>OZ010795.1:176525217-178925217 GCA_963932465.1 Maratus speciosus
TCTGGTGGGATATGAAGGTTGTGCTCCATTACGAACTTTTGTAGCCTGGTGTAAGTGTAACTGCTGAACACTAAAAGCAAAAATTGCTTCAATTGAACCAGGAAATCTGTCTGAAACGTTCATTTACTGGCAAAGGTTTGCGCGCCATGAAATTTCTCCATGACAACGCCATTTCTCATGTTGCAAAACCAGTCAAGGACACGTTGTAAATCTTGGGAGTTTTGGAACTCCCGCCATATAGTCCCGATATAGCCCCTTAGGACTAACGTTTGTTTCGGTCTATGCAGAAAATGCCTTTCCTTCTGTACACTTCCGGACGGTGGACAAAGTGCGAAATTGGGTTGACGACTTCATCGCGTCAAAAGACGAATCATTCTACACTTCTTCTACGCGGCTTCCTTCAACTACCGACTGATGGCGGAAGGTGATAGATAAGGATTTAAATTATTTTTATGAATAAAGATATCATTTTCAGTTCTTAATTGAAAATTCATTTCTCTGAAAAATGCTTTTAAACTTTTTACTATACCTAGTATCTTAAAATTACAGAAAAGAGAAAAGGAAATGGGGGATAATAACAATACAGAATTTACAACCATGGGTTCGACGACCACATTCAGCAACCAATGGGATTGCAAAAAAGCAATGAATCAGAAAAGAGAATATCGAGAACCGAAGAGGATTGAAATATCAAGAAAGCGGATGTCTCAAAAACTATAACGTGAATAGTCCCTGTCGGATATAACGTGTAAATTATGTTGCCAATATGGTTTCAGAATTGCAGCAAATCAAATTCCGAGCATTGGAAGAGTGATATAAATAAGATAATTGTAATTTAAAAAAATAGAAATAGAAATATATTTAAGAAAGTGGATTAAATCAGGTGTCAAATACAGGTCAAAGTCAGGTGTGTTACGTAGGAAGGTAAGAAATCATAAAAGCGCCCATAAGTGACGCATACACGATGTACACACGATTTACATTATAAATCATACGAAAGGAAAGGTTTTGCACATAGGGCACTCACATTTCATTAAAACACGGTATTTACGAAAAATTTCAGTTAATTATCAATTAATAAAATTAATGCCTTTAGCAAATATTCTCAAAGATTAGTGCGAATGCTTCGAAACAGTTTTTTGATAAATTAAAAATAATATTACTTAGAGGACGCTTCTCATAATTGGATGGTAAAAACCTTAATCTTATTTGCTCCATGACCGTACATGACAGAGGGGAAGGATTCGATTCTAATTCATTGTGTTTTTTTTAATTTAATGTTATTATTTAACACGGATTTAAGAAAGCATGTTTTAATTACAAGTATACAGTGCGCAAAAAAGTATCTGCACGCAGACGATTTTTTGCATAAGTAACCATAAAAAGCAAATTTGATACTATTCTCTTAATTATTCATTTATTTAAATAAGAAGAAATTAAAAATAACTACCCATTTTACTTAAACAGTAATATTACACATTTAAAAAAATAAATTAATATTTTCTCATACCTAAAAAGTGTTTGCGCAAGAAGCATTGACTGTTAAAAAGGGGCAATAAATGTGAACATTATGCAAATGTTTAGCATATCAGTCCCGCAGTACATTAGCCCGCACTTTAAAGTCATTTAATATATTAACTGGTGCAGGGATTCTGGGGAGTTTTTGTTCTAATGGCGCCGAAAACGTGTGAACTCTCTGTTACTACCGATGAGAAGATTATATTTCTTCACAATTCTGGATTAAATTACCGAGGAATAGGTAAAAAATTAAATCTAAACTTTTCTAGTGTTCGTTATGTAATGAAGAAGAAAAAATAAACTGGTTCGACAATAAATAATCCGCTAATTGGTCGTCCAAGAAAGCTAAATACCAGGCAAGGGAGAGCCATCATAAAATAATCTTGAAAAAACCCTTTTGTAAGTGCTCGAGAATTGGCTGTTGATGCTGCTTCAACGTCGGGAACAATAGTTACACTACAGTCAATTAGAAATATTTTTCATGATGCAAATATTCGAGGAAGAGCACCTCGAAAAAAAACATTTATTAGTGAAACAAATAGGGTGAAAAACTTGAATTTGCAAAAGCTCATGTCAGCACACCACTAGAGTTTTGGAAAACTGTTATTTTTTCCGATGAACGCAAGTTCAATATTTTTGGCTCAGATGGTAAGAAAACTGTATGGCGAAAACCAAATAATTCTCTTCGAATTAAAAACTTGAAACCAACTGTAAAACATGGCGGTGGTCATGTAATGATCTGGGGATGCATGTCTTTTAACGGAGTTTGCGAAATGACCTTTATTGAAGGCAATATGAATGCTAAACAATATGATAATATATTGCGAGATCATTTATCTAATAGTGCTCTGAAATTAGGAATTCCTAATTCATATTATTTCCAACAGGATAACGATACTAAACACACTGCATATATTACGAGGTTATGGTTGCTTTATAATGTAAAAAAATCAATTGAAAACGCCACCATAATCACCAGACCTCAATCCGATTGAAAATTTATGGCATATTTGGGATGTGAAAATAACGAAAAATTAAATTTCTAACAAATAAGAACTTAAGCAAGCTCTTAGGGAAGAATGGCTACAAATCAGGAGTGAAACATGTCACAAATTAATAGAATCAATGCCCAGATGATTACAAGCTGTAATTGAGGCAAAGGGTTGCATACTAAATATTAGCACTGTTTTTAACTTAAAAATAATTCCTTTAGTTCTGTTTTTATTGCTAGTGTGCAAATATTTTTTGGCAGTACAAATACAAATGCTACTATGTTTTCATATTTTAAATATGAAAAAAGAGTCAGATATTAAATATGTTTATTTGTTTTGTAAAAGTGTCGGTATTTTTAATTCTTAGTTGCTTTTTATTTATTTATACATAGGCTACAATAAATTTACCTGGTGTTCAAATACTTTTTTGCACACTGTATATATTTTTTAAAAGTATTTAATTACAATAGAAATGTTTTATCGAAATTCCTTCAAAAAGTAAATTGTTAACGCCAACGTTGAACAACGACGATAATAATAGTAAAATTGAGAAATGTTTAATACAAATCTGTTATAATAAAATAATTCAAAATATGTTTTTTTATTTTTTTTTCTTCACAAATCTAAGTAACATTTCCTTATCTATTCTTTTCGGAAACAGAATAAATACTACTATTGTTCCCATTAGTTTGCAATTTATGGTAGAAAGTCTTATTTTTGTACCTTTTCTATTTCTGTGGAAATAAAACTAGATTATCACATTTGTGCTAATCGTAGATAATGTCTCATGCCACATTGATTTCCGAAAATATATGGATTTAAATTTTTGTTCTAAAATTCTATTCTTAAATTTTAGACCATATAAAACTGAATCTTATTTCACAGAATGTTTTTAGATAATAAATATATACATATTTATATATATTTTTTACAGTCGCCGTTGAATTTCTTAATGCACGTTATCTTTTAAGTAATAAAAATAAAATTAGAGTAACAAAAACTGTTCAATTCCGTTTAATTTTGTTAAAAAAATAATTTTCAAGTAATCTTTTATCTTAATACAAATTTTGCAAACAAACGGTCATTTTATGTGTACGCAAGTTAATATTTCAATTAGAATCAAAATATTTTTAATGAAATAAACAAACTATAAATTTCACAGAAATAAAATAAATAAAAATGATAACTAGTTTTAAATAAAATTTCTGGTGTGGGATATTTTTATAAACCCTTAGTGAAATTCTCTATAAATTTAAAGATTGTTAATACATGTCTGTGCGTATTTTCCTACTTATTTTTTATTTATTTATTTTTTAATCTAATTATTGTAACGATTTTTCAAAATATATATTATTTTCATATTATATGTTGCTGTTCCAATATCTATTTGAAAATAGTGTAAATCAGCCGTACTCAATTTTCGGATCTCACACTATTTTTCCCAAATGGTTTTAATGGCCACGATGTGTATTAATAATTTGTGACTTAGTCTATTATTTGAGGTATTTTTATTGGAAAATTAAATGAACCTTTAACTTTGGATTAGTTAAAATTATATTAAAATACTCTAAATGCCCTTTTCTTACCTCATTTTTGCAGATACTTTTGGTCTTATAGCAGTATTTATATTTCTCAATGTCAAACCCTAATAAACAAAAATGCGAAATTAATTTAATCTGCACGGCATATTTTTACATGTAAAATAATAGAAAAATTATTTATAAAAAAGTAGCATTTCTTACACAGAATATATTTACATATATTCTTACATATATCTTCAATATATTCTTACATACAATATCTTGATTTTTTTTAAAAATTGCAAAATTGTATCCTCAGTATTATATTATGCTTAAAATTTGTAAAATAGCAAAGACAAATTTTAATATATTTGCTTTTTTTCTTTTTTAATACTGCTTTTGTTATCTTTTTATTTTTTAATCATTGTGATTTTATTATATTTTTAAACATTATTTGCTGAAAATTTAAAAGATCAAACATATGTTTCTGCTTGATGAATTAAGTATGGCATTGCGTACCAGCATAAAAGAAAATTCTCATAATTTACCTATCAAATGGATAAGAAAGCGTCCCGGACAAAAGTTTTCAATATAAAATTCAAACGTAAATGCTTCCCACGTTCCTTTAATTTTTTTCACTGTTATAAGATTTATACAAAACACTGAGCTATATTTGTCAATGTTTGAAATTACAACAGGTAATTTTTATTATCATACAAAATACGAAGTGCTTAGGAAATGAATTTTTTTACTCGTATTCTCATTTTTTTACAATTTTAAATTCTCAATAGATTAAATTAATAAATACAAGATATAGGCAATTGAAAAGTAAAACGTCATCTTTAAACTACATAAATAGGCAAACAGGATTTGAATAATTAAATTTTCATTTAATTTTGACGCTGTTTATTAATTTCTACGGGAAAACGGAGTTATATTCTCGTTGTCTGAAGTAAAAACAGGTAATTTTCATAATCGTAAAAACTAAGAAACATTAGAAAATGTACTTGTACTGTGATTTTGTATTCACAATTCCAATAGATAAAATTGATAAATACAATGTTAAAGATAACTGAAAAGTAAAACGTAATATTTCTACTACTTAAATAGTATCATATGCATTAAACATAATGGTAGAGGAAATATTTATCTAACAGCATTAAAAACAAAACAAAAAGTAGTACATTTATTTCTGATTCTACTATGGAGTTTGCTTTTAAATTCATAAAATTATTTTATTATTTACTTAAATTTGCTCCTTATATTCACTGTTAATTTATTCTTACATGCACATCTCTCTCTTTTTAAAGAATAAAATTTGCTGCGAAATTATTACACAATTTCACAATATTTATTTATAATATCATGATTTACAGTTTAAAATCACATGGGATGTCTAACAAAATTAATTGTCCATACATATTTAGATATTATAATTGAGAATGATCTAATTAACTAGTCTGTAGAAAGTGATGAAATATTCAGTCAAATATTTTTAACCAGAAATAAAAGAAAATTTAAAAATATATATAATTTCCAAACATTTTACATTTAATTACTTAAACAAATTACTGTAATGTGCTCACTTATCAAGTCAAACATATTTATTACAACAAATTCTCATTTTGCGCAGTAAATGGAAAATAAAATAAAGTGAATATAACTTCTAATGATTAAAGTTTTAAGCAGCTAAGGAAATTATTGCGAAGTCCTTTAATGTCAAATATGTATTTAAAAGCAATTAAATCTAAATTGGTAGACATAATTTACATTATTACTTTTGGATTACATTAATGCATCATATAAATAATTTAACGACATCATTTTAAGAAAAAGGGATACAAAATTAATCTCTGAAACGTAAGCGATGTTTTGATAATCTAATTAAACGTGATCTTCCTAATACAGTTACTAGTATACGCGCTAAATATGATGACAGAAAAATATACAGCTTCGCTCAATTATTCGAATGGAAGTTATTTAAAATTTTCATCAAATGTATTAAATAAATTATAGATATATTTTAACATGCATGAAAAAGGCCGACTTCATTTGTTTTTAAATAGTCTTCTGTAAAATTTAAATAATAAAAGTTACTTTTCCTTAATTATCAAATGAATATTTTTATCTGGCTATCTATGTATTTATATAATATATTTATAGAATAATTTTTATGCGTTACACATTAAAATTATGTAAAACAAAATTATGAGAAAAAATTATTTAAAAGGACATTTCATGGTAAATAAAAATAAAAATGTTTTTCTTAAATGGGATATTAATATTTCCTGAAATGAAATTTAATATGTGTTTTATTTTAATAATTCAATAATACATAGATAACTATATAGTAGAATTAAGAAATGGTGGTATTCGTTTCCGAAAATTAAATATGATTCGTAATATATAAATTAAGTTAGTACATTACCTAATTAAGTATATCTCTTCTGAAACTTTTAAATAAAGAAAAAAATATCCCGTAATATTCATACGAGAAATATGAAAAGAAGTGCACAAATAACAGTTAAATATGTATCTTCATAGCATTCACGAATTTAATAAGGCACATTTTATCGATCAATTTGTTTTAAAAGTAAGTGATGTTTTGTAAAATACGTTTTGAATGTCAAGAAATGAAATTATCAGGAGTTTTTTTTTTTTTTTTTTTTTTTTTTCATAATAGAAATGAAAAAAATGTAAAAACACTAGAGAAATAAAAAACTAAAGCAGTGTTTTTCGAAAGAAATAATCTTTAATCATTAGGCGCAATGACGTGTTTCCTTATCAGAATAGAAGAAAAGTTTTCTTTTATTCTCATAGTGGTAGGAAATACTAAAACTAGTGCAAACTAGTCAATTGTAGCACTGTATACAATATATTAAAAGCAACTTGAAAAACAAAGAAAATGTAGTCGTTTATTTCCAACTTCTAACGAAAAGTGTACAGTACAGAACATTGGAGAGGGCTGACCCATTTTTTACAAAATGATTTTTTTTTTATTTATTTAACCTAGAATAACCTTTTATAGATAATTTATTTTTGTTTTTTATCACTTATCAAAATTAAATATCGACATAAGAAACTTGAAAAAATATTGATTTTTGTCATTAGAAAATAATTGGTTAAGGATACCCACATATGTGAGGCTTGAAACACTATATGAGGTGCTTGACCCACTTTATTTTATATTGAAATACTTGTTAAGAGAAGTAAGATCATCTAAAATTAAGCAAAATAACTTTATACTGCATAGGTTAGTTATTATACAACAAAATATTTGTATAAATATCATACTTAAACAAACATGTTTAGACGAAGCTGATAGTCACAGGAGATAATCGCGGTTTTAAACACGTTTTTATCTGAGCACTATCATTGTATAGTAAGGGGAATGAAATTTTAACATTTAAGATAGTATACCGTTATAGAAAGGTTGCGTTTTCATAGAGTATAATGTATTTTACTTCCCGATTAAGAAGCAGCGATGGCAGCGATGACCACCTCGTGAACTCAGCTTTCGCTTTAGAGTGTTAGTGCAATCCCGAGGGGTAGACCACATTCACTCCTCCCGACTCTCAACCAGAGTCTGAGAGGGAGCGTCGGGTCCCTGATCAAGCTGCTGAGATTTATTACGGTTACTGTGAGATTTATAATTACAATCACAATTGGTTACCCAATTTTTCTGGGCGAACCGAACATTCAAGGCAACACTATTTGTCACATAGTTTCATGCCATCTCGCTGTATTCATGTTAATAAAATTTGTCTACATGCCTCCCTAAAGTTTTAATATCAGTACTATTTTCTTTTAATTCCGCATGAGCACTTAACTTACCCTTAATAACTGTTAATACTGCTTCTATCATTCTTTATGCACCTTTCTAGTATTTTCCATTCTTCCTTTTTATCTACCGTAAGTAATATACATTATATGGCCATTGATGATCGGACACTTTCAATTTTAGACATTTTGTCGAATATTTAAAGATATTAAAAAGCAGAAAAACCAACGTTTAAAATGCACAAATAATATATGAAAAGCAGCAAACAGCTGTTTCGAATCTACTAGCGAGATTCTTCTTCAGTGCAAAAGGAACAGCGTGCTAGAAAAAGCAAGGCTGAGCAAAATCATAGACAGAGACGCGCTGGCTTTTATACCCTATGCGGGTGGCGAAGGCGCCGAAACAACCAATGAGAGAGAAGCAGTGGAAACGACTGGGTGGACAAGTAGCGACATCTACCGGAGAAGTAGAGAAAAGAAACCAAGAAAGGGGAATTAAATTAACGCTTTCCAAATACTTGGAAAATCAGGAGTACTAGATAAGTCATTGACTAAAGAGTGAGAATTTTTAATGATATGGTAAGCTTCCCAAAAATCAAGATCAAGGTTAGAAGAACATTTTTGGATAATGATGGCTGAGGAAAAATCGAACCTATGTTGAGAAGACCAAGAATGTTGAGCAATAGAAGAACGTTTGAGCTCCTGATTTTTAACATAACCTTCATGTTCTTTTAAACGAAATCTAAGAGCACGTTTAGTCTGACCAATATAAGAAAGACCACACTGACAAGAGATCTGGTAAATGCCCCAATTATCTAGGCGATCAACGGGGTGTTTGAGATTTGAAAAAGGGATTTTATTAACAGGAGAAAAAATAACTTTAAAATCAAACCTTCTTAGGATTTTAGCAACTTGCTGACTGATTTTAGGAAAAAATGGTAATACAACTGAAGTATTAGAGTTGGAATTAGAATGCTTTTCAGAATGGTCAGATTTCGTCAATTTCTTATAAATAGAATCGATAATATTAGAGGAATAACCACGATCGACAGCAATAGCTTTGAGGTAATTAAGTTCAGCACTAAGTAACTGAGGAGTGGAACAAATATTAGTAGCCCGAAAAACAAAAGTATTGAAAGCAGCGAATTTCTGGTTAGGGGGATGAGAAGAATACCTGTGAGGTGGGAGACTGACAGCAAAAGGTTTACGAAAGACGGTAGTCTGAAAGCCATTTTCACAACGAATAACAAGGACATCCAGGAAAGAAAGACAGTTATTGGTCTCAATTTCAGAGGTAAATTGAATGCAGGGATCAATGGAATTCATAATAGAGAGAATATGATTAATATCCGAATTCATTTCAATCAGGACATAAACATCATCAACATAACGAACATAGAACGGAAAGTTTAAGATTTCAAAAAGCTTGACCTCAAAATAGTGCATATAAATATCGCATAAAATTGGACTAAGAGGATTACCCATAGCCAAACCGTCAATCATACGGAAGAAATTACCATTGAAAACAAAAGTATTTTGCGACAAGCATGCGCGAGTGAGAAGTATAAGTTCCTCTATTTCAAAATAAGAGAAATGGAATTCACAAAGCCTTTTCTTGAGGCAATCTAAAGCCCCCTCAACCGGAACGTTTGTAAATAATGATTTAACATCAAAAGAAACCATCATGTGACCCTGCGGCTTAAAATTATGAAGTTTTTTAACAAAATCAAAAGAATTCTTAACAGTGAAACAGTTACTGCTCAAAAGTGGGGAAAAAACAGAAACTAAATATTTGGCAAGTTTATAAGAAGCTGTACCGATACTAGAGACAATAGGTCTAAAAGGAATGTCAGGTTTATGGACCTTAGGTAAAGCATAAAACCTGGCACAATGCGCAATAGACGGAATAAGGGACTTCTTAAAGTTAGCAGGAATAATGGAAGAAGACTTAATGGCAGACTTAATAGAGTTAATTTCACTAGTGGAAGGGATTTAATTCCCCTTTCTTGGTTTATTTTCTCTACTTCTCCGGTAGATGTCACTACTTGTCCACCCAGTCGTTTCCACTGCTTCTCTCTCATTGGTTGTTTCGGCGCCTTCGCCACCCGCATAGGGTATAAAAGCCAGCGCGTCTCTGTCTATGATTTTGCTCAGCCTTGCTTTTTCTAGCACGCTGTTCCTTTTGCACTGAAGAAGAATCTCGCTAGTAGATTCGAAACAGCTGTTTGCTGCTTTTCATATATTATTTGTGCATTTTAAACGTTGGTTTTTCTGCTTTTTAATATTGTTGCACAAAGGCTTTATTTGCTATTTTTATTTAAAGATATATTTGTCGGATTTATCTGCAACTTCAGGATTATGAAGAGTATATTCGGCTTCATACTCATCATCGGCGGTTTGATCAGAAGAACAATTTGGGGGACAACAAAAACTCAAACAAAAAGAATAATGTTTGGTATCACATTGTGAAATAAAATGCACGAAATGTTCAATGGCTATAGCTTACGAATATATGGATACTGTACAATATATGTGTAATGTCTGGAGCACATTTTCTTTACGCAGAGCTGGCGCCCCTTTAAACACGTGACACACGTGGCTTGTGGGTGTAGGAAGGAATGAAATGAGATTCTGTTTTGAGAGTGAAGTGTACAGGTATTTTTTTATGCCGTGAGTGGGGAACGGCGGGTTTTTGTAAGAAACAAAAACTTCGTTAAAAAGATCTATATACATATACTTTTAACATCTATATACTTTTTATACAGTTAATACAAAGTTGTATGTAGCTAATACAAAATTTTAAAAATTTCAACAGTGTGATCACCTCAAAAACATACTTTTTTGAACATTATTTTCATTTTTTAAATGAAAATGAAATTTCAGAGAATTCCTTAAGAGGCGCAAAGGCCAACATAGTGAAAAAGATTCCATGCCGGGACTCGAACCCGGGCCATCAGTATAGCGCACTGATGTTCTACCGACTAAACGACATGGAACGATAACCAGCCTGGAAAATTTCCCACTATTATATGTCGGTAAGACTACAAACGCAGCACAAGATGAAATATTTATCGTGACCAACCGACATGGAGCAAACACGAAATCATAATAAAATCCAGCATCGATAGAAACTACATTAATACATGGAAATTATTCCAGAGAGAAACATCCGCCTTGTATACATTATTTCAAATGAAAATCAAATTTCAAAGAATTGCTTAAGAGGCGCAAAGGCCAACATAGTGAAAAAGATTCCATGCCGGGACTCAAACCAGGGCCATCAGTATAGCGCACTGACAATCTACCGATTATACCACATGGAACGATACCCAGCCTGGAAATTTTCCCACTATTATATGTTGGCATGACTACAAACGCAGCAAAAGATGGAATATTTATCGTGAGCCACCGACAGGGGGCAAACATGAAATTATAATTAAATCCAGCATCGATAGAAACTACATTAATATATGGAAATTATTCCAGAGAGAAACATACGCCTTGTAGACAATATTTCAAATGAAAATCAAATTTCAAAGAATTGCTTAAGAGACGCAAAGGCCAACATAGTAAAAAAGATTCCATGCCGGGACTCGAACCCGGGCCATCAGTATAGCGCACTGACGTTCTACCGACTAAATCACATGGAACGAAACACAGCCTGGAAAATTTCCCACTATCATATGTTGGCAAGACTACAAACGCAGCACAAGATGGGATATTTATCGTGACCCACCGACATGGGACAAAAACGAAATCATAATTAAATCCAGCATCGATAGAAACTACATTAATACATGGAAATTATTCCAGAGAGAAACATACGCCTGGTATTCAATATTTCAAATGGAAATCAAATTTCAAAGATTGTGTTAAGAGGCACAAAGGCCATCATAGTAAAAAGGATTCCATGCCGGAACTCGAACCCGGGCCATCAGTATAGCGCACTGACGTTCTACCGACTAAACAACATGGAACGAAACCCAGCCTGGAAAATTTCCCACTATCATATGTTGGCATGACTACAATCGCAGCACAAGATGGAATATATATCGTGAGCCACCGACATGGGCAAATACGAAATTATAATTAAATCCAGTATCGATAGAAACTACATTAATATATGGAAATTATTCCAGAGAGAAACATACGCCTGGTATTCAATATTTCAAATGGAAATCAAATTTCAAAGATTGTGTTAAGAGGCACAAAGGCCAACATAGTAAAAAAGATTCCATGCCAGGACTCGAACCCGGGCCATCGGTATAGCGCACTGACGTTCTACCGATTAAACCACATGGAACGAAACCCAGCCTGGAAAATTTCCCATTATCATATGTTGGCTAGACTACAAACGCAGCACAAGATGGGATATTTATCGTGAGCCACCGACATGGGCAAACACGAAATTATAATTAAATCCAGCATCGATAGGAACTACATTAATACATGGAAATTAATTCCAGAGAGAAACATCCGCCTTGTATAGAATATTTCAAATGAAAATCAAATTTAAAGAATTGCTTAAGAGGCGCAAAGGCTAACATAGTGAAAAAGATTCCATGCCGGGACTCAAATCGTACGATTTAAATTTTTAGATCACCAAATACGATTTTTTTTTTCAAATGGAACTTGTTTGCAAAGTTCATCTCAGTTTACTGATTGTCTATGGTTTTAAAAACAATTTAAAGCACGAAATATTTTTTAATTTCTCTATATCGCGCGGAGCTCGATTATGAAAGATTAATCCGTTTGCCTTTAAAATAAAATAAAGAGTTCATAATTTTTTTTTACGGCTAATACCCATTTAAAAAAACTTCCCTATGGATAAATAAATAAAACACGAATTTAAAAACATGTATAATCTCTGAAATTATCAGGATATAAAAGGATGCCATAAGTAGCAAAATCTTGGTCAAATAGCTCTTAGCATTTGGCTAATAAGAAAATATCGCTTTTTTAAATTTCAAAAATTTATTTGATTGTATAATTCGTATTTTCCATATGAAAAATGCTTTTTTAATGTAAGTGGGCAATCTAAAAAAATCATTGCATATAAAAAAAAATATTAGTTTTGAATTATAAAAATGTTTTCACTTATATTCTTTAACCCGGGAAACCCAGGTACGACCCCTAGTTATTCTAATAGCCAAAACTTCTGTTCTAATATGAATTTCAAGGAAACAGCCATACCAAAACCTTCAGAAAAGTTTAGCATCTAAAAAATTTAAAATTTGAAAAAATTGAAGATTTAAGAGTGCTGAGACCCCTTAGGCTAAACGTCATGGAACTGACACGGGACTTTAACACATTTACACTCAGAAATATTTCAATTTGCGGCCAAATAATATATTTCGGATTTTAAAAAAATCGAATGTTAGTTAAAAATTAAATTAGCATCGTTTTTATAAATAGATTTAAAGAATTTTTTCTCAAATAAATGTTGCCACAAAAATAATAAAAAAGTGCATTGTACAATGCACAGAAATGATTATAAATATATAAATAGTACACAAAAGATAAAGAATCGGTATCCCTACATTGGTTTATTATATATTTACCATTAGAAAGAAAAATTTATATTGAAATGTTTAGAAGAAAAAGATAAAATTTACAATAGAAGAACTGTTACTTCACTTGTAGCCTAAAAATGTACGCTTTGATATAATTTACGAAGACTTTCCTTAAACGGATTAGTCTCAGTGATATAGATGTGAACGTAGTTTTATCTATAACTTCTGTCAAAAAATTAAAACGAGGTGCTGGGTTTAATTAAATAATAGTACAAATTCAAATAATGAAAATGAAAAATTTAAATGATATAATTATCAATTAACATACATTATTTCATATGCACTGTTACAAAAATTAGGGAAGCAAACGAACTAATAAAGAAAACAATGCAAGACAGCAATGCATGCATTGTTAAAAATTTGCAGCATTCTGGCAGGTCGTTTGACCGTTTTTTCCGAAAACGGTTACACAACCGGTAATTTAACACTATTCTGACCATATTATTAGCCATTTTATGGTCAGAATATAGTTAAATTATGGTTATGAAACCGTTTTTTTTTAAAGACGGTCAAATGACCTGCCAGAATGCTGCAAATTTTTAACAGTGTGTGTAAAAAAATTGAAGCACACTTATTCAATTGAACTATGGCTAGAATCCCAAGAGTGCTTGGCAATAGAATATCTTCTTGGCAATATCTTCAGTCGCTTTGTCTTTTATGTGTTTTTAGAAAAAAAAATGTCCCATGTTTGACCCTAAGCGGTTGACGTCTTACACTAAGACAGTTAAAAAACGATTGTTATATTTATTTTTTGTTGTGGTTGCCTTTTGCTATCTTCGACGAATTTATACTGTAAGTATGACAGAAAAAATAAGACGATATTCTATTAGATTAATTTTGTTTGCAGATATTTTTATCCTTAATTTTTGGGAAATTTCAATCTAAAAAGTCCTTCCGGCCAGTGCCGGGAGGAAGAGGTAGCTTTCAACTACCTTATTTTAAAAAAGCCAACTTATATTATTCAAACACACGAAGCTCAATTTAGTGGAAACCGAATATAGGAGATTCAATACTAATTTTTATCAATACTAAATCATTATGAATGAGAATTTCACGAAATTACTCAGCTTTATCCAAGCTGCTTTTATTTAAAGTAACTTATATTTGGCTGAGATGTTGATGTATACTATCCACATGCTTTCTTACATGGAAATAGGCGAATACGTGTGCTATCGCGTGACAAATACAAGATCGTTTCAAAATGTTAGCCATACTAGAAATTCAAAGTGCTATAATTCAACCATTTTTTAAGATATAAACAAAAGAACAAATTTTCAGAAACAAAATCTGCTCCGGAATCTTTGTATCAAGGCCAAACACATAAAAAAATTTTTTCATTTTCCAATTTTTTGATAACTCATTTTAAATTTTAAATTTAATTATTTTTAAATGGCAACCCTTTTGAAAGAAGATGGCGAATAAAGCTGGCCAACGAACTCGGTCGAGACATTGGTATGTACTATGTACAGACCAAGTAACATCCAAATCGGTTCATAAATACGCTTGTTATCGCGTGACAAAAATCAGGTCGTTTTAAAATGTCAGCCACAATAGAAATTCAAAACGCTATAACTCAGCCATTTTTTTAGATATAGACGAAACAAAAACTGTTCCGGGATCTTTGTATTAAGGTCAAACACATACAAAAAAAAAAATCTTTTTCATTTTCTAATATTTTGGTATCTCATTTTAAATTTTAAATTTTTTAAATTTTTTTAAATGGCCGCCATTTTGAAACAAGATGGCGGATGAAGCTGGCCAACGAACTCGGTTGAGATATTTGTATGTACTATGTACACACCAAAGTACATCCAAATCGGTTCATAAATACGCCTGTTATCACGTGACAAATATCAGGACGTTTCAAAATGTCAGCCACACTAGAAATTCAAAATGCTATAACTCAGCCATTTTTTGAGATATAGACGAAACAAAAACTGCTCCCGAATCTTTGTATCAAGGTCAAATACATAAGAAAAAAATATTTTTTTTTCAATTTTCAATTTTTTGGTACCACATTTCAAATTAAAATTTTTCTTAAAAATTTAAATGGCTGCCATTTTTAAACAAGATGGCGGATGAAGCTGGCCAACGAACTCGGACGAGACATTGGTATGTACTATGTACAAACGAAGTTACATCCAAATTGGTTCATAAATACGCCTTTTATCGCGTGACAAAATTCAGGACGTTTCAAAATGTCAGCCACGCTAGAAATTCAAAATGCTATAACTCAGCCATTTTTTTAAGATATAGACGAAACAAAAACTGCTCCGGAATCTTTGTATAAAGGTCAAATACATAAGAAAGAAATATTTTTCTATTTTCAATTCTTTGGTACCACATTTCAAGTTTAAAATTTTTAAGAAAATTTTAAATGGCCGCCATTTTGAAACAAAATGGCGGATGAAGCTGGCCAACGAACTCGGTCGAGACATTGGTATGTACTATGTACATACCGAATTACATCCAAATCGGTTCATAAATTCGAGAGTTACTGTATGACAAATGTCAGATATATATATATATATATATATCAACTTTTGAACGGAGGGTGGTTTCTGGGTCTGGGGCTCATGATCGATGAAAATATACCAAAATTTTTTGAAATCGTTTTCCTCCGAACGTCTGCAATAGGTAGCTTTTTGTAATGAAAGCTACCTACAATTAATCAATATTGCTAAAAAAAACTTTTAGACAGCAGTGTGAAATCCTCGCATGGTCAACTGCAAAATGTGTAAAATTTTAATTTTCTTCAGCTTTATGATAACGTTTTTAATACATTAAATGGTGATAATTCTGGTTCTAATTTACTGCTTATACATACTTAATTGACAAATGCATTTAATTATATTGCTTTTAATATAAATGCACATTATGCCTCTAGAAGTTTTTCGACAGTTTCAGAAAATTTATTGCACTTATCAAAATTTTCAAATGCAAAATCACATGTCATTTCTAATAAAATTCACTCTTTCATAATTACACATTATAAGAAATAAAAATCATATTATTAACAAGTTTATTACAAGTGCTCCATTATCTAGACAATTACTATTACACAACATCATCTCATTTTATACAGTAAATAAAAATAAAGTATATATATATATATATATATATATAACTAAATTCAAATGATTTCAGTTTTAATTAATTAAGCAAATTATCGTGAAGACATTTAATGTCAAATGTGTCTTTAATAGCCCTTTAGTGCTAATTTAGTTGCTATATCTTTAATTAGTAAATTTTTAGAATGCATTATTACATCTTTATATACTTTAATAGAATTCGTTTTAGAAAACTTACTCTAAATTGAACATGTTTGAAATGAAAAGGGTATTTTTATAAACTAATTAAATCTAAGTAATTCTAAAGTAGTTATTAGTGCCTTTTTAATTATTAATTAAAATATCTAAAATAAGTATTATATTCTATTTAAATATAAACTCTTAATTTGACATACTTTGATTAAATGAATTAAAAACAATATTTTAAAGTACATTAACAAATTATTTCAACTTATTTTCTTAGATTTGTGTAATAATTTATGTACTAACTAGCAGACTGCACTTGCTACGCTGGTCCTATTTCTTCAATTTGAATCAAAGAAAATATATCTGTGGTAATTTAGAGAAACGATGTAAACGATGTATCATTGTAGTATTATATTTACTAATGAGTTGGGACAAAATTTGTTATTAAGCACAACTGCTATTTTAGTTGATCAATTACAATTTGATTTAGCAGGAAAATTTGATTTAGCCGTTAAAATGCAGCACTCTTTTTAATACGTCACGGAAAGCTTTCACTAAAAAAAAACCCTTCTTATAATTCATGACATTCTTAAAAAAGTTATCTTTAAGGGGATCCGGGTCACATTTTCAAAAAAATTTTATTTATTGAGTTCAAATTTTGAATAATTTGGGATGGTTAACCATATCATTTGTAAACAAAATCAAATGATAAAACTTCTCATAGCTTTAAAAAAAATAATAATTTAAAATTCATGAAAAAAGTGGTATAACTTAAAATTGTTATATCTCGAAATATTATTAGTAGAATTTAAATTGGTTTTCATTTAAATAAACAGAAATATATATTTTTTAATTTAGAGCCAGCATTAAAAAAATATTAATTAAAATAAAAATTAAAAATATTTAAAATAAAAACTTAATAAAAATTGATGTAACTTAAAAAAAAAATTCATATTTTCAAAAGTAAACATTTTTTTTTTTTAATTTGCTGGCTCGACGGTAAAGTAAAGCAATTGAAAAATATATGTTCCAAGTTTCAAACATTTATCATTAACGGTTCTAGACTTATAACAACTTAAAGATGAGAAATGGTGAAAAAAACCCATGATGAAGAAAAACGCAATTCACAAGCAGTCGTTTCCTTGACAACAATAGCTTGAAAGGTAGATTTTGAAAACAAACGCAGACGAAAAAATTAATATTTCCTGTTCTAATTAACCACTTCACCGGCCGCCACGAGATGCCTCGGGGGTAGGGTGCCTTATCTTTTTCGGCAGCCACGAGAGAACTCGGGGCTAGAATAGTGGTTTAAAATCGGCAGTCCCGAGTCAAGATGTCGTTATTTGAGCTTCCTTGCAGATCAGCTGCTCTTTTTCCCCCTCTATCGGAGGAGATTCAAAGGAAAGTGATTGATTACTTTCAGGGGTCTTTTACAATGAAAGAAGATCCCCTACAGTTTATGTCCGAGGGGATAGCTCACACTCTTTTCTTACAAAAACGAAATTAGAGTTCTTTCGATTGCAAATGTTTCATTGTAAAAATGTTTTATTTTTCCTTATTTACTCAAATAAAAAGAAATATTCTAATTTAATGTAGAAAAAAATTGTTATAGCTTAAAATCACCTTTATGAAAAAAAAATCGTCTTTAAAATGTATTTATTTATTTACTTATTTGTAAATTCGCATACCAATACAATTTCAAAATTCATTTTCTCTCTTGCACACGTATTAAGAATTCGACTAATTCATAAACGGAATGTTTAACTGAAAGCAGAAATGTTTTAAATGCCTTCAATTTAGCTTTTTACTTATACAAACTAGGGCTTAGTTTGCGCCGGAGCCCAGCTCCGATGCTTCTCTGTTTTTAGTAATTTTTTAAATAATGTTCTATTTTTCCTTATTTACTCAAATAAAAAGAAATATTGTAATTTAATGTAGAAAAATTTTGTTATAGATTAAAATCTTTTTTATGAAAAAAAAAATCGTCTTCAAAATTTATTTATTTATTTATTTATTTATTTGTAAATTTACATATAAATACAATTTCAAAATTCCTTTTCTCTCTTACACACGTATTAAGATTTTGTGTTTCATTTAAATTATCAAAGAATCTTATTGCATTCTGGAATTTGACTAATTCATAAACGGAATGTTTAACTGAACGCAGAAATGTTATAAATGTCTTCAATTTAGCTTTTATTTATACAAACCAGGGATTAGTTTGCGCCGGAGCCCAGCTCCGGTACTTCTCTGTTTTTAGCAATTTTTTAAATATTTGTTTGAATTTACCGGAGCTCATGAATACAGGGCTCCGGAGCCCGGTGCAATAGCGCTTCCGAAACAACGGAGTCTGAATTGTCTTTTCCTTTCCTTCCCATCTAATTCTTTTTTATCAAAACCAGTGTTGTAGTCGTAAAAAACCAAGAGGGTATACGCTATCGGCAGACGCCAGAATCATGAAATTCATGGCTAGAGTATACGCTATAGCTTTATTTGAGAAACAGAGCGTATACGAAGCTTCTTTAAAAAATCAAGAAGATGTATACGGCGTATACCTCCGTATACCCTCCACTACACACCTGATAAACATATATATGTGACGTAACGTGTCACACACGTAGAGGAGGTGGAGATAAAAAGGACTCAATTTTTATATCAGTTTTTGGGCTTAGACTGACTCAAGCTCCATCTGTCTTGCATCCAAAATTTTATTTATTCATGTATAGAAAAAGAAAAAAAACTTTTCCTTCTTCAAAATTACGTTTTTTATTCTATTTAAAATCATTTTAATGCTATTTTGATCAGAATGAAGGGAAAACAGAAATCCAGTTTTGTTTTCTATTCTACTGATATTTGCAAATTTATCTCGGCGACGTGTTGATGCCAATAGATATATTTAAAATTTGTACTTTGCTAAAGAAAAAAAAAAAAAGCTTTTAATTTTGCAAATAATGTATGAAATATAAATATGCAGATTAGAGTAACAGGGGGTGGGGAAGGGGAAGGGTGGAACGATACAGCTGTTAGTACCGGTACCTCAGAATATTGGGGATCCGGTATATATATATATATATATATATATATATATATATATATATATTAGAAATTAAGCCCTGATACAAACTATTTTTTAACATTGCATATAAAGCTTCTTCTTGCTAATTATTTTTTTTTAAACAAAAAATAATCCATGTTTTTGATGATCCGTAAAATTATTTAAAATCATTATAACATACCCATCTGACGTTGTCCGCGACTGTGATATTAACCTTAATTACGCATAAAATATTTTTGGAGGATTTTGTATGAATAAACAAAAATCTTCCTAAATCTTCCTAAAGTTGGGACCCCCAGTCCTTTCAGTAGCGTTCACCCTCGATTTTGTATGATTTTTTTTTTTTTTCAAATGGAAAATTTATTTAACTTTATAGTTGGGATGCTGCTTTCAGCTGCTCACAACGGGCGTCCTATACGCACTTCTCTTAGATTTGAATTTATATATTTAAGCGAAAGTACGGCGAGCCCTACGCTTTAAATTTTAAATGTATCGAAAATCGGTATTGAATGAACTTATATATTTAACATAGTTCTTAAATCGCCTGTTCAAGAACGCAAAATTTTCTTACACAATTTATGACTCATTTTTAAACATAATGGCAAAAAATTGGCAAGCCTGATTATTGAACTAAATAGGAATCGAAATGAGTTTTCATGTTTTGATAAATAAATTACTTATATCGAATTATAATTGTTGTCACATAACGACAGGTTTTTCTGTTGTCTAGCGGTGTTGTGTGTGGAAATCCTGTTTAAAAGCGCCACTTTCATACCATTTTCTGAAAGATCCTTTGCGTGTACCAAAAAATAATAAACATCTTTCGATGGCATGCTTTCTGATTTGCAACACCTATCAATTTCACGCTTTTTCGAACAAAAGTCATTTAAAAAATTTATCGGAAAATAGATCCTTTGGAGTTGAAAACAGAAACGAAATGAGAACGAAAATATTTCCAAATAAACCTAATAATACTGTCTTCGGCAGCTAAAAGGTGTTTCTTTCTTTCTTTTTTTAACATCAGGCCATTTAAAATTAAAATAAAAAAAAGTTCTTATTGTCCAAACGTTTTGAAAGTTTTAGCAATTATAAATTTATATTTAATAACCGAAGCCTTGTGCACTACAAAGTTGAGATTTAGTTGCAAAAGTTAGTGTTTGTCTTCGATTTAGTTGTAATAGTTAGTGTTTGTCTTCTATTTTCTCTTTTTTTACATCTAAAAATCCTGCAGGAAAAAAAATTATTTTCAAACTGATTATTTTACCCTAAATTTTATTATATCTACCTAGAAATTTCATTGGTAAAACAGCCGAAAATCTAGATTAAGGTATTAATATTTTAAAGCAGTAGTGTAAAAAAAAAATTTGTGTTACTGGTGTAAATAAGACAAGCAATGCTTATAAATATAATTTTTTTTCTGACTTATTATTTCCGTGCTAATCGAAAAATTACTGATCCAAATTTATACTCCACATACTAGGAAGACATACTACGATGGTTGGTTGATTTGTGACGGCCAATAATCTGCACAAGGGATATAGGCCCAGGGGGAGAGTGCCCTTCGTGGGGGTCTTTCTAAGGGAACCTAACCCGTATTTACGAATGGAAATCCATGGCTCGAAGAAAACCACGAAAACTCCGAAAGATTAGGCCGACGGTCGCGATTGGGTTCGAACCCAGCACCTTTCGTCTACCAGCTTCGAGAGCAGAACCTCTCAGCCAATGGTGGGGCAGTTATACTAGGAAGACTGTATAAGATAAAATGCTAACGGTAATTCGGATCAATTTCCCGTCAAAAGTATTCTCTAAAGGTATCCATCATATTGCAATTGCCACATCTGATTGGTACTCCACAACATCCCTCCCTCCATAATTTGAGTACAATGAGATTTTTGTATTTAACAGCTTTAACAATATTTTTCGTAGATAAATTGTGTGATTATATAATCATAGTAAGGTGATCATAATCACAGTATAAGTATCATTATTTTCAATGCAAAAAAAAAATGGTCATTTAATTTCAATTGACATACTTAAAGCTTTCACGAGGAAGCGTGTGAAAAACTTTTGGTGAAAATAATTTTGATTGACAATATTTCCTAAAATATAACTTATTTCAGTTTTAAGAATTTAACCTAAGGAAAATATTATGTGTAAACTTTTATGCAGTATTGAATGAAAATTGTTTCGCAGAGTCATTTACGTTAATTATTTTTCGCATTTTTGCTTATTCCTTATCATAGAATGAATATAATATTTGAGAGTGTTTTCTAAAAGACATTCATTTATTTTGTAAAAAAAGAAAAAAAAAAAAAAAAAAGACAGAGAGAGAGATTTTGGTGTATATGTGTGCATTACTAAATATATTGGGTATTTATTTTTTTTTATAATTATATATACATATTATAATTTCACAGTTTTTGTAGGTGGTCGGTAATGTTTATTTAATGGTTATATATATATATATATACAGGGCTGCCACAAGCGACTATTTTTAATTCTGTCTCGCACCGTTTTTTAAAAACAAATTTTTTTCACATACACTTTGACCACATCTGCAACAGTAATATGCTACAAAATTAATTTTTTTGAAATAGTATTGCCAATAGAATATAAAAATAGTCTCTTGTGACAGCCCTATATATACGTTTAATCATGCCTTTTCTCGTAGCCAAAAAAAAAAGTAAGTAAATAAGTAGATATCGATAAATATGTTGGGTCCGGGGAAATTTCGCATCCCTCTAGATAGGACTTCCTCTAAAGCAGGAAATCGGAGTATAATAGTACAGAGCAATTAAGCAGGTAGTCTAATCGCCAGATAACGATTGATTCCTGTGGTGAAAGGAACTTTTCTTGAGTTTAGACATACATGGCCTTTCTATTAGACTGCAGTCTTATTAGCAGATTTTAAATAGTAATGCAACACAAGATAGATAAGTGCCTATGGGGTGTCCGTTTACATAAAGCTTGTTTATTTGTACTGTACACTAAGGAAACTATTATAAGCACATAAATAAAGGGAAATTTGAAAAGAGTTCTTTTTTTCCTTTCCGTTTCTTTTCTCTTCTTCTCTTCTATAATTCTTTATAATTAATGTTTTTTATCGTGAAAAAACCATCGAAAATTTTCTTTGACGTTGAAAGGTTCCTATTAAGAGACGCTATTTAGCTTTTACATGTAATTTCTTAATTATTATCACCCGTTTAAACATTTTACATGAAACTAATTATCTAAATGTTAATCCATTGATTTTTTAAATTGTCTGAGAATAATAATAATAATAAAAAAATAAGAAATTTTGCAGATTTGTTGTGTGTGCATGGAAAATGATATATTTTTAATGTTTTAAGATGACAAACTCTACAATTTGCAATTATATGATTAATTAGCAAAAAAGAAATTTTTTCCTTCTCTTTTACACTTAAAATACACATCTCACATTTTCACATTTTTGTATATATTTAGAAAAGCTGATATGTTTTACCAATAATAAATGTGTTCAGAACCATAACAAGATCTATATTACTTATTCTATAGTTCTATTCAATACAATGTTATTCGAATGGAAAAAATCCCAGCCGGCTCGGCCTACAGGCGCAGGTAGATTTCGAAGTTAAGTACTAATTTCACCAGCAAAAACTAAATCAAAATTAGAGATAAAACAAGAAAACAGGAATTCTGTTTTCCCAGAATTTAGTGTCGCTCCCATGAAAAAAAAAAATGTGTATAGAAATATAGGTAGTACAAAACATAATTCAATTTTAACCCTTGAAACACGTGCTTTTATTTTATATAAAATGACGTCATTCTGAAAGATTCCACCTCTACGATCTAGTCTTATATAACATATACAGTAAAGTATGCATATAACGTCACTATCGCTGAATAATACACAAATACAGCAAAAAGCGATGTTGTTATTCAAGAAGCTCGATAAAAAATTGGCTATCTAATGATTCATATGCCTTCATTTGTTTGTAACATTAATATAGATATTTAAAATTAAATATCGTTTAAAATAGCTCCATATTTTATCAGAAATCATCGAACTATATTTTTTTCAAAATAGCAAGTATTTTAATTACATTTTTTTCAGTTGTTATGGGAAAATCGCAAGAAAAAGTTTACTACTATTTTCCAACTATCTTTTTCTTTTACTTCCTACAGAAAGGGAGTACTTGAGTTTCCAACTTTAAACAAATGACGTTAAAAACTACAAAAAAATTAATATCTCAGAAATAAATTGAGATGTAGTTTTCAAACAAATTGCGATTAAAAGCACTCCTCCCCTCCCCCCGCCCAATACGACGGTATAAAAATTGAAAATGTGCGATGCTTAGAAGTTAAAAAAAATGCAGTACAGTATTTAACCGTACAATGATACATCTGCTTTGTTTTACGGCTGGCTTATACAACGGAACGTTATTATTTAGAGACGACACTTTAATTGCTGGCCGAAAGAAGTGGCATATTGGGGGCTCGAGTTTTTAAATTCCTTTTTCTGTAAGAGCTGCTTTTTTCAGAATCATGTTAAGGCGATGTTAAAAAAAAAAAAAAAAAATAATTCAACAACTCAAAATTTTCGGACAAATTTTCAAACTCATTTTTGAAGGTGAAAACATGAAATTTGCTGACGTGATTTTTTAAGAGATGTATGAGCGGTCTCGTTTTTTTTATTTTTCGAAATGGAAATTCTGGCAGCGTTTTTTTCAGTATATATTCTGACTTTATCAAAAAAACGACAAGCACTGCACATTATGCAGTTTCTGAATAAGAGAATATGCCAGTTGATGCGTTTCAGAACTAAAATTAATTTAAAAATGAGTTCATAAAAAAGCAATTTGGATCTGAGTACATCTTTAATATAACATTTTTTTTTCAATCGCTATGTTTTTTTCTGTAAGAACCTATCAAAACCTATTGTCGCCCTATCAAAAACTTGCCAATACTATAGTATTAAGAAGACCTATAACAAATTCAAGCTGATTTGATATCTTGTGAATTGACGAAGTTATGAAATATTTTCTTATTCACCCCCCCCCCCCCTCCCCTTTTTTTGTTTTTGTTTTTATTTATGTATTTATTTGTTTTTTGTTTTTTTTTTCAGTAAGAGTTGGTCAGTAAGACTTGTCAGTATAAAAGTTGTAAAAAATATTAAGAAGATTTATAATAAATTTAATTAGTTTCAAATGAAAATCAAATTTCAAAGATTATTTTTGCTTAAAAGGCGCAAAGGCCAACCTAGTGAAAAAGATTCCATGCCGGGACTCGAACCCGTATTACACCGTATTATTTTATGAATAAAGCATCATGCAGCAGTATTTACTCGCGTATAAACTATAAAAATATGAAAACTTATAAAATTCGAACTAAAAGGATACTTTTCAAATAAAAAAACCTCTTATGGAATGAGCGATTTATAAATTTAGGATTAATGAATTGATTTTAACAATTTTCAATCTACATTAAACGAACAGGTGAAGCTAGACGGTAAAAAAACGCAAAAAAACACTCCTTCCTCTTCATCGAAATTACCTTTCGTTCTAAAATTTTATTATATTTGTGGTTTTAAATCTGCATATTTTATTTATAAAATAATTATCAAAAGTATGCAAATACATATCAAACACGCTAGTGTGTTCACAAATGTAATTTTCGAGATTTATTACGTAACTGCGAATTTACGTAAGTCGCATATTACGTAAGTCGGGGGATGCGTGTATATAGGTAGATAGGTAGATAATGTTTTTAACTGGGGGTGTTTTTGGGCTCTAGTGGTTAAGATCGGCGTATATTTGCAAAAACTTTTCAGAAATTCCAACATATAAGAGAAGGTAGTAGGGAGTATTTCTTACGAAATCTACCTAAAAACAAGAAACAGCCTTCTGGAGAGACATACATCCCCCCTTCCTAGGAGGGACTTTCTAGCTGAGATTTTTTCTCCAGATAAATCAGCACAAAAGCTGTTGACAGATGAATACAGGGGGAAAGAAAAGCCAAGCCGGGAAGCAAATATTCTTGTTTTTGGCCAGAGACGATTTTCGACCGCACAAATTCAGGGAAACAGACAGGATATGGGGTAGTTTTTTTATCAGAGGCTCGCCGTTGAAGTGGTTAAGATAGAAACATGATTTAAACGTCATTTTTAGCAGAAAACGACAGAACAAATTTTAATCCAATAAATGTTTTTTTTGAAAATTTTAAGATTTTTGTGTCCCGGACCCCCTTAATAATCGAGTTCACAGAATTAGGAAAATTCCCCGTAATTCTATTACTAAGCGTTCTAGAACAATATATTGTATACCTAAACCCAAAAACTGGCATTGTAATTTCTATCAACATAATATAAATCGTTCAGTTGAAATTCAAATGAATATGGTAAAAAATGACATAATTTTCTGTAATGGAATACATTATGAAATTTTTGCTTCAAACAAAAACGATGCTTTCAAAATAATATTTAATACGTCAATTTGCGAGATATCTAGCTACAAAATAATAGTCCAGAATGCTATGAAGATAATCCCGTCGTCCAAAAACTGTCACAAACTGTGAGATTAAATGCTAATAATGGATGATCGTAAATGCCTCTTTCGTAAAAAAAATCGTAAATGTCGTCTTTTGGCCTCTGCTCTGGCCCCGCTGCGGTGCCCTCCTCAATCGGCACCTGGTCCTCTGAGGGTTTCACCTGGGGCTTGCCGTCTTGGTCGTTGTATAACAAAGCTTGTTGCTGGGTTCTAACAAGGAAGATCTCCTTACTGGGCATACGCAGAATATTTTGAAAAAATACCAATTAAACTACTTATGTATGTAATAAAGTATCAGTCAAATTTAGCGGCGGAATTACAGTAGAAAGTCTGTAAAAAATGCAAAAAAGACGCCCGTCTGACAATGGTCTTAGAATGCGTGTAAAAATGTATTTAAAGAATTTAAACATAAACAATGAGAGAGTTTAATAAATGCATTTTTTCGTATTACAGATTTATGTTGCTTGTTATTTAATTTTATCACTTAAAAAAAAATTTCATATATTTAAACGTATTCCAAAATAAAGGCAAGATTCATTTACCAGTTATTCATTTCTATATCAAAGAATTTGTCGTTTCAATAGCAACAAAATTGAATCTCCTCGACAGTGCTCAATTGGGCTTAATTTTGAGACATTGAAGCAATTTTAATTTATTTTAATTTTGTTTTAATTAGTAAAATTTGATATTTAGCTTTCATTATATATATGTATATATATATATATATATATATATATATATATAATGTATATATATAATATATATATATATATATATATAACCATTAATTAAACATAACCTACCACCGTCAATTATTATGAATTAAAGCTGTAAGTATTAAAAATATATATATATATATTATAAGAAATATTATGGAAGAAAAAGAAAAAAAGTGGACACCGACAAAAATTTAAAAGCTTATATATTGAATTACGTTATCAAGGGCACAATATATATATATATATATATATATATATATATATATATATATATATATATATATATATATATGTATATAATATATATATACTAGAAAGGTAGCCCGTCAAAAATGACGGAAATTTAGATATAAAGATATATACAACTGATGTGCAAGAATATGAGTTTTCTCATTTGTTCCGCAGTGATAGATGAAAATAACACATTTTAAGAACGAAACACATTTATGAAAAACTGTGTACAGTAGAAGACCACTAATCTGCACAATTCCAAGTTTTCTGCAGATTTTTGCGGCCATGTCTATTCAGTCTTTGTTTACATTTTTTTAAAATTCATATATTGGACAATTTAGATTATTAAGCCTTAAAAATAAATAAATTACACACTTGAAGTAAGGTAAAAACTATTAAATTATCGTATACGATTTCATAAAATGGTATTATATGGTATTATATGTGTGTGCTTCACGATCTTGGTTACGACTTTGGCGAAATTGGCTGCAACTTGTCATAATTCTAATAGTGTGGGTCTCTATAACAAAAAAGTAACCAGTTTTTAGTAAAATTTCTGATATAAAGTAGTTTTCAAAAACTTGTGTAAAATTGCAGGCCGTTCTCATGTTATGCCAGTCCTGGGAATAATATTTCTAACACTGAAGAGTTTCCATGTATGTGTGGAATTTAGAAATGCTTCTACAAAAGAAAAGTTCTGAAATGACATTGTAATTCCTCTAACTTCAAAGTTTAATCGGGCCCTGATGTTGTTTACTGAAATCTAATAAATACAGTTATTTTGAATATTACAACAGAATTAAACAGCTAAACTTATTTAACTTAAACTCGCTGTCACTTCCCGATGTTATTTTTTAGTATTAAGAAAGAAAATTATTTAATTTTTTCAAATCATACACATTTATAATTTTTTTTTCGTCTTTAATAACTAAATAATGAAAAAATATGCTTTTGTTCTGATCTCATAAATACGACAATAAAATAATGTAACTAAGAGACATAGCAAAATTAAATCTTTGTGATATCAAACCATAAACAAATGATACCGCCACCATTTTACATACTATGACGTCATTAGAATATTGTCCATTGATTGTTGGAGAACTTACTTTGTGAATGATTACCTCAATGATTTAATATTTTTTACTGTTCACGATGAATGAATCACTTGTGTTTGTTTAGGTTTGTGGAATGAGATATTAAGCCGTGAACCCGATTTCAATTAAAGTTATCCAAAGATATATGTATTTTTAATCGAAATTAAAAACAATGCTTTAATCTCGAAATAAAATGTTTTAGTTTGTATAATTTGTTATTTCTGTTAATTATTTATTTAGGTACTTTTCCATTATAGCGCATTTTTAAAAAAAAGCTTGGCGTGATTCGGGCATTAGAAAGTGAGATATGTTGCCAAAATATACAGCTATGAAAACAAATCTAATGAACTTTTATTTTTGTTTATATATGCACTTATATACATAAAAAAATCGTTTCTAAATATATATAATGTTTTTTTATATACAAATTACGGCACAGATTTCAGATATGAAACGGGATACCTATGTCGCTAAAATGGTGTTATTTTGCCGGCTATTGTTTTTTATTTATTAATAAATTGTTTAGGCACAGGTGTCATATTCGCCCCATATTGGCGCGATTTTTTTCCGACGCCGATTTGGCGAAAACATCAACAGCATAAGCAACAACATCCGAGTTACCATATCAAGCAAAATAACGACACTTTGGCGCCGGTTAAGTATACATTGCGTATATGACATTGGCGTCAGAAAAAAATCGCGCCAATATGGGGCGAATATGACATCTGTGCCATTGTTTATTTACTTTTATTTTCTGTTTTTAAATTATATAAACTGTTTTGTTCTATAGTTATTATTCAAACTTTTATTTATTCATAGTTATTTCCTTTTCAAAATGATAGCAAATAATTTAAAAATATATAAGTAACTGGTATTCGAAAGCGAGATTTCTGCCGAATTGGCGTCAGAGAAAAATCACGCCAACCCCGATGCGTATATGACATCTGTGCAAAAAATACTTCTGTTTCTTTATAAAAATGGATAAATAGTTTTTTTTACATTAAATAAATTGTATACATATGCAAAAAATTGCTTGTGAGTACGAAGCAGTAAATAGGTTGTCAGAAAATACGTTGGCAAACTTCTTTCTCGCCAAGAAACTTTTGTCCGAAGTATTGTATGTACATAAGTAATGATTGCTAGAAATGCATTTTTAATTATGATATGCGCTTTTATGTTTCACTACATTTATGCATACTATACCGTGTGTATAAATGCTACAGTTCATATGCAGGGCTACACAAAAGAATTCGTAAGGGTTCCTGAGTATGAGAGTAAATTGCTTAAAGGTGGTTTTTAAAGGAGTTATGCAGTTTTACGCTGAATTGCATTAGAATTACTAAGAAATGTTTGTAGAATATAGATAAAATGATATACAGGGTCACGCAAAGAATTGGATACATAACCGTCTATGGATGATAATATCTGGAAATATGATTTCAGTAGCTTTAAGAGTAGCTTAAATTAAATTTTAGCTAAATAGTGGCATGTAATAACGGTACTATTGCTATGGACGGTAACTGCTGAAATCAATTTTTTTTAAAAATTATGCGTTTTCTAAAATGTTTACTTAGTTATCTTATTTACCTTATTTCCCTAAATAACGAAGTTTTGTTAAAGCATTCAGGATGTGTTGGAAAGTGTTTCATATTCTATGCTTAACGCATGATTTTTCTTTCTTCTTTAGTCTTATTTTGCATTTATTTTATTCTTAATTTTTTGTCTTATACTGCTTTATAGAAACTTTGGAACAGTTGTCATATATACCCCATATTGGAGCGATTTTTTCCGACGCCAATTTGGCGAAAACATCAACAGCATAAACAACAACATCCGGGTTACCATATCAAGCAAAATAACGACACTTTGATGACAGTTAAGTACCCGTTGTGTATATGACATCTGTGCCGAAACTTTAATATTCAATGTTTAAACTCTTCGCTCCACTCACCTTGCATATAGTATAAACTATAACACAGATAGCGCAAAATAATAGACAGCTTGATACTTTTCCACTGTAGGGGCTTTAGCTTTTTTTAAAAAAAGTTTGGTGTAATTTGGGCATCAGAAAGTGAGATTTGGGTACTTTTCCGTTATGCGGATACCATTGTCGCCAAGCGTAATAGTTGACGCAAAATGAAAGTCACGTGAATTAAGGCATTTGAAAAATAAAAGAAAAAATATTGTCGTACTAAAGTGAGCATTTAAAAAATATAACATTTGAAAATTCCAGACTTTTACGAACTATTTCATTAAATCACAAATATATACTTAAAATAATTGAACAAATAACTGTTATAAAATAAAGCAATAAAATAAAACTCATATTAAACTGCTGGCATAAAATTACAAATATCTTTTAGCATTTTGAAATAATTGGCGCATTAGCATACATGGTACTTTTCCTTTATACGGACAGCATGCTAAAATGTATGCTAATGTGTCAATTATTTCAACCTTGATCGTAGATTTTTATTGTAAACCATGCGAAACATTGTGATTTGTTATTTATGAAACGTGAATCACGTGAATGATTATTTTTTAACCTTAAACTTGGAAAGCTTTTTAATCTGCTATTAATCGAATTAAAAATGCTTTTTTTTTTTATAAAGTTGTAGTTTACTTTTACTGCTGATGCTGCGATGGATTTTATCATTTGGCAATTACCAAATGATGAGAAAGTTGTGCTAAAACTGTTTCAGGAATTTGGAATTCTGCATAATAAAAGATTGTGTTCAAAAAATCATGAAATGAAATTATGGATGAGTTCTGGAAATCCGAAATTGAGTTGTAGCTTACGATCATGCGAAGAAAGCGTAGAAATACGACAAAAAACTTGGTTTAAAGGATCGCGGGTGACTTTTCTTAATGCTTTGAGGTTTATATATTTATCGTGCAAAGAGTTGACATCGATTGAGTTTTGTGAGCTGCAACTTGATATGAACCACAACACAACAGTGGAATGGAATAGTTATTCGAGAGAAGTTTGTGCAAATGCTTTATGTTCTCGACCAAATAGAAAAATCGGTGGACCTAATAAAATTATAGAAGCAGATGAAAGTCATGTATTATTTATACAGATTGTTGGAAAGGATATAAAACAGATGAACTGATAAGTGCTGGTTATGATCATTTCACAGTAAATCACAAATACAATTTTGTCGACCCTAATACTGGATGTCATACTCCAAATGTTGAAAGATTATGGGGCATCGCAAAATGGCGCAACAAAAGACATCTGGAAGCTGTTCGTCATCATTTAGAGTCGTATCTCATAGATTTTATGTGGCTACGCCTTCATTCAAAAAATGAAATGTTTACTGCAATGCTGAAAGATATTTATAATTTTATGGCAGCAGTTTAATATGATTTTTTATTTTATTACTTTATAGTATAACAGTTATTTGTTCATTTATTTTAAGTATATATTTGTGATTTAATAAAATAGGGTACAGATGTCATATTCGCCCCATATTGGCGCGATTTTTTTCTGTCACCAATATCATATAGGCAACGGGTACTTAACTTGCGCTAAAGGGCTTGATGTGGTAACCCGGATTATGTTGTTTATGTTGTTGATGCTTTCGCCAAATTGGCAACCGAAAAAAATCGCTCCAATATGAGGCGAATATGACATCTGTTCCTAAAATAGTTCGTAAAAGTTTGTAATTTTCAAATGTTATATTTTTAAAATGCCCACTTTACTATCGAGAATGTTTTTTCTTTTATTTTTCAAATGTTTCAATTCACCTTATTTTCATTTTGCGCCAACTATTGCGCTTGGCAACAATGCTGTCCGTATAATGGAAAAGTACCGCATACATTTTGGCATGGTGTCCGTATAACGGAAAAATATTGAGAATTGTTGTCAAATCATATAAATAGCTATGAAAACAAACTTGATGAGTGTTTCTTTTTTATATGTTTATTTTATATGTATATTATTCATGTTTATGTTTTTATGTACAAATTACATCTGTTTCTGTATAAAATTAGAGAAACGTCTTTTTTAATCGTATAAATAAATCGCATAAATATCGAAAAAAAATGCATGTGTATATAAAATGAAACAGTGGATAGGTTCCGGGAAAATGTTGCCAAATTTCTTTTTTCGCCAAGGCACTTATACTGGAAAAGTACCTAAAGCACATAAAAATCGCGCAGTTAGGAGCTCATACAGTACAGCGTCGTCTATTGGCGGTTATTTTATTAGTAGCATCGGGAGGAAGATGTAAAGATGTACTTTAAATTCTCACCCATAGATTTTGAAAAAATATCTTAAAAGAGCGGAGTTTAAATTAAATTTTGGTGACCTCCTTTATGAAAGATTAATAGTTATAAATGGGAATTTCACCAAATCAGCCAGCTATTGCCAAGTTGGCCAACATTTGGCGCTACTGTGGTAACCCTGCATTAGTATTTTTCAACAATTACTCATTTCAATGAGGTGGTCCTACCGGAATCGTGAGGGACACACAGAGACTTGGATTTTATATAAATAGATATATATATATAATATATATATAATATATATATATATTTAACCCACTGACAGTCTTGTAAAAGGGCAAAATTGTAATGTTGCTTTCTCTGTATTTTGTTTTAAATGCTAAAAAAATTATTTTTTCAACATTTTATATATATATAAAAAAAAACTTAATATCGAATATGAATGCAATCCTTGGAAATATTAATCATTGTTCAATGTATTAAAAATACATTAAATCAATAGAATCATATTACTTTAAATATTGCTTGTATTGCAGTGAAACCTGGAGCTTAGTGAACGTATTAACACGGGCTTGTCAGTGAGGGGGTTAAACAAGTTCAATATGAAACATTTTTATTTTAAAGAGTATTCGACATAAAAAAGCATTTTTCAAATTTCATTTCGTCACCAACCGATGATAAATCAGCAAATAAACGAAATTTTCTTTATTTTTTTACGAACGTTCTATCGAGGTTCCGCCAAAAGAAAATGTGTAAACATATATATACACATGAGAAGAACGCTCTGCAATTTTTTCAGATTTTTCTGAATATGCCCGTATGGAGACCTTCCTTGTAAGTTTCGCATCTGTGTCAATATCTATTCTAAATTTTTCAAGCCTACTATGCAGACATTCCTCAAGACTTGCCACTATGTCATCAGTTCGTGGGATTCGTTCAAGATGGCTGGCGATATGTTTGTTAAGCGAGGCTACCTGCACTTTGAGGTTGTTGGTTTTGGCAAAGAGTTTATCGTACTCCAGTTGTGATTCCTTGAGTGTCTTGTGGCCAGCGAGGTCTTGCTTCTTAATTGTGAGCATGATCCATGACACATCCTTTAGGTGTTCTTTTGACTCCTCGGCGAGGGTATTGTCTTCATCTGATATAACTTTAGAGATGATGGATCTGGCTTTAATAGCCAATTCATCTATTGAGTAGGTTTGAGATTCTCCCATAAAGGAAATGCAGTGTTATGAGAGATGATAATTAACTTTGATGTAATTGATGGAGAGAAAAATAAATTGTGAATGAACTACTTCAGAAATAATGAACCGCGGGTTGTGGGAACCCGTCTACGGGTTCCTACGTGCCGTCCCCGCCTGTTGCATGTTTTAGGTTAATTTGCAATAGTGTGTGTGTGTTTGGAATAGTGTGTGTGTGTGGGGGGGGGGAGGTATAGTGTCATTTGGTCTGTGAACCTTTGAATGTACTAGTTGCTGATAGCTTCGCTTTGGAGTTATGTTGAGATACTTTGGAGTGTGGGTGATATGCTGATTAGAGTAGAACATTTGCAGGGGAATGAGAAGGGAGAGTGGCCGTGCCGATGTCGACCGAAGGTGGGGCGAGAACTATGATAACAAAGACTAGGAAGGAACGGGAAGAAACTGAGTTTAAATTCGGATTTATTGAGCATTAAAAGGTGGTTCATCTCATTGTTAAAAGTAAATAGTTTGAAGTTTTACTGAAAATGTGTTGTCCGACTGAACACGGCAACACTAGAAAAAAAACTTTAAGTTCAGCGGAACACGAGAACATAGATGGTCGGTACTTCGAAGGAACATTTAGGGGATTTGGACATTGAAAGTTTTTGAGAAGGTTTGTGCTTAGATGAAATTTTTGGTAAAGAGCCGACATTTTTTTTTTTTTTTTTTTTTAAATGAAGTTCCCAAAATAAATGAATAAAAAAATAAATAAATAAGTAAATTATAAAAAATAGTTAAAGTTCGAATTTATTATGCATTAGATGATGGAAAATCAAATTTTGAGTTGAAAATAAATGAAAAAGGGAACACTAGAAAAAAAAAAAGTTGTGTGTACTTGTTGATGGACGGTACTTCGACATTGAAGAATTTTTGAGAAGGTTTTGAGAAGGCTTATAATGAAATTTAATAACGAAAAAATGATTTAAAACAATACTAACATAGAATGAAGTTGCCAATTTCAAAATTTATATTATCTCCAGATATATATATAGGGGAGATGGGGGCACATGTGAACAGTTCGCATAAATATAGCTTTTTCTCATAACTGGATTAATTTCGATAAACAAAAACTACTTAATATAGTAAACAGAACTTTCTTTTGCACATGGTATTTTTTTCAAAATCACCTGTATAGTTCTTCTTACATTTTTTAATAGTTTTATAAAATCAAAAAAATGTTCACATGTGCCCCATCAGCGGGGTAGTTGTGAACACACGCGGGGCACATGTGAACACAAGGAAAAAATATCCTTTAATGTGCTTTTTATTCCTTTATTCATTTGTCATAGTAATCATTAGTTATATTACCTTTTAAATTCACCATAAAGAAAAATATATATGTATATTTCTCTAGTTTCTGCGTGATATGTTTAAGCAAAAGATTATAAAATGAAAATAAGTAGATTTGGTGGGGAGAGTCTTAGATGATTCATTAAGTATTGTTGCAATAAAATAAAAAAATAAAGAAGCAATTTAAAAAAAGAAATTAAAACTTTTAAATTTTGTTTAAGAGTTTTTGTTTGGGGGAAATTTTAGGGAGGGGGCATTTACATACTATTTATCAGAAATCTGCTGAAATACGAAAGATTCTCACTCCTGTATTTGCCTTATTTTCTTGTAAATTATAGATAAAGAAGGGTTTTTTAATGATTAAAAAAAAATCTCGACTATAACACCCCCCCCCCAACTTCTTTTGCTTTTGAAAGAGGGGATGGTACAATCGGGATTTTACTGTAGTTATCAGTTTAAAAATTGTACTTTCTTAAAATATTACTGGTATCTATCTCCATTCAAAGCATCATATACATAAATGTTTTAGAGATGGAAGTAAGCCATCATTGCAAGGTTAGAACAAATGTAAAAGAAAAATTTGCAAAGTTGTTCAAAGTAATACTTTTGTATTAACAATGCATAAAAAATATTGTTGTAAACCGTTTAGTAAAATAATATATAATACTTATTGCATTTTAGAAAACATTAAATTTATTTAAAGTACAATTGAACGTAGATGAGCCTGTTGTTCTTTATGTATTTGCTGAAAAATGTGTTTGTGGAAGTTTCAATACAAAAGCAACTTTGTGAGAGGAAAATATCTTCAATTTCATGAAAATTGTAGATAATGGAACTGATATTATCTCTCATTAAGTTAACTGAAAGAAACAGAATCACAGAATGATTATTGGGGTACTTATGAAGTGTTCATATCTGCCCCAACTAGCCTGTTCACAAGTGCCCCACATTGCTGCTTCTGTTAAATTGATGAATAATTAACATTTCTCAATTTTAGAAGAAAAAGAATTTCATCAAAAATGTTTATTAGTATTCATAGTATATGGTAAAACACTCAAATTCAAATAAATGAATAAATAAATAAAATTATTCGCTTATGAACTTGGAGCAATGATTTTACTTTTGAGATCTAAAAACAGTGTTTTGGCTAAAGAGGACAAACAAAATGTCATAGAGCTTCAAAAAATTTTTACCATATGTCTACAGATGCTATCATCTTTAGTAATTTTTTTCAAATAAAAAAGCTTATAGTAACTATCGAAAAACTGCGATGTTCACATGTGCCTCCATCTCCCCTATGTGTTTTAAAATCGTACTTTACTTTTCAGATATTTAGAGGGGGGGGAGGGGGAGGTCTCAGACATTTTACTAGACTACACCCAAACATAAACTGGAATTAAAAGAAAAGCAATTAAAAAAATTCATAAGGATTTTCCATATATAATGATAAACTTTTACTTTTTAATGGGCAGCATATCAGAAACAAAATAGCTTATTCCACATAATATTACAAAAACGTTTATGTAATATTTTTGTTCTGTATATACTTAGTGTTTAAAGTTGGTTTAAAAACAGACTTTTTTTTTGTCAAATTATTATCCGTTTGGCGAAATTTAAAGGAAGTTTTTATTGTTCTAAGATAGTTATTATTTTCTACAGTAGTGGGCGAATTTTCGTCTTATTTTGGATGTTAAAAGTAACATTGAGAAAAAAAAATCATTTTTAAAGTTCCGTTAACTAAAAAAGTACTTGCCATATCAGTCAAAACCCTCTACTGCCCAATATCAAAATTAAAAAAGACGTCAAAATATCTCGAGTCAACCCCAATGACTCATTCCAAACGAAAACAGAACACAACAATCACCTCAAAATTACCGACACGAATTTTCTCGGAAAAGGGGAAATCGACGTTTCCCGCAATGTTGCTATTCCGGTCACCTATACAAGGCTAATATGGCCACTCCCAAAAAAGGACGCGACCCAATGACGATTGAGGCGGCCCAACACCACCCGACCGTGACCCTTGCCCCTCCCTCAGAACTCCACATACTGCTAACAGGGGTGAAGGACGCTAGCAAGGGGTATAGTTATCTTAATAATTAACCTCTTATGGATGGACTTAGAATAAATCCAGCAAGGAAGCGAGCAAGTGGTCGTTGTAAAAATTAGATATTTTAAGGATTACAACCATCTTTAAGGGTTAATATCTCGGCTAATTACTGATGCTTTTTTTTCTAAAATCATGATCAACATTGCTTTTATACTTCTGCTACGATAGGTACCTCCAAACCTGCTCAATACTTTTGCTGAATGCCCGTAAATCGAAATTTGTGTGTAACGGATAAATGCGATTTTCTCAAAAACTATGTGACCTAGAGTAATCGCTATAATTTTCCTGCAAGGTTTACATTAACGTCTACTACCTCTAATTTTTTCATAATTTTATTTTCAGTAGATTCGGAATTGGATTGGGGGGGGTGGGGGGGGACATATTTTTGTGCTACATATTCGACGATAACTTTGAAAATTTAATACCTAAAATTAAAAGAAATGTATTTTTGAATTCAGCGTTACAAAAGCTTTCACGCGATACACCACATGATATACAAAGAAAATATTTTTTTTTTCAAGTATCATAATTTGCCCCTCCACATTTTTACTAAATATATTTAAAAATGTTTAATAATCTGAAAATATGTGGGTCAATAGTCTTTATTATTTCCCCCAAATTGAACTTTCAACGTCCCACAGTTTACGAGTAAATTGGCTGTAACAGAGAGACACAGGAGTGATCTTATAATGGTTCCGTTTTTACTTTTTAAGTACTCTAAAAAAAATTTTAGTTTACACAGACTAACATGAAACAAATGTTTTGAAAATTTCATAAAAAAATATTCAGAAGGTTGTAAGATATCCTTCGCTAGATGCCCCAAAACATCATTTGGAGAAAAAACGACTTAAAATTTTCGGAAACGCCACTTCAGCAATTGGGCGCGTATAATTCTAATTGTCATAACTTCAGTTCTAATTGAAATATAAAGGAAACAATCATATCAAGATGTACAGAAAAGATAGATGTTTAACATCTTTAAAAATTAAAATATTGAAAATTTTTATGCTTTAAGAATTTTGAGAAACATTAAGCTATCCGGACGATGCCTGGCTGACATATTTGTTGGACATGGCTGCAGTCTGTTTCGCTAGTTTCATTCATCTGATCTCCAACTATAACATTTACATGTTGAAAGTGTGTTATAGAATGGAAGCTCCTGTATACCATATAATTAGGTGATAATGAAGATAAGGTTATTTTTTTCTGTTGCATAAATCATATTCATGGCTGGAGTTTCACAGTTGAGGTTTATTCCAACAGAGCCATGGTATACAGATTCGATCCTGATCTGGACATTTTTCGCTCTGTTGGAATAAACCTCTACTATGCTACTCCAGCTATCAATATTAATTATCCAGTTGAAAAACATTTCTTTATCTTCAATATGATCCTTCATACAAGTATAGGCACCTAATATATAATTGTCACTTTACATAATCGCTGAAAAGGTATGAGTTCAACTGTGACAAAGAAGTGCAGACGAAGTTGAAAAATGAGATACATGAACAACTTACGCTCGTATTCATGAATAACTTCGACCGAGGGTTAAACCGCGGGTTCAGTAACCCCAGGTTGGTATTTTCAACCGGGAGTTGAAAACTCGTATTCACCGTTTACTTCGGATGAAAAGTTACCCAACTCGGGGTTTCTCGACCTAGGTTGAACGAAATGTGTTTATTGGTTAAAAAAATCACATGCCTTGTTCGGTTTCGCGTCGAGACTTCGTTTGTTTATGTTTTGGAAGAAAAACGCCAATTAAAAAAAAAAAAGAAGAAAGAAAAAAAGATTCAATGTAGTGCGGTTTTTTTTTTTTTTTTTTTTTTTTTTTTTTTTTTTTTTTTTTTTTTTTTTTTTTCAATTCCCACAAAATGTATGGACAAAATAAAAACCTGTAATCACTAAATATGGATCAACTTAATTTTTTTTGAAAGTTTTAATATATATTTTTTAAACAATTATTTCTTTTTAAAATTTATTAATGATTTAGGTTAATGATATGAAACGTGTCAACTGCTAAAATAAATGTTAAAAGGTTCTTTTTCAAAATAAATTTTCGCATAGTTGCTAAAAAATGGTACTTGATTTGGGCAAAACTAATGAAACTTGATTTGAATAGAAACTAAAATTTTATTTCAACAGCAATTATGATGATTTCTATTATTAATAGCTCTAGTTAGCAATTAAACAATTTCTGATAATGAAAATATTAAAATGGAGAAAAAAGGAAAAAAATTAAGAATGTAGTCTGTTGTACTTTATATATACTATTTCTTTTATTAGTATAGATGGTATCCCAGATGTATTAATGTTATTGTTTGGATTTTCAGCGAGCTAATTAAAATGTTTAATTCTAATTAAATTAGATAGTAATTAATATTCCAGGTTGACAGGAAAAAGTAGTGAAATAATATTAACAGAACTCCAGAAAAAGCGGAACAGGTGATCCTAGCGGCGGTGCCCTGGCACCAGGTACCAAGCCGCAGAGGCGCTCCATAGGCGCATATAGTTATCACTTCCGAGCGATTGATAAACATTTTTCATTTAACTAGTCGCTAAATAAAACTCTATACTTCCTTTAAGTTTAAACTGTGTGCAGTGGAGATATTTTATAAAATATTATTTTAAGGAACACAAATATTTTAAACTTTTTAAGACTACTAGTGTATAGTGTATGAATTTCCATTCAACACATATAATCGAATAAGGCCTTTCCTAAATCATGATAAATGTATTCTGAATACTATCTGGACAAATAAATGTGAAATATTACAGAAAGTTGAATTTTTATCGACCAGCTTTAAGGACCTATCCCCACCTCTTCCCCTTCCCCTCCAGCCATTTGTATGAGAATTTTTCTATTATCGCATTTACAAGATCAAAGCTATTCACTCGATTATCTTTGACTATTTTTTGATAAATTAGTCTAATAATTACGAAATATTATTACATGCACGAAGACACTTGTTTTTGGTTGCAGTGTTGCATTTGAAAAAATGTATTTATTTAGAAAATGTTATTTTATTGTCTATATTTTTTCCAGCTTCTTAATTTCATTTTTCAACTCATTTAGATATCACTTCATTAGATGTAATAAGAATCTCATTTAGAATAGAAATTAAAAGTGGGATATATATATATATATATTTATGACTGATTAATGATAGATTTCTAGACTAAATAGGCAGAATAATGATAGTTTGTAATCTAACAAAACAACTCAAATTAATTATTAATAATTTCATATAATTTTACATTATCTAATAAATAAATAGCCGTCTGTTGTTTGTGAATCAGTGGAGAAAAACAAGTTCCCATTTGTACCACCCTACCCATTCCCTCTATTTTTTTCTCTTTTTTGGTGTCATTCTTTAATTTAAGTAAATTAAACGTTTCTCAAAATGCTGTGTAAGATATAGAAATAAAAAGAAAGTTTAAAGTACATATTACCAAAAATAGAAGAATTTATGTAATCTCATACATACACATATATATATATTATCTATGCATTTTTTGACTGGTTTGTTTATATTTATACATTATATCTCCTTCATTACCTGTTGAATTGTTTGCTTTCACAAATACTCATGATCACGAAGAATTTATTTACATTAAAGATAGTCATCATTACTGCAAGGGCTGATAGAAATATTTTTGGTGTGGGGTTATTTTTAAAAAGGAATTTTTTTTTTTTATTTTTTTTTTTTATTTTTTTTTTTTTTTTTTTTTTAACCAGCGTATTAGCAAAAATTATAAGTGATCTCTAAAAAAAGTTACAATTCAATTTCAGGAGGTAATATTGAAAAGTTATTCATTTTAGGATTTATTATTACTATTATTATTTTCGTATAAAATAGTACTAATGCAATATTTTATATTATGTATAATTTTGAAATTAAAATACAGTTGAAAAATAAATGCAATAAAAATAAATATTTCAAATTCCACAAAAATTGAGAAACATACGTAGAAGCTTACAAACAATCGTAAAAAAAAATCAATAAAGTAATAAAACTCAAATTGTTTAAATTTTAAGTTAAAATATCTAATTTATAGACCTGATTTATATTTATCTCAGTTTGTACATAAACAATATATCTTTTACACAATAGACCCAAAATTTCATTTTAAAACATTCTATAAGTACTGATCAAAAATCTACAGAGAATCTATGGATATTCTAAGATAATCTGTGTATTTCTTTACTTAAACAAAAATGCAAATTAGCCTGAGTCTCACATTTTAATTAGAACTTATGCAAGTATGGCGTTTATTTCGGTCCTGTTAAAATACATTTGTGAATTTTTTAACATCAAATTTGCAAAAAATAATTAACCTTAAACTCGACAGTTGTTACTTTGGAAGCAAATATTCGGCTGTTTAAGTAATATTGGCTATTTTTAAGACAAATAAATTTTTCGCGACCACGCGTATTTATGTAAACAAACAATTCAACATGTTTTATATATATAGAGGCTATATACATAAATATAAACAAATCAGATAAAAATATTGAAGATAATTACATATATATGAGATTACATACCTTTGCATAATGTTGTTCCGTTTTATTTAATAGTAGAACTTCTATATTTTACACAGCACATTCTATCAGCATTCAGCACGTCTGCCGCCATTGTAAAATGGCGGTTCTCTCCCTCTCCCCACTCTCACCGCTTGTTTTTCGTTAAATACGCATGCTCGGTTGAAAAAATCCTTGGTTGAACCCTGCTGTAGACCAAGGTTGGGTTACTGAACCCGGAGTTAGATTTCAACCTCGAACCGGTTCAGTGGGGTTGACGGTGAATGCCATTTGAGTTTTCAACCCGTGTTTTCTGCATAACTCCGGGTCGAAGTTATTCGTGAATACGAGCGTTAGTAGTCGTACAGTTGAGATGCCTACTTCTTTCCTACACAAAGGTATTGTTTCCACAATACCAATGGCAATATTCTGAGGTGTCATGTTAAATTTATCGGTAACTCAAAAATTCGTTAAATAAAACTTACTAAAATCATTTTTTTAAGGTATAGTCATTGTCTCATTTTCATATGTGTGATTTACACTTCGGTTTTACTTTTTAGGTAAACTTTTCTTTCTTATAAATATATTACATAAAAAAATAATCAATGATTTGGTAGACTACAAAAAAGAACTCCGTTATAAAAAATATGCATTTGGTAGTGATTTATGTTAGTCAAGATGTCTTCTAGGGCCTCTACATATTTTCATTACTTGTTAATGTACTACTATCATACACATTATACTCTAATCATACTGCATTCCGTATTTTGAAACTATACTAATACTGTACTGTAATGATAATTACGAATAAACATCTATTTATATTTTGAATACTTCTTTAAAAAAGTTAACCTTATGTTAAATATTAGGTAGTCAATATTTCTAAGGCTATGCTTTCTGCTATTATTTCAACCAAAAAGCATTTTGTAGTGATTTATATTAGTCATGGATTATTCTAAGTCATCTAAATCTTTTCACTACTAATAATGTAGGCAGTATATTCTAATCATACAGTATTACATATTTTAAAACTACACTATACTGCATTTTAATCATAATTACGAATAATCACCATTTTATATTTTGAATGCTTCATTAAAAACTTTAACTGTACGGCAAATATACACTCACGTTTGGGGAAATTGCAATACTGAAGAAATAACGCGATTGCGGTGAAAATTTCAGAGAATGCAAATTAGAGTACGTTATGCAAATGATTTCAATTTGGGAGTACCACGCATGCGTGATCTGATCCGCACCCTCTTTTCTGTTGCTGAAACCATATAAAAAGATGGCTGAAACGAGATGTTAACAATTGTCTATTGTTATTTCATAATGGTAAACGTTAGGTGACACGAACTATGCATCTTCGACGAAAGAGGCATTTCAACAATTGACGGAGTTTGAATGGGGAAGAATTCTTCTTGAAGAAGGCTTTTCCCATATAGCATTAGCAACTCGTGTGCAGCATAATAGCAGCAGAGTGACGCGAGTTTGAAAGAAGTGGACTGACCAGTATAGGACAACTGGAAATCTGAGAGTGGACCACGAACGGTGACTTCAACGCGCGATGATAGACACATGGTTTGATTGGCACTGACGGACCGTACAGATTCTTCTAGACAGTTGGCAGCATTTGATGCTACAGGTGCATCACTGTCTGGATCCTCAATTCGTCGGTGTTTTGCACTATAGACTGCGTTCGACACCTCCTTTGTACAGGACCCTTATCCCGCAATATCATCTACGCCTGTGGCTTCAATGTGCTCGTGAACATATATACAGTCGAACTTGGATAATTCGAAGTGCAAGGGACCGCTGCAAAACTTCGAATTATCCAAACTTCGTATTATCCAAAATAATTTATTTTTATGTTCTAAAATAATCCATCACAAAAAATTGAGAAAAAAATCATGTTTATTAATTTTAAATAAAAAAACTACAGCTTTTTAAAATATTGAGATAATTTCTTTAGAGAGCTTACTTGATTTTTTTAAACAAAATTTTCTGGGATAGCTACAACTCGAAACACAGCTTTACTCACATTAGATTCTCCTTCTACATAACGACAATATTCCGCTAGATGAAAGACTGCCTCACTTGATTTTGAATCGGACTCTGTTCTTCTACATTCCTCCTCCCTTTATCCCTGCTCTGTTTCCTAGAACAGATAAAAATATTCTCCCACCCCCTTCTCTTCCCTAAACAATAGCTGCAAATAACCGGACTACTTTTCAAATAACTGCATTGAAACTAGATTTTGTCATTTTTGAAAAGGTAAAAACTTCGAATTAAAGAAGTTGGACTTCGAATTAACCAAGATTTTTTAGCATTAACTGAATACAAGTTTCAAGGGACTGACAAAAAACTTCGAATTATCCACGAATTCGAATTAAAGACGTTCGAATTATCCAAGTTCGACTGTATACTGGCATGCAGAGTGGCAACAAGTTGCTTTATCTGACGAATCCCGCTTTAATTTGTGACACTATCATGGCCGCAGACGTGTTAAAAGTTACGCCGGTAACGTATTCGTCCGGAGTGCATTATCGAACATCATAGTGGATGAATATCGGGAGTTACGGTCTGGAAGGGATTGCACATTATGGACGATCGCAGCTGCAACGAGTTGTAGGTAATCTGAACAGAAATATGTACATTAGTGAAATGCTGGATCTCGGAGTCGTTTTTTTTTCCTTCAAGGTATTCCTGGAGTTATCTTTCAACAGGATATCCCCCACCCGCATGTTTCAAGGAATGTTTAAGACTTCTTGTCAGCCGAACACATACAGCTTCATCCGTGGCCTACGTATTCGCCGGATTGCCGCCCATTGAACATGTGAGGATATCATTGATCGGCGTCTCACTCGTAACCCTCCTCCTATAGCTTCTACAGACGAGCTTTGGATACGCGTACAAATAATGTAGAATGCTGTTCTGTAGGCAGACATTCAAAATCTGTCTGATTCCATACCACGTAGTATAGCAGCACACATTGCAGTGCGTGGTGGCTACACAAAATACTGATTTTATGTCACATGTTTTTTGTTGTTGTTGTTGTTGTTTTAATTTGAAAATGCGATCATTTGTTTGTACCAATACCAGTTGCTAATGTATTAAATTTCATTTAATTCTGATGCTTCCTTCACAATATTGCTGTTTTCACAAACATGAGTGTAAATGCAGTCAATATTTCTAAAGCTATACAGCTATTATTTCAGCCCAAAAGGATATTTTATTGGAAAATTATGGAGTTTTAAATTCCAAGGTTACAGAAATATTGGCAAAAATATTTATATATTGCCTGCATAAAGCAATTTTTCTGCAGTATTGGGTATGAATGTAAATATTTTAGATTAACACGAATATGTTTTTTCTAATAATACGAATTCATTTGTGATATTTCATATGCAAATTTAATATCTATTATAAATTGTTATTTCAGTGGAATTAAACGAAATACCTAGAAATCAAAATCGGTTTCCAGTAACTCCACTGTACCTCCAAAAGTGACTTACTACTAGTGTATATACTTAATTTGCCTTTTTAAAATATATAAAACTGCAAATTGCAACAAGTTTTTTTTTTTTTTTTTTTTTCAGAAAAATCCTTTACCAAATGGCATCTGATCAATTTAATCTTCAAATGACAATAACTTTGTTACTTTAAACATAGGTGAGCTTTAGCCGAGTTTTATTTAAACTGGAAAGGGAGAAAATATTGATGAAAGTGTCTTTATGATTTTGTTTATATTTATTTTAGTAAAATGTTTAGAATGACCAGTGTCAAATGCACACTTCAGTGTAAATGATATACAAATAATTTTGTTGAGGAAAATCATTATTTATGATCTGGCAATGATTCAAAAGTTTTCCAGAACTTGCAAATCTATTTCGTAAGAAAAAGTACTTTTTTAGAGACTGTTGTGCAAACTGAATACGGAATTTTATATTCTTCAAAAAGACATTTTATGTATTTTTTAGACACACTTTTCCCTAACTTTCAAAAAAATAGGAAGTTATTTATAAAATATTGCATTATAAATAGCTTTTATTTTAAAATATATATCCAAATAAAGAACAGTGCTATGGAACTTTGAACTAATTGAGTTTAATCTCAGGATTTCTACTTTATATCTGCAACTTTTAAGTCCAGTCTAATTCACTATTTAAAAATCAAACATCACTTGGGCTTAAATCAAACGAATTCGAGAATTTCAGACAACATTGGAACACAAGCTTATTAACCTTTTTTCTGAATTTCCGACTTTTTTCTTGCTTTTTAAAAACACGTTTTTAATCCCAGTTGCCATCTAAAAATGATACTTCAGTGTAGGCTAACGAGAAAATACGTATCTCACACATGTTGGCCTCTTCTGTTTATACTGTTGCATAGTTGAACTCTGTAGTTATCTGACTACTCCGTCTGAGTAGCTTAAAAAATAAAGATTTTTACTTGTAAACGATAGTGCAAAAACTTTTTTTTTTTTTTTTTTTTTTTTTTTTTTTTACAAAAATTTCTGATTTCCGAAATTCCATTGGGGTTTTTAAATCCTTCTTGAATATTAATTTTTCTTTACATAGTGACCTTCACGGTATCCGACTTCAATAATATAGAAGTGAAAAAACAGCATGTCTGCAATTTAGTTTTAGAATAATTATCTGTAAATACGACAGAGGTAAATAAAAAGAAACGGAAAAAGTAAAATGATGGGCATTCCTATTTAATTTACGCCTGTTTTAAAGAACTGCAGAGGCAGTCAAAAATTGTGTCTCCAAATTGGGATTTTCATTTAGACTAAAAAATGGAATTCACAATTAAGTTAACATAAACATAATATTTTTTTTTATCATTTTTTACTATGATTTACATTTTTAAAGTTATTTCCATTTTTTAAAGAAAGCTTTTTAAAATTTATTTTTGTTTAAAAGCAAGTTTGAATGCTGTTGATTTGTTTTTTAAATTTTGAATTTGTCTGCAAACTTAGCTCATTTTTCTATAGGAGAATTTGAGTTGGAATAAGAGCATTTTTCTCTGAGTTTGCACAACATTCATTAAAAACATTTAGATAAATATAGTATAGTTATATTAAAATTGTTTATAGTACAACCATTGATCACATATTTTGCTAAAAGAAATATCTAACAAGAGGATGTAACTATAATTAATTCAAGCATTTGTTTAAAAATCGCGATAAGACTTTTCAGAAGTGCATTCCAAATTAAATGCTGAAAGGCTACAGTAATAAAATATTATAAAACCACTGAATTGCAGTTATAATTAAAAGATAGGAATCTTTTTCAAATATGTTTTAGGTGCATTAATTTTTTGTACATTTAATATAAATCAAATTATGTAAAATATAAATTGTGATTACTGTACTTTTAAATATATTATGACATATGTTCTACATAATCTGCCAAATCACCATCCGAATATAATCTGATTTATGTAATCTTTAATAGGATACATCAGTGTTGATTCGTGATAACATAACTGAAGCCAAGTTTTAATTTATTCTTGTGGAAGAAATATATTTTTATATGTATATATTTTGAAATATTCTATCATTATTAGTGACAAATACACACTTTAGTGTATCTCATATGCTAATTATGCTCAGAGCAAAAAATATTTTTTATCATCTGGCAAACGTTCAATTTCGTTTGCAACTTTCACCAACATTAAAGAAACCCCTGATTAAAGAGATTTCACTGAGATTTGTTATTTTGCTATAAAATCTATTTTCAGACATCAATATATATAATTCAACCTATTTTTTATTTTTTATTTTTACGTCGAAATACTTTTCTTTTAGGCTTTAAAAAATGTACATAATTATACATTTTATAAAGGTCTGTCTATATAATGTATGTTTTCAAAAAATAATTTGTGGAAACTTCAAAAATTAAAATGTTCTTTAATTTTACTTCAAACGAGAAAAATGTTAATGTGATGTTTTAATTCAACTTAAACTTTTTAGTAAGAAATTCTATTTAAATGATAATTAATTTTTTATTTTATAATATTTTAATTTTCTAATTCTTGCATAGATTTTTATGAAGAAAGATAATGAGAATAGAAAACATATTCCTAGATTCTAAAATCATGGATGCATCGTTTATTCGTCTGGGGAAAGAGGTTTGTCTTATAGAAATGCATTATTCACATCAAGTTAGACAAAGAAGGACACCTTTGCTCGAATTCTCGTTAGAAGTAAAAACAAATGGCTGCTGTAAGACTTTATATTTTAATAGCTTTGTAATTTTTTTTTTCATTTCAAAATTTTGAATTATTATCTAACAAATTAATATAAAGAAAGCACTATTAATTTCCTAGAGGAAAGGAAGGATTGTACTTTGTGCCAATATATTAAAAAGAGAGAACCAACCTTATAAAATACAATTATAAATAAGTTTAAAACGCATATCGCTAATTCGAAGCCTCTAACGCTTAATCATCAGTGCTTAAAATTTAAAGATAAAATTAAATGAAAACTGGGTATTAAAAGAAAGGCAGACAGACAGCTGCAGATGAGTACCTCATATCTCGACTGTCAACGGCGAAATTAAATTAACTGTTGACAAACAACTTCGGAGTTGATCTCACGTGCACACAGGGAGACCAATCGAAACCACCCAGTTGCTCGGTGAGAATTCAAACAAAAATGAGAAGAAAAAAAGGGGGGGGAGGGGAAGAGGACGAATTAAAGAAATTGAAACCATATCGGTGAAAAATTGGGAGTGCTGGACTAATCGTTTACTAAACTGTTTGAATTTTACCATATGTGATAGTCTTCCCAAACTTCAAGATCGTAAATTGATGAGCATTTATTTATTATAGAGGCTTCCGAAAATGTAAAATTATGATTGTTGGACCAGCAGTGATTAGCAATAGCGGAACGTTTGATGTTACAATTTTTAACAGAAGTTTTATGTTCCTCTAAACGGACCTTAAAGGGTCGCTTTGTTCGACCAATGTACATTGTATTGCATTCGCAATACATCTTGCAAATACCCCAATGTGAAAATCTCACTTAGTCACAAATGCACGGCGATCATTTTACTCAACTTGGGTTGACAGAAATAATTTTGAGGAAATAAACACACTGCAATGAAAACGCAAGGATATGGACATTTTTTTTCGTGTGAAACTTTATAACATCACGACATGTTCTTGAAAAACAGGGTTCAAAAACAATTAATGTAATTGTATGAACTCGTAATTACAGTCGAATTGTAAAGCGAAAACATCTAACACTTTTTTGGTATTATTACATTTACAACAAAAGTGCAAAAGTCTATTAAATGTTTTATTATAATATAGTTCAGTTTTCTGAAAGGTATTACCGCCAACCCAAATTCAGTTAGTGTAGAACATAGTAGATTAACATACAAGATCGGACATTTCCATAGAGAGTAATAGTAGTGATAATTGGGAAGAAACTTACCATCCTTGTAATATTTTTTTATTGAGTGTCTACCGTGTTGTGATTTTTCTTTTTTTAATGCTGCATCTTTATTTTTTCATCAGAATGTTACACCGATACATGAACATAGAATAGATATTCTATTCTATTTATCTAATATTTATTCTATTTTCATGCACGGATATGTATCTATATATTTTTCGTGCATAATGGGTGAACAATTTAAATGAAAGAAAAACAAGCTAAAAATTTCGTCTTAAATATTACACGTTAAGCAAATATGAAATAATTGGATTAAAAGCTACCTAAAGCGATAGTGTAATGTAAAAATACACGAAATATTGCACTCTACAAGTCCCAGAAAATTTCATAAATATTCCCATTTGGTAGAAATTTTTTTACATCCGATGTTTTATTTATTTATGACGTTTAATGTGCTAAACAATTTCGTTACAATAATCTTTTAAAATTTACGCATTTTTGCTTCCTCATAGATAAAAAAAAATGTTTTTAATGTAAGTAACGTACAATCAGTTCAATAATATTTAAGATATTATAATTTAAGAAATAATAACAAAATTACAGATAGGGAAACTTATTTTTTACAAATATTTAGAATTATATAAATCTAAGAGTTAAAATAAAGCAAAACATAGAGATACTGATATATTACACTTGATGAAATTTCATTCGATGTGAATAAATAAACATAATACACGAATTTAAATTCTTGCAATTTTATCTCATTTACTTACATATTTACGTTTACAACTTTCTGGCGCTTTTTTATATTATTTTTATAATTATCATTTTGTAAGTTAAAGAAGAACTAAAAAGTACGATAAAAAACGGCTAAATAAATCAAACATATATACAATGTCACCTGCCTCTTCTTAGTATACGAAAGAGTAGATATTCAAAACATAGAGCGTAAATATATTTCATCAACATAGGTAAATTTCGTATTCTTGTTAATTCTTCCCTCTTGTCGGTAGTGACGCTAGAACTGTTGCCATTACAGATTTTGCAGTAAAAATACCATCTTGTCTGTTCATCTATGTATAGAACACCCTGTATTTAGAATAAAATAAGTGGTTTGCGACTCCATGTTCTATGGTAACTTTTTAATTATCTTGATTTCCACTATCACCCCTCTGAATTTGATGTTGGAATTCGGCAACACCCTACATAATACTATCTGACCTTGTCCACATTGTTTGTTCCTGGGATGAGACAACAAAATAAAAAAAATACAAAAGATAATAAATACCAGGGGAAAAAATATTATATTGAAGGATTACAGAGAAAGCTAATTAAATATGTAAAAAGCCACGCTGGTGGATTTTATTTGTTTTAACTGCTTATTGTTTGTCCAAAATTTGGTCTGACTGATCGAAGTTCCCTTTTAGAGAGCGAAGCAATTTAATTAGATACTTCACATTAAAAAAAAATTAATTAGTTTAAAAGACATTTAATTGAGTTACAATTTAATAAATAAACTAATTTTACAATAATAAAGACATCATTATTGGAATAATAGATAGATGAAGCTGCTACTGATTTGTAGCCAGAATTGCAAATGCTTCAGCTAAATTTGAAATGGATGTTGAATTTATTTACAAATATTATGTAAAATGCCATAGAAATTTATGTCTCTACGACGATGGCGCTTGCGCGTAAAGAGAGTTATTTTAGCCTTACAGCCATATAGCAGCCAAAAACATCAGATTCTCCTTTTTTACACACTTTAAATTGTTCTGTAATGTGTCCGTTAATACACGAATACTCAAAATATAAGCATGACCATATCATAATCAAGATTATTCAATATGCATGTGTGTCATATTAAAATACATGACATTTTTATTGTGCAAAATGTGTGGAGCACACTTAAAAAATGTTAATGCTACATTGAAGAATATTTTTTTCATCTAAATAAAAAAGACGAGTATGTAAATGCGTAGAATAAGCACGTTTATATATATAACATGGTTAAAATGCTTTTAGTCGAATACATCTAGTTCGAAATTATTAAAGAGTTAATTTTAATTTGTAAGATTTTCACGTGCAAAAGAAAAATGGAATAAGCAAATTAAAAATAAAAAAAAGGATATATAGGACAGGAATGAATACATATAAATATTTCACACCAAATATAACATAAAATAATTTTTTTGTAATATTCTCCCAGCACTACGAAGAAAGATTCCTCAGTTTACACGATTTTACTTTGCCTTCCTTTTCTCATTGGTTGCGATTTCATTTTCGCAATTGTGTATATTAATTGGCACAAAGTTTTACATTTTTATAACTGAGGTATACGTAAGGCCATAAAAATAAGAAATTCCGTATTATCTCCTATAAAATGTGATAAAGTGTTGGTTAATTATATATGTTTTTATTAAGAGGAGCAGAGCTGCCAAGCTACCGGCGTTCTGGATACCAGTATTTTAATACAGAAAATGTTACTTTATTTAATTGGAACATTTGCGTGATTTAAAAGAATATCATTTTCTCTAAGATAATAGTGATTTTCAAAAAGCCTGAGACTTGGCATGTCTGGTGGGGAGTGAAATGTTTTACTTAAGGGGTCCGGGACACAAAAATCTTCAAATTTTCATTTTTTTTTTTTTTTTTTTTTTTTTTTTTTTTTTTTTTTTTTTAATTGGATTAAAAATTTATCTGCCGTTTTCTGCTTAAAATGATGTTTAAATCATGTTTCTATCTTAATTAAAACAGGAAATATTATTTTTTTCGTTTTGGTTTGTTTACAAAATCTGACTTTGATTCATCCATGCCTTTGAAATATATTTTTTTTTTTTTTTTGGCAACAATAAAGTTTATAAAATTTAACAGAATAATGTCAGTTTATTCTGTATGAAAATAACGAACTTTTTCATTTATAATCAAATAGTTGAATAAATAAATAAAAATATTATTCTATATAGTATATAAATACTATTTTCATTTCTGCGTTTAAATCAATCTATATGCAAATATCTATACAAAGGCATTCATTAATTCATTCCTTTTGCTTTGATTTGACTTCAAAAAACCATACATACTTTTACATTTATGATATTTTTAGATGAGATGCTGTTGCTACGCAACGGTTTCAAAGAAAAAATGAAATATAAGTAAATTCATAAAATAAAATATATTATATTATTCGAACACATGTATAAAATTCCATCATAAGTTATACACCTAATTTAAAAGCTCTGACAAATGTTTTGACAAAATTGCAAAATGATAGGAATAATTTAATACTTTTATTTAAAAATTTCAGCATCCAAAATTTACCATTTAAATCCATTATTCATATGAGCGATTTCTTTCAACAAATGAAAATTTGAAAATCGTCTGACTTGACATAGAAAAGCATTATGCCACAAAATAAAATGTTCTATATATTCCGAACGAATGAACCAAATTTAACCCAAAACCATACAGCTAAATCCGGGGAGCTCCCCAACATACCTCCTTAATTCCAAACTAATCGGATGCTTTTTACGGCAGTTATCGCGGGACAGACAGACTAACAAACAGACAGACGGAAACCAAAAACATTTCGGGTCTCCACAGTAAGCCTTCACTGACGTTTCGGCAATTATGCACCATAGCCTTATATATTTTAGTTCCATTTTTCCCGACAGGTTCGCCTACTTATCTCTGGTGCTATGGGCCCAATCCCTCGACTAATATATCTACGGATAGTATGTAAAACGGAATTTCGTTCGGATACAGGTTTGTTTAGAATCAAGTGTGCCCCTTGGCTGTGAAATGTGGAACTAACAGATTTTTCAAAAGGAAAAAGTGTTTTGAATGGAATATTAAACGAAACCCTCTGTGCGATCTTTGATAACACTTACCCACTTGTTTATGATAAAGACGAAACAAAAACAAATTCTTCGGAATTCATGTTTTTAAATTATAAAATTAAAAAAAAATATATATTGCCGCCAATTTGAAAAAAAGATTCCGATGAAACTGGCCAACGATCTCGAACGAGTTACATTGATATGTACTATGCACATACTAAGTCTTAAACTAATCGGTATATAAATCCGAGACTTACAGCAGGGGAAAAATTAGATTCTTTCAAAATTTCAACCGCCGTCAAAATTTAAACTGCTACTATATCTCAGTCATTTTTTAAAGATAAAATCGGACCATAATATTCTTCGTTATCCTTGTATTAAGCTCAAATGCTTAAGAAAAAATATTTTTCTGTTTTAAATTTATTTGCACCGCTTTTTAAATATTATAAATTAAAAAAAGAATTATAGGCCGCCATTTTGTAACAAAATGGCGAATGAAGCTGGCCAACGAACTCCGTCGGCACATTGTTATGTACTACGCACACAATTAATCTCAACCGAATAGGTTTATAAATATTGTTGTTCACAGTATATATATATATATATATATATATATATATGTATATTTCATTTGAACATATTTATTATCATTTGAAAGGAAAGTGGTTTTGGGGTCTTGTGGTCATGAGCATTGAAAATATACCAAAATGTTTTGCAAGTACTTTCCTCCGGACGTCTGTAATAGGTAACGTTTTATGTTTAGTAATGTAAGCTACCTAATCCTAATTTTTGTTACAATTTTAAAGCGAAATTTACAAAATAAAGTAAAGGGTTTTATTAGCGGTATCAAGTTTGTGAGATTTGTATTGTTTTCTTCTCTGAAAATAAGCAGTCTTCATATAAATATACAAAAGTTCACAAGGGATAAATAACATTACATGATGATGAAATTGTGTACAAATGAAAGACGTTTTCTTACTCCTGGAACATACTCAATATATATATAATATGTTTCTTTAATATATCATACTGGTGTGTGCTGGTTACTAAATGCTAGGAAGCAATGAATTTAGTTTTATAAGGATAAAATAGTGCAAGTTACTGAAAGCAACTAACACGCATTTGTTAGTAAAACTTAAAATATTTTATATGCAAGTGTTAATTAAATTATTTTGATCTTTGGTAGAAGAAATATTAATATTAAAGTTATTCATTTAAATTTAGAAGAAGCATTAACTTAAAACTAATTAGTATAATGTGTTATAGAGCTTTTAGAGTAATTTATTTTTACATAAGTCAATCTTTATACTTAGGCTAGAAACATAGACAGTGAGATGAATTTAATATTTCGAACTTCAACAACTTTAGCTTCCATTTTTACTTTCCCGCGCATTTCTGAGGTTATCCCTTTTCCCTTCAAATTTATCCGATTGCTCTGTCCGCACTTTTTTCATGATGTGATATTCTTAATTATTCATTAGTTGAGAGCGCGATCTACGTCATATTAGTATTCTTACACTTGAGGAACAAAAAGTCGATACTCGCTGTGTTTCAGCAGAATTTGTCGTATTTCTACTTTGATAACTTTCCCTGGTCGCCATCTGATATTTTCTATTATCTACAATTTGCTTACCCATAATTAAATACTACGTACCGATGGCTTGATTAAAATGAATTTGTGGAAACAGAACCACTGAAAGCTCTTTCAGCAAAATCCTGAGTTAAATTACGCATTGTCTCAATTATTCTGGAGAAACCTACACTGGATAAATGTGGTACCTGACCTACCACTCGATGACTGCAACTACCTCCAAATATCCATGTTGATTTACTACGAAACATTCTCTTTCAGCTTAATCTAATGCACGGCTTCCAGATTGATTATTCATGTACTATTACATTGAAGCTAATTAAAATTCACTTTCGAATCACCATATAAAGTAATAACGTTATATTAGTCGACGAGAATTCAACTCTACCTATGTTTCTATTATTTCAACATTGCACTACTGGTAACATAACAACAAGTTATTTCGTTCACGAGTAAAACCTTCCAATGTTAGAATAATCTAACATATATATATCGTCGGGTGCCGTCATCCTAAACCGAAAAATCTGCATTAGTCTATTCAAGTTCTTCAGGTCGCAGTTTTAAAATTCCCTTTAGAAAATCTTAATAAGAAAATTGGTATATTTAGATTAAATAACTATTTATTTTGTTAGAAGTTTTCATAATATTGTGTAAACCCTTCACAGATTTCTAGAGATACACAGAATCATTTATATAATACGAATTTGAATATTTCCAACTGAGCGAAAATATGCCCAGGCTGGGAATCGAACCCAGATCCTTGGCTTACAAGGCCAATGCTTTTCCGTTTAAGCTAACTGGGCCGACAACCAGCCAGCATATTTCGCTCAGAAAATGCTGGAATCGCTCAGAAAATGCATTTATATAAACTTATAAAATCTCATCTAAGTTTTCCATCCTAACCATAATTTGAATAAGCAATAATTTTAAATAGACATGATTAATTTGCCGTTATCTTTTAATTCTAGTAAAGAAGAATAATACTTAAATAATAATAAATAATAACAAAAATATTTAATAATTCGTATTATTTTGCTATGAGAAACTTAACGTATAATCACATAGAAAAAGGGTGATATATACTTTTGTCTAATACCCAACATAAGTCAAAACTAATTGCTTTCCTTTTTCTTAAAATTCAATCGTCACCACACTTTTTTTCTTCTTCTTATCTTGTTTGAATAACGAAGATTTTCCTAAAATAAGGTTACTTATTTTGAATAAAACAGTCATTTGTAATACTATTACTTTTTTAAAGATGCTACTAGAAGCAGAGAAAAATATATTGTTAACATTTGTATAATTTAATTTTTAACAAGTTATCTCAAAGTATCAAGTAATTACAAGAATATAAAACAAAACACCTTACTTTTTATAGTCTAAAATATATAAAGAATTTTATAGAATAACTACAGGAAAGATTTTTTAGAAATATTTAAATTATTTTACATGTATAGTTTTTTTTTTTTTTTTTTTTTTTTTTTTTTTTTTTTTTTGGGGGGGGGGGGGAGATTTTAAGCATTAGTATTGTAAAACAGAAAATAACAAGAGTTAACAAGTGTTTTCCGTATCTTATAAAAATAATTCTGCACCTAAAAAACTAATTGAATATATCTCGTAAAAGAGTTTGTGTGTGAACTGAAACAACATATGAATTATAATGCAAAAAAAATTCAACCCAGAGTACATTTCAAATTACACATCGAAGCTGCTTGAGCCAGTTTTAACCAGCTTTTGTCACGTTTCATTATTTAAAATATTATTATTTCCGTATCTTTAAAAAGTAAGTATAGGAGAGAGTAGCCGAATTTGGACCACTTTACATGATTTCTGGTGTAACTCACTTCATTGTTGGATTATTTGCAAAATATCACTTCACGTGGTCAATCAATTCATCTACTAACTAAATAAATCTTTAGAACAATTATTTTTGAAAATCTAAAGTTTATTTTAATTTGAAAAATCTGTTGAAAATGGTCCAAATTCATGACTGGTCGCCTAAGTTAGACCGCCGGTCTCCTAAATTGGACCAAATAAAATTAGTCTGTTTTAATGAAAAGAGAATATGAGTTATTTCATTAAAATGAAAGTTTGCGATAAATGGAACAATCAAATAAAAAAGCAACAATAAAATATAACGACATAAAAATGTCTGAAAGAAAGTAAGTGTATTTGATTTAAATCAAAATGTATTCAAAATATAAATTCTAAGTGATTAAGAATAGAAAATATGGAACTAATTGGCAGTTATTTGAATGTCATATATAAATAGATGTAAGGCTCACACATGAATTAATTTTGTTCATTTATTATTCCAGCGCACACAACATGGAACCATATTTGACAGTCTGAACACTGAATGATTTCTGCTACATTATTTTTCTTACATATGAGGCAAAACTAATATCAGTATCTTGATATTTCTTTTTCTATTCTGAATCATTAGACTTTTTTTTTTTAACAGAAGTTTTCTTTACCTTATAACTGTAGTTTTTCTCGTTCCGTCGTTTTCTTTCCAACTGAATTACGTCTATTTTTTTTAACTTATTGTTCTAATTGCTTTTGTGTCTTGAAAGCTTCTGTTTTGTTGTATTTGTTTTGTTTTTCATTTATAGGTTTACTGTACATGGCGAAGATATTAACGCAGGTGCTTTTTGGCTCCCTTTTTCTTTGACTTAACTGATTTTTGCAATGGAGATAATATTTCTAATGAAATTGATCCAGACATAGAAGAAAAAAAATAAGGTATTCCAAAACTTACATAAAGATAGTAATTCATAAAAAAAAGTGTCAGCGTACAGCACTTGAAATTCATTATTTATTGTTCAAATTTATGGTCGTGTAGCTGGACAATTTAAGACCTTAAATTGGCCCAATAAAAGAAACTGCGGCATTTTTTAAACAGATAATCTCTAGACTAAAAATAAAAATGGAAGCAAACAATTCTGCATGAAAAAAAATATCCCTCTCGACTCGGCCTACAGGCGTATGAAAATTTCGAAGTTAAGTACTAACTTGACCAAAAAAAACTCAATCATGATTAGAGATAATGATAAACCCACTTTAACAATTTTAACTGGTCGCATTTCACGAGTTTTTAATTTCATTATTATGTAAGAGATGATTTTATCAGAATCATGTTTAGGCAGTATTCAAAAAATATTTTCCCATGCTCAATAAATCTAAATTTTCTGACACATTTACAGATTCATTTTAAAAAGAAAAAACATGAAACTTCCTGACGTGATTTTTAAAGACAAGTATAAGCGACCTGTGTTTTTATTTTTCCTTCAATTAATTAGGAACATGATTTATAAACAATTATTTTCTCAGTAGAACCATATTTTTCGTTTCCAATACAATCGCTTCACAAAATTCGGTTAAAAATGCCCATTTTGACATCTTTTTTTTTTTTTTTTTTTTTTTTTTTTTAAATATATTCCGACTTTATAAAAAAATTGACCATTATGGCACCTTATATAGTTTCTGAATAAGAAAACCTACCAATTGGATGCGTTTGAAAGCAAAAATCAATTTAAAATGAGTCAGAAAAAAAACAAATACATTTAAAAAATCAAAAAACCCGACTTCCTAAAAAGCGAACTAATTAATTATTTTATATCAATGTGAAACTATTTTTTTTCAGTTCCTACTATTAGCTTACACTCTCGCTATATATATTTTGTTAAAATTTTCAATCGTTAATAAAATACTTAATATTCATCCAATCATGCTCAAATAATTTTTTTTAACTTGTAGTGCATTGCACTTGATGTTAATCCTGTTTTTTCAAAATATTAATTCGTTAATTAAATTAATTAGTTTTTAATAATCGAGAGAGCACTCTTCTTGATCAAGGTATTTTAAGACCAAGAGAGCCGTCTTCTTGATCAAGGCATTTTAAGCGCCACTCAAGGGGGAAAAAGAATGAGTGAACAAAAAAAAAATTCTCTTATTGACCTAAGTAGGAATTGACTTAAAATATTTTTTTTTTTTTTTTTTTTTTTTTTTTTTTTTTTTTTTTTTTGTATTACTTGTTTATATTACTTACCTATTTTTTTTTCATTTACTTGTATTCATGACTTTTAAGTTGTGTTTAATTGTTAGTTCCTATCTATACACATTGTTTTGATGAGGCCTATACATGTCTATGATTGTTAGTGTTGCAGTAAAGCTAGAGATCCTACCTACACCACTTCCAGGTTGTATAATATTTTAACGGAACTTCTGACTGTGAAATATTGAATGAAACTTCGTCTTCATTTTGAAAGACCTATCCAATGATATGCCACTCAATGGGGTGCGTAATTTCTTTCGCCTCTACCGCCATTTTGAATTTATAAAAACAAAACCTAGCCTATAACCATTGGGCCGTTAAGACAAATTGACCTCATTCCTTAAAATCCATCCAGCCGTTGGGATGTTTCGAGGGTATAAAGTAATCCACATACACAGATACGCGTGAAACACATAACTATTTTTTTTCAGTCGGGTAATAAACAGTTCGGATTTTTGAGTACATCCTTAATACGATATTTTCTTCAACATCTATGTATTTTTAATTTGTTTTTCCTATAAGAATTGGGCCTATCAAAAAAATTGTCAATGTAAAAGTTGTAGATAATATTAAGACATTTTATAATAAATTTAATTGGATTTGATATTTTGAGAATTGACGAAGTTTCGAATTTGTTTCTCCACAAAACCCTATTTTTTTCGCCCCTTGAGCACATTTTTAGTTTTATCAAAAATCTGTCACACATAATTTTTTGGCGCATTTTTTAGAAGTCATAATAACTTTAAACTGAGTCGATATGCATTACAATTAGAAGTTATGGGTTTTTTTCGTTTTTCTCAAAACCCCTCCCTATTTGCACCCCCTTGGTCTGATTTTGCCCATTAGCGAACTTCACCGAGATTTTATGCCTTTTGATTTTATGAATTAGTTTGGAAAAGATTTTTGCAGAATTATGGAAATTTTCGTGTACATAAAAAAGTGATATAGGTAGGTAGATAGATAGATAGATAGACAGATATATAAAGTTTTTTACTGGGAATGGTTTTGGGCTCTAGTGGTCAGGATCGGTGTAGATCTGCAAAAGAATTTCCGAAATTCCAACATAGGGGAGATCCCAGTAGGTAATATTTCATACCAAGTCTACCTAATATGCGCAATAAACTCGTGAATTTAGGTATGTATATGAACACATAACAGCATACCTTTTTTTATTCTCTTACGTTTAGTATGAAAAAATTAGATCAAAACAGCTAATTTAAAGCTTTTTTTACTGTCTGAAAACAGCACGTGATAACCGTGTCCTTCCTATGATTATAAATGACGTCATTCTGATCAGTAGGATTTTAGCGGTAGATAACGTTTCTTTCTCTAAATGACGGCGGAATTGCAGAGGTCGATTTAAAGCAGCGGTCCAAATGTGCCAACTTTCCCCTATATGCATATATGACTGACAATAACAATTCTAACATACGCTATTTTTAAAATGTTAATTTAACACATACAGTAAGCATTGGTTTTAGTTTTATGTATTGTGTTTTAGAATTACTGAGATTCCGTGAGCAATGTCTTGTGAAATAATGAATAATGTCCGTATCTATTCTGGTAAAAATGGTTTCCCCTAATTTTAGCAACATCGTACTTTAGAGCAAATAAATTTAATTATTTCTTTTAGAATTACCCAGCCTCTAAAAACATTAAGCGATTATATTGAATGTTAACACAGGTACTTCGCAGAATAACACTGTAGCAAATCATTAATTTAAGAAAATATTAATGTTTTTAGGGTTCCATACTTAAAAAGTAAAAACAGAACCATTATAAGATCACTCCCTGAGTCTGTATGTAACAGCCATTTTACACATAAAATATGAAAAGGGGAAAGTTCAAATTGGAGGAAGTAATAAAGAAGTCATATCTTTCTAGAAAACACCTGAAAAACATATTTTAGCGTTTGACTCGTCGATTTACCATTGTTTTCCTGCTCCCAGTTTTCCATGTTTTCACACCTTTGGTTGCAGTTAAACACAATGATATTCCTACGAGTCAACCGCTAAAATCAGGTTATCAGGTGTTTTGAACCAAGATAGGACTTGACAGACAGATTGTTTTTTAATATGCGAACCGAGTTTTAACTAATTCCGGAATTTCAGCCGTGAACTTGATGAGGTGATTGTATGTTCTCCCGCCTCCCGATCTATTACACGTCTGCTAAATTTCTGTTTTATTTATATTATTTTATTATTTCAATTTATTTATTAAGTTTTAACATCATTATGAAATATCATCCAAAAACAAATCCGGAACTATTTAAATTAAATTAAGTGCTAACGTAGTTATCTTTCATAATCGTCTGCAAACGATAGAGATGGATAAAAATAATTATTCTTCATGCTTGAAAAGTATTTTAAAACCATAAAAAAATAATAAATTTCCATACAGTTTTCAAACAAATTATAATACAGTTTTCATATTTCATTCAGACTGTTTTATTTCTATTATTTTATTATTTTAATTTATTGATGAAATTTCACATCGTTATGAAAATTTAGCTATGAAAAAAATGTTGAACGATTTATATTAGCTTATATGCAAGCGGATATATCTTTCATAATCGCCTGAAAGTGATATATATATATATATATATATATATAATATCATTCATGCTTGAAAATTATTTTAAAACCATGAAAAATTAGTAAATTTCGATATATTTTTCAAACAAATTATAATACAGTTTTCTAACAAATCGAAAATTTACGTACGTTTTTTTTTCAACTTGATGGTGTAAACAATAAAATTGTGAGATGTCCAAAAATTAAAAAAAATGCAGTAAAAGCGTAATTTAATAGTCTAATATTATCAGCAACGCATTGGCGTCAATACGATGGACGTACACATTTATGGTTTATAATATAGATTACAGTTGCATTAAAGAATATAAGTACATTGAATTGAATTACTAAACACATGATTTACACCAATACATGAAAGAAATGTTTGCCTCATTATTATGCAAGGTACAAAGAATTATCGAAAAGTATTATATTTATTTGTCCCGCAGTTTTAGATAACCAAAAAAATGGAACGAATATTATGGTATAATGCTGGTGAAAGTAAAAAAAAAAAATCATGTATTTACTACAGATGTTTTCTAGATAATTTTTATAATAAAATTCTCACAATCTTTTTTTTACATGCTTGGATAAGTTTTGTACTGTCACTGTTATCAAAGTTTTCCAACAGTTACTTTCAGTTTTAAAGTTATAATCTCTCTTCTAGGATAAAATATCATCCATCACAGTCCAATCTATGACATATATTGCAATGACAGTATTGCCCAGTTAATTTTTGACCATTATAAATCACGCGGTATTAAGCTGTGAAAAAGTCGTCCAAATCCTTATTTTATATTTATCTATTTTGAAATATATAATGCATAGAAAGTTAGATTTATTTGACTTAAAATAATCCGTTAAGAAAAATTTAACATTTTAACGTTAAATTTTTTAAAGCTTAACTGTATACTTAAATTGATTTATGTTATTCGAAAGAAATCTGATTATATAGTCCTGGAGAAAATGAGATCATACGTCTTTAGCAAAACACCGTATAAAATTATGACTACTTCCAGTCTATTAGCTCTAATGTCTACTACATAATCTTATATTTTAATATTGTTTACGGCGTCGCCTAGATATAAAAATTGAAATAAATATCAACATATTCAATATTAACACATAATTTCTTACAGATGGGTGACAAAATAATACGAACACCCATGAAAAAGGCATGGTCCATTTCAAAGAGGCAGAACGCGCATGTCATTTTTACTTAATTCTGCCACCTAGTGGTTATGAAAGGTAAGGTATCATTCGCTCAACATCAGTCATAAATGTTACATGCACCTACCATACGCTATGCAAAACTCAATAATGACTAACCTGTCACAGTTCGAAAAAGGAATGATTGTTGGAATGCGTTGCGCTGGTTGCTCCATGACAGGCAATTATTTGAGGAGTACAAGGAGTACTGTGTCAGGCGTTATGACAGAAAACACGAAGTGCTGCAAAGTATCGTCTGCGAAGTACAACAGTGGACGGAAAAGAAAACTTTCTGAGAGAGATAACAGAGAATTGACCCGCATAGCGGTCTGAAAGCGCAGACAATCTTTATCTCAGATAACGTCAGAGATAAATGGTCATCTCCAGAATCCTATTTCAGCAAGAATTGTCCAAAGGGAACTTCATGCTTCGAACATTTATGGAAGAGTTGCAATTCGTAAGCCATTGGTGACATAGGTGTTGGTATTATTTTGTCACCCATGTGTATTTGATAGATTTCAGATTAGACATTCAGAGATTTGATTCTCAAAACATTTGAATTTTGATGTTGGTGTTATTTCTGAAGGCCGATTATCTGCACGAGGGATATAGGTGACCTCCGTTGGTGTCTTTCTCAGGGAACTTAATCCGTATTTACGCATGGTAAATCCAATATTAGAAGAAAAACACGAAAAAACCCTGAACAATTAGGGCGACGGGTGCGATTGGGTTCGAACCCAGCACCTCTATTATTTCAATTTCTATATTCAGTATTAACATATTTTTCTTTCACCGTCGATTTTTGATTAGGCGTTCAAAGATTTGATTTTTATAAAATATGAATTTGGAACATTTATATATATATATATGCCCTTCAGAAGCATGTACGTAGTTATATTTACAATAAAAGTAATTAGAATAAACAAAATAAAATGTAAATTAAATTGAACTCCCACTTTCGTTTTTAGTTATAATCATATTTTTTTAAGCAAAAAAAAAAAAAATCTGTATCTTTTTTATTATTATACTAGCAAACCACGCGGCTTTGCTCGCGTAATACTTGAAATATGCCAAGTGATATTTATATGTCTATTTTTTATTAAAAGTTACTAAATTTTTATTTTATTACAAGGTAATATTTTATTTTATTAAAAGGTACTTATTACGTTTAGGAATAATTAAAAAAATACTATTTAAAGCACAGTTAGATTAAACATCATTGTTACACTGCATAAGGCAGAAATGAGACTTAATAAAACGAAATAAAACTAAATAAATAATAATTTAGAAAATATTTTGAAACTTTTATGCTCAATTAAGAAGCTTATTTCAGTAATCATTTGAAGTTTTGAATATTTTTAGAAACCATCTTCTTACATCTTAAAATTAACCATCATGTCAAATTCCAAATCCTACCACCTCTCTCAATATAAAGAGCTATGTTGAAATAGGAACTGTCACCGTTAATTTGCCAACATTAATTTTGAAATTGGTTTGTTATTTCCTAATATTCCACAGAAACGTAATTTAGAAAGCTTTTAAAGGCGTTTTTAGAGCGTTTGTTGTTCCTGTGAACCCCATGTGGTAGAATCACCGGCATAAAATATAGCCTGTGTAGGATCAGATTCTGTTACCATTGATTCGCAACTATTACTTTTATATTTGGTTTATATTCCCTGAAATTGCGTAGAAATCGTAATTTAGGACTTTTTTAGAATGCTTTTCGCACCTCCCCTTCACTTCACCCCTTTTTAATTCGAATTTATTTTCGACAGTCCTTCGAGGGCATTTATATTTTATAAGAAACTACAATGCCATATTGAAAGTTTCTAGCCTTTTCAGTATAACAGAAATCGCAATTTAGAAAGTTTTTAGCTACTGCAACCCTCTGGTGGTAGTGTCACAGATATAAAATATAGCTTATGTTTGAGCAGGTTCTATCACCAACAATTTGTCATCATTATTTTTAAAATCTGTTTGATATTTGATAAGATTACATAAAAATTTTAATTTATAACACTTTTCGCTCATTTCATCTTTTTAAATTTGAAATTTTTTTTCGACAGTTCTTAGAAAGAAGTTGCATCTTGTAAGTAAATACCATGCCATACTTCAAAGTGTTAGACCGTTCAGTTATGCAAAAAACGCAAATTAGAACATGTTTTACTTTTGCAACCCTAAGATGGTAGTGACAGCAACATAAAATATAACCTATATTATAGCAGGGACTGTCACCATTGATTTCGAACCATTACTTTTGAAATAGCTTTCGAATTTCTTGAGATTGAGTAGAAATCGCAATTTAGAACGTTTTTAGAACGCTTTTCGCGCATTTTCACCCCTTTTTAAATTTCCAATTTTTTCTAAAATGTTCTTAAAGATCATTTATATCTAATAAATATGCACCTTGCCTAATTTTAAGTTGCTAGCCCCTACCGATCACAAAAATCGAAATTTAGAACGCTTTTTTGCTCCTGCAACATCTTGGTGATAGTGCTACCGACACAAAATAGCGTCTATGTTAGAGTAGAGGCTATCAGCATCAATTTCCTATCATTACGTTTGAAATCAGATTCATTCTTCCTGAGATATTGCCGACAAATCGGCATTTAGAACGTTTTTAGAACGCTTTTCGCGCATTTTGCTCCTGCATTTCCTCTGGGGTAGTGGAAACAGATATAAAATATAGTCTATCCTGGAGCAAGATCTGTCACCATCATTTTTACACAATTATATTTGAAATTGGTTCAGTACTTCCTGAGATTGCATAGAAATTGCAATTTAGATTTTTTTACAACGTTTTTTGCGCATTTTGACGCCCTTTTAAATTTTGATTTTTGTAGGAAATGTCCTTAGAGATCATTGATATCTTATAACTAACTACCTTTCCGAATTTCACGATTCTAGGCCCTTCCGTAACGCAAAAGCCGCAATTTAGAACGTTTTTCTCCTGCACCCCCTTTGGGGTAGTGGCACCGACATAAAACATCGCCTATATTGGAGCAAGGGTTGTCACCATCATTTTGACGCCATTATTTTTTAGATCGGTTTGATATTTCCTGAGATTGTGTAGAAACCACCATTAGAACGTTTTTTGGAACGCTTTTCGCGCATTTTCACCTCTTTTAAATTTCGAATTGTTTAAGAACTGTTCTTAGAAATCCTATATATCTAATAAGTAGCTAATATTTCAAATTTCATATTTCTAGGCCCTTCGGTAACGCAAAAATCGCATTTTTAGAACGTTTTTTTTCTCCTGCACCCCCTTTCGGGTAGTGGCACAGGCATAAAACATAGCCTATGTTGTAGCAAGGAATGTCACCGTCATTTTGACACCATTATTTTTTAAATAGGTTTGGTATATCCTGAGATTGTGTAGAAACCACCATTTAGAACGATTTTCGCGCATTTTCACCCCTTTCAAATTTCGAATTGCTTAAGAACTGTTCTTAGAAATCCTTTATATCTAATAAGTAGCTAATATTTCAAATTTCATATTTCTAGGCCCTTCAGTAACACATAAATCGCATTTTTTGAACGTTTTTTGCTCCTGCACCCCCTTTGGGGTAGTAACACCGACATAAAACATAGCCTATCTTGGAGCAAGCGTTGTCACCATGATTTTGACACCAATATTTTTTAAATCGGTTTGGTATTTCCTGAGATTGTGTAGAAACTACCCTTTAGAACGTTTTTTAGAACGCTTTTTGTGCATTTTCACCCCTTTTAAATTTCAAATTGCTTAAGAACTATTCTTAGACATAATTTATATCTTATAAGTAACTAATATTCAAAATTTCATATTTCTAGGCCCTTCAGTAACGCTAAAATCGCATTTTTAGAACGTTTTTTGCTCCTACACCCCTTTGGGGTAGTGGCACCGACATAAGATATAGCCTATGTTCTAAGTTGGACTAACACCATCATTTTGATACCATTACTTTTGGAATCGGTTAGGTAGTTCCAGAGCTTACCTCCTACAAATAAACAATTTTTTCCTCTTTATAATAGGTTTATAGATTATAGATTATAGATTATAGATAAAAGGGAAAAGACAATTAAAGAGTAAGAAAAATTTTAACCATCGATTTTTCAAAAATATTTTTTTTTTTTCTTCAATGAAGTGATTAACAAAGACTGAGCAAATAGTTGTGTAACTCATTACTCTGAGCAATTTATTGAAAAAAATATAGAAAACAAGAAAACCATTATGAAATTATAAAAAAAGGAAAGTACTCTATGTATTATGATATTTTCTAACTTTCATGAAAAGAATAGTATCAAGAAGTGTTTTATTTGCAGTTCATGCGTTTAAAATACATAAATATAAAGTCTGAAGCGTTTTGCGCAAAATAAGTCCTGCTTTATATAATCAGCAACAGAAGCTTCAAGCCACTTTTAAAAAATCGTAACGCGACCGTATGCCAGTTTAAAATCATGCATTAAATATTACATAATGTGCATTAAGATTTGCATATATATTTAAAAATATATATATGATAAATTTAGATCGGTATAGAAATAGGAAATTAAAATAAACAAAACTGTCGTAAGACAACCTCTTAGAAAATTATATATTTAACCCGAGAGTACTCGTGTCTTTTTTCAGAGCGTTATTAGTCGCGCTCGGTCTTTTAGCAGCCGACCAGCTGCAAACAGCAAATGTTAAATAAGAAACATTTTTCACTTAATATTCGAATATTCTATTTTAATGAATTTATAAATTTGCAGTTGACTTAAATTATTCATGTTATTCCTGAGATTTGGAATAATGGAAAAAAATAAACTAACATTAGGGATCGTTACACAGATTTTTCCACCAATTTCAACTTTGCATGTAAAAATGTACCCGGGTGGGGGGGGAGAAACACAGAGATATCTTGTTACTTCGCTAGGGTTGTGGAGAAACATAGTAACTGTAGTAAGATAACCTCTTAGAAAATTATATATTTAACCCGAGAGTACTCGTGTCTTTTTTCAGAGCGTTATTAGTCGCGCTCGGTCTTTTAGCAGCCGGACACCCGCAAACAGAAAATATTAAATAAAAATCATTTTTCACTTAATATTCGAATATTCCATTTTAATGAATTTATAAATTTCAGTTGACTTAAATTATTCATGTTATTCCTGAGATTTGTAATAATGTAAAAAATTAAAAAAATGAACTAACATTAGGGATCGTTACACAGAATTTTCCACTAATTTCAACTTTGCATGTAAAAATGTACCTGGAGGAAACACAGAGATGTCTTGTTACTTCGCTATGGTTGTGGAGAAACATTTAAAGTTAGCTACATGGTAGTTCTCCATTGTATTTTTAAGGGAATATTAGTTAGGAGAAAATAATTTATATTGCGACAAAAAGACCGACATGCGACTACTTCCGGTTAACATTATATCGTACATTAAAACGAAATTTATTTAATTTATGCAAGAAGACACATTACAATTATGTGAATTATTGACACTAAAGTTTCTTTACGAAGCACTATATTTTAAGCAAATTCTAGATAAGAAGCTATAATTAGCAGCAATTTTGCAGCAAATTTCTGCAACAAATAATATTTTGTAAAATGTAATTAACGGTGAAATATATATATATTTATTTAAGATTTAATATTCCGAAAGAAGAAATTTATTAATTACTTTGCATTATGGTTACTTTCTAGAACCTTGTTGTCTATTACATCTGATGATTCAGATATCATACCACATGTCGCAATCAACAGGGTTCTCTAGCTCAAAACGGCCCACCTGATTTACCCAGGATATCTCAATTGGCTGAGAATTTGCAGCTTTTACCAAAGGTTTCTTACTTGAATCCTGGCCTGGAAGTTATTCACTTAGATGGAAAATTATAACTGATAATTATATTATTAAGATTTATTTACCAATTAAGATATTTCTTTTAAAATGAATGAATTATAATTACGTATACGAGGTTTCTTGGGGTTTCACAACCTGCACTTTATTCTTTTGTCCTGATTCAGATGTCAGACTGTCATAATCAACAAGATTCTCTGCGGTAGAAAGTTCGCACGAATGGTCCAGTATCGCTCGAATGGCAGATCTTACTCCAAAAGTTCCTCGTTGAATTCCGGCGTTTTTATTTTTTTCACTCACTTAAAAAATTATACAAGATTATAAAAAGAAGTACTTCTAACAATAAGATCTGGGCACAGAAAAAGCCCCAAAATAAATTTAATAGATTGAAATATAAAATCTCTATGTACAATGCATGATGTATTGTACAACACATCATATTGCCTTTTAAAATAATTTCTATATATTAGATACATATGAAGAAAATCTAATTTAGACTTGATCCTGACAGAATCGCACACATATAGTCTAATATAATACCGAAAAATATACTCTAATATTTATAAAGTGCCGTTTCTGATACGGAAATAGTTCAGAAATTATTTTCCTGGCATATATTTTCGAATATATAATATAAAATTTTACACCATGGTTTCTTTGAGAATGAAACTCTTCGAATTCGTAATTATAAGAAGTCGGCAAACTTTCATTTAATATAAACAGTAATAGAATATAGATTATATATTATATTTGTTTAAACAAATAAAGTTCATGCTTACTTTTCTCAGTAGCGCAGGTTTGGCTTTAGTAAATTAAAACATAACCATCAAATAAATAATGCAGCATCCCATTTCACATAATATACACATTTATCAGGACAAAGCAGCAGACATCACATTTTCATAGAACAATCAACACTTAACTAAAAAGAACATAACAGAACATCTTAGAATGTCTATATATTATCAAAACCTATTTCCATGGAAGCACGATAGGCCTTCTAGCGACAGAAAAGAATAGAGATACACGAATCGTTAGATTACATAAATAAAATAAAAGAAGTATATTACAACATCTCCCCTTAATCTAGCGGTTCGAAAAAGAAATTAAATTTATTTTTTACCTCAATTTTAAAAAATGGGGTCTGGGAAGAGGCTTTGTTAATATATCTGCAATCATTTCTTTTGAATTACTGTAATCAACAAGCACTATACTATGTTCTTGTAAATGTCTAATGTAATGATATTTGACATCAATATGCTTTTTTCCAGCACTATGTTTCACAGTTTGTGTCAGTACTATACAAGATTTTTTATCTTCATATAGCATAATAGGTAAGGATTGTTTAAGACCTGAGTCTTCTAGTAGAGTCAGCAACCACTGTATTTCTTGTGCAGTATTTGCAGTGGCTATATATTCTGATTCGGCAGTGGACAGAACAATACAATTTTGGCGTTTAGAGAACCATGATATTGGATTTTCTCCTAAAAGAAAGATGGTACCGCTTGTAGAGTTTTTGGTTGATTTATCTCCAGCCCAGTCTGCATCAGAGTAGCAAGTGAGAATTGGGTCAATTTGATTGCCTTTAACAAGATTCGGGTTCTTTTGTGTGTTTAGATACATGATAATCTTTTGAACTGATTTCCAGTATTTTTCTGATGCTTTTTCAATTTTTCGTCTAAGTATATTAACTTCTAGGGCAATGTCCGGTTGTGACACTGTTGCTATGTAAAGAAGAGCTCCAATGGCTTGTCTATATTCATTATTATCGTCGAGAAAATTACTGTCATCTTCATTTTTTGGGTATGAAGTTTCCATTGGTATGTATGTGTACTTCTTCTCTTCTATGCTAAACTTCTTAAGTAATTCTTCAATTTTATATTTCTGATTCAATTCAAAGCTTCCATCAATATTTCTTTGGATGTTAATTCCAAGATAATGTTTCACTTACCTTAAATTTTTAAATTCTAAATTTTCTTTCAGAATATTAATCACTTTGTTGATTTTTGTTTCATCTTTAAAAGAAATAAGAAGGTCATCTACGTACAGAATAATTAGTATATTTTCATTTTCATCTGTTTTTCTAAATAAACATGCATCTGCCATACTTTGCTTGAAATTGTTTTTCAGAAAATCTTCTGCTAGCTTTTGATTCCACGCATATGCAGCTTGTTTAAGCCCATATATGTGTTTTCTTAATTTGCAAACTTTCTTCTCATGATTAACTTCAGGTTCAACATATCCCTCTGCCTGTACCATATAGATATCTTCCTTGAGGTCTCCATGCAAGAATGCACTTGTGATATCAACATGTTTGACATGCATATTCTTCTGAGCTGCAGCTTTTAAAAATGCTCTTATTGTTGTGTGCTTGACTACTGGGGCAAACATTTGATCGTAACATTCCGAACATTTGGTTAAAACATACTGTTCCGAACATTTGATTGAAACCTTTTGCAACGAGTCTTGCTTTATATCTTTCACCTTTGCCATTTTCGTTCAAGTTGGCCTTAAACGTCCATTTACAACCTGCCTTTTTATCTTTGGTTAGCTTTACAAGATCCCACATACGATTCTTTTTGAGAGATTGCATCTCTTCTTCGATTGCTTCGAACCATATCTTCTTTTCATCAGGATTAAGAGAATTCAGTTCTTTGAAACTAGCAGCTTCTTTCACTGCTTCACCTGTAAAATAAGTTAATCTTTCTGGCGGTTATTCTTTATTAATTCTATGGGATCTTCTTGGTTCCAATTTGAAAAAAACAAAAACTCAGGTACAAATGGTTAATATACAACAACGGTTTTTGCTTAAACATTTATTTTTATGTATTTTCACACGTAATCCCAAACTACACAATTATGTATGTTTTGTCAAAAAACAGCTACAGTAAGGCAAAACCTACACAATTGTGTGGGTCATCTTTTGTCATAACCTGACATCAGGTATTTTATTTATTTTTTCAATCAAATATGATCATATCGATTAGAGGAAACCTCCAAAACTTTTAATTTTTACCAGAAAAACTACCGGTCTTAGGAATAACCGATTACAAAAACTTTTTATTAGTTGCTGTAAAAAAATGACAGAACTCTAGAAACAAATCTCTATAAATATCTCATTATTATTTAATATAAAAGAAACCGAAAATCTCTTTCAAAATATAAAAAGTAATTCGATGGGAATAATATCAAAAATATTTTCAAAAACGAAAATTTGTACATTGTGAGAAGTGTATCACATTCTAACCAGTCCAACATCTCAGAACTATTATCAATAACTCAAAAATGTCTGTTAAGAATATTATAGAAATCAAAATTTCCAATTTATAATACGCTTTTCAACATATTCATATAATTAAAATTACATCAGACATTGTAACAATAAACAGTTTAGAATAGCTCAAATAATCTTAAAATCATTAATAATTTTACATTAAAAACTTTTCTGTAAATTTCACAATGTGTCAAAAATTATATTTTTTTATTTCTAATATCGATCATTAACAAGGGAAACCAGAACCAAATCTAATAAACTTCGAAACATCACTTCCCATGAGGATCGCATCACAGTTTTTACGAACTGAATATTGCCTTATAATTGATTATCTAAGAGACGTGAGATATAGTAAAATTATATCTACAGTTATCGAGAGGACGTGACAAAACCTTTTTGGGGATTATATTTTGAATTTATATTTCAGATATGTTTTTCTTTGCGGTTTGGGTAATGTATGTTTAATTTAACCCTTAAATGCCTGTTTTTTAAAAATCATTTGTCAATCATCATCAAAACGTTTTTCAGCTTTCATTTTTTAAATAAACCACGGGAAAAATAATTTAAAAAATCATATTTTGTTTTAAGTGTGGTTTATGGCTAAAAAATAGTTTACTAATCGGCAATACTGGTCTTTAATTGAAAAAAATAATTTTCCTTGATGAAATTCTATAATATTAAACACACAATAATTTTAAGAACTGTGATAAGAAATAAATTTTACTTGCTCACTGCAGAACAAAATAGGGCATTTCGTAAGCTTCCAAACAAAACAAAAATAACATATAGCAACAATTGAAAAAATAAATCTATCTTTAATCTTAAACAGCACAAGTATTTCCATCTACATGTTGAACATCGATTTAGTAATATTTTCATAATGTATTTTATTGGCAACATTAGACATTATAGCTTCAATATTATTCTAATAGTATTTTAGAAGCCTAAATTGGGTATGTGCCGAAAGGCAACACACGGCATTTAAGGGTTAAATGAATAATCCTACGTTTTACAATAAGATATTAATAAAGAATTCCTTAACATCTCATGTGTTTTATAAGTATAAATTAAAATGAAATTATGTTTTAAACATAATCGACTGAATTCATATTGAAATAGTAATCCTTAAATTAGAACACTTCCGAATATATAATGTTAAAAATTTAATCAATTATTCTAGTGTAACAAAAAATAGAGTAAGATTCAATTCACAATATAATAATATGTCCTATAAATTAATTTCTTTGTTTTTTAAGTTATACTAAATCATCATACATTTAAGTAATGCATACTTTTAAAGGGACTAAAAAAATTAATATAAATAATTGATTAATTTTCTAAACATATTAAAATTACATGTAACTGGATGTTTGAAGTGGGTGTTTTTTTTTTTTTTTTTATTGAACTCTAATGTTTCAAAAAATTATAAATAAATATTTATTCACATCTAACGTTTCCATATTTTTATATTAATTAAAGTGAACCATTATTATTACAATATGCAAGGTGATAGTCTAAAAGTATTTGAAATTAATTTATTCTGAAACCTATCCTGAGACTTATCTGAAATGTCAGTTAAGTGTCGAAAATTTCATTCGCTTTCTTATAAAACTGAATATTATCAACGCATCCTAGAACTAAATTTAATAAACGTGGATTGGTATTCTCCCATGTGTAATAAAGTACAAACTAAATATTGCATTTTCATTAAATATTTAAAATATGTTAGAATTATTACATCTATATGTAGTTATGCATAGAACTTAACATTATAACATTCTGGAGAATTTTTATATGGAGATATATGTTAGTATGTATGTTATGATGTTATGAAGTTCGTACTCTGTGTTAGATCGTGTAACAAATTTAACTGTAATTATAAAACCTGTTAATATCCATTTATTCGAAAATGTGTTATAAATTCAAGAAAATCATTCTTCAATTACTGAAGAATCGCTTTAAAATTAAATAAAATTTCATTTAAAATAAAATATAGATTTATGAACCCAGATATTTTTGTTCAATTTATTTATTACAAATACAACAGTCATTTAAAAAATCACCTTTTATATAGACATATAACTAAAATTATGTGAAGGTCGCAACTTACAACGTTAGAACGATAAAATTTTATACCACCGTGTTACTCTAAAATACTTTTCTGAAACTTCCATGAAGTGTCAAAATTTGAAGTACTCTTTTTGAAATTTTGAAACTTTCTAAGTGAGTTTCGAACTAAATTTAATGTACATCAAGGTATAGTCTTTCATGGGTTGTATGTATTTAATATTGCATTTTGATTTATGTGAGAGTAGCCAAATTTGGACCACTTCACTTAATTGCAGGTGTAACTCAGCTCATTATTGGAATATCTACAAAATATAACACGTGGTAAATCTAATCATGTAATAACTAAATAAATTTTTAGAACTAAATAGTTTTGAAGTTTTATTTTAATTTGAAAAAGTTGTCAAAGGTTGTCCAAATTCAGCACCCGATCACCTATATTTGGCACCCCGTCTCCTAAATTGGAACAAATAATATTAGGCTGTTTTAATGAGTAGGGAATATAACTAATTTTATTAAAAGCAAAGTTTGCAATTAATGAAACAATCAAACAAAACAACAGGAATAGAAATATAATGAAATCAGATATCTGAAAGTAAGAGTAATTGCATTAAATCAAAACGTATTCAAAATATAAATCACAGTTATCAGTAATTAATAATAGAAAATATGAAAATAATTGCCAGTTACTTTAAAATCAAGTAAGAAGTGGTGCACCGCTTACAGATGAATGTATTTTGTTCGTATTTTATCCCAGGCCACAAACATGAAACCATACTTGGCAATTTGAACATTGAATATTTTCTGCTATTTTATTTTTCTTACAAATTAGGTAAAAATCAATCACCACTGTCTTGATTTTTCTTCTTAGATTCTCAGTTTATTTTGAAACAAAAGTTTTCTTTATCTTACGTCTCTAGTTCTTCCCTTACACCATTTTTATTAAAATTGAATTACGCCTATGTTCTAAACTTGATGCTTCAATTGTTTTTGTGCTTTCAGAGCTTCGTTTTTGTCGTTCATTTTTTTTCAATGTTTAAAATGTATGGAGAATATGTTAACACAAGTGTCTTTAGGCTCCATCTGTACTTTGATTTTAACTGATTTTGACAAAGGAGATAACATTTATAATGATTCTTTTGTTTTTTTAGGGGAGGGGTCTGCAGCAGCAGCCTTCTTGTGTATCAATCTCTTCACAACGTATTATGTCCTTTTCGTTTCTTATATCTTTAAGGACAACTTTTGCTGTCACGATTGTTTTTCTTCCAGACTGTTTGTCTCTGTCCTTCTCATAATTTGTCAATTATATGAAAAAAGTGTTAAAAAAAAACGTGCTATATTGAAAACAAATGGGCTAGGATTAATCAAACGCAAAACATTATGTATTCAAACAGTGTTCAATTCAGGTATCACCCATGGAATATTGAAATGTCCCCTCTTACGAAGGTTTGAGCCTTTATGCTTTTTAATGGTAAAAAGTGGAATTCATTTTAGAACTTTAACAAATTTGCCCCCTCCTCCCTACGTAAACATCAAATATCCTCCCAGTTGAAAACGTCTGAATTCAGCACTGTATATCAAATACTCCATAGGAATAAACTATTCAAAGAAAATAAATACAAATAAATACTAATACATACAAAATAAAAGAAATTGCGAAAAAATGTATTATTTATTGAATAAAAATGTAAAAGATATTTTTATGTTTATGTATGCCTAAATTGTATAAGGAAATTCATCCAGATATACAAAATAATTACATTAAAATAATCAAAAAACTTGCACGGAGATAGCAATCCATTATAAAATATTAAAAATTAAAAAAAATGTCTAAAGCGTACAGCCTTCGAAATTCATTACTTATTTCCAAATTTATGATAGTATTTTTGATCCAATTTAAGCAACCCAAATCGGTTTTATTAAGGCAACTGCGCCATATTTTTAAACAGGTAATTTAAACACTAAGAACAGAAACGAAAGCAAACAAATCTGCTTGAAAAATATGCGCAATAAACACATGAATTTATTTATGTATATGAAAACATAACAACTTACCTTAGTTTTAAAGTATTCTCTTACGTTTAGTAGAAAAAATATTAGAGGAAGTGGCTAGACGTCTGACCAATCTGACTTTCAGCTATTTAGTCAAGACATCCGACCACAGTTTGCGCTCTTACATTTAAGCGGACAAAATCGTTTTTTCGTAGCTTCACCCTTTAAAATATAATTGTTCATTTAATTTTAGTACGCATTAAGAGCATTTATGTAATATTGGGCTGATTGGCCTTTTAGAAGAAAGTTATTTAATGTATTTTGTATATTTATAAATACTAATTTATTAATATTTTTCCTCAGTTATTTTTATTATTTTTTTAAACATTATATTTCGTTAAGGAATATTTTTCTTTTTTACTTATTAAATAGTTTCTCCTAATGCATTCGTTTTATAATTCGTAATTTCGTAATTCATACTGTGTTTTTAAATTAAGATTATTTTTGTAATTAAGTGTACTAAATATTTGTTTCAATTTTCATATTAGTTAATATTTTTTTTAAATATTAATTATTTAATTATTATTTATTTATATTATTATTCATTTAATAAATATTATTATTTATTTCTTATATTATTAATTTAATAATAATAATAATTTATTTATTATATTATTATTAATTTAATAATTATCACTAAATATTAACAATCTTAAACATATATATATATATATATATATATATATAAGTGTGTGTGCGTGTGTGTGTCTGTGTGTGTGTGTGTAGATATATATTATAGAATTAATTTACTTTAAAAAATAGTAATAAATAGTTATACTATTTAACAAATAATTTTTTATAAAAAATATTCATTTTTGTTATTAATTATATTTACTATTTCGTGCTTTTAAAACAACTTTAAGATTTATTTAAGATCTCGCATGTTGGATTTTTTTTCAATCTTTCCCCAAAAAAATCAAAAGTTATTAGCAATGGCAAAGTGAAGTAAGCTAAAAGTATTAGCCAATTAAGCTGAGTAATTCTTTGGCATAAGCTGAATTTTATTCCCAAGTTTTTACAACTGTGTATTCAATGTTATGAAAATAAAAGTATGATGAGTTCAGTAAAGTTTAAAATATCCAATATTTCACATTAGCACTCCAAAAATGTAGAGGTAGTGTGTGTGCGGGGGAGGGGGGGGGGATAAGAAAGAAATTTAAACTTTATCGAAGACACTAAACATTGATTAAAGAACTTTTAGCCACAATGTATAAAATCCAAGGTAAGGAAAAGTACAAAAATTAGAAATAATTCAAGTATTTATTGAAAATAATAATAAAAAATTATTTTCCTCAATTATCTGTTATAGCTGTAAAAGGTGTTTGCTAAATTATTACTAACTGTTTTGGCTTTTCTTTACGTTTTTTTTTTTTTATAATGTGATATTCAGTACAGGATTTTTTCAAACAATACGCATTTTTTTGCACTTTTTACAATTAACAATTATTCAAATTGATAACTTCGTCCAGAACAAAAATATATAAACTGCACCATTGTATCTTATAACGATTATCTACCACTACGTTTTGTAACATTGCCGTTTATTACTTTTAATTGATTCGATAGCTTTATTGTCTCTCCTGCTCAAAGTAATTTTGCGTTCAACTTTAATTTTTTTGATCAAATTATTAACTTCATCCAGAGAAGAAATCATGCCTAGAATTTTCACTAATGAAACAACCGCACGCTGCAAAAGATGAAAACAAATAACAGAACATGCGCAGACAGTGGTCGGATGTTCTAGCTAAATGGCGAAAAGTCCGATTGGTCGGACGTGTAGCAACGTCCAAAATTAGATTAAAAGAGATAACTTTAGGTTTTTTTAAATTGTCTGAAAACATCACGTAGAAGGCTTGTGCTTCGTCTAATCATAAAGGACATCATTCAGATGAGTAGGATTCCAGCGGTAGATGGCGTCACTTTCTGTAATTAACTGCATAATTGCATCGGACCATATAAAGAGGCGGTCCAAATATGATTACTCTCCCCTACCAGTTTACGGCCAAAAATATTCTTTAATAACTGTTAAGTATACCGCGAGCACGAAGCAAAATCTCAAAATGCCATTGATGTAAACTTTAAGAATAACGTCCGATGAATTAAATGAACATACCTCTGAAAATTAGAATGTTTATGGATAATTCAAAAATACTAACACATATGATTGATATTAAAGCTGCCACATATGATTAATTTCTTAACCATTCATCAGACCGTAATGATTCAATTTTAGACACACAAGGTAACAAAAACTTTTTATTTTATATAAAACTGTGTACAGTATTAAGCGTACTCACTCCAATTACACTTAACCCTTAAATGCCTGATTTTTCAAAAATCATTGTAACAATGTTTTTCGGCATTCATTTTTTAAATAAATCATGTGAAAAACGCTTAAAAAAAATCATATTTTGTTTTAAGTATAGTTTACGGCTAAAAAACAGTTTGTTACTAATAGGCAATACTGGTCTTTAATTGAAAAAATAATTTTCCCTGATCAAATTCTACAATATTAAACACACAAGAATTTTAGGGACTTTAATAAGAAATAAATTTTACTTGCTCACTGCAGGTCAAAATAGGGTATTACGCAAGCTTCCAAACAAAACAAAAAGAACAAGTAGAAACATTTGAAAAAATAAATTTATCTTTATTCTTAAACAGTACAAGTGTTGCCATCTATATGTTGAAAATCGATTTAATAATATTTTCAAACTGCATTTTATCGGCAACATTAGGCATTATAGCTTCAATATTATTCTAATAGTATTTTAGAGCCTGAATTGGGTATGTTGCCGAAAAGCAACACCAGGCATTTAAGGGTTAATACGATTTTTCCGTATGATTTATCAATAAATTTCTTATACACAGCGTATTATAACTCATTATAGAAAATCGCTTGAGATCCTAGTATAGAAAATTCCTTGAGTTATAATTTTCCAATTGAGTTAAAAATTGTGATACAATTTATAAAATTAATTACGTATCAAGCGTTTACTTAGAGATCCAGGAACTGTATTTTTTTCTGTTTCAACTGCTTCATATAACAGACTATGTGCCCTTATGAAAAGTTTGACTGAGTAAATATTGCCAGACAGATTTGTACAGGATATCTCATTTGGCAGAGATTTGGTAGATTAAGTCAAAGGTCTGTGGTTCGAATCACGTCCTGACAACTTTTTAGCACAGTTCAAATCTTATAACTCATTTGTTTTTTTACTAGAATAATTTTATTATACATCAATTTGTTTATTTTTCAAATAACGTAAAAATTTTCAAAACGCCATAATTTAAAAATGTTAACTTAATCAAACTTTTAACTATAATAAATATAACGTCATTAAATAATTTGTATTTAACCCGTATACACCACATTTTGATTCAGCACTCTCTAAACTTCCCAGAATTTTCTTCGCAATATATTGTTAAATTAAATATAACACACGATTTGTATATGAAATTGAATGCGGAACCCAGTTGTAATATTTCATTGTATCAAAAATTTAATTTTGTTGAAAAAAATCTAGATTAATGGAAGAATATTTTCATAAAAAAGACTACATTTGAAATTAAGGACTGTTTGAATTAGCGCAAGTTTTAAGTTCGAGAGTAAATAAAGAAAATAATTTAAATATTAATTTTCATTCAAAATACTACTACCTAAAAAACTTTTAATATATAACAATTACCACGTAAATACTTATATTCACTACAATTAAATATAGTATAACACGAACGACAAAAATATCCTATTTTAAATATAGAAATAAATAAATGAATATATGATTATATAAATATTATTCATATGACGAATATAAATATATGAATATATATATATATATATATATATATATATATATGTGTGTGTGTGTGTGTGTATGAAAAAGTGAGAATATGAATAAATATGTTATTTGAACTATTCAAGTATAATAATTTCTTTTAACATACCAACTTCAAATTAGATGCATTAAACGAAAATAATATATCCAATTTCTAAAATGAGCAGTTAGAACACCGCTAAAGTATTTCTTCGAAGAAATTTAATTTGGCACACGTTTAAAAAAATAGAAGATAATTTGTTGGCATATGCAATTATGATTTTTTTATGATAGTATTAATAAGAAATGGAAATAAGGAAAAGCAATTATCTTTAAGGGATTAAAATTCAAGAAAAATTATAATAATTGAAAAGACATTTTTCGAAAACATATTAAAGATAAAGCATTTTAATTGAGTCATTGAGACACTTGTAATAGCGCAGAAATCATTAAATTCATTAAAATCAATTCATTAAAAAATGTCATTTCCATCTAAAATAAATATTTATATAAACATGTTTCGCTATGCGATACTGTTTTTCTTTAAAAAATTATATTTGTTAAATTGTATCATAATAATTAGAAATTTTAAGTTGCTCACAAAATATGTAAAAAAAAAATAAATAAATAAATAAATAAAAAAATAAAAAATAAATAAAAATACTAAAAATTTTTCAATGGTTATTTTGTTTTACAAAACATTTTATGATTTTTTTTATTCTAATACATATTAGACAAATTTCATTTATTCTAAAACTAACTAAATAGAAATGCCGCACCTTTCTGTGTTTTTTTAAATTAAATGTAAGATGATATATAGAAAGAAATTACCTACATTCAATATTGATAGAGTATTTTTTTTATTTAAAAAAATTCTTGAAATTATAGAAAATTAAATTCTACAAATATTCAATGGCTTTAATAGAAAAACTCAGTTGTTGCACACATAATAAGTAAATTACTGGTAAATACCGCAATTTTTTTAATATCAGAAATAAATATATAGTTTTATATTAAGTAAAATTTCTAAATCTAGATATATTTATTTATTTTAAAAAAATGTATGTTTGTGCACTCCTGCACTGCAAATAGAGGCGTCTTAAATTAAGACACATATGTGACTGAAAAAGTTATTCAGACACTTAAGTGTCTAAATTTGAAATTTCAGACATCACAGATGTCTAAATTTAAGATACATAAGTGTCTTACTATGATCATGGCATAAATGAGCTGATTAAAATGTCTGAATAATGGTGATATGTCTGAAATTAAGACATTTAGAAATTTAGACACTTAAGTGTCTAAATGCGATACAGTTGTATCATATGTGGACAACTGTATGTATAAATGTATTGCAATTTGTATGCCAGCACTACCAGAAAATTGTTTTCGAATGGATAAAGGATGTTTAAAATATTTTTATCCATTATATTTGGTATTATTTTATTTAAAAAAAGTAATTTGATTAGATCATGGGACATCTGGAAAATTAAAATAGATCGCTTACTAAAGTTTTGGGACTAAGTTACTTTTGACGCAATAAATAAATCAGTAATTGCTTTTCACAAAATATATTTATTTCCAAGGAAGGGTCAACCCCCCTCCCCTCTAAATACTAAGAGATGTACCGGTAGAAAAAAATTTAGGGAGGGGCAAAATTTTGGAACAGGTGTGCCTGGGGTCAACAGCGTAATCTGCTTTTCTAAAATGCAGAACATAAACATGAAATAGGCAAACTAAGAATATTTTGTCAGAACTCCTTGTGCAAGAAATTTTTAAAGATATCAACATAAAAATAAATGTAACAAGTTGGAAATTGCACGTCAAACGTGGCAAATGAGGTGCGTTCGTACTATAACTAGTTTTATAAGTATTTTTTGCACTGCATATTGTACTGAATGTATATTTTACTGCACTTCATAAGCGCATATCAATTTCATTCTTTTTGAAAAGCTGTAACATCATTAAAATGCACTTGAAATATTTTTTTTCCATTGGCCGTAATGTAACGGTAAACTTTTGACTGTACTAATTAAAGTATACATCCGATTTTCATAAAATTTGAAATGACTCGACAAAATTATGCAATAATTATATATTTTAAATTTCAAACAAATCGGTTGGGTAGATTTGCGCTGTTATAGACGGACAGACAGATGGACTGAACGACGACTATAGGTACTATGTATTTATATAATTAAGAACGCATCTAAAAATTTAACAATTAAGAGATAGTAATCGTTCAAAAATAAGTTTCAAACGACAGTTTTGAAAATAGAGAACTTTTTTTTCTCAATGGACTCTTCCCCCCCCCCCCCACCCACACACAAACACCGTTTGAGATAAATTTGAAATATATGAACATCAAAAGAGGAAAAGAATTAAAATTGTCTTCTACGAAATGTTCAAAGGAGGGTGGGTTTCTCTGAAGTAAAATTCTTAGTAACATTTTCCCTTAACGTAAAATTATTCGATAGCCATTTGTAAGAAAAGAAATATCATTCATTTTTAATTATCAGACATAAAGAAAACATAATTGATTCAATTTCATTATACTGGGAGGGAAAATATTTCTTCAGTTCTTCCTTATAACCACCAGAGGGACTCTCAGTTGCGCATGCGTCATGCGTTTTAGATGTGTTTCGTTCTAAAGTACGTTGTAATTCAATTTCAAACTGAAAGTTTATTTTGACTTTATTCATATTTTGTGGATTGTGAAGTTCTGTGGATTAATTCGTATCGACTTAGTGTTTATTCGTAATCATTTTATGAATAATACATTGTTATTAGTCTTCTGTTCGTCAAATCTGTTAAATAGAAACTTTTATCTGGCAGATTCTATTTTAAGAGTGAAAATATTTCACCCTTTTAATATAGTTAGCCGGATGTATACAGGAATTTTCGTTTTAAAAGATCCATGTATTTCTCCCTCACGGATCATTAACCTAGCCACCAGTTGAAATTGACGCCCCCTGTGCGGGTATAATTTTGTATACCTTACACCTTTTTCCAGGTAAGTGGGACCTAGACCATGTATTGCAAACTCTCCGTAAATGTTTTCTCTTTAAATGGAACCTTTACACAAGTCTCTAGCTTTATTAGTTTCTGAGTTATACCAACATTTGTTTAAAGCATTTTGTCTGTTGAATTTCCGTGTTAAAGTTTTATCTTGCTAATAATTAAGTTTCTGTTCTTAAAACATCTGCAATCATGTTTCTATATTATTTTCTAACCAATGTTATCCTTAAAATCAGTTTTAATGAGCCTACAGGATGTTTTTTGCAGTTATTGAATTTATTGACTTACGCAATACTAAGCCTTCTTCTCGAACAGCATTTGTTAATGTCTACTTTGGTTTCATTCGATTTTTATATTTTTCAAAGGTTTATTATGTGATATGTACTGGAATGCCCATGTCTTTATAGCAACCATCCCAATTTAATAACTGTTTTTAATTATTATATTATGTATGCTTAATTATAAGTATTTAAAATTATACAGTTTGAACATCCATTCAACGCCGTTATTCAACCATATCATTCGATTTTTCCTATCGTAAGCAAAACCCGCCGATGATTCATCTGGCATCGCTACACTGGAAGGAGAAAAAAAATATATATAATGTCAATAACTCTCTAATGATTTAGAGAATGATTACACTTTATCTCTTTAGCTATTTTATTAAGCTTTACTGATTATGTGCAGATTTAAGACAAAGTTTGAAACTGGAAATAAATTTTTCTTTATCTTATTAAAATAAAATATTTATTTATTGATAGTTAAATAGCTCTTGTGATTATCATCTGATCTATATTTTTAAAAAATTGCCCATGTGTAAATATAAATTTTAAAGAAGACTTAATTTTTAAGAGGGCACAGGACCTTTTAACCTTTCAAAAAATCAGTTTTCTGTTTCTGTTTTATTCCGAATGTTTTAAAATTTTTCAACAATATGCAAAAAGTTGAAGATTCGTTAGATATCGAAACTTTAAAAAGCGTTTTCTCATATTAGCAAGTTTGAAGTTTGTGCTTTTGTTGTTTCTTTCAAACTATGTAAGCGCAGCTTTTAAAAAAATAAACAAATATGCGTTTCTTTATAGTCTACATGCTAAAAAACCCAAACATATTTTGTTTATTTATTTGTTTGAACTTGAAAACTTGAAATATTTTACTTTTTTTTATTTATTTTGTGCTGAAATTGAATTTTAAACCAAATTTTTTGCGTATATTTTTTATTTAATGTGTATATTAGGTGTGTTATGATTCTATTTTGTTCAAAAATTGTTTTCTATATGCATAATTTAGAATTTTATCATGCGTGCAGCACTTAGATTTTAATTCACGCATTAGTGATATGACGGCTTACATTTAAAATTTAGATATTAATTTTGTATATACAATATTTATTTTTCTGGATAATATTATAGTTATGAATATATATTTGAGGAAGAAAGGGGGAAAAAAAGATCTTAATTGCATATTATTTGCGTTTCAACCTTGAAAAATGCTTTGTTTTTTATCGTTTCGAGATATTCAAAGATCGTGCATCCTATAATATTTTTTTGTGTGTGTGTGTGTGTGTGTTGGGAGGGGGGGGGGGATATTTGTCATGCAATTTTCGTAAAGCAAATTTTTCGCAATTGTGATGCAATTTTCGTAATTTTTTTTAAAAAAATCTTTCGACATTGCACTGATTATAATGATATTTTGAACTTTTAGAGTAGGACATGATTAGAAACAAAAAATATATATATTTATCGAAATACTGTAAAAGTTCTCAACAGCGGACACCTGGGGCCTGCGGAATTTGTTGGATAATCAAAGGTGTCTGCTTTTGTGAAGTAAAAATAAACAAATGTCTGGGTTGTGGATTAAAAAAGGTTGTCGCTCAATAAAGGTGTCCGATATTAGGGAATGTTCATTAACCTTCATAACGGACACTCCCGAATACCGGACACCTCTATTTAGCGAACTTATAATGCAGGGTTGGACTTTTTGTAGATGAAGCACTTGATTAAATAATGGGAAAACTGGGCAGTATCCTCTCACTACGGTTTTAGGGGCCCCAAATTAAACATGCAATTTTTGTAAAGCTTTTATTTTAAATTTGTTTCGACATTGTATTGATTATAATCAATATTTTGAACTTTTAAAGAAGAATAAGATTATAAACTAAATAAATTTTAAAAAAAATCTAAATTCAGTAAAACCTCTCAATCAAGGGCACCTCGGCAACGAATGGCGGACAAATTCCGTAGTAGCCCCCAATTGAGAGGTTTTATTGTATTTAGATAAAAAAAATTTTGTTTTTAATCTTATTCTACTATAGAAGTTCAAAATATTGATTATAATCAGTACAATGTCGATAAAAGATTTAAATTATCAGCTTTACGAAAATGGCATACCAATTTTGAGAGCCCATAAAATGAGGCTGTATGGGGGTGGAGGGGCAGGACCATGGTCAAATATTTTTCCAGGATTCATTGTGGTCAAACATGGCTGCGTATCATGCTTGCAAAATGAAACGGCTGCGATTCAGACGTTTGAAGTGTCTGAAATTCAGACGCAAGAAGTGTCTGAAAAAATTAAGACATTTTAAAATGTCTGAAAATTGAACACTCCATTTCAGTCACTTAAGTGTCTGAATTTCAGACATTTCAATTTAGAGTGTGTCTGCCATGAATCATGAAAGCTTCTTTAAAAATGATCGTAATTGCTTGCAATTTTCTTTAACACATTTCTAGCATCCTCTGAATACTTTATAAACTACTAAAAAGTATCTTTATACGCAACTACATGTCACTTAAATACCTGACCTCTTGGGGCCCGATATACGGCCCTTTAAAGTTTTTGCACCATAAATTGTTTATAAATTGCCCCTTTTAATCCGATTTTCATTTTTGGAACACTTTTTCCATTTAGCTATAGTCCGGTTTCTTTATACCAGTTAAAATCCTTTGGCATCCTTGGGTTTCATAGTACCCGATCCGTAGCCGCTTGAACATTTTGTGCGGCATGCATTTTTCACCACCTAATTTTCTCACATTATCAATGCAAAATTTGTAAATTCAACCTTGCACTCTTCTCCCCGGACTAACACCCTCTTATTTTTACTGGATCCCAGGGCCCTGTTTTAAGCATTTCTCTAAAATGATTAATTCATACCGTATGCTTAATTTTGACTAATTGAAGATCTAAAGTGCTAGAACTTAGACCTTTTAACCTGGTTTCATGTTAGGACCTTGCACTTTACTATCAGTTAGCCCTTTTGGGCCCCTTTATTATAGGTTTCTTAAAAAAGTCCGATTCACTAGATTTTTCTTAACACCATTAAGTCCTCCTCTACTACATTAATGGCAAAAAAAGTTTCTAAGACTTCAGCTACCACCAATTTTGAATATTAATCTTCTACTTGGGCCCTTTATTGCAGCTTCTTTAAAACTATCCGATTTCATTACATTTTTCTTTAACATAGTTTCAGATTCCTCCAGCTACTATAAAACTACTAAAAAAATCTTATACGCTTTCTTATACTATAATCAGGTTAAGACGCTGGCCCCAGGGCCCGGTCTTTCTTTATACCTCAGCTACCACTTTTTTTTTTTTTTTTTTTTTTTTTTTTTTTTTTTTTTTTTTTTTACATTAATCTCCTTTTTCAGCATCAACTTATGTTTACTCATCACCCCCGTAAATTAAAAGTCGCGTTTCTTTAAAGGTAATAATAGATAATGGATTTCCTCAGTTTATTAAATATCAATTCAATGTTAAAAGTAATTCATGAAATTTACAAGGGGAGAGGTCATCTTCCACCGCTTGGGGGCGCATTATTTCCTCATATTCTAAAGACATAATTTCAACGAGATTTGGTTCTTTCAACATAGATTACAATTCAGCTACTTTCTGCATTGTGAATTCTTTTTGGATTCTATGGGCTTGATTACGATGAGGTTTGGCTCACTCAACTTGGTTTTCAATTATTTCCAGCAGGTGCGGAGCAATTCTTGCGCATGTTGCCTTAAGTACCGTGGACCCAGATTACGGGTTCGTTTCGAAAGAAGTTTGTAGGGAACACACTAGACGCTACGGAATGGGTGTCTCCGCAATTAGGTTCATTTAAAAAGAATTTCAAAAGATATAAATCATACAAACTTGAGTTTTATTTAAGGTTGTTATTTACGGACCCCGGGCAAAGCCGGGCGGGTTTTCTAGTACATATTCTTTAAACATTCATATTTTTGTTAATACCTATTATAAAACGATAAATCATTTTACATAAACTGTTGAAATGAAGGACTATTTTGTTGAATATTTTTCAAATGCTTAAACAGATACACAATGATCAGTGACAAATATTTTCATTTATTAAACAGATGCACTAAATTTTGTCTTTTTTAAAATTGTTATTCATCAGTTGGCAGAAATTCAAATGTTTTCGGAAATTCTAAACATATTTCATTAAAATTTTCATGAATTATGTAATTTTCTTTAGATTTATCTCTGCAAAAGGGAACATTTTACACGCAGTTTAATGAAATTGATTCTGCTTTCATGTGATATTATATTTAATAGAAATAATAGGAAAACTGGGAAAAATATACGTTTCGAAATTAAATTACTATAATACAGGGTGTATCTGAAAAAAGTAGACAAAACTTTACGGGTTGATAGAACACAGCTTTACGAGCAAATTTCATCTTTTAATGTATGGTCGGAACGCAAGCAGTGAGAAGTTAAAAAGGTAGTATTCCACTGTCCAAGGGCAATGGATTGGTTGAGGTGGTCCCATAGCTTGGCCACCAAATAGCCAGATACGTCGTTTTTGGACTTTTTCCTGTAGGGCCATATGAAGCGTATAATCTACGCGTGTCCGACGGAAACCGATATGGATCTACTCGCTATGATTGCCTTTGTTGTCGGCGATATTCGTTAAATGCCTGGTGTCTTCACAAACGTGCGTCAGTACCTATCCTGCAGGTATGAAGCGTGCATTACAGCTTGGGGAAGATCTTTTGAGCAATTTCTTTGAGCATGTGCATTAATTACATTCCTGCTAATTAAATGTTTTCTGACGTATCTCCTGTCACTGTTGTGATAATTCTTTAACTGCGATTCTTTGGTTACAAATACTGTGTGCTTCACCCTAACTGAAGTCGGATTGACGGTAATAATTCTGTGAAAAATATAAATATTGCAGAAAAAATGTAACGTCTGTACGTTGTTTTTTAAAACATGTGATAACATCACAAAATAATCTGGGAAGCCAGCGTGCTCAAGCAATCGATAATACCTTATGAACTATTAATCGCAGACCAATATATGGAGCCTCAATTGCATACTGCTGCCCGTATAATGGAAACCTCTATCACTTTTTTATATTATCGCATTTACAACAAAAAAGAATGCCGGAGATAAAAGATTTATACATTTTAGTTTTCTGAAAATAATTACCGTCAGCCAGGGGCGCCAGTTCAGAACTTTCTTGGGGGGGGGGGGGAGGGCAAAGATTTTTTGAGGGAAGTTATATAGCTAAGGGTATCCGGGCGTCAACCCCCCCCCCCCCCGGATGAGAAACGTATACTGAATCATGCTTACAAAATCAGTAACATCTTTGAATAATTAAACTCAAGAACCATTGAAATTATCTCGCTTTAAAGAGTTTTCCGTCTTAGCAGGTAAAATTTCAATATATTGAATATGAAAAAAATTCTTTGTAGACAATTTTTTTATTTAGGTTTCATTTTTGCTGGTATCCTCGAAGGTTGTTAAACCATTTACTCTATAGAATAGCTCTGAAAAGAGACATATTACAGTAAAACTTATGAACACGAAGCCTGTCTATAACAGAATTGTTTCTCAAAGTGAAGAAAAAATCAAATTTCGATGAAAAAATATAATACAATTATACTTGCTAAGACAAAGACTTCTCAAAAATGGATCTTTTTTCTAAACCCTTTTTTTTTTTTTTTTTTTTTTTTTTTTTTTTTTTTTTTTTTTCGGGTTTTACTACAGGGACAATAATTTCCTGACAAAGGAAAAGGAAAAAAAATTGTTCGAGGAACAGCGACCATGCTGAATTGCACAACGTGCAGATCTGCACAAATCTCACCGAAAATGGGAAAATCCCGCACAATAAAGAAAGCTTTGCGTGATGTTGTCTCGTAACTTCTTTCACGGACATTTGATTAATCTGCGATTTTTTTTAATTTTCGTGAAAGTCCACAATATTTTTTACTTTCGAATTCCACAAAATCAATTCGTCAATGGGTCATAGAAAAAAACCGCGAATTTAGCAAAATTTGAGAAAAAGATCCCCAAATCGCCGCGGAAAAAATCGCTAATTTCTCCAAAGGGCCATGGAAAATATTGCTAATTTCATAAGGGATCGCGAAAAGGAATGCAGATTTCATCAAATGATTGTACAAAAAATCATGATGTTTTAGTCAAACAATTGAGTAGAAATTTGTGAAATAAGATACAAAATTTCATGTAACTATCGCGCAAAAAGTTACAAATATTATTAATTGGTGGTAGAAAACAATAATCTCGAATTTCAAGAAATTATCGTGAAAATGAATCGCAAATTTTTACAAAAGATCGCGAAAAAAGAATCATGAAATTCAATCAGTCATGAGATAATCAGCCCACGAACGTCTAATTTGCAACTTTTGTGATCTGTAGTGGTAAGAAAGTTTTATAGGTGATTTTTAACAATGTAAATGTAAGGCAAAGTGTTAATTGTTTCGGATTGTATTTTCACTATTTTAAAGTGTGTTAATGTTAATACTATATTTCAGAGAAATCCTGAATATTTTTCAGATGAAAAAGCTACATATTTGAATATTAATAATATAATATATATGTATATATATACACTGCTGGCCACACAAAATGCAACAGCAAGAAGGACTAGAGGTATCCCAGCGAAATTTATTTGGCAGATAACATGTTGTACAAAGATCAAACGATTAAAATTACATCCTCCTGTGACGTGTGGATCAGTAGTTAGTGTGGATCAGTAGTAAGACAAAATCAGTAGTTAGTGTAGCCGCCATTATTGGCTATAACCGCTGCCACACGCCTCGGAATAGAATCAAAGAAGCTTTGAATGTCTCCTTAGGGTACAACAGTCCATGCGGCTTCCACATATTGACAAAGTTCATCTGGTGTAGCAGCGGTTTGTGTATCACGGGACAGTTGTTGTGCAAGCATGGACCACACGTTTTCGACTGGTGGTAGATCAGGAGAACAAGCAGGCCAAGGAAGCAATTCAACCTGATGGGTAAAGAAGTACTCTTGAACATTGCATGTCACGTATGGTCGCGTATTATCCTGTTGGAATATGGCTGATGGCAAGCGCTGAATGTATGGGTGAACTACGGGCCCCAACACCACAGATATGTAGCGCTGGGTGTTCAGTGTACCGACAATGCGTACTAGCGGAGTGCGGCAGTGAAATACAATACCACCCCAAATCATGATATAGGATACAAGAGCAGTGTGGCGATGCATAACGCAACCGTTCAGCAACTACTCACCACGGTGTCTCCAAACTCGAATCTCACGATCGTGATGTTGCAGGCAGAAGAGGGATTCGTCAGTAAAAGCAATGTTGTTCTATTCAGTTGTCCATGTCCGCGGTTCCTCGCACAATTGGCGGCGCAAACGCCTATGGTTTCTAGTCAATGGTAAACGAAGCAATGGACCCCTTGCAGACATTCCACTCTGCTGCAAACGGCCTCGAATGGTATGAGTGGACACCGAATGATGCATAGCAGACTGAATCTGTTGTGCTAAGGTTCGTGATGTGGCTGCGTTGTCCATCACTGACATGCGCACAATTCGCCTGTCATCACCGGCAGTTGTTCAACGAGGTGGGTGCAATCGGACCTGTCGGTCCTTAGTTCCCTCCTGCATCCAGCGATTACAGATCGGCATCACAGTTGTTTGGTTTCGTCCAAATCGTTGACCAATTTCACTGAAGGATAATCCGCAATCCATATAGGCTGCTATTCTTCCTCAGTCGAATTCAGCAAACTTGTTCAAAATACGTTCGATGTCCTTCACGAGGCATAGATAAACAACTTACAAAGAAAAAATACACGGAAAAACAATTGACGTACTTCAAATCTCCTATCTGTTCTCCCCTCATACAGAGCTTGCGGTTTGCGCTACGGTCGCTAGTTATGTGCGTCTGCGCTGCAATGCTAATGATTTGCATATTTCATCGCTGCAAACGCATGATGTAAATTTCGCATGATTTGCATGCTTACTTTAGGGTGTTGCATCTTGCGTGGCCAGCAGTATATATATATATATATATATATATATATATATATATATATCTTCTTTTTTCTACATGAAAGGTAAAGTTTATATTAAAGATATAACTGTAGACTTCTTTTGCAATAATTTTATTAAAATATGGATTAATTGTCTTTCATTTTTTGCCTTCAATGGAAATCCTTTTAGAGCTTATCGTATTCACATGAAATTACAGTCCTGCGTCAGGATAGGTTGACATATTTTCTTCATTGCGAATGAGGTACACATTAAGTTTTTCCGATTGTGATTTATAGTCCAGGCAATAGGGGATTTTACCTGGAAAAATTAATGGTAATTCTGGAAATCGGCTTACTTTATGTTTTTCGGGTCGCTGAATCTGAATTTGTAACTTCCCATCAAAATTTCACCCGGCAGCCCCCCCCCCCCCGGATTTTGGTAAAATTCCCTCCACCAAAAAGGTTTTTTTTATCATTTTTTTTATTGTTTTATGGAAAAGTATCTAGAAATTCAGAAAGTAGACAAAATTTGCAACAAATTATCACATTAGGACGTAGGAAATATGGGGTGGGTGGGGTCTGCCTCAGAACGTGCGCCGCGGTGCTGCATGTACTAAGTTGCGCAATTCCAATTAACCACTCACATAGTTTTCATTCGCCCTCCCGTCTCCCCTCCGAACTTTCCTTATAAGGTTTACTTTAAGTTTTTTGGATCGCTGAATCCAAATTTTTAACTCCCCCCCCCACTACCCCCTCCCCAAAATAGATGTTTTTAAATTATTTTTTTTTTTTTGTTTTAGGGGAAAAGCATGTAGAAATTCAGAAAGTAGACAAACTTTGCAACAAATATGATGTATGATATTATCACGTAAGATAAACGGGGAGAGGGGGGCTGCCTCGGAACATTCCCCGCGCGCTGTTCTCAAAAACCCAATTCTTTGGGGTGTTGCCGGGTCAAATATTGGTGGGAAGTTACAATTTTGGATTCAACGACCCAAAAAACATAAAATGAGTAGAAATCCAGAACCAGCATTATTTTTTCCAGGTAAAATCCCCTATTGCTTGGACTTGAATAACTTAGTGCACGTAGCGCCGCAGTGCGTGTTCAGAGGCAGCCCTTCCCCACCTCATTCAAGGGAGTGCGAATGTAATTGATGTAAGTGGTTAAGTGGAATTGCGCAACTTAGCCCACGCAGTACCGTGGCGCATGTTCCAAGGCAGATCCCCCCCCCCCCCCGCCCTCCCTATTCATCCTACATCATAATGCCACACATCTTATTTGTTGCAAATTTTGTCTGCTTTCAGAATTTGTAGATATTTTTTTCCCTAAAACAATAACAAAAATATTTTTTTTTAATAAAAACCTTTTTCTGGGTGGGGGTGGGGGGTATTTTAGCAAAATTTGGGGCGGTTGCCGGGGGAAATTTCGGTGGGAAGTTAAAAACTAGGATTCAGCACCCAAAAAACATACAGTAAGCCTTTTTCCAGAACTACCATAATTTTTTCTAGGTAGGAAGTATACGCTCCTATACGGTCTCTATTGCCTAGACTATTATCTCTTTCGGTCAGAGTCGGGACGACGTAGTTTTCATTAAGGAAGACCAGAATATGGTTTTTATTAAGGAAGACCAGAATATATCAAATGAAAAACTATACATTTGACTATAGTGATTTGAATATAGTGGCCCATAGTTCATTTCTGTACATAAGGGATAAAGTTATAGACTACTTTATTATAAATGTGTTAAAATATGGATTAATTTTCTTTTACTTTGGAGTTTGGCGGAAGTTTGTCGGTTTTTGTGTTGAAGAAAGTGTTTTGTCCGGTGATTGCAGACTCCACTACTAAGCGTTGAAGAATTTTAAGAGTGCACAATATATAATATGATTTAATAAACAGATAATTAAATAATTTGTTAACATTGCAATGATTGCAGTAAAGATAATGAATACTAATTATCCAAAAAAGTAAAAAAGTCAGATAATTAAGAATTTGAATTATATTCTCCCCTTCACCCCCCCCCCACAAAAAAAAAACCATTTGAGAAATCTCTACTCTTGAATTTCTAGCCATGGGGGGGGACTAGTTTTCCTATAATCAAAATGTACACATCTGAGAAGCAATTGATAAAAGAAAATATATCTCATGTATTTTTTAAATTAGCCAAAGTACGATATATGCTTAGCCTTAAGAAAGTTCGAACAGGATTTTTTTAAAATTATTAATTTCTATGCATAAAGCATTTATTTAACGCATATGTTTTTATTACAATCAAATCTGATACATTATTTTAGCGTTTAGCAATTTTTTTAATTTTTGTTTGAGTCTCACTGTTGATGGTTGATAAATTTTCTGAAAAATCAAATTCCTTGGGGGTGGGAATATTGCCTCCTCCAGCCCCGCTGAAATGACGCCCCTGCTGTCAGCTAAAATTAAGTTAAATTAGAACACTGTGTATTCGGGACTGAATAAAAGGTTTGCGATCATTTTTTCCCTGGTAATTATTGTTCGTCTGGTTGGGTAGTATCACTCTTATTTTGCAAAAACAAATTACACTCTCCCTATATATACATTTTCACGTATTTTTTATTCCTTTATTTCAGATAAAACCTGTTAGAAATCTACTGTGTCCCACGTAGTTCTTAAAAATTTGAAAAACGTGTCCAAAAGGCGCATTTTAGTTGGAAAGTAATTAAAAAATGGAATTTGGAATTTGAAAATATGTGTTATTTTGTATACAAATGGGCATATTTCTACATCTTTTCTAGTACTAGAAACAACTTTATAAATAATCAACATTTTCAATCGGAAATATTCCATAACTCGTTCATCATAGCGATGCACATTTTTATTTTGAAGCCCAAAATTGCTCCATTTTAGAATATTCGAAATGTTTATCTAGCTGACAAAGGTAAATTAAAATACTTTCACGGTCCAGAAATTCCACAGTATAAAATAACGCTAAAAGCACTTATTTGTATCTATAATATCAATTTTTGTGATATATTTTATGCATTTCTATCAAATAGCAATAATGCGACGTTTCCGAAAATAAATACAGACATGCAAAATATAAAAATTAATCAAAATATACTCCAGAAACAGAATTCCTAAATTATTCCTAAAATAAAACAAAAACAATATTTTTTGTTAAAAACATTAAAGTATTTTTATTTTTCACTTTCAAATTGCTTTCTTATCCGTCGTTAATTAGTTAAAATTTAAATTATTTATGCACTTAAATTATAGTTCTACATTACTAGTAATTAAGGTTCCGTTATGTGATATTAAATTTTAATAATTATTAAACTATAATTTAATAATAATAAAAACATTTTTAATAATTAATAATTTCAAATATTTCAATATGCTCTGAAAATATACTTTTAATATGCAGCAATATTTACCTTAAATCTTTAAAAAACATAATATATAGAATTTAAGTATAATTACATATTGCAGAATAGAGACAAATATTTTCTTAACAGCAAATTACTTGCGAATGTTCTAGAATCAATATATTTTTATTTAAAACGTCCAAACTTTTAAATATTTTAAGCGAAGTGAGCGAAATGAAATATTTTGATAAAAATATATAATAACAGATTAAAAGGTTTTATTATATTTATCCAAATGAGTTGTAATGTTAAAAACAATTTTACGATAATATTAGATCTAAATTGGTTGCCATTTTAGCAATTTTAAAAATCGTCGCAAAAATTTATTGGAAAAATAAATATAAGAGGCTGATATTTAACTAAGTATCTATTAACAAAAAAGTTTACTAGCTCGATGTAATGAAACTACATTCTAAATGAATAATTAAAGTAGGTAATTTTCTTAAAGTAACATTAACGGCGATTTTCATTTTATCTCGAGTAAATTTGGACATTTTGATTAACATCTCAACTACATGCATTATCAATATTTATTTAAACATTGGTATTGCTGATTTTTTTTTTCTAATTGTAAATATTTCCAGTTTATTTTTTTAACTTTCCAAAATAATCACCAGAGCTTTCTTTTCAATAATAATCTGTATTTTGTACATTTATTTTTTAAATTATACAAAAAAAAAAAAAAAAACATTAAAAAACATTTTTTCAGAATAAATCATGTTATAAATGTATCAAAATATGTATATATATTTGTAAGATAATATTGAAAAAAATTAAAAAAAAAAAGTTCCTCTATTCAATATTTATAATTTATCAGAAATGTTTACATTTGTTCAGCTATCTTGTTAGACGTCATAGCAATTGATTCGTTATAATATACTGAAACGCAACTAAATTAGAGATATCTGAATTGAACAGAATTTGTACTCCTCTAGACTTGATAACAAGGCTAACGGAAAATACAGGCTACCACGGTGCATTACACGTGTATTTTTGAACAGACCGCTAGTTTGACGGAATGCTCGTTTCGTACATCGGTATTGGTGCATTCGAGCGTCAAGTGACTCCAACTGTCTGTAAAAGAATATACGCCGAAAACTCATCGGTAGTTCTTCTTTTTCGTTAGCCTCGCTTGATAACAAATAACATGTTTCACGGCATAGTTAAAAATAATCTGTGGAAGATTTTGAAGGCCTGGAATGCTTAAAACATGCTAGGAACTAAAATGAATAATTTTAAGACGCATGCGTGTGTTGGCTTGTCTGTAACCCACAAGCCACTGACTATTGATTAGTAGGCCTTAGCGCTCATACAAAAATGGTGGCTGTCGTTCGCGGGTTTTTTTTTTCAACGTTTGCACTGCTCCTTGAATTTGAATATCAATATATTTTAAGTTTTACTCCCTTTTTTATATTAAATAAGTAAACGAAAATTTTGGCAAATATTGCTATCTAAATTCAAGGGATCTTACAAATGCTTAAAAAAAAATCAGACTATGACAGCCGTCATTTTTAAGTACGATCGTAATGATTTAAATATGTAGCTCCTATAGTTGTCATTCAGTCCGTCTGTCTGTCTGTCCGTCTGTCTGCCCGTCCGACCGCATATAACAGAGCTAAAACTACCCAACCGAATGGTCTAAAATTTTAAATATATAATTGATGGAAAATTTTGTCGAGTCATTTCAAATTTGATGAAAATCGGATGTATAGTTTAATTACAGGGGCAGTCATAAATGTCCCCTTACACTACGGCTAATGGAAAAAAAATTCAAGTGCATTTTAATGATGTTACACACTGTTAAAAATTTGCAGCATTCTGGCAGGTCATTTGACCGTTTTTTCTCTGAAAACGGTTACACAACAGTAATTTTAACACTATTCTGAACATATTATTGGTCATTTTATGGTCAGAATGTAACTATATTCTTACCATAAAATGGCCAATAATATGGTCAGAATATAGTTAAATTATGGTTATGAAACCGTTTTTTCAAAAAACGGTGGAATGACCTGCCAGAATGCTGCAAAACTTTTAACAGTGCAGCCTTTCGAACAGACCGAAATTCATATGCACTTATGAAGAGATACAGTACAATTTTCAGTTCAAAAATATTTATAAAAGTAGTTTTAGTACGAACGAACCTCATTTGGCACATTTGACGTGCAATTGCCAACTCGTTATTTCAGCGGTCAGTTTCTAGTATTCAGGGGGTGGTACTAAATGTATAGTATACCAGTAGTAGACATTTGTTAGGATGTATCATATAAAGGAGCTTCTATGAAATTTTTCTCGAGCTAGATTACACTGTTAAAAATTTGCAGCATTCTGGCAGGTCATTTGACCGTTTTTTTTTTCCGAAAACGGTTACACAACCGTGAATTTAACACTTTTCTGACCATTTTATTGCACATTTTATGGTCAGAATATAGTTAAATTATGGTTATGAACCCGTTTTTTCAAAAAACGGTCGAATGACCTGCCAGAATGCTGCAAAATTTATAACTGTGTATTTAAGACGTTTTAGACAGCCTTCAGACGTTTTGGAGAAGCAGTTTTTTACTTTCTTCTATCTTCAATAGAAGAAAGTATTGTAATCGAAATTTTTTTCGACTTCCGGTTTTCGACGGATTTGCATGTTTTAGGGGTCAGAGATTCCAGAAATTTTTTTTATAGAAAATGTCTGTCTGTCTGTGTGTCCGTCTGACCGTCTCTCCGTCTGTCTGTCGTCATTGTACCATCAAAAAGTGTATGAAGTTATGTATAGAATTAAACCAAAATTTTATTATAAGTATTTGGCTATGGCAAGCAGGTCCTCCCGGAATTTCGAAAAAATTCGCTGATAGGGGGCGCTGATATAACAATTTTTGTGCGATTTTGAATATTGTACCATCCAAAAGTGTATGGAGTTATGCATAGAATTGAACCAAATATTTAGTTTAAGTTTTTGGATATGACAAGCAGGTCCTCTCTGAATTTGAAAAAAATTCGCCGGTAGGGGGCGCTGTAAATGCGTTTTTTGTGCGATTTTGAATATTGTACCATCGAAAAGTGTATGAAGTTATGCATAGAATTGAACCAAATTTTTATTTTCAGTTTTTGGATATGGCAAGCAGGTCCTCCCTGAATTTGGAAAAAATTCGCCGGTAGGGGGCGCTGTAATAGCGATTTTTGTGCGATTTTGAATATTGTACCGTCCAAAAGTGTATGAAGTTATGCATAGAATTAAACCAAATTTTTATTTTAAGTTTTTGGATATGGCAAGCAGGTCCTCTCTGAATTTGAAAAAAATTCGCCGGTAGGGGGCGCTGTAAATGCGTTTTTTGTGCGATTTTGAATATTGTACCATCGAAAAGTGTATGAAGTTATGCATAGAATTGAACCAAATTTTTATTTTAAGTTTTTGGATATGGCAAGCAGGTCCTCCCTGAATTTGGAAAAAATTCGCCGGTAGGGGGCGCTGTAATAGCGATTTTTGTGCGATTTTGAATATTGTACCGTCCAAAAGTGTATGAAGTTATGCATAGAATTAAACCAAATTTTTATTTTAAGTTTTTGGATATGGCAAGCAGGTCCTCCATGAATTTGCAAAAAATTCGCCGTTAGGGGGCGCTGTAATAGCGATTTTTGTGCGATTTTGAATATTGCACCATCGAAAAGTGTATGAAGTTATGCATAGAATTGAACCAAAAAAAAATTTAAGTTCTTGGCTATGGCAAAGAGGTCCTCCCTTAATTTGTAAAAAAATCGCTCGTAGAGGGCGCTGTAATAGCGATTTTTGTACAACTTTTGTGCCATTTTGAATATTGTACCGCCGAAAAGTGTATGAAGTTATGCATAGAATTGAACCAAATTTTATGTGTTTATTTTTGGTCATGTCACGAAGGTCCTCCCTGAATTTGGAAAAATTCTGCCGGAAGGGGGCACTATAATTGCGATGTCTGTACCATTTTCATTATTGTACCATCGAAAAGTGTATGAAGTTATCCATATAATTGAACCAAATTTTTTGTGCATGTTTCTGGCTATGGCGTCCAAGTCCTCCCTGAACTTGAAAAAATTCCGAAAGAAGGGGGCGCTATAATTCCGATCTCTGTGCCATTTTCATTATTGTACCATCGAACAGCGTATAAAATTATGCATACAATTGAACCAAAATGTTTCTGCTTGTTTTTGGCTTTGGCCAACAGGTTCTCCTTGAATTTGGAAATATTGCGCGTTAAAGGGGCTCCGTGCTAGCGATTTTTGTATACTTTTCTTGATTTTTCGTAGTTCTATTGTGCATCGGCGGCTCATGCATCGGCGGGAACTCGCTTCCTGCTATGCCGGCTATTCACAAACAGCTGATAACGACAAAATAAGGAAAATTTAATAATTTTAACAAATATCATGATATAGATTAACTCGTTTTTAGTCCGTTTAATTGACTTGAGCAGAAATTTAAGATGAAAATCTAAGTTGGTATAGTATTGAACTAATAATATTGAAGTATTAACATGTGTAACTATGTTTTGAAATATTAAGATGTATAAGATAGGAGAAAGTTTTGGGATTGGCACATAGAACTAGTTTCTTTTGAAAACCATTTTTCAACACAGATTATACAAAAGTATAAAATTATGAAAATGATTTGTCCAGAAGTGACATTTGTCTATTAAAGACCTAAATAATATAAACAGGTGTGCAATTTTATCATCGACGTATTATCTCAAAAACAACGAACATATAATAACAAGGTTATACAAAGATAATTAAAAAATCGAATGAATTAAATATATATTTGAAATTTCATTTATTAAATCATAGAAAAGATTTATTATCTCCGTAAAGTCTTACCTTGAATTTTCATAAAATTTATTTTTTCATCCATATTTCATAAAATGAAAAGGTCCGAGTATTCATATAAAATATTCAGACAATATTTAAAAAAAAACGCTCCAGATATCTTGATTATCACATTAAACTTCACATGATAATTTTGTAGAGAAACATTATCATTTATTTATATTAAGACATAAACTAGTTGGATGTGCCAATCCCAAAACTTTCTTCTATCTTATATATCTTAATATTTCAAAACCTAGTTACACATGTTAATACTTCAATATTATTAGTTCAATACTATACCAACTTTGATTTTCATCTTAAATTTCTGCTCAAGTCAATTAAACGGACTAAAAACGAGTTAATCTATATCATGATATTTGTTAAAATTATTAATTTTTCCTTATTCTGTCGTTATCAGCTGTTTGCGAATAGCCGGCATAGCAGGAAGCGAGTTCCCGCGCTGCATGAGCCGCCGATGCACAATAGAACTACGAAAAATCAAGAAAAGTATACAAAAATCGCTAGCACGGAGCCCCTTTACCGCGCAATATTTCCAAATTCAAGTTCCTGTTGGCCAAAGCCAAAAACAAGCACAAACATTTTGGTTCAATTGTATGCATAATTTTATACGCTGTTCGATGGTACAATAATGAAAATGGCACAGAGATCGGGATTATAGCGCCCCCTTCTTTCGGAATTTTTTCAAGTTCAGGGAGGACTTGTTTGCCATAGCCAGAAACATGCACAAAAAATTTGGTTCAATTATATGGATAACTTCATACACTTTTCGATGGTACAATAATGAAAATGGTAATCGCAATTATAGTGCCCCCTTCCGGCAGAATTTTTCCAAATTCAGGGAGGACCTTCGTGACATGACCAAAAATAAACACATAAAATTTGGTTCAATTCTATGCATAACTTCATACACTTTTCAGCGGTACAATATTCAAAATGGCACAATAATTGTACAAAAATCGCTATTACAGCGCCCCCTAACGGCGAATTTTTTGCAAATTCATGGAGGACCTGCTTGCCATATCCAAAAACTTAAAATAAAAATTTGGTTTAATTCTATGCATAACTTCATACACTTTTGGACGGTACAATATTCAAAATCGCACAAAAATCGCTATTACAGCGCCCCCTACCGGCGAATTTTTTCCAAATTCAGGGAGGACCTGCTTGCCATAGCCAAAAACTTAAAATAAAAATTTGGTTCAATGCTATGCATAACTTCATACACTTTTCGATGGTACAATATTCAAAATCGCACAAAAAACGCATTTACAGCGCCCCCTACCGGCGAATTTTTTCCAAATTCAGGGAGGACCTGCTTGTCATATCCAAAAACTTAAACTAAAAATTTGGTTCAATTCTATTCATAACTCCAATCACTTTTGGATGGTACAATATTCAAAATCGCACAAAAATTGTTATATCAGCGCCCCCTACCGGCGAATTTTTTCCAAATTCCGGGAGGACCTGCTTGCCATAGCCAAAAACTTATAATAAAATTTTGGTTTAATTCTATACATAACTTCATACACTTTTTGATGGTACAATGGCGACAGACAGACGGACAGACGGACGGACGGACAGACGGACAGACGGACAGACGGACAGACGGACACACAGACAGACAGACATTTTCTATAAACATGTTTTTTGGAATCTCTGACCCCTAAAACATGCAAATCCGTTGAAAACCGGAAGTCGAAAAAAATTTCGATTACAATACTTTCTTCTATTGAAGATAGAAGAAAGTAAAAAAATATTTAATGAAAAAAATATATTTATTATTAATAACACGATATTCAAAGTAATGATCCATCCAATTATGCAATATATAACTTTTTTTTTAATCAATAGAAACATAACTAGTTGGATGTGCCAATCCCAAAACTTTCTTCTATCTTATACATCTTAATATTTCAAAACCTAGTTACACATGTTAATACTTCAATATTATTAGTTCAATACTATACCAACTTTGATTTTCATCTTAATTTTCTGCTCAAGTCAATTAAACGGACTAAAAACGAGTTAATCTATATCATGATATTTGTTAAAATTATTAATTTTTCCTTATTCTGTCGTTATCAGCTGTTTGCGAATAGCCGGCATACCAGGAAGCGAGTTCCCGCCGCTGCATGAGCCGCCGATGCACAATAGAACTACGAAAAATCAAGAAAAGTATACAAAATCGCTAGCACGGAGCCCCTTTACCGCGCAATATTTCCAAATTCAAGGGGAACCTGTTGGCCAAAATACAAAAACAAGCACAAACATTTTGGTTCAATTGTATGCATAATTTTATACGCTGTTCGATGGTACAATAATGAAAATGGCACAGAGATCGGAATTATAGCGCCCCCTTCTTTCGGAATTTTTTCAAGTTCAGGGAGGACTTGTTTGCCATAGCCAGAAACATGCACAAAAAATTTGGTTCAATTATATGGATAAATTCATACACTTTTCGATGGTACAATAATGAAAGTGGTACAGACATCGCAATTATAGTGCCCCCTTCCGGCAGAATTTTTCCAAATTCAGGGAGGACCTTCGTGACATGACCAAAAATAAACACATAAAATTTGGTTCAATTCTATGCATAACTTCATACACTTTTCGGCGGTACAATATTCAAAATGGCACAAAAATTGTACAAAAATCGCTCTACGAGCGATTTTTTTACAAATTAAGGGAGGACCTCCTTGCCATAGCCAAGAACTTAAAATTTTTTTTGGTTCAATTCTATGCATAACTTCATACACTTTTCGATGGTGCAATATTCAAAATCGCACAAAAATCGCTATTACAGCGCCCCCTACCGGCGATTTTTTTCCAAATTCAGGGAGGACCTGCTTGCCATAGCCAAAAACTTAAAATAAAAATTTGGTTTAATTCTATGCATAACTTCATACACTTTTGGACGGTACAATATTCAAAATCGCACAAAAATCGCTATTACAGCGCCCCCTACCGGCAATTTTTTCCAAATTCAGGGAGGACCTACTTGCCATAGCCAAAAACTTAAAATAAAAATTTGGTTCAATTCTATGCATAACTCCATACACTTTTGGATGGTACAATATTCAAAATCGCACAAAAATCGCTATTACAGCGTCCCCTACCGGCGAATTTTTTCCAAATTCAGGGAGGACCTGCTTGCCATAGCCAAAAACTTATAATAAAATTTTGGTTTAATTCTATACATAACTTCATACACTTTTTGATGGTACAATGGCGACAGACAGACGGACAGACGGACAGACGGACGGACGGACAGACGGACGGACGGACAGACGGACAGACGGACACACAGACAGACAGACATTTTCTATAAACATGTTTTTTGGAATCTCTGACCCCTAAAACATGCAAATCCGTCGAAAACCGGAAGTCGAAAAAAATTTCGATTACAATACTTTCTTCTATTAAAGATAGAAGAAAGTAAAAAAAGTACACAAAACTTTTATCTATTGTAGTTTTAAGTATTTAAGTAAATTACGGCAAAGATATTTAATATCAAAATGTCTTTAAATGCAACTTACAGCTAAATTACTTGATATATCTAAATCGTATTACGCTTTTAGAATACTTTAATATGCTATATAATAATTTGATAATTTTGTCATTGAAATAAATAATTTTAAAAAGAATATCTCTGAAATGAAAAAGATACTTTGATAAGCCAATTAAATGTTAAATTTCCTTAATGAGTCTAAAATGCTCTTACTACTTTAGATGACAGCGAAGCATTTTATATTTAGTAGATTTTTATTAGTATAAGTTATCCATTTTACAGAATATATTATTTAAATCGATTACTAATATTTATTTGATTACGGATAAAATGAATTTATTTATTTAACGTTTTGTGATATTTTATATTATAATAATATTTATTACTAATTTAAGGTGTAAAATCAATCTATAAAATCATTTTTTATCTTTCTTATATAATTAAACTGAAATAAATAATTAAAGTGGACAACAGTAGTTCTGTCACTTAAGTGAAATTTGATGATTGTAGATCAGCTTTGAGCATGATTCTGAATATGCTTTCCGTTTTTCTGTTGGTGGTCTAGTTTTTAGGAAATTTTAATATTTATGTTTATGCAAAGAAAAGCTTTTTTTGTGCTATTTTAAGAGGACAGTACACTTTTAACAGTCATAAAAAATGCGAAATTTGTCATGAGTTTAGCAATTTTTTTATAAAAGATATAACCATTTGTCAGGTTCTGAGAAACATCTGCTATTAGAACTGAGGTTCTATATTATTTTTGTCTTAATATATTATACATTGTATGGGCTGTGTACTGGAATTTCAAAATAACAGTCTTTCTTTATCTAAAACTGGATCTAAGCCGGTGAAAATGTATAGATGGTATGAAGGGGAAACAAGTCGGAAATTGCTCGTCAAACATGGCAAATGTACTATAGCGTTCGTACTATAACTAGTTTTATAATTATTTTTTGTACCCCATATTGTACTGAATGTATATATTTCTTAACTTCATAAGTGCATAGTCTATAACATCATTAAAATGCACTTGCAAGAATTTTTTCCCATTCCCTGTAATGTAACGGAAAACTCTTGACTGTCCCTGTAATTAAACTATACATCCGATTTTCATAAAATTTGAAATGACTCGACAAAATTTTGCAACAATTATATATTTAAATTTTCAGACCATTCGGAAGGCTGTAACATCATTAAAACGCATTTGCAATAATTTTTCCCATTGGCCGTAATGTAAAGAAAAACTTTTGACTGTCCCTGTAATTAAACTATGCATCCGATTTTCATAAAATTTGAAATGGCTCGACAAAATTTTACAACAATCATACATTTAAAATTTCAGCCCATTCGGTTAGGTAGTTTTTGCTCCGTTATATGCGGACAGACAGACAGACGGACGGACGGACGGACGGACTGAACGACGACTATAGGTGCTACGTATTTTTATAATTACGAACGCACCTAAAAAGATAGTTGGAGATGGGTGTGCCCAAACTTTTGAGATGTCTGTGGAAGATGGGGAAACAAAAGCATCCCACGAACGAAGAAAAGAGTTTGGAATGGGAGCCAGGTAGAAAACCACGGAGGGGTTACGTTGAGAAGGAGGAAAGGGTTGCTGGAAGGCAGTCTCTTCTGCTGAGGGAGTCAGTTGAAAGTTGGCGTGCAAGGCGCAAGGTGAGTTGCTGTGTGTAGCTCTGAGATAGAGCATAGGGATCAGTTGGAGCCGAGAGCGCCAAGCGCAAGGTAGTCACTGTGCATAGCTATTAGAGATAGAGCGTAGGATTGAGTGAGGCTCGGAGAGCTTAGGCTTAGAACACATATGTGTTGGGAAATCGAGATTGATCTCCGGAAAGCTAATTTAACGTGTGTAGAGTGAGAGTGATTTAACGTAGTTTAACAGTACACAGTCAGCATTTACTGTATTCAATTTAACATTGAACCGGATCATGTATATCCGAGTTTGTAAGTGTAAATAGTGTTTCGTTGTTGTGTAAATATTGTGTAAATAAACTGTTAGTTTAGTTAATTGAAAGCATTGGTTTTCATTTAAACAATCTTCTCAGTGCGTGACCGATATCACGTAATCATATCGGTGGTGGCAGCATATAAATAGAACGGAATTTGTTCGAAGTTGTGCGGACTAAGAGGAAACTCCGACACCCTTCTAGAAGCGCAATTCTTTAGAGTATATTAAGGTGTTATTGAACTATGTCTGAATATTTTTATTTGGATATATTATAATTTTTAAAAACATCCAGGGGTCAATTTCAAAGTATTATTTATAACATTTACATTGGATAACATTTCACTCCGCACACAATAGCTCATGCTAATTTTATGGTATTTGCATAAACTTTATCTTAAATTAAAGATAGCACTCTGGGCTATAACTTAAACTAGGATATTTGCAATCGATTGTTAGATAAAGAGTAATTAACTTTTTATTAGAAAAACTAGAAAAACTACGAAATTATACATGCATTCAATCGTATAATATTTTTATACTGAAACAGCTTTACAATAATAGTTCATTTTCATGATAGTACAGGGTAAGTCGAAATGACTATAGCGATTACAAACGGTTATAACTATTTAATGGTAAATAATTTATCAATAAGATTAACACAGAATGTAGACGGAACTTCAAAATTTCTTTGCGTAAGGCGCAGGTGCAGTAAAGCGGAAGCTTACGCATGCGCGACTTGAAGGTTTGCAGCGACAAGAAACCTGTTCATTGCGGCCGTCTCATTAGTAAAAATGGCCAATTATGACGGTAAAAATGGCGAATTTTTTTATATGGGGTTATGTGAAAGACAGGGTGCCTCTCATGCTCAAAACAACTGAAGAACTCAAAGTACGCATTACTAATTCGTTCGCGTCGCTGTCTGAACAAATGCTTCAGAATGTATGACGTGAAATAACTTGCTGCCTAGATGCTGTTCGTGTGACCAAGGGAAGTCACATAGAACATCTATGCACGTATGTTTACAAAATTTTTAAGTTCCGATTACATTCTGTGTTAATCTTATCGACAAATTATTTTCCACTAAATAGTTATAGCCGTTTGTAATCGCTATATTCATTTTGACTTACCCGGTATAAATATTTATGTAGGGCGAAACTTTTAAACCTATACTTCAAATGGTTTTGGAGATATGTGCGCAAGCACAAAAAATAATAGTTTGAAAGCCATTTAAAGATTAAACTGTATTTTTAAAATATAAAATATTTAATAAAAGAAACAAAACTACTAATTATATAATATATTCTGTATTAAAAATAAAATTAAATTTTAGTGTAAAATGATAAATATGAAATTGTTTGTAAAATGCTGCAGAATATAGAAAAATGCATAAAAATAATTATATGTATTTTGCAAAAATGTAGCATTAACTATTGCAGAAAATTAATTTTAAAAATACAATTTAAAATTTTATTTTGAATTGATTTTAAAGTGAATTATGTATGTGATTTTTATAAAAATCATATATATTAAAACGTAAAGGGAATTCTGTAAGATCACGAACAGCAAGACCAATATTGACACGTTTGCGCATGCGTGAACACTTTTTCAAACCTCTTTAACTTACAGGACCTTTGAGCAAGTCCCTGCTAACGCAGCGGTCAAAGGCAGCAGTTTAAAACGCTGAATTTTTGTAGAGGACGTGGGTTCGAGCCCAATGTCCGGTAAAATGATTTCTGCGATAATTTTTGTGATGATTCTCTTCAATAATGACGTGCTTAATTAGCAGGAGAAGTTGTATGACTTTTATTTTGTTATTATTATTATTTTAATGCTTTATAATTAAATAAAATTTTATACGCAACAATATTTAAAAAAAAATAATAATAATTTGTATTTAAAATATTTTGCATGCAATTATCAATTAAATAAATTGAGCTGATCTACAATTTGTGTTATATTTTCTGACCATTATCAAGAATATATATATGCGTGTAAAAGAAAGTTTGTCATTCTTTTCCGTAAAAAAGAAAACTGAAAGTAATAAAAAAAAAAAAAAAAAAAAAAAATTCATATAAGAATTATAAAAGAAATCAACTTGATATTTATAGTTGTCTGAGCGAAGCGAAGGCTAATACTCAGCGAAATATTACTGTCCGGACACTTTACTACTACGATGGATATTAACGCCATGTCCTACTAAAAAAACCTAATAAAAACCTTTCGTCAAGCATAACTCAAAAAATATGTGTCGGATTTCGTTGCTGATTGCACCAGAATGTACCTATGAGGGTCGCCTACTGAATGCACCTACTATGAAAAATAAATTCCAAACCGTTTAAAAGTTATATAGAAAAAACTCTTAAAAAAGCACAATTTATCTGCATACGTCACAGAAATTTGGTGTGCGTCACTTTCACCGGTTGATGTTTTCGTAGACAACTGGGTTGAATACATGGAGCAAATAAAAAAAAATACGCACGCAGTAATATTGAATAGATCAGTTTCAACCACGTGATCAGAAACCTTGCAACAACCCGTGACAACCAGTTTTGGTGGGCAAACAAATAATAATACTGTATTCCGTAACCACGGTGACCGTTTTTAGCCTGTTGTATAAAATCTGGCACATGTTGTATGACATACAATTGTGGATGATTAAAACAAAAGACATGAGTGTTTATTGATCCGGGAGGTTATCTTTCTCTGGATGTCTGTCTGTCTATCATACAGCATGCAATTTTCTTGTAAAGGATGATATTATTATGCAGTAAAACCTCCATAACGGACACACCCGATTAGTGGACACCTCTATTTAGCGGGCATTTTTTCGATTACCAACCCTTAAATAACTGTACATTTTTTACTCTCAGTAGCGGATACCTCCAAATAGAGGACAAATTCTGCCCTCCCGAGGTGTTCGCTATTCAGAAGTTTTACTGGTAAAACCTCCATAGCGGACACACCCGATTAGCGGATACCTCTATTTAGCGGACATTTTTTCGATTACCAACTCTTAAATAACTGTACATGTTTTACTCTCAGTAGCGGCCACCTCTAAATAGAGGACAAATTCTGTATTCTCGGGGTGTCCGCTATTCAGAGGTTTTACTGTATATAATATTGATAATTATTTTACAGGGCCGCACAAAAGAATAAGAATATATGAAACGAATATAAACTAAATTCGGGATTGGTAGATCGCTGATGGTAATGTAATTTTAGGGTGTTCTTACAGTCATCCGCAGCATGTTTTTAGAGTTTCGTTCATATAACGAAACCCTATCTGTCTCACTCCTTTGCCTGTCTGTTTGTCCGTTTGTCACAGAGCCCGTTCTCAGAAACTATATATGTCGGAGACTTGAAAATTTGCATACTTATAACTGAACACCACACATCAAACGGCAAATAATAAAATTTTGAAAAAGTCTAATATTTAACCCTCTGGGCTCTAACTTGTGAATTTTAATCAATTTTTCTAACTCTGCCCCTAATTTAATTAAGTTGGAGACATGAAATTTTGCATACTTATAGCTGAACATCTCACACAAACGACAAATAATAAAATTTTGAAAAAGGCTTAATATTTAACCATTTGGGCTCTAACTTGTGTATTTAAAGCAATTTTTCTAACTCAGCCCCTAATTAAGTTGGATACATGAAATTTCGCATACTTATAGCTGAAATCCTCACATCAAACGACAAATAATAAAATTTTGAAGAATGTCTGATATTTAACCCTCTGGGCTCTAACTTATGTATTTTAAGCAATTTTTCTAACTCATCCCCTAACTAAGTTGGAGACTTGAAAGTTTGCATACTTATAGCTGAACACTTGCGATAACACGATAAATCATAAAATTTTGAAAAAAAACATATTGGACCCCCCAGTCTCTAACTTCTGTATTTTAAGCAAATTTTCTAACTCAGCCCCTAATTAAGTAGGAGACATGAAATTTTGCATAGTTATAGCTGAACACCTCACATCAAACGACAAATAATAAAATTTTGAAAAAGGTCTAATATTTAACCCTCTGGGCTCTAACTTGTGTATTTTAAGCAATTTTTCTAACTCAGGCCCTAATTTAATTAAGTTGGAGACATGAAATTTTGCATACTTATAGCTGAACATCTCACATCAAATGACAAATAATAAAATTTTGAAAAAGGCTTAATATTTAACCCTTTGGGCTCTAACTTGTGTATTTAAAGCAATTTTTCTAACTCAGCCCCTAATTAAGTTGGAGACACGAAAGTTTGCATACTTAAAGCTGAACACTTGCGATAACACGATAAATCATAAAATTTTGAAAAAGTCATATTTAACCCTCCTGTCTCTAACTTCGGTATTTTAAGCAATTTTTCTAACTCAGTCCCTAATTAAGTAGGAGACATGAAATTATAAATACTGATAGCTGAACACCTCACATCAAACGACAAATAATAAAATTTTAAAAAAGGTCTAATATTTAACCCTCTGGTCTCTAACTTGTGTATTTTAAGCAATTTTTCTAACTCAGTCCCTAATTAAGTTGGAGACATGAAAGTTTGCATACTTATAGCTGAACACTTGCGATAACACGATAAATCATAAAATTTTGAAAAAGTCATATTTAACCCTCCAGTCTCTAACTTCTGTATTGTAAGCAATTTTTCTAACTCATCCCCTAATTAAGTTGGAGACATGAAATTTTGCATACATATAGCTGAACACCTCACATCAAACAGCAAATAATAAAATTTTTAAAAAGTCTAATATTTAACCCTCTGGGCTCTAACTTGGGTATTTAAAGCAATTTTTCTAACTCAGCCCCTACCCGTAAGGCATGGTGACGTCACGGCGACGTCGTTGTGAAGTCACACTGTGATTTTGTGACCGTCGATGTGACGTCATAGTGACTAGAATGCGAGGTCGTTATGGCCGTTTTAGAGGTCGTTTGCGACGTCACATTGTGACCACTCTGTGAAGTCACGGTGTGACAAATTTGTGAAAAGTGTGTCATTTGTGACTATTTTGGCATTAACTTTGTGACGAACCTGTGACGAAAGCGACAATGCTTTGAAATCACACTGTGACCAATTTGTGAAATATGTGTCATTTGTGACGAACTTGTCATAAACACTGTGATTCAAATGAAAATCAAATTTCAAATTAATTGCTTAAAAGACGCAAATAGTGAAAAAGATTCCATGCTGGGTCTCGAACCCGGGCCATTAGTAGAGCGCACTGACATTCTACCGACTAAATCACATGGAACGATACTCAGGCTGGAAAATTTCTCACTATTACATGATGGCGAGGCTACAAACTCAGCACAAGATGGAATATTTAGCGTGAGCCACCAACATGATGCAAAAACGAAACTTAATTAAATCCAGCATCGATTGAAATTATATTGATACTTGGAAATTTTTCCAGAGAGAACCATTCGCCTTGCATACAATATTTCAAATGAAAATCAAATTTCAAATAAATTGCTTAAAAGGCAATTTTAATTTGAAATGTTGTATGCAAGGCGAATGTTTCACCCTGGAAAATTTTCCAATTATTAATATAGTTTCATTCGATGCTGGATTTCATTAAGTTTCGTGTTTACCCCATGTCGGTGGCTCATGATAAATATTCCATCTTGTGCTGCGTTTGTAGCCTTGCCAACCTGTAATAGTGAGAAATTTTACAGACTGGGCGTCGTTCCATGTGGTTTAGTCGGTAGAATGTCAGTGTGCTATACTGATGGCCCGGGTTCGAGTCCCGGCATGGAATCTTTTTCACTATGTTGGCCTTTGCGCGTTTTAAGCAATTAATTTGATATTTGATTTTCATTTGAAATATTGTATATAAGGCGAAGGATTCTCTCTGGAAAAATTTCTAAGTATTAATACAGCGATGAATTTTGAAATAACCTTTTGCTGTAAATATAAAATCTTATCTTTTTACCATACTTTTTAGCAAAATATCGCTATTTTGAAGTCCTATTCTTCTAAAACATTTTAAATTTTTACACTTAAAAAACAATGCTTATCAACTGACATATTTTTTTATTCAGTTCTATGCTTGATATTAAGTTCTATGCTTGATATTGAATTCAAGCTTGATATTTAGAAAGTGTAAATATTTTAATTTGTTGTGATTTGTCATTGCTTTAATAAATACGAACATGGAGACTAACGGATATTAATACAACTATTATTTATAGAGCGGCATGATAAGCGATATTTATTTAAATTTTTTTTTCCCGTGTATATTGTATTTTGTGAATATGAGCTAAATAGATTTGGTATGTTTTATAGGAAAAGACTGATCTGGGAAATAGAAAAAAAAACGAGTAAGAAAAATCATGCGTTAATCATAGATTATAAAATACTTTCCAACACTTTCTGAATGCTTTAACAAGACATCGTAATTTAGGGAAATGACGTAAATAAGATAACTAAGTAAACATTTTAGAAAAGTCATAAAACATTTGAAAAATTGATTTCAGCAGTTAGACTGAGAAAAATGAAGTACCAAAAATAAGTAAACCGACGTACTCATATCGAATTGAATATTTTTGGATCAAAAATGAACCCATGCTTTCTCTATTTTGAAACATCACATGTATCAAACCCAAACAAATGAATAGTTCTGTACCCTGTAATGGTTCATTTCATTTATGGCGGCATAAATGATGTTTATTAATGTAAATATTAAATTATGCACAGCGTTTTAAAAATAATTTAAAAGTGCTTGGAAATAATGCTCATGTCATAAAAATATCATTTATAGATGATGATGAGAACGTATCTTAACAAATAGACAGATACCACCAATTCAAAATAAACTCTTAGACACAAACAACACGATTGAACTATAATTGAACTGTTGCAAGAACAATAGACTTTTGAACTTTTGTGTGTGTATATAATTATATAATATTCATCATAATTATTCACTATTTTACCTATTTTTTATATTCTACATTATTTTTAAAAATATGAATCTCTTTCTAATTTAGTATACATATACGTAGCTTTTATTGTATTTTTGCAGAACGCCCAGCTTTGCAGAGTAATTGAGCTTTTGCCGCTCCAACAAGTTTAAAAATCCTATTATCTATTATCTCATGATCTTATTAATTACAAATATCTAAATTTCTCTCGTAAACGCCCATTAAAAATTGGGCTTTCCATCGTGTATATATTGTACTTATATTATATTTAATCTTAATATTCTCAATTGGCTTTATTGTAGGTCCCTTCGGGCCTTTTATTTATTATTATTATTATTATTATTATTTATTTATTTATTTTTTGTGTGTGTGTGTGTGTGGTGACGGCGGTAGTAGATGGAAACCGCTGGGTGGGGCTGGTGAGTGCTTAAGCCATTTGGTAGTCCTCCCCACCTAGCTGACCCTTGTCATAAAAATATTCGATTTGAGTATCTTGTTAAGAATTTTGCTATTTTTTTTAATAAATAATCAATTAAACATTTCTTGTTAAGACCTTTGAACGGGAAATAAATGTCTACATTTTTACTTAAAATTTTAGGTTTTTCTTTTTTTTTTGGGGGGGGGGGGAAGTGGCAGTACATAACGATTCATATCTGATCACAACCAATGGATAAAAAATGAGTACATGCGTTTCTCAACTTTGAGAACATTTGGATCGGAGCTATTTTGAGTATGTGACGCATTTAAAATTGAGTACTTTTTACTTAATTTTGACTTCCCATTTTTTTAAGTGTATATATACTATATAATGGGAAAATTTAGTTTAGCAAGAAAACGCCTAACAGGTTGAAATTCTTTTTCAGCAATTTATACTAATGTATGGAAACATACTTGAATACTTTTGTACAACACTGTAGTTTACCTAGAATCTTTATTACACGCCACTATTTAGTTAAAATTTAATTCAAACTAAGACACTCTTAAAACTGCTGAAATCACATTTCCAGAAATTATAATTTATAGACGGCCATGTATCCAATTCTTTACGTGACCCTGTATATCATTTTATCTATATTCTACAAACATTTCTTGGTAAATTAAATGCATTTCAGCAAAAAAAAGCATAATTCATTTAAAAACCACCTTTAAGCAATTTGCACCCATAACCAGTAATCCTTACGAATAATTTTGTGTAGCCTTGTATAGGAATTATAGCATTTATATACACCATATACTATGCATAAATATAGTGAATCATAAAAGCGCATATCATAATTAAAAATAGATTTCCAGCAATCATCGATAATGAACAGTACTTCGGATACAATATAGTATCTGAAATATTTTGTGTGTCCCTGTAAATGCTACATACGTATTATTCGTATTATACATGAAATAATTTATAGTATGTAAACCTCAGCGACATATATCAATTTCATTATATATGAAATAGATTAACATAATTAAAGTATGCCGAAAACAATTCCCTCCACCCCTATATCATTATGTATTTAATACCTTTTTTAGCCCTGTAAATGAACAATAACTATTCTTTGCATCGCATAGTCAACAGAATGCATATTTTAGTGCACTTCATAAATGCATATAAATTTTATTCTGTTTGAAAGCGTGCGTAAAATCATAAAAAATCATTTGAAACGATTTTTTCCCATAGGCTGTAATGTAACGGAAAACTTTTGGCTGTCCCTGTAAATGAACAAAGCAATGCTACAAACTTCATTACAAATAGGTACCGTGCTATGGTAAACGTCAATAACATCCAAAAATTTCAGGGCAATCCGAGTATATTTTCGAGAGTTAGAGTGCGGAAAGACTGCTAGACGGACAGACGGAGAGACAAACCGAAGTCATAAGCACTTTTCAACTTGTGTCCTATATTATGTATCCTGTATTATATGAACTTTTAAAAAATATATACTAAAGCAGTTTAATGTATAACTTCCCACCAGGCATGAAAAACACTTTGTTTCAATGCTTAAATATCATATTTTACTTTTTAGTGCCAATAATTACGCGTATCATAAACGTAGAAAATGAATTTACAATAGAAGAAAATTTAATAACCGATTCAGAATGTCTATAATTAAATGTTTGATTAAAATCAAAAACAGAAAAAATGCTTACATACAATTTAAAAAAATAAATATACCAATTTCAAAAACACTAAAAATAATAATTAGTATTTATAATTGTACTATTAAACAACCGCAAACTCAATAGAGAAATTAAATGCATTATTAGATTTAACAATATCTCAAAAATATTTCCATATGGTATAAGGAATTCCTATTATTTTATAATTTCGGCAAATGTTAAATCTGAAAACATTGGTTTGAAGATTTGGGATTTTGAAAGATAATTTAAAATATTATTAGCACTAAAAGAAAATTCTTTCAAATGTTTCACTACTGTAATATGTAAAAATATATTTTCCCAGTATAATGTTAATTTCTAATCTGAAACAGTTTCGTAATCTCATGATAATTGAACATCATATTTAACCCCAAAATAATAATAACTATAAGTGTTAGTAATCAAAAAATAGTAAGAAGCTGATAAAATAATTCCAAATCATTGTCGTTCCATACATTTTCAATCTCAAGTAAGAGTAAATTAATGTTTATATTAATTCCAGTATGAATGTAGGCATGAATCAGTCTCTGCACAGTTTTTTTTTTTTCAAGCGATGGCAGATTAAGATATTTTTCTTTATAGTTATCGAATTTGAAAATATCGCTTCTGACAGTAAAGATCAGTCTCTTACAAGTATAACATAAAACTATTTAACTCATATGTAGAAATCAGAATAAAATATTTAAATTAAATAAAACTTACATATACGTTCTATTAATATCCGTGTATCCCAAAATGGTCATTTCCTTATCTTAAAGTGTTGTAGCCGTGGTGAAGGTGATGTTCTAAAAACAATGAACTATTTATTTCCCGCGTCTTCTCATGTTTATTTTTCTGTGGGCAGACGATTTTCAGGCAGATGGACTGGTACAGATTATTTGTTTTTGCATGCAAGAGATATGAAACTTGAATGCGCAGTAATTTTCTGAAAGTATGGTTAATTAAAATTTTGTATTTGAAGAAATGTCCAATGTATTTATCCTTTTCTTTTTATCCGTACCAAATAATTCAAGTTAAAATGCATTGTAAAGTTCCTTTTTTCTAAATAATTATAATAATAATATTCATAATTAGAGTTTATTAGATATACCATTGTTTAAATTTTCAAAAGGTGTAAAAATAAATTTAATGGTAATAACGACCCCCTGTTTTTTTTCTTTTTTTTTTAAGTAATGTTTGTTTTGCACAAATTTTGTATATTTCTTTTATTTTCGGAAATTGCTAATTTTATTTAAAAAGTCTGAAAGAAGTAGAATTTATGACTTGAATACGAATTATAAAAATATTCTAAAGCAAGAAATGCATAGATGACTAAACTCTGAAGACTCTTTCTACGTGCTCATTAAAAGGTGCAGATTTAACTGTAATAGAAATTTTTTATTTTGAAACCACAGAAGTGTTTCGAATCATCCTGGTCGGTAAAAAAATAAATAAATAAATAAATTTCCTCCCAGCAAACTAAATATGTAAAGTGTATAAATTTAATATTCCTAATTCTAAATATATTATCCAAATGCTAGATAAAATTGAAATCATGAAAAAGTATACATTCACTATCTTAGATATCAAATTGATAAAATATAGCCTGAAAATTTAGTTTATTAATGCTTGTATCGTGCACTTTATTTATTACCCCCCCCCCCCTCCCCTTTGGTGACAGAATTTACCATTTGCTGTCCACTAATATATTTTATTCCTTATGTCATTTAACTCGTGACTGTTTAAAATATTTCTCTTCATTTTCAAAGATTTTTGAAGTTCATATTTTTGTCACAGTGTGACTTACAATATGGTGGTTTTTTTGTCACATATGTGACGTGACGTACGTTACATAGCAGTGACATAACAGTGACCTCACAATTTTTTTTTTAATTGCCAGGAAAACATAATTTTACAGTAAATAACATGTTTTGAAGAATTTTCGTAATTTTTTAAAGTTTTCTAAGAAGTTCACATCTCAGTCACAATGTGACATCACTGAGTGGTGGCATTTTGGTCACAGATGTGACGTGACCACAGTGACTTACAGTGACGTCACAACGACGTCACCGTGACCATGCATGCTATGAGGGTAATTATGTTGGAAACATAAAAATTTGCATACTTGTAGCTGGACACCTCACATCAAACGACAAATAATAAAATTTTGAAAAAATCTAATATTTAACCTCTAATATTTTGACTCGCGCAATTTTTAAATTTAAACTGTTTTGCAATACTATTTTTTGTTCATTTTGCATAATAAGTGTAATGTGACGTAATTTGTTCTATTTCAGATTTCTAACGCATGTTAATGAATTTATTTTACAATATCCTTTCTCTTTTAAAATTCACATGTAAATATAGTTTTTATGGCGTAATTTCCAATAAGTGCCTGCTTTTTATACAGAATTATTTAATTCTAATTTGAAGGGTTTTTTCTGTTTATAATACTAACGTGTAAATATTTTTTTATTATTTGAAGCAAACATTATTGTTTGCGCTGTTTATACATCTGGCAACAGTTTAAATTAATACCATTTTCTAAAATATGTAAAAAAAAATCTGTCAAAATGCTGAATATTTGAATTTAAAATAGAAATAAAACCTCAAAAAATGAGTCAAATTAAAAAAAATTATGAAATCTGCAGACCGGGATCTTCTATTGAATAAAATGATCTAAAAATGATTAAATTCCCATGTATAGCTTTTGCTCTTATAAATTTTTTTTAATGGAACGATTTTGTGCAACTTTAGCATTAATTATCTCTTAAAATAATTATTCGATTTGAAAACTGTATGCATTAGTGTGTTGATCAAACATTTCGCTATAATACCACCGATTTTCATACATTTGTATGCAATAGTTTTCTTAATAGTAACGACGAAAGACCTCCGGTCACAAAAAATTCAAAACCGACGGCGGCGGCGGTGACAGCGTTACTTACTTTTTATAGAATAGAGAGATATATAAAAATGAAAACTTGTCTATCTGTCTGTTTTTAATTCTATAAATATCCACAATTTGGAAGCCAAAATTGTGAAGAGATACGTAAATGCGTATTAAAACATGGCCGAGACAACTAAAGTAATCCGGAATCGAAATAACTTATAGTTAATTTTTAATTAATAAAAACCACCAATTTAACCGCAATTTCTTATTAAATTTAAACATTTTTCGTTTTAGCAGTTGCCAACAATTAAAAAACACAACAAAATTATTACTACAACAATTAATTTTCTACTGCAAGACTCCCACGGAAAAATGAAAATGAAATAAATAGTTTGACGAATTAAAAAAAAAAGGTGAATATTACGTCATAACTTTTCTATTGCAAGATATTCAGGTGAAATATGAAAATGAAATAAATGGTTTAACGAATTTAAATGAAAGTGAATATAACTTCATAACTTTTCTATTTCAAGGTTTCCACGTGCAATAGGAAAATATTACGTCATATTGGAAATATAAAGGGCATGGTGGATATAGTATAACGTTATATGAGTGTGAAAAATTTATTGAAGCATGATAAAAACCCGATTAGGGAAATATTGGCGTATTTTAACATTATTGCTCCAATTATAAATTGAAATGAGTTCATTTATAGCTGTATTCTTTTGCGTCTGTTATATACATTTATACATTTTTATATAGCGTTTTCATATGATTCATTCAACAGCATTTCGACTGCTTTTTTTAATGTTTGTTTTGTGTTGTATGTTAAATTTTGAAATTGATTTTTCAGAACAAACATCCTTCAAATTCTGGGCAACGCCGGCACTTTAGTTTGTAACAGATAAATGGCTTTTGTATCTCTACATCTAATGCTAATATTATAAAGCGTTATAATATTATAAAGTATATAATATTATTAATGCTTGTACGTTTGTGAGGTGTTATCTCTGAAACTACATAGCCAACTTAAAAAAATGTTGGTGGCCATCTCTGCTCCAAAAAAAAAAAAAAAAAAAAAGACTATTTTATGTCAGTGCAAGAACCTACATCGCTGCAGGAGCAAAAAAGTTCTAAAATTGTGATTTCTGCGATATTGATTGGGTTAGAGAACTTTAAATTTGGTACGGTAGTTACTTTTAAGATGTAAATACTCGTAATGAACGCTCTCTAAAAGGTTCAATTTGACGGATAAACGTAAAAATTTCTAGAAAGGTTGTAAACTATGATTTATTTGGAATACTGAAATTTTTGGGATACTGTTGGGGTTAGAAACTAGAACTTTGGCATGGTAGTAATTAATAAGATGTAAATGCTCGTTGTAGAACGAATTCTAAAAAATAGAAAGACTAAACAAAGCGGAAAAAGATCTAAAGATGATCTAAGTAACGAAGAACATGGAACTGTTAGGAATATAACCATGAAAATTGTCATGGCTGTATTTATCATGAAGTAAATTTTCGCAATAGAACAATTTCTAAAAATGTCGCTATATAAAACAGTGCAGAAACAAAATACTTTCAAAAATTTTCTATTTCTCTGTTACTGCTGATCCCAAAATCTTGAAATTTTGCTTCGGGTTAGTTTTAAAATATACAATTGTCTCTATGAATGGTTTCTAAAAAATTTAAAATTTAAAAAGATGAAATTAACGGAAAGCGATCTCAATTACCATTAATTTGGAATTATTAGGTACAGCAACTTTAAATATTTCATAATGCTGCATTTCCTTCGCAAAACATGCGATTTAAATGCAACAAAACTGATAGCTACCCACCTAGCATTAAATAAATTGTGTAAATATTGAATAAAGACCTGTATGAAACAGTGAGTAGGTTGCCCGAAAGTACTTGTTAAAGTGTTCCTTCTCTAGGCTTTTCTCTCTCTCGCCAATGCCACTAACAGAGGGAAGTGGCGTTTTAAATGTGATATGAATTTTTTATCCGATTCATTTTTCTAGACATTTTATCATAAGGTCATATTCTCAATTATCATTAGTAGATTTTTTATATATTAACTTATTCTGGTGAAATTTTGTAATCGGGTTCATATTGGCATATGTTAGCTTGCATGATTTTCTGAATAAATATGTATGGATTTGTAAATTACTTCAAATGACACTTTGACAGCTCAAAAGTTATGCAGACAATATATTCAGATCTTGTGTCATACTTTATTTGCAATCATTGCCGATTTCTTTTATTTAATACATGCTAAATACAGCTCAATTTGTGCAGAATATGTTTCAAAACAAAACTAGACAGCGTATGTAGTGGCCAGCATACACTCATCATTTAAATTCGATCGAGCATATCTAAAACACACTCTAACGAAGCATTGCATGCCACTTTTGATGTATTCGGTACTTTGATACTATATTAGATTTTGAGAAGAGAATTCCTTAAATGTTATCGACAACCTCATTGCATCCGTGGAAAACAGATATTGTACAATATTAACTATTCCGGGGGAGCACACACCATATAAAGTATAGTCCATTCTTTTTAAACATCATATATTTGTCATTTAAAGATACTCAAATTGGTGCGGAGCGTCTGATTATGCTCTTGACATCATTTTATACAGTTAAAATTCCGATATAAGTAAATTAGTATTTCATTTTCTATTTTACTTTTAATATATTGCGTACTTTCAATTTTATATCCATGGATGGCTGTCTTGAATGGTTTGATTTCCCATTTTTTTAAACAGTGTATACGAATTTATATATAAGATTTTGTAATTCTGTAATTCCTTTATTTTCATCATTTCAATTTTTCGCAGTATATGGACAATTAAAGATAACATCTCATTTTCTTTGCTTCCGCATGTTATTATTAAATCTATGTTCTCAGTAATATCGCTCAGACTAATCCCTCTGAGGGAAATCCTAGTTTAATATTTAAAAAATAAATAAAAATGCAAAATAAAATTCAAGTAAAAAATAATAATAATAATAATAATATTATAAATCGTTAGCTGCATAAAGTCTCAAATTTAGATTTTAGAAAATGATACTGATAAAAATAAACATTGTTATTTTTTCAAAAAAAAAAAAAAAAAAAAAAAAAAAAAAGAAGAAAAAAAGAAGAAAAAAATAATTTAGTAATTAAAAATAAATGCTTTACGCAGTATTTTTAGGTAAATTTCTTATAAAAAGCAAGCCTAATTGATTGTAAATTATGAATTTAAAATTATTTCACTTCATTGAATAGGTTAGACTGACAGCGCCATGTTTGCCTTAAAGAAATAGGAATCATTTATGCAACATAGAAATTTGTGACGTTTTCAATAATTAATTTAAAAGCAGCTAATTAAAAATTCAAGAATATTTCTAATGAAACATTTCAGTTATTTATCGTCAAATCTTGACGGGCACTATCTTGTATGTTATTTAATGTAAAATATAGGCCATTCTTTAGGGGTTCTAATATTCCGATATCTGATTCACATTCTTTGTGGCATAGAAATCCTGATAGTTTACTAAAAAATTATATTAATCTGAATAAATATGTATCCTAAACTCTCATTTAAAATACAATCATTATCAAATAACTTCTCTTTAGTTTTCTAATAAGGTAGCACTTTAGGATATATTTCTATCATTGCATTTTGTATAGAGATTGCCATTAAACTGATTCATTCTACGAAGCTCTTCTGAAGCACATTTCGCATTATCATTCATTATAAATACTAATAAATACTAAGAAATATAATACTATTATGAAATCCGAACTTTTACTCTGAGAAAACAAAACCGTTTTGGGTACTTTTCGGTTAGCCGGGCGCCAGTGTTATGTATACATACATATACATGTATATATACATGTATGTATACATATATTGTATATATACACATATATAAATGTATATCCACATATATGTATATCTATACATATGTATATATACATGTATATAGACATATACATGTATACATAACACTGGCGCCCGGCTAACCGAAAAGTACCCAGTTTTGTTTGAAATTATGCACTTAATAGCTAAACAGCCATGCAATTTTGCGATCACGTTTCATAGCAAAATCTAATAAAGTAAACAAATTTGGCGAAAGTGAAAGTTGTAGTTAATATTTTATAGCTTTCTTATTATTAATTAATGTATTTAACTAAAAACAATTGACGCATTTTAGCATATTTTTCAACTTGCGATAATGTGAAAGCGCGAAAACAAAATATAAACAAGCCGCCATGACAGTTCTCGCAGGGCATGTAAATCGAAAATGAAAAAGTGATGTCTACATTTTACCTTATATCTCAGTAAATAATTAGCCCACTGTTAAGAGATGGGTATCAACGTACTCAGAATGTAATAACCATTCTAAAGATGTAAAAACAAAAATGAAAAGAATCGATTTTTTGACCATTTTAAAATTGAACTGTCCACTTAAGCAAATTTTAGATGCAATAAATAGCAGGTTGAATTACCGTTCCTTGATAATGACAACAAGGCTATTTGCTTCAGACGAATGTCGCGATATTGTTGTTCTTAACATTTATCTGTCAGATAGTAAGCCTAATTTGCATATCATATTTTTCAATGGTGTAATGTTTACATCAACGTAGTTGCCACAAAAATCTAAGTAATATTTTCCTAGAATAGATTCTTATTCAGATTTTTGATCTGCAATCCGTATCCTTATATCATATCTAGTTTTTGAGTAAAATTAATTTCTAATTTTGTACGGTAGTGACACAAGTTCGATTAAATATGTCTTTTAGGTGTGTGCACGTCATTGCCAAAAGGGTAAAACAGTGTTAGATTCCTATTACGGACATAAATAACTATTTATGTAATCAAAAAAGTTTTTTAAAAAGTAGAATTCATCTTAACTACTTGAAATACATTACAAAGCAGCATGAAAAGAGATTTCTGGACTTAAAAAAAAATCAAAAATTAGATGTGATGGAAGAAAACAGATACCAAACTTGAAATGAGTGCAACAAACTGCTTTCGAAACATATTAGCGTACTCGTGTGGCAGAAATATTTGGACGTCAATAAATATTATTGGAAAACCTGAAAAATATGCAAACTGGACATACAACCGGATCACATGTCAGTAGAATCTCAGAATGAACCTTTTTGTAAAGTCAACTAGACTGAAATCATAACATAAATAAAAAAAGCCGGTATCATAATGCTTTGTGCCTTAAATTTACATGCAACTCAAAATTTACATAAATCGAACTATGCAAATATCACAAAACGTATCCTGCTGACATAAATCTAAAACTAGATTCGGAGCCAGCACAAAAAACCAGAGAAGAAACAACTAATTTCAGTTTCGTAAAAAAACAAAACTTCAAATTTGTTGATCATTGTTCTTTTTTCTCAGAAAATGAATGTTATACGATATTGTCTTTTTAACTTAACATTCGAAATTAATTGCAGTTGAATAAAATTACATTTAAACAATGTTCTCATCAGATTACCTTTGGAAATAAGATTATTTTTTTCAGTTTGCATGAATTTCATTTAAAAGGTAATATTTAAATAAAGACAGTAAAGAAAGTAAAGGGGGCCCTGCCCCCTGCAAGCTACACTCTCAATATAAAATTTCTGCATTTCAGTCATTCATTAAAATAGCATTTATGATTTGACGACCAATTAAATGAAGAAATCGAGTTTCTATAGAAAACAGCATTTGATCATGGTTTTCCAGCTAAATATATACATAAGATAATTCAGAAGTACAACGCTCCTCCTCCTTCAAGTCAACGACAGGATAATAATCAACTTCTGGTCTACAGAAAATTTCATTACATTCCCACTATATTCGAAAAGCTAAAAAAGATCATACAAAAATATAATATAAAGTTGCTCGCTATTCCACCTCCTTACCTCATTGATATCGTCAGAGATAAGATCGATAGGATCCCAATGGATCAAAAATCTGATGTATATGAAATCCCTATCAATTTATCTAATAAAGTTTAAAAAGTCTACATCGGCATGACAAAACGTAAATTATCAATAAGGATTAGGGAGCATCACAGAGACATTAAACATCGTAACCAGAATACAGCTTTTTCTTGGTTCTACCTCGCTAATGAAGTTTGCTATGTTAACTTTGCTGAAGCAAAAATTATAATTCCCTGCAATAATTCCTCTGAGAGTAAAATTAGAGAACCAATTGAAATCATTGCACGTGACGATAAACCTTGTAACGTAAATTTATCCTATAATATCCCAAAAATCTGGCGTAGTATCATAAAGCCATAATTCTACATCCAATTACAATATTTGATCTTAAACTTGCATTATGTTGCCAAAATTTGAATGAAAACTCAGTTGAACGTGGTTTTGTCCTTCATGTATAGATGGCAGCATCGTGATTTCTTAAATCGACCTTTTGATTCATTTGATCTCAGCTCATTAATACTTATTTACTTTCACTGGATGGCAACACTACATTTTTGTATTCAAATCATTGGTCAAGTTTCGTCTAATTATCTCTTGCACTAGTAGCTTTTGTCTCTGAACTTTGAGCCATTTTACCGTCACGTTTTTCTGAAGACAGCTGTAGAAACAGCTCGAACATCAAAGTTAACTTTTAGCTGATTAAAGTTCGTGTTTTGTGTACCATTAAGCAATATTGTGTCTTTATTTATTATATTTTATGGTGCAATTGTCCAACATGTGTTATTAAGGTAATATTCAGTTTTTTAAATGGTATTGTGTATTTTAGTACAATATAAATTTCGATAAAAATGAAAATACACAAAAAGTAATTTTCATAGTTTTTTTTTTTTCGGATTATTGAAATATATCAAATTTATTGTCAAATAAAAAACTTAATACTATTGCATATCAAATTAATTATATACAGGTTGTCTGAAAATTATTAATGCGTATATAGAACATGAAAACAAGCCGAAATAATAATAACTTGCTTATTCAAGTCTTAAGCAATTATATTCTAAATGACACTTTATTATTAGAGAGACATATATAATATATTTATAGCAAATAACATTGAATATATGTTAGCTTTTTTACATAAAACACATTTGACAATCTGAATGCTTTTATGGATAAAAATTAGACAACATGATTAAAAAAATAACAAATTGAATATATGTTTGCTTTTTTATGTAAAACACATCTGACAATCTGAATGCATTTATGGATAAAAGTTAAACAACATGATTACGGAAATTACAAAATAATTACTCTTAGTTTATCGACAATAAGTGTGGAAGAGAATTGACTTCGATGATTATGACGTATTGAATCGTAGCTTCCAAACATTCTGATTATTATTATTTCTGAATAATAAGCTTATTAAATTTGATATTTCTGTGCTTCCCTAAATTGAATATTTCTATTTGGATATTCTGTTCTAAAAATTCAGAGATTTCGGCAGTTATATAGCTTTAACAAAAATCATTCTAAAAATAATTAGATTTTTAACAAAAACATTTAAAACGAAAAAAAAATACTTTTTTTGGTTTTAAATTAATGAGATTATTATGCACCTTACTTTGATTCTTTCACTAAATCTTAAATAACATTTTATAAAAGTAATTATTTGTAGTTTATTATTTTATTTTTTAAGCAAAACATTTCTTTGAGTATCTTATTAATTGAAATATTAAAAGTAACATTGTATAGTAACTTAATAAACATAAACAAATATTTTACTGACATTAGAATCAATCCTCTGTCTGTTTTCCAATAAATATACGATGACTATGCCATGTACCGCTGTTAGCGTAACTTTAATGCGCTGTGAAATAAAAAATTCATAAAAAAATATCATTAAAAAATTCAAGTCACTCTATATATTATAATCATGATTAAAACTTGAATTCGGAAGCAAATATTACATAATTTCAAATAATTTGGCTTTTAAACGCTGGCCCACCACTACATGGATGTGCACGAACTTTTGCAGTATTATTGCTGGGAAACCTTACGCTAGATGGCGCTGCGAATATCGAAGACATTGAGTATTTGAACACAAATCTGAAATGAATATCTTAACACAATTTAAGCTGTGAAGCTATTTTTTATTTATTTATTTATTTATTTATTTATTTTTTTTTTTTTGAAACTGTAAAAAATAAAGCACCACTGCCAACAACAAAATAAATAAGTAAATGAATAAATAAATAAATTCTTTATTTCAACGCACTTTTTTTTCCCCTTACATCTGGTTTTACTAGGTTGCAAAAGATTTATGTTTTCATAATTTACGCAGTTCAGAATCAATAATAAAAAAAAGCGTATAAAATGCCTAGGATTTCTATACAATAGAATAGTTTCTATACCAGTTTAATGATTGAAAACGTAAATCTCAAAAGAAACAAACTTGAAATAGTGTAATGAGAGATTGAAAGCGACGAGCAGTCATAGCGTACGCTGAATGCACTTGTTCATCTCCGATCAGGAAAACCAAACAGCATCGTGCGCGGTTAGTACTTGGGAGGGTGACCACATGGAAACCGCTGAAAGTTCAAATATTTGTATAGACATTTCTATTATAGACACTTCTACAGATATTTCTATAGCTCGTGGTGAAACTAGCTTATAGAAAACAGAGCCATAATTATATAATACTTTGTTTTTTTCTTATAGAATTCTATAAGAAATTTTTGTAAGGGAAAGTGCTAGTCCAGCAGAGAAATAGCAGTGGGAAAGGTGCTAGCACTGCAGGAAAAGTGCCGGATTGAAATAATGTGAGAGCATACCAATGCTGGCCTGCTGTTGGCCATCACTGATGGGCCAGCTGCATTCGGCTCGGACACTTTTCGACAGATTTAAGTAATGGCACCCTTGCACTTTACCGCTGATGGCACTGCTTGCTGCCATCTTTTTTTCCAGCTGATGGCCCACTGTTTCTTTCTTTGCTGGGTAGTGATTGATTGACTGAATTAAAATAAGTAGTTTTTCATTCAGGCTTTGATCTTTGGTATTACGTAAAGGAAAATCAACGAAAATTGCACCACTATGACATAATTATAATTTTTGTTTTCAACGAAGTCTAAAAATGACGTCTTCTTCATCGTCGGAAAATTTAAATGCATAATTTTTATATTCATATTTACCATTTAAGAAATACTTTAACGTGTAATTGTCTATAAATAAATATATTCCCAAACTTGACGTCACGTTTGCCAGTTACAAGTTTGCATGTAAACATTTCTCACTCTTTGCTTGAACTTATATTCTAAGTGCCCGCGAAAACCAGAAATTTACTTTTAGCGGAGTAAAATATTTAATATTTTTATCAAAGGAAATACTCGCTTTATTTTTACTATGATATTATTTTACCCCACTGAAGCCTTCTGAGATTAACGTCTCAATCTCAGTATCAGCAGAATGAAAAAAAAAAATAAAATAAAATAAAAATAAAAATAAAAATAGAGAACAGGAATTTTGCTTTTTCAGAATTTGGTGTCGCCTCGGCATTTCCATTACTTCATTTTCTTCTGGTGGACTGGTGGCTTCTATTATTATGAAACAGCCATTATAAATGAAGCGTTAAAAAAAAATTATGGCCATTTTTTTTTCAATTCTGACCAGAAAATCAGAGTTCTAACTTTTTACGGCAGCTCTTTCATCTTTACCTAACGATTCATTTATAATGGCTGTTTCTTAATAATAGAAGTCACCAGTCCATCAGAAGAAAATAACTCGGTTAAGCGTGATTCGGATAATCGGGACTCTACTGCAAAACATATTTCAGTTTTAAGACTTAAAGCACACACTTTTATTTTATGTAAAATGACGTCATTTGCATTAATATAGAAACTTAAAATTAAATATAGTTTTTAATAGCTCCCTGTTTTATCATAAATCCTTCATTTATATTTTTCTCAAAGTATTTTTTTTTTCAATTTAATTTTTTTTTAATTATTTTTTTTTCCATTTTATGAGAAAATGGCAACAAAAAGATATAATTGCTATTTTACAGCAATTTTTTCTTTACTTTCTACAGAAATAGCGTACTTGAGTTGCCAAAATGAAACAAATGTCGCTCAAATCTACAAAAAAATTAATATTTCAAAAACAAATAGAGATGTAGTTTTCAAACAAATTGCATTAAAAAGTACTTTTTCCAATACGATAGTATAAAAACTAAAAATGTGCGATGTTTAGAAATTAAAAAAAAAAAATGCTATGGAGCTTTTAATTGTACAATGATACATCTACTTTGTTTATTGCTAGCGTCTGTAAGCTAACGTTATTTTTTGGACACAAAATAAGCTGGGAGAAAGAAATAGCATACCGTACCGGGGCTAAAAAACATTGAAATATAACAGCTTTATGAGGAAAAATGCTTTTTTATAAATCTTGACTTCTATTTTTGTTCAAAAGTTTTAAAAACGTTATTTTTAATTGCAATACAAAAATATCACACTTAATGATATGATATTTTCCGTTGTTTCTCTTTACTCTTGAACAACGTATGCAACCCGATTGTGAAGAAATTTCACAAAGATCTTTTAAAATGAAAAATAAAATATAAAACTGGGATTATTTTTTTTAAATCTCGAGTGAGGGCACCTCGATGCAAATAAAATGCTTTCATTTAAAAAAAAAATAATTTTCAAAATCCTTTTAGTTGAAATATCAGGCCAGATGACTAAACAAACAGACTTGTCTTTTAAATATACGAGTTGGAACCCGTCGAAATTCAACGAAATAAAATGTTTAGAATGGAACTGTTACATCGAATTTATAATAAACCTACAAAAATAATTACAATAAAAAGTTCATCTTGAATTGTTTGGCTAACTCTTAAAAGAAATAATGTTTTTAACCTAAAATTATCTCCACAAACTTCAATTGCTTAAATTACTGAAAAATTAAACTGTTTTAGAATACGTAACCAAGATGAGTAATTATGTTGAAGTTATCGATTGAAGCTCTTACGTTTGTTTTTACGGGATGAAAAATCAGTAAAAAGGATTTCGCTTTGTCACATTATAAAATTTCCCCCCATAAAATCTAAACTGTACGTTATTTACACATTCTCAAAAGTTATATACGCACCACTCAATTTCACAATTTAAAAGTATTTTAATGCGCAATACATTATTAATGAATGTATTTCCAACTTAAAGTCACGTTTGCCCGATACAACTTTCCATGTGAACATTCGCATAAAATTTAAGTTCTAATCTCAGTACCCGTAAAAATTTACCATTCAGAAATTTGCCTTTAGTTGCCATAGTATTAGCCATTTAATATTGGTCAAATATTTAGCTTTATCAAAGAAAATGATTGTTTTGTTTTAAATATGACATAATTTTTATTCACTGAATCATTTTGCCTAGCGTCTCAAACTCAGTATCAGCGTAATGTAAAAATATTGAAATATCTTCTTCAATCTTTTGATTTATGAAGAAAAATGCGTGATTTTTTTAATGGCTGACGTCATTTTCTGTTCAAAAATTAGAAAAAAAAGATACTTTTATTTGTAATATGAAAATGGCATCAATTAAGATATAATCAGTAAAAATAAATAATCCATGACAATTTTCCCTTTACTTTTAATAGAAATGGAGTACTCAGTTGCCACAATTACAAAATCGGTACTAAAAACTATAAAAAAATTAATATCTCAAAAATAAATTGAGATACAGCTTTCAAACAAATTGCATTTAAAAGTACATTTTTTCCCTATACGACGGTGTAAAAATTGAATTTGTGCGATGTTTAGTTTAAAAATTTGCAGTAGCGAGAATTGCAAAACTGAAATCTCATTTCAAAATTCAAAGTGTTGCCATTCGCAGAATGACGTATGCGTTACGCACAGATATGTTTGTCCTTTATTATATAGGTAGATATTTTCCATATAATTGCAAAACAATCTTTTCAAAATTTGTGATTTTCAATAAATTTCAATATTTACTGCATCGAACTCCTGTAATAAGTTTTAAAAACTACATGTTTTTGAATGTTTAAAATATTTACCTCGTTAGCTACCCATGAGTGATCATCATATAATATTTTTCTCTAAAAAGAGATGTTTATACTGTCGAGTAGTTCACCAACAAACACACGGAATATTTTGTTACAAATAATCCAATCTAATTCAAAACTGACAATTTAAATATATGTATATTTCTGACAGCGAGACTTTTTTACATGTAAATGGAATACCTGCGGTGAGGACCGTGCTACGGTCGGTTAAAATTCCCAGACATTCTTTCAGAATATGTAAGCGAATTTCGCCAAGATTTCACCTAACACTGCCAATATTGTAGAAATACATCCATTTGGTGCTAAGGATGTGTTGAACAATGTTTAAGAACCCGTATTGGTTGAATTCTGTTTTCGACAACGTTCAATGGACTCTAATTGTTTGAAACTTGTATCTCGACTACTATTTAAAATTTCTAGAAAATTTCTCTAGAATCTGAAAACCCCCCTTATTGCCAAATGCGACAAAATATCGCAAACTTTCAGGACATTTTTATTTTGGAGCGAAGCATATGTTTTGTTTTGTCATCGGTATTATTAAAGGTGAATTTTCTCAGCAAAGAAAGAAACAGTATGCCATCAGCTGGAAAAAAGATGGCAGCCAGCAGTGCTATCAGCGGTAAAGTGCAAGGGTGCCATTATTTAAACCTGTTGAAAAGTGTCCGAGCCGAATGCAGCTGGCCCAACAGTGATGGCCAACAGCAGGCCAGCATTGGTATGCCATCACATTACTTTAATACGGCACTTTTCCTGCAGTGCCATCACCTATCCCACTGCTATTCCTTTGCTGGCCCAGCACTTTCCCTTACAAAAATTTCTTATATAATTCTATAAAAAACAAAGTCTTATATAATTCTGGTTCTTTTTTCTATAAGCTAGTTTCACCAAGAGATATAAGAACATCTGTAGAAGTGTCTATAATAGAAATGTCTATGGAAATATTTGAACTGCATGTGGTCACCCTCCCAAGTACCGACCGCACTCGATGCTGCTTGGTTTTCGTAATCGGACATGAACAAGTGCTTTCAGCGTACGCTACGATTCCTCGTAGTTTTCAAGTTCTCATTACACTATTTCAAGTTTGTTTCTTTTGTGATTTACGTTCCCAATCATTAAACTGGTATAGAAATTATTCTATTGTATAGAAATCCTATGTATTTTATACGTTTTTATTATTCTATTGTATAGAAATCCTATGTATTTTATACGTTTTTTTCATTATTGATTCTGAACTGCGTAAATTATGAAAATCGAAATCATTTGTAACCTAATAAAGCCAGATTTAAGGAGAAAAAAAGTGCGTTGAAATAAGGAATTTATTTATTTATTCATTTACTTATTTATTTTGTTGGTGGCAGTGGTGCTATATTTTTTACAGGTTCAAAAAAATTAGCTTCGCAGATTAAATTGTGTTAAGATATTCATTTCAGATTTGTGTTCAAATACTCAATGTCTTCGATATTCGCAGCGCCACCTAGCGTAAGGGTTCCCAGCAATAATACTGCAAAAATTCGTACACTTCCATGTAGTGGTGGGCCAGTGCATGAGATAAAATGGATGCCCACCAGAATTTTATCTGATGATTTCCATCAGCAGAGTTTACTGAAGCTGTCCAGCAGTGACCATGCAGTGGCAGACCATCAGCCAGCACTTCTCCATCATTGCCAGCACCGATCTTGCTGCTGGCCAGCAATTTCCTTTTTGCTGGGTTCAAGCCAAAATTCATCTATGTCGTCTAACATCGCCAAATTCGCTGAAATGTGGCGAATTTTGTGACTTGGTTCACATCTCAATGATTCTGAATAAAGGCAATCCTTCTTTAACGTAAGTGTAGCACATTGATTGTATCTCGGTACGATGCACTGGTAGGTTTTGATAAACAAATTGTTTATACAGCTCTTTGAGGAGAAGGTAAGAGTTGAGTAAGCCTCCGCTGATGATGAGTACTTTATTGCACAATGTCGCAGACTTTCTAGAATGTCGCAGACGTCATTAGAACTGTTCTCACATAAATCTATCGCTATTCGTCTGAATGCAGCCTTGAATTCAGGAACACTAATTACTGCTACTGTTTTTTGACGATTACCTAAAATTTTGAATTTTTTTATTGGATGTGGGATTATCCTTTCTGCTCTTATTAATATTTTTTCAAATTGTTATTTTCACGATATTCTCCAATCAAATTTATAATTTGTGTATCATAAACCTTTGTAATTGAATACACTTTTCATTGTATCAGGAACAGCTTAGATAATTCAGAATCAATGGGTTCCAGATTCCAGCTGTCTGATTTTCCATTAAATAGAGCCCATAAACAATGTTTCATAATATCGTTATATGTTGACAAAAGACAACACTCTAGTGTTAATTGTTTCGTTTCATGAAACACAAGACTCTTTAACAAATTTCTAGTTTTAGGCACGTTAGGAGACATTGGCACGTTTGACACTGACCGTTTATTAAAAATAATCGACGAAACTGCTAACACACAAACACTTCTCGTCGCTAACTCGAGCTAACTTGTAACCCTGACTCACAGAAATACAACGACCGCTACTTTGGATTCTACCATTGTCAACTGAACTGGGAACATCTTTTGCATGGCATTTAAGATAAATTATTCTCTTTATTACAAGGCATTAACACTTCATTTTTTTAATTAGCAAAATATAAACTTATGAATACGCTTAAAATATTTTAATGCAATTATTGAGGTTTTTTCGTTTTTTAGGGAAAATCAAACGCTTTGAGGAATCGGAAACTCTATGAAAATGGAAACTCTGTGAAATCGGAAACTCTGTTCACGTTTTCAGGAAAAACGGCTGTCTCAGACGGATAGACAGGCGCACGAATGATTTTATAATAGATTAGTTTTCACATTTTAAATATGGAGCCCTAAAACTAAATAATATGAAACTTAAATACATATAATTATATGAATATATGAAAATAAATTCTCTGAAAAATTATCTAAAAACTCACGAGAGGAATTTAATGTTATTTTTTTTATCTTTAAAATAACATATTTTATATTCGATAATAAGATAACTTTGGACATGCTATCACTTAATCTTATAAAAGAAAAGAGAAAAATCATGATTCTGTATATTTTTCTATTACTAAAATATTTAACATGAATAGTGATAAATACTTTGTGTAAATGGTATGCTATAGATATTTTTTTTCCTGCGACTGAATTATTTATCATCTGGCAATGGCTCAAAAGATTTTCTTGCTTAAAGGGATTTAGCTGAGAGTTTGAAATTTCGCTGTAAACACTATTTTCAGATTTTTTACAAAATAAGACTCATTTTAATCTATTTGCAGATATTGCTATTTTTTACTATTTTTATCCTCGAAAACAACATACAGCAATATTTTTTTATAAATAAATTATATTATGAATTACCAATAATCGTAGTTAATGGAAAGAAAATAATTACATAGAAATCACAAAACGAAAATTTCATAACCAATTACAAGTGTATAAAGCAGATATCAAAATTAGCAGACAATGGACAGCTCTTGCAACGTTTTGCTTTAAAAATAACATTAAAAATATCGTTTATGACAATGCGAAAATTATTAGCCTAGTAATTATCCACAGAAAACTATGATTAAAGAATCACTGGAGACTGAAATGAGATTAAATGAAGTTTTCATCGAGGTTGTATTGTATAACATACTTATGTTGTGGTTAATTTTTTTAAACAACGTGATAATTTTGTTTAACTCAAGGTTCAAGAAAGTTCTTATAGTTAATAGTATTTTATTTTGATAGCGCAATTGTACCAACAAGATCAACGTAATATGTTTACATATCACTTTAAAAATCCATAAATATTTTAAGTATGTCGACATTGGAAAGAGGAAGGCTGCACTATAGCTGAAACGTGTTGGCTTAAGCATATTTAGCATTTTGAATTTTATATTTTAGATGCTTTAAATTTTTAAAAAAGTTTTCCTTATATGTTTTTTCTATGTTTTTAAGTATTCTTCATAGTGGATTCATCAAAGTTCATGATTAAAACGATATTTATTAATGCGATACTTTAAAATGTATGTTATTATAAATAGGATAACAAAGCATGAAGAACTAGTGCAGTTTTGTATTAGAAAATTGCACTGTAAAAAATGTGCAACAAACTGTCCAGACATACAACGCTTTTCATACATTACTGTTACTTTATTGTATTATGAAACGTTCTAATTGTTCAGAAAACATATAGATTACTGCTATATATCCATTTTCTATAAAATCGCTTTCATGACTGAACAGTTTACTGTGGATTTTTAACAATGCACGTTAATTGTAACATCTCTTTCCTGTACCGATATTATATGATTTTTTTTTTTTTACAATGAAAGATGACTTGAGAAAAAAATCACCAGAGCCTAACGTATATGTAAGTGCGCGAGCTATAGTTTTTTAGCATAAATTTTTCGTCGATTGTTCTTGCATACATAAGTAGAACGTTATGGAGCCTACACTGTTGTAAATTTGACCAATCCTAATGGTTCAAATGAGGGTCTAAAAACCATAGTAGACCAAGTCCACTTTAAAAAATAAAATGAGATAGTTCATGTAGAAGGTGCAGTAAATTGTGGCTATTGCCATGGAGCACCAAGTTTATAGTTTACATACTTTCTCATAGACTGCATCTGCCTCCAGTGTTGCTGAAGTAATACAAGAAGCCTTCACAAACACACTGAATCAGGTTATTATTCACAATAGAGAAAATTGGACTAGGTCTACTATTGTTGTGAGACCCTCAAATTAAGGTAAATCAAGTAACTATGGAAACTGTTTAAATGACTTCAAGTTTGCTGTAGATTTTTGCCAGTGTAGCCTTCAATTAAATAAAACGTTATGTTCACCATTTATGTTATTCAATGTGCGTAACATTTTAGAAACGCTAATGGTGAAATGTTCAGGCACTAGTGATGTAAAGGACAATCGTGAGATATTTTCATAATTTAACCCCGGAAAATACCACTTTGAAATAAAATCTCATTTGTATTCATCATAAAAATTTATGTAAACATGTTTACTCTTACTGAAATTTTTCTCAAAACAAAAATTTAATTATTAATTTAAATCATAATAATCAGATATTTAGAAAAGAAAATGTAGAAATAATTATTAAATATAAAATTTCAAAATAAATTAGATTTTTTAACGCTTCCATTTAAACCTTAAATCAAGTGTATATGTTTTAGAAAATATGTTAAAGATTTATTTTAATAAAAGAAATGTTTGAAGATTACTCTTATTACAACAATATTTACATTTTAATATGAAAATAATTATCGAAATAAAGTTTTTTTTTTATTGTAAAAATATAAATGAAAAATAAGTCTTTCTTTTTCTGTTAAATATAAGTTACTAGTCAAAAGTATTTACAATAATAAAATGTTAACATTTCATTTATTTACATTAAAAAAATATATAGAATTACACAATAAATTACAAAGATTTAACTTCTTCGTTAGAAACACAGAATTGTTACATTTGTAAGATTTTCTAAACACTTCTACTCTGTTTTTATATAAAAGAACTGTTTATTCTTACATTCATATCTAAATTATACATTTCGAAATCAGATTAATATAATGCATGAAATATAGAGAACTTTGAAACGTTTGTCTTAAATGCATTGTTTCACAAATTACGAAACCTCACTAACATAGTATATTAATTAATACTGAAACAGAAGACAATTGTTTAGTCATGAATATAGAAACAAGTGGGTAAGTGTGATCATAGATCGCACAGAGGGTTTCGTTTAATATTTCTTTCAAAAAACTATCCTTTTGCAAAATCTGTTAGCTCCACAATTCGCAACTAGGGTGTGCACTCTATTCTAAACAAACGTCTGCCCGACAAAACTCCGTTTTAAAACCTATTCGCACTTATGTTAGTCCAGGAAATTGGACCTATAAAACTTAAGATAGGAAAGCCCTCCTGGCCTAGTGGAAATAAAATATGAAAGGCTAGTGTGCATAAAATGAATGAGTGGCCGAAAGGTCGTCAAATGATATATCAGATGAGGGGTTTGGTGAAAAATTCCCCCCTCCCCTTCCCGGAGCCTTCAAGTGAAATTTGCTCGCTGTAGCTTTATTAGCGTCTAAGTTAGAAAAATTGCTTAAAAAACGCAAGCTAGAGCCCAGAGGAGTCAATAATATGACTTTTTGAAAAATTTATCATTTGCCGTGTGATCACAAGTGTTCAGCTATAAGTATGCAAAATTTCATATTCCCAGTTTAATTAGGGCTCAGTTAGAAATAATTGCTTATAATACAGAAGTTGAAGTCCAAAGGATTAATTATAAGACTTTTTCAAAAATTCATATTTTGTCTTATGGTCTGACGCGTTCAGCTATAAGTATGCAAAATTTCATGTATCCAATTTAATTAGGAGCTCAGTTAGAAAGAATTGATTAAAAAACACAAGCCGGAGTCCAAAGGGTTAAATATAAAACTTTATATTTGTCGTGTGGTCTCAGGTGTTCTGCTATAAGTATGCAAAATTTCATGTCTCCAACTTAATTATGGGTCTCATTTAGAAAGAATTCCTTAAAATATATGGAGCTCAAAGGGTTAAATGTAAGACTTTTTCAAGATTTTATAATTTGTCGCCTGGCCTCAGGTGTTCTGCTATAAGTATGAAAATTTCAAATCTCAAATTTAAATATGGTCTCAGTTAGAATGAATTGCTTAAAATACACAAGCTGGAGTCCAAAGGGTTAAATATAAAACGTCGTTCGAGGTTTATTATTTGTCGTGTGATCTGAAGTGTTCAGCTATAAATATGCAAAATTTCATGTCTCCAACTTAATTATGGGGCTCATTTAAAAAGAATTTCTTAAAATATATATGTGGGAGCTCAAAGGGTTAAAATGTATGACTTTTTCAAGATTTTATGATCTGTCACCTGGCCTCAGGTGTTCTGCTATAAGTATACAAAATTTCAAACCTCCAATTTAATTATGGGCTCAGTTAGAAAGAATTGCTTAAAATACACAAGCTGGAGTCCAAAGGGTTAAATATAAAACTTTTTCAAAATTTATTATTTGGCGTGTGATCTGAGGCGTTCAGCTATCAGAATACAAAATTGCATGCCTCCAATTTGAATAGGAATTCTCTTATAAAGGATTGCTGAAAATACACAAATTGGAACCCAAAGGCTTAAATATAACACTTTTTCAAAGTTTTATGATTTGTTGTGTGGGCTCATGTGTTTAACTATAACAATTCAAAATTCCATGTCCTAACTTAATTAGGGGCTCTGTTAGAAAAAATTGCTTAAAATACACAAGTTGGAGCCCAAAGGGTTCAATATAAAACTTTTTTCAAAATTTTATGTTTTGTCTTGCTGTCTCAGGTATTCAGCTATAAGTATGATGAATTTCATGGCTCCATCCTTATTAGGGACTGACTTAGAAAGAATTGTTTGAAATACACATGTGGGAGCCCAAAGGGTTAAATTTAAGACTTTTTTCAAAATTTTAGGATTTGTCGTTTCATGTAACGTATTCAGCTATAAGTACCCAAAATTTCAAGTCTCCAACATGTATAGTTTCTGAGAACGGGCTCTGTGACGGACAGACAGACGGACAGACAAAGGAGTGAGACGAATAGGATTTCGTCAGATGAACGAAACCCTAAAAATCCACTAGATACGCAGACATACAGCTCAGTTAAAATTTCTTTTCAGAACAAAAGAATAGTTCTGTATTCTGTTATTAGATGATAAATAACATCTTAGACAATTGATGAGCAACTCCTATATTTCCACTTATTAAAATACGAACATAAATAAATATTTGGAAATTTAAATATTTATATTTGATATATGTTGGACCAAAAATATCCTTAATAATACAACTTAACAAACTGAAGGGGTTAATTAAGCAATATGCGATAGCATATAGAAAGTACATTCAGAAACATGAAGAAATCGGAAGTTATGAGGCGATCTTCTCGCGTATGAAAAATTTAAATTAAACAACTGAGAGAGGTTGACAGTTCCATATTTTTTATCTCAACACGAAGGTTGAAATTCCGTTAGATGCCGAATAAAAGTTTTGAGCAAGTATTCAAGGTGAATTATAATATTTATGTTTACAAATATATTATATTTCAGACGTGATTAAATTGAAGTTGTCTACTAAGCAAGTTATTTGTTTTAATAAAAAATGTTGTATAAAATTCAAAAGCAAATAGATATTTTCACTATGTATCATATAATAGATAATATCCTACGCACACATACACATGTATATGTATATACCATTAAATGTTTTCTGTTTACTTTATATATTTTTTTAGAGAACTAGCAATTATACGCAGAAATGATGTTTAAACGCAATTAGAGTATTACAGAAATTATTTTAGATTTTTCTAAATAATTTCTAAAAAATAAATTTAAATAGAAAAAAGTTTTGGTTTTAATTGTAATTAAAAAGTACACATTTTTCTCAAATATTGCATCGGAAATATATTTTCAATGAAATAGCATTACATTTTAAATAACGTCTTTGGACTAGAAATAATTCCAATCAAATGTTACCTTATCATAAATATCAACTTACAGAATGAAATGAAAAAAAAAAAAAAAAAAAAAAAAAAAAAGCAAATTAAGATGAATTTTTATTAATACTAACATAAAATAAACAAATAAATAAATAAAATAAAAATAAAAATAAAAATAAATAAATAAATAAAAATAAATAAATAAATAAATAATAGACTGAAAACCTTTTCTTGTGAATTTTGTGGAACATTGCCAAATTGTGAAATCACAAATGTTTGAAAAGTACATTATGCAAATATTATCATTATAAAGCTCCCCTGCAAGAAAAGTGACACATTCTGTCAAAAGTAAGTACGAGGGCTGTATGATATGTACCCGGCCTTGACAAGAAAAATGCATTCTTATGTGTAAAATGGGATTTATTTTTCAACATAATCTCCTTTTAGTTCGATACGCTTAGCCCAACGCTTTTTATTTTTTGTATCCCCTCTAAAAAATACGATTTCTCTAACCCTTCAAAATAGGCGTTTGTTTCAACAATAACCTCATCGTTAGAGCCAGATTTTTTTCCCCCACCAAGCCATTTTTTTCATATTTGGAAATAGAAAATAATTGCTAGGGGCTAAATCTGGCGAATATGGTGGATGCGGCAGTAGTTCGTATCCTAATTCATGGAATTTTGCCGTGGTACCGACACAGGTGTGCACGCGTGCATTGTCTTGATGAAAGAGAATTTTTTTCTTCTCCAAATGCGGACTTTTTTTTCATAACATGGTTGAAACGATCCAATAGCCTGGTATAATATTCTCCATTGATCGTTTTGCCCTTTTCAAGGTAATAGACGAGAATTATGCTGCGTGCATCCTAAAACACTGTAGCCATGACTTTGTTCGCAGATAAGGCGCCTTAGTCTATTTTGGCGCAGGTTGTCCACGAAAAACCCACTGTTTGGACTGTTCTTTAGTTTCTGGCGTACTGTGATGATTCCATGTTTCGTCAACTGTTATGAACCGACGCCAAAAATCATTTGGATTGTGCTTTAATTTCGCCAGCCATTCTTTTGAAATTGACACACGAGTGTGTTTAATGTCAATAGTGAGCAATCGCGGCACCCATCTTGCCGAAAGCTTTTTCATATCCAAATGAGTTGTTAAAATGTTTTTCACCCATTCAAATGAGATACCCACAGTCTCAGCGATCTCGCGTACTTTCACTCACCGATCATTTATCACAATATCGTGGATTTTTTCGATTATTTCTGATGTCGTAACGTCTGTTGGACGACCTGGATGTTCTTCGTCAAAAATGCTTGTACGGCCGCGTTTGAATTCAGCTGTCCAATATTTTATGGTTGATAACGAAAGTGCAGAGTCCCCATAAACTTCGCTGAGTTCCGCTTTAATCTCGTCATTAATTTTCTTTTTCAAGAACAGGGATTTTATCACTGCTCGATATTCAATTTTTTTGCATTGTTGAAATATCACCAAAGTTGTTCTATTGAAATGGCTACCACTCACAAACTAAACCACGTAGCGACTTGGCGATTAGCCAAGTTTGTTGTAAAACGTCACCATTGTGAAATAAATTATTTTTTAAACTCTTGTAGCGCCATCTCTGACCGAGTCGAGGTACTTATCATACTGCCCTCGTATCATGGGAGTGGAAAAAGTAGATTCGCTAGTTTTTGCTACAACATGAAATTACAACACTTAGAGGGACAGAAAGCGTAAACACCAAGGGCACAAAAGCGTAAACATTTAAGAATAAAAAAGGCAGATGAGGTTCAGAGGTTTAAGTAATTTTACCTCGCCAAGCAATCCCCCCCCCCCTGTTTCTGTGGTCAAGAATGGACATATAGCATAATAAAATGATTTTCTGAATAACTACAATTATGAAACTTTTTCTGTAGCAAAAAGCAACTATTGCTGACCATTTCTTGGGGTAAAATTCAAAATGAATTTTTGAAGATGAGTCGCTTTTCTTGCGGGTGAGCCATATGATAATATATAGCTAAAATGCTAAAATTTTCTAGCATTTAGAACTTACAATTAATACTGATCAAATTTCCTTCTGTTTCCATGGAATTATATGCAGATGGGTGACAAAATAATACGAACACCTATGACACCAAAAGCTTACAAATTGCAACTCTTCCATAAATGTTCGAAGCATGAAGTTCCCTTTCGGGTGAGCCATATGATAATATATAGCTAAAATGCTAAAATTTTCTAGCATTTAGAACTTACAATTAATACTGATCAAATTTTCTTCTGTTTCCATGGAATTATATGCAGATGGTGACAAAATAATACGAACACCTATGACACCAAAAGCTTACGAATTGCAACTCTTCCATATATGTTCGAAGCATGAAGTTCCCTTTAGACAGTTCTTGCTGAAAATGGATTTTGCAGATGACTATTTATTTCTGACGTTATCTGGGATAAAGATTGCCTGCGCTTTCGGACCGCTATGCGGGTCAACTCAATTTTATCCCTCTCAGGAAGCTTTCTTTTCTGTTCACTGTTGTACTTCGCAGACGATGCTTTACCTCGTTTCGTTACGCTGTCATGAAAGCTGACACAGTACTCTTTGCATGTCCCAAATAATTGGCTGTTTTCTTCACCGAGCAACCAGTGCACCGCATTCCAACAATCATTCCTTTCTCGAACTCTGACAAGTCTGTCATTATTGAGTTTTCCAGAGCGTATGGTAAGCGCAAGCAACACCTATGACTGATGTTGAGCAACCGATACCTTACCTTTCATAAACACTAGGTAGCATAATTGAGTGCAAAGTGACATACGCATTCTTCTTCTTTGAATTGGACCATGCCTTTTTCATCGGTGTTCGTATTATTTTATCACCCATCTGTATATTAAAATTACGTAAATCATTAATAGCAATTATATTTTGTATTGCTTGTTTCAAGGATATTTTTAAATAAATAAAAAATAGTGCATTTATAATCTCATCTTGTGATTATTAAAACGAAAGAAAAAAATCCTTCATTTGTAAAAAAAAAAAAAAAAAAAAAAAAAAGGAATGCAAATTACGTTTTTTCAGAATATATTACATTTATCACACCGAAACGAAATTCATTTGCATTTCAAGAACATAAACACAATACGAAGACTTAATCAGAAAGGTAAAAATAATGCTGCAAAGACTTTTTCATCCCATTTCTCATGTGTAAGGCAAAACTAATTGCTTCCTTTCGCATACAAATCCATTATTATGCTATTTTTCCATTTGAGAAAAAAATGTCTTTAAGGAAGACTCGTTATGTAATTGTAATAAGAAATCTTTTTACGTTTTAAAAAATCATGTGATTGATAATTAATTGAAAATATATTAATTAAAATGTAACCATAATATATCGTAAACATAAAATTCAAAACATGTACAACGTGTAAACGTTCTCTATGCAGTACATCAAAGTAATTTTAACTTTTTATAAGCATAAACAAAAAGAAAGTCCTTAAAGGCGCGCAAAACAAAAGCAAATGACATTTTAAAATTCCTATAATTAATGTAAAAATACCGACTGGAGATATAGATAATAAACAAATTGAATTATTAAAGTTTGCAACACCCTTGTCTGAGAGTATCCGCGTTAAGCCGACCAACTGACCTGGTCATATGGTACGTGCAACCGTGAAAAAAAAAAAAAAAAAGTAAACACCCCCTATTAACTCCTCAATATATTATCGTAAAAGAAAGGTGCTGGTACCAAGCGATTGGAAATAAAGTCTATTTTTAAATGATGTATATAAAATTTGCTTAGGGGATACACAATTCTGATAGCATAAATGAACTCTACACCCTTCAATTAGCCTAAAAACAAAGACTATAATAGACGGCCCCTTAAACCATCATTTTGCCATTTTTTAAACATAATTTGAAAATTACTTGGAAGAAAAATAATTTTGGATTTCCATAAAGCAGGACTTGATAAATCTAACTCCATAAAAAAAAAAAAAAAAAAAAAAAAAAAAAAAAAAAAAAAAAAAAAAAAACTGTATGTTGCAATTCATATTTTTTTTCGAATTTTAATTTCATAATTCATAATTCATATCATAAAATTACAAAAATTGTAAATTCAACGTATTTATGTTTGGGTATGTTATTATTATTGCTACCCAAAAAATTAGTACATTAGAAGCATAATTTCAGGAGATATAGATAAAAATATGAAAATGTAATTTAACATCAGAAGCACTAAAATTTGAATGTTTATAATTCAAAACCTTATCATTAAAATTATTTGAAATTTGGTGTCTAAGCATAGATTGAACCGAAAATTTGAAATATCTTGTTAAAATTGGATATTGCTATTGAAAAAAATAAAGTTTAGATTCGTTTTAATACGTAGATAGCCCCCTAAGCATATTTTATATAAATCATTTAAAATTAGACATTTTTCCCAATCGTTCGGTACCAGTAACTTTTGTCTACGATAATTTGTTGGGGAGTTAGGGGGGGGGGGTTACCTTTTTTTCCCCGATTGTACAATTAAGAGCACATTGTTAAGTAGACAGTGTAATATAGAATATAGATATAGAATATAGATACATCCTTAATATAGATGATCCTTAATAAATGATTCTCGTAACTCTACATATTTAGTTTAAGATTTAGCAATGGATTGTATTTTATGACTCATTATTTGACTGTGATTATGTAAAACATAATGTTAAAGTTTATAAAATGTTAATTAAAAACATTATAAATGTTCTTAAATATATAAGTACGTGCATAAAATCATATAAAAATGACCAGGTTAAAATGAGAAATCCCATTTCGTGTTGAAAGTAAGTTGTTCTTTAAAAAAATAATTGTCATTGTTGATATGACGATAACAGAAATCTTGACAAGTTTTCACATAATCTGGTGAGAGAAACTAAAATTCATGATTCAGCATTTGCTTTTATTATTGAAATATTTTAGCATAACAAGTGACAAGTGCTCACTTTAGTTAAAATGATATGCTGTTTATATTTTCTTGTCGGAAGAGCTATTTCCTATTTGGCAATAGTTCAAATGTTGGTCACAACGCATGCACATGTCATGTTACAGGAATTTATTTGAGACAGAGATTTCATTGCAAAACTATTCTTACATTTCCATATACAATTAAAATTTGTAGGTTTTTTTTTTTTTTTTTTTTTTTTTTGTAGAAAAGTATTTTTTTTTTCCTCTACGCTGTTATTAAGAAAATCGAATAAAAATTTTATGGTAATTTTTTTAAGTAATTATTAAATGAATGAAGAGTGCATTGTAGCACACAGTTATTCTTCGACCGTTATGTTCTTCTGTATATTCTATAGAAAATTTCAAAGTATGTACAGGTGCTAAAAGTGCACAGTGATGATTCAATTTTAAGTTAATGGTTGCCATGCAAATAAGGACTGTTGTTTTACATATATATGCAATAAAAATCATGTGCTATCTCTAATAAAAGGACTCATATCATCATTCATCTTAAAATAATTAGACAGACTTAATTCATTTATGCGTGACGACATACACATATAAATGAAAATCACGTTAATCTACAATATATATCATTGAAACCAATTTATTATTTTTATTTAAGATCTTTCGAAATCACGTATTTCAACAATTAAATTTTAGAAAAACAAGAATTATTGGCTCTACGAGATTTCAGCGAGTATGTGTTTGGAATAACAATTAGAATATATTTATTTTAATGAAGCAAACTTTTTCTTCAAAAGACGATATTTAAATGAGTTTTAAATTGTTTGCAGAAGGCATTAATGGCAAAATTGCGAAGTAAGCAGCCAATCATTATGATTTCTTTTAGCAATACATTTTCTTCAAGAAATAAAATTCGCGTTCTTAGATGTTCTGTGCATATCTAGATTTAAAAAACATTTCGACTTTTCAATAAGATTTTTTTTTTTTAACTGTATGGTTTAAAAGTTATCGACGGCATAGTATTACACTATTTTTTAGATATTTTATCTTATGGGGATTTATAGAGATAGTTATTTCAATTGAAAATGATTTTTAATACATTTATTTGTATATGTCGTATACTAATTGAGAAAGCAGGCAAAGAGACGGGCTATTTGGAGAATCATCTCCCTTTTTCCAATTAGCCTGACATTTTTCAGGCTTATTGCAAAGAGCCTGGACAGCGTTAGGCTAATTGAAAAATGACCACTTATTTCCCAATCAGGGTGACTTTTATAGTCTTATTAAGCCATAACCCGACCCGAAACCGAAAAAAAATTACAACAGACAGTTCCCGATCCGAGCAAGACAAAATAATTTCAATCTACATGCAACCCGACCCGAACCTGAAAGTTCCATTTGTAAAGAAACCTAAATCTGACCCGAACCGACAAAAATAATCTAAAACATCATAACCCAATCCGAGTAAGACAAAATAATTTCCGTAAACACGCAACTAGATCCGAACCTAAAAATTCCATTAGAAAAAATACAAAATATGACACGAACCGAATCTGAACCCGACAAAAATATTCCAAAGAACCATAACCCGATCCGAACAAGACAGAATCATTTCTGTGGACACGAACCCGATCCGAACCTAAAAATTTAGTTTGAAAAAAACTGAAAAATGACCCGAACCAAATATGATAATCGACAAAAATATTCTAAAGAACCAAAACGCGATCCGATCAAGACAAAATAATTTCCGTTGACACGCAACCCAACCCAAGTAAAAATTCCATTTGAATAAAACCTGAAATCTGACACTATCCCAACGTGAATCCGACAAAAATATCCCCAAAAACCATAAACCCATACGAGCAAGACATAATAATTTCCGTGTACACGCAACACGACCCAAACCTAAAAATTCCATTAGAAAAAAATCTAAAATCTGACACGAACCGAATCTGAACCCGGCAAAAATACTCCAAAGAATGATAACACAATCCGAGCGAGACAAAATAATTTCTGTGGACACGAACCCGAACCGAACCTAAAAATTTCGTTTTAAATAAAACGAAATATGACCCGAACCAAATATTATAACCGATAAAAATACTCTAAAGATCCATAACCCGATCTGTTAAAGACAAAATAATTTCCGTGGACACCCGACCTGAATCTAAAAATTCCATTTGAAAAAAATCGGAAATCTGACCCGAACTAAATCTGGATCCGACAAAAGTATCCCCAAACACCATAACCCGATCCGAGAAAACCGAAATAATTTACGTGGACACGCTACCCGACCCAAACCTAAAAACGTCATTATATAGAAAAAACCCCAAATCTGAACCTATCCAAATCTGAACCTATCCAAATCTGAATCCGACAAAAATATTCCAAAGACCCATAACCGGATCCGAACAAGACAGAATAATTTCCGCCGGCATCCAACCCGATCCGAACCTGAAAGTTCTACTTTAAGTTAACCCGAAACGCTAACAGTAACCAAAATAAACATGCATCCGGTCGTAGGCTGATCCGAGCAAGGTAAATTAATTTCCGTTTACACGCAATACGACCTGAATCTGAAAATTACATTTGAAGTCAACCTGAAGCCCGATCTGAAAATGACAAAAATATTTTATATAACCGTAACCCGATCCGAACAAGACAAAATTATTTCCGTCGACAAAAAACCGGATCCGAACTTAAAGCTTCCATTTGAAGTCAATACGAAAACCGACCATTACCAGGTTTTGGTCCGAGTTTCAGATTGACTTCAATTAGAATTTTCAGTTTCGGATCGGGTTGTCTGTCAACGGAAATTATTTTGTATTGCCCACATCGGGTTATAGTTTTTTGGATTTTTTTTGTCGGGTTAAGATTTGGTTCGGGTCGGGTTTCAGATTGACTTCAAATGGAATTTTTAGGTTCTGGTCGTGTTGCGTGCCCACAGAAATTATTGTGTATTGCTCCGATTGGATTATGGATCTTTGGAATAGTTTTGTTGGGTTCAAATTTCGTTTTTTTTTTCAAATGAAATTTTTAGGTTCGGGTCGGGTTGCGTGTTCAGGGAAATTGTTTTGTCTTGCATGGATTGTGTTATGTTTCAATGGAATATTTTTGTAGTGTTTAGATTTGGTTTGGGTCAGATTTCTTGTTTTTTTTTTTTTTTTTTTTTTTTTTTTTTTTTTTTTTTTTTCAAATGGAATTTTTAGTTTTGGGTCGTGTAACGTGCCCACGGAAATTATTTTGTGTTGCTCGGATCCGGTTATGATTCTTTGGAATATTTTTGTTGAGTTCAGATTTGGTTCGGGTGAGATTTCTGGTTTTCTTCAAATGGAAATTTTAGGTTCGTGTCGTGTGCGTATACATGGAAATTGTCTTGATCGGATCGAGTTATGGTTCTTTGCAATATTTTTGTCGGTTATGAGATTTGGTTCCGATAAGATTTCGGGTTTTTTCAAACGGAACTTTCAGGTTTGGGTCGGGTTTCATTTAGACTGAAATTATTTTGCCTTGTTGGGATCGGGATACGGTCTGTTGTAATTTACCTTTCGGGTTCGTGTCGGGTTATGGGTTAATAAGCCTAAAAAATCACTCTGATTGGGATAAAAGTGGTAATCTTTCAATTAGCCTAACGCTGTTTAGGCTCTTTGCAATAAGCCTGAAAAATATCATGCTAATTTGGGAAAGGGAGAGGATTCTCCAATTAGCCCCGCTCTTTGCAAACAGCCTGATTTCCCAATTAGCCTACGGCATATATACTAATGATGATACTGGAAAAAAATGCAGCAGTTTTCTTATGAATTATAATAATTATTTTTAATAGACATTTTCGTATTCAATTTAAAATTAGCGCATTTTCTTTAATAAATTTTTTCTCATTAGAATTTTTTCTCCCAAAAAATATTTCTGACAGCTTATTTTAATATTTAATAAATGAGAATATTTATGATATGACTGTACATTTCTAAGTTGAAATGTGTGAATTATTTATTTCTCTAATCGAGCCGTAGAATGATTCAGTTAGTGATGTTTTATGAGTAGAAGGTTATTATTGTGTTGTCTTTTTTTCATATTTTTTTACTCCCCGGACTCGTAGTAAAAGAAAATCTTGGAACCATAATTTATGTGCGTGTGAGCACGATAAGACGCAAACGGTACTTCTGTTTTTTTTGTGTTTTTTTTTTTTTCGAATACGTTATAAACTACTGTCGCAGGTACTGTTTTTTACATATTTGCTGACGTCTTCAGTATAAAATCCATTTTTCAAATATTTCAAACAATATCGTTATTGATTGTATATGGAAAATGATAATTTAAAAGCCCAAGAAAATATGTATGCAGACATGTAATGAAGAAAATGCTGTGTACAGGTAACGTCTCTAGTTTCAAAACCAGATGTACAGTGTTTGAATCCAACCGATTTACAAAGGAACCGAACTTCCAAAATGTAAACATTTTCATCAATTCGTGGGCATAAGGTTTAGCCCAGTTTTCGTGGTTGTTCAGAAAAATAAATAATTCGGACATTTCACATAAGCAGTATATAGTCATAAAATAAATATGCTAATTTATGAAATATTAATGAACAGAGTAATAAATATTTTTCAAGAGAAACAAATACTATGAGAAACAAACATTTGAAAGAATAAGCGCTGATTTGAAATTCAGTGTGAAAATGTCTATTAGGAATAAATTTTCTTCTTCATAAGAAAAATGCTGATTTTTTCCGAAGTATAATTATTAGTATGCATAAATAATAAAATTGATATTAATAAATCAGTTTCATATCATAAGTACATAACTCTATGAATTCACATAAGGCAAAATATCTTAGAATTTAGTATAATGCTATGTCGTCAATAACTTTTAAAACATACAGTTAAAGTAAAAATCAAAATTTTTATAACAGTTTAAAAAAAAAGTAATAAAAATTAAATAAAAATTTTTGATATGCAAAGAAAATCTGAAATAACAAAAAACAGACGAATTTTATTTCTTGAAGAATTATACTGAAAATAAATCACAATAAATGACAGCTTATTTTGCAATTTTTCCGTCAAAGTCTTCTGGAAGTGCTTTAATACCCATTTAAATATCATCTTTTAAAAAATATTTTTAATTGCTTTACAAGAAATGTATTCTAATAATTTTGTGTATTCAACATGCTGATAAGTATTAAAAATAAACTAAAAGTAAAGATCGACCCAAACTAGGTTTTTAAGGCATAAGCCGAAACCGAAACGGAATTTTGGTGATCTCCCTATTTTCGGCCGAAAACGAAAACGAAAATGAAAATGTCCAAAAATTTTTAAGTAATTAAATTGTATGTATTAAAATAATTAATACATACATAAATATCACAATTATTAATTAATTATACGTATTTATTAAATCTGCATAATTATTAATTAATTATACGTGTGGCCCAAATTGGCTCTCTGCGCCTTAGACCCAAAACTTTTTATTTTCATATCAAACAAAACGTAATTAATTCATTAACGACACAGAAAGATTTTCTAATTATACGAATTCCATTTAATTAAAGAGTATTTTAACTTTATGTATACACACCTCGATTTACCTTTTATAATGATTTCTGTAAAAAAAAAAATGTAAATTAATATTTTAATTTTATTTTTAAATTAAAAATATTGATAAGTAACAAATTAATATTGCAACATACTCATTAAATATATGTTCTAATTTAAATCATCAAAACGAGATAAAATGAATTCTTATTCTAATTAAAAGCTAATAATTACTAACTTTTTATTTATTAAAATAAATTTTTCCATGTTAAAAAAATATATTTTATAAAATAACGCAACGCATGTAATTACACTATAATCCTAATAAGAAAATTTGATTAACTGAACAAGACTTCTAAAAATACTTTTAATACTTAATTATTCTTAAATTTATATATAGTCTTAATTATTCTTAATTATATTTATATCTTAATTAAACTTAAAATTATTCTTAAATTCCTTTGCTTTAAAGAATTCGCTAAGATATTTATTTCCTTCATTTAAATATTAAATTAACTTTTAAATAAACGCGCGTAAGACAATTATAAATAAATAAATAAAAATTAAAAAAAATAAATAAAAACACTTCGAAATTCTAATTTTCCCATCTACTATTTACCTTTAATGACAAACCATTATGTATCGATAAGACTTCCCCTTATTACCTCATACAATCCTCCCCTGGTCACGTCTGAGTGGCCAAGTGGTTAAGGCATCTGCTTCCTGTCCTCCGGTTCGCTGGATCAAACCCAGCCCCATCCAGCCACGAAACACGTTCTCTTCAAATATACATTCCGCGATGGCTCATAGATGGCGCCATCAAAACAGATTTTTTTCAATTGATGCTGGTGTCGGGCTCCGACCGGCATTCGTATGGATAGCTATCGGCGTGCTGTCGGCATAGTGTTTTGCCGATACTGGACCGGCTCTGCGCCTATCTGTCGGGCATCACTCGCCCGGCGTGTCGAAAAAGATACGGAACCGGTACGACAGCCGGTATCGTGCCGATACCGTCGGTAACGGCAAAGCGGCTGTCGGCCGATTGTTTACCAATATCTCAGTGTTTGCTGGGGTAAAACATTTTTTTTTCTGTTTAATAAGGTAAAAGACATGGAAGTAACCCAACAAACACACGATTTCTGACCACATGGCGGTTTCGTCGCAGCAATGTGAGTTAAGGCCATTTGTAGCCAAACTATTCTGTACCTTTAGTGACGCGCCGCTAATTACGACAGCTACCGCTGAAAAGATTACGTATCGGCGGTGAGAAAACTGTTGCGTTTATTCTATCCGCAAATCAATAAGGGCCGGTTTCTGGCAAACATGTAATTGTCCATCATCGTTTAGAAAGTAGAGGGCTCATATTACATAACTCGCATATTTATTGAAATAGAGGAAATATATTTTTTCTTCATTTTTTACGCAAACTTAATTATTTTAAATTTTGCTTTTATTAAAAAATGTAGATACGTTACGGGATTTTTATTTAAAGCAGTAAAATATATTTGTTATTTTTGCTTAGTTTTAAAATATTTTAGGAATATATATCAATAAAAATGTAACAAATATTTACTTTTACAAAATGTAAAATAATATTTCCAAACTATGCTTTGATATCTTTGCATGCATATATTTTTTATCATCACACTGAAAACAATTACTGTATCATTTTTTCTATTTGTATATTATTTTATTGATTTTAATAGCCAAAATAAACAGACTACAAATTCATAGGAATTACATTTGAATCGTAACAATACAAAATAATTAATTACAGCAAGATGCATTTATTGGGAATGCATATTAAACAAATGATCTACTAGAGTGTTTCATAATAAATGAGAATTATTTTTTAAAGTTCCATGAAAAAATATTTTTCATAAACGGTCACTTTGATTGTTTCAACAAACACTTATTGTTGAACATGTATTTGAACAAGACAGAGAAAAAGGAAAGAGAAAAAAAAGGGGGGGGGGGACTAAGCTGTTTCTAAAGCATAAATTTTTAGTACTATTGGAAATATATTTTCATGTAAAATAAAATACTATAAGATTTAAAGTTCTGAATTCAGTGTAAAGGAAACAATAAATAAACAAGCTTTTATTAAATTCCTAGCAATTTATGTATATTTATTTGTTTATTATTATCATTTTAATAATAGAAAATACAGATGAAGTCACATACCTGACGTTAGCAAAGCAAAAACCTGGATTTGTTTGAAAACATTAGTACGTTGCACGATGTATATTTTATGAAGTAATATATATATATATATATATATATATATATATATATATATATATATATATATATATATATATATATATATATATATATATATATATATAAATTCCCCAATTTAAATGAAAGATTTTATATGAAAAAAGAAAAAGCACTCTTAATGTTCTTGCTTTAAAATATGCATTAATATTTTAAATAAATATATTTTTGTGAGCACATCGGAATAAAAATGAATATATTTAATAATTATCTTATATAATTATTAATTGCCAGAATATTAATTTATCAAACAGGAAAAAAAGGCCAAACATAATTTATTTGATACATTGGTTATAAGTTATAAATATGATGAAATAGTTTATAAATAAAGACAGAAAAGAAAAGAAAAAGAAAGAAAGACTAAAACAAAAGACAGATTCAATATCAACAAATTTCTGGAGAAAATGAACTTGAAAATCACTCTGCCCCTTTCCCCTTTTGGAATTTTATCATTTTTCCCTCTTCCAGAAAATAAACAACAAAATGTTATAAATAAAAAAAAAAAACATTAAAAGAAAAAATATGTGATTGAGGAAAAAAAGAGCGTTTTTTATTTATTAGAATTATGCATTTTTCATAAAACCAAAGAATTATAAGTTATAAGTTCTTTGTATATCTGTTATAAGTTCTTCGATAAAAACATCCCGCAATGTCTTCCCTAGAGGAAGACGTTCATCAAGGTCAGAGGATAGCAGAAGTTCTGAGCATTCGGCTTCCTGTCGATTCTGCCCCCTTCTAATTTGCGTAGTCATCGTCTCCCACCTTCATTCTTTTCTCATCGTCTAAGTGCATGGATGGTTGTTTATAGATTATAAGAATGGTACCAGTAACACGTATATATTGACATGTACGTGCACATAAAAATTCTCAATAAGTCTTATTAATTTTTGTTTCTTCATTAAAGAATTGTTAATTTAAATTAATCTGTTTTTTTTTTGTTTTTTTTTTTTTTGTGTGTGTGTAATATAGGATATTTATATATTAGATTTTAGAATTTCTTTTAACATTTTCAATTCGGCAAATGTAGGTGTAATGTTTACTTTAAATTCCGTGATTTACCGGCGTTCTGTTACATTAAAATTTTGTTTAAATCAGGAAATAATAAGGCCTTTTTTATATCAAGTTTTTTCTTTCATCAACTTTCAAAGTTTTGATTGCATCGCTTGAGCTTGGATAGTTTAATTTAAATAAAGTTTATACTAATTGGTAAAAAGTACTTTGTGTTCCCATGCTTCTTCAAATAGTGTGAAATTTCATATAGTGTAAAATATTGTAAAATTTAATTCAATAGATAATTGTTTTATAATTTGTTTCCTTTTTGTTAAGGACTGACTGCATTATGTTCAAATGTTATATTTATCGGTATCACTTAGGATTCTTTAAAATAGTTTGTTTTAGTTGAATTATAAAAAATTGCGACTTTGAGAAAAAAGATTTTTTTTTCTTTTTTTGAGTGAAGCAATTTAATAGCATAGTTTGTATAGTAAAATAATTGAATAAAGATTAATAAAATTTAGAAAGTCAGAATGCAATTGAATTTAATAAAATTTTGAAAAATCATTAAAATATTGGTGACATTTCAAATTATTAAAAAAAAAACTCTCGGTGATTTAGGAAAAGTTAAAATTATATATATATATATATATATATATATATATTATCTTCAACTGATAAGCTGTGGCATAAAATATTATTAAAAAAAGCTAACTATTTTCTAAGTTAATGAAAATTTTAATATATCAGAATATCGGTGAATCACGCAATGCAAAGTAAATATTATCTTTCATTTTCCGAAATGAAAGCGTTTTAACATTTCTTATAAAATAAAATCAAAATATATAAAAAATGAATTATAATAAAATAACTAAATAATTCTTTAATGAATAAGAATAAAATACTGCTAAAAGACTTGCAAATAAATGCATAAAAAATAGTGAATAAAAATCTATCACGAACACATTTTAATTTATAACATATTTTATATATTAGATCATGTTGAGACGATTTTCATTATTTGGGCAAAAATTCAAGATTTATTCTATAAATAAAGGTACTTGTTTGAAAGTTATTAAAATGTTAAAGTGTTTTTGTATGAAAAAAAAATATTAATGCTCACTTACGTACACTTTTCAAGAAAATTTAAATTCATTTATCTTAAACTTTTGAAAATTTTTCAAAAACGCAATACATGATATAGTGAATTAATAAATTATTTTTTCAATAATATACTTTTAAAATTTGCTTGACATGCAAATATTTAAAAGGTCATTGCATATGAATTTTAAAAATATATAATTGAAAAAAATAATTAGTTCACTATGTCAAATATTACGTTTTGGACATTTTTAAAAAGTTCATCGTAAGTGGATTTATAGTTCTTTTTTTTACGTGTACCTTAAGAGAACATCAGTTTTTTTCCGATACAAAAACATTTTATCATTTAATTAACCTTGTAAAAAGTATTTTCTTTTATGGAATAAATTTTTGTTTATGAATAAATAATCTTTGAGGCATGTCAGTGGCTGACTTTAGGCTAGTTTACATCATTTAGTAACCTTAAAAGGCTTTTTATGGGAAGCTTTAGGTTAAATTTAATTCTTGATAATGGCAAAACGACGGCGAGATTCTGGTTAGCTTAGACTTTTTATGGCCTTTAAAAGAGTGGATGTGCAAATTTGAGGCTATATAGCACTTTTGATAAAATGTGTGTGGCGTGATTGTGGGCATCTTCTAGTATTTACGACTGAATTACTGACGAATTTTATCTACTCTTGTGGCCATATTATGTACGGCGTGACACTTTTTTTAACGGAGCCGTAACGGTCAATGATAGCAGGCCCCAATCAAACACTTGGGGTCAAGGCTAACGTATCCGTGAACGGTCTCAGAAGTTCTGTGTTTGTTGGGAATTTATCATTGTCAACCAATATGCTATTTGTGACAAAAATTTGTGCTTAAATCCATTACGTTACGTATAAGAGCACAAAAACATTGAACGCCAAAGTTTTCATATAACAATTTTCACCTTATCGAATCATTGATTTTCAGCTATAAAGTGAAATTTTACATTTAAATAGGTTTATAAAAGTACACCGTAAAAAGTAAAAACTGTTGCCCAAATCAGTTAAGGCTTTTTCTGTGTGATTACTTTTTTTTTTTTTTTTTAAAATTAAGAATAATACGTTTTAGGAGAACAATATACTTTTGGAGAAGTTTATATCGGGCGCGGAAAAAATAAGCAATTTCATCGGATTTTATTCAAGCACTTCCATGTTTTAATAACAGAAAGTTTTCTCTCAGATAAATCTGTTTTTCGTTTTTCTGAAATAAATAAGGTTACCAAATGTCTATAGAAAATCTCACTATTGATATTATTAGAAAAGCAATGTTTAACCTATTAATGTTCCTACAGTGTGTAAAAGATAAATTTCAGAAACGTAACGAAATATATATATATATATATATATATATATCAATACTGTTTAGTTTGTTACGCAAAAATGAAGCTTGCTTTTATAAATCATTTTTAAAACAACAGACAAAAATATATTAATTTTTATTTAGCTCATTCTCTTTAAACGTAATTGCTCCCATACAACTAATATAGTTTTTCTTAACAAGTGAGGAAATCTGAAATACATATTACACGTTAAATATCTCATATTGACTCTTTCGTTTACATAGCTGTTTTAGATCGCTTGTTTATTTGGTACATTAAAATTTTTACTTTTAATCATGAATTTACATCCCATCATTCTAAAATGAATTTATCAAATTTCCCGCCAAAAATTTAATCTCAGAATTTCCAGCTTTCCTAAAAAGAACTTTTAAAACAGTACTGCATTGTTTCTAAAATTTTTGTCATTATGGTTCAAATAGTTTCCCATACATGATATTAAGACTACGCAATACTCTAAAAATGACAAAAATATTGAATATATTTTTATTGAATTTTTCAGTGGCCCATACGGTTGTGAAAAATGACTCCAAATTGTTGATCTGAAATCCAAATATTTTTATAGATATTTGAACTTTTCTGAGTATTCTCAGAGTGTTCCTTTACAAACTTTAAATGCATTTTTTTTTTTTTTTCCCTAAGGCTTTTTATCTGTTGCAGATAAAGTCTTGAAATTTTTTGTAGACACTTATATGTATATGTACTACAATAATTAATATGAATTTAGGTTTGAGGGTTATAGTTTTTTTTTTTTTTATGTCAAAGTTAATATTTCTAAATTTTTCGTGTTTTTTTTTTTTTTTTTTTTTTTTTTTTTTTTTTATAAAAGTTACATCTTTAAATCCATTCTGATTTTTGTTCCTAATAATCCAATGGATATAAGTCATTTAAAATAACTAAAAAAATATAAAAAATTAAAAATGTTATAAAAAATTTTAAAAACTTCAAATTTTTCAAAAAAATTTAACTTTAAAAAATTGGTGATTGCTAAACTGATTTCTACCAGAAAGAGTTTAATTTTTTAATCTCAAACAAAGTCGTTAATTATTTTTAATGTAACTGTGTCCCAAAAGATTTTTTGAAAAAGGGAACTGTGTAGCCTTAAATAGATCAAGGAGGCCAAATGATTTTGAAAACCATTTTGAAGAAATCGAACTATTCATGCAGCAGACAATAGGTCATTGAAACTTTTATTATATATCAAGACATTAAGTGCTGGGAAATAATTGCTTTACGAAATGTTATTACACTAATAGACCCATCTTTAAGAAATAACGGGAATAATTGTACCTATTATAAAGAAAAAGCGATTTTCATAAGTTTCTTTACTTTACGTACAAACTAAGCAATAACTAAATTCAACTCGGTAAAACATAATACAAAAACAAATGTTATGTACAGTTCGATCAAAATATTCCCACAAACTACTAATATGAAACAGAAAAAATCCAACAACAACAAAAAACAGTAATTATTTTATTCTTTACATACAAAAGCTATTTTTATTTTCCTGTTTTTTTTTTTTCTTTTTTTTTTCTTTTTTGCATATTTATTACCTTTTGGAAACTATAGAAAATAAAAATTTGGTTTAAATATATAGAATACAGCAAGGTGAGAAATATATAGCTAATTTATTCGAAATTTTCAAGTATCAAAATAATTCTCTTCTTGTGCACTAACTTCGTTTTTAATAACACGTTAAGCGAATTGAACGAAGAAAAATAGTCATTAGATAGAATTTTTAAAATTAACTGTCTGAAATATTTCAGAATTTTACTCCGAAAATGTTTAATATTTTAAACATCCTGAAGAGTAATTTAAAACTAATTTGCTTGACGTTTCTAATTATTCTGATAAAATAAAAAATAATAGTGAACATCTAATAAACAAATTGAGGAAAATAGCTTTAAAAGACAACAAATAATTTGAAATTCTTTTAATAAGTAAGTTGGACAAACATATTTAGAGAATCAATCCAAAAAGTATAATTGAAGACCTAACTAATGTTTGAGAAAGTCAAATTAACTGCGATTTTTCTTTTTATCTTGACGTACTATTTCAACTAATCCATTATGAATACTTATTTAAAAATATCTATCAGATATTTTAAACAGAAGAAAAATATTTGTTAGTTTAAATAGCAATAAATTGATTTTTAAATTTTATTTAAAATACAAAAAAATATTTGTTGACAACGAGACGAAATTGACGCTTTTTAAAATATTTTTATTTATGGTTTTTTTATTTGGTAATCTTAGATTAAAATAATCTGAAATAATTTTAAATATACAAGGTGTCGGGGATTAAAGCATCCAAAACTTATGACTTATTTTTACGGAACTACCCATTATATTTTATTTTTTTTTATTTAAATAGAAAGATCATCACACTAAGTTTTAATATCAATAGATTTCGATGTGTGCACCTTTTGTAGAATGACAAACGTCGAAACAGAAATCCAGTTCTCTCCAAGTGTTTCGTAGCATATCAGGAGTTATTAGACAAATTGCTTCAAGGATACACTTCTTTAATTCATCCGCAGTAAATTTTTGTTTATACACAATATATTTAATTAATACCCAAGTAAAAAAGTCTAATGAAGTCAAAATCAGAGATCTTGCCGGCCAGGAAATTGGGTCCTGTTTTCCAATCCAACTTCCAGGAAATGTCATACATCCAGGAAATGTAACATCTCTATGAGAATATGGTGGAGTCCTAAAAAATTTCGGAGGGGTTTCCAATCCACAGAGGATCAGTCTATTATATTCTAACGGATAGTTCTGTAATAATACGCCATAACTTTTGGATAATTTTAGCTCAGACACCCTGTATTAAAGACTAATTTTTATACAAATTAACTTTAAAAATTAAAAGTAGAAAAAAAAATCTTTAAAATGTTCGTTTGATACCAATAGGAATAGTCTTAAATAGTGTGGCTCACGTTATATTTATATTATATGCATTGTTGAATTTGAAGTCTTTGACCAATATTATATGTAAATAGATTGAAAAATCGACTATTCTTTATAATATGTATTGCTATATGTTTGAAAATTATATTAAATTTTCCACCGATATTACTTTGTTATTTTCCTCCCTATTACTTGGGAAACATTGCAACCATTGTAACTTTTTCTCTTTATATATATATATGTATATATATATATATATAATAAATTTGAAATCAGAAATATATATATATATATATATCTTATATTATAATACGAGAAAAACTTGTGTGTGATTGTGTGTGTGGATGTAAATTTTATTTCAAAAACGGCTCTAACGATTTTAACTAAATTTTTTATTTTACAATTTTCGGCAACAAGAAAACAATTCGGCTAGGTCAAATGTTCCAGAAAATTCGATTAGCTGGTCATTTTGGATCATAACGGGTCAGGGTCAACGTAATTTTATCTAAAAAACGGCTCTAACTATTTTGACTAAATTTTGAATCTACTGTTTTAGATTACGAGAAGACCAATAAGCTAAGTCACATGTTAGGGAAAATTCGATTAGTGGGTCATTTTTGGATCACTGTGGGTCAAGCTAAGTTTGTATAGAAAACGGCTCTAACGATTTTTATATAATTTCGCTGTATATCGTTTTCGGGCACGAGAATACCATTGGGCTAGGTCGCATGTTCAAGAAATTCGATTAGTGGGTCATTTTGGGTCACAATGGTTCAGGTGTTAAGCTAATTGAATCTAAAAAAACGGCTCAAAATATTTTGACACAATTTTCGTTTCTCAGCCGGAGAAGATCATTGGGCGAAGTCACATTTCGAGAAAATTCGATTAGATGTTCATTTTGTGGTCATTGTGGGTCCAGCTAGATGTATCTAAAAATGGCTCAAACGATTTTGACAAAATATGTTATTACATCGTTTCCCAGCACGAGAAGGCCATTGGGATAGGTCACATGTTCGACAAATTTAGATTAGTGGGTCTCTTTTGGGTTGACATGGGTCAAGTTAATTTTGTCTATAAAATGACTTTAACGATTTTGACTAAATTTTATATTCTATCGTTTTCGGGTTCCGGGAGACCATTGGTTAGGTCGCATGTTCGAAAAAATTCTGTTAGTGTGTCATTTTGAGTCACTATGTCTCAGGATCATGCCATTTGCATCTAAACACCAAGAATTATATAATGAGAATAAAATATCGAACTGAACACAAAGCTAATTTTGACCGAGCTTAGCTCGGCCATCCCTGCTAGTATATATATATATATATATATATTATATATACTTGGGGATACAAGTAATCTGCAATTTATTTTTAATTTTGGCTATTGCGATTTTTTGTGTAATTCAATATTTATCAGTCTACAAAGTATTTATTACAAATCATTTGACAAACTTTAAAAAAAAAACGCACGTAACACATAAACTAATTAATTTTGTCTGTCGATTAATGCAGTACATGTTTCAAATTAGCAAAAATGATGTTGAAGATATAGCTAATAATAACTATTCCAGAATAACATTTTAAAAATCATTTTAATTAAGTTTTATTGGTCATTAAATAACTATTAAAATTTGTCTTCGCTGTTTTATGGTCTGATTTTTTTTAATTGTTAAAGGGGACATCAGATTAGCACGAAAATATCAGAGAAGATTGTCAGGTTCCTCACGCTAGTGAGCAGGTAACTAATTAAGATTCCTGTTATCTGATATTATATTTTACTTATCTATTGTATTTCACATGATTCACTTTCTGCGTACATGATTTAAAGTAATATTGTCCCTTATCTTGAAGTTTATATGAGCTATTTTAATTAGATAGTATGTATGGACAAGGTTTAATGTGCAGAGGAATTCCAATTTCCTGTTCTGCTCAAGAACGCATACCAAGTAAACAAAGGTAAAAGAAAAAAGAAATTTCCTATCTGATAAGTATTGGATGCCATTTGAGGGAGAAAGTTTTTAGATAAGTGCAGGGGTCTCTGTGGTAAGAGAAAAGATTCCCGCACACTCATTTTGGAAGGCATCGCTAAAAGAGAAAGGGAAGAAATTTTTGCGGTAGATCTGGTGAAGGAAGTTCTTAGCGTCTTGATAGAGTAGTTCTAGCGTAGACTTGGTGAAGACAGATCGTAGTGTTTGAATTGAGTTTTATGCAGAGGAATTGAATGAGTTGCGGGAGAGGGTTCATGTCCTGAGCGGAGGTGTCCTGCGTGGTCCTCCGATAAACCAAATGTGATACCATAGTGTGCGTGGGGAATTATTTCATTAAGTTAACCCAGTGCGCAGAAAGAAATTGCTATATGTGAAATAGTCTCTGGCCGGATTGTCTATATCGAGCTCTTAATTATAAACTATATTTTATTTATATCTAAATAATTTGCAAATGAATTGTTCGTTAATTATAACTGAATATGTTTAGTAGTCTTTTTGATAATCCTTCTCACAACGTGCCCGATATCCCGTATATACACCAGTGGTGGCAGCATATCAAAATAAAATAAAAAAACATTTTTTCGAAGTCTGGGCGAGTGGTGATCGGGGATCTAGGAGAATTCAATTGTGTGCGGACTAAGGAAGAGCGCAACAAAGATAAATTTTTCATTGATTTAAATATTTATTGAAAAGAAGCGATCTAATAGATAAAATAATTAGTCGCATGAAAATATTATAAAATAGTCAACATAGTTTTCATAATGTATCCTCATTTTAATAGAAATATTATTCATTACTTTCTGAGCTTGAACATTAATGTTATAGGATCATTTCAATTTCAGCATGTTGTTTAAAGAATTTTGTTTTGGTTGGTATGTCAATATGTCAATTCAAAAATTTGCATATACAGAGTCTCCAAAAACGAATGCCCTAGTTATAAATTTTAATAGTATCAACTGTAAGCGTTGTAGAGTATAGGTTCAAGGTCACAAATAAAGAGTAACTCAAATAGTTTTAGATAAGCACACGCGCAAGATCTCCTTTGTTGTTGACTCGCATACAGTGGCATATACGAAAAATGGCGACTCCAGAGCTTAAAGCGTTTTGTGTTCGGCAATTTGCTAAATGTGAATCTGTAATTTCATTTCAACGACTTTTTTTTTTTTTTTTTTTTTTTTTTTTTTTGGAGATTTATCGTACTTACCAGATCGTGTTAGTATCGTACCTACATTTCTTGCTACGTAATTATTTTCCAGAATTGAGGCACATAAACCAAGAGGCAATTGCTTCCATTACTCTGGACTTGTTAACAGAAGTGCAAAAAAAGAATTGGACTTTAGGTTGGATTTGCGACGTATAACTAAATCTGCAAATAATGAGCATTTTAAAGAGAAATTAGGTTTGTTTACCTTTAATTTGGTGTATTTTTTGTTGTAAATAGTCTAAATTAAACAGTTATAATATGCAATTGAAACTAGACATTATTTTATCGACAGCCTGCATATGTTTTGACTTTTAGATGCGTTCGTAATTATATAAATACGTAGCACATATAGTCGTTGTTCAGTCCGTCTGTCTGTCCGTCTGTCCGCCCGTCAGTTCGCATGTAACTGAGCAAAAACTACCCAACCGAATGGTCTGAAATTTTAAATATATAATTGGTGCAAAATTTGGTCAAGTCATTTCAAATTTTATGAAAATTGGATATATAGTTTAATTGCAAGGGCATTCAAAAATTTTCCGTTATATGACGGCCAATGGGAAAATAATTATTTCAAGTGCATTTTAATGATGTTACAGCCTTTCGATCAGAATGAAATGGATAACCACTTATTGAAGTGTACTAAAATATACATATTGGCAAATAATATCTATAAAACTAATTATAGTACGAACGCACCTCATTTGCCACGTTTGACGAGCAATTTCTGACTTGTTTTATTTTGACATATATTTTCGATAAATATTTATGACACACAAAAGCTGTGAATTTCACAGGTTTGCAGCTGTACCCCGTCTCTTTTACTTTGTTGTCATTCGAGAACTTTTAAGTATATGAATGAAAGAATAGATGCAAAAAAATATTCACAAAATTTTTTAACATAGTTATAAGAATTTTTCTTGCAGAATGCGTAAAGCTTTTGACAAAATTTGCCTAAAATGGGGAAAAGTGAAATTCATAGCGCTGAAAGCGTTTATGGGAGGGTTTAGTTTCATTGCGGTTAATGATACGTGTTTCCTTCTTGCCAACTGATATACTGTTGATTCTCTTCTGATATAAAGCGATTAAACCAATGGTAATGATTCTAGCAAAAAATCTAATCTTATTTCATAATGAGAAAAAAAAATTCTTTCCTTAAAATTTTTTCTATAAAGTACAAATTTTTTCTTTACAATTTGCTTTATAAAATGCAGATTTTTTTTTTTTTTTTTTTTTTTTTTTTTTTTCACAATTTGCTTTATAGAATACAGATTTTTTGTAAATGATTTAATCAATCGAAAATCAATTATTATTTAATTATAGATTATTTAATCAAATATTTTACTAAAGTAAGTGATAAAGCTTTAATGTGATAAGAATATTTGTTTTTGTATTTATAAATATTGAAAATAAATTAGCATAACATTATAAAAATAGTCTATTTTGAAATATATGTCTCTTTTAGAATCGGTTGAATATTTGTATAAAGTTTAATTACTTTTATAATGATTGGATGCAGTGTGAATGTGACTTTACAGTCTGCATGAAATACAATCTACTGCCAACAGTTTTTTGCAATAAGGAAACGTTAAATATGCTCATTTTTATTATGATGTCTTGAGCATATATTAATATTATAATGTTGGAATGTTCTGGTTAACAGTTTTCTAATAATAATTCGTGTCTTTAGAACATTTGAAAAATTATTGTGTTGAAGTACTCTTATCGATGCATAGCTCGAACAACGATTGTTTTGTAGAACAATAATTTTTTTTTTCCCAATTCATACAATAATAATAATTTTTACTAAGAAAAATAATTATATGTATTAATTTTCAATATATTTCTTAATTTTAATTTACTTTTTCTGTTGTGCTTGTATGAAAATTAGGAAAGAATATATGGAACGCATTAAAATGAAATTCAGAATATTCATTTTTTTTATTACAGAAATCCTTAAGTTTTGCCCTGATAATTTCTCCTGCAGTGTTACATTAATTTATTTTTAATAAATGTCATATTTGTATATCACGTTTCATGTAGAGACGAGAAATACAGAAGAGAAATATAGTTTTTATTTGCATCTATATTTCATAAAAATGCATAGCAGCAGCATACTTTCACTTAACTTGCTGAAAGAAAAACTGTTTTTCATTTAACGTAGACAATTACTAAAGCGAGACAATTCAAGAATACTAAAGAAAAATGCAGATGTAATCATTTTCGTTACGTTTACTCTGTAAGTCAAAACTAATTTCTTCTTTTCGAAAAGATGTCTATTATGTGTAATCTTCTATTATTCTTTGTTAACAGATTTTTTTTTTTTCACGGAAGCTCATTACATAATACGAATAACGAAGTCCGTTGTTTTGAAGATATGCTAGTGATGAGAGCAAAAGTAATATATTGAAATTATTCCTTAAATCAAAACTGCAATATTGGAAGTAATATTCAAAATTTAGAAACTTTTTTTATAATACCATAACACGGGAAATATATATATATTAAATATAAATTCATTGAATCTATTTTAAAAGACTGACAAAAAATCCATTCTTTCAAAACTATGTTTAAATTAGACAATATAATAAAGATAAAACTATTTAGAAGAAAGTTTTTTTTTTTTTTTTTTTTTTTTTTTTTTGAGTTAAGATTGTTTTTGAAAAATATGCAGCCGATAGGAAAATTGTATCTTAATCAGATTAAAGGGGTGAAAAGGTTGTATTTAAATTATTATAAGAACAGATCAATAATTGTTTTGTGTTAATATAGACAAACCATGTACACTGTAATGTATGAATTTACTAAGTACTACAAACTAATGTCTACATTTTATAGAATAATTCCATTATTTTTCTTGGACGGAAATCACACACTTTCTTACATACACATGAAATAGAATAATAAATGTACATACATTGAAAAACTTTTCAAGAAGTAAAACATTTGTTGAAATATGATATTTAAAATTTTCATTGCTGTAAAAACTATTTTTTGTCGTTAGAAACCATTGTGAAAACAAACAATAATAAATCTCCAAAAGATATATTTGACTTTCAGAAATAAAATAAAATGTTTCTGTAAAATTAGTCATTCAATTGCAAACAACAATTATAAACAAATATAAGTACACTCTAAAATTGGAAGGAGTGAAAAGGTCACTCTTTGAATGAATGACAGGCCTTTTCACTCTTTTTAGAATGACTTTTTTAGAAATACACTCCTTAATAGTCCTGGACGATATCAGAAATTTAATATCACAATATATCAAGCAGTTAATATCGATATTGGTATTATATTGCGATAACTACCTCAAAGTGTATAAGAACAGAAAAAATGCTCAATTTCGAAAGATAAAAGAGTGGTCGCAGTAATTTGTGTAAAAACGGATGTAGAAAGCAACGAATAAATGTTTTATACCTATTTGTTCACATAGAATTCTTTAAATACACTTGTAGTTATACAAAATAGAAATATCTTAGAAAAAGGAACCAATGTTCGATATCTATTTGCACTTATACGATTCATTGCATAGCGTTTTTCTTTAAAAATAGTACATCCCCATCCTTCCTATTTTATACACTATTCATTGATAATATTATAACTATTTAATTTCCTCATAAATGACAGCATATTATGAAAAATAAATTAAAATATAGTATTCTTAAGGACTTTGCGTAATTTAATATTATTAAAATAAGTGAAAAGCAAAGGCAAAAACAGAAATAGATTTAATGTCACATGTCATGCTAATATACATATAATTAGATGGCTCACATTACATTAGATTACATTAATTGGATGGCGGATACAGCAGAAATGTTGTTTCTCAATCTTTTTTCTAAGTTATCAATGCATTCTTGTACATATAAATGAAAATATAAGTGGATAAAGAGGAAGAAAGCAGGAATCCTGCTTTTTCAGAACATAGTGTCGCACACTGTCCCCCCTCTCAGGGGAAAAATTATTATTATTATTATTATTATTATTCCGAGGAGGAACCCATCGAATTTCCATAAAATAAAATGTTTAAGAAGGAACTGTAATATTAATTTATAGCAAATCTGCACCATTTCTTACAATGAAAAATGCATCTTATATTGGCTAGTCTGACATTCAAACAAATATTATTTTAACGCAAATGTCCGTTCTGCTCTATAAAGACACTCTATTTTTTTTGTAAAACTTCGCGTTTTATCAATGTGTCATTCTAATTTTGTTGTTTTCAAAAGTGGAGCATTTCCAGACGAGGAGAAATTCACAGCCACTGGAGTGAAAATGATGCACTTCTACAATACTTATTTCCGTTTTGAGACGAAATGCACGTTTATATTTTATATAAAATAACGTCATTTGCACCCGCTGAAGAATTCCACATTTACAATCCAGTCATAAACAGCATCTATAGAAAAGTATGCACAGACATCACTATCGCGGATTATTACACAAATCCAGGAAAAAGCGGTGTCGTAAACTCAGCAGAAAAACCGGGCTATCTTATGATTCATATTCCTTCATTTGTTTGTAACATTAATATGGATACTTAAAATCAAAAATAATTTATAACAGCACTATGTTTTGTCAAAAATAATTTATTTTCCTTCTTTAAATAGCCCGTATTTTAATTACAATTTTTTTCAGTTAATTTGAGAAAATGGCAACAAAAAGATATAGTAATATATTATTTTCCAACTATTTTCCCTTTACTTTCTACAGAAATGCAGTACTTCAGTTATCACCATTACAGAAATTGTATTAAAAATTACAAAAAATGTAATATCTCAAAAGTAAATTGAGATGCAGTTTTCAAACAAATTACAGTTACAGATTACAGTTATTGGCTAAATAGTCGATTTTCGTTTTTAAATATTAAGTGAAAGATTGTTTAATTGTGAATATTATCTACACCTCATTTTCACCCATACGGCAAAATATCGCGACTTGTTTTAAATTTTGTTAATACACCAAGCGCAATTACTCATTCAAATTAAAATTTTAAATGGCTTTTATCCATGTTCATCTTTTTGTCACTTTCCAGTTTTAAAAATGCTAATGCATTTTTTTGTATTTGAGTGAGAGATTTAAATTTTTTTGTGAATATTCTTTATTACATATGTGATAAAGCTACGCAATGAATTAGCCTTCGTTTTTTTTTTTTTTTTTTTAATTACGTTTCTTTTAATAAACGTATATGAAGGTGTGTTAGATATCACTAAAAAATATGTATCTGAAAATCCATCCGCAGTCTGTGTAATGCGCATTTGAAAATCTTAAAATAAAACATTGGGCAAAAATATTAATATTTAATAAAGTAGTAGCGATTTTAAAAAATCCATTTTTTAAACTTTTTAAAATTTTTAATTAAATATGCAGTTAATTTTTGTTTTCAAAATTCACTGTTATTTAAACATTGAAATGCAGTAAGATCACCATTTGAACAATTAAAAAAAAATAAACAAAGTTGTTCAAAATGTATACTGTCTCCTTCACCGTCATAGAAACATATCCTTCGTTTCACGTTAGGTAATGTAACTTATCACTTTTTAGGGACACCACTCTACTTGTTGCCCGAAACTAATAATAATAATAATAATAATAAATAAATCAAATTTTGCTGTATTTATATCTTTCACTACATGAATGGAACATTGAAACCGTTTTTGAAGTATGAGTTTTCAAATAACAATTAAAAATAGTTTATACTAATTTATATATATATATACATATCAGTGGCGTGGCGTCCGGTCATCGCTGGATGCGGCGATGACCAAGCAATATTTTAAAACTCTTAATAAGCTTTTAAAACTCTACGATCCAGTTTTAGCAGAACATTTGGAGTTCATGTATAAGTGAAGGTAAGATTTAAAGTTTCTTTTTTGAACATTCAACCATTGAATTTTAGAGTTAATAATTTTTTAACCACAAACTTAAATAATTGCGATTACCACCGAAAATTTTCACGCCACGCCACTGATATATATATATATATATAAATATTCATTTTAAGCTAAACTTTCAAGACAGGATATAATAAATTCCCATTGGAAACCTTTATTTTACCAATAATACTACAGAAAACTAAACGATAAAACGAATGATAATTTAGCGTAGCAGACACGTTTCTAGATAGAAATATCAGCTTAAATTTAACCAATGAACGAAAAGCTTTGCCAATGTAACAAAAAAAAGGCAGAAAGAAAAACTTTACAATTAGCTGACTCTGATTGGTTATTCTACAGCCGAGCTTTTCAGCTGCTAAGGTATAATAAGTGATACTACGTAGTCTAGAATAATCATCACGTAATTTATTTATTCATGTTTGTTATTAAAACATATCAATGCCATATGCCATGACATATCTAGATATGCCTTGGCCAATAGCAGTAGCAGAATTAAAACGTGTATGATACCAACATTCATTAGTCAGTAACTAATGGAGAATGAAATTTGCAGTTGAAACAGAAGAACATATTGAATGTTTTGAGATATACTGGAATATTTAGCATTGACGCCAGCAGTTTGTGCTGTCCTGTTTTTGCGTCCAAATTGCCAGCACATCGTGCAGTTAATTTTACGCAGCTACTGTATTTTCCATGTTAATATAATCAGGAACCCAAAGAAAAATACAGCACATTCACTGTGATCGAGTTTGTTGTGTCAAATCTACAGTGTTTTTTTTTTACTGTGTTGTGATAAGCAGTTCAATGTGAACGCATTTTCCCAGGTTAAAAACTGAAGTTCCATACGAGACTGTACCAAAATTTCAGTAAATTGTGTCAAGATGGATATCATCTGGTTAACTCAGAATTTAGAGCATTGACGTGTGTAGACAATGCCCCAGTTCCGAACCCTGGCCTTGATATCTTTCGCCCTGATGGATAACATTAATTAAACTTTGACCTTTACCTGCAAAAAATAAAGTATTTCAGATTGAAAATTCATATTTATGTATAATATAATTATCATCCATGGTATTATGGGGTTCCTTGTGCAATTATTTTCATCTGTAAAATGATGCTGACGTTGCAGATGCAAAGGTACCAACATGTAAGTAAATTGTGTCAGGCTGGATATCGTCTGGGAAGCTGAGTGGATTGAGAATTTACACGTATAGTCAAAGAGTCATGTTCGTTCCTGGCCTAGGTAACTATTCCAACTTTGCTGTCCATCTACAATGAGTAATGTCTTTCTAGTCTTTGAGTTGGGGAAATAGGGTGTACACAAATTAAGTTTCATTGCCGTCATTGCGAAACAGCAGCTGTGTGGGCTTTACGTCCCAAATAATTGGACACATAGGGAATGCATAAGCACCGGTGTTATGGTAGAGGGTTTTGTATATGGATAGATTGAGATAGCATTTCGAAAGTAATTTTATTTTTCCCGCTGCATGTGATCCGGTGCTGTTCCAGTTGTATTGCGTGGCCTTCAGAATCACTTGGATGACTGTTATATTTGTATGGCAAAACTAGCCGGCTTATCAAATAGATAAAATAAGCAATATATATTCTACTTTTTTTTCAGCGTTAAGGCCTGTTCCTCATTTCAGTGTGCATTTTAATGATGTTACAGCCTTTCGATCAGAATGAAATGGATAACCACTTATTGAAGTGTACTAAAATATACATATTGGCAAATAATATCTATAAAACTAATTATAGTACGAACGCACCTCATTTGCCACGTTTGACGAGCAATTTCTGACTTGTTTTATTTTGACATATATTTTCGATAAATATTTATGACACACAAAAGCTGTGAATTTCACAGGTTTGCAGCTGTACCCCGTCTCTTTTACTTTGTTGTCATTCGAGAACTTTTAAGTATATGAATGAAAGAATAGATGCAAAAAAATATTCACAAAATTTTTTAACATAGTTATAAGAATTTTTCTTGCAGAATGCGTAAAGCTTTTGACAAAATTTGCCTAAAATGGGGAAAAGTGAAATTCATAGCGCTGAAAGCGTTTATGGGAGGGTTTAGTTTCATTGCGGTTAATGATACGTGTTTCCTTCTTGCCAACTGATATACTGTTGATTCTCTTCTGATATAAAGCGATTAAACCAATGGTAATGATTCTAGCAAAAAATCTAATCTTATTTCATAATGAGAAAAAAAAATTCTTTCCTTAAATTTTTTTCTATAAAGTACAAATTTTTTCTTTACAATTTGCTTTATAAAATGCAGATTTTTTTTTTTTTTTTTTTTTTTTTTTTTTTTTTTTTTTTTTTTTTTTTTTCACAATTTGCTTTATAGAATACAGATTTTTTGTAAATGATTTAATCAATCGAAAATCAATTATTATTTAATTATAGATTATTTAATCAAATATTTTACTAAAGTAAGTGATAAAGCTTTAATGTGATAAGAATATTTGTTTTTGTATTTATAAATATTGAAAATAAATTAGCATAACATTATAAAAATAGTCTATTTTGAAATATATGTCTCTTTTAGAATCGGTTGAATATTTGTATAAAGTTTAATTACTTTTATAATGATTGGATGCAGTGTGAATGTGACTTTACAGTCTGCATGAAATACAATCTACTGCCAACAGTTTTTTGCAATAAGGAAACGTTAAATATGCTCATTTTTATTATGATGTCTTGAGCATATATTAATATTATAATGTTGGAATGTTCTGGTTAACAGTTTTCTAATAATAATTCGTGTCTTTAGAACATTTGAAAAATTATTGTGTTGAAGTACTCTTATCGATGCATAGCTCGAACAACGATTGTTTTGTAGAACAATAATTTTTTTTTTTTCCCAATTCATACAATAATAATAATTTTTACTAAGAAAAATAATTATATGTATTAATTTTCAATATATTTCTTAATTTTAATTTACTTTTTCTGTTGTGCTTGTATGAAAATTAGGAAAGAATATATGGAACGCATTAAAATGAAATTCAGAATATTCATTTTTTTTATTACAGAAATCCTTAAGTTTTGCCCTGATAATTTCTCCTGCAGTGTTACATTAATTTATTTTTAATAAATGTCATATTTGTATATCACGTTTCATGTAGAGACGAGAAATACAGAAGAGAAATATAGTTTTTATTTGCATCTATATTTCATAAAAATGCATAGCAGCAGCATACTTTCACTTAACTTGCTGAAAGAAAAACTGTTTTTCATTTAACGTAGACAATTACTAAAGCGAGACAATTCAAGAATACTAAAGAAAAATGCAGATGTAATCATTTTCGTTACGTTTACTCTGTAAGTCAAAACTAATTTCTTCTTTTCGAAAAGATGTCTATTATGTGTAATCTTCTATTATTCTTTGTTAACAGATTTTTTTTTTTTCACGGAAGCTCATTACATAATACGAATAACGAAGTCCGTTGTTTTGAAGATATGCTAGTGATGAGAGCAAAAGTAATATATTGAAATTATTCCTTAAATCAAAACTGCAATATTGGAAGTAATATTCAAAATTTAGAAACTTTTTTTATAATACCATAACACGGGAAATATATATATATTAAATATAAATTCATTGAATCTATTTTAAAAGACTGACAAAAAATCCATTCTTTCAAAACTATGTTTAAATTAGACAATATAATAAAGATAAAACTATTTAGAAGAAAGTTTTTTTTTTTTTTTTTTTTTTTTTTTTTTTTTTTTGAGTTAAGATTGTTTTTGAAAAATATGCAGCCGATAGGAAAATTGTATCTTAATCAGATTAAAGGGGTGAAAAGGTTGTATTTAAATTATTATAAGAACAGATCAATAATTGTTTTGTGTTAATATAGACAAACCATGTACACTGTAATGTATGAATTTACTAAGTACTACAAACTAATGTCTACATTTTATAGAATAATTCCATTATTTTTCTTGGACGGAAATCACACACTTTCTTACATACACATGAAATAGAATAATAAATGTACATACATTGAAAAACTTTTCAAGAAGTAAAACATTTGTTGAAATATGATATTTAAAATTTTCATTGCTGTAAAAACTATTTTTTGTCATTAGAAACCATTGTGAAAACAAACAATAATAAATCTCCAAAAGATATATTTGACTTTCAGAAATAAAATAAAATGTTTCTGTAAAATTAGTCATTCAATTGCAAACAACAATTATAAACAAATATAAGTACACTCTAAAATTGGAAGGAGTGAAAAGGTCACTCTTTGAATGAATGACAGGCCTTTTCACTCTTTTTAGAATGACTTTTTTAGAAATACACTCCTTAATAGTCCTGGACGATATCAGAAATTTAATATCACAATATATCAAGCAGTTAATATCGATATTGGTATTATATTGCGATAACTACCTCAAAGTGTATAAGAACAGAAAAAATGCTCAATTTCGAAAGATAAAAGAGTGGTCGCAGTAATTTGTGTAAAAACGGATGTAGAAAGCAACGAATAAATGTTTTATACCTATTTGTTCACATAGAATTCTTTAAATACACTTGTAGTTATACAAAATAGAAATATCTTAGAAAAAGGAACCAATGTTCGATATCTATTTGCACTTATACGATTCATTGCATAGCGTTTTTCTTTAAAAATAGTACATCCCCATCCTTCCTATTTTATACACTATTCATTGATAATATTATAACTATTTAATTTCCTCATAAATGACAGCATATTATGAAAAATAAATTAAAATATAGTATTCTTAAGGACTTTGCGTAATTTAATATTATTAAAATAAGTGAAAAGCAAAGGCAAAAACAGAAATAGATTTAATGTCACATGTCATGCTAATATACATATAATTAGATGGCTCACATTACATTAGATTACATTAATTGGATGGCGGATACAGCAGAAATGTTGTTTCTCAATCTTTTTTCTAAGTTATCAATGCATTCTTGTACATATAAATGAAAATATAAGTGGATAAAGAGGAAGAAAGCAGGAATCCTGCTTTTTCAGAACATAGTGTCGCACACTGTCCCCCCTCTCAGGGGAAAAATTATTATTATTATTATTATTATTATTCCGAGGAGGAACCCATCGAATTTCCATAAAATAAAATGTTTAAGAAGGAACTGTAATATTAATTTATAGCAAATCTGCACCATTTCTTACAATGAAAAATGCATCTTATATTGGCTAGTCTGACATTCAAACAAATATTATTTTAACGCAAATGTCCGTTCTGCTCTATAAAGACACTCTATTTTTTTTGTAAAACTTCGCGTTTTATCAATGTGTCATTCTAATTTTGTTGTTTTCAAAAGTGGAGCATTTCCAGACGAGGAGAAATTCACAGCCACTGGAGTGAAAATGATGCACTTCTACAATACTTATTTCCGTTTTGAGACGAAATGCACGTTTATATTTTATATAAAATAACGTCATTTGCACCCGCTGAAGAATTCCACATTTACAATCCAGTCATAAACAGCATCTATAGAAAAGTATGCACAGACATCACTATCGCGGATTATTACACAAATCCAGGAAAAAGCGGTGTCGTAAACTCAGCAGAAAAACCGGGCTATCTTATGATTCATATTCCTTCATTTGTTTGTAACATTAATATGGATACTTAAAATCAAAAATAATTTATAACAGCACTATGTTTTGTCAAAAATAATTTATTTTCCTTCTTTAAATAGCCCGTATTTTAATTACAATTTTTTTCAGTTAATTTGAGAAAATGGCAACAAAAAGATATAGTAATATATTATTTTCCAACTATTTTCCCTTTACTTTCTACAGAAATGCAGTACTTCAGTTATCACCATTACAGAAATTGTATTAAAAATTACAAAAAATGTAATATCTCAAAAGTAAATTGAGATGCAGTTTTCAAACAAATTACAGTTACAGATTACAGTTATTGGCTAAATAGTCGATTTTCGTTTTTAAATATTAAGTGAAAGATTGTTTAATTGTGAATATTATCTACACCTCATTTTCACCCATACGGCAAAATATCGCGACTTGTTTTAAATTTTGTTAATACACCAAGCGCAATTACTCATTCAAATTAAAATTTTAAATGGCTTTTATCCATGTTCATCTTTTTGTCACTTTCCAGTTTTAAAAATGCTAATGCATTTTTTTGTATTTGAGTGAGAGATTTAAATTTTTTTGTGAATATTCTTTATTACATATGTGATAAAGCTACGCAATGAATTAGCCTTCGTTTTTTTTTTTTTTTTTTAATTACGTTTCTTTTAATAAACGTATATGAAGGTGTGTTAGATATCACTAAAAAATATGTATCTGAAAATCCATCCGCAGTCTGTGTAATGCGCATTTGAAAATCTTAAAATAAAACATTGGGCAAAAATATTAATATTTAATAAAGTAGTAGCGATTTTAAAAAATCCATTTTTTAAACTTTTTAAAATTTTTAATTAAATATGCAGTTAATTTTTGTTTTCAAAATTCACTGTTATTTAAACATTGAAATGCAGTAAGATCACCATTTGAACAATTAAAAAAAAATAAACAAAGTTGTTCAAAATGTATACTGTCTCCTTCACCGTCATAGAAACATATCCTTCGTTTCACGTTAGGTAATGTAACTTATCACTTTTTAGGGACACCACTCTACTTGTTGCCCGAAACTAATAATAATAATAATAATAATAAATAAATCAAATTTTGCTGTATTTATATCTTTCACTACATGAATGGAACATTGAAACCGTTTTTGAAGTATGAGTTTTCAAATAACAATTAAAAATAGTTTATACTAATTTATATATATATATACATATCAGTGGCGTGGCGTCCGGTCATCGCTGGATGCGGCGATGACCAAGCAATATTTTAAAACTCTTAATAAGCTTTTAAAACTCTACGATCCAGTTTTAGCAGAACATTTGGAGTTCATGTATAAGTGAAGGTAAGATTTAAAGTTTCTTTTTTGAACATTCAACCATTGAATTTTAGAGTTAATAATTTTTTAACCACAAACTTAAATAATTGCGATTACCACCGAAAATTTTCACGCCACGCCACTGATATATATATATATATATAAATATTCATTTTAAGCTAAACTTTCAAGACAGGATATAATAAATTCCCATTGGAAACCTTTATTTTACCAATAATACTACAGAAAACTAAACGATAAAACGAATGATAATTTAGCGTAGCAGACACGTTTCTAGATAGAAATATCAGCTTAAATTTAACCAATGAACGAAAAGCTTTGCCAATGTAACAAAAAAAAGGCAGAAAGAAAAACTTTACAATTAGCTGACTCTGATTGGTTATTCTACAGCCGAGCTTTTCAGCTGCTAAGGTATAATAAGTGATACTACGTAGTCTAGAATAATCATCACGTAATTTATTTATTCATGTTTGTTATTAAAACATATCAATGCCATATGCCATGACATATCTAGATATGCCTTGGCCAATAGCAGTAGCAGAATTAAAACGTGTATGATACCAACATTCATTAGTCAGTAACTAATGGAGAATGAAATTTGCAGTTGAAACAGAAGAACATATTGAATGTTTTGAGATATACTGGAATATTTAGCATTGACGCCAGCAGTTTGTGCTGTCCTGTTTTTGCGTCCAAATTGCCAGCACATCGTGCAGTTAATTTTACGCAGCTACTGTATTTTCCATGTTAATATAATCAGGAACCCAAAGAAAAATACAGCACATTCACTGTGATCGAGTTTGTTGTGTCAAATCTACAGTGTTTTTTTTTTACTGTGTTGTGATAAGCAGTTCAATGTGAACGCATTTTCCCAGGTTAAAAACTGAAGTTCCATACGAGACTGTACCAAAATTTCAGTAAATTGTGTCAAGATGGATATCATCTGGTTAACTCAGAATTTAGAGCATTGACGTGTGTAGACAATGCCCCAGTTCCGAACCCTGGCCTTGATATCTTTCGCCCTGATGGATAACATTAATTAAACTTTGACCTTTACCTGCAAAAAATAAAGTATTTCAGATTGAAAATTCATATTTATGTATAATATAATTATCATCCATGGTATTATGGGGTTCCTTGTGCAATTATTTTCATCTGTAAAATGATGCTGACGTTGCAGATGCAAAGGTACCAACATGTAAGTAAATTGTGTCAGGCTGGATATCGTCTGGGAAGCTGAGTGGATTGAGAATTTACACGTATAGTCAAAGAGTCATGTTCGTTCCTGGCCTAGGTAACTATTCCAACTTTGCTGTCCATCTACAATGAGTAATGTCTTTCTAGTCTTTGAGTTGGGGAAATAGGGTGTACACAAATTAAGTTTCATTGCCGTCATTGCGGAAGAGCAGCTGTGTGGGCTTTACGTCCCAAATAATTGGACACATAGGGAATGCATAAGCACCGGTGTTATGGTAGAGGGTTTTGTATATGGATAGATTGAGATAGCATTTCGAAAGTAATTTTATTTTTCCCGCTGCATGTGATCCGGTGCTGTTCCAGTTGTATTGCGTGGCCTTCAGAATCACTTGGATGACTGTTATATTTGTATGGCAAAACTAGCCGGCTTATCAAATAGATAAAATAAGCAATATATATTCTACTTTTTTTTCAGCGTTAAGGCCTGTTCCTCATTTCAGTGCAGGACCACCAGATACATATATTTTGAATTTTTGAACCAGACAGAAGAAGCTTCACCAGATACAAATGCAAGTATGCAGAAGTGTGTGGAAATTTCTTTGTTATTCAGGACCACACCTTATTTTTCAAGTTTAATTAAACAATCTAGTTCGTGATATAGGTCATCGTAAAATAAAGGGTCAGCTGCATGATTCTCTGCTTCAACAATATAATTTAGTGCAAAAATGTGTGAAAATATAATTTTATGGAAAGAGGCAAGGATGCATTTCAAACTATTTCTCGATTGATATCGACTTAGTGTATTGCAATAATTTTCAACGATTAATGGTAGAGTTACATGTTGAATACAAGCCAGTACAACGGAGGCTCCTCATCGATTCATAGAAGTTTAGTTTAAAATTCATTTTGATTACAAATGTGAAACCTTCAATACCTATTGTCCATGCAGGTCGTATGAAAATAACGTATTTGAACATTTGAAAGGTATTGCAAAATTACATTACAACGTCCACCAGGGAAACAAATGTGCCGACTTAAAGGTAATAGAACTGCGAACTGGGATACAATAATATTTTACGAAATTCAAAGGTTTCTTATGTGAATGGGACAAACTTGCAAGGACGTTTTCGTGGAAAAGTGTCCGCTGGAGAAATAAATATTCCTGTTACGGAAAATGTTTCACGCCAGTCATTAATGAAAAAATAAATGTGTATTTAACGCCCCTTAACAAAAAACTTGCACTTAGTGAACTATTTGTTAAAGCTATGAATAATCTTATACACATATTTCCATAAATGACCGAGACTAAAATAAAATTAGGTATTTTTGTTGGACCTCAAATAAAACAACTATTTCAAGATTCTATTGCCAAAAGTGCTTTCGAGAAAATAGCATGAATTCTTGTGAAAATTTATGCACTTTTTTTTGGAAATAGAAAGTGTCAAAATTATGGAGAAATTGTTGTAAATCTACTCTATTCATTTAAAGCATTTGGATACAAAATGTCTTTAAAAATACATTTTCAGAATTCTGAATTTTTCGGATGATATGAGAGCAGTTTCTAATGAACATGGAGAAAAGCCACCAGGATCTAGCTAAGATGAAAGAGAGATACAGCGGAAAAGGAGACTGTTAGGAGACAGATGATGAAACTTTTCTTCATTACCTCTATTCCTCACTACCAAATAGTTCTCTCTCTTATATTTCTTACGTTTATTTATTTATTTATTTATTTATTTATTTTTTTGCGCAAGAGACATTTTTTTTTCAAGGTGATTACACTTTCAAGCAATATGTTTCCACATCAATATCGTTAATGATGTCTCGATATTGAAATAGAAAATATATTCCCTACTTATTTTGTGTCTCAACAATAATGTCCATAATACTGGAATTTAAGGTCTCTAACTTTTTGCACCAGATAACATTTCGTTTATTTATAATTTATATATTTTTAATAGCCATTGGAGGTTATGTTTTGAATTTCTAACGTTATTAGCGTTACTTATTGAACATTTAATACAATCGATTTTAGTATACTAGTTATTACTTATGAGAAAGAGGAAGAAATAGCGATTAAAATTAAATGTCTTTAGAAAGTTCAATTATCAAGGGATTTTTGTTTAATGCACCGACTTCCTTTTAACTACATTAAGCAATATCAACGGAAAGATCATCATTAGATGAAATTACTAGAAATAATAGTTTGGAGTCCTAATTGGGCTAAAGAAATTTTATACGGGAATTATCTTTCAGGAAAATAAAAATAAATTAGTTTGCATTACCAATTATTAGTATTATAATCAAAATAATCTTAATCCTAATAAATTGTATTTGTGTTTATTAGATTTATAATATGAGTTTAAACTGGAATTATCAAGAGCTCAGATGACAAAGATGGTAAGAGACAACATCATCATTTTGAGAAAATAAGCTGTAAATTTCCAAATCTTTTTATCTCTACTGTCGCATACCTGCTTTAACAATTAGATCAATTAGATTTTTTTCAGTAATTTCACAGATGGTAGAGTGTTACTGATTATCTTCAATCAATTGATTAACTATTTTTTTTTCACATACCACTTTTATCTTCTGATCTTTTTATTTAAAACGCTTTCAGAAGCTATCTTGCTGAAAATACTTTCTATTTGACTCAATTAAACTCTTGCTAATAATGACGAAATCTACCTTAATTTCGGATCTTTTAGAATGTGGGATACAAATTCGCATTATAAATTTTCTTTAAGATTACATCTTTTATCAATATAGTTTTGTTGAATAGTTGAAACAAACATAAATTTTAATTGACAAAACTATTAACTAATTTAGATATGCAATTTTAATTTATAATTTAAATATTATATCCAATTATCATAATTTTTACTTTTTATTTCATATGTAATCAAATATATATTTACATTAGTTAATATATATTCCTATGTGAATGGCATATCTTTCGCAAAAATAAAATGTTAAGATTGACAATTTCAAAACTATGCTTTTCTGTATTTATATTTTTATCCACAATCAGAATTAAAAATAACAACTGAACTAGAATTATTCTTGTAGTTTATGTTATTATTAATTTTTAGTGAATATTGCACAGTTTTAATAATTATGAAAAATATATTACAATTTAAAGAGAAATAATTTACCTTCAAATGTATTTTAAAACAGTTTTTACGTGTTTCGTGGGAACCTAATAAACAAAATATCATTTTGTTTGAGCAAGTATTTGAAATAATTACATAGAATTATTCATTAAAAAAGAAGCAAACAGAATTTACTGAATACATTGCTAAAATTATTTAAATATATAGTTTAAAAAATGCTAACTTTATTCCTTGAATTATTCAGAGGTTGTTGAGTCAATATCAAGAAATATCTTACTATTGTATTGGTGATAATTACCGGAAAAACACGAATTCAAGTTTTTTATATTGATTTTCTGTTTTTAAATAATTTATTTCAAGATAGCAAACCTGAGTGTATAAAACAATTACACTTCTCTTATCGTATTTCTAGAATAATTTTTATAATATTTTCTCTATCTAAAAATCAATTATTTTGAACCATTTTTGTTTGCAGACGGTTTCTTAACCATGTCCCAATAATGCATTAGACAAAAATATATTGTGTAATTATATTGTGCGTTATACACAAAATATTTAATGTTTTTCTTAAAATAAAATAAGTAAATTAAATTTAAATAAATTTAAAAACAGATTGCGAAAAACACGAATTAATAAATATTTAATTTTTATCTAAATAGAAATTTGTGGCTGGTCTCGTTACAAAAAATGTCTAATACAGCATGTAAATTCGACCTTGGTATATCTAACTACCATTGTAAAGACTTCAAATTTTGTAGTATTTTACATGCTATTTTAGAAATGGTGAAACGGATTACATACAAAAATTTCCAGAATCACCGATAGATAACGCTGCACAAAAACAACAACAACAACAATATATATATATATATATATATATATATATATATATATGATATGACACATTATCTTATTGTGTTTCTAATACATGGCTAGGATTGTTCAGACAGCAATGGTTTTTAATAAAATACTCCCTTCTCTCCCCACTTCTTTTCTGTTTTTAACAGTGTTCGTAGTATAGATCCTGGAACCCGGAACAGCGGTTTTGAAGCGAGGCTTTTATGGGTGAGTTATGGACAATTAGCGTTCGTAACACCAGTTTAAATCTAAACTTCCAAATAATTATATGCACATATCCATAAGTACTTCACTTTTTAACTTAATTTTAAATTGTAATTATCATCTTTTGTGTACTGAATCATTTGTGCATTTGTATATTTTATTATTAAGATTAATTTTAGAATTCTGAACTAGTTTATTTTATGCAAAAATATGAAAAAAGTCTCGAAAAAAAAATAATAAACTCATGCGAAACGAACTTTTTCCTTTTTAATTTCGATTACCCTTACGGTAAAGAAAAGTAAAGGAGTTTAAACTACCACTGAATATTAGCTTTCGGATTGTAAGTGTTAGTACAAAACTAAATATTAATTCATGCTTTAAACCATGTTCTAGATATAAAAGACAATAAAAACTGTGGAATGTCATGTCTTCTGAAATATTTGTATAACGACACAGAAATCAGTCTTGTGTTTCCAACAACCTGAAAATCTAGTTCGCCGGGTACGAATCCATATCAATTTTGTTTGAGGGGACGCTGAAAAAAATCTGCCTTATCGAAGATGCGTGGTACCCTTGGTAGGCGTGAAGAAGATATCACTCTGCTTGTCAACAGTATCACAGACAAACAGTCCGCAGTTGAACAAGCTGTTCACAGACTGCATAGTTTGCATCTTCAAGAACAGAACCATGTTGAGCAGCATTTCCTGTCGATAAGTCCGTTGTCACATGAATGCTTTATACGTTCGAATAAAATATTTTTAAGACGTGTCTTTTCAGTTTATAGTAAACTGTGCAGTGTCATCTATAGGTGATTTCTGGAACTCTTGTGTTTCCGTTAATCTGTATCACTATGTATTGAATTATATGTTTACAACATTTAAAAGTTATACACTTAGTAGTTCAATATATAGAAATGTCGGAGTATGAGTTTCCTGTTCTGGCAATCATGTATATAAAGCAGCCTGCTTGCCAGGTTTTCGCCATTTTATTTTAGTGTATTTGTATGATGCGAAATGTGCTATTCTGGAACAAGTGGTATTTCCCAACCCTTTGATGTTTTATTTTTATTAGTATTTTTTTTTTATATATAGATGTTAGTACATATAATATGATCTAATGTTCGAAATACTTTTCGTTTTGCTGAATAAGAGAATGAAAACAAGTAATCCTTAATTTCCGACTGCATCGTTTATTTCTGGCATTAGCGGGCGCAGATTGTGTCCATTAGTTCTAAAAATGATGCTACCGGCACGGAATTGTGCCCAAGTATTAATATACGTCAAAATACGTTATTTTATCACATTTGAGATAGTAGTCAAACTGTCACAAACATATGTATTTTTACGGGTTTAGGAATAAGACCTCTTCTAGCCCGCAACTACAGATTATTCGTATTCAATGTGTTAATAAATTAACTGTTTTTCATAGGTTTGTGGATTTTTTCAATTAAAGTAGAAATATATTAAGTTTACACCCAACAAAATATTAAAAATTACTTGTCGTGTTACAAAAGTAAATTGAAAAAAAAATATTTTATTAACAATGTTGAAAATATACTCAAAATTCAGTATATTTATCCAGACTTGTATTGATTTTTATTATTGAAATTTTCTCCCATTGTTCGTTGAAGTACATTTTGACGACATGATATTTTCAAAATTGCTATAGCAATTGCGATGAGCCATTTAAAACTTGCACGCTTTTTTTCACGAAATCGTTTATGCGTCGGAGAAAAATAAAAATATTTACAGTCGGACCTCGTTATCTCGACACCCGGTTTTCACGTCACCCCGCTTATCACGTCAGTATTCGAAGTCCGAATTTTCTGTATATGATTTTAATGTAAATAAACTCCTTATTTTACGCCGTTGCATAAGTTTCAACTCCGGATATCCCGACTTTTTAGGAAAATTGTTCATTTTTCATAATCCAACTTGGAAGCACGGAAAATAAGCGGTAACTAATGTCTTAGTCAAACTTTTCACAAAGGAGTCTAAAATACCCATTGTGTTAAATGAGAAATTTTACTTCAATCCTTTATCTGAATAAATAAACCCACACACTATGAGAGACCCACTTAAGCTCCAGATAGATGTATCAGTCTACTCTCGGTCTTTTCGTTCTGGCCAGACGGCGCTTTCTTGTGGTTACACGGCGTTTTTCATCCGACTAAAACTGAATCATTGCATCGCGTTGAAACGATCAGAAATTATCTAACATCCATTTATGAAACAATGAATATTGATTACAATTTATTGTATACTATTGAAAAAAGAATTGTAAGAAGCACATCTAGGGATAAGCCAACATTATTTTATCATTATTTCCTGTAACAATAAAAAAAAGTCATCATAAATCTGATTTTTATTCTTTTCAACTTTGTTTTCGTGTTTATTTTGTTTAATAATAATGTTTTATTGCTTAAAACTGCAAGACCAGTTATGAATTTAAAATTGTCTTACATTAATTATAAATACAGCTTTTTATAAACATATTTTTCTCCAACTCCGTTTACCGCGACACTCCGCTTTTGATGATATTTTTTTCTGGTCATTAGAGTGTCGGGATAACGAGGTTCGACTGTATTTGATAATGTCTAAAACTTTTTCGCTTTACTGTTACAAAACAATTTGAATTTATAACCATAATTTGCGCTACTATACAGTTTAAGTTCGCTGTGAATGACATAAAAAATTATTATACTTTCTTAAATTGATACGGTTGAAGAAAACGAACAAAACTACAAGACAAATTACAATTCTTTTTCAAATCTACCCTTCTAGGAACATAATAACGCGTTCTTAGGAATAATGGATCATGCGCAGTATAGCTTAAATATCCAGCTTCAAAGAATATTATGTGTGTTTATAGGAACTAGTAACAAAACAATTTTTCTAGATGTGCTCTCGATAATTTTCAAGCAGATCCTTTGAAAAACATATTAACAAAAAAAAAAAAAAAAAAAAAAAACAGAAACAATTATTCAAAGTAGTAGATAATCAAAAATTATACAATTACAATCCGATATGGTACTGTAAAATACTGAACAATTTTAAATTACTATTTAATTAATTTAATACGATAACGTATTTTTATCCGCTGTAGGCTAACTCCATAAAAACTTGTCATGTTTGTCACACAGTTGAAAATCCCTATGCTTGTTGGCCAGCGTCATTTTCGAAAAGTTTGCTTCGCGTTATTCAATTGATGGGGTATCACCGATTAAATAAGTCACATTTTTCCGTTCTACAATACCTACTGGTAGCCAAAAATCATAATATGTGACACACATGACAAGTTTTCATGGAATTAGCCATTATAATCATTCAAAATCAAACGAACTCATGCTTCCCACAGAATAATTTACAATTTGTTAACTATCAATTTACTTTAAATGTTTAATTGGATATAAAAATTATTATACGATCTGAAAAAATGCTTCCCATATCTCCATATATGTTCACATATTTCCACTAATATAATAACATTCTTTTTCTGAAATTTAGAAAAACAGTGTACACTGTTATATTTAATTCGAACATTTTGTTTGATGAAGTTATCATATAAATTCAATTTTTCCCTCTGAGCGAAATATGTCATTCGATTGTCAGCCCAGGTAGCCCAGACAGTAAAGCAATGACAATGCAAGTCAAAGATTCTGGGTTCGAGGCCCTGCTTGGATATTTTTTTCGTTTAATTGACATCATGAAATTTGCACTAGTGCAAATAATAATTCAAACCGAAAGAGAAAAAAATAATTTTAGAAGAATAAATATTAACGAAATAATCAAGACGTTTTCTGTTAAACGACAAACTTAATATCAGATACAATTAACGAAATAACAGAAAAATAAATTAATCGTATATAAAATCTCAAAAACTAAATGTTTCAAGTACTCCAGATGAATTGATTGCTGAAAATCTCTTTAAGTAATACTTAGAGCTAAATTGGTTGACGTTTCTAATGATGATTTTGCTTCAACATAAGTATTTTCAAGGAAATTATCGGTAAAACACTGAAACTAAAGTCCAATATTTGTTTGAAGAAAAAAAAATTAATAAGTTGATTAAAGATAAAACTACATAAGTGAGTCATTGTAATACATTATGATAACAGTGAATGTCAAACTAATTGGAATCCTTATTTTAATCTAGAAATAAATTAGGTATTTCAAAAAGTCTGAATTTTTTAAACCATTTAATTTGTCATTCAAAGTCATAATGGGATAATGCATATTTATATAATTTTTATGTTAATGGACAACATTTTATTCAGATGCAATTATCGTAATAAAATAGAATGGAATCATTAGAAACAAATTTCTAAATTTTACAGTTTGATGTATTTCAGAAAATTAAACTGGAGTAATTAGACGTTAAAAGACTCTTTAAGAATATATTTGAACTAAATCGTTTGACATTTTGAATTATAGTTTTTTTTGTGTTGATATCTAATATTAGTAACTTCAGGAAATTATGTGTCAGAGAACAAAATTCAACTAGAATTCTCAAACAAACGTAAAGGTTTGATAAGATAATTAGAGATAACAAATTATCAATGTATCATTAAAGTATTTCCCAATGTTCAAAATTAATTACTACTGTTTTTTAATCACGGAATAAATTACGCATTAAAGGTAATATTACTATCATCTTTAAATATTTATATCCATGGCTGTAATTGAATAGATTTAATTTTTATAAATTGTCTTTTGTTTGGTAAACTTTCATTTAGATACTATTAGCTAAATATTAAATAATGAAGAAGGGTAGAATAAATATTTCTATAACTAAATGCTAAAAGTCTTTTATAAAATTTCTTCGAATAAAAAGAAAGGTTAAAGCAGCATTGCCAGGAATTAATTTAATTGGCCCTCATAATTATAATTATTTTAGAGTTTTGATGTATAATATATATGTCTAATAAATTCCAGTGTAATATAGATAATTTAAAGAAGATTAAGATATTAAAGAGACTGGAACTCAACTTAAGTATTCTTACTATGATGTAAGTTTTATAAGCTGAATAAATATTAAATACTCTAAATGGCTTATTAAAATATTTGAAATGCATTATAAATATGAAATTAAGTACTGTCTTAACTTTAATTGGGAAATCAATTATGTAGTTTTAATAGAATCTGATTTCCACAAATTAAGAATACTTGTGTACAGTCGTGGGAAAAAAAAAAATTAAACACTCCTATTATCTCTGCAACTAATTACAATAGAAGAAATTTACTGGTATGAAACGACTGGAAATAAAGCCTACTTTTATATGATATATATAAAATTTTCTTAGGGGGCCATAGATAAATCAAAACCAGAACAATCTTTGGTTTTTTCAACACCCAACTTTGACAATATATTTTTAATCTTCGGTTCAATATATGCCTAGAAATGAAATTTCAAGTTATTTGGATGATAAGTTTTTTTAATTATAAACCTTCGAAACTTAGAACATCTAATGTAAAATAAATGTTCATATATTTATTAACATCTCCTGAAATTATAATTCTAATATGATAATTTTGTGTGTGGTTATAATACTAAATAAAAAGAAAAGTGCTCAGTTTACTGATGGCATTGAGCCCACAGACTATTCACACCAATTGTATATTATACTCTTATTTCAAAGAATAATGCCCCACGAAAAATAAACTAAGGAGATTATCTCCCACCCCCGTTTCACATCTATGTACTTAGCCTCCATAATGAGCCTCCAAACGTCATCAGGGAAGCGCCTAATCAGAATAAACCGGTATACACAATTTGAAGCAAATCTGATAAAAAAAACCCATTCATCTATATTAACCACTTCACCGGCGAAGAAATATTACAAAAACTGTTCCATTCATTCCTTCCTTCGGAAAACAATCTATATATATATTACGCTAACGTACGTGGCACAGAAATCGCGAATATTTGTTATTGTCTAATGGCAACGCCCGAGAAACGCATCTCATTGGTTATTGTGAAAAGTCCTTTGGCAGGATTTAGGGCGATCGGGTTTATTTACATTTCGCCGTAGAGGAAAATGCTCCATGATGTTTCCCTCTTTCGCTGCAATTATAGAGCTTCAAAATATCATTTGAAATGCCCGTAAAAGATCTCGGTGAATACTTGAAAGTGAAGAAGAAGCCGAATTAAGAACAGAAAATTGAAATAGATTGAATCAGGAATAAAGTTAAACACAGAGCATAAGCGATCGCTAAAATAGGCTTAATAACCGCAGAGTGCACGCGTTACTTCTGAAATCCTAATTATTGATTTAAACGTTCCAGGGGACACAACTGTGGAACTTTGAGTAAAACGTGCAATTTCTGCAAAGCACTATATTGGAAATGCGAATTAATCAGCAGCAAGAAATTTAAAAATGTTGTCATGACGTCAAGTAATTTTGTTTACTTCCCTCTGTACGGATCTGCGATTCGAATTTCAGGTTCATTTAAGAATATTATTATGGGCCCACCAGAAGTAAGATACAATAAAACCTGCTTAGACGGAAACGACCAGTGATAAATTCCGTTTTATGCAGTTTTTTTAAATTGAACAAAGCATAATAACATTTTTGGGGAGAGAGGGAAGCTGTAACTTTTTTTTGTTTGTTTATTGCAGGATTCCATTACAAACAGGCTTTACTCTATTAGAAAATAAATTTGCTGGATGGTACTTTTTAAAACATTCTATATAGTAATATTTGCTTACAATTTTATTATTTCTTTTTCAATTATTACAGTTTATGTTGTATTTGTAATTGCTTTTTCATCTAAAGATTTTAAATAAAAAATTAAATTATTGAAAATATAATTAAATTTTAATTGAATTCATCAATAACTTTGGAATAAAAAGAGCATGAGACATATAAAAATGAAAAAACTTAACCTGTAAATTTACACAACTTTGGAACTGAACAAGAGTCGGGCCCTGGTAATTTGCAGTCTCCACCAGTGTTGAATTCAGGCACTTTTCTCCGGTAGCGATTTCTGTGGCTCCGGGGGGACATTATAGAATTCCGGGGGGGAAATTGCCCTTTTTGACCATTGAAAACACTAAATCTCAAATCTTCCGGGGGGGCACGTCCCCCTCGGGTCACCCCCCGAATTCAACACTGGTCTCCACTCCCACTCCCCTCTGAATGCACCTGCGATAAAAATTTCAGATTCATTTACGAATATTATTAAGGCCCGGGAAACGCCGGGCGGGTCAGCTAGTTTCGGTTAAAAATCGAAGAGTAGAACAAGATGTTTCCTTACATAGTCCATGCTCTCCCCTGTATTCAGTTGTCAACATCTTTTGTGATAAGCTATCTCAAGAGACGATCTGGATATAATGTTTGGAATAATGGGAGGACATAATCCTCAACTTTTGAAGGTCAGTAACGGGGCCCTTCTCTCTGCTTGATTTGCTTCTAATCTGAGGTTGTTAGCTATTTTCTATTTTAGGTTACATTATAAATTTTATGAACATTTGGTTTTATACCTTTAAAAATTCTACTAAAGACAGCGAAATAAATAAATCCTTTGATAGCCTGGTTTTATTCTGAGTTTCTTCCGTTTTTCATTTATGTATTTATTCTTTTTTTTTTTTTTTTTTTTTTTTGATAAAACTTTTAGTTATTATTTCCGGAAAGGTGAAAAAATATGATATTTATATATCTTTTAATTTACAAATGTGAAGTAGTCTGTTCCTTTAAAAAACAAAAACAAACAAACGCACAAGCAAACAACAACATTTTTTTTCTATACTGCAGGATTTGCCGTCCTATAAAACATTACAAATACACACATGCAGTCACAGGTCTTCAACATTATTTGTTTTATTAATACATCTCACACAATTTTGAAAATCAGTGAAATAAACATTTTTAAAAGAAAGGATTTTGCATTAATTCCATTTTTTCTAAATATTCTACTGAATTTCTAATGTCGACGTGAATTAATTATTTTTATTTAATATCTGGAAACGTATAACGTTTATTTTATTATTAAAAATGTGAATCTGCTTTCGAGGCTAATTATAAATCATACGGTACCAAAAAGTTTAACGTTCACGGTTATTTTGATTGAATAAAATAAAAGTTTATGGTCCTGTAATTTATGAAAGATTTCTATTTGTTTATCTTCATCAGAAAAATATTAATATTTTTTCTACAAAAAGGAGTTAAGAAAAAAAAATATTTTTTCATACAGAAGATTAAGTGCACACTAGTCTTCGTACTGTTTCCATTTTTTTTTTATCTCTAAGTTATCATATATTTAAAAAACCCCGTAAAAATAAATAAATATATATATAGAGAGAGAGAAAGAAAAAGTAAATATTAGTAAACAATACAAAGTATTGTACACCCCATGGAAAAATAATGACACGGATAAAAAATGCTACTTTCTAAATTTTTCCCAGAATTTTAAAAACTTATATATTACACAAAAGTAACAAAATCGCAGAATACAGCATTTTGCCAATAAAATAAATGGTTAATTTAATCACATATGTACTATAAAGGATGTTATATAACAAGTCAAATAATGCTGCTGGTGTTATTTATGATGGTCAATTATCTGCACAAGGGATATAGCTCCTGGAGGGGGTGCCCTCCTCGGGGGTCTTACTGAGAGAACCTACCCTGTATGTACGCAAGGCTTCCCAGGGTTATACGAAAACTCCGAACGGTTAGCCCGACGGGTGCGATTGGGTTCGAACCCAGCACCTTCCGTCTACCAGCTTTGAATCCACTGGTGAGGCGTGAAATAATTCAATTGAAAAACATAAGTAGTGACGAAATCGGTGATACCATAGTATAAATATATATGAAAGTAAATGCCACCTAAATATGTGAAACTTTTATTTAAAGCTAATGGCGCAACAAAGGGAGCGGGACGGGAGATTAAAAAAACATTTCCTTCACGCATAAAAATTGATTAGGTTCATACGAAATTTCTCGTGTATAGATTAATTGGTGATGTCTGAAAATCGACTTACTGAAAAGCATAAACGGACAAAAAAGTTAATCATAGAACTATTTCAAGGTTTCTTAATATTATCCCATTCTTCATTGAAAAATTAAATGAAGATAGTGAAACAATAGCAGCAAAGTACTCGAGTTACTGCTATTGCTGCTTTTTACCCTCCCCTTTCCCTAAAAATTCGAGAAGGAGCTCTTTTTTTTAACTTTTCAAACAACTAACGCCTTTAATTATATTTAAGGGAATTTTATACCTAAACAAAAGAAAAACAATGTTAATGTTTTTCATGTTGTTCATGTAATTAATGTTCAAACATATGAAGATAATTTAAATATTTTTTAGCGTTTCATAATAAATGTCGTATTCCTCAAAAACAAATTTAAATACAAACGTCTAGAAAAGAGGAATTCCATAATAGCATTTAAAAATAATATTAGTTTATGTAAATGACTTTCATTGTAAAGAAATTAAGAACAATTTTCCTGTCACTTAAAGTTTTAGTTCGAAGTGGTCCAATGCAAGAATTCAATAACATCAAGTAATGATTTATATGAAAAAGGTAACAAAATTTGTTTGTTGGTTAGAGATAAAGTATCTTCAAAAGGACATTTTTCTATAAATTTATATTAAAAACTATATATATAATGTAAAGACGAAAAAAATTACAATTTCTTTTTCAAATAAAAAAGATTTTGAACTATAACAAAAATATTACTGTCTTTAATAACGATCTTTACTTTTACTTAAAAAGAAAATAATGAAAAACCTAACACTGTCTCCTTAAAATAATTCCTCGTTTGTAACTGAAAAACATCTTGGACTAAAACCACTATGCTCCAATGCTACATACAGCTTTCATACTCCCTCTAGCATAAAAATGCAGTGGACTTTTTCTTTCATTGTGATAGATGAAGGAAGAAATCAATCACTTCCATTTTTCTCCACCGAAAAATGGAGGAAGAAATCCGAGGAAGCTAAAATTGTTTAATCAACACTCGCGGTTGCCGAAAACGATACAGTCTGCTACCACGAGATGCTTCGGGGCTAACAATAACGGTAAGGTGCTTCAACAACGAGGTATCTCGGGGCAGCCTTTGAAGTGGTTAAGGCGGTCTGAGCCACCCGTTTCGCCCCTTTATATTTAACCAATGAACCTCCAAATCTAATCAGGGAAGCGCCTTATCAGAATGAACCACTGTGCCAAGTATGAAGCAAATATGATAAAAAAAAATTATATATATTAAGGGGTATTGGTCTCCCTTTCCCCCCTTTATTCTTAAACGATGAATCTCCAAATCTAATCAGGAAGCATCTTATCAGAATTCACGCTATACCAAATTTGAAGCAAATCTGATAATTCTGCATTAAAAACACATTTATCTAATTTAAGGCGGCTTATTTTCCCGTACCCCATTTATAATTAAACAATGAACCCCCAAAACTAATCAGGGAAGTGACTTATCGAAATGAACCTAGAAAAAATTGAAGCAAATCAGATATTTCTATCGAGAGTTGTCGCATTACGTACGTAAATACATACATATATATAAACGTACATACAGAACCTGCGGGCACATTACCTCTCAGCGTTTGATAGCTTGTGAGCTAAAAACCCAAATTTAATTTTAAATTTAATTTGTAATTTTAAAAGTTTTATAATATGAATTATGAAATTAATATTCGATCAAAATATTAATTGCAACCTAAAATTTTTTTGCTAGGATTATATAATTTATGTTCTGATTTATGCAAATTCTCAATTTCAATTTTTTCTTTCAAGTACTTTATGAATTATTTGTAAAAAACTTCAAAATGACGGTTTAAATTTATGAAGTCCAGAAAAGCTTAATTGGGATTGATTTGGATTTCCGGTGTTCATTTTTATACTCGTTTTGTATACTCGTAGATAAATTAGAGTTTCTATTAAAAGAGTCCCAAATGTGGCCAAGTTTTTTGCTTATAATGCTCTTAATATATATATAAAAAAATTTTTTAGATAATATGACAAACAACATTGTACACAATACCCTGCAATCAGAAATAAAAGGTGACAAAATTTTTATGAAAAATGAGCGTGTTTACTAAATAATGTTTCACTGCGCATGCCCGAATGAAATCAAAATATAATTTGCATAATGTGTTAGCTAACTGTTTAGAGCATCTTTTGTGAAAGTCTCAAAAACATAGTTTGAAAATTCTGAAAATTATCGTTGATAGAATAAGCTCAAAGTCCGTTATTCCCAAAAGGAAGCAAAAAGATGAGGGGTTGTATCCAAATACAGTAATGCGTGCAATATTGTGTATGCTATATTGCACTAATCAATAGATATTTGAATACAGAACCTCATCTTTTTGCTTCCTTTTGGGAACAACGGATTTTTAGCTTATTCTATCAACGATAATTTTCAGACTTTTCAAGCTATGTTTTTGAGACTTTTGAGAAAGTTGCTCTATACATTTAGCTAACACATTATGCACATTATACTTTGATTACGTTCGAGCATTCGCAGTGAAACATTGTTTAGTAAACTATCAAAAAAGCTATATTTTGATGTACTTTAAAAAAGCAAGTTTAAATAAAATATTTTATGCTTCTACCAGAATATGCTTTAACTAAATTAGTTGACAGTTCTGTTTATGATTATTTTTGGAAACGTTGATAAGCAATAAAAGTAAATTCAAAGGAATTTTCTCTGTGACGCTCAAACTGAAATGAAATTAAATTTTTATGGGAATAAAATTCTAATAGGCAATCTAAAGATTTTGAGTGAGTCATTAAACATTTTTTAATGATACTAAGTGTCGAATTGCAATCTTTTTTTGAATAAAGAACTAAACAGATATTTAGAGGAAATTACCGGAATAACGTTCAATTAGAATATCTATTTTAATATAAATAACTGTAATTAGACTGTTTTTTACAAAAAAAATATTTTAAAATTTAAATGGAAAAAAATTGGACGTTTGCATTTGAAAATACTAATGTATTTCAATTTTTAGAGTAGGTGCTTTTGCCTACTTCTTTAAGTATCATACCTGATTTATAGTTATATTTAGTGCTTTGTAAAAATAAAATTTTTCCAGATATTTAATTAAAAATTTTTAAACTCAGGGATTTTTGTATTGTATAGATAATAAAATATTATATTGAAATAAGTATTGAATGCAAATTAAAAAAAATATATATATATAACAAAACGGAAACATCCACACTTTCTAAGAAATGATTTTTTATAGTCAGATTTAAATTGAAATATTGTGAGTGAATCATTAAAATATTTACCTGATGATGAAGAACGTGAATTTAATTTAAATACACATTTTAATTGTAAGATAATGTACATAAAAAATATGGATTTCCTCCATAATAAATATTTAATTTTAAATACAAAGCACAGTAAAATTGTGTTTGTATTTATTTATTTTATTAATTCAATCATTTGTGTCGTAAATTGGTAATTTTTTCTCTGTTGGAAAAATTACTTCGGGTTTAGCAGAATTATGTTTATTGGCAACATATGATTCATTAATTTAAAAAAAACAATAACTGCGTACATAAATTTAACATAGCTTTCAAATTTAATTTTTATAAGTAACTTGTAATAGTTTATTAAGTACTGTTTTTGTTTCTACATTTTATACGGTGAGCACAATTCTAAAAGTAAATTGGTCGATATCACTTGATATAATTAGCTTTTTAAACGTTGATAGATAATATATCTATTTTGAGATAAATTATGTATAAGACACAGAAATAAATTAAAAATACCTTACAAAGATACAATGTGTCGATAAACAATTAAAAACAAAAAACAGCAGTCATAAGGTTACACGCTAGTAATGAGAGTGAAGGCGATAGTAATTGAAATCTCAATTTTTACCTATATATAAATATATATATATATACTAGCAGACCCGCTAGGCGTTGCCCGGGGTCTGTAAATAATAACCTTAAACAAAACTGAAGTTTGTATGATTTTATACCTTTTGAAATTCTTTTAAATGAACCTAATTTCGGAGGACCCATTGCCTCCCGCATTGTCTAGTGCGTTCCCAACAAACTTCTTTCCGAACGAACTTGTAACCTGGGTCCAAGCTACATAAGGCAGAATGTACCGGAAATGCGCCGCACGTGCCGGAGACAATCGAAAACCAAGTTGAGTAAGCCAAACCTCGTAGTAATCAAGTTCATTGAATCGAAAAAAAGAATGCATCATGAATGTTAGAAAATGTTGGTGATGACCTTTTCCCTTGTAAATTTCATGAATTACTGTTAACATTAACACGATATTTATTAAACTGATGAAATCCATTTTCTAACATTACCTTTGAATTAACGCGATTTTTAATGTACGGCTGTAGTGAGTGAGTAAACGTAAGTTGATGCTAAAAAAGGAGATTAATGTTCGAAAAAAGTGGTAACTGAGGTATAAAGAAAGACCGAGCCCTGGGGTTCAGAGTGGTGCATCAACTTCAAGGGGGACCAGGGACATAACTGGCATGTAGTTGGGCATAAAGATATTGTTATTAGCTTTTAAAATAATCGCAAGACGCTACAACTATGTTAAAGAAAATTGGAAGCAATTCAGAAAATTTTTAAAGAAGCTGCACCAAGGGCCCCAAGCAGGCAATTAATATTCAAAATTGGTGGTAGCTGAAGCCTGAAATTTTTTTTTTTGTCTCTCATATAGTGTCTGGTAGTCCTAAGAAGTTATTAAAAAAAAAAAAAAAAAAAAAAGCTTCTGAACTGGACCATTTTTAAAGGAGCTGTAAAAGGGGACCCAAATGGGACCAATTTATAATTAAAAACAGGGCCGTAACATGAAACATGTTGAAATGTCTTAGTACTTAGCGCTTTAGATCTTCAATTAGTTAAAATTAAGCATAGGGAATAATATGAATTATTCGTTAAAATAATATTTTAAAGAAATGCAGCAAAAGGGGGTAAATGTTTCTAAAAGGGCCCTGGGGCCTCAATAAAAATATGAGGGTATTGGTCTGGAAATAAGACTCTAAGATTCAACTTTAAAATTATGCACTGATAAGCCCATAATAACATTCTTAAATAAACCGGAAATTTGTATCGCATGTCGGTACAGAATGGGGCGGGGGAGGAGGTAGAGACTTTGCAAATTACCAGGGCCCGACTCATGTTCAGTTGGAAAGTTGGAATTTTTATTTATCTCACGTTTTAAACTCTTTTATTCAAAATTAATTGGTGAAGTCAATTAAAATTTTATTATGTTTTTAATATTTTAATTTTGTATTTAAAATCTTTAGATGAAAAAGTAATTACAAATGCATTCGAAACTGTAATACTGAAAAAGAAATGATAAAACTGCAAGCAAATATGCTATATAATTTTTTTTTAAAGGTACGATCCAGCAAATTTATTTTCTAATAGAGTAAAGCCTGCTTATAACGGGATCGTCGAACATTTTTTCACTTTAGATACCCTTCAAAGAAAAATAAAATTCTTAAAATAGAAAAAATCTACAAACTAAAATTTCAACTTTGCCCTATCTAGTTTCGAACCTGGGTCTGAAAACCAACTGACTGTACCGAAGGTCTGACCGTACCGAAAACCAAGGCGTTAAGCAACTACGCCACAATTGCTACGGGAAATTTAGTAAATTAACGTTCCATATCGGAGCGTAAATAGCTTCTGCCTTTATTTTTATTTTTCCCGCGTCGCGTCGGTTTCATTAGCATAATAAAATAAATGATTATTGTTGTCCGAATTCTCTGAAATTTTAATGGATCGTAAATATTACTAAAACTAAGCCCTTTTTAAAATTTCATAAAAAAATATGCATATTTTAGAGGATAAATATTTAACCGAAATGTAAATCATCTTTATGAGGCGGAAAGTGACCTGCATTTGACGGTATATTTAAAAGGGTTAAAATTCAAATTTTTAAAAACCAATTACACCATCGTTTGGAAAAGGAATTCAGCTTTATAATCATATATTTGACTTGTCAATACCTTTAAAATTGCATCCTGAGGAGGTGTTGTAATAAAGGAGAAAAACGTTTTTCAGAAAAATGATTATTTTTTAACTTTTTTTTTTTTCAAGAGGTTAATTGTGATATATATTTTAATTGATCACAGCATTTGAGACGTAAGAGCACAATCTTTCAGAACATGTCTTCCGTTTTAAACATTACTAAGCTGTTTGGATTATGTTAGTTAATAAATAATGACAAAATAGCGCCGAAATATTTTTTTTTTTTGGCCTTTCATCATTTGCGTATCAGCGCCTTCAGCGCATGCGTCAGAGATTTTCCCTTCCGAAATGGATTTTTAATCAAAGTGAGTGACAGTTGATAATTAATAACTCAGTTGTTAATTAGAATATTACAATTCTGAAGCTATGGTGCATCATGAGACACTTTGGGCTAGCTTCAAAAAATGTTGAGCCTCGTACGTTCCGTAGATTTTTCTAGCCATCACACACAGACAGACATACATACAGAGCGATTTGTTCTTTTATTACTATAGTTATGTGTTGGAAAGCTTTTTAGTATCACAAGTGCCTTCAATAGCTTCCAGAGCAAGCTGCGTGCCTAAAGCGCCTAGCAGGAACGATTGGTTATCGTAACTCTCATCAACCAGGCTATCTAGAAATTGGCTGATGTGCGTTGGTTTAAGACGGCCTTAAATCTAAAGATTGACATGATGTGTTTAATCCCTGTAAATAGTTTGTATATAGTTTTAATTTGTAAATATAATTTACTTTAAAAGTTACCGGTGTCAGGACCAAGTATGTGTGCGTTTTATAGCAACCGTGCCGTTAAGTTTAAATTTCTCAGGCTTTTTGCGTCTGAGTTTATAAGTTTTACGGTTCTCAAATTTGTCTTTTAGCATCTTTTCTCAATTTTTCACGATTATTAATAATATCGGATTGTATTTCAGCGTTCAAAAGACTAGTAATCTCAATGTTATTTTTAGCTTCATTTTAATACCAAACATAAGCTCGAAAGGCGTTGTGTTAATACTTCTCTAAAAGGTTGAATTTATTACTTGTTGAACATCGCTTACATGTATATACCACTTCGTAGGATTATCTACAGATAATTTAGACAGAACAGATATTATGACCGAATTTAGACTTTCGACTTGGCCGTTAGCTCTTGGTAACCTGTGGTAATCGGGATATGTTTAATATTTTCTCTGACGCAATAATCTTCAAAAGCTTTGGAGGTAAAGGCAAGACCTTTATCTGAGATTATGCGACATGGACTTTCAAATACAGTTTTTTGGATTTGTAATTTAGAAATTACTTCTGCAGTGTCGGTAGATTTTGTGGGATACAATCAAACAAATTTTGTGAATGCGTCAATGACCGAAAAAATATGTTTGTAATTTTTATTCGTGCTCTCCAATGGACCTAAGTGATCAACATGGTACGTATGTAACGGAGTTTCTTATTTTTCTATCGGGTGTAGCAAACCTTCTTGTTTTCCAGATTTTCGATTAATTAAAATGCAGGGAACACAATTTGATATACATTTCTCGATTTTTTGTTTAACTTTGGGGATGTAACTTAATTTCGCATTTCATAAAACTAAATTCAGCGTAGTAATAAAAATATTTTCTACAGTGTAGATAAAACAAAACCTTTGTTCAAAGTTTAAATTTGGTATTGTGATAAGCGCGCTTCGAAAGGAGGCCTCAAAGTTGCAAAGCCCCCTTGGTCAGTGCCGAACTTTCCAGATAGGTTTCTAATTAACTTTTAAAGTTACTCGAGGCGTAATGAGAGAGCCACTCAATGCAAACTAGCCGCGAATCCCACAGTATTTATGCGATTCATTCTAATTAAACCTTTCGAGGACGGCGCCCTTATAAAAAGGACACCTACTTTTAATTCCAAAACTGACAAACGGCACCAAGAATATTTAATTAAAATTTTCCTTTTATCATGTACGTGAAAATAAGTAAGTTCGTATTTTCTAATAAATTCGTTTATAAATTCTGGTTCCAGGCCATTGTTTCATAAGATTATAAATAGAATTACTGCGCGCCGGACAGGGTTAAGTGGTCGAAGGACTCTTAAAGTTTCAAAATTTAAGAAATTTTAATATTTTTAGATGTTAAACTCCTATCTTTTCTGAACATTTTGATATAATTGTTTTCTTGAAATTTCCATTAGAACAGATTCCCATTTAGCCTTTTAGAATTATACCCGCTCAATAGCTGAAGCGGCGTTTCCGAAAAATTGAAGTCATTTTTCTTCAAATGACATTTTTTGGGCATAACGCGCAAGATACCTCAAGAAATTCTGAATATTTTTTCATGAAATTTTCTAAACACATATTTCATGTTAGTCTGTATAAATTGAACCTAAAATTTCCTTTTTATTGTTCAAAAAAAAAATATTTTTTAGGTGATTTTACTCTTGAAATTCTCAAAATTTTGTGTTAGCTAAATGCAACATTGCATTAAAAATATAAAAATGTTTTAAATAAAAATTTATTTAAGTTCAGGGAAATTATTGCAATCTGAAGCATAAGTAAGCACCGAAATTGTAATTCTAGTTGAAATATTTATTTTGTAATCCTGCGCGTAAACTGTTATGCCAATTTTCTGTTCGACAAATGTGTAATAGTTTCGACACTCCTATAAATACTAATTGTGCATCTTACAATCTTTTAATACATGAAATGAAGGAACATGCTTATAATTTTCGTCCCAATTAAAATTGTGTTTTAAAATCATATGCATTTTAAGACATTAAATGTTGAAAATGGTCTCTTTTTTACATTTTTTTCAAATTTTTAGCATCCCAAGTTCCTTAAATTAGTATGTTTTAACAATTTGACTTTTATTGCTTTTATACTGCTACTGGACATTACATTCCACATATATAGTTGTTAACGTGGCATAGAATACGCCGTCCCTGTCCCTGTGTATGTCCAAATTGGCCGTATCTTTAAGGGTTAATAACTCGGCTAATTGCAGATGATTTTTTTCGAAAAGCATTATCAACAATGCTTTTATACTTCTGTTACGATAGGTACATCCAGTGATGTTCAACATTTTTTCTGAATGCCCGTAAATCGAAATTTGTGTATAACAGAAGAATGCCAATTTCTAGAAAACTATGTTACCTAGGGTTAATCGCTATAATTTTCCGGCAATGTTTAAATTAACGTCTACTACCTCAAAATTTTTTTCATAATATATTTTCAGTAAATTCGGAATTAGAAGGGGGGTAACATATTTTTGCTCTACATTTTAGACAATATCTTTGAAAATATAGTGCCTAAAATTAAAAGGATTGTATTTTTGAGCTCAGCGTTACGAAAGCCTTCACAGGATACCGAACATGATATACAAAGAAAAGATTTTTTTTCAAGTAGCATAATTAGCCCCTCTACATTTTTACTAAATATATTTATGAATGTTTATTATTCATAAAATATGTGGGTCAATGGTGATTATTACTTCCCCGAATTTGAACTTTCCACGTTCCATAGTTTAAGAGTAAAATGGCTGTGACAGAAAGACAATCAGACACAGGAGTGATCTTATAATGGTTCCGTTTTTACTTTTTACGTACGGAACCCTAAAAATGATATAAGTGATTTAAATCCTCTTTTCGCAACTACTAGATGGACTATTGATGATGATAACCTGATTTTTTAAACCATAATATTGCAGAACATTTTACTTTTGTTTTAGATACAGAAAAAAAAGCTATTGGTGAGAAAAATACTCTTTATAGTAGAAGGCGTTTCGCTTTCTCTCTTCCTTTTTTCATAGAATTGTAAAAATAAATTTGCCGTACTGTGTGTACAAAAACACTAGTACCGGTATATTTTACTTGTACAGTCGTGGAAAAAAAAGTAAACACCCCCTACTAACTCCACAACAAATTATCCTGGGCGAAAGTTACCGATACCGAACGATTGGAAATAAAGTCTACTTTTATTTCCAATTTGCTTAGGGTATATAGTATATAAATTTTCTTAGGGGGCCATCTACATATTAAATCGAATCCAAACTTTATTATTTTTCAATAGCAATACCCGATTTTAACGAGTTATTTCAAATATTTGGTTCAAACTATGCCTAGACACCAAATTTCAAGTCATTTGAATGATAAGTTTTTTAATTATTAACATTCAAAATTTAGTGCTTCTAATGTTAAATTACATTTTCTTATTTTTATTTATAATTTCTGAAATTGTGATCCTAAAGTTATAATTTTTTTGTGTGGCAATAATACTATAATTTTCTGATATGAATTATGAATTATGAAATTAATATTTAAAAAGTCCTTCCGGCCAGTGCCGGGAGAAAGAGGTAGCTTTCAAATTCCTTATTTTAAAAAAGCCAACTTATATTATTCAAACACACGAAGCTCAATTTAGTGGAAACCGAATATAGGAGATTCAATACTAATTTTTATCAATACTAAATCATTATGAATGAGAATTTCGCGAAATTAGTCAGCTTTATCCAAGCTTCTTTTATTTAAAGTAACTTATATTTGGCTGAGATGTTGATGTATATAATCCACATGGAATCCACTTCTTACATGGAAATAGGCGAATACGTGTGTTATCGCTTGACAAATACAAGATCGTTTCAAAATGTTAGCCATACTAGAAATTCAAAGTGCTATAATTCAACCATTTTTTAAGATATAAACAAAAGAACAAATTTTCAGAAACAAAATCTGCTCCGGAATCTTTGTATCAAGGCCAAACACATAAAAAAATCTTTTTTCATTTTCCAATTTTTTAATACCTCATTTTAAATTTTAAATTTATTTATTTTTTTTTTTAAATGGCAACCCTTTTGAAACAAGATGGCGAATGAAGCTGCCCAACGAACTCGGTCGAGACATTGGTATGTACTATGTACAGACCAAGTAACATACAAATCGGTTCATAAATACGCATGTTATCGCGTGACAAAAATCAGGTCGTTTTAAAATGTCAGCCACAATAGAAATTCAAAATGCTATAACTCAGCCATTATTTTAGATATAGATGAAAAAAAAACTGTTCCGGAATCTTTGTATTAAGGTCAAACACATAAGAAAAAAATATTTTTCATTTTCCAAATTTTTGGTATCTCATTTTAAATTTTAATTTTTTTAAATTTTTTTAAATGGCCGTCATTTTGAAACAAGATGGCGGATAAAGCTGGCCAACGAACTCGGTCAAGATATTTGTATGTACTATGTACACACCAAGGTACATCCAAATCGGTTCATAAATACTCCTGTTATCACGTGACAAATATCAGGACGTTTCAAAATGTCAGCCACGCTAGAAATTCAAAATACTATAACTCAGCCATTTTTTTAAGATATAGACGAAACAAAAACTGCTCCCGAATCTTTTTATCAAGGTCAAACACATAAGAAAAAAATATTTCTTCAATTTTCAATTTTTTGGTACCACATTTCAAATTTAAATTTTTCTTAAAATTTTAAATGGCCGCCATTTTTAAACAAAATGGCGGATGAAGCTGGCCAACGAACTCGGTCGAGACATTGGTCTGTACTATGTATAAACGAAGTTACATCCAAATCGGTTCATAAATACGCCTTTTATCGCGTGACAAATTTCAGGACATTTCAAAATGTCAGCTTCGCTAGAAATTCAAAATGCTATAACTCAGCCATTTTTTAAGATATAGACGAAACAAAAACTGCTACGGAGTCTTTGTATAAAGGTCAAATACATAAGAAAAAAATATTTTTCCATTTTCAATTTTTTGGTACCACATTTTAAATTTTAATTTTTTTTAAAATTTTTAAATGGCCGCCATTTTGAAACAAAATGGCGGATGAAGCTGGCCAACGAACTCGGTCGAGACATTGGTATGTACTATGTACACACCGAATTACATCCAAATCGGTTCATAAATACGAGAGTTACAGTGTGACATAGGTCAGATATATATATATATATATATATATATATATATATTGATATATATATATATATATTGATATACATATATATATATATATATATATATATATCAATTTTGAACGGAGGGTGGTTTCGGGGTCTGGGGGTCATGATCGATGAAAATATACCAACATTTTTTGAAATCGCTTTCCTCCGAACGGCTGCAATAGGTAGCTTTTTGTAAAGAAAGCTACCTAAAAATTATGAATTGCAACCTACAATTTTTTTGATGAATTGAGATTTATTAAGTCCTGCTTTATGGAAATCCAAAATTTCATCTTTTTCTTCCAGGTAGTTTTCAAATTATAATTAAAAAACAGAAAAATGATGGTTTAAGTGGCCGTCTATGATAGAAATGACTAAATATTATATAATTCTAAATATTATATAATACTAAATATTATATAATTCTTACGCTATTCTGAAATCAATCAGGCTTAATTGACTACTTAATGTGCCTTGATGAAGAATGGAGCCCTTTCGGTTAACAATCGAGTACCGAACTTCAATTTGGATACAGCCCTTAAAATACGCTCGTGTTAAAATAATTAATTTCTCGGAAACTTATGGTACGAATTGCATAAAAATTTGTTTTTTGACTAATTTGAGGGTGTAGAGTTCATTTATGCTGTCAGAATTGCATACTGCTATTGAAAAAAAAACAAAGTTATGTTTCGTTTTAATATGTATATGACCCCCTAAGCAAATGTTATATATGATATTTCGCCGTAAGGAGGTGAGCCAATAGCATTTTTTTTTATTTTTCTATATTGTATCATTGAAAATTGAATGAAGTTATGCATTGAACTGGACAAAATTTCAGATTTTTTTTTTTTTTTTCCTACAACCAGCAGTTTCTGCATGAACTTGGGAAAAATCCCGCGTTTGGAGTGCTGTAACAGCAATTTATTTTCTCTATAGTATCATCGAAAAGTGTGTAAAGTTATGCACAGAATAGAACCAAACTTCATGTATATGTTTACGACTATGGATTTCAAGTCCCAGTTAAAAAGTCCTTCCGGCCAGTGCCGGGAGGAAGAGGTAGCTTTCATATTCCTTATTTTTTAAAAGCCAGCTTATATTATTCAAACACACGGAGCTCAAATTAATGGAACCCGATTATAGAAGATTAAATACAAATTTTTGTCAATCATAGCAAACGCGGCAGCGTTAAGCTATAATATGATTAAGAAATAGAAAATGCAAACGACTTTCTTAAATTTCTGGCGAACCAGTTGACATACGACAATGATTTTTCTTTTGAAAGATAGAACTCGACGAGACAAATAAACTGATAGCATTTAAAAAATTTCTGTAGCTTTCAGTAGTTTTTTATTTAATCTTAAACGAAAAAATGAAGACACAAAATTCAACAAAGTGTAGCTAACGTTCCAGTGAGTGGATTAACTTCGTTTTTGTTTTATTTTGATCCTCTTGTTAAAACTTATAATAGGTTTTTTTTTCATCTTTGTATGTTTGACGGTCGCTGAGAAAATCGAATTTGTCTTTTATAATGTCTCTATAAAATTATAAAAATCTCTCCTTTTCATTTTCTAATTTTCTAATTCAGTAATTTCTTTCGTGATGCCACTCCCTAAAAAGCAGTACAATAATTTAAAAAAAAGGATAACACGTGTACTTTTGTTTTTATTAGTCAATAAAAATTGAAATTCAACTGACAGATTTTTGTACTTTTGAAACTGACGTCAACCTAAGCAGATAACGCATAATTTTAATAAATATATATATAAACTTTCTTGAATAATATTTTGAACTGCAGTAATAGACATAATGGAGCATAAATGAATTAATAGGAAAAAAAACAGGGTAAATCCAAAGCTTCTATTCAGGAGGTAAATGTAAGTTTTTTTTAATTATCATAAATACTTCACACACTAAGCATACCTTAAAAAAACCCATCCCATCTACTTATAATAAAAGCTGAGTGCACGTGACCGACGGAACGATGCCGGTGCGAACCACTCTGGTCTGCGAAACGACCGTAGCTAAACGCCATGTTAGGCTTAATGAAAAACATATCTTAACATATGACAGCTAAATGATAATTTTTTCTACTTAAAATCATGTCTGTTCAGCATATTTTCATATAAAACATGTGTATCATATCCATTTATAATGTATTAAGTCCTAAATTAAAATTAAGCTATTAGAAATCAAATCTAAACAAACGATAGGTACTGTTGCCATTCAGATTCAAATTCCAGCAAATTAAGAAACAAATGAATGACTCTTTGACTATTCATCAAAAAAAAAAAAAAAAAAAAAAATACGGCTAACATCTGATTCTGCTTTAAATATATTTTTTAAAGCATATTAAAGCCTTTAAGTTTTTTGAAATGCGTTTTTCATTTTTTGAAATGCGTTTACATTTATAAGCAGCAATTTTATTTACGACTGTTTACATTTACAAGCAGTCAGTTTACGACATACATATGAAATATTACGTAATTTATTGAATAAATATTTAAAAAAATTATTTAATGATTATTCATCATTATTCATATGAATCATTCATATGAATATTGATTCATATCAATGATTCGTGTATTTCACTCTTCTGTAGTGGCAATAGTGAAACGCTGTTTCTTTAGGAAAAACAGAGGGATAAACGTGCTGATTTTTCGCCACTAATCGCTTTCATCTGTCAATAGTTATTTTTGAATGTTTTAAAAGTTTTTTTTAATTTTTATTATGGACTTTCGGAAAGAAGGCGCCAATTGACCAGGAAAAGAATTGCGCGATCGCGGCAATCAACGGATTTCTCAGTTTGCCTGATAAACTCAGCTGAGTTTACACCAAACAGAATTAAACACCCATATGCACATTTTTTTGTTTATTTTTCATCTAAACTATGCATATTTTAAGTTCATGTTCATAAAGTGTTTATCACTCACAGGAACGTTTCATTATAATAAAGATTTAAAAATCAAAATTACATTTTTTTTTTTTTTTTTACTAAATTTTTGTACCGTTAAAAAACATAGCTTTTTGTATGTGTATTACTTTCAATGATGCACATAATGGTGTTTTAGTTTTGGCCAAATATATGAATCAAATTTTAAAGTTTCATCTAAAATTAAAAAATAAACATCTGATTTTTTAAAGAAATGCCATATGTTTTTTGTTTTATTTTTAAGTTTCTTATTTCACTTATGCTGCATTTTTTAAGCTGAATTTAATATATTTCTGTGAATTATTTTTTGCTGTTTGAAAAATGCAACAGCTTTTTTTTTTTTTTTTTTTTTCAACTATGCATATATTTTTAAAAGCATTTACAGACATGCCACCACAGCGAAAACAGGGAATTCCATTTTTTCAGCACAATTTATCATCCCTGGGATTGATGCAAATCAGTATTAAAATTTGTTGACATTTTAGGACGAGAAGGGGGGGGGGTAGCAGAATTTGACAAAATAAAAATGCGAGTACAAGCAACTGCAATTTGAGTTTATTTCTAATCCTTTCCCATGACCTGTGCATTTAGTCCATGTATAGAAACAAACAGGATGAAAAAAACATATAGCCAGGAGCTTGCAACTATCATCTGTCTGCTTTCCCCGAAGGATTGCAAAAATCATCAAAATATCGTAGAAAAAGGGTGGTGTCATCAAACGAATATGAATTCCATCAAAGGATCGCAGAAAAAAGCACAATTTTTCCCAAAGGGTCCTTTAGTATGCATGTTTCGTCTAAGGATCATGGAATATGTGAATGTCGCCAAATAATCGTGGAAAAAACATGAATTTCATCAGATGACTGCAGAAAAAATGCATTATTTGATCAAAGTATCGCGAAAAACGTGAATTTCGTCAAATAATCACAGAAAAAATATGTTTTGATTAGAGGATCACAGAGAAAACGAGATTTTCATCGAAAGGTTGCAAAAGTGTAAGTTTCAACATAAGAACCTAAAAAAAAATGTAAATTTTGAAATCGGGGAATCTTGAAGCTTATTGGTTCATCAGTATCAGGTGAACCGTTAGTCAGCTAAATTTTCTGTTACGTAACTAATTTGCTGCATACATTCGGATGCACCTGTGCTTCTGTCAACGTATTTTGATTGTAAGGTAAGTTTCGCTTGCTCTGCTGTTTATTTCTTTTTTTTTTTTTTTATTAGGATTTTTGCATTAGCTGTTTAAAATGCACCCTTTATTGGTGAATATATCGATTTTTACATTGTTTACCGTTTTAGAGACAGACGATTCAGCCAACGGCTGCCGAAAAAATTCAGAGTCTGAAAACATCGAGGGTTACCAAACATCCATCAAAATTTAAATTTAATTCAGTTAGAAGAGAAGTACCATACCTTGACGATGTTTCAGACCCTGACTAGGATCCCTTTTCCTAAACATTAAATTATTGATTTTTTTTTAAATTTTAACTGATTGTTTGTTTTTTATGTAAATATTTGAAATTTTTTTTGTATGAAACTCCCCCTTTTTTTTATGAATCGCCGTCTCATTTATTGGTATTTCTTTATATTTATCCTTTTACTTTTATTTTATGTTTCATAAATTTTTTGGCAGTTGTGAGCGAGATTTTACCTGCATTCGTAACAAATTTTTCAAGATGGCAGTAAAACTTCGTTTTTAAATCTTTATGTTACTTATAAATCCATGTTTTTACATCATTTTCTATTTTTTTGTGCAAATCATTGATTTGTAAATAACATAAAGATTTAAAAATTGAGTTTTTCCGTCACCTTGAAAAGATTTTTGGCACAATTTTTTTCGTCAAGCGGCACAGGATGCGAAACTCTTCCCTGAATTTTGTCAAAGAAACGTGAGAGGTGTAATTCATCAAAAAGGCGCAGGAAAAACATGAATTTTACAACAAATCCCGATAAAAACACTCATTTCGTGAAAGGATTGTGGTAAGAACAGTCATTTTTTTAAAAGGCTGCAAAAAAAAACATGAATTTCATCAGAGATGTGCAGAAAAAACGAGAATTTCACCATAAACATTAAATTATTGATTTTTTTTTTGTTTGTAAATTTTAACTGATTGTTTGTTTTTTGTGTAAGTATTTTTAGTTTTTTTTAATATATTTTTTTCTGTATGAAACTCACCTTTTTTCTGAATCGCCGTCTCATTTATTGGTATTTATTTATATTTATCTTTTTATTTTATATTAGTAAGTTTTTTGGTAGTTGTGAGCAAGATTTTACCGGCATTCGTAACAAATTTTTCAAGATGGCGGAAAAACTTCGGTTTTAAATCTTTGTTATTTATAAATCCATGTTTTTACATCATTTTCTATTTTTTGGGCAAAATCATTGATTTATAAATAACAAAGATTTAAAAATGATGTTTTTCTGCCATCTTGAAAAGATTTTTGGCAAGATTTTGAACAATTTTTTTTGCCAAGTGGCACTCTTCCCTGAATTTTGTCAAAGAAACGCGAGAGGTGTAATTTGTCAAAAAGGCGCAGAAAAAAAGCAAATTTTTCAACAAATCCGATAAAAACACTCATTTCGTCAAAAGGCTGCGAAAAAAACACGAATTTCATCAAAGATGTGCAGAAAAAATGAGAATTTTGCCATAGGGTTGTTGGAAAAAGCTCCCCCCCCCCCCCCCCGCATGAGATGGTTCATATTTTCTTCATTTGAAGGTTGACTTTTACAAACACTATTTTTTTTTAATGCTTTTGAGGACTTGCCACTATCTGAATAATCATGCATATCAATCACCTGTTTAATTGAGTCTGACTTAATGTTGTAAACTTACAATAACACTTTCCCGTCATTTTTGACGGGCCATATGCTAGTCTATTATAAATAAGGAAGAGATGTCGTATACGCACCAGTGTGCATAACTGGCGCGATAATGGCGTTATTTTGCCTGATACGGAAACTGAGCTATTGTTGTTTATTTATCAATTATTTTTTTATTTACTTTTATTTTATTTTTTAAAATTATGTAAATTGTTTTGTTCTATAGTTATTAATTAACCTTTTCTTTATTTATTGTTATTTCCTTTTTAAAATAATAGAAAGTAATTAAAAAAATATATCTGTAACTGCTATTCGAAAACGCGGTTTTTATTAAATTGGCGTCAGAAAAAAACCCCGCGCCAAACCCGTTGCGTATACGACATCTGTGCCTTAAATAATTAGGGTTTCGTTTAACTCTAGGTACTTTTGCTTGAGATATTGTCGAAAAGTACAGCAAAAATATACGGTACTACTTGATTATCCCGTCGACCAATTTCGCCAAACTATTCGCCAAATGATACAAACTGACGTAATTTTTATTTTATATAACGGAAGAATAAATAAATAAGTAAAACATTAATAAAAATACTAATAAAAACTGGTCATATACGCTCCATATTGACGCGATTTTTTCTGACGCCAATTTGACAAAAACATCGTTAATATATCATCTATATCTGGGTTACCATATCAAGTAAAATAACGACACTTTGGCGCCAGTTAAGTACCCGGTACGTATATGACATTGGCGGCGTCAAAAAAATCGCGCCAATATGCGTATATGACATCTGTGCCAAAACTTGAATTAAAAATCACTTGATGACGTAACAAAAACGTGTATCGTGTTTAATGTCAACTGAATGTAACATTTACAATGATCCGTTATTGTCATTTAATCTTATATTTTGGCGATAATTTTTTGGTCGACAGGATAATCAAGTTGTACCAAGTACGGTACAGATGTCATATACGCACCACGTTCGCGCGATATTTTTTCTGAGGCCAATTTGGCGAAAACATCGTTTTCGAATACCAGTTACATATATATTTTTAAAAAGGGATTAACAATAAATTTATAAAAGTTTAATTAATAACAATAGAACAAAACAATTTATATAATTTTAAAAAATAAAATAAAAGTAAATAAACATTTTATTAATAAATAAACAACAACATTCGGGTTAACATATCAAGCAAAATAACAAAACTTTAGCGCCAGTTAAGTACCCCGGTGCGGTGCGTATATGACATTGGAGTCAGAAAAAAATCGCGTCAACGTGATGTTCATATGACATCTGTGACGGATCAAGTACACTTCGGAACGTTACTTTGAAATCGGTGAGTTTCATCGCCAAAATCGCCAAGATGCTTATTGATCATCGCCACTGAATATATAAATGATGCCATATTTGCAAACTTATAGGTCAAAATATAAGTGGAACCTCGGTTCACGACCACCTCTGTTTACGACCAGTTCGGTTTATGTCCAACTTCGATTATCAAAATTTGACTCGGTTGGTGTGCAATATCTCGGTTCACGACCAAGGCTGCCGAATAGTTCAGTTGGCAACCTTCACATAACTGTTGTTATTAGTCAAGTTTGGAGTAAGATGTGCATACCAGAGTGCTTTGTGTACCTTTATTACTGTAAAAAAAATTAACTTTTTGTTTTACTTTTACTCAGGTTTGCGCTAATATTAGCTCTCATTATGACTTCTAAGAATGAAAAAGTGCTTAGTGATAGCAGTAGTAAGAAGATTAAGCGAATTACTGTTCAATAAAAGAAATTGTAGCAAAACATGAGAACGACGTTAGTATAACCGGTCTAGCTAAGCAATACGATGTGGCCTAAATCTTCGATTTCCACGCTAATCTATATATGTATTACGCTATCGTATGTGTCACATACCTATAAGTGTAAGTCCTATACCTATAAGTGTAAGTCACATACCTATAAGTGTAAGTCCATACCTATAAGTGGGATTACCATAGGCTGGGCCCTGTTCTGTCGCCAAATAACGCCAAGTTTATCGCCAACTTGGCGATATATCACCAATTACCTATAGACGCCCATTGTAAACCAATAGGGTTTACTTGTTTAGAGAGAATCAACAAATTGAGATATTTTAATGCGCCAAAAACTAATATCAGTTTAAGGAATTATATTAATTATATTTAAGGGAGCCCAAGTAAATTAAATTACGAATAAAAATAACTTGAATTTGATTTTAAAACTTTGAACCTCTTAAAACAGTGTGCATTACTTGGTTAACTAGTGCGTTATTGTGCGAAATAAGATAAAAGTATTGGGAATATTTAAAGGAACTCAGGTTTATTTATATTCAATATATAATTATCAAAAAATTTAAAAGGCTAGTATTAAAAAATGCTCTGACGAGCACCAAAAAAGGGTAATATGTTTTTAAATATGAAAAAGGGTTTGACAAGTGCTTCTAATTGAGCATGAAAAAGGACAAGGGGTACCTTCTTGGCTGCAGCTCACTGTCAATGCCAACTTTGAAAAAATCATATTTGCGCTTATTCCATATAAAAAATAATCAGCCACAGTTACGATGAAAATGTGTAGTGTAAAGACACAGACAGTAAAGACGCAGCCTGATTAAATATGAATGTAAGGCGACATAGTACCAAAAATCTTAGTTCCTGCAGCGTATCACACTCATGCAGTGCCACCAAGCGCTCCCGCAGTGTAGAACTGTACAGAAAACTGATTTGTAGTGCAGTGTAGACTGATGCAGCACTCTGCATAGGAACAATTCCACATGTGCATGCATTACAATATAATGCATTCATTGATTGTTGAAATTATATCCAAGTGGATATGGCTGTAAGATGTACTATGCAGTACAACAGTGCATATGTAAATTATAAACGAACATTACACGCATACATCTTTAATACGGAAGTACAAAAGCACAATGTGAGTGTGCACTGAGGTTCAAATGCATAATAGGAATGTACAGTGTAGTATAATTTGTAGAGAAATAATGGTACACAGTGCACTGTACAAAGTTGCATTGCAGACGTATGTGCAGTACAATAGTGGAACAGTGCAGTTAACATGTAAAGCACGACGGAAAATTTTACTAAAGTACTGCGAATTTTTTTTTTTTTTTGTATGGAATAAGCGCAAATATGATTTTTTCAAAGTTGGCATTGACAGTGAGCTGCAGCCAAGAAGGTACCCCTTGTCCTTTTTCATGCTCAATTAGAAGCACTTGTCAAACCCTTTTTCATACTTAAAAACATATTAGCCTTTTTTGGTGCATTTTTTAATACTAGTATTGAATATGAATGAGAATTTCGCGAAATTAGTCAGCGTTATCAAAGCTGGTTCTATTAAAGTGATTTATATTTTTTCGCCAAATTCGGTGATATTCCGAATTATATTAATAATTATATTAACCCGAATTATCGGTGATAGCCCGCCATTTTAAAACAGCATAATGGGTGCAACAAAGCTCACCAATGAACTTGGTCGAGACCTTAGTAATTCCTGTGCACATGCTCACTCATATCTAAATCGGTTGATATATGCGAGTGATGTTGCAGGCAAAAAATCTGATTTTTTAAAATGTCACACACATTCGAAATTCAAACTGCTATATCTCGGGTTTTTTTTAGATAAAGGCAAAACCAAAAATAATCCGGAATCTTTGTAACAAGCTGAAACACATAAGAAAAAAATCTTTTTCAATTTCTAATTTTTTTGTACTTCATTTTAAATAATTTTTGTTTTAATTTTTAAATGGCCGCCATTTTGAAACAAGTTGGCGGATGAAGTTAGCAAACGAATTCGGCCGAGAGATTGCTATGTACTATGCACATACTTTGTCACATCCTAATCGGTTCATAAATACGCGTGTTATCGCCTCACAAAAATCAGATCGTTTCAAAATGTCAGCCATGCTAAAAATTCAAAGTGCTATAACTCAGCCATTTTTGAAGACATAGACGAAACAAAAAATGCTCCGGAATCTTTGTATTAAGCTCAAACACATAAGGAAAACAAACTTTTTCAATTTCTAATTATTTTGTTCCTCACTTTTAAATTTTTTTTTAATTTTTAAATGGCCGCCATTTTTAAACAAGATGACGGATGAGGCTGGCCAACGAACTCGGTCAAGACATTGCTATGTACTATGCACATTCCTTGTCACATCCAGATCGGTACATAAATATCTGTATTATCGCGTGACAAAAATCAGATCGTTTCAAAATGTCAGCCATGCTAGAAATTCAAAGTGCTGTAACTCAGCCATTTTTTAAGATATAGACGAAACTAAAAATGCTCCAGAATCTCTGTATCAAGACCAAACATATAAGAAAAAAATCTTTTTCAATGTCTAATTTTTTTGTGCCTCATGTTAAATATTAATTAAAAAAAATTAAATGGCCGCCATTTTGAAACAAGATGGCGGATGAAGCTGGCCAACGAACTGGGTCGAGACATTGGTATGTACTATGTACACACGAAATTTTATTCAAATCGGTTCATAAATACGAGAGTTACAGTATGACAAAGATCAGATATATATATATATATATATATATATATATCAATTTTGAACGGAGGGTGGTTTCGGGGTCTGGGGGTCATGATCGGTGAAAATATACCAAAAGTTTTCGGACTCGTTTTCCTCCGAACGGCTGCAATAGGTAGCTTTTTGTAAAGAAAGCTACCTAAAATAAAGATTTTCACACTGAATGGGTGCTGCGATAGCGATTTTCTTCAAGTATTCCGTAGTTCTGTTGTAAATCGCCTGTTAATGCAGCGACGCGTAATTCGCGACAAGCTAACCCGGCGATACTGAATTAGCTGATGGACAACAGAATAAAGAAAAATTTTGATTTTATTAAATATTATGATAGAGATTAACTCGTTTTCAAACCAATTAGTAAAATGCAGAAATATAAGATGAAAATCAAAGCTTGTGTAGTATTGAATATGAAGATTGAATTATTAACATATGCATATACTTTTTTAAAATATTAACATTTATGAGAAAGAAAAAAGTGTTGGGACTCACATATACAGCTAATTATTTGTATAATGAGTTTTTTGCTGGAACTTTTAATTATCGGTTTTAAAAATAAAACAAAACAGTTTTATAAGTATAACATATTTTATTAAGAAATTCGGGTGTATATGGATATTTTACGTTAAAGTATTTTATTTTCTGTCATATGAATGGCCTGAAATGTGAAATACAAAATTCAAATTCAACAACATGTTAAAAAATATATAAAAAAATAAAATAAAAAAACATTTTTGTATTTCTATAAGTCCTTAGTTTTGTTTACGTTATTTGTAGCATTACTTTTCCATCAGCGTATATATATTTTTAAGGAATAGCTACATAATGAATTTATCTTGCGGCTAGGAAAAGGGAGGAAAAACATTCTTTTTTTTTTAATTTCTTATATGCAGTTGTACATAATTTCTATTCAGTAATTTACTTTCACAAATCAAATTCTAAAAAAAAATCGTTTCCATTCAATGCATACAATTAAAAAACAAATCATTCCGAGAAAAATTATAGAATAAAGCTGATGCGCAAGATTTTTGCCCATACGTAAGTAAAATCTAATTACTTCCTTTTGCATACAAATCCGTCAAAAGGATTTTATTCTTTTCTTTTGTGAAAACTTTTTTTTTTTATTTCTGAGAAACCCGTTTTATAGTGTGAAAAACAGTGCTTTTGAAACAGCGTTAATAAAAGATAATTTTTTTTCTATATGAGTTTCTTAAACCAAAACTTATATAATTAAATTGAAATTAAATTTATAAGCTGAATCCGTATCTTAAATATGGGGTGTTCGAAAACTAATTTTACGAAATAACTAGCCAATATTACCCATAAAAAACATATTTTGTAGGTACACCAGGGTGCAATGAACATTAGTGTAACATGGGTACTTTTTAAAACGTATCTATTAATAAACAAATTTAAAAAATGAAAAAACCCGACTGCATAAAAAGCGAACTAATGAATTACACTGCTCAAAACAATTAAAGGATATTTGAAGTTTTATATAAAATAAAGTTATAAACGAAATTTTTTTTGCCGAAAATAGAAGAAGAGAATCACAAATGCAAATTTTTCTGGTTTTCAAACTGTGGAGTATGCAAATTTTGAGTTCGACGTCAAAAACGTCGCTTCAGCGGCAGCGAATGAAATTTGACTTTCAACTGGATAAAAGAGAATGAAGACAAGGATGATCGGCATTCAGTGATTGCTTTGTTTCGATGAGTACGATGTCTCAGCGAAGTCATTTGACAGATTCAGAAGCTTTGAGAATTGTTGGTAGGTTAGAAGGGGGCCAAACTCAAGCCGAAGTAGCGCAAGTCATTGGAGTGTCACAAAATGTCATTTCCAGGATCTGGAACCGTTTTTTGGAGAGTGGATGTGCAGGCCGAAGACCAGGGCAAGGTCGTAGACGGGCAACAACGCCCAATGAAGATCGGTATTTAGCGTTAACAGCGCGGAGACACCGAACCATGAACGCTACTCTTCTCCAACAACACCTTCGCTCGGCTACAGGCACCACGATTTCAACTCAGATTGTCCGAAACCGGCTCCATGCTGTAGGTCTGTATGCTCGCCGACCGATGGTATGTGTTAGATTAACATCAAGGCATCGTCGCGACCGCAGGGAGTGGGCAACCGAGCATGTCAACTGGAGGAGAAATGAATGGAGCAATATTCTGTTTCTGACGAGTCCCGTTTTTCTGTGCATCCGGATAATAGGCGTATTTTCATCTGGAGGGACCGTGGCAGTAGGAATAATCTTGCGTTCGTGCACGAAAGTGTCAGATTTGGCGGTAGGGGAGTGTTGGTGTATGGTGGCATCTCCATTGACGGGCGCACTGACCTCTACATCATTCGAGATGGAGCTCTGACTGGTCGCCGATATAGGGATGAGATCCTCAGACCTATTGTAGTCCCTTACGCTGCAGCAATCGAAGATAACTTCATTTTAATGGACAATAACTGCAGGCCACATCGTGAAAACCTGGTGGAGGATTTCCTTTTCGAGGAAAGAATCGTTCGAATGGAACGGCCAGCGTGTTCTCCAGACATGAATCCAATTGAGCACGTTTGGGACGCTCTAGGAAGACGAGTTTCTGGCCGCCAACAACCACCACATACTCTCCAAGAACTGGAAAGAGCTCTTCTGGAAGAGTGGGGCAGAATACCCCAACTCGTCATTAATAGCCTCATTGAGTCCATGCCTCAAAGGTGTTCAACGTTGCTGGCCGCCCGTGGAAACCATACCCCCTACTGAAAATGATTTTCTTTGAAGAAAACACCTTTTCTTATTATTTTCTTCTCATATGCACAAATTGTGTTTTTTTCCTTTAGTACACAAATGCGCAATAAAATGCATTTTTTTTCTGCCAAACATGTGTAATTTATTCTCATATAACCTACTATGTCTGTCGATCATGTATCAATCAGCTAAACAGTTTACCAGATACGAAATCCACCTAAAACTGCAATATCCTTTAATTGTTTTGAGCAGTGTATTTCTCATCAATGTGAAACATTTTTTTTTTTCAATTCCTATTATTAGCTCACGCTCTCGCTATATATATCTTGTTCAAATTTTCAATCGTTAATAAAATACTTATTATTCATCCAATCAAGCTCAAATAACTGTTAAACTTGTAGTGAATGACACTTGATGTTAATACAGTTTTTTTTTTCAAATATTAATTAATTAATTAAATTAATTAGTTTACAATATATTATTAGCATAGTTTTCAATAATCGAGAGAGATCAAGGTATTTTATGACCGAGAGAGCCCTCTTCTTGATCCGGGCATTTTAAGCGCTATTCAAAAGGAAAGAAGAATAGGAGAAAAAAATTCTCTTATTGACCTAAGTAGGAATTGACTTAATATATATATATATATATATATATATATATATATTTTATATTACTTGTTTATATTACTTATCTATTTTTGTTATTTACTTGTATTGATGACTTTTAAGTTGTGTTTAACTGCTAGCTCCTATCTATAAACACTGTTTTGATGAGATCTATAGATGTCTATGATGGTTAGAGTTAAAGCTAGAGATCCACACAACTTCCAGGTTGTATGATATTTAAACGGAGCTTCTGACTGTAAAATAGTCAATGAAATATCGTCTTCATTTTGAAAGACCTATCCAAAGACAGGCCACTCATAGGGTGCGTAATTTTTTTTCGTCTCTACCGCCATTGTGTGTTTTACGGCCGCCATTTTGAATTTATAAAAATAAATCCTAGCCTATAACCATCGGGCCGTTAAGACGAATCGATAGAGACCACATTCATTAAAATCCATTCAGCCGTTGGGATATTTCAAGGGTATAAACAAATCCACATACACAGATACAGATACAAGTGAAACACGTAACCCTTCTTTTCACTCGGGTAAATACATACTGTTATTTGAATATATGTTTTACCTTCATAAAATGTTTTCGGACAATTATTGGCAACATTTTTCCTTTGTAAGTGAGTTTGCAATTTTTACCTGGCAACATTTAAAACATTCTTTCTCGTTAAGGAATATTTTCGCATTCATATACTGAAATACTTTTGTTTGGTTTCTAAAGATTGATTAACTTTTATTCGTCTGCTGTGAACTACAGTTTGACAAAAACAAGTAATATATGTTTTAACTATTTGTATTCTGATAAGAAGTTTTTGCGATATGGAAAAATGAGTATTAGATTTATAAACGCATTTGAAGTTTTGCGAATTTTAAGGAATAACAAGAGATGCAAATTGATTTTTAGTGTAAAATATTTAATTCCTACACATGTTTTTAAAATTTGGTGGTATGTCTATCCTTCTTTCAAAATATAATGTCTGTTATCTTTTGTATTTATTTTCCTTGAATTAGTGACTACTTGAATTTTATATATTGAACTAGCAGGCTTTGCCCACTACGCTGCTCTGTTTATCCTAACGAACCTTGAATAAACAAAATGTATCAGAGAATTTGACATTGTGATTTAAAGCAATATGGAACCTTACCTGCAATGTCCGTTCGCACCTCGGAAAACGATATGAACGCCATTGTACTACTATATTTTCTAATGTACAGATAAATTTTCAGCTATTATGGTCTTAACCGTTTAGTTGGTCAATCACAGTAGTATTTGGTAAAGAATGATAGTACAATATGCATTGTAATAAAATAAAGCCTGAAAAATTATTTAACTATAATGCAAACAAACAAACTGACAAAATCCATCCAGTAAAACATTATTTAAAGACTGATCTTTCATATTGCAGTCCATCTGATTATAGAACTTTCCCCCCGAATTCTATAACTAAGCAACGTAGGATGATATGCAATAAACTAAAACCTCCCCAAACATTGTCTAATCAAAAAAGCAAGTCTTATCAATATCCGCCATTTAGAACTTTTTGAAATGTCCAATCTTTCATAATCGGTTTTACATGATTATGGAACTTTCCGCCTTTACTTTATGACTAAGCAACATAGAACAATATGCAAAATAATAAAGCCGTATCAGAATAGGTATGTATAAACTATGGAATTCCTATCAAAAACCGTTCTGTAGAACTTTTTATAAAGGATAAACTTTCATAATCGGGTTCAACTGATTATAGAACTTTCCGCCACACCTCTATTATTAAGCAATGCAGAAGGGTGTAGTATATACTAAAACCCTGCCTAAAAAATTATCTAACTAACAGTGCAAATTCAATCGAATTCCAATCGTCTGAATCTTTTAAAAAGGCTAATCTTTCATAATCGAGTTTGTATGATTATATAACTTTAAAGCATAATTATATGTATAAGAAACGTGCAACAATATGTTATATGCTAAGGTCTTCCCTGAAAAATTATCTAACTATCATTTCGATTCTCATCAATATCTAGTCAGGTGAGCTTAAGTTATATGCAGCCGGGATGAATTTCCCATTTGCATTTTACTCTCATATATATAGTAGAGGCAGAAGTAGATAGATCTTTAAGAATATTGATTCGTAAAATTTATGAAACTGTAAGTTATTTCTCGTTGTCTCCGCTGAATAATTTTAAAGACTTTTCAATCGGCGAGTATTGAGATTTACGATCATGTCTACAACAAATGTATTTCATTTTGTACTAAAACATTCTCGGTAAAATGAGCCAATTTTGTGCGGATTCTGGTATTATATATATATATTTTTTAAATCGTCATTTAAACTACGCACATGAAATTCCACGAGTCTCTTAGCATTGCACAAAACATCAGCGAAAAATGAAGTTATAACTTAATTTTACTTAATAATAAAAAATACTTTGAATTTTAAAAAATAGTAAATAAAAATTTTTTGCATGGCTACGATTAAATAATAATTAAAGCCAAAAGAAATTCGTGTTAAATAAATGGCAAGCCACATTGTTTGGCACAGTTTGCAAAAAAAAAAAAAAAAAAAAAAAAAAAAAATAGGTACTTTCTCACTATAGGCGATTTGGCGTTCTTTTAAACAGCTTGGAGCAATTCGGGCTTTAGAAAGTGAGACTTGTTGCCAATTGATATAAACAGTTAAGAAAACAAACTTGATGAATTTTTTTGTTTGTTTATACATGTAAATTTATATATGTGTTTATATATGTAAGATTTGTTTACATATTGAAAAGTACCAAAACACCTTTGGACGTTTAGGATTGAAATAAATGGATTATTAGGATTGTAATAACATACATTTTGGTACGGTCTTGGTGTAACGTAAAAGTAGCAAAAAAGTCTCCAAAAAACTTTCTCCCAAATTTCGCCAATTCTGTATAAATTCGGTTGTATATAACAATATTCGGTTGTATATATAGGTCCACTTTAAAAAGTTAATTGTACGCCAAACCACGCCCGGTAACATACGCCAATTGTCTGTAGACTCAATTATGTAAGTTATCGATACTAAATATGCCAGTTGTCTGTGGACTCGATTACATAATTTATCTCCTTAATTAAGGCATACTTTACAAACTATATCTATTCTTTCCAATTTTCCTGATTTTAAGATCAATGGGTACTGTTAGATGTTAAAAAGCTTGGCGCAATTCGGGCTTCAGAAAGTGATATTTGTGGCCAAATGTTATAAACAGCTGTGAAAACAATTAAAATGATCTTTTATGCTTTTTAAAATATGTATTCCTATATATAAACTTTTTATTAATTAATATTAATATTTTTGTTCTTTATATACAATTTACTTTTGTTTTTATATAAAAAGAGATAAATGTCTTCTCTATAGTAAATAAATTCTATAATTATTGAACGGAAAATATGCATGAAAACTTTCCTTCTCTCGCCAAGCCCATTTCTTTCACCTCGCAAAGGGCCCTATATTGGAAAATTACAGAATTTACCTCCATTGTCCTATGTCTAAATAGTATCTAACAATATATTATATACTAAAACTATCTCTGAAAAATTGCCAAACTAACAATGCAAATTCTATCAAAAACCGTTTATTATAACTTTTATAGAAGGCTAAATTGTGATAATTGAATCACCACATTACAGAATTTTACCCAAAACTGTGTGGCTAAGCAACGTAGAAGGACATGTTGTATACCGAAACCTTCCCTTGAAAATTATCTAATTAACAATCCAAGATCGATCGAAATACATTCGGCAGAATCTTTTTAAAAGGCTAATTTTTCATTATCAGGTTCGTCTCATTAAAGAATTTTAAACCATAATTTGATACCAAACAACGTAGAACGACGTGTTATGTACTAAAATCTTCCCCGAAAAATTACCTATCTAACAGTTTAAGTTCAGCAAAACCCAAAATCTAAGCAACCGAAATGAAATTTCCATTTGAATTATATATATATATATATATAACAGAATTAGATTTTTCAAATAATGCAGTCTACTTGATAAAATAACCAATATTGTGAACGTCGCTCAAACCGATGCCATGCTTATGCATTTTTTGCATAAAATTAAATTGTTTGGCGATAAAATGAAATGTTAAATATACATACAACATGTAACTCACAAGTACCGCCATTTTTATAATTACATCTGCTATTTTCTTCTGCAAATCGCATGATGAATGAGTTAAATAATAAAAAATAATAATAATAAAATAAATAAAAAAAAATCAAAAACAAAACTGTCTCTCAGATATTATCTTATCAAATTTTTTGATGCATTTTTCTTAACCTGACGCAAGAGATAAATTGCCAAATATAGTTTAAAATTGCAATCTTTCATATTGAATATTTTTTTAAGCATTACGAACATTACTTTTCATGTTTAAATTCGATATTGTTGTATTATAAAATTAGCACTCGTCAAAACTGTTTTTTATTTTCTCTTTTTTTTTTTCTTTTAAATAAAATTAGTAAAAGTTTTTTTTTTTTTTCTTTTCCGAGATGTACAGCCGTTTCAATTCAATTATCAACAAAATTTTTCGCCAATAAAATAATAGTAACCCTTTCGCCCAAAATAACAGAACTTACCGTCATAATTCTATAACTAATCTACGTAGAGTTATGTGTTATAGCTTAAAACCTTTCTTGAAACGATACCTATCCAACAGTAAAAGTTCCGTCAAAATCCATGCAGTAGAACTCGAAATATAGATGTTCGGAACGAAATTTCCGTTTGGATTTTATATATACTAGGGGATCGTACCCGGGCTTCCTGGGTTTAAGAATATAGGTGAAAACATTTTTTTTTTTTTTTTTTTTTTTTTTTTTTTTTTGTAGAAAAGTAATAATTTTTATATGTAATAATTTTTTGAGATTACCCATTTATATTTAAAAAAGCAGTTTTCATATGGCAAATATGAATTATACAATCAAATAAATATTTGAAATTTATCAAAAGCGATATTTTCTTATTAGCCGCATGCTAAGAGTTATTTGACCAAGATTTTGCTACTTATGGCATCCTTTCATATTCTGATAATTTCAGAGCTTATACATGTCTGTTAAATTTGTGTTTTATTTATATTATTTTATTTATTTACTCATAGGGAAGTTTTTTTTTTTTTTTAATTCATATTAGCCGTAAGAAAATGATGAACTCTTTATTTTCTTTTAAGGGCAAACGGATTAATCTTTCGTAATCGAGCTCCGCGCGATATACATAAATTAAAAAATATTTCGTGCTTTAAAATTGTTTTTAAAACCAAAGACAATAAACTGAGATGAACTTTGCAAACAAAATCCATTTGAAAAAAAAATCGTATTTGGTGATCTAAAAATTTAAATTGTACGATTACAAATATGTTAGATTTGTGTTTTTTCAATATTATTCTTTTACTTGTTTATAAAAGAAGTGTTAATTTCGTTAATTTTTCTTTCACAAATATGTTAGACTGGTGGGTTTTTTTAATATTATTCTTTTATTTGTTTATAAAGGAAATATTAATTTTGTTATGCAAAAATAGTCAGAAACAAATGCTGAAAAATGTTTGTTGCTTTATGTGCAAAATGTTTATTATTAGTGCATATTGAAACCGGCACGTGATAAGATAAACTTAAAAAAAATCATGCGTAAAAAATATTTTAGAAAATATAATACATCAATCAATTAAGATACAGTTTTTAAACAAATTGCATTTGAAAGTATTTTTTTTTCCCCTATGCAACGAAAATTGAAAATGTACGATGGTCAGAAGTTTAATTGCAGTAGCGAAAATTTCAAGATCGAAATTTGATCATGAAGTGTTGCCATTCGCAAAATGACGTCAGCGTTAAGCATTTATACATTTGTTCTTTTTAATATAGATACTTAATCAGTAAAATATAATAAAGATCAGTTATTAGGATGTGGTTATCAATTGAGGCTCTTATGCTTGGTATTCAGGAATGAAAAACAGCAATTTTCACCTTCTCAAAATTTTCCTGCGCACTTCTCATATGCATATTCATCATTAAAAAAAAAAAAAAAAAAAAACGTATTTTGTTTGATCATTTAAAAATCATTTTAACTCATAACTTGAAGTCACGATTGTCAGCAATATATTTTATGTGAACAGACGCACTCTTTTCTTGAGATTCCAATCTCAATTCCGGAGAGTAAAAATTTCCGTAATTTATGCTTTTTAGACGCATTTGTGTTAAAATGTGTACTTTTATCCAAGAAAATGATCCTTTTCTTTTAAATATGACTTCATTTTCACTTAAATAAGCATTTCACCTAGTGTCTGAAACTTAGTATCAGTACACATGCAGAAGGAAAAACAATATAGAAAATTTATGAGGAAAAATGCGTGCTTTGAAAAGCAGTATGTTATTTTACGTTATTTTGCCCCTAATATAATATTCTGCTCCTAATGGGATTTTGCGACACTAAACCCTATACAACAATTTTTATCAGAAAATTAGATGAATAAAGTTAAAAATACCTCATTATTTCTCTCTTGTCTGCAATAATGAAAGCTATCTAATTTTCATCCTTTTGAAGAAATTTCATAAAATGCTTTTAAAATTAAAATATAAAAGTGGGAATATTAGAAAAAAAAATAGTGCGATCACATTTACAAAGAAAGAGCTTTCAGTTTAAAAAATATATATATTAGTAAAATTGGTTCAGCAGAAAGATCACGGCAGATGACTAAAAAACACATTTGTGTTTTAAATATATAAATTATATAAAATTAAGAAAAATTATATAAGCAAATTATGTTATTTTGATAAAATTATAGTAGAATGCCCTAAAGAATAGCAGTAAAGTTTTATTATTCGAGAGAATTTTCGGCAAAAACTTCAGGAATACGATATTTTTTAAACCACGAATTATTTGTTTGCTAGTCTAATTCGGCGAAGCAAATCCATCCAGGCGAAAATCATCAATTTCTGTAATATAAATCGCTACTATTTGCATGTCACCTCTCTTTTATAAAGACACTCTAAATTTTTGTAAAACATTGCGTTTTATCAGTATGTGATTTCGATTACATTATTTTTAAAAGTGAAGCATTTTCAATGTGAAGAATTTCAAAGCAGCTGGGCTGTGAAAATGACGCACTTCTACAAAACATAATTCACGTTTAAGAATTAAAATACACGCTTTTTTATAAAATGACGTCATTTGGATCCGCTAAAGCAATCTACTTTTATAATCCAATCTTAAACTTCGTCTATAGAAAAGTGTGCATATGACATCATTATCACGGAATAACAGACAATATTCTTGACATAGCACATATTTTAATTTCAACTTTTTTTCAGGTTTTATGAGAAAATGGCAACAAAAAGATACAATATCGCCTATTTTTGGCTATTTTCAGTTGACTTTCAATGACTTTCAATAGAAATGAGGTACTTGTGTTGCCACGATAAGAAAAATGGTATTAAAAACTACAAAAAAATTAATATCTCAAAAATAAATTGAGATACAGTTTTCCAACAAATTGCATTTATAAGAGCATTTTTTTCCTTATACGACAGTGTAAAAATTTTAAATGTGCGATGTTTAGAAGTTTAAAAATTTGTAGTAGAGAAAATTTCAAAACCAAAATTTTATTTCAAATTTCAAAGTGTTGCCATTCGCAAAATGACGTATGCGTTACGCACAGATATGTTTGTCCTTTATAATATAGATAATAGAATAGATGTGCGTCTTTTTGTATTTTATAAGAACTTCTAGAATACGTCAAATTTCGACCTACACTGTAAAAAAATTTATAAATGCGTTAGAAGTTTTGCGAATTTTAAGGAATAACAAGAGATGTAATTTGATTTTTAGTGTAAAATTTTTAATTCCTGCACATGTTTTTAAAATTTTGTGGTATGTCTATACTTCTTTGAAAATATAATGTTTGTTATCTTTTGTATATAATTTCCTTGAACTAGTGAATACTTGAATTTTATATATTGAATGTGCGTCTTTTTGTATTTTATAAGAACTTGTAGAATGCGTCAGATTTTGACCTGCACTGTAAAAAAAAAATTCAGAAACGTTACTGGAAGTAACGAGACCTCTGCTACACGATAGTAACTGAAAGGTTTCTGATTCGAGCAGGAAAATGTTTCGGCTATAATACGGAACCTTTCCGATTTGTAATGGAACGTTTCTGAATACATCGGAAAACGTTTCATTATTGATTGCAATCTTTCTGAATATATAGGTAACCTATCATTACAAATCAGAAAGGTTTCTGAATATAATGAAACCTTTCTGAAGGCTAGGATTATTTTAAAATTCATATAAAAAAGCACAAATAACTGTACTAAAATTACATGCATTTGCATAAATATAATATAAAATCCATTAAAATACATTAGAAATATCTTAAAAATACGTTAAACACTTTTGTATGGTTTTTAATGTATTTTTAAGATACGTCTAATATATTTTACATAATTTTATATTATACTAGAAAGGTAGCCCGTCAAAAATGACGGAAATTTAGATATAAAGATATATATACAACTCATGTGCAAGAATATGAGTTTTCTCGCTTGTTCCGCAGTGATAGATGAAAATAACACACTTTAAGAACGAAACACATTTATGAAAAACTGCGTACAGTAATCTGCACAGTTTGGTTCCAAGTGTTATGCAGATTTGAAGCTTTTTGCGGTCATGTCTATTCAGTCTTTGTTTACATTTTTTTTAATTCATATATTGGACAATTTAGATTGTTGAGCCTTAAAAATAAATAAATAACACACTTGAAGTAAGGTTAAAAACTATTAAATTATCGTATACGATTTCATGAAATGGTATTATATGATATTATATGTGTGGGCTTCACGATCTTGGTTACGACGTTGGCGAAATTGGCTGCAACTTGTCATAATCCTAATAGTGTGGGCCGCTATAACAAAAAAGTAACCAGTTTTTAGTAAAATTTCTGATATAAAGTAGCTTTCAAAAACTTGTGTAAAATTGCAGGCCGTTCTCGTGTTATGTCAGTCCTAGGAATAATATTTCTAACACTGAAGATTTTCCATGTATATATGGAATTTAGAAAAGCTTCTACAAAAGAAAGATCCTGAAATGACATTGTAATTCCTCTAACTTCAAAGTTTAATCGGGCCCTGATGTTTACTGAAATCTAATAAATACAGTTATTTTGAATATTACAACAGAATTAAACAGTTAAACTTATTTAACTTAAACCCGCTGTTACTTCCCGATGTTATTTTTTAGTATTAAGAAAAAAAAAATATTTAAAATTTTCAAATCATGCATTTATGATTTTTTTCCGTCTTTAATAAATAAATAATGAAAAAATAGGCTTTTGTTCTGAGCTCATAAATATGACAATAAAATAATGTAACTAAGAGACATTGCAAAATTAAATCTTTGTGATTACAAACCATAAACAAACGATACCGCCACCATTTTACCTACTATGACGTCATTAGAATATTGCCCATTGCTTGTTGGAGAACTTACTTTGTGAATGATTGCCTCAATGATTTAATATTTTTGACGTTTCACGATGAATGAATCACTTGTGTTTGTTTAGGTTTATGGAATGAGATATTAAGCTGTGAAACTAATTTCAATTGAAGTTATTCAAGGATATATGTATTTTTAATCGAAATTAAAAACAATGCTTTGATCTCGAAATAAAAAGTTTTAGTTTGTATAATTTGTTATTTCTGTTAATTATTTATTTAAGTACTTTTCCATTATAGCGCATTTTTAAAAAAAGCTTGGCGCGATTCGGGCATCAGAAAGTGAGATATGTTGCGAAAATATATAAACAGCTATGAAAACAAATCTAATGAACTTTTATCTTTGTTTATATATGCACTTATATGCATAAAAAAATCGTTTCTAAATATATATAATTTTTTATATACAAATACGGCACAGATTTCAGATATGAACCGGGATACCTAACTGGCGCCAAAATGGTGTTATTTTGCCTGCTATGGTAACCCGGCTATCGTTTTTTATTTATTAATAAATTGTTTATTTACTTTTATTTTCTGTTTTTTAATAATATAAACTGCTTTGTTCTATAGTTATTATTCAAACTTTTATTTATTTATAGTTATTTCCTTTTCAAAATGATAGCAAATAATTGAAAAATATATAAGTAACTGGTATTCGAAAGGGAGATTTCTGCCAAATTGGCGTTATAGAAAAATCACGCCAACCCCCATGCGTATATGACATCTGTGCAAAAATTAGTTCTGTTTCTTTATAAAAATGGGTAAATAGCTTTTTTATATTAAATTGTCGGCACAGATGTCATATACGCCCATATTGGCGCGATTTTTTTTTTTTTTTTGACGCCGATGTCATATACGAACCGGGTACTTACCTGGCGCCAAAGTGTCGTTATTTTGATTGTAATGGTAACCCGAATGTTGTTTATGCTGTTGATGTTTTCGCCAAATTGGCGTCGGAAAAAAATCGTGCCAATATGGGGCGCGTATATGACATCTGTGCCAAATTGTATACATATGGAAAAAATTGCTTGTGAGTATGAAGCAGTAAATAGGTTGCCAGAAAATACGTTGGCAAACTTCTTTCTCGCCAAGAAACTTTTCTCCGAAATATTGTACATAAGCAATGATTTCTAGAAATGCATTTTTAATTATGATATGCGCTTTTATGTTTCACTACATTTATGCATACTATACTGTGTGTATAAATGCTACAGTTCATATGCAGGGCTACACAAAAGAATTCGTAAGGGTTACTGAGTATGAGAGTAAATTGCTTAAAGGTGGTTTTTAAAGGAGTTATGCATTTTTACGCTGAACTGCATTTAGTTTCCTAAGAAATGTTTGTGGAATATAGATAAAATGATATACATGGTCACGCAAAGAATTGGATACATAACCGTCTATGGATGATAATATCTGCAAATGTGATTTCAGTAGTTTTAAGAGTAGTTTAAATTAAATTTTAGCTAAATAGTGGCATGTAATAACGGTACAATTGGCTATGGACGGTAACTGCTGAAATCAATTTTTAAAATTTTTTATGCGTTTTCTAAAATGTTTACTTTGTTATCTTGGTACTTCTTAGTTACCCCATCGACCAAATTACTGTCGCCAAATTGTAAGATTAATTGCCAATAATGGTTGCCGTCAATTAATTAATTAAATGCCAATAATGGCCAATAAAACCATTAATTCGACGTTTTATTTGTATTTTTATTAATGTTTTACTATTGATTTGGCGATTTATATAATTTGGCGAAATTGGTCGACGGGATATCTAAGAAGTAACGTTATCTTATTTACCTTATTTCCCTAAATAACGAAGTTTTGTTATAGCATTCAGGATGTGTTGGAAAGTGTTTCATATTCTATGCTTAACGCATGATTTTTCTTTCTTCTTTAGTCTTATTTTGCATTTATTTTATTCTTAATTATATTGCTTATACTGCTTTATAGAAACTTATAGAAACCTTATAGAAACTTTGGCACAGCTGTCATATACGTTATCATATATTGGCGCGATTTTTTTTCCGACGCCAATTCCGCAAAAACATCAACAGCATAAACAACAACCACATTACCATATCAAGCAAAATTACGACACTTTGGCGCCAGTTAAGTATCCGTTGTGTATATGACATTGGCGTCAGAAAAAATATATGACATCTGTGCCGAAATTTTAATATCTAATGTTTAAACTCTTCGCTCCACTCCCCTTGCATATAGTACAAACTATAACACGGATAGCGCAAAATAGTTGACAGTTTGGTACTTTTCCACTGTAGGGACTTTGGCATTTTTTTTTTAAAGCTTGGTGTAATTTGGGCATCAGAAAGTGAGATTTGGTTACTTTTCTGTTATGCGGACACCATTGTCGCCAAGCGTAATAGTTGGCATAAAATCGTGAATTGAAGCATTTGAAAAATAAAAGAAAAACCATTGTCGATACTAAAGTGAGCATTTAAAAAATATAACATTTGAAAATTCCAGACTTTTACGAACTATTTCATCAAATCACAAATATATACTTAAAAAAATCCCTGTCGGCTCGGGCCTACAGGCGGAGGTAGATTTCGAAGTTAAGTACTAAATTCACCAACAAAACTTAAACCAAGATTACAGATAAACCCAGTTCCTTCACCAAGAATGAGCTCTATGGAGCTAAACATTTTGTGAAAATTCTAATATACAGGAATACACACACGCATGTATATGGAATAGGTTTAAAAATGGCTAAAACAAATTCAGAAAACCACAAAGTGTTAAAATATGTTAATATTTCCATAGTCTGGTTTTTATCATGTTTTAATAGGTTTCTTCAAACTCACATGACGTTACATATTCACCTGCTGGTGTCCATTATATTTCTAATATGACGCAATATTTTGATTTTTTTTTTAATCCGTCAAACTATTTATTTCATTTTGAGTTTTCAGGCGGAAATCTTGCTCTAAAAAACTTATGACGTAATATTCAATTTGTTTTCAATTCGTCAAACTTTTTATTTAATTAATTTTCGCGTGAAAATTTTGCAATAGGAAATCAATTGTTGTTTTGAGAATTTTATTGCTTTTTTTAATTGTTGGCAACTGCTATAACGAAAAATATTTATTTTTTTCTGTCATTGTTGTGAAAGAGCTGGTTTTATCAGAATCATGTTAAGACGGTAATCAAAATTTTGAACCCTCCCCATTACTATTCCCTTGGGCCGATTTTGCCCATTTTCAATCCCCGCCGAGATATTAGCCATCTCAAAGTTGTTGGGGAGTTTGAAGACGATTCGTGCATAATTGCGACTTTTATCGTGCGGACAAAATTTAGTACATACATACATACATACATATATATATATATATATATATATATAAACTTTTTAGGTGGGGGTGGTTTTGGGTTCCTGGGGTCGTATAATGAAAAGTTATGAAGGAATTTTTCAAAAGTCGCACCATGGTAACGACTGCAATAGGTAGTATTTCTTACGAAATCTACCTAATAAGTGAATAAATAACTGCTATAAAATAACGCAATAAAATAAAACTCATATTAAACTGCTGGCATAAAATTACAAATATCTTTTAGCATTTTGAAATAATTGGCGCATTAACATACATTTTGGCATGGTGTCCGTATAACGGGAAAATATTGAGATTTGTTGTCAAATCATATAAACAGCTATGAAAAAAAATTTGATGAGCGTTTTTGTTTGTTTTATATATATATTATTGATGTTTTTATGTACAAATTACATCTGTTTCTGTATAAAATTAGAGAAACGGCTTTTTTATGTTAAATAAATCGTATAAATATCGAAAAAAATGCGTGTGTATATAAAATGAAACAGTGAATAGGTTCCCGGAAAATATGTTACCAAATTTCCTTTTTCGCCAAGGCACCTGTACTGGAAAAGTACCTAAAGCACATTAAAATCGCGCTGTTAGGAGTTCACACAGTACACCGTTGTCTATTGGCGGTTATTTTATTAGTAGCATTGGGGGGAAGATGTAAAGATGTACTTTAAATTATCACCCATAGATTTCGAAAAAATATCTTAAAAGAGTGGAGTTTACATTAAATTTCGGTGACCTCCATTATGAAAGATTAATGGTTTTAAAGGGGAATTTCGCCAAATTAGCCAGCTATCGCCAAGTTGGCTAACATTTGGCGCTACTGTGGTAACCCTGCATTAATATTTTTCAACAATTACTCATTTCAATGAGGCGGTCCTACCGCAATAGTGAGGGACACACAGAGACTTGGATTTTATATAAATAGATGTAATGCACCTGAAAGTAGTTTTAGTACATTTATTTGCGCTTTTTAGTATGAATTTTAATTATTTACTCAAGGTGAATTTAGCACTAGAATTATAACTTTAATTTATTGAAGCTTATTTTGTGAAAGGGGCTTAGTTTAGTAAAATGGATTCTGTGAAGAAGACAGTTTTATTAAATGAAATTTTATGAAGGAGTCTTAGATGGAAGTTTGTTTGTGAATCATCTTTTTTTCTGAGAGTTAATATCTGCTTCGTATTATTCTGAAAATAAAATCAATATTATTATACTTTTTTCATAATCTAGATAAAATTTATTGCGTTTTAACATCTTGCAGTGATAGTTTTTTAACCATGCGGATTAACAGGTAACATTAAATTTCCTGAACTGTATTATTATTGAAAATGGAAAGATAAATTCTTTCGAAAAGTGTTTTATTTTTATTTTTTAATCATTTACATAATTATTTTTACTTATTATTTTAGTTTTTTAATAGCGTTTCTTTGTTTCACAGACATTTTAATACATAGCACCTTATTATTATTATTATTTGTGCATGTAAATAAGATATGATTGCGATTGGCGTTAATGTTGACTCAATATCGTATTACGCTTTTGAAAGCATAATCTTAATAAATTACAATGATTTATAACTTAAAGCAAGAATGTTTGTGTACTATGATATTTTCAGACAACAAACTGGTGGTTAATAATCTAGAAGTTTGATTGGTGTAAAGGGCAAAATATAAATAACAACAATAGTATCTATTCTTTTTTCAGAATTCAGTCTTGCAAAATAAGAAGAAAACATTTTCCTTTTCAATTAAGAACATTTAAATGAACAAGTGAAATTCAAATCGCAAAAAAATGCAATAGTTAACATTTTCGTAGCATTGAACAAAAAAAAAAGTGTGGGTGGGTGGGTGGGGGTGGGGGCAGTTTACGTATCTGGACCTGAGTAGTAAATAAGTTAATGAACTTAAAACAATTATTTTTATTTTTCTATAAAAATTTGAAGAGAAAAAGATAAATACAAAAAATTAATTAGAGTAACAGAATATGTTTAATATTATCCGACATATGTATAATGCATAGATCGTAACTTAATTTATATATATAACAAAAATATACTGAAATTTATAAATAGAGGTAAAATATTATTACATTAAAAAATATACATCTAGTTGAATTTTTGATATCCGTATTACGTGTTGTTACTGACATATAAACGCTATTACGAATTTTTGAAAGCATTTTAGGAAACAGCAAAACAAATGAATCAATTTTAGTAACTATAATGATTTATAAAACATAATCCTATAATTGTAAAAATATTTCACTCACAATACTATATTTTTTACATAAAAACAATCAATAATAAAGAAATAAAATGGCAACGAACGTTCAGCTGTCTTGATAAAAATATAATACATAAATTTTCTTTTAAAGTATTACGCATTTAATAATTTATTAACATTTTGCTGTGACAAGGAGAATACGATATTGAGTCAACATTAACACCAATTGCATTCATAACTTACTTACATGCACACATATTATATATTATAAAGAAACAGAAAAAAGGTGTGCTATATGCTATATTAAAAAATAAATAGAAAAAATAAAAATAAATTATTAATCTCTTTCCGTGTATTGTAACAAAGAAAGCTAATAAAGAAGCAAGTAATAATAAAGAATAGTAAGTAAAAATAATACTGTAGATGATAAAAAAAAGAAAAAAAAAACACTTATCCAGATCGTTCCGTCTCCAATAATAAATTTTCAAACCTTTAAAAATGTCCATTGATAATATCCAAGGTTAACATATCTTGCATAATATTAAAACACGATAAAAAATATCCACAAAAAAAAAAAAATATTTTTTTTTCTAAACAAAAGCGAATTGAAATGCACTCGTGGTTCCGTAACGCCGCCGCCTCCATACTCATACAGACCACGAGTTGACTTTCGACATTTCCGGTTTCAGAACACGGAGAAATATTTGAGAAATACTTAGAGTGCGCATGCGTATAGGCGATCAGCGGAAAGAAACCCAAGCATTAGGGAAAGTTTCTGGTTGTATCGGAAAGTGAAAATAGCTCTCACATAACGTACGTAACAGAAACGTCCTCTTAGAATACTAAACGTTGAAACTATTTTTTACAGTGTAGTGAGATAAAGGCAAACATACCAAAACACTACAACAAACAATTATTCAAATATTTTATGCTCATTGTACCCACCTGCCAAAGACCCGACAAAGAAAGGAGTAGACAATGAAAAAAGCTTTATTTGGTTCATGTGCAACATCCTACGTCCTTTGGTTTTTGGGATGTTTGCCTTATTGAAGCAATCATGGAAAAAAAACTGTGAGGACGTGAAAGTCGTGATACGAATCTAGACGGCTTCAGAAAGTATCCAAGAAATGTTTAATATTTAACAGGTGAGGAAATCTTGAATTTTTTTTTTAAAGATCTCAAATACTTACGTATAATCCGAGACAGATCATATACACTGCACAAACAATGGTGCCGAAAATTTTAAATAAAGTAACACTTTCATTTATTTATTTATTTATTTTTGTTATTTTCATTATAAGTGCATGTTTAATATTACATAGGTTATATACTAAAGTCAGTGAAAGAAGTAATTATATACATGTACCTACATCATATGATACAGCGCCGATATAAATATAAGATATTATATCCATTAATACAATATATTTATATTGCTTAAAATTCATATTATTTATTCCTGGTTTTTATGAAAATCCGCAGCAAAAAATTATCATCATTAATATCGTTTATTTCTAAAAGCCGCCAATGTCATATTACGTACTTAATAAATATGTACAAAATTATTATTTTATATTATTTTAGTTTGCTTTTATATTATTTATCATTATCAACGAATTTATGAATTTATTAAATGTGCATTAAATTACCGTTTTATCACTGTTCGCGATTGGCAACAATAAACAAAATTGGCATTTGATAACCGTATTTGGCGATCTATCTACCTGGGGCGGATAATATGTAAGTACCAGATATGGTTTTGAAATGTTTGTAAAAGTGTCGTTGAATATAGAAATATGATAAATGACAGAGACACAGTGAATGTAAAACAACTTTAAACATCAACTGCAAAAGGTAATATCTTCTTAAGCAGTCATCCACTTGAAAGGGTTTATTATTTATTTATTTATTTATTTTTTTTTTACTTCTTTCATTTTTTCATCATATAAAAATCTGAAATATGTCATTATTAAAACACATTTTAGTTAACTCCTATACGAAAAGAAACAAAAAACTGTGTTTAATGGTACACAACAAAAATGTGTTACATGCTACGCAATAAAAAGAGCTAGATTGCTGTAAGGCTGAAGAAATGATAATTGAGTATTAAGGTGGAGCGAAAAATTTTTTTTTTCAATCAAAAATGGGTAGGTGCCAAATGTTGCCTTTACACTTGTACGTCAACTGCGTGCAATTTTACCGCTGAAAACAAATGGCATGAGTCTGCGCTTTCGGGCCAAAAGTTGAAAATTTGGGTAAAATTTGACACTTTTTTAAAAAAACATTAAAATTCCAATAGAGATAGTTATTATTTAAAACTTTATTATTAAAGACTTAACATATTTAAACGATAAAACGGCATCTTTATTCTATATAACTGGAGCAAAACTGACAACTTTAGATATAAAATGGTGTTGCCATTTTGTTGTGTCATTTAACGAATTGTTAATTAGAATACAGCTCTCACCTAGTTGCTTTCAAAGTTACCCAGGACATATAGCTCGAACACGCTACCATCTGAATACAATATTTTATTTGTACATTGAATTGTGATTTTAGGTAGTTTTTATTACAAAAATCTACCTATTGCAGCCGTTCGGTGGAAAGCGATATCAAAAAAATTTGGTATATTTCATCGATCATGACCCCCAGACACCGAAACCACCATCCGTTCAAAAGTTGATATATATACACACATATATATATATATATATTAAAAATAAACTTGGAAAAGACTAAGGTGATGTTCAATTCATTTGCATCAAAAAAGAAAATTGTCTACAACAACACTGAAATTAAAGAAGTGCAAAGTTATGTGTACCTTGGGCAGGAAATATCATCAGATGATAGTATCATGAATGAAATAAATAGAGGAATAAGAAATGGATGGAGTACTTTTGGGAAGAATAATATTATTCTGAAGAGTAACATGCCCTTTGTTTGAAAAGAAAGGTATTTAACCAATGTGTTTTGCCTGTGCTAACTTATGGAGCAGAAACATGGACGCTAACAAAACGGATGGTACAAAGATTACAAACAACACAGAGAAGTATGGAAAGATGTATGCTAGGCATAACTAGAAGAGACAGAAAAGGAATAACCTGGATAAGAAGTCAGACGAAAGTTTTTGACATCATTGAAAGAATTAAACGGCTAAAATGGAAATGGCTAAAATGGCTAACATGGCTAAAATGGAAACGGCTAAAATGGAAATGGGCTGGGCACATTGCAAGAAGACAAGACAATAGATGGAGCACAAACAACCTACAGTGGTATCCCAGAGATGTAAAACGGCCAAGAAGACGACCTCAAGTAAGATGGAGTGATGAAATCAGAAAAGTAGCCGGTGTAAATTGGATGACTGACAGCATTGGAAACATTGGAAACATTGGAAAAATCTGGGGGAGACCTACATCCAGCAGTGGATGGAAAACGGTTGATGATGATGATATATATATATATATATATATATATATATATACATATACATATATATATCTGATCTTTCTCACACTGTAAATCTCGTATTTATGAACCAATTTGGATGTAACTTCTTGTATACATAGTGCATAACAATGCCTCGAGCGAGATCGTTGGCCAGCTTCATCCGCCATCTTGTTTCAAAATGGTGAACATTTAATTTAAAAAAAAAAAAATTCAAATTTGAAATGTGGTAACAAAAAACTGAAAATTGGAAAATATTTTTTTCTTATGTGTTTTACCTTGATACAAAGATTCCGGAGCATTTTTTGTTTCGTCTATATCTGAAAAAAGTCCTTCCGGCAGTGCCGGGAGGAAGAGGTAGTTTTCAAATACCTTATTTTAAACAAGCCAACTTATATTATTCAAACACACGAAGCTCAATTTAGTGGAAACCGAATATAGGAGATTCAATACTAATTTTTATCAATAATAAATCATTATGAATGAGAATTTCACGAAATTAGTCAGCTTTATCCAAGCTGCTTTTATTTAAAGTAACTTATATTTGCCTGAGATGTTGATGTATACTATCCACATGCTTTCTCACATGGAAATAGGCGAATACGTGTGTTATCTCGTGACAAATACAAGATCGTTTCAAAATGTTAGCCATACTAGAAATTCAAAGTGCTATAATTCAACCATTTTTTAAGATATAAACAAAAGAACAAATTTTCAGAAACAAAATCTGCTCCGGAATCTTTGTATCAAGGCCAAACACATAAAAAAATCTTTTTTATTTTCCAATTTTTTAATACATCATTTTAAATTTTAAATTTAATTTTTTTTAAATGGCAACCCTTTTGAAACAAGATGGCGAATAAAGCTGGCCAACGAACTCGGTCGAGACATTTGTATGTACTTTGTACAGACCAAGTAACATCCAAATCGGTTCATAAATACGTTTGTTATCGCGTGACAAAAATCAGGTCGTTTTAAAATGTCAGCCACAATAGAAATTCAAAACGCTATAACTCAGCCATTTTTTTAGATATAGACGAAACAAAAACAGTTCCGGGATCTTTGTATTAAGGTCAAACACATACAAAAAAATCTTTTTCATTTTCTAATATTTTCTATGGTGTCTCATTTTAAATTTAAAACTTTTTCAATTGTTTAAATGGCCGCCATTTTGAAACAAGATGGCGGATGAAGCTGGCCAACGAACTCGGTCGAGATATTTGTATGTACTATATACACACCAAAGTACATCCAAATCGGTTCATAAATACGCCTGTTATCACGTGACAAATATCAGGACGTTTCAAAATGTCAGCCACGCTAGAAATTCAAAATGCTATAACTCAGCCATTTTTTGAGATATAGACGAAACAAAAACTGCTCCCGAATCTTTGTATCAAGGTCAAATACATAAAAAAAATATTTTTTCAATTTTCAATTTTTTGGTACCACATTTCAAATTTAAATTTTTCTTAAAAAATTAAATGGCTGCCATTTTTAAACAAGATGGCGGATGAAGCTGGCCAACAAACTCGGTCGAGACATTGGTATGTACTATGTACAAACGAAGTTACATCCAAATCGGTTCATAAATACGCCTTTTATTGCGTGACAAAATTCAGGACGTTTCAAAATGTCACCCACGCTAGAAATTCAAAATGCTATAACTCAGCCATTTTTTAAGATATAGACGAAACAAAAACTGCTCTGGAATCTTTGTATAAAGGTCAAATACATAAGAAAAAAATATTTTTCCATTTTCAATTCTTTGGTACCACATTTCAAATTTCAAATTTTTAAGAAAATTTTAAATGGCCGCCATTTTGAAACAAAATGGCGGATGAAGCTGGCCAACGAACTCGGTTGAGACATTGGTATGTACTATGTACATACCGAATTACATCCAAATCGGTTCATAAATTCGAGAGTTACAGTATGACAAAGGTCATATATATATATATATATATATATATATATATATATATATCAACTTTTGAACGGAGGGTGGTTTCGGGGTCTGGGGGTCATGATCGATGAAAATATACCAAAATTTTTTGAAATCGCTTTCCTCCGAACGGCTGCAATAAGTAGCTTTTTGTAATGAAATCTACCTAAAATGGCTGAGTTATAGCACTTTGAATTTCTAGGGCGGCTGACATTTTGAAACGACCTGATTTTGTCACACGATAACAGGCGTATTTATGAATCGATTTGGATGTACCTTTGTGTATACATAATACGTACCAATGTCTCGACCGAGTTCGTTGGACAGCTTCATCCGCCATCTTGTTTCAAAATGGCGGCCATTTAAATTTAAAAAAAAAAATTTAATTTGAAATGTGGTACCAAAATATTGAAAATTGAAAAATAATTTTTTCTTATGTGTTTGACTTTGATACAAAGATTCCGTAGCAGTTTTTGTTTTGTCTATATCTAAAAAAAACGGCTGAGTTATAGCATTTTGAATTTCTATTGTGGCTGACATTTTGAAACGACCCGATGTTGGTCACGCGATAACCGGCGTATTTATGAACCGATTTGGATATAACCCGATGTGTTGATCGTATATACCAATGTCTCGACCGAGTTCGTTGGCCAGCTTCATTCGCCATCTTGTTTCAAAAGAGCTGCCATTTAAACAAAATTAAATTTTAAATTTAAAATGAGTTATAAAAAATTGAAAATGAAAAAGATTTTTTTATGTGTTTGACCTTGATACAAAGATTCCGGAGCAGTTTTTGTTTCGTATATATCTTAAAAAATGGTTGAATCATAGCATTTTGAATTTCTAATATGGCTGACATTTTGAAACGATCTGATATTTGTCACGTGATAACACGCGTATTTATTAACCTATTTCTATGTAAGAAGGCATGTTGATAGTATGTCGTAATGTCTCGACAAAGTTCTCTGGCCAGCTTCATTAGCGATCTTGTTTCAAATGGAGGCCATTAAGTTAAATAAAAAAATATATTTAAAAAGAGATGCAAAATAATTAGAAATTGAAAAAAGTTTCTTTATTAAGGATTTGACCACGATATAAGGATTCCAGAGCATTTTTTGTCCACCATGTTGTCTTAAAATGGCAGGAACTTCAAGATATCGCCGAATTTGGCAGCCAAATATAAGTTACTTTAAATAAAACCAGGTTAGATAAAGCTGGATAATTTCGCGAAATTCTCATCCATAATGATTTAGTATTGATAAAAATTAGCATTGAATCTCCTTTAATCGGTTTCCACTAAATTAAGCTTCGTGTGTTTGAATAATATAAGCTTGTTTTAAAAAATAAGAAATATGAAAGCATCCTCTTCCTCACGGCACTGGCCGGAAGGACATTTTCTTTATCAAAGACTGCCATAGATTTTCTATGTCTCAACCTAGTCTATCTCTTCTATGTATCCATAGACTTTGGATGCTGCTGCTGTGATATCCTTCACGTATTTTTCTACTGCTTCTGTAAGAGAAGGCAAACAATGTGATGCATTGGGGATGTTATTCTTGTAATCTGTTCAGCCGTCTATTATCTTCACCAAGATTGCACCGGATAAATGCATATTGATTAGCGGTTCCGTTACAACAATAATTTCCCAATCCGATTTATATAATTATCTGCTTCAAAGTTGATTGCCGATATTTCGGATTTGCGTATGCCATCCTTTACTCTCATCTTTCAACTATTTTGTGCTGAGCAGCTAGCTGTTTAATGTTATGGTAATCGTTAGAGAGCATTGAAATCAAAATTTAACTCTGCGTATGCAAAGCAACCATTATCCAAAATAACTTGTTATAGTATTTGTTATATTCCGTTTTGTGTGTTGTTTAGTAGCCGAGTTTTTAGATCCCTTCTTTAGATGTGGAATACATTTGATGGTAAACTATCCTGGGGCCAAAATTGGATTACACACTACTTTTTGAGTGAATGTAGAGACTCTGAAGGGCAGTGAGTGCTCATTTAAAGGCGGATAATTCTGTTCGTCTTTGCCATCCGTTTTGCGTGGGACATGTTTAGAATTAACCATTACAATGGATCATATGTTACATCCAAATCCAGTGAATCTCCTGTGCATCATTTATTAGACAAGGGCATTGGTAAAAATTAGATTCTAACTCACAGGCATTCGCCGGATCACTAGGAAAATCTTTGTCCACGTGCCTTCCCCTTCTTATTTCAATTTTTGAAGCCATAGAGAGTAATTTTGAAACATTACTTCCTGAAATCGAGAAAATGGTACTCACCACAAACCAGAAATAACTTCTAGACATTTTCAAATTTATTTCATCAAGATATTGCTCAGAAGAACTAGCGAATCGGAACCCAAGAAACTTGTCCTACTCAAGATGGCTCACAAAAGCGAATAAAAATATTCGCCGTTATAAAAGCACTGACTGAACATCAGAGTCTGTAGGTTCACTCACAAAATATCCAATCCAAGTTTATGCCGCAGGATGGTTTACACCAAATGTAATCCACATCTAAAAACCTATGGGAATTTACTCGGCTACAGAACACTGATTTCTGATTTTTCCGAAAGTAATGGATCGTATTTCGAAATTTGGGGTAACTCGGAAGTGGGTGTATTAAATTTCCGTAAACCTACTTGATATATTGAGAAAAAAAAATCACCTTTTTTTCAGAACGTCAAATAAACAGGGTTGAACACTGTTGGACTTGATTCTTTATGAAATGTATAGCCACACGTTTAATTTTCAATCTGAACATTACGGTTAAAAAGTAAATAAATGTTTTCTCTGACTTCCTCAAATCTAATGATGTTTCAGGTGTAATATTTGCATATCGCCTAACAATGTGAAGACAAATTACTTCTATGACAACAAAGTCTGAAATATTTTATAGTTATTTGAGATACATTTCCAATTACTGCAATAAGAACAACAACAAAAAAATGGTTCTGTTGTCTGTTAGAGTTATTTCACAGAAAACGCTGTCATCACTTTGAAAAATTCTCAACTGTTGGTTGATACAAAGATTCAACAGAGAACTAAGGAGAATTTACATTTGCAGGTATCTAAAACATTTTTGCAGTAATATTTTTAATAACCAGGGTTTTTCTTTACAAATTATAACTTCAACTATGTTTTCTCTTGAGTGTTCACTATGAAAGATGCAGTGTTTCACATCGTTTACACCAGATGAATTCAGCTGTCCAAAGTGGTGAAAATTGTATTTTCTAAAAGTTAAAAAAAGTTTTTCTAAAGTATAATTTAATTTGAAATAACATTATAAATATCTATAGTACATTAAATTAAGTCATTGACATAAAATAATCGTAAAAATGTTAAACAGAAATTTATATAAGTATATAAGTAATTTATATATTTTTGTACTTTTCCAGCATACGGTTCTTGATGTCTTGAAATTTATTTAAAACGTGCAGCAAGCATCTGGCTTCAGAAATTGTGGTTTGCTTCCAAATGATATGAACACATATGAAAAGAAATCTGATGATATTTTTTGCTTTTTTATCTATCTATGTATCTATCTATATAATAGGACATAAGTTTCTAGCCTTATCCAATATTTAAAAAATTGAGTTTTCACCATTAATCTGTTCTTTTAGTGAACCCGCATCAAAAAAGTGCTACAATCTTCAAAATAACTAGTTCTATAGTGTATTTCTGGCATTGTAAAGTCTTCGTTTACAGTGAAAACCAATGAACGCAATCGGAGTTTTTACGCAATTTTCCAAATTTTTACTTTTTGCAAAAGACGAGTTTTGAAACTCACGTCCTCATATATATAAATATATATTTCACTTATAATTTTTTTTAATTGTTTTAATATATAATTTACTTTTGTTTGTATATAGATATAGATAAGTGGCTTCTTTAAATTAAATAAACTGTGCAATCTTTTCAAAATCTTCTTTTATACATGAAACATTTATTTGGTTGCCAGAAAAAGGGTTGCCAAATTTGCCTCTTTTTCAAAGTTTATTTTTTCTTTTTCTTCAAAACTTCGATAAGTACAATTTTTATTTCAAAATTTCTTAAAATGAGAAAGCAGATTTCCATAATTTTCCTATTAGGATTTATCAAAATTTATATTATATATTACTATTTTAATACAATCATAATTATGCAAAATTTTTCACTTCATTATCTACGTTTCGATTGTACGAATAAAGGTTTTTATTGTAAATGTCAGTATGCATCATTATGTCTATAACTAACAGCCTTTCGGAAGATTAAGTAAATCAGGTTTAACGATGACTGTATAATTAAAGCGCTCTGTGATTAATTATAATAAATGAAAATACGAGTCCTTATCAAAAGGAAACATAATATCACAACTTGAATGTTTGTATTACGTAATTATTTCTATGTCCTTTATATATATATATATATATATATATATATATATATATATATATAAATTGAAATTATAAACTTTCAGACACATTTACGTTACACATCCTTAGAAATATTACGCATCCCAAACAAGATAAAAAGGTTAAAAAAAATATTAAAACGTTTTATGAAATAGTGTCGTACTATTTGTGTGATCAAATATCTTACCATTAAAATTATATATCGTCAACGCATTGGAAAAGTGCCATATTAATTATTTAAAAAATTATGAATATGTGAAAACAGATTTCCATCATTTTTAGATAAGGATGTAACTATATTTTCCCAGATAATTTTAACATGGTCGTAATTATGCATCATTATATAGGTATCAATTGTATGCATAAGGGCTTTTATTACAAGTATCATTTGCATCATCATGTCTTGCGTAACAATTACTAACAGGCTTTCGGTAGATTAAGTAAATCTGGGTTAATGATGACTTTATAATTAAAGCGCTCTGCGATTAATTATAACAAATGATAATCCGACTCATTATCTAAAGCAAACTTGAAGTCCGCATTATGAATGATTGTATTACATAATGATTTCTATGTCATTTTTGAATACGAAAAAAAAAATACATTTAAACCATAAACATTCAAACATAGTTTAAATTTAGTTATACCTGGATTACACAAACTTAAGAATATTATTTATCACAAACAATTTAAAAAAAACGAGTAATTTAAAACATTTGAAAAATGTACTTTCATAATAGTATAATTCTTATAATTCATACCTGCACATTTAAATTCTTATAAATATATATATATATATATATATATATATATATGAAGGCGTACAATCGTGGGAAAAAAAGTAAACATCCCTTACTAACTCAGCAAAATATTATCGAAGAAGAAATTTATTGGTCAACACGATTGATAATAAAGTCTACTTTTAAATTATGTATGTAAGATTTTCTTAGGGGGCCATCTGCATATAAAAATGAACCATAACTTTGTTTTTTCGATAGCAGTGCACAATTCTGACAGCATAAATGAACTCTACACCCTTCATTTAGCCTAAAAACAAATTTTTATGCAATTCGTACGATACGTTTCGAAGAAATTAATTATTTTAAAACGAGCGTATTTTAGGGGCTATATCCAAATTGAAGTTCGGTACTCGGTTTCGACCGAGAGAGCTCCCTTCTTGATCAAGGCGTCTTAAGTGCCACTCAGCAGTCATTGAAGACTGCTATGTTACAGGATAGCTTAAGAAATTTCAAAATACCTAGTCACTTCTATCATAGACGGACCCTTAAACCATCATTGTGCAGTTTTTTAAGTATAATTTGAAACTAATTGGAAGTAAAATGTGAAATTTTGCATTTCTAAATCATGACTTAATAAATCTAAATCCATAAAAAAAGGGAAGGTCGCAATTCATAATGTTTTCGAACATTAATTTCATAATTAATAATTCATATCATAAAATTATAAAAATTGCAAATTCAACGTATTTATGTTTGGTTATTTTAGTACTACTGCTACACAAAAATTAGCGCATTAGGAGTATAATTTCAGGGGATATAAATAAAAATATTAAAAGCGGTAAATGTAATATTTGTTGGTTTCTTTTATCCTTTTCAAAGAAGAATAAAATTGAAAAGAAATTTTTAATTATACTATTCGTGGAAAATCGTATCCCCCGTAAAATTAATTATATAAAAATTTTGATAAAGAAAAAATATTCAAAATCTTTAAAAACAAACAAATGAGAGAAACAAAAACACATTTAGTTATGTCAAATTCAGTCTTCTAAATTTTAATTTTATGCTGTCGGAGAAATATGATATTCTTATTTTCAATTTTAAAACATCATGCATTTTTTTTTAAATAAAAGAAAAATTTTTTAATTATTTTTCGTAATTCCAATGTCTCTATTAAAGTAAAAATATAGATATAATATACTGTATCTGGAAATTTTCTGTTATTGTGGTTAAAAAAAAAATATATATATGCTTTTTTTTTTTATCAAGACAAATGATCATAAATAGAACAAATGTTTTCTTTTAAACTAGCTTAAAAATATCAACCTCTTCCCTAAATTTATGATATTTTTATAAATCATAAAGTTTAAAATATTTGCAAAAATAAATGTATATAATTAAAGGTTCATTTAAATAGATAGTCTCCAATAACAACAATAACACATTTAAGGAACCAAACATTGAATAGAAACTGTAATAATAAAATATAGTAATGCTTAGTATTTACATAATTTTATATGTATTCTCATACTTTTATTTTCTTCAATAACAGCTGAACGTCTTGGCCAGTGAAATAACCTTAAATAAAATTCAATTTTTTAAAATGAAAATAAACAAAAAGTAATTCGCGAAAACGAAGTTTCTTTCAAATGTCAACAATCATATTTTATCGTACATATTACAGCGCTTTTGACTTAAAAGTACGAATTTTAAAAATATGTCTTCCGTTTTTCCATACCCCGAACGGGTTCATCAATTGTCGTTCAAATATTCGGCCATATTAAAAAAAATACGTCCATACATGTATATGCATCTTACATGGATATACATGTTGTCGATATTTTCAGCTTTTCCATGATTTTTGGTTTATCCCTGTACACGCGATCTTTAATAAAGCCTCATAAAAAGAAGTCTAGTTGTGATAAGTCAGGGCTATAAGGGGACAAAAAAAAAATATCCAAAGCAATTCGGGAAGCCCCTTGCGATAACACGATTGGGACTTCTGACCATGGGTACCTTTGAACAAGTTCAGGATGCCTTTCATTGAATGTAGAGTGAAACAATGCGGCTTGGATCCTGTGTTCGTGGCAGGCTTCAGAAAAGTTTCAATTAATGCTCTTAATATGCTTTAAGAAGACTTTTCCCTATTGTTAAATGATCGTGATCACTTTCTGAGTATTTCGGCTGATCTCTTGTGACAAAAATATACTTTTAGACTAAAAAAACACGCTCTCCTTGTGAATATCGGTACATGTTGGATAATACAGTATATTGTGCGTCAGTAACCAGAATCTGTAAGCAAGTTTTCTTCGGGAACATGTGCACGAATGTACAATTTCCTATTACTAGTTCCATCCATGAAAGAGTTATTCAAATAGTTTTCTATACCAAGCGTTTTCAGTGAGTTTTTAATTAATCTCAGCTAATTATGAAAACAAAATAGAAATATCAACCTAAGGAACATAAGATTTTGTCTTCGATTAACCCAGTTTCAATTTTCAGACTTGATTTCGTTAATTGAAAAACATAGAACTCAAATGAGCTCAGAGTGGAATGACAAATTCAGGACAAAGGTATGGGATCAAAATTGATCCCATACCTAATAAGGAAATTGCAGGTGTTTATTCTATCCCATTTCAAACGGAGAATCAGAAGGAGTTAAACTACATAGGTATGACGACTCGAAAATTTAATGAAAGATTGGGGGAGCACATGAGAGATATCAAGTTTAACCGACCGTCTACAGCACTTTCCAGATTGAATCAACGCCAAAATTTAAAAATAAATTTCGAAAAAGCAAGAGTTATTTTACCTACATCTGATCATTATACTTTAAGAATTAGGGAATCGTTGGAAATTTTAAGTAAAGAAAATAATGTATGTAACGATGTTTTGTCTTATGATATACTTCAAATCTGGTTTAACAATTTGAAAATATCTAACACTTCAGCATTGGAACGAAACAACTTCATAGACACCCTCAACAAATAATAGACTGACCCTTTTTCTCATACTGGTGTATAAATAGCTCAGTGAATGCGACATTCCAGTGAAAGTATCCTTTGAAAATGATCGCGTTAGCGATCGAAAGATCTCAGGAATCATCTTTTTCTGTTTCATTATGATTTTAACATCAATGGTTTTTAAGTTTTAAAGACCAGTTCATTCATTTTGTAACGGTATATTTTAATAAATTTTTATGCACCTTTTTAGTAAACAATTTATTTGTAGTTATTGATTTCGTTAGCCATCTCAAACAGACAGACAGACATACAGAGCAAAATGTTATTTTATTAGTATGGATGATTATTTAAAATCTCTACATAATGAACATTTTCTTTTTTTGATAATGTATGTTTATGTAAACTAATGTATAAAGCATTTGGCATTGAAATAGTTTGAAAATGTTTTTAATTACAATATGTGAAACAAACATTTTTGAACATTTCCTTTTTTTCTTATGAAAACCAAAAAACACCACAATAATAGAATGTGGACATTTAAAAATTGTGAATTCTGTATTGATTCAAAATCTTTATTTTCGACAAAAATGTTTTCCAAAACCTTAAATTATAATTTCTGAAAAATGGAAATTGTGCTAAAATTTGTTTTAAAGAAAATCATATAATTTTGAAACAGCTCTGTGATTCTTATCTCATCGCCGAATAGAATCCATTCATAATTGTATGGAATTTTTTGTGATCGGAAAGATTGAATAAAGATCCGCACGATATAGCCTGCTATTGCCGTCACGTACAAAAGAAGTAAAAATTTACTAATTTATTATTATCAATTTCTGAATGAGCTAGCGAGATATTATGCCCATAATTCACTTCACTTATTTTCACATGTACAAAAAATAATAGTTCTGAAATAGAATGATGTACATTTTTTAGATAGCTAAGAAAATATTTAAAGGTATTCTGTTCATTTTTTGAGTTATGCATAAGCACAAATAATTTCATAAATTATTCATCTAGGCTTCTGCTATATTAATATATAGCAGATATTGTGAGATTTTAAAAGGATGTCTGAGATGAAGTAGTTTGTTCAGAAGTAAACAATTCTAAAATCGACTGTTTTACATATATAATGATGCAAATGCCTTTATAAAGAGTAGCGATGCATATAATCTTTTAGGGTTATGTGGTATTTATCTGGTACTAATGCAAGTTCTTTTGAAATAAGTACTATTATGTAAAGACGGCCTAATTCGTTATAAATGTAAATACCTACGAAGTATTTACTATATACACTTTGGTTTACCTTTTATTAAAAGATAAAAGTATATCTTTTATAAAAGGCATGTTTGTGACAATGGTTCTTATAAATATTAGAATTTTTCCATATTCCTGCTTCCCAGAATCATTTGCTTTTCTGTAAGGAAATCAATTCGACGAAAATTCGTTCAGTTATACACTATAAAACATATCACAATGGCGGTGGAAGCAAAGCAGATTTTATGAATAAATTTTGAAGTTGGAGTTTTAGATCAAGTTTTAAGAATCATCTAAAAGGGATACAGAAGTTTAACTTTGCAGCTGCAACCGTTGTGAATTTTCTAATTATAGTTATCAAGACTGAAAAATATAACTTTATTTTTATTTTTCTATGAAAGGAAAGTACAAGTTTCTTCACTGGGTATAGAAAAATAAAACATTGAATAACTTTTGAATGGAAAAAGATTTTTATAATTCACATATGATTATAAGGGGACTTAAAAGATGAGATTACATAATGCTGGCCATCTGAGGACACATTTCTGCTCAAAATTCGCGATAACCTGCTTGAGTTGGCTTGTTGGAATCGACGTTATCACACATGTTGTGGATATTTTCAGCTTTTCCGGGATTTTTGGTTTATCCCTGTAGACTTGATCTTTAAGAAAGCCTCATAAAAAGAAGTCTAGTTCTGATAAGTCAGGGCTATAAGGGGTAAAAAAAAACATAGCCAAAGCGATGGAGCTTCTGACCATGGGTACTTTTAAACAAGTTCAGGATGCATCCCATTGAATGTAGAGGATCTCCATCTAGTGAAAGAATGCGGCTTGGATCCTGTGTTTGTTGTAGGCTTCAGAAATATTTCAATTAATGCTCTTAATATGCTTTAAGTTGTCTTTGCCCTATTTTTAAATGCTCTAGACCACTTTCTGAGTGTTTCTGCAGGTCTCCTGCGACAAACGCATATTTCTTTATTAACAAAACACGTTCTCCGTGAGAATATCGGTACATTTTGGTTCATACAATATATTGTGCGTCAGAAACCAGAATCCGTAAATAAGTTTCCTTTGGGAACATGTGCACGAATGTACAATTTCCTATTACTAGTTCCATCCATTGAAGAGTTATTCAACTAGTTTTCTATACTAAGTGAAACTCAAGGTATTATATATCAGAAATAACTTAATTTATTCAACAGGTATAATAAGTGTCCAAGGTACTTTATAATTGTACTTTATCTTAATTATGCAAGATGAGTATAGAAAACTCCTTCATGTTAATAAAATAATACACCTAGAATAAAACGCCATATAACTGCGCATAATCATGATTTAAAAAAAAATCAGTATTTCCATTTTAACAACTTGAGGATTAAAAACAAAGTGTTTAAACAATGCGAGATTTAGACAGTAACGTTTATGGCCTCTGCAAAATGTCTCTGATCACGAGTTGGGAATAACAATTAGAATAAATCTCTCGGAAAGAGAAAGTAAATTTCATTTAAAAAGTGGCACTTGAAATGAGTGTTAGAGTGCTTAGTGACTCTATTAATAAGCAAAATCAACAATAAACTGCCTGCAATTAAGCATTTTAATTTGCATTCGTATTTTTCTGTCTGAAATGAAATAAAGATGATATTTGCTTCTTTACAAATTCTAAATATGCTTAAATTAAATTTATATAAAAAATTGTTTTCCTTTTAAACAGGAAACTTTTTTTGCTGAATATTTTCTCATGTTTAGGCAACAGTTTTTTACTATTTACTTATTATGTTAAATAAAATAATAATGCATTTTATCTAGAAGGAACTTCATTCAAAAATTAGCTGTCTACGTTAATTTTCATTCTCTTTAGAAAAAAAAAAATAATTCTTAAATGGACGGAAGTTTCTGTATTTCCATTTTTTACATGTTTTCTTTTATTAAACTCCTTATGTTTTACAGGTGAAATTAGAAGACATTCAAGAAACATTTACTATTTTAAAATATCACTACATTTACTTAAAAAATATATCTGTACACTTCCAATAAATATTTATGAAGTATTTGTTGCAAGACCAGGAGCTGATTCTAGTGAAGTTTTCTTGATCTACAAAGATTCAGCGATTTTCAATTATTAGTAAAATATAAACAAGCAGCTATATATTTACTTAATCTATAATTATTTTTTTTATTTTGTATGTTTGTTGTATAATATCGATGATGATATTGTGGTTATTTTTTTATCTTAAAACATAAGGTTAAACGTATGAGTTTCAAACTGTGAGCAGCATGTATATAATTTAAATATTCGTTTTTATTATTCACAAGATTATATTTACAATATAAATTTTGTGAGGAAATTTATACACTCAAAACTTTCGAAGTGTGATGCACACCAATATACACTAGATCATTATGTGCCTCCCAGGTTCTTTTACAAAAAGAGGAAACCATAAAACACACATTTCGTTTCTAAATCAAACGTATATTTAATAATGAACTTCGCAACGCGTTTTGTATTAGTTTGTTTTACATAAAAAGTAATATGCAGTACTATTTTCTCTTCAAAATCTTCGTTAAAAAAATTTAAAAAATAGTTTTCACCTTGCTTCCTCAATATACAATTTGCGAAATTCTTGACATTTTTTTCGCAACGTACAAAGCAAAACCTCTTTTTGTGGTAAACAATTCGAGTATTTCGGATAAAAGTGGAATCCATTTACGCTTCACAGACTTCGGAATTTATGGATTTAATTTTCTGATCCAAAATCTATACAGGAGTTTTGATGAGCAAGTGAAGTTAAAATAAATTTTCCCCGAATATTTCAGAAGACATATTTTTTAACACAGACAATTTACTTTTTTATGATTTTTTAAATAATAAAAATATAAAAAAAATATATAGTGTTTCCAATTGGTTTTTACTCTCTCTAACACTCACTTTATTATAGCGTTATTTAGATTAAAAAGCAATATTTAGTCCGTTTACTTTATTTTCTTAATATTTATTTACAACTTATCTTTAACCCAAATCGAACTTTAACAAAAAGGTAAATGCTGATGAACAATGATTAAAAATTTGTCGACATAGAAAGAAAGGTTTAAAAATACACTGTTATCTACAAAACAATGAACTAACATTATAAAATCGAGAAAATATGACAATACCAATAATATGTAATATATTTATTTGTAATAGATATATAATATATAATATCATTAATTATTATTTTTTATTAGTATGTTCATTTGATCAGTACATGAAAATATGTTTTCTTCTATTTATAAATATTTAAAACTTATGTTAGTATTTTGCATAAAAATGTTCATAAACAAAATATTATACGAGAAAAACTTTTTTGGATTTTATTTTTCAGGATATTTAACATATGATGATAATAATTTAAAAATTCGCATTAATTATCTTCACATGACAAGTCCAATATCACTACCACCAACACCGCCAACAAAAATATTTATCTAAGAAATATAATAAGTCAATTATCTTGTAGGATATTCAGGACACAATATCAGGACTTTTTTCAAGTAAATTTGAATTTAATGCAAAAATAGAACTCATTTCTGTGATTGTTGTTATAAGTATCTTATAATATTAATTTAATAATATTTGGTCTCAAAAATGACATAAGAAATTACTTTAAAAAAACATTTGTTTTTATTTCTTAAAATTATTTCTCCGTAAAAGATATTGATATGTCATTTATAAAATTAGATAAAAGTATCATAAGAAAACGGATTCTAAATCAAACATATTTTGTGAGTGCAAAAGTTCTACCCGTTTTGAGCATATGTAACTTTTAAGTGGAATACAGTCGTTACAGCTTATGCTTCGAGGTCTGGAAAGCGGATAATAACACGCAGAGCAGTAGAATACGTATAGGCACAACATTTGTCAGAAGAACGCATGCAGAACGGGAAACAACATAGCAAGAAAGCAAGACCACGTCAGACATTCTTTACAGTACGAGTATGATAAAACCGCTACACCAGGCAGAGCTTGCCGCAGAATTTTTCATGCGTATGGGGAAGATGCCGTGGACGATAGCACCTGCTACCGTTGGTTTAAGAAATTCCGGGACGGACACAAGATCTGTAAAGATTGTGCCCGTTTTGGACGCCCATCAGTGGTTTTTGACGAGGATCTGGACACAGCCATAGCATATTCCCAACACCCAACAGTCGGAGAATTAGCCGAAACGTTCTCGGTACACAGAACAACAGTCAAAAGACGGAGGCATGCGCTTGGATTCGTCACCAAATTCAATCAGTGGATAGCACACCAGCTTTCAGTCAGGCAACGATAAGAGAGGATCAGCAACTTTGTTTCTTTGCTTTCTTGTAACAGTAGGGACCCTTTTTGAACCGAATTCAAATGAGTGATGAGAAGTGGGTACTATATCGTAATGTGAAGCGTCAAAGGACCATATGCCGATGTTGCAGATTACTCCATCGACCTAAACAGGAGGATTCCCTTCCAAAAATGTTTTTCTCAGTGTATGGTTTTTTGCTAGGGGAACAATCAACTAGGAGGTCCTCGCACTAAACCAAATTATCAAAGCAGACCTCTACTGCTAACAATTGGACAAATTGTGAGCAAAACTTACGCCTAAGCGGCCAACATTCATCAATCGCAGAGGGATTCTCTTTCAACACGATAAAGCTAGCCCTCATGTTGCTTTAAGGACTCTGCAAAAATTACAGGGCCTTAGTTTGGAATTTTTTTTGTCAGCCGGCGATAGCCCCAACCTTGCACTTTCGATGTATTACCTTTTTTGATTGTTACACAACGCCTATGCCCACCGAACCTTCAATGATGAGGATACAGTAAAAAAGGCGTTACAACAGTATTTTGATTGTAAAACACAGGAGTTTTATCGGCGTGGTATTAACTTACTGCCAGACAGATGGCAAGAGGTCATACATGATGATGGTACATGCGTGATTTCATAGGTACTTAACTTTTTGTGTTCTCCGACTTTCTGTTTTCGCTAAAAAACGGGTAGAACTTTTGCACTCACCCAATATATAACCAAACGTTTAGGCCGAATTTCGTTAACGAAGTTATGATCAATCGATAATATTAAAAGCTTTTTTTTAATGGATTCATTTTTTTTTTTTTTGTAAAATATGATGATAGTGCGATACATTTACGTATGTCAACCATTCTAGGCCAAACAACACTGAAATAGATGTCTCAAAATTCGGAATGTGACATAGTATGAACGTTTCTTCTAAAAGTATTACAATGCAGTTCCTGAAACCCCAGCAATGTTGCCTTGTTTAGCTCATTGTAAACTCAGTCTGATGGAAATTGTACAAATCTGGTAATCGATATTATTATGACAGGGAATAGGTACTTGTTCAACTATGCATGAATCATCCTGTATTTTGAAATATATTTGTTTCTTTTTGTAAAAATGCTCTTTCAAATATTGGTTTATACTAATGCCTGAAGTTGTACCACTTTTTAAGGCATTGTAAAATATTTAAAATGTCTTGGTGTGCATCATATAACAAATCACATACATAACTCTTTTACTGCATACATTGTGACACCTGAATAAAAAAGCTTTTGAAATAATAGGCTACACAAATACTATAAAAATGAGTACTACGCTGTAAAAAAGTGCAAAACGTTAATCAAAATTTGCACCTAAGTTTCCGGAATATTTTGTTATAACATATTGTGTAATTGAAGTCTTTTTAGGTGCATTCGAAATTATACTAGTATCCGTCAGGCCAAAATGTCGGAGCATGGAGTCGTATAAACTTAACACATAACATTTTAAACTTTTTAAAAAAAGTTTAATTTTCATGATTACTGTTTAATAGTACAAAATTAAATTTGAAATAACATCCGTTGAATCCTCATTTTCTAGTGTTTAATTGAGTCATCAATTGCCTCAGGTAATGCTCAAATTCTAATTTGTGGCATGATAATAAACAAAATGAACCATTTTAGCCTGTGGCAAGCCTGGGGGGTGAAATTTTGGGTCATAGACAGTATCTTTTACTGTACTCAGTACACCGATTATCAATCCCCACTCCATACAGATATTGGTATGTAACATAACTCTGCACCCAACTGCTGAAAAAAGTCCAGTCTGAAGTCCAAACACGTGATCATCTTCACTACATCTTACTTTTAATTATTGTGGTCTGCTAACATTCTTGTCATTGACCACTTTGATTTAAGAAGTCCTTCTTGATTATGTTCTTTCTCTTGCTTGTTTTTGGGAAAAGACATATAGCATCTTGAAATCATTCAAGTTGAGCCGGAAGCAGTATATCTTTCCACCGTTGCATAAGGGATAAGAGTAGTCTGAAACTTGACCCACGCAAAGCGAATATAGAGTCTTTCGAAACTGCCTTTGCTGATCGCCAATTTGTCTCAATGAGTTTGTTAATGTGAAGCAATTTTCAAAAGCTCTAAGCGTTTTTTGTCTATGAAGAGCCAAAATGTCTTTTATAGAATGTCTCTTATATAGAGGGACGTACGCGATGTAACTACCTAATACCTCCAAGGATTTAAACAAAGTACCTCTGCGACATCTTTTTTCAAGTTCAGCGATAAGACGACAATTGAAAATTCGTCAATAAAAATAAATAATATTGTATCCATGCTGAGCTGTAGATTTCTTTCTACCTGACTTTTTAAATCAGCAAACTATTTAAAACACGGTGGTTTTTTAATCACTGTGAATTAACTTTCCTTCGACAAGCGCAGCAGTACCTGTTAGTGCCAAAAGAATGACAGCTTCTGATCCCAACTGCCCTATGATTGTTTTACTAATTTCTATGATTATCCTACTTTTTCCAGCTCTTGCTTTTCCAATAATAAAAGTTGACTTAGGGAAAATAATAACTTTTGTTTGCAATGACGAAAGCTGTTCTGTGCATAACTAAAGTATTTTCTGCTGCTCATCTGTAAATCTGATGTCAGAATTATAAAAATTGTCATGCAGCGAGATTTGTTGTTCTTTAAAATAATTCAGAAATGTTAAAAGTAAAGAGGATTAATTGAATAAGAGAGTCTACGGTAAAGAGAAATAATAACCACCGGGGATGTGTTGAGCGATTTGGATTTGTTTAATGTAGCTCCGATCTTTGAGACAATTGAAAATTGGAAATGGATCCATCGAGCTAACGGCTGAAAACTTCAGAGCCCCTTTAAAGACTTGCATGTCTGGCGTAGCCCAGACTTATTTAATATAGTATAAGGGAAAGGTTTGTAACACGTATGTAACACACATACATGGGTAATCTGCTATACTCCTCTATCAAACATGATACGTTTTTTCATCTGAGTTATTGTTATATCGTTATTCGCGCAATTACTCGCAGGCAGCTGGATTATTTTTATGTCACTTTTCCACATAGAATTACACTGAATAACTCTTTTCATCTCAATTGCTTTCTTTTAACCGGCATTTTCGAAACTTTTGTGTATAATGTTACGCATATCAAAATATGTACATTTCTTAAAATGTACACTACATCTAAGCAACAGGTTAAAAAAAATCACGGAATGCTTTATGACTTTTAGTGATGTTGATTTCTCACGAATTTTCTTGCATTGTTGTATCCATTTTTCGATTATAAGCATAAAACTATATAGTCTTATACATTAACGTCAAAATTTTCACCATGCTTGGAGACATTTCGCGAAATTTCGCCAAATTTGACGACCAAAAATATGTTGATATAAATGCAGTGAATTTGGCTGTAGCTGCCAAATTTGGCGAAATTCCCACTGAAATTCAGCTGTGATGATTCTTCTCTAATCGGGTTCTTCGCATTTTAGCTTAGTGTTTTAACGTAAAATTGGGTAAATTCTTAAAATCAAGAAATAAGCAAGCAACCTTTTCTATACGCTTTTAGGACTTTATTTTGTTATCTACATATTTCTGTTTTCAAGTGTACATCTAGGACAAAAATGCTTATCTCATTCACTTCAGAATGTTCACTCGCATTTCAGTTGCAACATATTCACTTACGGTGAATTTAACAAAATGAGTAACTTTCTGTAATTGGGACCACTACTAAATGGTTATATTTGCGCATAAAATAGCGCTGACTAAATTATGAAATTTTCTACCAACCTGATTACGAAAATTTCCTAATACAAACATACATACATATATCTGAATAAAAACATGCATAAGAAGACATACATATAAGTAATACATACATAACATTATATTTTTCTCGACTTCTTTTATTATCATTCATTGCCATGCGGTTAATACTGAATCTGTTATCATGCAACTAACATCCAAAATTGTATTCTCCGTATTCGATTTATTTTTATGTCTCTTAATTTAAAATTCAAAGTGAATCGCATCGGTTTGATAGGTTACGGAAAATGTTCACTTGTAGCACATTCACTTACGGTGAATTAAAAAGAAAAATTAATAACTTTCTGAAATTGGGACCGTTACCAAATAGTTAAATTTGCGCATCAAACAACGCTCACTAAATTATGAAATCTTCTACAAACCCGATTGCGGAAATTTCCCAATACAAACATATATAATCGTTTTAATACAATCATACATACATAAGAATACATACATATAAGTAATGCATACATGACATTATCATTCGTAGCCATGCGGCTAATACTGAAATAGTTACCATGCGGCTAATAAACGAAATAGTATTCTCCGTATTCGATTTCTTTTCATTTCTCTTAATTTAAAATTCAAAATGAATTACACCGATTTGGAAGGTTACGGAGAATGTCCATGTGCATTTCAGTTGCAGCACATTCACTTACAGTGAATAAAAAAAATGAGTAACCTTTTGTAATTGGGATCGCCACCAAATGGTTAAATTTGCGCATCAAACAACCGTCGCCAAATTAAGAAATTGTCTACAAACCCGATTGCGAAATTTCCCAATACAAACATGCTCATGTCTGAATATAAACATACATACATAAGAATACATACATATAAGTAATACATACATGACATTATATCTGGGTTCCTACGACTCCTGGAATTTTGCGACCAGGAAATTCTTCTGCACTGCTATTTTCTTACAGAAAATCCCTCCTTATAACAATGAGAAATTTCACCAGTTTAGCCTAGATTTCTTTTTCTATAAAAAAAATACTGGAAACTCTCCTGGAAAATACCCTGATCCGTACAAAATTCTGTTATATTTTTCTCGATTTCTTTGATTTATTACTCGTAGCCGTACGGCTAATACGAAATCCGTTACCATGCGGCTAAGACCCAAAATCGTATTCCCCGTATTCGATTTCTTTTCATTTCTCTTAATTTAAAATTCAAAATGAATTGCATCGATTTGGTAGATTATGGAGAATAAAAGGTTCGCACTGAAAAGAAAGAAAAAGTGGTCATTACGGACGTACAAAGTAAAACTTCTGAAAGTCATTCTATATCTCAGGTCACAAATATTGACGACGCCATAATGATTCGGATGAGGTTAAAATGCATAATTTTCAACAATGGAGCTAATGTTTTGTTTAATAACGAGATGAAACCCGTCGTATTTTGACGAAAGAAATTGTTTAAAAAAGAACTCATACATTAGTTAATACGTAGTCTCAACAAATATTATTTTTAATTTAAAGTTACCAAAATACTAATTCCATAAACTTTGACTGTTCAACGTATTAAATTAAAATGTATTAGTATATCTAACCAAGATAAGTTATTATGATGAAATTACGCATTGAGACTCTTATGTTTGAAATGACCGATTGAAAATCAGCAAAAATGATTTCACCATAATCAAACCATAGAATTATTTTTCGCGTGAAATCTAAACTTAACGTCATTTTCATCCTCTCAAAATTTACATACGCATCTCTCAAATTTACATTCACCATTTCAAAAATATTGCAGTACGCAATAAGTTATTAATACATCTATTTCCAAACTTGAAATCAAGTTTGTTAACTACGACTTTTCATGTGAACATTCGCACTCGTGACTTGTGATTCTAATCTCCGTATCGGCGAGTAAAATTCCAGAAATTTATATCTTTTAGAGGCGTTCGTAGTAAAAAATTTCGTTTTATCAGAGAAAATGATGATTTTCATTTAAATATGATGTCACTTTGCCTCATTGAAGCATTTCACAGAGCGTCTCAAACTCAGTGGAGTGAATAACTTTTTGAGGAAAAATTTAGTGCTTTTTTAAAAGCGTGACGTCATTTTCTGTTCCCCTTTTTTACAAATTTAATTTTGAATTTTATTAGAAATTGGCATCAATAAAGATAAGCATACTTTATTAATTTTCTTTTATTTACAACAATGGAAGTAATCCAATTGCTACCATTTTGAAAAAGAAAAATCATAGAAAAAATTTAAATTTTAAATTTAAATATAAAAATGGGAATATTTGAAAAAAAATAGCTAGTGCCTCAAATCTACAAAGAAACAGCTTTCATTTAAAAAAAGAATTATTAAAATTGGTACAGAAAAAAGCTCAAGGTAGATGTTAAAAAAAAAAGCCTTATCTTTCAAATATATAGATTTAAACCCGTAATGTTATCTCTATGGGAAAAGTTTGAGCAGACATTTCATGCCGTTAGGGTTGAAGAATACTTATGATTTTCAATACGCACCGAGATTTTGGCACTACAAACGTCCATTTAATTTTTTGTGTCGATACGACAAATATTTTGGGCGCTATCGTGTTAACAATAAGTGTAATTTTTGCAGGGAAGCTGGAGATGTGCTCCGACAATAAATACGTAGCACCTATAGTCGTCATTCAGTCCGTCTGTCCGTCTGTCTGTAAGCATATAACAGAGCAAATACTACCCGACCGAATGGTCTGAAATTTTAAATATATAATTGTTGCAAAATTTTGTCGAGTCATTTCAAATTTTGTAAAAATCGGGTGTATAGTTTAATTATAGGTACAGTCAAAATTTTCCTTTTGCACTATGGCCAGTGGGAATAAATTATTGCAAGTGCATTTTAATGATGTTACAGCCTTCCGAATGGTCTTAAATTTTAAATTTATTATTGATGTAAAATTTTGTTGAGTCATTTCAAATATTATGAAAATCGGATGTATAGTTTAATGACAGGGACAGTCAAAAATTTCCCATTACATGACGGTCAATGGGAAAAAAAATATTTCAAGCGCATTTTAAAGATGTTACAGCCTTTCGAACAGAATAAAATGGATATGCACTGATTGAAGTGCGCTAAAATATACATTCAGTACACTATGCGGTAAAAAAATATTTATAAAACTAATTATTATACGAACGCACCTCATTTGCCACGTTTGACTAGCAATTTCTAACTTGCTGTATTAAAAATAACACGGCAGCTGTAAGAGTCCTAAATTAAATATGTTTGCGGAACGTTTAGCAAGGAACGTTAAGGAACAATAGATTACATCAAACAATTGCTGGCAACTTGTATGCATTAACTTCTCAAAAATTTTGGAATGTTTTCTCGTTTTATTTTATTTTATTATTTATTTTAATTTGTAGGCATTACTATTGGAGCTATTTTAAATATTTATTAAGTAACATAGAAAGTGCTTTTCTATCATGCACCATTTATAACTTAAAATGAGAATAAAAGTGACCTATTAAAACGAAATATCACAACCAAAAGTGCTTATTTTATGTTTTCGTGATAATAGAACATTTACCAGCTTTTAAATAGCGACTGTGATACAGCGCATTTTATGATTCTGATAACAACTGAATTATATCAGCACGCCTAGTGACTAAGTGATTTTTGAAAAGTACTAACGACCAAGTACTAGGAACTAGTAGTAGTACCGAAGAAGCAGTGAATAGTGAATTTTTTCTAGTTTGAAATAACAACTGCAAGAGAACGCGTTTATCAAGATATACCGGGTTCTCAGAATTTCAAAATTCTAATTAACAGCTGAGTTATTAATTATCAACCGTCACTCACTTTCATTAACCCGGGAGAACTCGCTAGTGAGAATTTCTCTCACGGTACCCAATTGCTTTTCTTTTATTTTACATTCGCTTAATATATTTTTTTTTTTTTTTTTTGATTGGCTTAGTACTTTTACTCACAAATAGGTAAAATAATTGAAATAACATTTTAAAATTTTAATTAAAATGAAAAATGGTTTAAATAAGAGACTTAAGAAAAGTACGACGTTGAGAGAAAATCTCATGCAGCGAGTTCTCCCGGGTTAAAAATTCATCTCCGACTTGAAAATCTCTGACGAATGCGCTAAAGGCGCTGATACGCAAGTGAAGAACGAAAGAAATATATATATTTCGAGGGTATTTTGTCATAATTTATTGACTAACATTGTCCAAACCACTTAGTAAAGTTAAAAATAGAAGACATGTTTTCAAAGCTTGTACTCTTACGTCTCAAATGCTGCAATCAATTAAAAAGTATATCGCAATTAACCACTTAAAAAAAAAGTTAAAAAAGGATCGTTTTCCGAAAAACATCTTCTCCCTTATTACAACAACTTCCCTGTATGCAATTTTAAAGGTACTGACAAACCAAATATATGCTTATAAAGCTGAAACATTTTCCAAATCGACGGTGTAATTTGTTTTTAAAATATGAATTTTAACCCTTTCAAATACTCCGCCAAATGTAGGTTACTTTCCGCCTCATAAAGAAGATTTACATTTCGGTTAAACATTTACCCTCTAAAATATGGATATTTCTTTATGAAATTTTAAAAAGGGATTGGTTTTAGTTATGTTTACGATCCATTAAACCTTCTGAAAATTCAGACAACAATAATCACTTACTTTGTTATGCTAATGAAACCTATGTGACGCGGAAAAAAAGAAAGAAGAAAGCAGAAACCATTTACGCTCCGATACGGAACCTTAATTTACTAATTTTTGTTGTAGCAGTTGTGGCGTAGTCGCTTAACGCGTTACTTTTCTGTGCGAATAGACCCAGGTTCGAAACTGGATGAGGCTAATTTGAATTAGTATATTTTTGCTACTTTAAGGACTTAATTTTTTTTTTAAGGGTATCTAAAGTGAAAAAATGTTCCGACGATTCCATTATAAACAGGCTTTACTCTATTACAAAATAAACTAGCTGGATAATATATAATTTTTAATATATATAGTAGTACTTGCTTGCAATTTTATTATTTATTTTTCAGTATTACAGTTTCGGATGCATTTGTAATTAGTTTTTCATCTAAAGATTTTAAATAAAAATTTAAAATATTGAAAACTTAATTAAATTTTAATTGAGTTCACCAATGAATTTTGAATAAAAGTGTTTAAAGTATGAGATAAATAAAAATTCAAAACCTTAACAACTGAATTTACACAACTTTCCAACTGAACAAGAGTCGGGCCCTGGTAATTTGCAAAGTCTCTAACTCCTCCCTCCCTCCCTCCCTCTGACCAAACTGCAATACATATCTCAGGTTTATTTTAAGAATATCATTACGGGCCCGGGAAACGCCGGGCGGAGCAGCTAGTTTAAAAATAATTGAACAGAAAAACAGGGAATTTGGATGAAAAGTGCACTAGACAGTTCTTTAGTAAATACGACAAAGAAATTTACACAATTTACATTACTCATAGGAAAAACGTACTCTTGGCAGAAATGTCTATTCATGGAGAAAGCAGTAAATCACAGTTTTATATGGAAAAATATCATGGAAACTTTAAAAAAAATGTTTTTTAAGAAGCGATATGGGCACCCATATTTTCAATGCATTGTCGGTACAAACCTTCTATTCTGCCAATTAAGTAATCGGACATCGAACTGGAAGCGGGAACTAGACACGCGTTAGACCTCGTTCCAGCTCATACTCAAACATCATCAGGAGGACTTAACAGGGCTTGCTCCTAAACCCCTCAGGTTGGTAGTGGCACCAACATAAAATATAACTTGTGTTTGAGCAGGTTCAATCATCACAAATTTGCAACCATTATTTTTTAAATATGTTCGGTATTTGATAAGACTGCAAAAAATTGTACATGTACTGGACACTTTTCAAGAGGACATAAAGTAGCAAAGAGTATGCCAAGGTCATTCCAAACATGTTCTATAGAATTCAAGTAAGGGAAATGATCATCCCATTCTCACCAAAATATGAGCCACAGGAGAATACTTCACAAGCAGAGCTCGATGAGGTCCCGCACTATCATGCATCAGAAAGAAATCTTTACGAACGCAGCGGCATATGGGTGGACATGAGTAACAAAATTCTGCGTTATAAATATACAAAGAAGCGTGTGATTCCAACTGGCCGATTAAGAAGGTTTATTTGTTTCATCGTAAAGTTGATTGCCTCTCGTATTACAGATACCGAAAACATGTCAAGTTCAAACTGCTAGAATAAGATACAAGTTTGTATCTTAATCTATCCACATTCAAATAATGGCACTTTTATAATGTATATTTTTCAGTGTAAAATAAAAAGAATTTGTCTGTGTTTACCATATTAATTATTTACAAAATAGCCGCGACAAAAATGTTGATGGCGTGAATAGAATTTAAGTTATTGTAGAATTACTTCAAAATTTATACTTACTAAAATTCTTATAAACGTTAATATAATAGGTCTTATTAAGAATCTATGAAGTTGTTTAATTATTATTATATTAAATTATTTATATTAAAGATCATTTATTTATTTATTATTAGATTATTTTTTTTATCAATTATGAATTTTATTTTATATCAATAAATTTCCAGCTTGAAATGATATATTACTGAAATTTTCATCTTCAGATATTTTGTACATGATGTAGATACCTTATAGAAGCAACGTTATTTACATCATATAATTAAAATTTTTAGTGGTATATTTAACAGTGTTAAGAGGCATATTGCTGTATTAATTGTTTTTGTGAATTACATGAATGCGTACTCTTAGATATAATAATTAGAACGGTGTTATTTTGTACTACCGTTTTTATATAAGTTTGTACACATTTTTTTAAAAAATAACAACTAATATAAGTGAGCTGTGTTCTTCACAAACGAGAATGATTATTTGTCTATTACTAGCTGTTACCCGGGACGTTGTTGTTTAGCACTAAAGAAGAAAAATACATTATTTTAGCAAAACGTTTCACTCACCATAGTAAAAAAAATAGATATACATGGAGACCTTGACAGAACTCAGTCCTAAAAAAGTGAAATTTTGTGTCAAATAATATAAACAATGTCGAAAATGAAACTGCAAACAATGAGAAAAAAAAAGAGGGTCAAGTCAAATCGTGGAAATTGAAGGATCTCTCTTCTTCATAGGGGAGAGTTGCCGAATTGGACCACTTCACATATTTTTAAATGTAACTCTCTTCAGTTTTGGAATATCTGAAAATTATCACTACACGTGGTGAATCTATTCATCTACTTACTAAATAAATCTTTAGAACTATTTCTTTTTGAAAATCTTAAGTTTCATTTTAACTAGAAACATTTGTCAAAAGGTGTCCAAATTCAGCGAATAGTCGCCCAAGTTGGACCTTCAGTCTCCTAAATTGGACCAAACAATATTATGCTGTTTAATGAGTAGGGAATATAATTATTTTTATTGAAAGCAATGTTTGCGATTAATCGAACAACTAAACAAAACAAAGGAATAAAATATAAAAAATCAAATTGTAATAAAAAGTGTATCAAAGTAATAAGTAATTACGTATAGAAATTATGGAACTAATTATCAGTTACTTGATTATCATGTAAGAAGTGATGGAAGGATTATAAATGTATTTCTTTTGTTATTTTTTTTATTCCGGCACACACAAACTGGAACCGTATTTGGCGATCTGAACATTGATTCATTTCTGATATTTCATTTTTCTGTAAAGTTAGGCATAACCAATATTCACCCGCTTGATTTTTTTCTTTAGATTATAAATTATTAGACTTTTTTTTTTGCAACAGAAGTTTTCTTTACTATATAGCTGTAGTTCTTCCATCCCATCATTTTCTTTATAATTGAATGTGCCTATTTTTTAAAACAAATTGATGTTCCAATTGCTTTTCCGCTTTAAAAGCTACTTTTTTTTTTCATTTCAAGGTTTACTTTATGTGGCGAAGATGTTAACACAGCTGATTTTGGCTTCCGCTGTTCTTTGACTTAACTGATTGTGTCAAGGGAGATAACATTTCTAAAGTTTATTTGGCTTTGGGGGGTTAGTAGCTGCAAATTTCTTCAGGGTCAAGCTCTTCGCAACTTACTCTTTCCTTTGCGTTTCCTATATATCTGACAACTTTTGATACCCTGATGTTTTTCTTAAAGACTGTTTCTCTGTGTCGTTTTCATCATTAAATTTTTACTCTTAGTTTCAGTATGTTTCATAATTACTCACTCTGACTCCGAAATCTCACTAGCAGTATAATCAATGGGTTTATCTGCAGTACCTATCTCTTCGTCAGAAATAAGTGCAGAAGCAGCTGCAATATGACTAGTAAATCTGCAGATAAAGAGCCTCAAAGTCATCTCTGCAACACCTTGTTTTTAGCAAACTTAGCGTAACATTAATCTTTCTATAAAAAAGCAATTTAAAGTTTTTAAATTACATAAACATTTCTAAAAGTAAAAAATATTTCGACGATATCAGACATTAGAAGAGTTAAATTACACACGTTGTTGTGTAATGCTATTCTGAAATTCTCACGAGTTACTTATTCTGGTAATTTTTATATAATAAAGCAAATTTCTTCAGGGGGGCTCTGCTCCTCTGAACCATTTTACGTTATTATAATATCGAAGCATTTTACGTTGTTGACAAGCGCATTGACTTAACTCATTGACAAGCATTTTACGAAATTATAATATCCATACAGCAGTATTTACTTGCCTGCTAACCACAAACACCTGAATCTAATGGAAGTTAACATAATACCTAAAATATCATGAAATCATTTACACAAAACAACACTTAAATCTAATCTTCAGTCACGTTTTAAAATCTGATTATTTAGAGTGCCAGTGCTTATTGTTAAATATACTTTAGATTTAAAAACCAGGTATTTAAACAATGAAACTGCCAGAATCTTCTTTTTACAGACTCTAAGAGATTTCTGCAAACATATGTTTGGAATAATAATTAGTCAAGATGTCTAGAAATTAAAAGTTAATATTTTTAAAATGGGACTTTTTAAATGAGTATTACAGTGTTTCTGCAAAACATTAACAGTTTAAATGAACAATAATCCGACTGTAATGATGACTTTCATTTAATATTTATAAATTTTCCACCTTGAAATGTCAAAACTGTCATTTCCATCTTCACGTTTTCCTTTTTCAATATTATGTACGTGACGGAGGAACTTTTTAAATTCACGTCATTCACATTTTAGAATTTTAATTTTTAGAGGTTTATTTAACAGTGTTAAGAGACATATTATTATTACAATTGTATACAATTATTTTATAAGTGAGCTGTCTTCTTCGCAAACGAGAATGTATATTTATATATGACTAGCGGTTACTCATAATGCCATTCACGCAGCACTAAAAGAAGATAAATGCCTTAATTAAGCATATCACTTCACTCCAAGTAATAATATATATGTATATATATATATATATATATATATAATTAAACAAATCTTCATTACATTTTCTAGGTGATAATAAAGTATTTCATATTTTTAGGTGTCTTGATATAACTCAGTCACAAAAAAGTGAAATTTTGTGTCAAATAGTATAAACAATCGAGAAATTTAACTGCCACCAATGCAAAAAAAAAAAAAAAAAAAAGGCGAAATAAAATCGCGGAAATGGACGAATATCTTCTTAAAATGAAAAAAAAAATAAGATTTTGAAATGAAAAAAAAATTACTACAGCATTGCTTATTACGTGGTATTTTGTGTGAAATTAGTATATGTATGCAATGCATCCCATAAGAATTTATAAAAAATATTATAAGCAGCTATTTTTTATAATGACAACATATTTTTACATTTTTTAGAGCTAAAAGAAATATGGGATTAAAGTCTGTTTCTAAACTGAGATTTACGAACTTGTCTTGGTTCAACACTGTAAAAAAAATTCCGCAACGTTCCTGGGAAAAAGTGGGCAGCTGAGTTCCCCATTATTTCCAAGAAACATTTCTTGAAAATGACTGGAACTTTACTGTATATGTTAAAAACTTTCTACAGAAATGCCAGTAAGTTTCCTGCGAAATACCACGAATATTTCTGTTGACATTAAAACATTACTGACATTTCACAGCATGCGGGATCCGCAGACGATTTTTACATTTCCAGTTGACAATTTTCGCTTTATTATCATTATTTGTTAGAATGAAAAAATACTTTCAAATTGACATCAAAATTATTATTTATAATTTACACCAAAAAATAAATTTTTAGTTAAAATTCAATAAAGTAAATATATATATGATATATTGTTTCTGAACTTTGCTTAAAATATAAAAATATATAAATGTAAATAATAATTAGAAAAAAAATCTAGACATAAAATATTTTGGATTTTCGTCAGTAATTATGTTAGTTTACAAGTTAGATAAAATACATATAAATTTTCATGAAAAAAGAACCTAAACGTAATTGTATATTTTTTTCCGAAAATAAAAAAAAAAATTCAAATTTGCAGCAATTCAAAGTGTCAAATATATATCAAATTTAAATCAAATTGTAATAAAGTGTTAAAATATAAAATTAATTAAAAAAGAAAAAAAAAGTCCAGATGTAGCATCGAACTCGGGCCGTACGGGTGGCGTGCGAGCTTTCTGCGTCCACACCCTGAAAGACACGTTGAGAGCTGCAAACTAATGGGTATTTGAAACATATGCTAAACCTCGGCATCTAATTTCTGGAAATCTAAGTCCCATTTGAAGAAATCCTTTCACAAGAATAATTAGAGATAAGAACTCTAAAACATAGTTTAAATTAATCAAAATCGGTAAGAATCATGTTTGATGGTCCCCTGGTTAATGGAGATCCAAATAATAGGTGTATTTTTTTTACACGGTCTGCTCCTTAAACATTCCACAGACAAGTACGAGAGATAATCTCTTAGCGATGTCACGGAGGCATTGTATTTTCATCTGAATTGTCCTGACAATAGAGACGTAAAGGATTATGTCGTCTATTGATTTATTTGCATTCCATATTGATTTTTTTACATTCATTTAAGGAATTCTTTTTCGACACTCGCGCGCGTGCAACGGATTATAGCAAAAAAATAATAAATGGCGGTCTCAGCGTTTTGCTGTTTCCAACTTTTGTTCAGGACTGTTCAGATAAGAAAACCAGAATTTCACAGGAAAGAGCTAAATTATTCTGAAAACCTGAGAAAAGGCGAAACGTTCCTGGATTTTACATGGAACGTTACCATTTTTTTTACGGTGAACCAATAAACATCAAACCCTTGATCCTTAATTTCAACACCAGGACAGGGAGAATGGTGTTAATTTGAATCTATATCAAATCTTTAGGTTTTATGAACGAAAATGCATCTATATTTTTAAAAATATAGAAATTTTTAATCTTATTTTCTGAAATAAACGGTTTTAATTATTACCACTCCTTAAAAATTGCTTCGTCCAGGCAATCGAGTATATGAAAATAACTTTTCCTTTAACCATGATGTCATTTCCTACACGGAAAAATTTCCCGATTAAGTTATTGCATTTGCTATTCATTTTCATTTTAAACTTTTTTAAAACTTCTTTAAGGTGTCTCAGGACTCTTAAAGCTTCAAAATTTTCGAAATTTTAATTTTTTTTAGAAGTTAAACCCTGATGTTTTTCTGAACATTTTTATATAAATGTTTCCTTAAAATTTTCACAAGGACAGAAGTTATGACTTTTAGAATTATTCTCGCTCAGTAGCTGAAATGGCGTTTTCGAAACTTTGAAGTCATTTTTCTCCAAATGTCGTTTTTGAGCATAACGCGCATGATAGCTCAAAAAGATCCGAATATTTTTTCATAAAATTTTCAAAACATATATTTCATGTTAATCTGTATAAACTGAACATAAAATTTCCTTTTTATTGTTAAAAAATATATATATTTTTAGGGGATTATGTTGTTGAAATTTTCAAAATTTTGTATTAGCTAAATACAACTTTGTATTACACAGATAAAAATACTTTACATACAAATTTATTTAGCTTCAGGATAATTATTATAATATGAAGTATAAATAGGCACAAAAATTTTTATTCTAGTTGCAATAGTTATTTTCTAATCGCGCGCGCAAGCTATTATATCCACTTTCTGCTCGTCAAACATTTGACAGTTTGGTGCCCCCTTTAAATGCAAATTCTGAATCTCGCAATTTTTTAAATACATAAAATGAAGCAAACGTACTCATATATTTCATCTCAATAAAAATCATGTTTTAAAATCATATACATTTTAAGATATTAAATGTTAAAAATTGTCTCTTTTTTCCATTTTTTTCCAATTTTAAGAGTCCTGAGACCCCTTAAAGTTTAAATCAAAAATACTCTGTCTTTATGAAAGTCACGTGTTGACGATTCGACAAGTATTGTTCCCATCACAATTTGATATACTATTATTTCAGTCATTTCCTTTTAAAAACAGAACATTAAAAGGAACATATACATTTAAAATACATGCATTACATACACTTAAAACACATATATTTCATGTGAAATACAAAAAGATAAAATACAGAAATAGAAAATGATAATAAATAATAAAATAACCAAAAAGCATTTTCGCCCATAATTAAAACCAATTCAACGGCGACAGGTATGGGGAAAAACTGCGTTTAACAGTGACTTTTCTCGGGACAAACAGTGAAGTGGTTAAACCTTATACTTCTTATTACTCATGTATGACGTCGTAATCGTCTGCTTTCCCTACTTATTCATATTCATGCACCTTGTACAATTCAGAAATACTTGAAAATTACTATTTTATTTCCAATACGACGTCTTATTCATCATTTCCCTCCCCCACTTTTTTTTTCCTATTCCATTTTCTTTCGTCACGTGAAAATCTTTTAACTAAAAATGAATTGTTGTGGAGAAATTATTATTCTGTGTTTTGTTTTTTTGTGAACGAGATACAAAATAATAAAGATGAATTTTATTAGAAAAATGTCGATTGATTTTCTATAAAAATAAAGACTTTTTTTTTAATTATTAAGAAAAATATTTGAATAAAATAAGTAAAACATAGCCTATGTTCTTTTCCTGGTTAATAATCCATCTATTTTCAAAGATACAAAAACACTGATCCATCCTTTTGGATGTGGACTTGACTCAAACATACACACACACTTTCACATTTATAATATTATTAGGATTTCCTATTGCTTCTTATACACGCAAACAATATTACATTCAACATTAAATTATATTTTATTTCACACTTTTACGAGGACAAGTCAGTAAATAGGCCACAAAAACAAATTATAAAAAAGGTAAACCAAGATACATTCTTAAAAGCCATATTTATTTCTCTATATAATCTTCATTTACACTGACATATTTGCCCCATCTCTTCATGGGTTTTATAATACCTGCTCCATAAAAGTCTTTGGACTACACTCTCAGCCATTTGTGTTCCACACATTCAGCGTCTGGATTAGTCCGCTTCGGCTAAACCATGTGCTCTTTTCCAGTTGCTAATGCTGTATATTGTTTTTCGCTTGTAATTTCTAACTAATGCCTCATCTTTCCGCACTGTTTCTTCAGTCGCAATCTCAACAGGACGACCACTTCGTTCTTCGTCATCAACTTTTGAACGCATTACTTATCTTGTACAACTGTTTTCTTATACATTTCAAACTGACATCTTACAAAACTTCCTTTTGTATTTCGTACAGTGCTGTCACCTATTGGCATATTTGAAAACAATTTATTACTAATTTCCGACCAATCATATCGGTTTGTGTCCTACTTACAGCCTGTCCCTCCTATATAACTCAAACCCTTTTTTGTATGTACAGATTGAATTTTGTATTCGATTTTCAATCCGCTTTCAGATCTGCTAGAATAATAAAACTTGCTTTCACCGACTCGCTTCCGATGACAATAAAGCATTTTTCAAAACTTAATTAAAAATGAATACATTAATATTAACACTAGAACTACCAACAACGTCATTTTGACGGTTTTCAAATTTCATGCTGAAAAATTTATATAGTTTATGTATTGTTCTAGAATTTTATGATACGACTTTTAATGAGATATAAGAATAGTTAAATATTCCAATTCAATTTCCACTCATCCACTTTAATTTCCATAATAAGTATGACCTATACCTATTTATACCAAGACCCGTCAAAATTACTACTTTGGCAGGGCTGCAGCAAGCGACTATTTTTTAATTCTTCCTCGCACCAACTTTCCTAAACAAAAACCTTTGATATACCGATTGACAGCATTGGCAAGAGAAATATACTACAAAATGTATTTTCTTAAAATAGTGGTGGGAATAGAATAGAAAAATAGTCGCATGTGCAGCCCTGCTTTGGCAATTTCAAAGTTGGGTGATCCAAAGTGATCGGCAGCTGTTATAACGGGATCTATTTTGCTCCGACTACGATTCAGTTTAGAACAGAACGGTCTGACTGATAAAAGTAATCAGAACGCAGTCATTATCACTTTTACTTGGAACGTGATAAAGTTATTCGTGAAAAGTGCAATCTGTGCTACACTGTAAAAAAAATTCCGCAACGTTCCTGGGAAAAAATGGGCAGCTGAGTTGCCCAGTATTTCCAAGAAACATTTCTTGGAAATGACTGGAACTTTACTGTATAAGTTAAAAAATTTCTACAGAAATGCCAGTAAGTTTCCTGCGAAATACCAGGAATATTTCTGTTGACAGCAAAACATTACTGACATTTCACAGCATACGGGATCCGCAGACGATTTTTACATTTCCAGTTGACAATTTTCGCTTTATTATCATTATTTGTTAGAATGAAATATTTTTTTGAAATTGATATCAAAATTATTATTTATAATTTACACGAAAAAATAAATTTTTAGTTAAAATTCAATAAAGTAAATATATATATGATATATTGTTTCTGAACTTTGCTTAAAATATAAAAATATATAAACATAAATAATAATTAGAAAAAAAAAATCTAGACATAAAATATTTTGGATTTTCGTCAGTAATTATGTTATTTTACAAGTTAGATAAAATACATATAAATTTTCATGAAAAAAAAAAAAACCTAAACGTAATTGTATATTTTTTCCGAAAAAAAAAATCAAATTTGCAGCAATTCAAAGTGTCAAATATCTATCAAATTTAAATCAAATTGTAATAAAGTGTTAAAATATAAAATTAATTAAAAAAGAAAAAAAAATGTCAAGAGGTAGCATCGAACTCGGGCCGTACGGGTGGCGTGCGAGCTTTCTGCGTCCACACCACGAAAGACACGTTGAGAGCTGCAAACTAATGGGTATTTGAAAAGTATACTAAACCTCGGCATCTAATTTCTGAAAATCTAAGGCCCATTTGAAGAAATCCTTTCACAAGAATAATTAGAGATAAGAACTCTAAAACATACTTTAAATTAATCAAAATCGGTGAGAATCATGTTTGATGGTCCCCTGGTTAATGGAGATCCAAATAATAGGTGTATTTTTTTTTTTTTACACGGTCTGCTCCTTAAACATTCTACAGACAAGTACGAGAGATAATCTCTTAGCGATGTCACAGAGGTATTGTATTTTCATCTGAATTGTCTTGACAATAGAGACGTAAAGGATTATGTCGTCCATTGATTTATTTGCATTCCATATTGATTGTTTTACATTCATTTAAGGAATTCGTTTTCGACACTCGCGCGCGAGCAACGGAATATAGCAAAATAATAATAAATGGCGGCCGCAGCGTTTTGCTGTTTCCAATTTTTGTTCAGGAACGTTTCAGATAAGAAAACCAGAATTTCACAGGAAAGAGCTAAATTATTCTGAAAACCTGAGAAAAGGCGAAACGTTCCTGAATTTTACATGGAACGTTACCATTTTTTTTTTACAGTGTATGTGTAATCTGTAAAATATCCAAACTCCGAAAATAGCATTGTAGGAAGGTTAATTGCTTTCCATTAAGTCATGCGCAGCTTGATTTCAGAGAGCCAATGTCACACACTAATAGAAGAACCCTACAATCCGTCGGAATACCAGAAGGTGTGGCGTATTAAATGTGCTATACCATAACTGCAAATAGAAACTCGTTTATTTTATTAATAATAAATGAATTATCATATTAAATGTTGTTTTTGTTAAATTATATTCTTTTATTTACATTAATTAAGTCAAAAGTTACAATGAAATCTATGATAAAAAATCCGTCAATCTGACGGGTGCGGTAAAACTATGTATACATTTAACATCAGTAGTTGGGGTGTTAAGAGTTTTTCCTTTAGCCGCTACATGCGATAAATCGCCAAATATGCAGTATACTACGTGCAAATGTATATGACTTTGAAAAAAAAAATGGATTTAATAATGCAACAATACCGCTCGTTAAAACATATAAAATGAGTGTAAAACTGGAACAATGTGCTTTTTTAAAAGTTAAAAAGTAGAAAATAAATTATCGACACATAATAAAGAGTGGAATATTTCAAATAATACGCTTTAAGAAATCGATATTTTAATATTATTTAATTTAATATTATAGATTTAGAAATCAATGTAATAATCCTAAAAATATAGTTTAAACAGTGTTTTATATATTCTTTCCTTCTTCCCCTATTTTACAACCATATCAGTGCAAATGATTTGTTTGTAAGATCAAATCCTTTCTACACTTGATTTTGGATAATTTTGCCGATGTGTGTACATATTATAATTGTATAACTTCATAAAAGAGGTTATATATGTATTCTTAAAATATCAAAAATCGTATGTTCACTACAAATTTATCAATTGTTGAACATTTGTTTTTTCTTGTAACATTTGAAAATTGTGACGTGACCGGCTTTCACATTTAGCTGTTTAATTTCCACAACCTATTTTTGCATTTATATTTAACTTTCTGTCTACACTATGACGCAAAAGTTTAGACAATGACGTCATTCAGCTTTAAAATGTAGAATTATGACGTCAGAATTACAAAAACCTGTAAATATATTCAATAACTGATTTAAAATGCTATGTACAAAAGACAGTCGTTTTATTTGCTATAATACTAATTTTTTTCATAAAAATTCAAATGTGCTTGTCGCAAAAGTTTAGACACTATTCTAAATTTTTTTGAATATTCGCTGGCATATGCAAATTTAGAATCGATGATGTCACAAATTTGGAGTACTTAAGTTCTGCAAACGATTGCGCTTCATAGTCGACATGCCGAGAGCTAAAGAAATTCAAGTGAATGAGGTTTCAAGGATCTGGCAGTTGAAAGGTGAAGGGAAGAGCGTTTCTGAAATTTCTGCTATTATTAATAGGTTAAAAAAATCTATTTATCGAGTTTTATCGAGTGGTTCCGAATATAAAGCAAAATGTCGGTCTGGGAGGCCACGTGTGACAAATGTACGAGAGGATCGCCTGATACAAAGACTAGCGAGTACTCAACAAATGAGCGTACGTGGAGTTCAAAGCTCATCGGGACTCTCTGTATCAAAGGATACGATTCGTAGACGAATTTTGGAAAAAGGAACAATCGTTTATAGCAAAATGCAGAAGAAACCAGCTCTGAAACCACATCATAAGTTACAAAGACTTATGTGGGCTCGAAAGCATATGTCATATGGAGAGAAATGGCAGTCAGTCATATTTAGCGATGAAAAAAAGTGGAATCTGGATGGTCCAGATGATTGTTTATCGTATTGGCATGACTTGCGGAAGGAACCTCGACGTTTTTTTAGTCGCAGACAAGGAGGGGGCTCGGTGATGGTTTGGGCAGCCTTTTGCTATAATGGACAAGTATATCTGACCTTCACCAGTGGTCGTCAAACTTCACAGCATTATACACAAACATTAGAAGAAAACCTACTGCCATTTGCTGAGCTTCTATGGGGTCCTCAGTGGGAATTTCAGCAAGACAATGCTTCAATTCACACTGCAAAACATTCAAAATCTTGGTTTAATTCCCATAATATAAGAGTTCTCGACTGGCCAGCATGTAGCCCAGATCTTAACCCTGTAGAAAACCTTTGGAGCATCATGTGTCGCAAAGTTTATAGAAACGCTAAACAATACTCTTCTGAAAAGGAACTTAAGACATCTATTGAGAATGCATGGTACGATATCGATCCACAAACTATGCAAGATTTAGTTTCTTCCATGCAATCTCGTGTATATGACGTAATACATAAGCATGGATGCGCAACCAGGTTTTAAAAATTGTTTATTTCGATTTTATTTAATTTGTGTCTAAACTTTTGAGACAGCAGTTTATTTTTGTTACCATTTAATTTATTGCAATATGCACAATTCCACTTTTCTTTGTTATAAATATTGTTTATATGTACAGCACATTAATTTCAAGCAGTGATTTGAAAATTGAATAAATATTTTTCAAAGTATGTAAGAATTTCTTCATTGTCTAAACTTTTGCGTCATAATGTATAACTATTTTTAATTTTCCATTCCTTATATTTTCTGTAAAACAATTGATCAATGAATATAATTTTTCAATGCGGTTCTTCATTTTTTGCGCTTACCTACCTTCTCAGAGACAGAATTTTCTGAATTCCTCTACGGTTTCAACGCACTTATAAGGTTATGCATGTAAAAAAGAAATAATATTATATTTGTCGTATATAACATATGAAAACTAAATTTTTCCAAAACTGATATTCCGCGAAACTTTTGTTGTTCTAAATGTTGTTTTTATACATATTTTTAGATGTTGTATATACTTACATGTATATACTTGAATATTTTTAATACACACAGTAAAAAATAACGGTGAAAATTACAGCAAAAAACACCGTTATTATTTCCCGAAAACTAAAAAACACACTTCACAGCCTTTTTTGCTGTTTTTTTCAAAGCGCCCTCTACTGGCCGAATCGCGAAAGATTCGTATTGGAATATAAACATCACAGATTACTCTATTATAAACATTTCGATTTCAAAAATAAGCATTCTGGACAAGAATCAAGTCGAAAAGATATCAATTTTCAGTATCATTATTGAATTCCCCCCCCCCCCACCGCCCAACCCGCTCTTTTGAAAAAGCAAAAAAAAAAAAAAATCTTTTACTGGAAGGTTTCTCGGTCTCTGCGCTTGCGTCGTTGAACGGTGTCCACTCCTCTGCTGAGACGAAGACGAAAGAAACAGAACATGCAGTGTCAGGTTCAGGCAGCCATATTCCCATGTTGTTCTGTGAAAATGCTAGTACACTTTGACCTATGAATCTGCTAAAGACGAAAAGGTAAGTGCTGGCTCTATTTTCTCTTCTGGTGTCACTTAAATATTTTATCTTTTTAAAAATTGATCATGTGAAACAAACATATGGGTCATTCCACGTAAAATGAGCAAAATTAAAAAAAAAAAAAGTCGTGGCCACATACTAACCAATTTTAATAAAATTCGATGCACATGTTCAATTCATATTCAAGTAAATCTCTGCAAAATATCTTGACAATAAAATAAATTTTTTTAGCAGTTTTGGACATTTAAAAAACTTGTGATATAGAATGGCATGTGCGCAATCGTCCAAAGTTGCAAGTTTGAAGTTCTGTATCTTGAAAACTGTTTAACAGAAAGGAATTTTTCTTATAATTTTGTAAAGTCTGAAAAATTATCTTCTTATTTACTGAGTAATAATAATCTAGTAACACCATGATTATTTATAAATTGGTTGCAAAAATTGAAAATTTGTGAATTTTGAGAAAATTAGAAACGTTATAAAAATCAAAGGAATTAAAAAACCTCTGTGAAATTAATGCCTGATGTAGTATGTCATATGTAGATCGAATTCCCCAAGTTTTAAAGTGGCCCTTTATTTCCTTCATCTTCAAAAAAACTTAGAAACTTTAAAAAAAATTACAAAATCATGATTTTTCCTCTTCTGTATAAGCAAAAAATAAATGTAGGACAGGCCCGACGTTCACAATATTGCACAGACGTAAAGATTAATAAGTCCATGATACGTTAAAAAAAAAATTCAAGATTGCCTTTTGATTCCTAACATAAGAAAAATGGGTTGAAAATAATAATGTTTTCTACATTCCATTCGCTATACCTCTTTGAATTCGCCCGCGTATCTTAAAATATTGCGCGATTTCATGGGAAAACAAATTTAGTGCTGCCATCTAGTTTTTTTATTTGAATTTAGAGTTGATAGATAGTTTTTCGTTAGCTCAGTCAGTTCTTTCTGTTCTAATTTAAAATTCTCTTGAGGCAAAAATAAACTGAAAGCAAGAATAAAAGTTTCTGTATTTAAAGTATACACATTTATCTGTAATATGAAATAATTTAAAAGTTTAATAAAGCTTTCCTTGACTTAAAAAAAAAAGTGATAGAAATATTGCATTTTACCCTCAACATTTTTTATTATTTATTTTTTTTCTCATTAAGGAATAAAAAAGGCAAGAATGAAACTTTTGATATTTCAAATATATACTTTTAGCTATAAGGTGTAGCAATTTGCAGCTTGTCAAGGCTGTCCTTCGTGTGCAAAGGATTAATAGAAATATTCCTTTTTTCCCTCAAAAAATTTCAAAAATAATTTTTTTCTCGATACGAAATAAAAATACAATTACTAACTTACGACAGTCTGTTAATTATCATTCATTCATAATTATAAATAATTTTTAATATATTCTTTCCATTCCTAAGGCTAATAATCGAAATTGAAATTTTAAGCACGTAGACAATACCTCGATTTTACATTCACTTTTAATGTAAATTTTAATACTTAAATTAACAATCCAGAAATCTATTATTTTACATTTACGCATAAATAGATATGATCTACTTATAGACTGGTTTTGATTAAAATCTGTGACATGTGTGCCACAGCTAATTTGCTCATTTTGCATGGAATGACCCATATGCAACTTTTATCGATATTCACATGTGAGTGAAACGTGCTAGGCAAAAAGGATTTCTGTATTATTAAAAAATCCTATAAAGATAATAATATAAGATTTTTTTAAATTTATTGACATTCATATGTATTATTATAATGTTTTACTGATTTGAGCTATTTAATTAAAATGACAATTACATATTTTAACGGCAACACCATAATATTAAAAGAAAAGTGTTGCAATGCATAGCTAGGGGTAGAGGGGTGCACGGGCCGAAATTTGAAAGCCCGGACCCACCCCGATACAAAAATTAAAAGTTCGGCTCGTCCGCGGCCAAAAATTCTTATAGGGTAGATGTGCCAGTAATGGACACCCTTAAGGAATTCCTTTAAAAATTATTTTTTTATTAATAGTTATAATTATTATATTCCAGTTTTTTCAATATTATATTAATCTATCAACAATATTTAACCATTCTTATAGCCTAATTTCCCCATATGAATAGAAATTTAATTTTAAATAACAGAAATATATCAAAACACCCAAAAGCCCAGTAATGGACACCCCATAAAAAGTAATAAATATAATTGTTTTTATGACTGTATTTAGAACCAGAATTTAATGAATACATACTAACAAAATAGTTATTTTTAAATAAATTTAACAATTAGGATACCAGTAATTAATAAAATATTTGTGATAATCATTTACTGTTTGCATCAATTATTCTAATTATCAGAAGATCGATGTTTTAATTATTTTAGATGGATAGTTTAAAATACTAAATGTCAGACAATTACAGCTATCAAATTATTGAAACAGTGGTGGATTTAAAAGGTAATTTAAAAAAAAAAAGTTTTGGAATATTGATGTTTAGTTTTGTGTCACTATTTTTAACAATCTTCCAGAGATTACTTGATATATCATTTATAATAATTAATATTACAAATATGAAAGAAATGATATTGTGAGTTGAATATTTTAAATACTAAATAAAATAATTTCAAAATAAAACTGTAGAACTGATGTTTGAGGCCCCTGATCTGCAGATTTACTAGTTTCATGAATATTACCTATAACTTTCATTAATAGTAGTATTAATTTTTTTTTTTTAATAAGGAAACATTTAAGACAGAAAATGGATTTTTAATAGCTTCTGTAACATTGTTTTTATTTAAACAGAGAGAGATTAAGCCCTATGAGCCCCTCTTTGACTGTGCTCTTAAACAGTATTTTCTGCTTCCCGACTGGTTTGATTGCCAGATTATAAAATATGTGATGTATATATATGTACTACATAAAAAAAATAATAAATAAAATAAAATATCGAAATTTTATTAATCACATAAAATAACTTAAAAGCAGCTATTTATAAAAGTTTTGGTGTTATTACATTTTGGTAAGTATAATTTAAAAATTAAATTTGATTATTTAGGTTTGCAGTTAAGCCAAAGTATTTTATGCACTATAAACATTACCAAAATTGCATTTTTAGCAATGTCTACATGGGGTGTCCATTACTGGAAAATGACTAATTAACCATCCCAGTAATGGACACCCCCTCTTAAAACCTTAAAAAGAAATGAAATTTTGTAAATAGCCATTAGTATATAAAATTCAAAGTTTTCTATTGCTACTCAAACAAAAACATTCAAATTTTGCAAGAAAATAAATAATATATAAATTAATTAAACAAAGCCAGCTCTTAACCTCTTCATTAAGATTTATCCATCAACCGAGAAGGATAATTAAGAAAAGGATTTAAAAAAATATAGGAGACTACAGTGGACCACTTTTGCATTTTTCATTTTTTTTCTCTTTAACGAAAAGTCCAGTCTGCCTGAAAATTTTGAACATTCCTGAAACATTTTTACATGCCTCAGAATTTTTTTTCGAACATAGTTTCAAATACAATTAAGAAAAAAAAATTGTATACGTTCATTAAGTATTATTGAAATAGTATATAAATTTATTTTTTATTAATTCAATTCCTTTTTATTTCCCCTTTACCCCCAAAATAACATAATAATGCAATTTTGCAAGTTGTAACATCAAACAAAACAGAAAAATTATCCAAAAAAATTACATTTTTTAAATAATAGATTAAGATACAGGAACAATTGCAAATAAGGTAAAGTTATTAAAAACAAGTAAAATAAAGTCATTTTCATTAAAATTTGAAAATGAAACTCCAAAATACTTATGAGCCTGAAATTTTCTGAAAATTCTTTTGGATCCAAAGGCAATTTTACAACAACGCTGATATAAACAACAGAAAATAACCATTAAGTTTTGATTCAAAATTTGTTTTATTTTACGTGTAAAATGAGTAATAAAATTTCTGAACCTGTCAGGGATTGTTTTAGTAATAACAGGCTACAGTCAATAAGATACTTTTATATTTTGATATTTTTCCGTTATACAGACACCATGCCAAAAAGTATGCTAATGTGCCAATAAATGTTTAGTGCAATGCTAAAAGATATATTAAACTGCTGGCATAAAATTACAAATGAGTTTTATTTTATTACTTTATTGCATAAAAGTTATTTGTTCACTTATTTTCAGTATATACCTACTATTTGTGATTTAATAAAACAGTTCGTAAATGTCTGTAATTTTCAAATGTTATATTTTTAAAATGCTCACTTTACTATCGACAATGTTTTTTCTTTTATTTTTCAAATGTTTCAATTCACATGATATTCGTTTTGTGCCAACTATTATGCTTGGTGACAGTGGTATCCATATAACGGAAAAGTACCTATATTTTTTAAAAGCAGTAATTACAAACCAAAATATTTCTTACTATGTTAAATAGACATTTTCCTATGTTTACTTTATTTTACAGTTAAATAATTACTTAGTTAAATTATTATTTCGTTAAATTAATATCCTTGTTTAGAAAAACTAAATTGGCTTATCTACAAAATACATAAGAATAGAATATGTAGTAAGAACGTCACATGCTAGTGTTGCATTTAAAATCAAATGTGATGTCACACTTTTGTATTATTGGCATTATATCCTATAATTCTGCGATACTCTTTTATTGTTAAATTTGCATTTGATAAAGCTTATTTTTTGCCGAATTAAAAATCGGTTTAAAAATATTTTTGTTGTTGTAAACTGCCATTTGTTCATAATTTAATAAGTTAATGCAAAGTATTAAAAACCCTTTTTTCCTTTTTTAGAATTTAAATATTTCTTTCATTTTATTAAAATTTGATTTTACAGCAGACTCCCTCAAATCTGGCAAATCTTAAAATTTGCAAACATCTAGAATCTGCTCATCATTGCAGATCTAAACATTGAAACTTACAGTTAATATTTGGGTGAAATTTTTAAGGTTCTTTTAATTTTTATATCATTTAATATATAATTTTGGTCAATATGAAATTTTTTTGAAAAAATCTTGTTTTTGAGAACAGTGCCGCGGTGCATGTTCCGAGGCAACTCCCTCACTCCCCGTTCATCCTACATCATAATGTCATGTATCCGATTTATTGCAAACTTTGCTTACTTTCTGATTTTCTAGATACTTTAAAAACTTTTTTTTTTGGGGGGGGGATTTTGTTGGGAAGTTAAAAATTTGGATTCAGCGCCCAAAAAACTTAAGTAAACCTTATAAAGGAAAGTTCAGAGGGGAGACGGGACAGCGAACGTAAATGATGTGAGTGGTTAAGTGAAATTGCGCAACTTAGTCCATGCAGGTCCCCTCCCCATTCATCCTACGTCTTAATGTCATCTATCTTATTTGTTGCAAATTTTGTCTGTTTTCTGAATTTCTATATACTTTTCCTAAAAGAATAAAAAAAAATGATTTTATGAATAAAAACCTCTTTTGGGGAAGCATTTTACCAAAATTTAGTGGGGTTGCCAGGGGAAATTTTGGTGGGAAGTTACAAATTCGGATTCAGCAACTCAAAAAAGATAAAGTAAGTCGATTTCCAGAACTACCATTAAGCGCAAAAGCATTTTGTAAAACGCTGACATACACACACGAAAAAACTACTAGCAAATTTTGCACTTTTATCCTGATCGAATGATGAATTTTGCATTTTTGTCCAACGATCGATTTACGATTATCGTAATATTTCATGTTTTCCCCTCTGTTAACTGTTGAATTTCGTGTTTTTTTTCCTCGAACTTGATTGTTGAATTTTGCGAATTTTTTTATTCGCAACATGATAGAAGAAATTTGCGATTTTCCACAATTCACTGACAAATTTAGTGTTTAACTGCAACCGATAGGTGAATTTTGCGATATTTTTCTTAGACTGATTGGCAAAAATCAGTTTTTTTTTTCACACGACTAATCCACGAATTTAGTGTTTTTTACCAACGACTCATTGGTGATTGTTCTAGCTTTTTTCTGTGACCAATTGGAAAAAATCCCGCAACTAATCGAAGAATTTAGCGATTTTTTTAATTTTTTTTTTTTTACCATCTTCTGACAATTTTAGTTTTTTTACACGTGATTGGTCGGCAAATTTAGTTATATTTTCTTTTTGCCGATTGGCAAATTTTTTCTCTTTTTTTCTTTCGGCTGATTGGATTGACGAATCTCCAATTTTTTTTCCCCAACGATCCACTAATAGTCCAGGCAATAGAGACCGTATAGGGGCTCTACCTACCAAAGTTCATGGTAGTTCTGGAAAAAGGCTTACTATATGTTTTTTGTGTCGCTGAATCCGAATTTGTAACTTCCCACCAAAATTTCCCCCCCCGGCAACCCCCCCCCCAAATTTTGGTAAAATGCCCCCCAAAAAAGGTTTTTATTAAAAAAATCATTTTTATTGTTTTAGAGAAAAAGTATCTAGAAATTCAGAAAGTAGACAAAATTTGCAACAAATTAGATATATGACATTATGACTTAGGATGAAGGGGAAGGGGGGGATCTGCCTCGGAACATGTGCGCGGTGCTGCGTAAACTAAGTTGCGCAATTCCACTTAACCACCCACGCGTTTACATTCACCCTCTCATCTCCCCTCCGAACTTTCTCTATAAGGTTTACTTTAAGTTTTTTGGGTCGCTGAATACGAATTTTTAACTCCCCCCCCCCCCCCGAAAATCCCCCAAATAATTATTTTTAACTTAAATTTCTTATTGTTTTAGGGGGAAAAACATTACGAAATTCAAAAACTAGACAAAATTTTCAACAAATAGGATATATGATATTATGACATAGGATGAACGGGGAGGGCTGTCTCTGAACATGCACTGCGGCGCTACATGCACTAAGTTATGAAGTCAGGCAATAGAGGATTTACCTGGAAAAATTAATACTAGTTCTGGATTTCGACTTACTTTATGTTTTTGGGGCCGCTGAATCCGAATTTGTAACTTCTCACCAAAATTTCACCCGACAACCCCCCAAAAAATTGATTTTTTAAAAAAATTTGGTTTTTGAGAAAAGCGCGCGGGGCAACTTCCGAGGCAGCCCCCTCTCTCCCTGTTTATCCTACGCCATAATGTCATCTATCCTATTTGTAGCAAATTTTGTCTAGTTTCTGAATTTCGTAATGCTTTCCCCCTAAAATAATAAGAATTTTAAGTTAATAACAACTATTTCGGGGGGGGGGGATTTTGGGGGTAAGTTAAAAATTCGGATTCAGCGAGCCAAAAAACTTAAAGTAAACCTTATAAGGAACTTTGTCGGTTTTTTTTTTTTTGCATCCGATTGACAAAAATTGTGTTTTTTCCGCAGCTTATCGACGAATTTCAGATTTTTTTCTCGACTTTCTACTAACAAATTTCGCGTTTTTTCTCTTGACCGATTGGGGAATTTTTTGAAATTTTCCTTGTACCAATAAGCAAATTTTGCAGAAACTTCTTGCAACCAATTGGAGAAAATCGTGCATTTTTCCTGCTACTTAATCGATGAATTTGATGTATTTTTACAAACAACCGTTTGGCATAATCTGCTATATGTTTCTACTGATTGGCAAATTTTTTCAGTCTTTTCTTGCGAACGATTGATAAAAATCAGGCTTTTTTCTGTGACGGACCAATTTCACGTTCTACCTGCGACAGATCAGTGAATTTTGCAATATTTTCTTTCTTTGTTGCTTTTTTGCAACCAATTGACTAAATCTCTGTTTTTTTTCCACGACTGATCAACAAATTGCTGATTTTTTCCGACAATTCACTGGTGAATTTCGCATTTTTTTAAACCTATGACCGATTTTTAAATTTCGCAATATTTTTCTTGTACCAATTGACAATTTTTTTTTTTTTTTGTTACCGATTGGGGGAAATTATGAGGTTTTTTTTCCACTACTGATCGACAAATTTCGCTGTTTCCTCCGAGAATCCACTGATGTGTTTTCCATTTTTTAACTGCGGCCAATTTGCAAATTTCGTGATATTTTCCTTGTACTGTAAGAAATTTTGACTTTTTCTCGTGACCGATTAGAGAAAATCATCGCAGTTTCTTCCAGTGATGCACTGATGAGTTTCGTGGTTTTATTAACTATGACCGATTGGCCAAAATTGGAGATTTTTTTCTGCGTACTGTTCATTGAATTTTGTATGTTTTTACACAACAGGCTGAAGAATTTCATGATTTCTTCTCCTTGATTGACTGACGAATTGCTTGAGTTTTTCTTGCAACCAATTGATGAATTTCGCAATCTTTTTAAATAAATGATTAAATAATTTTGATTTTTTTTTCCAGCCATTGAGTGATCAATTTCACAATTTTTCCTTCGATTGAATGGTGAATTTTCTTGAAAATGAGAATTTTAAATGTTCTGCAGAGAAGTCCGTTGTTCTATGACATACGTCACACTTTTAAGCATATTCTGTTTCGGGGGGCTGATACAATATTTCTAATGAAAAAAAGCAGGAAAAGAAAGCACCTTAGTTTTACGATATTCCAAAAAGCTTGATTCTGGTTTTTAAATTAAATTTTTATTTTGTGCAATTATTTATTATTAAATTAATAATTTTCTTTATTCTAAGCCTTCATTATAGTTTCCAATGCTTGGAAAATGGGAAAAATGTCTAATTTGGTCAATCAGTCGCAAGATTTGCCAATTGGTCACTAAAAATAGTACAAACTTTGATAATCGGTCACAAGAGAAAATCGCGTAACTTGTCAGTCAATCGCAGGAAAAAAAATTGTAAATTTAGTCATTCGGTTGTGGGAAAATATCGAAATCGGTCAGTTGTGGGAAAAAAAAAATATTAGAAAATTTGTTCAGCAGTTGCATAAAAAAAAAAAAAAACCCTGAGAGTTTTTCCAATAAGTCGTGGGGAAAATATGGAAACTTATTTTGTTGCCAACTGTGTCTGTAACAGGGACACACACAAAAATTCACAGATTGGTCACGAGAAAATATGAAATTTATCGATTGGTTGCAGGAATATATTGCTAAATTTACCAATCGTTCAATATAAAATATCACAAAATTGTATGTTATAACAGGGGACTTTAAATAAACCAGTTCAAAATATGTTTTTTGAATAGACCCTGGGTGTTCTTTTTCAGAATAGTGTACCCTTTTTAAATTAAATTCTTGCCTGATTGTCCTATTTTGCTGGAGTGAGCACAATGGTCGTCATTATTCCACTGATTCTTTTCAATTACCTCTTTCCAACATCAAAATCGAATGTCCAAACACAAACCACATTTAAAAGAAAAAGGGGGTGGGGGTTACTACCGTAAACGATGCAGGTGGATTCTTGTTTCTATAATTAGTCTAGTATAATTTTATGTGAAGGGGTTGTTCACAGTGGTTCGACTCATAACATTGTGTATATACTTTTTAAAAATAACATGTTTAATAGAGTTCAATATCAATACATTTTAAATTATCTTTAAAAGTTTTAACCATGTTTGAAGTAATAGTTTATGAAAGTTTAACTAGAAGTATTATATTAAACAACGAAAAGTAGAATATTTTATTAATGAATAAATTTAATGATTATTATATTATAATTTTATATTTATTTTAGGTTGCAATGTACCAACTGAATCTACAGGGAAATATAAATTTGCCTTGTGCATCATGCATTCTAGTTTCTGGTATGTATATAATAGTTGCAATAATTATCTCAAAATTTGTTTTATAATAAATACACATTGTACGGTGGAATTTTGATAACTTTTTAAAATAAAATGGTTAAACATTTCTTTTTTAAACTCAACTTTTTGCCAAATCCCAAAATAACTTTTAAATTAACAATTTTATTACAGTGAAGTTTTGAATGAATTGAAATAATGAATTGAATTGTCTAAGAAAAAAATAATTGTATATATTTTTTTTTTAATATCTTTTTATTATTCTATATAGTCCCCACTGGGAACTTTTTAGTGCAGCCTTTTTAGGTAGATTTCGTAAGAAATACAGTAAACTTCCAATTATCCACCACCCTATAAACTGCCCCCCCCCCCTTCCTATTTTTTTTATTTTCTTTTAATCAGACACAAACAACGAAAATTCAAATGCACATAAACCTGAGTGCACTTATCAATATTTTGAATCCTTATTATAGTCATCTTGATATAATTAATTATAAACATTTTTAATCTCAATTCAGTAGACTCCTTCAAATCCGCAACTTTAAAATCCCGCACATCATCACAGATGTAAACAATGAAATTTTCAGTTCAGATGTATGGGCAAAATTATTATTATTTTTAAATTTATATCATTCTATATGTATTTTATTTTTAATATGTATTTCTCGATAATATGGCTGAACTCATGGTTTTTTTTTTTTATGAAGGAAGTTTAAATTTATTCTGAACAAATCTCTTCCAAATTGATGCAGAAAATCTCTGTTAAGTTTGCTAATGGGTAAAATCAAACCAAGGAGGTGGAAATAAAGAGAATTTTTGTGAAAACAGAAAAAAATCCCATAACTTCTTAATTGTGATACGTATCGAATCAGGTTAAAGTTATTACTTCTAGGAAAATGACCAAAAATTTATGTATGGTAGATTTTTTATGTCATTAAAAATTGCCTCAAGCAGCGGGGGAAAAAAAAACCCCAGGAATTTGAGAAGAAATAAATTTCATAACTTCGTCAATTCACAAAATATCAAGTTTGCGTAAATTTATTATAAATCTTCTTAATATTATGTACAGTTTTATATTGAGAGGATTTTGATAGGACCAACTCTAACAGGGGGAAAATAAAAAGAAAGAGTAGGGGGGGGGGAATCATATCTCAGTTAATCCGCCACTAAGGCGATAAAAATGTATCATTGCAGGGTTGTAAAAAAGCCAGCTAAAATTAAAAAAAAGCCACGCCGGTGGCTTTTATTGGTTTTAAACTGCTTTTTTTGGCCAAAATTGGCTTTTATACAGTGAAGCATTTTAATTATAAATGACACATTTTTATGTGTTTTTAATTAGTTTTAAAGGCATTTAATTGAGGTCAGGGTTGCCGGCTTTTAGCCAGCCCAAAAAAAAGTCGGCCGGCTATTTTTGGTTTTAACCACTTTAAAAAAGCCGGCTTTTATTTTTTAAAGTTGGTTTACAGTTAATTTGTTTTAAATTTGGATCAATTAATTTTTAATACACTTATAAATATTTTCTACTAAAAAAATTATAGATTTCTATTACTTATTTGTCAAATAAGTAAGTCCAAAATGTGAAGGCATTATGTCTGGAAAAAAAAAATATATATATATACATATATATATATATATATATTTAAACATTGAAAATAATAAGTTAGGCTCCAAACTGGTATTTTGAAATTCTATATTACATAGCTCCACCTACACTACACATTTTAAAGATTAATTAATGACAAAATGTAGCACATCAAAATGGAAACATTCTTGTGTGTCCATATGGAGAGATTAAGTTATAAATGTTAAAAGAGAAAATAGAAAGGATATAATATTTGAGGAGAGTGGTGTATAAGTGTATAAAAAATAGAGCATTTAAACAAGAAGAAAAATTTCTGTAAATAAAATTTTGAAAAGCTGCTTGTTAAGCATATTCATGCATATGCTGTTTGCAATGTTTTTAATAGTGAGAAATGGTGTTTTTATTAATGACTATGTATAATTTTAAATGTTTACTAGAAATAAAATAAGACTTGTATATTAATAGCTCTTAAAATTAAGTAGTAAAACATGTAACTAAATAACCATTGTCCTCTTTAATTTTATAAAGCAGTAAAAATGAAAAAATTGGCAGTGAGGTATGGCCCTTTTAAAATTTAGCTGACATATTTGCAATTCTGACTTCAAATCACTAGCATAACATCTAAGTTTTATTCCAGTATTAATGTCCTCATTATTGAGAAATTGGGTTACTTATTAAAGTCTAAATCAATTAAATGTCATTAAAACTAATTAAAAACACTTTAAAATGTGTAGTTTATAATTACAATGCTTCATTGTATAAAAGCCAATTATGGCCAAAAAAGGCCAATTTTGGCCAAAAAATAGCCGGTTAAAACCAATAAAAGCCACCGGCCTGGCCTTTTTTAATTTTAGCCGGCTTTTTTGCAACCCTGATTGAGGTAGAAATCTACATAACCCAATTTTTCAATTAATGAAGACATTAATATTGGAATAAAAGGTCATACCAATTGCTTTGTCTGGTTTGCACTGACCTTAACCTTTTTTTTCCCCTTACTGCTTTATATAATTAAAAAGGACAATGGTTGCTTAGTTATATATATTTTATTAACTAATTTTAAGGAATATTAATAATACAAGTCTTATTTTATTTCTTATAAACGTTTATTTAAAATCACACATAGTCATTTAATAAAAACATCATTTCTATCTATTAAAACAGTATTATGAATAACATATGCATGAATGTGCACTATTTTAAATAGCAACTAGCTTTTCAAAATTCAAATGGACCTTATGCACGCGGCCTGAGGTCGAGGCTAAAATTAGTCTGCTGGCGGTGTTTAGCATAGCAGTCTGTGGAGTGTGAGTTATTAATGCTTGTTTGTTAAAAATGCCGTAAAAAAATTCTTTGCTGCTGCAGCATATACTTAATATATTGTAATCTAAATTCAAAATGTTGTTCTGTATGCGAGAAAATTCCCTAAGTTTGCAAATTTTCAGTTAAAATGTATGCACTCAACCTGGGTCAAGGCTAAAGTTGTCTGCTAGCGCTGTTTGTGCCTGCGCATACTGGTATTCTGCAGGTGCAGTAACTGGAATAACAGATCATCATACTGGCGTCTGACGTCACCTGAATAGGGTCCATTCAACAAGTTTTATTTGGAGATTTTTTTTATATATATTGTTCTCTTTAATTTATGCACTTACATGAACTAAAATTTCCTCAAATGTTATATCCTTCCTAATTTCTCTTTCAACATTGTTCATTCTACGATTTTAATCTGTCCGTATGGACATATCTGGAATAAGTTACATAACAGCTTAGTAGCAGAAGAACTTTTTACATATATCATTTTTATAAGTTATCAGAATATCGATTGCTTATTAATTACTTATTATCGATTGCTTATTATTGCTCAAGTATTGTATAAGATAATTTCAGAAACACATAAATTCAGAACTTTTGCAATAATTTATAGCAAATACTAAAGCTAAAGAAGAATGAAAGAATGACATCATCTGAACGTTTCTTGTAAAACAATGTATAAGAGAAAAAGAACCAATTGGTATAAAATGTTAAGCACAGCAAGAGCTTTTTCGGTAAAAGTTGAATTAACGTTTTTTTTTTTTTTTTTTTGAACTCGTACACCAAATGAAAATTGTTACAGATTAAAAAGGCTATTTGAAGGCAAAGCTATTTCAAACTGAATGCTGAGAATCCCCACTGTTCATAATTGCAGAGTTTAATAATTTTTAATCTTAAGTAGTGTTAACAATTTAATATTACTCACAGTTAATAATTTTAATAAATATAAATATCTCTAGTATTAAATTAGTTTTACATAAGTATTACAAAATATTAATGTTTATAACATTGTATGCTACTAATGACTGAAACTACTAATTTGCATCTATTGTAATTTCTGTAATTATTAACTAATAATTATAATTCTATTAATTAAAGTGTAAAAATATGGATTATGTTAGCAATTAGGCTTTTGATTGTTTTGGAAACCTAAAACTCTTAGTAGCTATTCAGTATTTGAATGCTAGGAAAAAAATCATAAAAACCCGTTTTAAATTAAAAAAATCTGATTTTTTCTTTTATTTAAAAAACAAAAAAAATCATTTTTTTTTACACCCTACTGAGCAGTTTGAATTTTTCTCATACAATCACATCATTTTTTGTGTGTCTAAATCAGAATAGTTTTTTTTTTTTTCATTTAAGAATTAAAATTGCTTCATAAATGCATCCAATTTGCAGCTGAGAAAATCATTGCATAAAAAAAATAAAGAAAATATATTATCCTGAATTTATTGGCTATAAATAAATATCCAACAATATTTGGGCAATTACTGTTCAGTATTAGATAAATGAAGAACACAGTCGAAAGATCAAATATTCATTATATCCCAAAAGTAATACTAAATCTTTAAGAATATACGATATGTATCTAGGAATCTTACCCTTTTTTTTTCTTTTTTTTCAGATGCATAATGAATTTTAATCTCAACAGAGGAAACAAGCAACAAAAGAATTGTGTAGCAGATTGAATATTATACAAGTGTGTCACAAGTGTCCCTGTTAAATTATATAACTGGATTATGAGTTGTAATTGATGTAATTGTAATCTTGTAAAAATTAAACTTTTTCAATTTCAATTTTCATGTTTTTTTTTTTTTTTTTTTTTTTTTTTTTTTTTTTTTTTTAATATTATTTAATTCCAATTATCTTTCAGACATATTTCTAATGCAAATTGTTTTCTTGCAACGAAATAAATCCAAGAACATAATACATATCAATGGGCCTTATGATCTTAATTTTGGTATGCCTCACACATATTGTACATTGCTCAGATTGGATGTTTAAGATATCTTAGACCGCCTTTTTTTTTAAGGCTGTACTGTCTTGTAATTGAATGCCTGTTCACATCTCAAAACTCATCTACGACATCTGTGAATGTCACTGTGTCTGAGATTTGAACGAATGCAAAGTATGCATAAAATAAAACCAACCGCCAGTCAGTTAAACTGGAGCTTTATAGCCAGAGTGAGTGGTAGTGCCTGTATCTAACTGAAGAAAAATTACTCGCTGAGATAGTTTATGGATCTCTCCCAGAGATTTTAACGATCTAAGATATCTTAAATATCCGATCTGAACAGGGTATAAGCATACATTCAAAAAAGAATATTCCTATGACCCTGATGTGGCATGTTTTATCTAAAACAAATTGATGTCAATTTTAGTATGTTCAACATATTTTTTTTTTCAACCAATAACAGTGATAGCACTAGCAGTGCCAACCAACCATTATTATTATTATTTAACTATGCTCGAACAATACAAGTCTTTGGATGAATTTAATAAATCATTTTCATTTTTCAAGATTTAATGTAACTTTTTCATATTTCAATAAACTTTTAATGGAAACAAAGCTTATTAAATCCACAACTGTTTCATTATCAAGATTTTATTGTATGAAGATTCGCTGTTAATAGAAAAATTGAAAGTACCTTTTTCTTTTTTAAAGTTCAGCTCCAAGATAATTTTATTACTAAACTTAAATTTTGTTACTAAACTTATGTATACATGTCTACAATTATACTTATATATATAGCAAACTGACAAGCAAAAGCTTCATAAATCCATGATCGTTTTATGTATCTTAGATAAATTATGAATGAGGAATATAGTATCCATTCAACTTTAAAATGTGATAATTTTTTTAAATTAAAACTGCCTCTATTCCTCGAAAAAATCTTATTCAAATTAAATTTATTTACAAAAAAAAAAAAAAAAGTTTACTGAATAGCATAACTATTTAATTTTAAAACAAATTATGTTTCAGATGAAAAGAAATCTGTTTCACATTTTACTACTTATCAGAAATTTAATCAGCTTCATATATTAGAAACTGCATATGAAACTAGATTAGAAAATAAAGTAGAAAAATGTTTCTTAGACAGTTGAATTAAAGAGAAAAAGTAGAATGGAGTAAAACTTATAAAAATGGAATATCTAAATGGATTGGTCAGAAATTCCACTTCAAAGAGGTATAATTGTACTACTTTATTGTAGAGACTATTTTTCTGTTATGAAAATGTTCCATTTTTGCAGGTCTTACTTTACTGTATTTGATAAAAAGGGGTACTCTTCTGTTAGCTGGGTGCCAATGATATTTCGCCAACTATTGCTTCATTTGGCAGTTGGTGATATAAGTAATGAAATTACTGTAACAGCTGGTAGTTTAGTATAATACAGTAATTAAATATTTGATATATGGTGTTTGGCAATTGGTGTTGCCCAACTAACAGAAAACTTGCCATTAAAAAAACATTAAAACCTACTTGTCAGTTGAATATTTGGAAAGAATCCATCGGAGCGTTTTGGGGGGTAGACAGCCCTGGTTTATAGTTTTTTTTTTTTTTTTTTTTTTTTTAATCTTAAAGCTAGTCTAAAAAGGGCCCCATAAATCTAAAGAAGCCCAAGGCATAATTCATTAAGGCTCCTGTCCCATCAGCAAAGACACTTTCAAGCTAATGCTAAACCTTTTGGAAAGGTTATAATCTCATTTGCATTTTGATATTTTATTTATTTATTTTTTATAGTTGATGTCGATTCCCACATCTGCCCTTTTTTACTGTTTTGATTACAGGTATTTTTCAATGAAGTTACTTAAACTTTCAGAACCAGTTTCGAAAATAAGTGTGTCATCTAAAAAAAAAACTACAATCCAAATCGAAAAAGTAAAACAAGTTTTTTTTTTTTTTTTTTTTTTTTTTTTTTTTTTTTTTTTTGGGGGGGGGGGGGGAGAAACAGATGTAGGGATCAACATCAGCTATCAAATGGAAATCCGTAGGTTCAGTAAGTGTCTTCGCCTGACAGATGGGAGACTTAAAGCTCCTTTCTTATAGTTTTTTTTTTTTTTTTTGTTTTTTTTTTGTTTTTAATGCCAGCAGTTCAGAGTGAGTATTTTAAAAATGTGTTTTTCTAAAATTTATGAGCTCTAGTACCACTGTCCAATTTGGCCAATGATTTAATGGGGCCATGATAATAAGTAAATAAAATTTTGCTTGCCATATCATTTAAAGGCTGTGAAGTTTTGTATGCCACTATTACCATATGGAAATTTTTCTTATTCAATTACAGAAATTCCGATATTATATCGGGAATAAATATATTTAGAAAATAATGATGTTCAAGTATTTTGTACATTCTTCATGGTATGTCTGTATGCTGCTTGTTACAAAGTTTTTGAAAATAAAGGCGTAAAATATCACAGCCTTCGTGCAAAATTTACGAATGTGCTGTTTAAAAAAAAAATTGCTGTAGTAAATTAACAGCAAAAAATTATGTAAAACCTAAAAAATAAAGCTGGTGATGAATTAATAGTAAAAAGTACTGGAATCTACAAATTTCTGTAAAATCTAAAAAACAAAATTTGTTAAATAACAGCAAAAAAAATGCTGAAATCTACAAAAGTACGTAAAATCTAAAAAAACAAAATTTGTTAAATTAACAGCAAAAAATGCTGACAGTTTACAAAACTACCGTAAAATCTAAAAAACAAAATTTGTTAAATTAACAGCAAAAAATGCTGACAGTTTACAAAACTACCGTAAAATCTAAAAAACAAAATTTGTTAAATTAACAGCAAAAAATGCTGAGAGTTTACAAAAGTACCGTAAAATCTAAAAAACAAAATTTGTTAAATTAACAGCAAAAAATGCTGAGAGTTTACAAAACTACTGTAAAATCTAAAAAACAAAATTTGTTAAATTAACAGCAAAAAATGCTGAGAGTTAACAAAAGTACCTTAAAATCTAAAATACAAAATTTGTTAAATTAACAGCAAAAAATGCTGAAAATCTACGAAAGTGCTGTAAAATCTAAAAAACAAAACTGCTGTAAAATTAACAGCAAAAAATGCTGAAAATCTACAAGAGTGCTGTAAAATAAAAAAAAAAAACAAAATTGCTGTATATTTACGGCAAAATTTGCTGGCACCCATATTGCCAGCATTTTTTGCTGTAAAATTACTGTGATTTTTTTTACAGTGCATAAAGAATCAATTCGTGTTTGACAAGGATTTTTGCTATATAATTTACTTTGGTTTTCTTTTACAAGAATTTAACGAAAAACAAATTAATTGAAATTCCTATATGAATTTATTATATCTACATATTGCGTAATACGTAGCTCTTTACAAATTGTTCTGTAGGTCGTTCTGCTAACATTTTGTACAATAGATTAACATCGAATAAGACAGCGATGGGACATACAGTTTTTCTTATAATCATCACCAGCAATAATTTATATATTTCCTATCGCTTTATTAAATTATTTGATCCACTGATACGTTTTGTAACTTTCTAAAACACTTCATATCAGAAAAAACTCACTTTATATCAGAAATGTTATGTAAACATATATTATAAATGAGACAGGTTTTTGGATTTTTAGTTAAAAATCGAAGATAATAAATTATAAATACACCGTAAAAAAAAAAAAAAAAAAAAAAAAAAAAAAACCTCTGTAAAAATACAAAATTTTTTCTAGAAAACTGGGATTCCTTGAACTTTTTATGTAACGGCGACAACAAAAATTCATGTAAAAGATACACATTTGCACTGTGAATCAAAAGAATTATTACTAAGATTTTTTTAGGAAACTGTGATGCCTAGAAATTTTTATGTAATTGAGACCCGAATTACAAAACCAAAACGAAAACCGGATTACATCCAAAATAACTGAAAAGTTTTGATTAAATTTTCTATAAATTCAATTAAAAGCTTGTAAATATATATATAGCAAAAAAAAAGTTTAAATATTTTAACATTAGCTGCTCATAAGAATGATTTCAATACCCCTGTACAATACATTTTAGCATTAAATATATATTTGGAAAATGCTCTAGCTGTAAAAATGCTAATTCTTTATAAAAGACAAAGCGTTTCGATAAAAACTTCACTTTGAAGTATTTTAAAAAGAGCATAAATTTTCTTGTCCCCGAAAACTTTTCATTAAAACTTTAAAAGAAGCATTACTTTTCAATTCGCAGATATTTACTTGAATATATTTCTGCCGTACGGTGCATTTCATATATGAATTCATTCCTTGACATGTGATTATAGAAGTGATCGATAACATGATTTATGTAAGAGAAATTTTCTCTTATTTATCTTTCTTCATATTCCTTTATTTCTCTTTTTCATATACGAAAAAAAATATATAAAAAAACGAATTCATAATAAACTAATCAAGTAAATGATTATGTGTCCAACCTAGAATTAAACAAAAATTTTGCATACGAATTTAGAGAAAGTTATTTATCGACAGAAAAACTCTTAACGCAAGTAAAAGCATTTTTACTGTAACTTCATATGCAGATAAAAAACTGATTTATATTGAAATAAATTAATCAGTGAATTACACATTGTGACATGTGTATAATATCATATATGTAATGTATATATGTAACATATTTTAATCTTAAACACATATAAAATAACTATATTAAATTTGCAATAGAAAAAAAGGGATAATCTAATACTATTTATTTCATGGAGAAAATTGGAGGTTTAAATAAATAATTCATTTGAAAACCCTAAGACATTTTCTTGCATTTGATAATTTATTACATTTGAAAATAATTTGTGTATATTCTGATACTTTATCTTAACCCTTTGTAGGCTTTGTAATGGATTATCGACTAACTTATAAAGGATTTGTAGTATTTTGAGCGTGAGTACGTGTTAGAAAATGCTCTTTTGTTTTCAAGAACATCCACCAGATGGCAGCATCAGACAATCATTTTTTATTTGATCTACTGTGACAGACACTCAGTTCAGTGAGTGTTGCTTCTTCCCTTATAGCAGTTGGCAGCAAAATGCTGCTTGATTAAAAAAATCCAATAATATTCCAAAGGAATATAATATGATAAAAAAAAAACTGCAACAAGCCATAGTTCAAAGTATTTCTTTGTGTTTGTAAATAGTCTTATACATCTGTTTTGTTTTTATTGTGAAGTGTGATCTGTACTGTGACCAGCATATATATTATTCTAGTGTATTCAATCTTCTAATAAATGTTTTTTGTTCATCCAAAGAAGAGTATATTTCCATTGAAACACATCAAAACATAAAGGTAAAACTTTTAACTTTTTTTATTGTTTACCTATTGAGGAATTTCGTATTCATGCCTTCCATATGGAATAACATTCTAACAGTCGATTATGAGACTGAACTTATCTCAATTTTAAATATAGTAATATAAAAGAAGAAAATATAATTAAATTCAAAGAAATAATTACTTTCTGAATGTTGGTATTTTTCACAAGTGAATGATATAAAAGAAAATTCAAAGAATTGTTCTTATTTTGAAACCAAAAGTGTATTGATAAGAAAAGAAATTATTTTGATTTTGCCAGTTTCTTATTGAAATTTTATTATATAAGTTGCAAATGTAAATTTATGTTTTAAACAAAGAATTGAACATTTAAGAACAGTTTTTCTGAAATCAAAAGTAACTTCAAAAATTGTTCTCAAGAATTTTATTTTGTTCTTATTTCATCATTAGCATTATATTTGAGTTTATAATTGTTGTTTTGATGTATTAATAAGAGAAAAAGTTTTATTTTCTGTGAAATAAGCAAATATTATTATATCATAATGTCTAGTATTAAAGAATCTCATTATGTTGATAAATTAACTGATGACAACTATTCAGTTTGGAAATTCAAAATAGAACAATTGTTAATCAAAGAAGGTCTGTATGATGTTGTATTTGAACCTAAAAAGGAAAATGATGATAATTGGGTAAAAAATGATAGAAATGCTAGGGCATTAATTTGTTTAAATATCTCAGATTCACAAATTGTTCATGTCAGACATGCTAAAAGTGCTAAAGAGACATATGATCAATTGAAATCTGTTCATGAAAGAGTAAATTTAACAAATAAACTTTATCTTCTTAGGAAGCTGTATTCCACTAAATATAATGAAAGCATTAAAATGCAGGATCATATTAATTCTGTCTTAGAATTAGCAGAAAAATTAAGAAGTATAGGTGAAGTAATACAAGATGATAATTTAATAGCTATTTTGCTCTGTTCCTTACCAAATTCTTATAGTACCTTTATAACTGCTATTGAAAGTAAATATGAAACAGATTTATCATTAAAATATGTTCAAAACAAATTAATTGATGAGTATCTTAGAAGAGTTGAAACTAAACAAATTTCAACAAAATTTGAATCTATTGCTTTGAAGGGTAATAGGGATAAACCAAAGCATTTGAATAAGCAAAAATTTTGTTCTCATTGCAAAAAGAATAATCACAACCGTGAAGATTGTTTTCACTTAAAGGGTAATAATACTAACAAAACAAAACCAAATTTCACCCAAGATAGATCACGTCAACAGTTTAAAAAACCAAACAATTTCTCTGCCTCTACTGCTAGTCAAAATGAAAATCTATCAGATTCTCAAAACTATCATGAATTAATGGAAGAATCAAATTCTTTGAATTTTGTTATGAAATCTCAACAAAATGGAAATAAAAACAAAAATTTGTCTTTTGTTATTGATTCAGGTGCGTCTGTTCATTTAGCTAATTCCTTGGAACTGTTCTCAGAATTAAAAAGTTCGAATAAAGATACAATTACAATTGCTAATGGAACTAAATTAACTGCAAAGGGAAAGGGTAAATGTACTTTTAATATTGAAACACTTAATGGTCAAACAAATAGAGTTACATTGGATCATGTGCTTTATGTTCCCGAGTTGGATAGTAATTTATTATCTGTCCAGTCTTGTACTGAGAAAGGTTTTGTTGTAACATTTAAAGATGATATATGTTTAATTAAAAAGGGCAACATCTTAGTTGCAGATGCAAAAGCTGATGAGGGGTTATACAGATTAAAAATAATACCTACAAATGAAAAGGTATATAGTGCTTCAGAAATATTACCCGTTTGTTCTAATGTTAACTGCATTCTAAAATGGCACCAAAGGCTGGGCCATAGAAATTTGGAATCCATCAAGAAAATTCAAAAGGATGATTTAGCTTTAGGTATTACTGTGAATAATTGTTCTCATAATACTGAATGTTCAAGTTGCATAAAAGCTAAGTTAACAGAAAAATCATTTCCAAAAGAAACGCAATACAGAAGTAAAAAACCACTTGATTTGATATACAGCGACATATGCGGTCCTGCAGAAACAAAAAGTATGGGATCAAAAAGATATTTCGTTACATTTATTGATGATTACTCTCGTTATACACAAGTATATTTTATTTCTTCTAAAGATGAAGTATTTGATAAATTAAAAGAGTATGTTGCATCAACAACAAACAAATTTAGATTGAAGATTAAATCTTTGCGTAGTGACAATGGAACAGAATATTGCAACGAATCTGTCAAAGACTACCTTAAAAACTTAGGAATAAATCATGAAACAACGACGCCATATTCACCGTCCCAAAATGGAGTTGCAGAAAGAAAGAATCGCTCGCTTATTGAAATGAGTAAAGCCATGCTTATAAATGCTAAATTGCCAAAAACATTCTGGGCAGAAGCCATAGCTACAGCAGCCTACTTACAAAATAGATTACCCACAAAATCAACTGAAAAGACACCATATGAACTGTGGAATGGGCATAAGCCAAATTTGAGTCACCTTAAAGTATTTGGATGCAAAGCATATGTGTATGTTCATAAACAGAAGAGACAAAAATTTGACGAAAAGGCCACTGAAGGAGTCTTTGTTGGTTACGATTTAAGAAGCAAAGGATATCGAATTTATATAGGTGGTAGAAAAATAGTGATAAGCAGAACAGTGAAGTTTTTTGAAAATATGAACTGTGAAAATGTCTTTCAAGAAAATCCTGAAGAGCGAATCTCAGATTTAATGCATTTAAATTTTTCAGAAGAAAATCTTGAAAATGATAGTGATGCTATCCAAATAGAAAATACTGCAGAAGAAATAAATACGGATGAAAAATCAGTAGATAGCCCAACAACTGAAGAAAGTGAAGATAATTTCCAGAGAAGAATATCTAACAGAGAGACTAAAGGAATTCCACCAGAAAGATATTCTTACAAAACTGAAGACAGTTGTTCCAAAAATCAAGATCCTGAAACTTTTAAAGATGTTTTACAATTACCAGTAAAAGATCAACAGAAATGGTTTCAAGCTATGAAGGAAGAATTTAACTCTTTAAAGGAAAATGAAGTGTTTGAGCTTGTTACTTTACCCAAAGGCAAGCACGCCATTGGCTGTAAATGGGTTTACAAAACAAAACATAATGAAAATGGAGAAACAATAAAATGCAAAGCACGATTAGTTGCCAAAGGTTTCGCTCAAAAATTAGGCACTGATTATGATGAAACCTTCTCTCCTGTCGTCAAACATACAACTATTAGAGCTTTTCTGACCTGGGCAGCTTATCATAAAGCCAGAGTATTTCAAGTAGATGTTAAAACAGCCTTTCTACATGGTAAACTAGATAATGAAGAATTATACATGCATCAACCAGAAGGCTTTCATGATGAAGAAAATAAAGACAAAGTCTATAAATTAAAAAAGGCTATATATGGTCTTAAACAAGCCGCCAAGTGCTGGAATGAAGAAATAGAGAATACTCTAAAGGCATATGGATTTAAACAAAGTGAAGCTGATCCATGTTTGTTCATAAAAGAAAAATCAAAGAAGACAATTCATCTCATACTGTATGTAGATGATATGCTGATGAGCTCAGAAGATGAAAATGAAGTTAATGAAGTAATAAATTACTTAAAGAAATCTTATCCCATAACATCACTAGGAGAAGCAAAATACTTCTTAGGTATAGAAATTTACAGAAAAGAAGATGGAAGTTATTTACTTTCACAAAGAAGTAAAATAACTCAATTAGTTAAGGATTTTCAGCTTGAAGAAGCCAAACCAACTTATACCCCAATGGAAACTAACTATTATAGTTTAGATAAAGAAGAAAATCTTTTATCATCAAATGATAATTATAGACAAGCTATAGGAAGTCTTTTATATATTTCCTCATGCACAAGACCTGATATTACCGCTCCTACACACATACTAAGTCGAAGATGCAATAATCCAAGAGAAAAGGACTGGAATGCTGTTAAGAGGGTAATAAGATACTTAAAAACAACGAAAGACCTTGATCTCCACATTTCTTCAAAAGAATATCCTAATATAGTTGCATACTCAGATGCAGACTGGGGTCAAGATGCTACAGACAGAAAATCCACCTCAGGAAATGTAATCTTCTTAGGCAATAGCTGCATTTCTTGGTTCTCGCGAAAACAAACATGTGTGACGTTATCGTCAGCAGAAGCTGAATATGTGGCACTGTCACAAGGAACTCAAGAGGTGCTATGGATCTTAAAATTATGTAAAGATCTCAATTTACAACAACATTTTCCTATTAGAATTTTTGAGGATAACCAATCTACAATTAAATTGGTTGAAAGTGAAAAATTTAAATCCCGCACTAAGCACATTGATACAAAGTATCATTACATACGAGATTTAAAAACTAAAAATGTTATAGATGTCAAATATCTATCAACAAATGAAATGATAGCAGATATAATGACGAAGCCACTGCCAAAAGCCAAATTTGAACTTTGTAGAAACCTTATCCACCTGGTGTCAGATTCTATCACAAAACGGGAGAGATGTTAGAAAATGCTCTTTTGTTTTCAAGAACATCCACCAGATGGCAGCATCAGACAATCATTTTTTATTTGATCTACTGTGACAGACACTCAGTTCAGTGAGTGTTGCTTCTTCCCTTATAGCAGTTGGCAGCAAAATGCTGCTTGATTAAAAAAATCCAATAATATTCCAAAGGAATATAATATGATAAAAAAAAAACTGCAACAAGCCATAGTTCAAAGTATTTCTTTGTGTTTGTAAATAGTCTTATACATCTGTTTTGTTTTTATTGTGAAGTGTGATCTGTACTGTGACCAGCATATATATTATTCTAGTGTATTCAATCTTCTAATAAATGTTTTTTGTTCATCCAAAGAAGAGTATATTTCCATTGAAACACATCAAAACATAAAGGTAAAACTTTTAACTTTTTTTATTGTTTACCTATTGAGGAATTTCGTATTCATGCCTTCCATATGGAATAACATTCTAACAGTACGACGCCAGACGTTTAATCTGTGCGGAGCAACAGAGATCCCTCTATTATATTTTACTATAATTTTTCAAGAAGTGTTTGAATATCTTGGAGTCTACGGTTACTAGTTTTCGCTGTTATATTATAAAACTTACGCTCATCGCTCAAGCTGTACAGTATATAAGGCGAAGCGAAAGTGTTTGTCTTCGGATTTGGGTCGAGTCCTGCCTCTGAATATGTCTTAGGCCTGTGTGTAGCATTTAGAGAAGGAGTTTCCAGACACGTGGAGTAAAGTTTTGTGATTGTGAGTGAATGAGTGAATGATGAGCGTCACCGTTGGTAAGAAGTTTTAAATCATAGATTGAATAAATAAATTTCTGTTTGACAACAACGTGTTGTCAGTCAAATTGTGGTGAAGATTTAAGTTGTATTTATGCTACATCTCAAAGTGTCATTGTAGCGTGTTCTTATCAAGGAACTATCGAAGAGGCTTACGTAGGTAAAATGTATTTATTATAAATATTGCGCGGAACTATAATTTCTGCTTCATCATAGTTAATATAGCAGACATCTTTAGGCAAGTAGAACCTAGAAAGAACTGTGATGAAGCACAAATAATAGTTCCTTGCAATAACCCTTTTGAGAGTAAAATTAGATAATCAGTTAAAATCCTTACACGTGAGAATAAACTTTGTAACAATAATGTATCCTATAATATTACAAAAATCTGGCATAATATCATCAAGTCTTAATTCTGTATCTAATTAAGGGGTCTCAGGACTCTTAAAGCTCTAAAATTTTCGAAATTTTAATTTTTTTTAGATGTTAAACTTCTATGTTTTCTGAACATTTTGATATAATTGTTATCTTGAAATTTCCATCAGAACAGAAGTTATGGCATTTAGAATTATACTCGCTCAATAGCTGAAGCGGTGTTTCGAAAACTTTGCAGTCATTTTTCTCCAAATGACGCTTTTGGGCATAACTCGCACGATATCTAAAAAACTTTTGAATATTTTTTCATGAAATTTTCAAAACATATGATTCATGTTAGTCTGTATAAACTGAACCTAAAATTTCCTTTTTATTGTAAAAAGAAAATATTTTTTAGCGGTTTATATTGTTGAAATTTTCTAAATTTCGCATTAGCTAAATACAACTTGGTATTAAAAATATAAAAATGCTTTAAATACAGATTTATTTAGGTTCAGTGTAATTATTATAATCTGATGTATAAGTAGGCACCAGAGTTTTCATCCTAGTTGCAAAATTTATTTTGTAATCGTGCGCATAATCTGTTATGCCGATTTTCTGCTCGTCAAATGTCTGACAGTTTAGAGCCCCCTGTAAATGTTAATTTTGCATAATGCAATTGTTCAAATATTTGAAATGAAAGAACATACTTGTACCTTTCATTCCCATTTAAAATAATTTCTTAATATCAAAATACGTTTTAAGATATTAAAAATTGAAAACGGTCCTTTTTTTTCATTTTTTTCCAACTTTAAGAGTCCTGAGACCCCTTAAAATATTCCCATTTAAACTTTAATCATGTTGCCAAAAACTTGAATGAAAACATAATTGAATGCAGTTCTGGCCCTCGTGCATAGATGGCGACACTCGTAGTTTCTTCAATCGAATTTTTGATTTATGTGGACTCATTTCATTAATAAGTATTTATTTTTACTGGATGGCACCAATACATTTTTGTTTTCATACCTTTAGTCAAAAATTCGACAAATTGTCTCTCACACAGAAAGCTTTCATCTCTGAGCTTTTAGCCATTTAACCATCATATTTCCGGAAGAAGGTTCTAGAAACAGCTCGAAACGTAGAATTTATCTTTTAGCTTATTAAATTTCGTGTTTTGTGTACCATTAAGCAAGGTTGTCTCTCTTTATTTAAGATATGAATACATTTTTACGTAACGGCCTTTCGGTGGTCATTACAGGTTTTGAGGAAAAATTGGGGTTTCAATAAATCCTTCATTTGAAAACTCTAAGACATTTTTCTATAAATATTTATAAATTATATTTGAAAATAACTGGAATATTTCCCAATATTTCCTCATAACCCCTTGAGAGGTTTTTTATACCACCTAATTTAAATAAAGAATTTTCCCATACCTTGTGATCAAAATTTTCATTTTTTAACTTTAGGAAAAAATGTGTTAAATTTAATTTTTCTTTCTCTGAAAAATATTCTTGTCAATTCAATATTAAAGAAATACAATTAGATGTACCTCAAAGGTTTAAGTAAAATTAAAATTCTTCTTTATCATGACATTTCATCTGTCAAAAAGTGTTATCAATTTTGCACACGTACATATGGAACGGAATATTTAATATATTAATATGTTGATCGCAATTTATTTCTTAATCACTGCGAGAGAAATTAATTATTATATCTTATACGCTATAAGATGAAATGATAAATGTTTTAAATAATACTTCAAACAAATTATGCCCTTAATAATTTTCTTCATTTCATTTCCATAAAATTACTCTATTAAAATTTTCGTATGTTTTTTTTTTTTTTGTAAACAGCTTTAAAATCTAGGCACGGCATTTACTAATACCCACTTCATCTTACCAAAGGTTCCATCCTTTTCTTCTGTAAGCTCAATAATAAAATTTTCTTAGGCCTTTTATGTCAAAGACCTTATAAAATTGCATGCACTATTTTTAAAATCTACACGACTTCAAAAAATTAATTTTATACGAATATAACACAGAGTTTGTATAACACGAAAATAGCACTTCACACATTTAACTGTCTTAAATACGTCCTTAATTTATTTTATTTTTATATACATGTTAAATTTTTTTAATCATATCACAAATTGGTTTTGAAGCTATGCACTTCATTCCTAATACCCACTTCAATTGAAAATAGGTTCCATTGTTTCCTTCTTTACAGTTCAGCGATAAAACTTTCTTAAAAATTATGGCAGACAGCTTTTAAATTTATATGCATAGACTTAAAATCCACTTCATTTCAACAAGTTATCGGATTTAATTTTAAGGAATAAAGACAGTGTTCAACAAAAGGAATTAAGTTTGAATATAAAGAGAATATATTAGCGTATTTATGCTTACTTACTGAAATACATTTGGCATTCAATACAGCACATAGAATACGAAACGAGACATCAGTGTCAGGTATATAATGGAATGATCCATGTAGTAAACTTTTCAACAAAGAAAAGGGATTAAACACTGGTAAAAATGAAAACTTGAATTTGCAAGAAAAATATTTGTATTGATATTTCGGCAAAGTGCAGCATTTATTAACACTCGAAATGACAAATTCTAAAGTTTATAATGTCTTTAGAATGGATATTTAGAGAAATTGTTAAAACGTTAAACACATTTAATAAGTTACACATAATCGTTTGGTGAGTTAAAATTTTGTAAATGTTCACATGAATTGGCACATTGCTAGTTTAGTAAAGAATTAGGAAATTCTTATTCTTTAAATATGTGATAAACCTTTCAGGAGTGTCAACTGGGAAAATGGACATTACACATATTTAACTAAACACCATAATTTATTTATTGCTATAAACAGGGAAGTTGTTGTGCAGTAGGGTGGAGTGAAAAGACGTTTTCTCGAAATTAATATTGCCTGAGTCATTGTATGGTTCTAAAGTGACTGAAACAAATTGTCACCAAATTTCAGCTCAAAATATTGACACCTTGAGGTTCCACACCTCAAGTGAATATTTGTATAGCTTTTTAAAAATATTTTTAATGCATTTGTAACAAAAAAAAAAATAATTTGTAAATTCATATTAATTACTTACGTTTTCATTAATAAACGGCTTTATTGAAACGTTATTGTCCGATGCCAGTGCTAGAAAGAGCATTTCGTGCATAAATAGCAAATTAAACTTCAAAATCTAATAGATGACAGTACGTAGTCTAATCTAAAATCTGTGACTGACGCGTGACTTTTATTATGTGGGATGATTCGCTTTTGCGACGGTTGTCTTTGTTTAATGCTTGTCTTTGCTTAAACCACTAATATGTAGACTCTATTTTTTTTTTTTTTGGGGGGGGGGGCGGAGAGGCAATACGGAAGTTTAATTTAAACACGACCTCATCTGAAAATGAATTTTTTTTTTGTAGTGTTTTTGGATCTCCAGTACAATGGAAAGAGACAGTGTTACCCTCATATGTTGATTTAATGAAGCATTTCATATGGATAAAAAATGAACATGGAACGAAGTTTTTTAGCAGCCCAACGGTTTAAGAGAACAGCAGGATTAATTAACATTTCTGCAACTCAGAAATTGAGCGTATTACAGAAAGGCAATGCAGAAGGGGAAATCAAGTATCTAAAGCAGAGGAACTGCTATAATGATTATAAAATATAATATATATAATAATTCTTATAAAAATATTACGGATTTATGAGAAAACGCCGTTTTAGGATCTTATTCAAAATTGGAAGTTAACTCTGAAGATGAAGACGATTACGTTTGTCATGAAGCCAAATGTCGGAAGTCTAATATCTATGATACTCCCTCAACCTGCAAGACAGGCCAAATGAGAATACCACTGCCAAATCAAGCCGGTTCTTCTTGTGGAACGGGAGTATCGTGTAAGTCAGCTGCTATCATTGCATTATCTATGCTTCGTGATATAGGGATTGTATCCAAAGATACTCCAACCAAAGATATTGAATGGATTAAGCTGAGGCGAGAGCGTCGGTTACCTGTTCGGAACAGGTTGCCGTTGCCTGTGATGGAACGAACGTCAATGTTGGGACATAAAACATGGTGCAGTTAGACATCTTGAAATATTTGTTGGCCACAAATTACACTGGTTTGTATGCTTATTGCATACTATTGAACTATCTCTACGCCGCCTTTCCCAGAAGATTGACGGATTGCGTTTTGGGAACACCAGTTTTCCGGAACAATATTAAAATCTCTGGAAATGTGCGAAACCCTTCTTGTGATTTGTTTCTATTCCAGTTGGTCTGAGTAAATTTCATAAAAAAGATCTCAGTGCAGCCAAAAAATATATGTTCAATACTTCTAGGGCAGTATCTTCGGGAGAGTGCCTTCCAGATATAACAAACAGAACGATGTCTCGTTCAAAATGTCCCAAAGCAGTCAACAGAATCCTGCGCCTGTATGTGTCGACTGCCGAACCAACAGAAAACTTTAAGCTCCTAACAGAATATGTCATGAGAGTTTACATGCCATTCTGGTCTGAAATAAAGAAAATCCCAGAAGCTACACATGGAGCACGTCACTTGCAGAGAATGATAAAAAAAGCTCAGAAGGTTTTAAGTCAATCGTTCACAAAATTATTCTGAGAAACTCTTGTTTTGTTCACTCTAAAAGAAGTCTGTTGGCAATACTGTTAGAAGAACGATCACATTTTTGAAAACTGGAGCTCCGAAAAATACTGAAAGAAAGAAAAACTGACTGGAAGGGAAAAATACACCAATTTCAACGCAATTGGAAGGGTACATTCGCAGTGCAATCAAGTAACGAAAGGAACTTCCAAAGTTGGGCACCAAAGTTAATTTTTTTGGCCCTCATGTCAGTGGCGCAGCTAGGATTTCGTTTCGGGGGGGGGGGGGCAGAATTTTTCCTTCAGGTTATATATATAGTAAAACCTGTCAAGATGAAATCATAAATATTGGTAAAAAATTCCGGTTTTCGTGTTATCAGGTGTATTTGTATAATATTCCTTTCCGTAGCACTATGGTACATTACTGTTTAATACAGAATTCCGTTATAGGCAGGTTCCATTTTTACAAGTTCTGTGTATTTATATAAATATACTTATTTATGTCATGCGAATAGAATAAAACTTGTCAAAATAATAATTGTCTATAACAGAATCCTGTCTTTAACGGAAGCGTTACATGGTCTTAATATGAATTGCAATACAATTAAGTTTACTGAAAACATCTCTGAAAGGGGATATTCATCGTTCTTTAGTGAAACATAGTGAAACCTGTGAAAGCGGAATCTTTCTATAACGGAATCCTGTTTTAAACGAAAGAGTTTCAAAATCTCTGCGAAACGAACAATAGATCTTATTGAAGTAGTGTATATTAGAAGCATAATTAATTACACCTCTTTACATGGAAGCCTGTCTAAAATGGAGCTTTTTACAAGTCCTTTGCAATCTTGTCTTGACAGTGTAGGTATAATAGAAATATTTCGAGTAATTTTAAGGATTTAGGTATATCTTTATTTAATTTCTTAATTTAAAGAAAAGCATGGATAAAAAATATAAGGCCAGTCCCTGTCAATAACTCAACTAATAATACATTGAAGTTGCATTAATATTTACCAGTGAAAAATATTCACTATGATGTAAAAAGCTGAGAGCATACTGAACAGTTAAATTTAAATAACCCATTCGCTGTCACCCACGAGTATACTCGTGGCTTTAATTTATTAATTTCTTTGTAATATTTTAGAATTAAAGAAATTGGCAGAAATTTCGCTGCATTAGTAAAGCGAACTTTCTGAATTTGTGGTGCAAACGACTTTTAACAAAAAATTTGAAAACTCTTACTTTATAGTTTTGGCAGCGAATGGGTTAAATCAAGTTTCATATTACATAACGTTTGCCTACAATAAAGTTAGGATCACGTGTTTAAATTTAAGGGGTCTTGTACCTTTTAAACGCAACGGAATTAAACGAAAAACTTCAAAGTTTGAATTAGTCTATCTTCAAAACCCTTTTATGTATAAACATGAAATTTTGGATATTGATTAAACAGATTATGCTTTGTAGTATACTACCAACAGAAATTTATTAACCCTATACAGAATTTGTGTACTGTTGAAATCAAAATAGCTCTTTTTTTACCCCATAAGTCATTGCGCGCATGATATCTTGAGAAGGTATGTATGGATTGTCATGAAATTTGGTAAATATACTAAACAAATATGTGTGTTTAAAATGATCTACTTTTAAGTATTTACAGTGGTAATATTTTTAGTTATGACTATTTTTATTCATTAAAAATACAAAATTTTTATTTTTTTAAAGAAAATTTTTTTTTTTAATATAGTTAATGAAATAATTTTAGCCTAAGTGTAGATCATTTTAAACACACATATATGTTTAGTACCTTTACCAAATTTCATGACAATCCATACATACTTTCTCAAGATAGCATGCGCGCAATGACTTATGGCGTAAAATAAGAGCTATTTTGATTTCAACAATAGACGAATTCTGTAAAGGGTAAATAAATTTCTTATGGTAGCATATTACAAAGCACAATCTGTTTAATCAATATCCAAAATTTCATATTTATACAGAAAAAGGCTTTGAAGATAGACTAATTCAAACTTTGAAGTTTTTCGTTAATTTTCGACGCGTTTAAAAGGTACAAGACCCCTTAAAACAGCAATTATCATGTTTAATTTCTTGCCATTGAAATAAAAACGTGTGCTGTAATAGATACTGGATAATGATTTCACATAAGTGTCAATCGCATGAGCCCGTCATGCCATCCGCCGCGCTCCCCATGGGAGTTTTTGAGATAAGGTTTTAACTTTAAGAAAATGATCTTGCATTTTCAGCTACAGAAACTAGTAATGTAAGAAGCACACACATCAAATATAGTTCATGCTGGAAAAAGCAGTTTGGTTACAATTGTCTTATTTAGCCATAATTCTTCTGGGTTTCCACATTGCATGTCTCGCCACTTTTGATATCATATTCGATCTAATAGTTGCTTCCGATATCTAGTCGTCTTTAACCCCTTAACGGTCGCTTAAGATTTGGAAAAACCATAAAAAAGTACCTATTTTTTATTACATAAATTGAATAATTATAAGGCTTCTAAATAAAGTATGCAATTAGTTTTTTTTAAGGCAAAAAAAAAAAAAAAAAAAAAAAAAAAAAAGATTTTGTAGAAGAAATTCATATTTGTAGAAAAGCCATCATGCGAGAATTCTATGTCTTAATGTTATTTTTACACTATACAAATTAATGCAAATAACACCTTTATTTTCCACATCTTAGATCTTTATTTATCATCATCACAAATTTTTACAAATAATATTTGAAATAATATATATATACATTAAATTTTGATTATTAATAATTTTCTGAGTATGATATATTTTGAAACATGCAATACAAAGTCCAACATCACAACCAGGGCCAAAAACAAAAACCCAAACGGTAATATTCAAAGACTTGACACGGAAATGATTTTAAAATTTTCCTGGTTTCGAAGTTTTTACCAGCAATTAAATCTCCAGCCCGGAAATATGATGGGCAAGAGAAATAACGAAGGACACCTCAGCCCGTGATATTGAAGGGAGCGAGAATTAAGGGGGTAAGGAAGTTAAATTTTTGTAATAAGTTTATTTGTGATGGATTAGCACTTTTTTGGAAGTATTAGAATGTGAATGTGTAAAAAAATGGTTCATGGTGGTTTCTGTTTTTGTACTTCCAAGCCAATTAATTTTAGATGGTTCAAAACAATTTTAGAGCATTCTCCAAGTTCAGCGGTAAGCTTCGGACATTGGTACGTTGAATAGCTTCAATTTATGCTTTCGATTTCTCATTATGAAAGACAAAATATCAACCAAGACCTATTCCATACACAGAACTCTTATTATTACCATGAAATTTCTTGAAGCAATGTTAAACTGAGCTTTCGCAAATAGTAATTGGGTACAAAGGTAATGCTGAATACAGACACTTTTTTTTTCGAGTGGAATTTATGCAGCTCTGGAAGAGACATTTAGGAGTTCCGTGGAAGAGGGTAGCGCCCTTCTAGACCACTAATAAGCATAAAATCCAGAATCTTCCGATTGCATCCTTAAACAACTTGACATGAGGATAAAGAACCACATTTCTGTATATTTCAGCATTCAGAGTTGTACTGGTAAAAATGTGTCGGTCACTGCGGCCATTCAAAATGATGTCCGTCTATACCATGATCCCACGACCTTTGTATCGATGACTTTCATGGATGTTTGTAGCCTTATTGCGTGTGATTTCCTCCCTCCATATGGTAAAACGTCTGTATTAAATCAATCAACAAAATCAGGATTCATCGGTAAAGAAAACTCGTCTCCAGTCCGTGGAACTCCAATAACGATTATTTCTGCACCACTTTAACCAAGCGCATTTCGCTACTGGAGATAGTGGAGCACAAATAATGGGTTTCATTGCATGCAGCCTGTCACTCACAGTAAACCAGGATAGTCGAGTTCTTGTTGCTGCAGCAAACACCCTGCAATCTGAACTGACGTCAATTGCCTATTTCTTTTAGCAATCGTTGGCAGATTACGGTCCTGAGAGCCTATTGTGTCGCGTTTTCTATCTTGACCTGGTTGTCTGTGGATATTATACCAGTGTCTTTAAACCATTTCCAGATTCTTGACATGACGCTTTTGGCTATTTTTAAGTCTTTACAGACACCTAAGAGTGTGTGTCCTGCTTTCATTCTCCCTATCGCACGCAATTTCTCAAAATCGGTCAAATGTCTTCTGGACGACATATTCCACCTACTAGAAACGAACGTTTTACCTAATTACACGTACAATCCTTAAAATTAAACTTCAAATAACCCATGTGCGCTCCTTTTCACACGTGAACCGAAAGAACGGGCTGAGGCTGAAAAATTTGTATATTTTTCTGTAGCGAATGTTAATCCCTTTGGAGTACGTGATAACGTTGACATTGAGTTACCTTTCTGGTTGCCTTAATACGAGTAACATAAAGCAGCTTTTTATGGTTGTTCCTTTAATTTTTCTCGTTGTATTTTCAAAGTGGTAACAAATAACCAGTCCAAAAATAAAGTTACTTTTATTAATTGCAGGCAGCAGATTCAAAGTAACTGTTAAAATTGTCCGTTATAAAGTTAACAAAGATAAGGGTCACGAAACTCAACCAATGTACCTTTATTGCGTTCGTATAAACTCGTTCTTACCCAGAAGTGTCGACAACAGAACCCCATCGAATTCCATTGATGATGAAGTTTTACGTTTATTCTAGTTACAGTAAATTTGTGTAAACGGAATAGCAGATATACTTGCATAATTATCCTTTCGTCTCGGGACATTAAAATGTTTTTGTTTATGAGAGGATTCCGTGTTTATAGAAAACCTACTTGGAAGGATTCACAATTGGAACAAGTTTCGTTTCATATAGGTTCCAAACGTTAGCAAGCACAAGTATATAGTGTTGTTTTCGTCGAACCTTTAATTGTTTTCGTTTGAGATAGCTCATCATCACAGATTTTCATGTAATAGATTTGGGTACGTGGCGGGTCTGCCGGGGTATGTGAAAATAATATCGGTAATGGTGGAAGTCACAAAAATGTTAGGAATATCAATGTAATTTTCATCGATTTATTATATGGTTGTGATAAGAAGATTACTAATGAAAAAAGCATGTTTACGTTATCTCCTTGAGTGGAGGGGGGGAAGGGGGCGTATTTATGAGAAATGGGGGTACTCCGAAATGAAAAACCTAAGAAAGGGGTACGTGAAAGAAAAAAGTTTGGGAAGTGAGTACGTTTTAGCAGTTTTAAAGGATACTGTAAAAACGGAAAGAGTTTACAACGAAAACCTGCCTAAAACGGAAAAGTTCATAGTCCCGAAGAAAGACATACCTTTGAATTATACCTTCTAAGACGAACACCTCTCTAAAGCGGCATTTTTTATAGATCCGTTGTGATTCGGTCTTAGCAGTTTTTACTGTTGTATCCATGATTCAGTAAACCAGCTCTACTTTTGGGAGGGGGGCGGTGGGGGGGGGGGTTCCGAAAACCGTGGACACCCCCCTTGGCTACGCCACTGTCTCATGTGAAACCCAAAATTGAAGACTGATTAAAGTAAAATGTCTTCCGGTTTCTTTTTCATTTTTTGAATTGTTTTTAAGTTAAAAATTAAAGCTATTGTAAACATTAAAAATAAATTAAAAAAAATGTTTTTTTTAATTTTTGAGTTAACATTCCTTTCTTTGGCCCCCTGTTTGGAACCTGAAGACGAGGAGTGATTGCACAGGAACTTTTTTACAGTGTCTTTTTAGCCAAACAGCACCATTTGATAAGTCAGGAAATGTAAAAAAAAAAAAAAAAAAACAATAAAAATAAAATAAATACTTTTTTTCACTCCACCCTGTACAGTGGGTAGATTTAAATGCAGACAATAAAAAATAAGTTCTATTTTCTGAAAAAATGACACGGGAAAAATCATTTCCTAAAACGGATTAAATTTATTTTATTCTGAATGACCACAGCGTCATTCTACAATAACCTAAGAAATGCAATTCAGTAGAAAATATCCTTAGAAACATAATATCGTGGGTTCCGGTTGCTCTTTATTGAAATAGAAATTAACAAATTTTTACCAAATGGGAAAAACATCAAGGCCGAAGACAAAATACACACTTTCAAAGACTCCATCAATACTAAACGGAAGGGCCACTTGAAAATCAACAAGTGGCTCAAATTTCAGTGCAAAAACCCACATACCCGATCGCAAAATATAGATAGCATACGTAGTCCTAATAGTATTATTAATCATCAGGTAAAAAAAACTCCTTCTTCTATTCAGTTCATTAAGATTATGAAATAATTTAAATTAAAGTTTTTAAAGCTAATACTTAATTAAATTAATTAAACTATATTAGCTTTTTTTGAAAAAATATGCATTTTTAATGTAATTTTTGTTAATATGAAACCAAATGTATTTCGAACATTTTTTAACATTCATTATAATATAAAAAGTTTGTCATTTTAAAGGTATTTTTCAATTCACAGATATTTACGTAAAAGTTTTAAATTATTCATTGAAATAAATTTTAAAGGTATTTCTTAAAATGAACTATCTTTTTTTATGCCTAAAACATATATTCACATTATTAGAATGACATATACGAATGAATATTTAAAATAGAATACAACAGATTGTGTTATGTTTTAATATTTATTTATTACTTGTAATCCTGATGAATCAGATAATCTAAAATGTAATTGGTGTATTATTCTGCATGTGCAAAAATACTTACAGTTGAGTATTAATTGTGATATATTTATGTAGAGACTAAATTATTCATACAGTAATTTTCAACGCGTAAACAAATTGATTTACTGTACGTAGAATTTTATTTACTTGGATATCTACATTCAATAATTTTGAGGGGTTTTAAATTTTTCCTTTATTGCTTAAAATTACTCCGTACCTTATAATTTCACTGCAAGAACATGTATTCCTAAATTCAAAAGAAACTGCCTTTACTTTCGTTTTTGCAAAAAAAAAAAAAAAAGATAATTTAGTGTCTAGAGAAACTCAATGATATCTGAAAAAGCAGAAAATATGTGTAAGAGTCCAATTCAAATATGACAGAACTAAACGTTTTGCATATAGTTGTTAAATAATGTTTATCAGTATTTGTTTGTCTTTTTACATTTAGTTGAGACTCACTTAATGAGAAAATCTCCATTCAAACAGATTTTCAGCTATCTTCTAAGAAGTTTGTGTGCTCAACAGATAGCCGTGTCCGTCGATATGATCATAATGCCATATTCGCCTTCTCTGAACGGCCTGTAGCAACAATTATTTTGAATATTAAAGATGTGCTATGTCTCCGTGGATCAACTGCAAAAGTGTGGTTCAAGGGCTAAACCGTCGTTACTGTATGCTTTACGTGTAAAGCATTGGCACGGCACACCAATTATCTAGGTTCGATTCATGGTCTGGACATTTTTCTCTCTGTTTTAATAAACATCAACTGTGCTACTCCAGTCTTGAATATTATTTAATCTAGTTGGAAAAAATATTCGTTGTCTTCATTATGACCTAATTACATGATATACATGAGTTCCCGTGTTAAAACACACTTTCATCATGTAAATGCTATAGATATAGCTCGGTTGAATGAAACTAGTGATGCAGTTCGCAGCCATGTCAAACAAATAAGAGTGAATTATGTCAGTCAGGTATCGTCCGGATAATTAACAGGTATCCAGTTGGATAAAAATATTCGTTTTCTTCATTATGACCAAATTAAATGATATACATGAGTTTTCGTGTCAAAACACACTTTCATCATATAAATTCTATAGTTATAGCTCGGATGAAAGAAACTAGCTCTGCAGTTCGCAGGCATGTCCAACAAATAAGAGTGAATAATGTCAGCCACGTATCGTCCGCTTAGATTAACAGGTAAAAAAATTGGCACGGCGCGCTAAGTAACAAGGTCCAATAGCTGGTCTGGACATTTTTTTCTATGATGGAATAAACTTGCTACTCCAGCCTTGAATATGATTTAATCCAGTTGGAAAAAACATTCGTTCTCTTCATTATATTATTTGGTATTAAAATAAATGTTTTTCCATTATAAATTTATTCTCAATCAAACAGTATAATATGCTATAACATTGTGTAAATACATAATTTATTTTGATTGCATTAAGCGAAATATTTAATCAATATATACTTTTAAATTCTATTTTAAAAAATAATGAAAACTGTGGTAAAACATGTCAAAATTCATTTTAGTATTAATTACGAAACAGAAAAGAAATTGGATAAAACAAAATAAAAGTTATGAAAATAAGTTTTTACAACAACAAAAATGTATTACAACAAATTGTTAAGGACAGCTGCTAAAAGAAAATCCTTTCATTAATAAAATATACGAATTCGGCTTAAAAACTGTGTTTCTTGAATTTTGATTTTATTTTTCATTTTCAGTCGATTCTCATGTTTATGTTTTGTACTAAATTTGTCTTGAATGTTATTGAAGATAGCGATAAGGTTTCCATTATCATTAAGTAAAAAAGAAAAAAAATGAGTACAAAATCTTTTACGTAATTTAATTTTATGCATTGTTTTTTCTTTCTTTTAAGACAGTGTGTCAGACGTTATCGTTGTTTCACTGTGCAGAAAAGGGGAGAAGTAGAAATTTATAATACTATATTATAATTATTTTATAAATCTACACGAAAACATTGGAACGGAAAGAATAATGTTGATAAAATAAATGGCATTGAAATAAACTTCTTTTTTTTTTTTTAATTGGGCTCTATTTATTTAACATGTTCTTACTAATTTAATATTACTATACTTTGATTTGTAAGAAAAGTTTCTAAAACATAATTGTTAAAACTGTATATAATACATTTCTGAATAAAAAAAATCATATATAGATATACTATGCTTATTTAAACCATTATTGAGAAGCCACGGCGTAACGTGATATCAGACAATGAGCAATCTCATATTACCTGAAATTTTAATTTCAGATTTTGCTGTAAATTTTTCTAAACTCAAGCCTTGGCATACAAAATCGTACTACCAGGATTTTTATTTGACTTTTTTCAAAAATCTTTGTTAAGTATGATGTTGAGAACGCAAGATCTGTGAGTACAATTGTTGCCGGTATTGTCAGAATTAAAAGCAATCTATACTCCTATTATAAAGAGGAAAAAATTGCTTATTTGTCGGAGGTAAGCTCTGGAACTACCAAACCGATTCCAAAAGTTATGGTATCAAAATGATGGTGTTCGCCCAACTTAGAACATAGGCTATATCTTATGTCGGTGCCGCTACTCCAAAGGGGGTGCAGGAGCAAAAAACGTTCTAAAAATGCGATTTTTGTGTTACTGAAGGGCCTAGAAATAGGAAATTTGGAATATTAGTTACTTATAAGATATAAATGGTGTCTAAGAACAGTTCTTAAATAATTCGATATTTAAAAGGGGTGAAAATGTACAAAAAGCGTTCTAAAAAACGTTCTAAATGGTAGTTTCTACATAATCTCAGGAAATACCAAACCGATTCCAAAAGTAATGGCATAAAAATGATGGTGTTCGCCCAACTTAGAACATAGGCTATATCTTATGTCGGTGCTACTACCCCAAAGGGGGTGCAGAAGCAAAAAACGTTCTAAAAATGCGATTTTTGCGTTACTGAAGGGCCTAGAAATATGAAATTTGGTATATTAGTTACTTATAAGATATAAATCATGTCTAAGAACAGTTCTTAAACAATTCGAAATTTGAAAGGGGTGAAAATGCACAAAAAGCGTTCTAAAAAAACGTTCTAAATGGTATTTTCTACATAATATCAGGAAATACCAATCCGATTTCAAAAGTAATGGTATCAAAATGATGGTGTTAGTCCAACTTAGAACATAGACTATATCTTATGTCGGTGCCACTACCCCAAAGGGGGTGCAGGAGCAAAAAACGTTCTAAAAATGCGATTTTTGAGTTACTGAAGGGCCTAGAAATAGGAAATTTGGAATATTAGTTACTTATAAGATATAAATGGTGTCTAAGAACAGTTCTTAAATAATTCGATATTTAAAAGGGGTGAAAATGCACAAAAAGCGTTCTAAAAAACGTTCTAAATGGTAGTTTCTACATAATCTCAGGAAATACCAAACCGATTCCAAAAGTAATGGCATCAAAATGATGGTGTTCGCCCAACTTAGAACATAGGCTATATCTTATGTCGGTGCCACTACCCCAAAGGGGGTGCAGGAGCAAAAAACGTTCTAAAAATGCGATTTTTGCGTTACTGAAGGGCCTAGAAATATGAAATTTGGTATGTTAGTTACTTATAAGATATAAATCATGTCTAAGAACAGTTCTTAAACAATTCGAAACTTGAAAGGGGTGAAAATGCACAAAAAGCGTTCTAAAAACGTTCTAAATGGTATTTTCTACATAATATCAGGAAATACCAAACCGATTTCAAAAGTAATGGTATCAAAATCATGGTGTTAGTCCAACTTAGAACATAGGCTATATTTTATATCGGTGCCACTACCCCAAACGGGGTGCAGGAGGAAAAAACGTTCTAAAAATGCGATTTTTGCGTTACCGAAGGGCCTAGAAATATGAAATTTGGAATATTAGTTACTTAAAAGATATAAATGGTGTCTAAGAACAGTTCTTAAAGAATTCGAAATTTACAAAATGGTGAAAATGCACAAAAAGCGTTCTAAAAAACGTTCTGAATGGTAGTTTCTACATAATCTCAGGAAATACCAAACCGATTTAAAAAATATTGGTGTCAAAATGATAGTGACAACGTTTGCTCCAAGGTAGGCTATGTTTTATGTCAGTGCCACTACCCCAAAGGGGGTGTAGGAGCAAAAAACGTTCTAAAAATGCGATTTGTGTGTTACTGAAGGGCCTAGAAATATGAAATTTGACGTATCACCTACTTATTAGATATAAAGGATTTCTAAGAACAGTTTTTAAACAATTCGAAATTTAAAAAGGGTGAAAATGCGCGAAAAGCATTCTAAAAATGCTCTAAATAGTAATTTCTACACAATCTCAGGAAATACCAAACCGATTAAAAAATAATGGCGTCAAAATGATGGTGAAAACCCTTGCTCCAACACAGGCTATGTTTTATGTCGGTGACACAACCACAAAGAGGGTGCAGGAGAAAAACGTTCTATATTGCAGTTTTTGCGTGACGGAAGGGCCTTGAATCGTGAAATTTAGAATAGTATTTAGTTAGTTATAAGATATCAATGATCTCTATGGACATTTCCTAAAAAAGACGAAATTTAAAAGGGGGGTCAAAATGCGCAAAAAGCGTTGTAAAAAACGTTCTAAATTGCGATTTCTAGCAATCTCAGGAAATACTGAACCGATTTCAAATATAATGGTGTAAAAATGATGGGGACAGATCTTGCTCCAAGATAGCCTATATTTTATATCTGTTTCACTACCACAGAGGAGATGCAGGAGAAAAATAAGCGAAAAGCGTTCTAAAAATATTTAAATGCCGATTTGTCACCAATATCTCAGGAAGAATCAAACTGATTTCAAAAGTAATGGTAGGAAATTGATGCTGATAGCCTCTGCTGTAACATAGACGCCATTTTATGTCGGTATCACTATCACCAAGATGTTGCAGGAGCAAAAAAGCGTTCCAAATTTCGATTTTTGTGATCGGTAGGGACTAGCAACTTAAAATTAGGCAAGGTACATATTTATTAGATATAAATGATCTTTAAGAACAGTTTCGAATAAATTGGAAATTTAAAAAGGGGTGAAAATGCGCGAAAAGAGTCCTAAAAACGTTCTAAATTGCGATTTCTACTCAATCTACGGAAATACCAAAGCTATTTCAAAAGTAATGGTTGCAAATCAATGGTGACAGTCCCTGCTATAACATAGGTTATATTTTATGTTGCTCTCACTACCATCTGTGGGTTACAAAAGCAAAACATGTACTAATTTGCGTTTTTTGCACAACTGAAGGGTCTAACACTTTGAAGTATGGCATGGTATTTACTTGCAAGATGCAATTGCTTTCTATGAACAGTCGAAAGAAAATTCCAAATTTAAAAAAAATGAAGTGAGTGAAAAGCGTTATAAATTACAATTTTTAAGCAAACTTATAAATTACCAAACCGATTAAAAAAATAATGATGACAAATTTTGGTGATTGAACCTGCTCAAGCATAAGCTATATTTTATGTCTGTTCCGCTACCACCAGAGGGTTGCAGGAGCTAAAAACTTTCTAAATTGCGATTTCTATGATACTGAAAAGGCTAGAAACTTTAAATATGACATGGTAGTTACTTATAAAATATAAATGCCCTCGAAGGAACGTCTAAAATAAATTCGAATTAAAAAGGGGTGGAGCGAAGGGGAGGTGCGAAAAGAATTCTAAAAAAGTTCTAAATTACGATTCTATGCAATTTCAGGGAATATAAACCTATTATAAAAGTAATAGTTGCGAATCAATGGTAACAGTCTCTGATCCTACGCAGGCTATATTTTATGCCGGTGATTCTACCACCTGGGGTTCACAGGAACAACAAACGTTCTAAAAAAAGGCTTTAAAAGCTTTTTAAATTACGTTTCTGTGGAATATTAGGAAATAACAAACCGATTTCAAAATTAATGGTGACAGCTCCTGTTTCAACATAGCCCTTTATGTTGAGAGACTTGGAAGGACTTGGAATTTGACATGATGGTTAATTTTAAGATGTAAGAAGATGGTTTCTAAAAAATTCAAAACATCAAATGAATACTGAAATGAGCGTATTAATTGAGCATAAAAGTTTCAAAATATTTTCTAAATTATCATTTATTTAGTTTTATTTCATTTTTTTTTAATTTAAGTCTCATTTCTGCCTAATGCAGTGTAATAATGATGTTTAATAAAACTGTGTTTAAATAGTAATTTCTGAATTATTCCTAAAAGTAATGGGTACCTTTTAATAAAAAAAAAACCTTTTAATAAAATAAAATATTACCTTTTAATAAAATAAAAATTTAGTTAGTACCTTTTAATAAAAATTAGACATATAAATATAACTTGGCATATTTCAAATATTACGCGAACAAAGCCGCGGTGTTTGTTAGTTGATTATAAATGTAATTAAATTTGAAAAGATAAAATGAGAATTGATTTTTAATCCATTATACAGTAATCAGATTATACATTTTAAAAGAGTAATTGAAATTACTTTGTAATGCATTACATGTTAATCAATTGCATTGTGAAGAGATTATAATGTAATTTGATCTGTAATTTCATTACAGTAAACTCTGTCTGAGGCGGAATCGATCAGGACTGACTAGACAATATTCCGCCTTAGACAAATTTTACTGTATGTCTATGGATTCGAGGGGACTTGAAAATCTTTCCGAGTTGACAGATTTCCGTTTTACACAGATACCGCCTTACTCCGTGGCAGTTATTTGGAGCCTTTTTAAAACAGATTTTTTACACCGTCAGCGGGCACCTATTTCAAACAAAATCGAGTTAAAGATATAAAATAAAAGAAATTTCAGGTTCATTGAATAATATTATCATGGACCCGAACAACGTCGGGCGGGGCAGCTAGTAACTTATATATGCATTACATAAATAGCTTTTTTCCGCTAATTTTAGACAAAAAACTAAATTGTTATTTGAATATTTTGAGACGATGCGAAGAAGTTTTGCCAATTTTCCCAGGACCTATGCCTCACGCTATCGGATACCAAACAATCTTAATAATTAATAAGATCCAATTCCATAGACAACAGAGAAAACACAAAAAAATGTGTGTGTGTGTGGGGAGGGGGGGGAGCTACGAATTAGGTTCTTGAGAATATTTTATTATCTGGAGCTGGACATATGATTGTGATTTTATTTCTAAAATTTTTGATATCAAAATTTCTATTAAAATTTATAAAAATAAAGGGAACAGAACACTTGACTCGGATATAAGAATGAAGCGATCTACAAACGTACTCCATCTCCGTTCGGAGATGACCCAGGGAACCGAAGTCGAGGACGACTATCATTGGAGAAATTGGTAATTTTGGACAAGGAGAATGCCCTTTATAGGCCTTTAAGACCTTTATCAGAGTCTAATATACTTAGAAATGTCTGCGTTTGAGGAAGAGTTTCGTTTTGCTTAGTTAAAGAAATTGAAAACGTTTCCCCTTTTTTCAATAAAGCTGAAATAATTATGTTTATATTTTTTGTGTAAAAGCTTTTCTAACATAATTAGAAAAAATGCTAAAAAACGAAAAGAGTAGTTTGTTCATCTGATATTACTTAGATCACTTTGAATAACCATCAATGTTGTGATTATACTCCGTAATTTTTATTGTAAATAGTTAATTTTTATGTATTGAATATAGATACATAATTTAATTTTAAATTTGTATTTAAAAAGCACACAAGTAAAAAATGGCTACAAACAGTATTTTGTTCTTTAATTTTATAAGGTATGTTTTAATAATTGTTATTGTTTTTTTTATGTGCTAGTAATTTTTAAGTAGAATATGTTGAAAGCAATTTTGGCGATCTTCCGTTAAAGTAAGTATTTAAAATCAAGATAGGTATGAAAGTTCAGTATTTATTATATCTACAAAGAACAATCGAATGCGCACTAATACAAATTAATATTTACTTTACTTTGAAAGTTTGTTAAATAGTAAATTCTTCATTTTTCTTACAAGTTTATTTGTAAAATATGTTTAACGAAAATGCAATTGGATTTCTAATTGATTTCTTGTAGAATTTTTGTTATTATAACGTAATTTGTTTTACATTTATACGAAGCATTTAATTTATAATTCTTTAAAAATGAGAACTCCGTTCATTAAAGTAAATTTCAAAATTCGCTGTCTTAGGATAAAGATATTAAGTTAAACATTCCTACAACATTTAACTCTGATGCGTTGCAGTTTTCTCGTGCATGAAATGCAATTTATAGCCCTACTGCGAAAGCCTTCTGTGCTATATCTGTAATTTTTACACTCTTGAATCTTGGCTTTTGTCACTTAGTCGATTGTGCTGAACTGTTATATGCAGCAAAAATAATGAAACTTGGTGTTGTTATTGTTTATAATATTTAGTTAATATTTCTATAATTTCGTTCATATAATTTATTATTTTTAATAATTTACAATTTATAAATTTACATAGTGATTGAATTTTGAATTTGACTAACAAATACCGGATTTATTGGGGTGCGCTCTAAGTTAACGACTGATCACAGTATCACCATTTGAAATTAAATTAATACCATATATTTCATACTCATTATTATTAGTGTACAACTAAGCTATATTTTATAATATACATTAATTTAACAAAAAAGGGTTTCATGATATGCATAGTATTTTACTATTGCTAGTAAAAAATAAAGCTAATATCCCCATTTAATTATATAAAAAAATATATATTAATATGAAAAAAAAAAGTTTATCTATTTCTTTGTAAAATGGATACAGATAAAATATCTCCATTTCGTTCTACACATCACTCAACAGATAACAAATCTATGATTAATTAAATGTAATACACTGTAAAATTTAATGTGTTCTAAGCACACTATTTCTTTGCAATTCTCCATTGTTTACTTTTCAAACATCGTTATAAATAGAAATAACACTCTGAGTAAAACTGTTTGTATGAATATCGAGCTTTCGATATAAATTTACATTAATATATACATTTGCTTCCAAGCAAACAAACATAATCAAAATATTTAGTTAATTATTTAATTTTTTTAATTGTAAATTTATTTTAAATTTTGAATTTTGAAATACAACAAAATATAATTGAGTACATGCAAAAATATCTCTATTATATTTTATCGGTAAATGTATTTACACACACAACATATATGCATTTCCAATAAGAATAAAAATATATTAGTGGAAAGGAATTGCTGTTATGATTGATTTGTCGTTCTTATTTTTAAAGAAAGTTGAGTAGTCATTCTCTGCAAATTTGTATTTATTCAGGTACTTTTTTACTCTCTTGTATTCGTTAGTTATTTTCCTTGGGTCTTTTAATGAAATGAATATATTCACAATAAACAAAATTATTTTTTTCTTATAAATACTTGTATATTATCTTCCATTAATCTTTATACTGAACTTAGTTTCACAATGTACAATGCGTTTTGCATATAGCCGTAAAGTTTCAGCATACCTTTTAGAAGAGGAAGTTTAAAATGTCTTTATCTCAGAAACTGCTTTTTAAATATAGAATTTAGTTTTGAAATTAAAACTCTCCTTTTTAAAATCCCTAGTAATTATTACTATTTAGTAGGTTTTAAAATTCTTTGATAATAAATATTTAATACATAATACATATTTAGACGTCTAATCAAGCAAAACATATTAAAATGCTACTATTATTCATTCTTGTGATTCACATTTCTATCTCGAAAGCAATCTAATACGCAATAAAGAATGCTCTTCCCATTCCTATATGCACATATAAAAAACACATTTATATTTCCATTAGAAAAAAGAAAGATATAAACGATTTATGTGCAGCAGGAAGTAATTAGTTTTGACTTACGTCGAAGAATGAGATGCATCAGCATTTTCTTTTTCTTATATCTTTTATACTTCTTTTGCAATCATTTGTTTTTATTCATTGATGAATTGGCTCGAAAATGTTTTTTTCAATTTTGTGTATGCTATTGTAATTGAAAAGGAGCTCTATAATGAATCTCCCCTGTTTTCTTTTGTTGTTGTTGTTGTTGTTTTTCATGTTAAATGTAATGTTTGTATTCTATATATATATAATTATAAGCTGTTCCAATAAACTTCCCATTAAATACTATCACAGATATTTTGCTGAGAAATTCGAAAAGAATCTCTCTATGGAAAATTATTTCTTATGATTTATAATTTACGAAAATACCCTCGTAAAATTCTCATCTTCATAAATAAATTGTATCAAATTGTAAAATCTTAAATACGAAAAATCAACTTTGACATTGAGTTAATTTTTTTTAAAGGTTTACATTAATTTACCGAACGGGAATTAACTGTTTCAAATATATTAGAACTTATGAAAGTTTATAAACTGTGATTCATAATGTTTAATTTATTTTTAATCGTAAATATATCGTAAATTGCATTGCTGGTAGTTTTTTAAGCGTAAAGAATATTTCGGAAGTATCTGTAATTTTGCATTTTAAATTTGAAAATTACAGAAATAAATTTCTGTTAAAAAAATTATATGTTGCAGATAATATTTTTCTTCAAAACTCTGTTTTAGAAATTTTTTATTTTCGAAATATACATCTAAAATTATAGCTTTTTCTCAGAAGTAGTTTCTGAATTATGCTTTAAAAAGAACATACACTCCAATTCACATTGCATAGATTAAAAGTATTTCAGAAGTTGACTCTTTATTTTGCGTCCTAGTGCAAAATGTTCTAAAAAAAACTTTAAAAAATATGTAACCGTCTTGAAAATTTCAGAGGATGGTATAATTTCTGTATGAAGATGCCACAATAGGCTGTTTTATAATCCTAAATTGACATAATGTCCAATTAAATTGCTATTTTTGTTTTATTTTCGAAAATTAGTTTTTGAATTTTCTGGATTGTATCGAATTTTTTTTTTACTAATTGTGCATATTTGACCAATGCTTCCATTACACATGGCAGAAATAATATATAAATATAAAATATTATTATTGCTTTAACAGAAGTAAATTTAAAGTATAACATTTCAGTACGTAAATATTATTGTCAATTAACATTCTGCATTTCTTTCGTCTTAGTAGATGAACCGTACATTTACAATACGGAAAAATTAGCCGTAAAAATATCGTATCGCTTTTAGATAAATATTAAATTCACATTCTTATAACAACAAACAATATAAGGATTTACATTTTTATATAAAGATTGAAATAAATATACATATATGAATAGCAGTGGGAAATAGTATTTTGGGAAAAACAACCATATAAATATAGTACTGCCTTATATATACATACATATATATATATATATATATATATATATATATATATATATATATATATTAATATTTACTTTCTATTAACAATAATAAAATATCTATTAAGTTATGAATTTAAATAGTAATATTTATATCTATACTTAGAAAAATATATGTATGTGTGTAAAATTTAAACGCACGGTTTGAACTCCAAAACCGTTAATCTTTCAATTCATGTTAATTGTTTCCGAGGCTAAAATCATTATAAGAGTTAATTTGGCCAAAAGTCCTGGGCCGTGATGCCTTTTTTCTGTGGTTGCCGGTCAGGCACAGTCGGGGAGGGGGGAGTAAACACCCCATGCTATCTCTGCAAAAAAGTATCGTAGAAGAAAGTTACTGGTACCACACGGTTGATAATACTGTCTACTTTTAAATTATGTATATAAAATTTGCTTAAGGGACTATCTACATATTAAAACGAACCATAACTTTTTTTTTCAATAGCAATACACAATTCTGACTGCATAAATTAGCTCTACACCCTTCAGTTAGCTTAAAAACAAATTCTTATGCAATTCGTAAGATAAATTTCCAAGCAATTAATTATTTTAAAAGGAGCGTATTTTATGGTCTGCATCCAAATTGAATTTCGGTACTCGATTGTTGACCGAGAGAGCCCTCTTCTTAATCAAGGCTTCTTAAGCACCGCTCAAACAGCCATTGAAGACTGCTAGATAGCATAAGAAATTTCAAAATATCTAGTCACTTCAATAATAAACAGCCCCTTAAACCATCATTTTACAGTTTTTTAAGCATAATATGAAAACTACTTGGAAGAAAAATGTGAAATTTTGGATTAGCATGACTTAATAAATCTAAATCCATCACACAATTGTAGGTTGCAATTCATATTCTTTTTTTTTTCGAATATTAATTTCATAATTCATATCATAAAATTATAAAAATTGCAAATTCAACGTATTTATGTTTGGGTATTTTAGTGTTATTGCTACACATAAAAATTGGCCCATTAGGAGTATAATTTCAGGAGATATTAATGAAAATATGAAATGTAATTTAACATTAAAAGCACTAAAATTTGAATTTTTATAATTCAAAAACGTATCATTCAAATGACTTGAAATTTGGTGTCTAGGCATGGTTTGAAACGAAGATTTAAAATATCTTGTTAATATTGTATATTGCAATTGGAAAAAATGAAGTTTGGGTTCGTTTTAATACGTAGATGCCCTCCTAAGCACGTTTTATATATATCATTTAAAAGTAGACTTTATTTCCAATCGTTCAGTACCAGGAACTTTCTTCTACGATAATATGTTGAGGGGTTAGTAGACGGTGTTTACTTTTTTTTCCACGACTGTGTGTCATTTTTTTCAGATATTTAAACTCTTGCTTTTAGCTCTTTGGTCTGTCTATTAGGTAGTATTCGAGTCGACAGCTGAGGAGGTTCTTTGAAACCCAATTAAATTTTTAATCGTTTTATTTTATTTTTATTTTTTATTATTATGTTTATTTTCATACAGATGAAGGGGATCGGGGTATCCCTGAAACGGCCGTATGTGGTTTAATCAAATATTAGTGCTATTTCTGCATTTTAACGTTGCAGCTTTCAGATATATTTTTTTAAAACTCGTACAAAATGATTGGTTTCTGTTTATTTTGAATCTGTGCCACCTACGTCAGTATAGCTATTACACAGTGCAAGGGGAGCACTTTAGTTTCAAGAATAAATTGTCTTGAATCAGTACGACATAGAATAACTTTAATACCGCTATATTACAGTGTATCACGAAAATACGCTTTTTTTCAAATGTTTTCTATATATTCCTTTCTAAGGGTTTTTTGGCGTTAAAGAAAGTTGAGTAGCACTATCCCACTTTATCTTGGATTATAGATGCTACTCGTACGTCGTTTTTACGCTGCCAGCAGGAAAAAAAAAAACTAGCGAGTAAAATTTTATAAATATTTATATTTGGCAACGGCATGACGTTTTTCGGCGAATTGTGCGAATGCCGCTCAGGCTGAAAAGGCATTGGAAGATTTATTTTAAAACACAATGATACACATAAAGGTACATGAAACATCATAAATGAAATAAATGGCGTAGAATATAGCTGATCCAATAGTTATTGACGATAAAGTATAATGCGTCTATACTGTTTTGTATTGTCTGTAAAAGAACTATACAAATGTAAGATCTCATGTTATCAAATGAGACCATGCCGCAGTAAAACTTAGTAACACAGACAAATTTTGTACAGTTTCAACTAACATATTAACATTAAAATACATTTTGAGTGATGGGTGCCAGTAGCCCATAGTGTAATCTGATTACTTTGTGCGACCCTGTACAATAATGATAAAGTCTGAATGCCACGCTCTTTCAAAAATTAGAAATATTCTGTATGTGATTGGAACAAATTACTACAAGTACAGTATCATCCTCATTCCCCAAACCGCACGTTTTACATATACTCCTTTCATAAAATCCTTCCACACATTCGTATTTTCTACGCAGCCCTATTCAATAACTATAAATGGTATATCCAACTTCTTAAAAAAATCAGTAGGTGACTGAAGCAACATGCTATAATTACATTACCAAGTTTGTTTCATATATAAATATTATTTTGTGCGGCAAAGTACAATAAGTATAAATGCTACATACACCCTTCTCAAGAAAAATCAGGATTTAGATGACTGTAAAAGCGTACTTAAATTCTATTACCGTCAGCGTTTTACAGACATATGCATTTAACGTAGTACATGGGCATTCTCACAATCTTTTGACTTTCAGAAATAAAAATCTGGTGAAATTAAACTTGTTAAAATAACATTTTAATCTGATAGACGAAAGCCTTAGTGATTCAAAATAAAGTAAAAAAAGGGTCAGCAGCGAAAGTTTTTTTTATTTAACTGAGGTTTATGTTAAACTTGCGAGTTAAATTTTCCTTACCATTTTACCACTAAAACATTTTATTTTCTTCTACATTTTTACTTATAATGAGTTTTCATAGCACCCACAGGACATTAAAATAAGAAATAATAACAATTTAGTATTTTAAGTACAAAATTTTGGTGCAACATTATCTTATAGGGGTGTTAAAGAAGGGACGGTAATGTAAAAAAAAAAGGGACGGTATAGGAAAAAAGGGACGGTATAGGAAAACAAGGGACGGTAGGGATGGAATGGTAAGGAAAATTATCGCCTATTTTAGGCAAATCATGTTAAGACTCAGTTGTAGCCACAATGGTATTTGATTTTTAGAAACAGTTATTTACATTGGATTAAATTTAAAAAGAAATTTCCTCGAAAAGTGCAAGAATAAACCTTGGGACTGTAAGACTGCCAATAAAGCTACGATTCTTGAAATTGATATTTAAATGCTGATTTAAATTCTGCAGTAAATTTCCTGTCAAGGAATTTTAGACATTCTTCCTGTATCATACCCCTGCATGAGAAAAATATTGAAAAAAATTCTAGCTGCATCTGAAGTGATTTTATGTATAATTTTAGAAGAGGGACAGTAAGGAATCTAAAACCCAGGGAGAGAGTTTCTAAAAAAAATCACAACCCTAAAAATGTGTGAGGGAGAATTTTTTGCTACATATTTATGTAAAACAATAGCTCCAGTTTTGAAACAAATACATCGAATTATTTTTATTGAAACAATTTTATAGATTCAGCTCCAAACATAAAAATCAGCATCAGGGACACGGGACGGTATAGGAGTTTTCCTGGTATTTGGACCCCCAACATCGTCCAAAACTTATTTATCCCGTTAATATTGTTATGCAATCATGCAACGGGATGTTCCCCAGTATATGAAATGTAAAAAAAAAAAAAAAAAAAAAAAAAAAAAAAAAAAAAAAAAAAAAAAAAAAAAAACTAAAATAAAAATTATTATTCAGGGACATAAAAGTCAAAAGTTTGTGAGAATGTCCCATATTCGTTTAAGAAATCATTTGATAAAATATTTATAAAATTCATTTTTTAAAATGCCTTTATTTGAATTTTCTATCTCTGAGGTTGATATGTATGATGTATATGTGACGTGAGTTCGCGAGTGAGAACTCGCCTTATCCAAAATTTTAAAAAATCGAGTTTTCCTTATCAATCTATTCTATTTTTGAACTTGCACCAAAAAATCACCACAATCCGAAAAAGAAACTCTTTTTTTTCTATATCTCTGCTATTGCAAAATCTTGACGCAGTCAGACGTTTTTCGCGATTTCCGAGCATTTGTTTTTCCGGATAATTTGAGTTTTGAAACTCACATCCTCATATATTAATAATAATGCATATAAAGTTCATAACGATACATAAATGTTTTATTTTTTTTTCGTACTATAAAAATTTATAATACCTGTAACGATTTTACTCTCATTAAAATCTCGTTATTTTTCAAAATCATATTTTTAATCATTTCTACACAAATCTGAATATCAAATTCTGTATTCAAATTATTAAAAATTATTTATGCACTTATTTTAACTCAAACCAAATTTTCGAAATATGTAATTCCATTTTACTTTCATTTCGCATTAAAAACACATCACCTTGTAAAATATATTATGTAGGAAATTAAAATATTAAAAAAAGTTTATAAATTATTCATGAAAATTATAAGTTTTTTAAAGTAATATATTCGTAAAGAGTTTCATTTAACATATCATAAAAGGGAAAATGTCACTAAGAAAAGATAAAGCTATTAAAATATATTTAATAAAAAGTATAATTTAAGAAGTAATTTATTTCATAAAAAATAGATATAATGAATACAAAAAGTTTGTGACTAATTTCAGATTTTTTCAGTAATTAACGCATAACATTTAAATTCATTAAAAAAATTATCTTGATATTGTAATTAATAAAGCAAATGTGTTCTTTAAATAAATTTAAGATATGAGAATTAACTCAATCTGTAGTTAGTGCTAAAAAATTTATATGTATTATTATATATGTAAATTTCTAAGTATACAACTAAACGAATAATGATACATAACATTTTGTTATTTATAATTTTTGATCGCATGACAGATTGAAGTTATTTCTTAAATTTTACACACACAGAAATCAAACATATTTCTACCTTTAAAAGAACCTTATTTTAAGAACAGTCAGACCTCCTTTTCCCGACACCAGGTTTTCACGTCACTCAGCTTATTACGTCAGTTTTTCAAAATCCCAAATTTCTATATATAATTTTAAAGTAAATAAAATCAGAATTTTATGTCGTTGAATAATTTTCAACTCCGGATATACCGACGGTCTAGGAAAATCGTCCATTTTTTCTTAATCCATCTTATAAGCACGGAAATTAAGCTTTAAGAAATATCTTAGCCAAACATTTGACAAAAGTGTCTAAAATACCCATTGAGATAAATGGGAAATTTTACTTCAATCTTTTAACTGAATAAATAAAACCAGACACTATGAAGGATACACTTAAGCTCCAGATAGATGTATCAGTCTACTTGCGGTCTTTTTCTCTGATTAGGCGGCTCTTTCTTGTGGTTATACGGCGTTTTTCAACCGACTAAAACCGAATCATTGAATTGCATTGAAACGATCATAAATTATCTAACATCCATTTCTGAAACAACGAATATTGGTTACAATTCATTGTATAATGTTGTAGAAAGAATTGTAGGAAGCACATCTAGGTATAAGCAAACCTTATTTCATCGATATTTCATATAGCAATAAAAAAACTAGCCGGATGTGGCAACCCCAAAACTTTCTTCTTTCTCATACATGTTAATATTACCTGTAAAATAAAGCATATCAGTGCCAACGGTTAAGTGATTTACACCAAAATCTAATCAGCAACAACTTATGTCAAGTTGTAGCTGAATCTGAAGTTTGGTGAAAATCCATGCATTAGTTTTTGATGTAGAACTATTGCGGAAATTGAAAAAAAAAATCTACATAGCAGCGCCACCTGTTGGTCTACTTACTCCAAAAACTAATCAAGACCAATTTCAGTCAGGGACTTACTGAAACTGAAGTTTGATTAAAATTCATGCATCAGTCCATGAGATACAGGTATTGCGAAAATCATAATAAAAGCTACCTAACAGCTCCACCTGTTGGGCGATTTACACTAAAAACTAAACAGCACTAATTTATATCAGGGACTCATTGAATCTGAAGGTTGGTAAAAATTCGTGCATGAGTTCTTCAGATAGAGCTACTGCGATATTCATAAATAATGCTGCATAGCAGTACCACCTGTTGGGCGATTTACACTAAAAAGTAATTAGCATAAAATTATATCAAGGACTAACGGAATTTGTAGTTTTATAAAGATCTGTGCATTAGTTCTTGAGATATAGCTATTTCGGAAATCGTAAAAAATGCAGCATAGCAGCGCTACCCGTTTTTGGCGATTTACACTAAAAGTAATCAGCACCAGTTTATATCAGAGATTAACTGAATCTATAGTTTTATTAAATCCCGTTCATTAGTTCTTGAGATAGAGCTCCCACAATATTTGTGTCACACACAGACAGACTCACAGACTCATAGACAGACCCACAGACAGACTCACAGACAGACATTTTGTAAAAACATGTTTTTCGTGTTCTTTGATCCCAAAAACGTGTAAATCCGAAAATAGTCATGAATCCAATACTTGCTTCTTGTAAATACAGAAGAAAGTAATAAGTCATCATAAATCTGATTTTTACTCTTTTCAATTTTGTGTTTATTTTGTGTAATAATAATGTTTTATTGCTTAAAACTACAAGAATAATTATGGATTTAAAATTGTCTTAAATTAATTAAAAATACAGCTTTTTATAAACCTATTTTTCTCCAATCCCGGTTACCGCGACACTCCGCTTAAGACGACGCTTTTTTCAGACATACTCACTTTGACAGACATACTCACAGTCAGACATTTTGTAAAAACATGTTTTTCGGGTTCCCTGACCCCTAAAACGTGTAAATTTGTCGAAAACCGGAATTCGAAAATTTTCATGAATGCAATACATTCTTCGTGTAAACACAGAAGAAAGTAACAAGTCATCATAAATCTTATTTTTTTCTTTACAATTTTGTTTTTCTGTTTATTTTGTTTAATAATAATGTTTTATTGCTTAAAACTGAAAGAACAATTATGAATTTAAAATTGTCTTAAATTAATTAAAAAGTACAGCTTTTTATAAACAAATTTTCTCCAACGCCGGTTACTGTGACACTCCGCTTATGATCACGCTTTTTTCTGGTCATTAGAGTGTCGGGATAACGAGGTTCGAATGTATAATTCCTTTTCAGGACAAAGAAATATTTTAGGGTGAACTAATTAATTTTGATTCAGTTCTTACTGATTAAAATTTAAAAATAAGTATAAAAATAACTGTTTGATATTTAATTCTGACACAAACTGTAGAAATAATATTTTTTTTTTTTTTGAAATATTTTTTTGCTGCGCAATTATACTTAAATAATAAAAAAAAAAAATGTGCCTATGGATTTAAATTGGAAAGATACAAAAAAGCAGACTTGTTATGAAAAAAAATATATATATCTATCTATATATATATATATTATTTATTTATTTATTTATTTTCAAAACGACTATTTACACAATGTAATACTTGGCTTTCCGAAAGGGAGAAATTCTGCGATTTTTGCATAAATTCGCGGAATTAATAACACGAAGGTTTATATTTAAAAATAGACGTGATTAAATTAAGGGCAGAGCGGTCCATGTAGTATAAATTTCTGTAATGGTTTGTCTTACATTATCATACAATATGCATTACACGGTTTTGACAAGACATTAATTTTAAGCATCATGTAATTCGACCTTTCTTTCTCATGATTATTTTTAGTCTAAATGAAGCAGAAAAAACATGTTTTTTAAAATTATATACATTTTACACACATTTATCAGGAGGTATCAATACATTTCAAAAATGCCATTGTATATTTATTTCCTCTTTACATTATAAAGGAAAAAAATATGTCTGCAATAAATACTCTTTTTTATATACTTCAAACTGTATATATGTACTGTGGTTTTTGAAACCTTTTCATTGTCCTTTAAAAGTATTTTTAAATAGTACTTAAATAAAAAAAAATATCATTATGCAAAGTGAAATTTTATACTTGTTGAATTATGTTTTGAAAGATTTTTCATTTTACTGATAACTTGCTACATTTTAATAGGACTTACTTTGGTAGACACTCAGCTCTAGAATTCTGAGTTTCTAAAGACATTTAAGGTTTTTTTAATAAACATTAACCTTCAAAATTCTACCAATAATCCATAAAAGAACTAAATATTACGATTTCATTAAGAAGCACTGAAATAATTTTCAGGATTTATTTTTGAAAAAAGCTGAAAATAGCTTATATCGGTGTGGATCATTGGCATGTAAATTTATTTTCTGTCGTGATCTAACCTCTGACTATAGGCATTTCTTTTGTTCAGAAATTTTGATTTTTCGATTACATATTCCAAAGGGTGTTTAAAAATGTTCTAATTGTAAACATGTTCTCAGACTAATCATTTTTCTTTCATTTGTTGATTTTAGTACGGAGTGCATGTAGAAATTTTTGTCTGTTTCAGATTGCTTCATTAATAACATTTTCAGTGTACACTACCGATATGTATCTTTATGTTTTCTTAGCTAGAGTAATATTTCTTTTTATTAGAATTTTTTTGAAATAATATGAAAAAAAAGAAATATTTGGACCTTTAATGCGATTATGTAGTATTTTTTAATATTAAAAATAAACGGGTAACTTTAATATATATATAATATTTTTTTTCTATTTACTTACTCCCTCCTATAGTAAAATATTACAAAGTGGTTTTTTTTCACTTTCTGTTTATAAATAATATATATATATATAACACACTGAATTAATCCGCCTGTATCTTCTGAATCCAAATTAAACTTTGTCAATATATTGTGTATGAAACAACATTGAAATAAAGAACGTTTAATATTTTTATAAACGACGTAACCGAACAACTATAGATTGTTTTTGTAAAACTTCTTTCTTAAAAGATTTTCAAATTTATCAAACCTTATCTTCTACGTGCCTCTTGACTCTAATTTAGCTAGAAATTTATGGCTTGTGGGACAGGGCTTTATTAATGATTTATGGAGGATGATCGTGTTAAAAAACTTTAGTGCAGTAGATAAAAGTGTCTCGATAAGACTGAGAATACGAGGCGTAGTTTGTAATCTAGAGTCCACGTTAATACATCTCTTTAGGGTTTTAAAATTTGTTTTCTTCAAAGAATATTTTCTTGTAATAAGATACTACATAAATTTGACAAAAACGTCCAAAATAAAAGACTTCAACGACATTCCAGAATAGAAAAGAGTAACGTTTACGAAAATCTAATGTACATTAAATCTGGAAATGCCTTAACAGATATGAGGATACAATTTTTTCAGTGATTCACTTTGTATTTTTAAAAATGTTGTCTCAGCTAGAGTAATATTTCTTTTTATTAGAATTTTTTTTTTTAAATAATATGAAAAAAAAAGAAATATTTTCACCTAAGGCGATTATGTAGTATTTTTGAATATTAAAAATAAACGGGTAACTTATATATATTTTTTTCTATTTTCTTACTCCCTCCTATAGTAAATTATTATAAAGTATTTTTTTTTTCACATTCTGCTTAGAAAAATGCAATTATTTATAATTTACTGAATTATTCCGCCTGCTTTTTCTGAATTCAATTTAAACTTTGTCAATATTTTGTGTATGAAACAACTTTGAACTACACTGTTAAAAATTTCGGCTTAACGTTGAACCAATATATGAAGTAAACTATTGAGGATCACCAAAATATGGTACTTCTTGATTTTCAAAAACTTCATTTCATGGTGTAACCTTCGAAATTACACTGAATTGAACCACATTTTGGTAATAAGTTGCACCAAGTTTTCGAGTTACTTATCAGCCAATCAGAACAGCACGTCTTTGTCTGTGACGTTATTATAAGATAAGTGAAACGACTGCATTCCGTCCGCCATTTAAAGTTTAAACGAAAGGGATGTTAAAAGGATTACTCATGAAATACGGTGGTAAGTCTTATTTAATTTTAATGTTTCATTCCTGTACTTATAAGTGTGTATAAGTGTATAAGTGTTAAATAGTTTTCATGTTTTATAGAAAAAGATTGATTTAGCTTCCCGAATTTCACAAGCGATTGAGTATTATATTCGATATTTATGTAACGGTTTGAAATATAATTGTTTTAACAATTAAATAACGAACAGTTCTTAGTAAAAATTAAGCACGAATTCATTCGTTTTGTCTTTTTAAATAAAGATAATTTGTGTAAACACTTCATTCTTCCTATTCAATAGTGAGATGTGAAGTATTTTAATTTGTCGCAGATCGAAAGTAAAAACAAAACTTGAAGTTCTATGTTAGTTTTAAAATGCTGACACGGAGATATGATTCATGGCTGTATTCATAGTAATAGATGTAAAATTTGCAGTGATTTGAAAATGTTTATTTATAATGGGATTTTTGTGTACTTTACCGTTTCCCGATTATAAAGAATAACGATCTATGAATTAGTATTTATAATTATTAATATTTTGGAGTGAAACATGATATTCAATGATTAAGATAATAAGAAAAGGTTTCAGATTGAAAAATAGATTTACACTGGGAATATTTCCTTATACATATTACAGTTTTTAATTTAAGAAGTGAAAAGGAAACACAATATTTAAGCAATTAAATAAAATGCTTATACCGATATAAAGTTTATGTATAAAACTGCTTTAGTATGTTTTAAGTTTATATTTACATTTTACGTATATAATGTAGGATTGAATATTTATTAAAGAGATTAATAACTACTTTTTACATTCAAAATGTTTTTCAAACAATGAAAAACAGTACATATGCAATCATTTCTGTTCTTTAATTTCCCTTCTTTTCTTTCTAATTGCTAGATCAATCTTTTCTTATAAAATATATAAAATGTATTTAGCTTGTATTTATAAAATACAGTGTGTACGGGAATAAAATATTAAAATTAAATATGGCTTAGCATTTCGTTCCAGAAGTATTAATAAGAATTATTAAGGAATATGTTTAAAGAAAAAATATATACATATTCCGTAGAATTTAAAAATTTAGACTCCATGTTGATGTTCACATTTAATGAAACAATTACCAATCTCCATATATATATATATATATATATATATATATATAAATTACACATTCTTAATATATAGATCATGCTTAGAACTTATTTAAAAAAAAAAAAAAAAAAAGATGTGAGTTGATAAGCAATACTTTTTGCCCCCACCCATGTTTGACATAGTTTTTTTTTTTTTTTTTTTTTTTTGGTCCTTTTTTCAATGCAATTTAAGATTTATATTTACTCTTTCTCCAATTGATTTTTGTTTAAAGATTGCTTGCATGCGTCATACAAAACCAATTTGACAAGTTTATTTAGCAAATTATAATGCATTTCAAGTACCTCAGTTTGATAAGTTTGTATATATATTACATTCAAAGGCTTTCAATTGTTCATCTTGTGACATTTGAATAATAAAAATACTACTAGATGGCAGCACCAAAATTTGTCTTTAGACGATAAGTTATAAATTTTGTTTTTTGCAGCTCCTTTTCAGTTATAATTTTTAGCTAAATTTTGACGATATTGTTAAACAGTTTTTAATTAATTTAATAGTGCATTTTAAATATGTAATTACTTTCTATTTATTTTATTTTATATTATATTAATTGTATTTATCATGGTATTTCAAAATGTATTAACTGCATCCTTTGGTATCAATTACTGTGATTTCTTAACTGTTTTATTCAACTTAATCTTTACGATATTATGGTAGCCATGTGCGTGTGGATATATTGAAAGATACTGAAATATTAATCGGTATGTTGTGTATTATTTCTATTTTATATCCTATAAATATTTAAACAGGTTTTATTGATTTTTCCATTTCATATTACTTGTTTCTATTCTGTTTTCATTTTTAATCTATTCACTTGATTATAATGGTTGTTCCGGCACAGAGAAAAATAATTTTTAGCTTTAGCTTTTTTTTTTCTCACAGAAAACAACCATATTGCTTATATCATTGAATTCTGTGCCCTTGAAAACGTAATTCAATATATAAGCTTTTCCATTATTTGTCGGTGTCCACTTTCTTCTTTTTTCTTCCATAATAATGCTTATAATAAATTATTTGGCACTTTTTTAATACTTCCAGCTTTAATTCATAATATTACGGTTTTTGATGGTGGTAGGTTATGTTTAATTAATGGTTATATATATATATACATATATATATAAAGCCCCATAACATCATCGTATCTTTTCTTATGTATTTTAATATGTAAAGTATAGTGTAAGATATTTAAAATAAAAATGGTGTTATCGTATAATTAAACTATTTTAAAATTTGCTAAATAAACCTAGGTTTCTGATCTTGAAAATTATTTTCCAACAAAAATTAATTGGAGAGACCGTAAATATTTCACGTTAAATTATATTAAAACAGAATATCTTTTTAAAAAAGAAAAAAAAAAATACCTATGGAAGAGGGGGGGGGGAGGGCAAAAATCATATGGTTCAACATTTCGCCAATTTGCGGTCAAACGCTTCACCAATTTATGGTTCAATGTTTCACCAATTTATGGTTCAAGGTTTTCACCAACGTATGGTTGAAGCTTTCACCAACTTATGGTTCATCCTTAGAACCAAATGTTGGAACAATGTTTCACCATCTTATGGTGGCAGCTACTGCAGCACCAAAAATTGGTTCAACGTTGTACCAAATTTTTAACAGTGTAAAGATGGTTTAGTATTTTTATAAATGGCATATCTGAACAACTACAGATTGTTTTTGTAAAACTTCTTTTTTAAGGGGGCACAGGATTTTTGAGTTTGTCGAAACAACTAAAAACATCGCCTTCATCGAAGCACCAGCACACAAACAATATGTAATAAAGATCTTTTTCCCCTTTCTGCCTAAAGTATATATATATCCTTCACTACATTATCCAGAAACAATATTGTATGTACAAAATTAATATTTAAATTTTAAATTTAAAAATTCATCTTAGTAATGTGTGATTAAGTGCTGCGCGCATGATAAAACTCTAAATTATGCATATAGAAAACAATTTTTGAAAAAAAAATAGAATCATAATACACCTACATGTAACTTAAAACCAAAATATATGCAAAAAGCTTTGTTTAAAATTTAATTTTAGCACAAAATAATAATAAAAAAAACGGTAAAAAAAATAAAATAATAAATAAGCAAAATATGTGATTTTTTTGTTGTTGTTTTAGCATGCAGACTATAAAGAAATGCAGATTTGGTTGATTTTTTTTTAAGCTGTAGCTTACATAGTTTTAAAGTAACAGTGCGCGCAAACTCAAAATTTATTAATCTGAGAAAACGCTTTTTAAAGTGTCAGTATGTGCGGACATTCAATTATACTCCCCGTGCATAAATGATTATAACACAAGACATAATACAGATTTTTGAATGGGGTTTTTTGCATATTGTTGAGAAATCTCATATTCGTAACCACGGGGAGTGCCCTGGGTGTCCGCCCCCCCCCTCCCGCTTGCGCACACTCAAGCACAATTATTTTAAAAAATCGAAATCTACAAAAGAAAAAAGAAGTGAAAGCAGAGTTCAATTAGTTTAGTTTAGAAAACTAACAGCCTAAGTTTTGAACTGTCATAAAAAGAAAAAAAAAAAAAAAAAAAAAAAAAAGAATTCCACGTTTTTTTTTTTTTTTTTTTTTTTTTTTTTTTTTTTTTATGTTCTTTATCTTTTTAGCACTAGAATATTTACAAGATTCTGTATTAGTCATAGTAAGTCAAAAATCAGGTTTTATAATCCCACTTCGACGTCTTTTTTTTTTTTTTTTTTTTTTTTTTTTTTGTGGGAGATTTTTTAACACCGTTCTTTCTATTGCATGTTTCTGAAATTTCATGAGAAATTATCGCAAGTTCTTGATGAGGACAGAAACAGAAATTATTTGTAGCCGGGAGACAGGTGGGGGTGCACAGAACCTGCCTCCTTTGAAAATGTGAAGTAATAGCACAGAAAATTAAAATTAATCTGGAGTTAGTTGGTTAGTTGAATTTCGTGTTTCGCGACCATATTTTGACATTCCTAAAAGGAATATGGTTGCAGTCTTTCAAGTCAATATAGTAATTTTTTTCCACTGAAAATGTTTATGCGATTTTTAGAGTTTCTTCTTTTGAAACTAGAAAAAGGACCCGGTTTCAATCTTTTAGACCGCTGCAGTAAATTTTGAGGCAATTCTCGATTTTATTTTGCATTTGTTTCATGATATTTACAATTTTTCCCAAAATCCTTTGAGAAAATTCCCGTCTTTCTACGCGATTTTTTGTCGAAATGCGCACTTTTCAACACTAACTTTTGACAAAATTCGTGTTTTTCTCTGCGATCCTTTGAAGAAATTTACATTTTTTTACAGCGATATTTTGACGAAATTGGGATTTCTTTAGCACGATCCTTCGATGAAATTCGTGTTTTCCTTACACGATCTTTTGACGAAATTCGGATTTTCTTTCTGCGATCCTTTGTCAAAATTCTTGTTTTCACCGGGATCCTTTGATGATTTTTTTTTTTTTTTTTTTTTTTTTTTTTTTTTTTTTTTTTTTTTTTGGCGACCTATTTACGAAACTGTTTTTTTACAGGGGTCATTTGTCGAAATTCGCGATAGTTTTGCGCGACCGATCGGGAAAATTCTCGATATCTTTTCGCACCAATTATCAAAATCCTCTACTCTTTTCCGCGACTTTTTGACGAAATTTGAAACATTTTCTCGTCAATCTTTTATCGAAATTCGAGATTTTTTTTGCGCAATCTTTGACGAAATTCGAGATTTTTTTGCGCAATCTTTGACGAAATTCGCGATTTCTTTCTTCACTCTTTTATCGAAATTCACGATATTTTTCACGATCGTTTGAAGAAATTCTCAATTTTTTCCGGGACCGAGTGACGAATTGATTTTGAGAAGTTCCACAAAAGAAATAAAAATCACGAACTTAAAAAAAAAAAAAAAAAAAAAAAAAAAAAAAAATACTCACTGAAGAATCACAGATACGTGAAAGAATTTTGAGGGCGGAAATACTGCACAGAATATTTTAATATGCGGGACTTTCCTTTTCTGTGCACAAATCGCGCGATCCCGCACGTTATTTGAAACTCTGCCCATCAAAGAAAACTTCACTCCTAGTGGAATTTCGCTGGTTGCTTTTTTTTAAACGAACATAGAATTAAAGAAGTCTAATATTTGGGGGGGGGGGTGGAGGACTGCCTTCGGCAACGTACCACCGACCAAGCTACGATCACTTTCGTCTCGAAACAAAAGAATCCTGAATTATCGCGATTTTTTTATTTCGAGCCAAATTAAATTTTCAGCTTTCTTATAAGAACCGATTTGACATTCTTCCAATTCGAATTTAATCACGGCAATTGCAACAATTACCGGGGAGTTTTTTTTTCTTTTTCAAAACTAGGGGAGCTTTGCCCCCTGCTCACTACGCTCACCAAGCCTCCGCATAATTGCTTCGCGATTCCATTCGGTATCGCGGAGCAATCTCTATTTTCTAGCCAACCCAAGACGTAATTGTTTGGCGTTTCCATTCTGGATCGCAGTTCCTTATCTCCAAGCTCATAATCATTAGAGCCTACAGTTTCATAATTATAAGAATTATTAAACATAAAATTATACATAGAGTGTTACGAATATTGTAACTAGTTAGTGTTTATGTTTAAAAATAATGTAAATAGTTCGATTAAGCTCTATTCATAAGCTAATATTAGTTTTTGTTGTATTGAAATACCTCAATTTGTTGATTTGCTGCAAGCAAGTAAACCCTATTGGAATTAAATGGGAGTCTATGGAAATTTGGAGAAGTACTGCAAATAGCGCCAAGTTGGCGTCACTTTTGGCGACAAATTTTGGTCGCCAAATTTGGCGATAAACTTGGCGACGTTTGGCGTCAGAGACGCCCCTTCTTGGTAACCCCCTTATAGCGTCAGAAAGTTTTGACCAATCAGATGCACTCCGCAGTATCTACGCAGATTTTCATTGGTCCATTTCCAAATCGTTACTTTTTTTTATATATAGAAGGAAAAGTAAAAAAAAAATGCTTCAAAGTGCAAAAAATCCCGCTAAAAATCGCATCAAAAATTTGGAAAAGATTTAAAAAAACCGTAGGGAACGAAATTAACTAATTGGGTAAAATATTTAAACCGGATTCCTTTTAGGAACTCGAAAAACACCCCTCTAAAAATAACATTAAAAAATTGTTATAAATTGAAAAAATCGCTGTAAGAATCTCGAAAAAACTTTATTGAAAAGAAGACAAAGTTTACTGGATAAAACATATAAATTGGATTCTTTTTTACTAATTTGAAAAAATTCACATAAAAAATTAATTGAAAAATTCCAGAAATTGCTTTCGATATGCATGACTTTAGGCAAACAGGAACTTTCCCGTCAAATCTTGAGGCTGTGAGGACTGTACTGTTTTTCAGAGTTCATCGCGGGCGCGTACACACACACACCCGGAGACAGACGAGCACCTATCTTTATTATTACAATCGCATCATGATAATATAATTTTTATCATCTCGACAACATTTAGTGTATACAGTAGACGCTCGATTCTGCGAACCCCTTTTTTACGAATTCTTTGTTTTTATGAGCTGATGTTTTAGTCACTGTCTTATTTCACTGCTGCAAGGAGATTTACATATATATATATATATATATATATATATATATATTTACCATTAGATTTAGTTTTGATGTTTTGAGCCCTTTCTCATACCCCCCTCACACAAACAAAAATCGCGTTTGAGTCCTTTTTAAAAGAAATACCACACAATTATGAATTCTAAGAGGAAAACGTGTCTAAAACGGTAATTCGACCGGTTTCATGGGGTTCCGTTTAAGCGGGTTTTACTGCATAAGATATTGTTTTATCCATCATATTCAGGATAAAATGTCTGGGCACCACCCCCCCACCCCCGCGCTCAAAAGGCTGGTTACGCCTATGAATTTCAAAACATTCAGAATAAACCAAAAACCGAAACCTGATTTTTTGAAAGTTTAAAAGCCCTGTACACCCTTAACAAATTTTGAAATTTATCAAACCTTATCTTCTACTTGCCTCGTGACACTAATTTAGTTAGAAATTTATGGCTTGTGTGACAGTGCTTTATTAACGATTCATGGAGGATGATCGTGTTAAAACACTTTAGTGCAGTAGATAAAAGTGTCTCGATAAGACTGAGGAAACGAGGCGTAGTTTGTAATCTAGAATCGACGTTGAAATATCTCTTTCAGGTTTTATCATGCGTTTTCCTCAAAGGATATTTTCTTGTAATAAGGTACTACATAAATTTGACAAAACTTCCAAAATATAAGACATCAATGATATTCCAGAATAGAAAAGAGTATCGTTTACGAAAATCTAATGTAAATTAAATCTGGATATACCTTACTAGATATGAGGATGCAATTTGTTCAATAATTCACTTTGTATATTTAAAAATGTTGTTTTAGCTAGAGTAATATTTCTTATTAGAAATGCTTTGAAATAATATGGAAAAAAAAAATATTTTGACATTTAATACGATTATGTTGTATTTTTTAATATTAAAAATAAACGTGTAACTTATATATATATATATATATATATAATATTTTTTTTTCTATTTCCTTACTCCCTCCTATAGTCAAATATTACAAAGTGTTTTTTTTTTTTTTTTTTCACATTATGTTTATAAAAAAGAAATTATATATAATATACTGAATTAAACCGCCTGGTTTTTCTGAATTCAAATTGAACTTTGTCAATATATTGTGTATGAAACAACTTTGAAATAAAGATCGCTTAATATTTTTATAAACGACGTATCTGAACAACTACAGATTGTTTTTGTAAAACTTCTTTCTTAAAAGATTTTCAAATTTATCAAACCTTATCTTCTACGTGCCTCTTGACTCTAATTTAGCTAGAAATTTATGGCTTGTGGGATAGGGCTTTATTAATGATTTATGGAGTATGATCGTGTTAAAAAACTTTAGTGCAGTAGATAAAAGTGTCTCAATAAGACAAAGAATCTAGAATCCACGTTAAGACATCTCTTTAGGGTTTTAAAATTTGTTTTCCTCAAAGAATATTTTCTTGTAATAAGGTACTACATACATTTGACAAAAACGTCCAAAATATAAGACTTCAATGACATTCCAGAATAGAAAAGAGCATCGTTTACGAAAGTCTAATGTAAATTAAATCTGGAAATGCCTTAAGAGATATGAGGATACAATTTTTTCAGTAATTCACTTTGTATTTTTAAAAATGTTGTCATAGCTAGAGTAATATTTCTTTTTATTACAAATTTGAAATAATATGAAAAAAAGAAATATTTTCACCTTTAATGCGATTATGTAGTATTTTTTAATCGTAAAAATAAACGGGTAACTTATATATATATAGCCATTAATTAAACATTACCGACCATAATCAAAAACCGTAATATTGTGAATGAAGTGGCAATAAAAAAGGATGCCACAAACCTATAATATAGAAATGTATGTATAAAATAAAGTGCATTATACTTAATTACAAGAATTAATACGTAAGAAAAAAAGAAGAATATGGATTCCGAAAAAATTGAAAAACTTATACATTGAATTACGTTTTCAAGAGTACAGAATTCAATGGTATAAGCAAATCGGTAGTTTTCTGTGAGAAAAAAAGCTAAAAGCTGATTTTTTTTTTCTCCTGTACCCAAACAACCAATATAACCAAAAGAATAGTTTTAAGATGAAAACAGAACATTATCAAATGGCATGAAATGGAAAAAAACACTACAAACCCATTAAATATTTAATTTATAGCAATAGAAATCTTACACAACATACCGAATAAATTCCCAGTTGATTTTTAAAATATCTTCCCGCACTATGTATATATATATATATATATATATATATATATATCCTTTTTTTTTCTATTTTCTTACCCCCTCCTATAGTAAAATATTACAAAGTATTTTTTTTCGAATTCTGTTTATAAAAAGTGCAATTATTTATAATATACTGAATTAATCAGCCTACTTTTTCTGAATTCAATTTAAACTTTGTCAATATGCGTGATACTAACGCGTGATTAAGTGCTGCGCGCATGATGAAACTCTAAATTATGCATATAGAAAACAATTTTTGAACGAAATAGAATCATAATACACCTACTTGACACCTACTTGTAACTTTAAACCAAAATATATGCAAAAAGTTTTGTTTAAAATTTAATTTTAGCACAAAAAAGAAATGTAAAAAAATTTTCAAGTTTTTCAAATGCAAATTAATAAATAACCAAAATATGTGATTTTTTTTTCTTTTTTTGGTTTTAGCATGTAGACTATAAAGAAATGCATATTTGGTTAATTTTTTTTAAGCTGTAGCTTACATAGTTTTAAAGTAACAGTGCGCGCAAAGTGCAAATTTATTAATCTAAGGAAACGCTTTTTAAAGTTTCAATATGTACGGACATTCAATTATACTCACCGTGTATAAGTGATTATAACTCTAGAAATAATACAGATTTTTGAATGGGTTTTTTGCATATTGTTGAGAAATTTTAAATCATTCAGAATAAACCGAAAACCGAAAACTGATTTTTTGAAAATTTAAAGTCCCTGTACCCCCTTAACAGATTTTCAAATTTATCAAACCTTATCTTCTACGTGCCTCGTGACACTATTTTAGATATAAATTTATGGCTTGTGGGACAGTGCTTTATTAATGATTTATGGAGCATGATAGTGTTTAAAAACTTTAGTGCAGTAGATAAAAGTGTATCGATAAGACTGAGAATACGAGGCATAGTTTGTAATCTAGAGTCGACGTTGAAAAATCTCTTTCAGGTTTTAAAATTTATTTCCCTAATATAATATTGTCTTGGAATAAGGTACTATATAAATTTGATTAAATAAAAATCACTCTATATAATACCAATGGCATTGCAGAGTACAAAAGAGTATCGTTTACGAAAATCTAATGTAAATTAAATCTGAAAATACCTTGGTAGACGTGAGGATTCAATTTGTTCAATAATTCAATTTGTATAAATACTTCAACACTTTCCAACACATTCAAAATACCGTAAGAAAACTTTACAATTTATTAAGGCGAAATATGTCTAAATAAACAACTTATAAAATGCATAATACATTTGCATAAAAGAATGTTTGGAATTAAGATGAATATTGGGAAAAATATCTCAATATATTTGTGCAGCCCTGAATATGGTCCACCGATTCATATGTATATTACTTAGTATGTTAAAAGATTTTTTTTAATTAAATGCATAGAACAGTTGAAATTTCCCATTTAGTAATTTCAGTCAATAACTTGAGATTTTTATATGGCCGTGTATATGATCTATAGACTTTATACTAGCAAAGTAATATGCAAAATTTTGTTAAATTTGAAAACGAGTATCATAAACGAAAACACATTTCCAGCAATTATTTTTCGTGCGCACAACTGCAGTCAAATATTTTATTGTATACCTGTAAATAAACGATAAATGATATGCACACCAGATTCTATAGTAAGTGTTTTGTAATATACCTCAGTGATATATTCAAATTCCAATATATTTAAGATAGTGTAATGTTAGTAACTTCTTCACGGTCGCTTAGTATTTGGAAAAACCATAAAAAAGTACCTATTTCTTTTATTACATAAATTGTATTATTATAAGGTTTCTAAATAAAATATGCAATTAGTTTTTTTAAGGAAAAAAATAAAGATGTTATAGAACAAATTCGCATTTGTAGAAAAGCCATCATGTGAGAATTCTGTGTCTTAATGTTTGTTTTACACCATACAAATTAATGCGAATAAGACCTTTATTTTTAACATCTTAGATCTTTATTTATCATCATCACACAATTTTTTTACAAATAATATTTGAAATAATATATATACATTAAATTTGGATTGTTAATAATTTTTTGAGTGTTATATTTTGAAACATGCAATACAAATCCCAGCATTACAATCAGCGCCAAAAGCCAAACACAAGCAGGAATATTTAAAGATTTCACACTGAAATGCCTGTTAATTTTTTTTTTTTTGTTGTTGTTTGTTTCAGGAGCTTTTTACAGCAATTAAATCTTCTTTTGAGTGCCCCAGTAAATGGACCATTAACGCTACACGCTTCATATTCAATACCGAATATGCCACATTAAGCACCAACAACATACATCTATTTCCTGATAATCTTGCAATACTTACGCGAGTTAGAGTACGGACGGACGGACAGACAGACAGACAGACATAGAAACCGAATTCCTAAAAACTGTTCAAGTATGTTGGAACATGTTAAAATTTATTGCCTTAACTAGATTATAACTTCCCTTTGATTATAAGTTTATTGAAATAATATAGAAAATGAAAAGAAATATTTTTACCTTACTGACATGTATTGTAATACGATGAAAGTGTATGCCAAACCAAATGCAAAGTTCGATAAGAAGTTCTGGTTGAAAATTAAATATTTTTATCCCGGTTATTCACAATTGACCTTTTTCTTAGATGCCTAATCATTCTTATGGAAAAATTCCTTATTAATAAGACTTCTATTCAACTAAGGAAAGAACGATAGTTTTACTTTAAACAAAGCAGAAGATTTCATTATCTGAGATACTCTGTCTTTAGCTTACAATACATGATAAACTCAAAGATTTCAAAGGATTATATTATTTTTTTATCGTCTTTTAAAGACGTAAAACGTTTTTGCTATTAGGCTATATATTTTGCTAACTTATATATTCTAACGATTATAAAACCTGAAGCATGATTAGAGGAAGATTAATAAATAAGCCTAAAATACATGTATATGATGTAGCAGAAATTAAATAAACCAAGACACAATATTTCTACAATTCTACTTTGAAATTATGCCCATAAAGTAAAATTTATCGTTAAACAAAATTAATTGTATTCCAAAAAAATTATTTAAAAAATTGCACACATGATTCTTATGCTTGCTGTATAACCTGTGGTTTGAAAAATCTATCGCTCCTAGAGATCTACAAACTTAGTTCAAAATAATAGAAGATGGCGGTACATGTATTAGTGCACCTTGGACTCAGAATTTTAAATTGTGACAATTTTCAAACATATTAATTGAAAACTAAAATTGGTTGCTCATTATCTTTGATTTTCCTAGGTCTCCTGTATCACGATCGCTTTCATGTACGTCTGAAGAAGACGTGGAAGAAAAACTTTGCGTTTTCTCTAAAAACTTAAAACTGCCCTTCGGAGTGTTTTTTTTTTTTTTTTTTTTTTTTTTTTTTTTTTTTTTTTTACGCAACAGATTTTTCAGAAAATATTGTGGAAGTGGCGTTTTTAACCGAGTTTTGGGGCGAAAGAAGAAAAACCACTGAAGGAAGCATGAAAAACGTCTTTGTGACGTGATCAATATCGATTATATCTCAATAGGCCATTTATTATTAAAAAAAATGGAAAACATAGTTCGGTTCCAAAGAGATTCCATATCAGGCCTTCAAATTTTATATCTTTCCGTTAAGAAATGAATTTGTAAATGTGTTAAAACGTTTTGCTCTTGTTGAACAGAGTAGTTAAGAGCAGCCTAAAAAAACATTTATGTTTAAACAATTTTTTTTTAAATGTTTCGTGAAGGTCATTTTTCATTTTGAATTTCCTTATTTCTCAAGTAACTCATATTACTGAAAATCATGTGAGTCGATAACTAGCTACTAAATGTGGGTGTTAGCTGGGATTGTTTGGAATTATTTTTCTATATTTGAGCTAACCCAAGCGAGTCTGAAGAAGTAAAAATTATGTTTTGAAGAATAGGCGCAAAGTATGCCTTCTCATGAGATATATGTTTTTTTTTTTTTTAATGTGCCATCTGGAAATGTCTTGTTGTTGTGCAGGAACGAAATATTTATTTTCTGTGAATAATGTTGCTTTTTGCTATTAAATACATTATTTTTCATTGCACAATATCAGAGTTATGCTACAACCAAAATATGTACTATAAGGTGTAAATTTGAATAAAAAAAAGTATACTGCACAGCACAAATAGAAGCCCTTAAAATAAAACTTATTTAAAAATACAATTGTTTTACATATACAAAACTTTTTTATGTAAAAAATGCGGAGGACACGTTTTTATTTAGTATGTTTTCCTACTTAATCATTTGTAGGTATTACCATCATAGGTGCTTCACTTTCGATCTTTTAAAACGTGCATACAAACATTCATTAACACGTTGAAATTGCGTAATTTTTATTCAAATTTTGTTACAAATTGTGTTATAACACACCATACATGAACATCAGATGCTATAGCCTGTGGGGGTGGAACATAATGTTTTGTAGTTAAAAGGAAAATGCACTATAAAAAATTCTTAGTTTAAAAGTTCTATCTTCTGTCACATTTACAAATATTTTAATACTATATTTGAAACAAAGTTTACATTAGATATGATGTCAGTTACCCAATTATCGTGTACATTCCGTGATTTTTATGATGTCATGTAATTTTACACAAAGTAATGCAAATTCGTTGATTTTTACGTTAAAATACCTTCGTTATTTTTATTTATAAATTAAAATCCAGAATAGGAATAAATGTATTTAAAAATCAGGACGATAAGTAAATGGCGTAAACATATTAAAAAAATAGTTGTCAGTAAAACTTTTTGTCAGTTTTGGGTATTATATTTAATATTTAATTTTTTTTAATAAAAAGGTGGGAAATATTTAATTTAAAATAAAATTTAAAAAGGCGAATGTTTATCACAGTCACAATGTGTATACCTAAAATTTTCAAAATATTTATAAAAAAAAAATGTTTTTATGTTTGAATGATATGTTCAAAGAAAATAAAACCGTTCTCAAATAATTAATCATACACACAGTTTTTAACAGCATCAAGAATGAGTATTATATATATGTATATATATGCAGTGTTCTAATTACATAAAGCCGTTGTTAAATATTAAAACATGCATTTTTTTTTTTATTGCCCAAACCAGAATTTACGATATTAAATCATTTTTTATGATCGCAATATAACATCTGCTAGAAACATAACATGACTATTTTAATGAAATATCCGAACGCTGAGGAATTTTTCAATTTGCATATTTTAGCCGTTTTTTTTTTTTTTTTTTTTTTTTTTTTTTTTTTTTTTTTTGTCAATTTTATTAAAAATAAACTTAACAGTACGTTTTAATTTAAAATACGCTCTTAAATTTAAATAATTTTTACTTTTACTTACATTTCCATTTTTTGTGGGTGCCATGTGTCCTTTATGTATAACTTTCAAACTAAAAAAAATATAAAAATATTACCCTAAAAAAGTATATGATTTTACGTTTATCCATTTTTCTGAATCTTCTTAATATTTCTACATAAAACTTAGATTAATTATTAAAATATTTCAAATATTTTTTTCGCTTTTTGGGTCGTACTTTTATTTTAGTTTTCCTTTTTATGTAATTTAAAGACATTCCATGTTTAAAAAGGAATTAAAATTCATTATATATTAAACGCACCTTTGAAAAAAAAACGCAAATACAAAACTCGGTGCATAACATAGAAAAATGTTCTATCAAATCTATTTCAATAAAATTGCATATGTTTCTGCTTCAGTATAGAATTTTGGAAATAAAAAGTGTTATAAAATTAAATGACGAATCTACTCAAATAAAATGTTATGTTAATTAAATCAGCTATGATTAAAGTTTTAATATGTGGTTTGTTTGTGACTATAATTATTTCAAAGTCAAACAGACTTTAGGTTCTTTTAATTTCGAAATTTAAAAAATCGTTAACTTTTATATATTAATTTTAATAACTTGTAACAGGAGTTTAATTATTTATTAAATAACAGTTTTTCTTGTTATCTAGTGTGTATTACGCACGATTTACATATAATTTTTATTAAAATTATCTATGCATAATTATATTAAAACACTCTAATGATCAAAGTATAACTGAATTAGTGACTTCAAAAACTCTATAAGCCCTTGATTAAAGATTTTCAGTAATCAATAAAACTTTACTGGATGCAGTTCTAGATATTTAAGAGCTTTTAAGATTTCACTTTATTTATTAAGTATTTAAATATGTATATCTGTTATCATATACTAATTATTAAAAAAAAAATAGCGTTTCGCTCGAGAAATATTTTGTACCCCGCATATTTCTTAATTTCAATTAAAATAAATTGCTGTTTATTTTAAGGTTAATTTTATGCCAAACACGAAAACCATTGATACAATATTTAAAAAACCTTAGCAAAAGCTTATGTTACTATATTTTTTAAACATGTGCAGTTATATTAAACCTATATATTTTTTAAATATACACTAGTGTACAAAGCACACCAACGGGAGCAACTAAAGTTAGTATTACAGTACACAGGTGCCAAGAATATGGATTTAGAATGCCACTATTTACGAATAGTAATGCCAGTCTTATTAAATAGTATGATTTTTCAATTAACACGTATATTACTATTCGAAAATAGTGAAGTTCCAATTCTAAAATATTTTGCATATATACAGTAACCCCTTGAGCTCTATCGCTGTTAGTGGATGTAGCGGGTGAGTAAAAAGTCCGTATAAACTTTAAAAAATCATAAAAACCGAAAAAATAACCGAAATGAGTAACTGTTTGCAGGATAAGCATCTATAGGTCGCGGGAATTTTTTAAAGAAAGAAATAAAAAATAACTCAAAAATTAGCCGACAGATGGCGCTGGTTTGTGCGATTTTGGTAGGAAATATGCAAATGAAACTGTTATAAGAACTTGCACTCCTAATCCAGAACTTGTTCACATAAAAAAAAAACTTCACCAACAAATCTTTATCCTTCATACTCAGCCCCACCAGTGGCTGAGAGGTTCTGCTCCCGAAGCTGGTAGACGGGAGGTACTGGGTTCGAAACCAATCGCGCCCGTCGGCCTAATCGTTCGGAGTTTTCGTGGTTTTCTTCGAACATTGGATTTCCGAGAGTTAATACGGGTTAGGTTTCCTTAGAAAGACCCCCACAAAGGGCACTCCCCCCTGGGCCTATATTTCTCGTGCAGATAATTGGTCGTCATAAATACAACCAACCAACCAACCTTCATACTCAACGTCCTTGATCAAGTACACGGATCACAACGGTGAAGTAGTTCTGGATTAGAAGCGCAAATTCTTAGAACTGTTTCATTTGCAAATTTCCTCCAAAATCGCCATCTATCGATTGTTTTTTGAGTTATTTTTTATTTCTGTATTTAAAAATTCCCGTTACCTATAGATGTTAATCCTGCAAACAGTTTTTCATTTTGGTTATTTTTTCGGTTTTTATGATTTTTTAAAAAGTTTATACGGACTATTTGCTCACCCGGTATGTCACTGGCCACCGGTGTTGTGGCATCTGGCTGATATATATATATATATATATTTTTTTTTTTTTTTTTTTGAAATTTTGAATTTACACAACAAAAATTTAACTGGTAATTTTCTTTCAATTTATTTATGGAGAAAAACAATTGCCTTGTAAAGCAAAAAGAAGAGTTAAAATTTTCTGGTGATCATTCGGAATGTCTAATTAAAAAATCAGCCAGATATCATGAATTACATTACGTAAGTCATGATATACGGCTGATATCAAAAATGATAATAACGGAATAAATATTAGGTGACGTTGTTGGAAATGACCAAAATAGCATGTTGTACGCTGCGTACGTCATAGAGCGCAAGATGTTAACGCAATAAATCGCATTTCCGATGGTGGTCGTTTTCGTTTTTTAAAGTTGTTGGTCCTTAGGGAAGTTGTATTGGTATTTGGATTGAATACTGCTAATTTTGTAATAAACGATAGTTTGGATGGAGAGGGATAAAGGAATGTATACAATCATTGTCTGCATATGTAAGCATACCTTCAAGCACAGGTTTTCTAAATAAAATTAATAAAAAATGACTGTTGTAGTATTTGCAATCACCAGTTTAATCGATAAACACTAATCTTGAACGTTAAACACTTTAAACCGTAAAATTTCGCAAATTATCCCACAGATTAGGACTTGAATTTTTTTTTTAAACGTCTCTTCTTACTATCACAGAGTATTGGCTTTTATGCAGTGTGTAATTTGCTTGCCGTGATGTATAGCTATATAATACTATTTTTTCAAATATATCCATCGATTCCTATCTTTGTTTTTTCTTAAAACAAAAACAACCGTTCCGATATAATACGAGAAACATTTATACGATTGTATGATAATGAAAAATTCAATACTGACATTTTTGTGTTGCGTACTTTTTTATTTATAGAAAAATCCGAAATCTCTAAATATTTTAAGGAGTCTCAGCACTCTTAAAATTGAAAAAAATGAAAAAAAAAAGACCCTTTTCAACATTAAATATCTTAAAATGTCTTTTATTTTAATTGAGATAAAAAATGATATAAGTATGTTCTTCCATTTCAATTATTTAAAAATGGGATAATGCAGAATTTGCATTTACAGGGGGCTCCAAACTGTCAGACATTTGACCAGCCAAAAATCGGCATAACAGATTACGCGCAGGATGACAAAAGATATTTTGAAACTAGAATGAAAATTTTGGTGCCTACTTATACTTCAGATTGTAGTATTTACCGTGAACCTAAATAAATTTGTATTTAAAGCATTTTTATATTTTTAATACAAAGTTGTATTTAACTAATGCAAAATTTAGAAAATTTCAAAAATATAATCACTTAAAATTTTTGAAACAATAAAAAGGAAATTTTAGGTTCAGTTTATACAGACTAATATGAAACGTATGTTTTAAAAATTTCATGAAAAAAATTTAGAAGTTTTTGAGATTATATGCGCATTATGCCCAAAAATTTCATTTCGAGAAAAATGACTTCAATATTTCGGAAACGCCACTTCAGCTATTGAGCGAGAATAATTCTAAAAGCCATAACTTCTGTTCTAAAGGGAATTTCAAGAAAACAACTAAATGAAACCGTTCAGAAAAGGTAGGAGTTTAACAAATCAAAAAATTAAAATTTCGAAAATTTTAAAGCTTTAAGAGTCCTGAGGCTCCTTAAAACATTTAGTTTCTTAAATTTTAAATTAATTGCAAACACTTCAAAAAGTATTATTTTGTTTCCTTAATTGGTTCAAAATTCTCCTCCAGCAATAATACAAGAAGCTCTGTTATACAAATTCAGAAAAGGCTTTTTGTTTTTCAAACTGATAAAAAAAAAACCACGAAATTTTAAATTTGTATGATTCATTTACCGAACCGTTTAGTTGAATTAAAAATAACTTACTCTCAATTCTTATCTATCGTTCATTATGTAGTTACATGAAGTCTATTTAGCAGCGTTAGTCGCATACTATTTGCCATATGTAATCTCAGTGAATTGTGTCCAATAGAGTTGTTCAGGAAATTTTGGATTGTTGAATGTTGGTAAATTAAGCAGTGTTTTCTAATTGCAGGTTTGTACAAACACATATCTGATTGAAAACTTTTCAATTTGTATTAAATGTCTGTGATACATGGAAAAGTAGCTTACCCTATATTTTACCTTATGTATATGAGCGACAAAAATGCGTTCGTATTTATTTTTTATACGGTCCATAAAAACCCATTAATTGTTTTACTTAAAAGAATTATTAATTTAAAAATTTGCACGAACGCAAAATATATAATTATTTTTTTTCTGTATTTTCTTTTACACGTGACCACTATTCATATTTTTAAATGCATATTTTAAAGCAAGACATATTCGCGTGTAACAGTGACCTCATAATGATGGTGGCACAGATGTGTCCAATACTTTTAGATTTGGGTTTAATTTTTAACTTCTAGACATCGCACAATTTGAGTTTTCTCACCTCCGAATAGATGCAAAATGTACTTTAAAACGCACTTAATATATATATATATATCTCACTCAATAATTTATTGCAATTTTTAACACGGCAGTAGTCTCGCGTCGGTGTTTTTCCTAAACAAATGTGAGTTCTCGTTCCTAGCCCATATCCCCTTCTAAGCACAGTGGAAATATTCTATGTAGTTGAAGTTAAAAAATCACCGCCGTTATTAAATAATAAGATGTCACTGTTTTAGCGTCTGTTTTTACGAGGAAATTTGAAATGCGGGAAAAAAAAATGTGCAAAGATGACTAATGTCATAGTTATGAATATCGAGTATGATTATATTTATATTTATTCAATAATGGCGTTATTGATTCAATCTAAATCTTTCTTCTTGGTACTTTGGAATCGGGCTTTACTTTTGGGAGTATCATTTCGTCAAATTATTTGTAAATTGTCTGCATGATTATGAATAAAAAGGCAGAAACATACAGTAATCTTTAATTTTGATTTTTTTAATTATAAAAAATAATTTAATTTGTAGAAATAATATATTAATTACATTTATAGGAAGAATTTATTATTTAAGAAATTAGAATTTAATTTTTATACAAAGAATTTATTCTTTAAATTTATAGAAATAATACATTATTTAAATTTATAATAAGAATAAAAAAGAACTAGCTAATGCCAGTTCTTTTTTCCTTTTTCTAAATACTCTAACTCTCCCTAGAAAAATATATAATTTACACAAACTGCATATTTACAACTCAATTCAGATGTAATATCTGAATAATAAATTGAAACAGTTTTTTTGTTTTTCAATATTCTGTACATGGGGACCGGACACAAAACAGATCGAACGTGACCAATAACCTTCTGGAAAAAGTCACGACTACACTAGCATTAAATAAGCTTCAATCTTACATTTTTAATCTATCCCTATAGCGTACAGCCCGATTTCAGAATATTTCACAGTTTGTACTTAATACGATATAAATTCTTCATCATTTTGTTTTCAACTGATACTGCATAACGAAATTAAAACTCACTCAATAAAAATAAGTAAATAAATAAACACAGCACAAGTTCAACTGATATTTAATTGAACTTTGCGCTTAATGAATGGAAACAAATGAGAAATAAAATCTGTGATAAATAATGAAATATTTGACAATGGCTATGGACTCCTGCAAAACAAGTAATAAGAAAGTATCAATTTTTGTACATTTAAAATTTTTATTTGGATACATATACTACGCCGTTTTTTTATTTTAAAATGCTCTTTTAATCTTATACTATAACACAAGCAAAAATTTTGTGTGTGGGTGTATGTAAATTTTATCTCGAAAACGGTTTTAATGATCTTGACTAAATTTTGCATTTTACCATTTTCGGGCACGAAAAAAACATTGGGCTGGGTCAAATGTTTGATTAGTGTGTCATTTTGGGTCATAATGGGTCAGGGTCAAGTTAATAATATCTAAAAAACGGCTCAATTGATTTTGACTTAATTTTGTATCTTACCAATTTCGGGCTCGATAAGACTATTGGGCTAGGCCACAAGTTCGAGAAATTTCTATTGGTGGGTCATTTTGGGGTCACTATGGGTCAAGACAATTTTATCTGAAAAACGGCTCTAACCATTTTGACTAAATTTCTATTCTATCGTTTTGGAGTACGAGAAGACCGTTGTACTAAGTCACATGTTAAAGAAAACTCGATTAGTGGGTCATATTTTGGGCACTCTGGATCAAGGTAATTTCATCTGGAAAACGATTCTAACGATTTTGATTAAATTTGTATTATATCATTTTGGATTACGAGAAGACCGTTAGGCTAATTCACATGATAGAGAAAATTCGACTGTTTGGTCATATTTTGGATTACTGTGGGTCAAGCTAATTTTATCTAGAAAATGGCTATAACGATTTTGAATAATTTTGTATTCTACCGTTTTCAGTCTTGAAAAGACCATTGAGCTAGGTCGCATGTTCAAGAAAATTCGATTAGTGGGTCATTTTGGGTCACAATGAGTAAGATAATTGTATATAAAAAACGCCTCAATCGATTTTGACTAAATTTTGTATCCAAACGTATTCGTGCACGAGAAGATCATTTGACTAGGTCACATGTTCGAGAGAATTCGATTAATGGGTAATTTTGATCATTACGTGTCAGGGTAAAACTAATTATATCTAAAACTTGGATCAATCGATTTCGACTAAATTTTGTAATTAACCGTTTTCGGACACGAAAAGACTAATGAGCTATGTCATATGTTCGAGAAATTTCGATTAGTTTGTCATTTTGGGGTCATTATGGGCCAAGCTGATATTATCTAAAAACGGCTCTAACGATTTTGATTAAATTTTGTGTCTGATCGCTTTGGATTATGAAAAAACCGTTGGGCTAAGTCACATGTTAGAGAAAATTCGATTAGTTGTCATTTTTGGTTCACTACAGGTCTGGGCTAAGATTATCTAAAAAGGCTGTAACTATTTTGACTAAATTTTGTATCTTGCAGTTTTAATTTATGAGAAGACCTTTGTGCTAGGTCACATGCTCAAGAAAAATCGGTTAGTGTGACATTTCAGGGTCACTACGGGTGAATGCCTTTCTTGGGAATAACGGTTGAAACAGTTATTAAAGTTTAAACAGTGGGCATTAAACGAAAGCGCGAAGTTGGCAAAATTTAGTCGAATTTGTTTACATTTGACGAAATGTTTGCGATATTGGCGAGATTTGGATAGAAAAATCAAACTCCTACCAATGTCAAAATACATACTTGGTAACAAATGAAAGAAAGTCGCCAATTTTTTAAGTATTTACAAACTTTGACGACATTTATTTAAATAGTTGGCTTTCAAAATCTGAAGGAATTTTTTTTATATTCTAAATAGTAGTCGATATACATGATTCAACCAATCAGAGTTCATTAAACGTTCTTAATAAAAGTGACATTGTTCCGCAAAACGCATATCTGTTTCAGAACTGCAACGGTCACATCAATGTCGATTTTTTATCGAGATGAACACAAATATAATTTTAACCGAGCTTAGCTCGAGCTTCCCCGCTTGTATCGTTTATAACCAAGAAAGTTAATTAACTATTAAAGTTTTCTTTTAAAGTGATTTAAATCTGTGTTCTTTATACTTGGTAATATGTCCTCTTACCCACACTGTAAAAAAAAAATCTGTAAAGTTACTAAACAATTTCTAGGAAACTGGGATTCCAGGAACTTTTTATGTAACGGCAACAGCAAAAATTTCTGTAACAGAATCTGTTACAGGAATTTTTCTTGTTGCCGTTACATAAAATGTTCCTGGAATCCCAGTTTCCTAGAAAAATTTTAGTAACTTTACAAATTTTTTTTTACAGTGCAGGATGACCAGATATGGAGACATTTATATTTAATCAGCAGATGTTGTAAATATTAAAACCTTTAAAACAATTCGTGTTATTGTAGAATAAAAATATTAGTTTTATTTTTGTTATAGACGAAAAGAAATTGGAATTTTTTTTTTTTAATTGTCTCACTGATTTCTAAATTTTTGATTTAATTTTTTAAAGTATCTGTTCTAGTAAAACTATACTAATTCCTTATTTTTTAATTCTTCTTAATGCTTTGAAATCGGTGTTTACTTTTGTCAGTAACATTTTGTCATACTATTAAAAAAAAAAAATCTATACATGATTATGAATCAAAATGCGGAACTAAACATACCATAATCTTTAATTTAATGTTTATAAAAAAAATATTTAAATTTATAGAAATAACATATTACTTAAATTTATTGGAGATATTTAGTATTTAAATTTATAGACAATTTATTCTTTAAATTTACAGAAAGTATTCAGTGTTTAAATTTATAGCAATAATTAATTTTTTTTAAATTTATATAACAATTTTTAAAGATTTTCATTTAAACATTTATATAAAATTTTATTTAATATAACAACAACTAAATCTTTCAAATGGAGGCGAGTATGAAGTAAATAATGAAATACAATCATTAACAATAGCGAGCAGTTTTACTGTAAACATCGAAACTTGTTAAAAACCGATTATCGATCCGAAGTGCAATATATTAATTTTTATAATAATTGTTTAATATTGTCATGGCGTTAAGTATTTTTTATACCTCTACGAGAGATCCACATACGAGAAAAGGTACTTCATTTTTATGGCGCATAATTGCCCGGTAGATGCTGGTAAGACACAAAATATTTTATAGTTTCACAGCTGCATGATTTGCAATAATGTAGAAAAGCATCCGGGAGGATTATCTAATGGGCCCATTATTCTTGTGAAGGGCGTGGCTTTTTATCTCCACTAAGTAAGCGTACATTTCTCTTCCAATCACAGAAATAGTTAATGTTAGTAGAACACCTGAATTACAAATTTAAATATAATGCTAACTTATCATGGATGTGTAATTTGTCATACTTGCTTACTTACTAAATAACTTGTGCTTATAGGTGTAATATTTTCTATCTGCCAGAGATCAATTCGTTACATGATTATTTTTGGAACATCATTTAACACTATCATTTTTGCGCAAGAGAGCAATTTTGTAGTTATGTCTCAAATCCCTTCGGCTTAGCCTATATCGTGTTTACTAATAATCCGAGTATAGATGAATGCGCGTATTTGTCAATGCTGCCATACATCTCATTTAATAAATTCTTAAGACGAAATGCATTTCTGTTTGACCATAAAAGCTCCGTAATCTACCCTCGGCTATAATAAATTGTGAGGAATACCCTCAGCCTTATGTATTAATTCAGCCTCAATACACTTTGTAGGAGTTGTTGGTAAACTTCATATTTTAAGTGTAAAATAATGTCTAGGGAAACTGATTGACTGATATTTTTCTAGATATTAAGATTTTGTGTGTCTACTGTACATCTGTGTTTTATGCTCTACGTTAGTCTTAGATGTTATCAACAGTAATATGAAAAGCCAGTGGTAATACACAACTGAAACTTTGAAAGAAATGATATGATAAAATGCTTAATTTTTTAGTTTTTATTTATTTTTATTTATTTATTTATTTATTTTAACATGCTATTTGCGCTTTTATCAAAGAAAACACATATATGAGGCATTCTCAAATATTTTTGACTTTCAAGCCCATGAATAATAATTTTTGTTTTAGTACATTTTATTTTATTATTATTATTATTATTTATACTGAAAAACATCCAATTGCATGACTGTATAACAATATTAACGAGATAAATAAGTTTTGGACGATGTTGGGGGTCCAATATACCACGAAATACCTTACCATTCATTGTCCCTCATGCTGATTTTAGGTAGCTTTCTCTACAAAAAAGCTACCTATTGCAGCCGTTCGGAGGAAAGCGATTTCAAAAAATTTTGGTATATTTTCATCGATCATGACCCACAGACCCCGAAACCACCCTCCGTTCAAAATTGATATATATATATATATATATATATATATATATATCTGACCTATGTCACACTGTAACTCCCGTAATTATGAACCGATTTCGATGTAATTCGGTGTGTACATAGTACATACCAATGTCTCGACCGAGTTCGTTGGCCAGCTTCATCCGCCATTTTGTTTCAAAATGGCGGCTATTTAAATTTTTTTTTTAAAATTTAAAATTTTAAATGTGGTACCAAAAAATTGAAAATGGAAAAATATTTTTTTCTTATGTATTTGAACTTTATACAAAGATTACGGAGCAGTTTTTGTTTCGTCTATATCTTAAAAAATGGCTGAGTTATAGCATTTTAGGTAGCTTTCATTACAAAAAGCTACCTATTGCAGCCGTTCGGAGGAAAGCGATTTCAAAAAATTTTGGTATATTTTCATCCATCATGACCCCCAGACCCCGAAACCACCCTCCGTTCAAAAGTTGATATATATATATATATATATATATATATATATATATCCATATATATATATATATATATCTGACCTTTGTCATACTGTAACTCTCGAATTTATGAACCGATTTCGATGTAATTCGGTATGTACATAGTACATACCAATGTCTCGACCGAGTTCGTTGGCCAGCTTCATCCGCCATTTTGTTTCAAAATGGCGGCCATTTAAAAAATTTGAAAAAATTTGAAATTTGAAATGTGGTACCAAAGAATTGAAAATGGAAAAATATTTTTTTCTTACGTATTTGACCTTTATACAAAGATTCCGGAGCAGTTTTTGTTTCGTCTATATCTTAAAAAATGGCTGAGTTATAGTATTTTGAATTACTAGCGTGGCTGATATTTTGAAACGTCCTGATATTTGTCACGTGGTAACAGGCGTATTTATGAATCGATTTGGATGTACCTTGGTGTGTACATAGTACATACAAATATCTCGACCGAGTTCGTTGGCCAGCTTCATCCGCCATCTTGTTTCAAAATGGCGGCCATTTAAAAATTTTTTAAAAAATTAAAATTTAAAATGAGATATCAAAAATTTGGAAAATGAAAAAGATTTTTTTCGTATGTGTTTGACCTTAATACAAAGATTCCGGAACAGTTTCTGTTTTGTCCATATCTAAAAAAATGGCTGAGTTATAGCATTTTGAATTTCTATTCTGGCTCACATTTTAAAACGACCTGATTTTTGTCACGCGATAACAAGCGTATTTATGAACCGATTTGGATGTTACTTGGTCTGTACATAGTACATACCAATGTCTCGACCGAGTTCGTTGGCCAGCTTCATTCGCCATCTTGTTTCAAAAGGGTTGCCATTTAAAAAAAATTAATTTTAAAATTTAAAATGAGGTATTAAAAATTGGAAAATGAAAAAGATTTTTTTATGTGTTTGGCGTTGATACAAAGATTCCGGAGCAGATTTTGTTTCTGAAAATTTGTTCTTTTGTTTATATTTTAAAAAATGGTTGGATTATAGCACTTTGAATTTCTAGTATGGCTAACATTTTGAAACGATCTTGTATTTGTCACGCGATAACACACGTATTCGCCTATTTCCATGTAAGAAGGCATGTGGATAGTATACATCAATATCTCAGCCAAATATAAGTTACTTTAAATAAAAGCAGCTTGGATAAAGCTGACTAATTTCGCGAAATTCTCATTCATAATGATTTAGTATTGATAAAAATTAGTATTGAATCTCCTATATTCGGTTTTCACTAAATTGAGCTTCTTGTGTTTGAATAATATAAGTTGGCAATTTTAAAATAAGGAATTTGAAAGCTACATCTTCCTCCCGGCACTGGCCGGAAGGACTTTTGAATTTCTAGCGTGGCTGACATTTTGAAACGTCCTGAATTTTGTCACGCGATAAAAAGCGTATTTATGAACCGATTTGGATGTAACTTCGTTTGTACATAGTACATACCAGTGTCTCGACCGAGTTCGTTGGCCAGCTTCATCCGCCATCTTGTTTAAAAATGGCAGCCAATTATTTTTTTAAGAAAAATTTAAATTTGAAATGTGGTACCAAAAAATTGAAAATTGAAAAAGTATTTTTTTTTATATATTTGACCTTGATACAAAGATTCGGGAGCAGTTTTTGTTTCGTCTATATCTTAAGAAATGGCTGAGTTATAGCACTTTGAATTTCTAGCGTGGCTGACATTTTGAAACGTTCTGATTTTTCTCACTTAATAACAGGCGTATTTATGAACCGACTTGGATGTACCTTGGTGTGCACATAGTACATACAAATATCTCGACCGAGTTCGTTGGCCAGCTTCATCCGCCATCTTGTTTCAAAATGGCGGCCATTTAAAAAAATTAAAAAATAAAAAAAATTAAATGAGATACCAAAAAATTGGAAAATGAAAACGATTTTTTTTGTATGTGTTCGACCTTAATACAAAGATTCCGGAACAGTTTTTCTTTCGTCTATATCTAAAAAAAAAATGGCTGAGTAATAGCATTTTGAATTTATCTTGTGGCTGACATTTTAAAACGACCTGATTTTTGTCACGCGATAACAGGCGTATTTATGAACATATTTGGATGTAACTTGGTCTGTACATAGTACATACCAATGTCTCGACCGAGTTCGTTGGCCAGCTTCATTCGCCATCTTGTTTCAAAAGGTTTGCCATTTAAAAAAATTAAATTTAAAATTCAAAATGAGGTATTAAAAAATTGGAAAATGAAAAAGATTTTTTTTATGTGTTTGGCCTTGATACAAAGATTCCGGATCAGTTTTTGTTTCTGAAAATTTGTTCTTTTGTTGATATCTTAAAAAATGGTTGATTTATAGCACTTTGAATTTCTAGCATGGCTAACATTTTGAAACGATCTTGTATTTGTCACGCGATAACACACGTATTCGCCTATTTCGATGTAAGAAGGCATGTGGATAGTATACATCAACACCTCGACCAAGTTCGCTGGCCAGATCCATCAGCCATCTTGTTTCAAAATGGCGGCCATTAAATAAAAAATATATATATTTAAAGTGAGGTGCAAAAAAATTAGAAATTGAAAAAGGTTTCTTTCTTAAGTATTTGATCTTGATATAAGGATTCAGGAGCATTTTTTGTTTGTCTTTACCTTAAAAAAGGGCTCAGATATAGCAGTTTCAATTTCTATTGTGGGTGACATTTTGAAAAATCCGATTTTTTGCATGCGACAGCACTCCTATATATTAACCGATTCCGATGTGAGTGAGCATGTGCACAGCAATTACTAAGGTCTCGACCAAGTTCACTGCTTAGCCTCATCCACCATGTTATCTTAAAATGACAGGCACTTTAAGAAATTGCCGAATTTGGCAGCCAAATATAAGTTACTTTAAAGAAAAGCAGCTTGGATAAAGCTGACTAATTTCGCGAAATTCTCATTCATTATATTGATAAAAATTAGTATTGAATCTCCTATATTCGGTTTCCACTAAATTGAGCTTCGTGTGTTTGCATGATATAAGTTGGCTTTTTTAAATAAGGATTATGAAAGCTACCTCTTCCTCCCGGCACTGGCCGGAAGGACATTTTACGTTTGGAGCTGTCTGTGTAAAATTGTTTCAATAAAAGTAATTCGATGTATTTTTTTTCCGAAACAAGGACTAATGTTTTACATAAATATGTATCAAAAAATTAACCTGCACACATTTTTACGGTTGATATTATTTTTTGAACTATGTCCCTGGATTTTAGTACTCTTACAGCCCCTCTTGGTAAAATTATACAGAAAACCACTTCAGATGCTGTCACATAATTTTTCTCCCACTTTTTTCTCATGCAGACGTATGCTAGAGAATGAATGGCTAAAATTCCTTGACAGAAAATTTACTGCAGAATTTAAATCAGCATTTAAATATCTATTTTATGCATCGTGGCTTTATTAGTATTCTTACCGTCCCATGGTTTATTCCTGCACTTTACGAGGTAAATCATTATTTTTACTTTTAATCCGATGTAAATAACTGTTTTGTAAAAAATCAATGAACAATGTGGTTATCAATTAATCTTAACATGATTTGCCTAAAAATAGGTGGTAATTTTCTTTACCGTCCCGTCCTTAATATCCTTTTTTTCCTTATCGTCTCTTTTTTTTTTTCCTTACCGTCCCCTTTTAGGTAGCTTTCATTACAAAAAGCTACCTATTGCAGCCGTTCGAAGGAAAGCGATTTCAAAAAATTTTGGTATATTTTCATCGACCATGACCCCCAGACCCCGAAACCACCCTCCGTTCAAAATTGATATATATATATATCTGACATATGTCACACTGTAACTCTCGTATTTATGAACCGATTTGGATGTAATTCGGTGTGTACATAGTACACACCGATGTCTCGACCGAGTTCATTGGCCAGCTTCATCCGCCATTTTGTTTCAAAATGGCGGCCATTTAAAATTCTTTTAAAAATTTAAAATTTGAAATGTGGTACCAAAAAATTGAAAATGGAAAAATATTTTTTTCTTATGTATTTGACCTTTATACAAAGACTCCGGCGCAATTTTTGTTTCGTCTATATCTTAAAAAATGGCTGAGTTATAGCATTTTGAATTTCCAGCGTGGCTGACATTTTGAAACGTCCCGAATTTTCTCACGCGATAAAAGGCGTATTTATGAACCGATTTGGATGTAACTTCGTTTATACATAGTACATACCAATGTCTCGACCGAGTTCGTTGGTCAGCATCATCCGCCATCTTGTTTAAAAATGGTAGCCATTTAAATTTTTAAGAAAAAATTAAATTTGAAATGTGGTACCAAAAAATTGAAAATTGAAAATATATTTTTTTCTTATGTGTTTGACCTTGATAAAAAGATTCGGGAGCAGTTTTTGTTTCGTCTATATCTTAAAAAATGGCTGAGTTATAGCATTTTGAATTTCTAGCATGGCTGACATTTTGAAGTGCCCTGATTTTTGTCACGTGATAACAGATGTATTTATGAACCGATTTGGATGTAATTCGGTGTGTACATAGTACACACCAATGTCTCAACCGAGTTCGTTGGCCAGCTTCATCCGCCATCTTGTTTCAAAATGGCGGCCATTTAAAAAAATTTAAAAAAAATAAAATTTAAAATGAGATACCAAAAAATTGGAAAATGAAAAAGATTTTCTTCGTATGTGTTTGACCTTAATACAGAGATTCCGGAACAGGTTTTGTTTCGTCTATATCTAAAAAAATGGCTGAGTTATAGCATTTTGAATTTCTATTGTGGCTGACATTTTAAAACGACCTGATTTTTGTCACGCGATAACAGGCGTATTTATGAACCGATTTGGATGTAACTTGATCTGTACATAGTACATACCAATGTCTCGACCGAGTTCGTTGGCCAGCTTCATTCGCCATCTTGTTTCAAAAGGGTTGCCATTTAAAAAAAAGTAATTTAAAATTTAAAATAAAGTATTAAAAAATTGGAAAATGAAAAAAAAAAATTGTGTGTTTGGCCTTGATACCAAAGATTCTGGAGCAGTTTTTGTTTCTGAAAATTTGTTCTTTTGTTTATATCTTAAAAAATATTGAATTATAGCACTTTAAATTTCTAGCATGGCTAACACTTTGAAACGATCTTGTATTTGTCACGCGATAACACACGTATTCGCCTATTTCGATGGAAGAAGGCATGTGGATAGTATACATCAATATCTCAACCAAGTTCGCTGGCCAGCTTCATCAGCCATCTTGTTTCAAAATGGCGGCCATTAAATTAAAAAAAAAATTATATTTAAAGTGAGGTGCAAAAAAAAAAAAAAAAAAAAAAAAAAAAAAAAAAAAAAAAATTAGAAATTGAAAAATGTTTCTTTCATAAGTATTTGACCTTGATATAAGCATTCACGAGCATTTTTACTTTCTTCTATCTTCAATAGAAGAAAGTATTGTAATCGAAATTTTTTTCGACTTCCGGTTTTCGACGGATTTACACGTTTTAGGGGTCAGAGATTCCAAAAAACATGTTTATAGAAAATGTCTGTCTGTCTGTGTGTCCGTCTGTCCGTCTGTCCGTCCGTCCGTCTGTCCGTCTGTCCGTCTGTCCGTCCGTCCGTCTGTCCGTCTGTCTGTCGCCATTCTACCATCAAAAAGTGTATGAAGTTATGCATAGAATTGAACCAAATTTTTATTTTAAGTTTTTGGCTATGGCAAGCAGATCCTCCCTGAATTTGGAAAAAATTCGCCGGTAGGGGGCGCTATAATATCAATTTTTGTGCGATTTTGAATATTGTACCATCCAAAAGTGTATGAAGTTATGCATCGAATTAAACCAAATTTTTATATTAAGTTTTCGGATATGGCAAGTAGGTCCTCCCTGCATTTGGGAAAAATTCGCCGATAGGGGGCGCTGTAACAGCGATTTTGTGCGATTTTGAATATTGTACCATCCAAAAGTGTATGAAGTTATGCATAGAATTGAACCAAATTTTTCTATTAAGTTTTCGGATATGGGAAGTAGGTCCTCCCTGAATTTGGAAAAAAATCGCCGGTAGGGGGCGCTGTAACAGCGATTTTTGTGCAATTTTGAATATTGTACCATCCAAAAGTGTATGAAGTTATGCATCGAATTGAACCAAATTTTTATTTTAAGTTTTCGGATATGGCAAGTAGGTCCTTCCTGTATTTGGAAAAAATTCGCCGTTAGGGGGCGCTGTAACAGCGATTTTTGTGCGATTTTGAATACTGTACCACCCAAAAGTGCATGAAGTTATGCATAGAATTGAACCAAATTTTTATTTTAAGTTTTCGGATATGGCAAGCAGATCCTCCCTGAATTTGGAAAAAATTCGCCGGTAGGGGGCGCTGTAATAGTGATTTTTGTGCGATTTCGAATATTGTACCATCCAAAAGTGTATGAAGTTATGCATAGAATTGAACCAAATTTTTACTTTAAGGTCTTGGCTATGGCAAGCAGATCCTTCCTTAATTTGGAAAAAAATCGCCAATAGTGGGCGCTGTAATAGCGATTTTTGTGTCATTTTGAATATTGTACCATCGAAAAGTGTATGAAGTTATGCATAGAATTGAGCCAAATTTTTTGTGTTTGTTCTTGGTCACGGCACGAAGGTCTTCCCTGAATTTGGAAAAATTCCGACTGAAGGGGGCGCTATAATTGCGATGTCTGTACCATTTTCATTATTGTACCATCGAGAAGTGTATGGAGTTATGTATATAATTGAACCAAATTTTTTGTGTATGTTTCTGGCTATGGCAAGCAAGTCATCCCTGAACTTAAAAAAAATCCGCTAGAAGGGGGCGCTATAATTGCGATCTCTGTGCATTTTCATTATTGTACAATCGAAAAGTGTACGAAGTTATGCATACAATTGAACCTAATTTTTTGTGCATGTTTTTGGCTTTGGACAACAGGTTCTCCTTGAATTAGGAAATATTGCACAGTAAAGGGGTTCTGTGATAGCAATTTTTGTATACTTTTCTTGATTTTTTGTAGTTCTGTTGTCCATCGGCGGCTCGTGCAAAGGCGGGAACTCGCTTCCTGCTAAGCCGACTATTCGCAAACATCTGATAACAACAGAATAAGCAAAAACTATTAATTTTAGCAAATATCATGATATAGATTAAGTCGTTTTTAGTTCGTTTAATTGACTGAAGTAGAAATTTAGGATGAAAATCAAAGTTGGTATAGTATTGAACTAATAATATTGAAATATCATGTGTAACTAGTTTTTGAAATATTAAGATGTATAAGATAGAAGAAAGTTTTGGGATTGGCACATCCAACTTTTTTTTATATATAGAAGGATACAATTCTGTTTTATTACAACATCATACAACTACATATAGAAAACAATTAGACATAAAGATAGCGTCAGCATCAAACGTCGATAGCTACAGCGTCAATGTTTTTATTATTACTTTCTTCTATCTTCAATAGAAGAAAGTATTGTAATCGAAATTTTTTCGACCTCCGGTTTTTGACGGATTTACATGTTTTAGGGGACAGATATCCCAAAAAACATGTTTATAGAAAATGTCTGTCTGTCCGTGTGACCATGTGTCCGTCTGTCTGTCGCCATTGTACCATCAAAAAGTGTATGGAGTTATGCATAGAATTGAACCAAATTTTTATTTTAAGTTTTTGGCTATGGCAAGCAGATCCTGTCTGAATTTGGAAAAAAGTCGCCGGTAGAGGGCGCTGTAATAGCGATTTATGGGCGATTTTGAATATTGTACCATCCAAAAGTGTATGAAGTTATGCATAGAATTGAACTAAATTTTTATTTTAAGTTTTTGGAAATAGCAAGTAGGTCCTCCCTGAATTTGGAAAAAAATTGCCGGTAGGGGGCGTTGTAACAGCAATTTTTGTGCGATTTTGAATATTGTACCATCCAAAATTGTATGAAGTTATGCATAGAATTGAACCAAATTTTTATTTTAAGTTTTTGGCTATGGCAAGCAGATCCTCCCTGAATTTGGCAAAAATCGCCGGTAGGAGGCGCTGTAATAGCGATTTATGGGCGATTTTGAATATTGTACCATACAAAAGTGTATGAAGTTATGCATAGAATTGAACTAAATATTTATTTTAAGTTTTTGGAAATAGCAAGTAGGTCCTCCCTGAATTTGGAAAAAAAATTGCCGGTATGAGGCGCTGTAACAGCGATTTTTGTGCGATTTTGAAAATTGTACCATCGAAAAGTGTATGAAGTTATGCATAGAAGTGAACCAGATTTTTATTTTAAGTTTTTGGCTATGGCAAGCAGGTCCTCCCAGAATTTGGAAGAAATTCGCCGTTAGAGGTCGCTTTAATAGCGATTTTTGTGAGATTTTGAAAATTGTAACATCGAAAAGTGTATGAAATTATGCATAGAATTCAATGAAATTTTTATTTTAAGTTCTTGATTATGGCAAGCAGGTCCTTCCTTAATTTGGAAAAAATTCGCCCGTAGGGGGCGCTGTAATAGAGATTTTTATGCCATTTTGAATATTGTACCATCGAAAAGAGTATGAAGTTATGCATATAATTGTATTAAATTTTTTGTGTATGTTTCTGGCTATGGCAAGCAAGTCATCCCTGAACTTAAAAAAATTCCACCAGAAGGGGGCGCTATAATTGGATCTCTGTGCCATTTTCATTACTGTACCACTGAAAAGTGTATGAATTTATGCATAGAATTGAACCAAATGTTCTGTGTAAGTTTCTGGCTATGGCAATCAAGTCCTCCCTGAATTAAAAAAAAAATTGCTGGAAGGGGGGCGTTGTAATAGCAACGTTTGTGCCATTTTCTGTATTGTACAATCGAAAAGTGTGTAAAATTATGCATACATTTGAACCAAATTTTTTCATGCATGTTTTTGGCTTTGGCCAACAGGAATTTCGAAATATTACGCGGTAATGGGCTCTGTGATAGCGATTTTTCTATGCTTTTCTTGATTTTTTGTAGTTCTGTTGTCCATCGGCAGCTCGTGCAGAGGCAGGAACTCGCTTTTCGCTAAGCCGGCTATTCACAAACATCTGATCACAACAGAATAAGGAAAAACTATTAATTTTAACAAATATCATGGTATCGATTAACTCGTTTTTAGTCTTTTTAATTGACTGAAGCAGAAATTTAAGATGAAAATCAAAGTTGGTATAGTATTGAACTAATAATATTGAAGTATTAACATATGTAACTAGTTTTTGAAATATTAAGATGTATAAGATAGAAGAAAGTTTTGGGATTGGCACATCCAACTAGTTTGTTTGTCTTTATCTTAAAAAATGGCTCAGATATAGCAGTTTCAATTTCTAATGTGGGTGACATTTTGAAAAACTTATTTTTTGCCTGCGACAGCACTCGTATATATCAACCGATTCCGATGTGAGTGAGCATGTGCACAGCCATTACTAAGGTCTTGACCAAGTTCACTGATTAGCCTCATCCACCATGTTGTCTTAAAATGGCAGGAACTTTAAGAAATCGCCGAATTTGGCAGAAAATATAAGTTAGTTTAAATAAAAGCAGCTTAGATAAAGCTGACTAATTTCGCGAAATTCTCATTCATAATGATTTAGTATTGATAAAAATTAATATTGAATCTCCTATATTCGGTTTCCACTAAATTGAGCTTCGTGTGTTTGAATAATATAAGTTGGCTTTTTTAAAATAAGGAAAATGAAAGCTACCTCTTCCTCCCGGCACTGGCCGGAAGGACTTTTTTCACTTAGCGCCCCTTCCTTAACATCTCTTTAGGACAATGTTATACCAAAATTCTGTACTAAAAATTCGACAATGGTATTATTTATTGTTTGAGTATTCTGTGGGTACTATGCAAATTCGATATAAGTAAAAATTTTGAAGAAAATAAAAATTTAGAAAGGTAAAATGGTAAGGAAAATTAAACTCGCAATTTTAACTTAAACATGAGTTAAATAAAAAAATTTTCGCCGCTGATCATTTTTTCTTTATTTTGAATCTTTAAGTCATTCGTCTTTAAGTTTAAAATGTTGTTTTAGTAAGTTTAATATCCCCAGGTTTTATTCGTTAAAGATACAAATTTGTGAGAATGCCTCACATGTTCATAAAAACTAGATTTTTTTTTTTTTTTTTTAAACGTAAGAGCACACCTTATTTTACCAATAACGTTCTAAATGGAAGTATTTTGATATCATTTGTTACAAAAATTTATGTATGCCGGAGATATATATATATATTCCAAATATTTTAATTTCCTTCTTTTTTCCATTGACAGAGGGAAGATTTATTTTAAAGCAAATAAGTGAAGTTTGAATGTTTAAAAGAAAATGCACAGAGAATCTTCCTTTAGATCTTAGAATATTATTTTTTTGAACATATAAAGGTATACCTTTGTAAGTGTAATATAAAATATGACGTATATTCAGCAAAGAGTAAATGCAAAGATGTAAACTCTATTTCTTTGAATAGTTAAAAGAAAATAGACAAGAAGACTTTTACACAGAACTCGTATTTTTGTATCAATTCCAATATTTGGCATTTACAATATCGTTTTAAATGGAAAATTGCTACGTAGGGGGGACGCATAAGATTTTAAGTAAAATAAAAAAATAAATGAAATTTAACGGAAAATACAGTTAAATAAATAAACTCTTAAAAAAAAATACGCCAGAGATCTTTGTCTCTAAGCTCGTATTTTCGAATTAAATAAAAAAAAATCCCATTTGATCTTAAGATAAAACTTTTTACACAGAACACAGTGTTTCTATGTATTTATTCGTTATCGATGATTGATTTTCAGCAAAGAGAAAAAAAAATCTAAATTTGTGAAAGCATTCGTAAAAAATTTGCCAACATTTCTATAGAAAAACTAGTTTTGATAATAAATAATGTTGGCAAGATTGTAAAAAAAAAAACCTAACGACATAAATATTTTCAAAATTTATTTATGTTATTACTTCAATTTACACTTAAAAAATATCTAAGTTGATTTACGTTAGTAAACCTCGTATATTTTTCTTTCGGATCATCACAATAATAATATTAATTATTATTATTATTATTGTTATTGTTATTATTGTTTTTGTTATTCTTGTTATTATTCTTACTCATACTATTACTATTCAATTACTGTTCGATTATTACTATATACATGTATTCGAAAATGTGTATGGGTCAGGAAATACACTTACATATTAAAATATTTAAATGTGCAAGTCCCAAAATCTTCTTCTATCTGAAACATGCCAATATGTGCGCGGGCTTTTAAATTTAATTTATATTTTGCATCTTACCCGTCATATATAATTTCAATACCTCAAATACAGGGCTATACAAAAGTATTCACGTATCGTTCTTATTATTAGTGGAAATTGCTGGAGGTAAATTTTTAACTGAAGTGTATGTAGCTCTTAAGTGAACTAAATTTTGGCTTGCATATAGCTAATAGATTCAAATCTATAAATCATATACAGGACTGCAATTCGCATAATTTTCCGATTGTGGATGGGAATAGCTGGAATTGGGTTCTGAAGGGTATTACGCGTTTCCATGGTTGCATTAGACGTAATATTTTAATTTTATAAACAGTGCAGTTTTGTTACATTTTGACGCATGATTTTTTCTGACTTGTTAGTTTATTAAATCCGCTTAATCATCAGCAATTTATTCGGGGATTCACAAAAAATTCACTAACAGTAAGCACATAAACTTAATTTCTCGTCGTTTAATCGCAGTGCACGTCACGGTTAATGGAGAGTAATTTGTACAATCTAAAATGTTGGTAGCAACGTGCTTGTGTACCCACTAACGAGCCGTTACTGTATACAGGGCGATTAAAAAAACGGTTACATAATGACATGGAAAGTCAGGCATACAACAAAGATAAAAAACACATAATGACTTAGGATCGCAAACCAATTATTTAATCGCAAAAAAAGGGTGTTTCATCCTAACTGAACCCGGGCTGGCGGTAATAATTTCGAGAAAAATAAAAACGTTCTAATGAAAATGTAAAAATATGTACCTCGTTTTGTGTGAAATGTTATAACATAACGAAAAGATATGGAAAAACATGTTACTCAACCAATCGATAATACCGTGTGGATTAATAATCACAGTCCAACATGTGGGGCGTCAAGTGCATACTGCTGGCGCGTATAATGCAAACTTTTACCACTTTCGTTTGGCGTTTTCACATTTACAACCAAGGTGAGTATATCTGTTAAGTTATCCGCACACCTTCGGAAGTGATTTTTTGAAATTTTTGAAATTTTCTCTTGTCGTCCATTTTTTATAATAACATTTACTTTAAAACTTTAAAAAAAATTATAAAAATTTTAGCAATTACCCAGAAATAATTTTTTAAAAGAGAAAAATAGTCAAAATTATGTCAAAAATTGACATTTCCGCGAAACGTGGTAACTCTAAAATGAAACAATGTATTGTCATTTTGTAAATTGCATAATAAACAGAATAATTTTCTCTAGGACTTACACTACACACATTATAATCGTATCTCTATCTCAAATGATATGGCAGTTTAAGTGCTAACGTAATGAAAAATTCGAAAAATGTGTCTCAGGTTTATCATTTATACCAGTGTAAATATAAAACTATTTAATATATTATCATGAGTGTAGTCTATTCCTTCAAAAGACGTTTGTAGAAGAAGTACAGAAATTTGTGTGGCATTTGATACATAATTCTTTGCTTTAGGATGTTTTGAGTATAGTAACAAGTAGGAAATTGCTCGTCAAACGTGGCAAATGCGTTGCGTTCGTACTATAACTAGTTTTATAAATATTTTTTGCACACCATATTGTACTGAATGTATATTTTTTGCACTTCATAAGTGCATAGTCTGTAACATCATTAAAATTCACTTGGAATATTTTTTTCCCATTGCACCTAATGTAACGGAAAACTTTAAGTGTCACTGTAATTAAACTATACATCCGATTTTCATAAAATCTGAAATGGCTCGACAAAATTTTGAAACAGTTATATATTTAAAATTTGAGACCATTCGGAAGACTTTAACATCATTAAAATGCACTTGCAATATTTTTTCCCATTGGCCGTAATGTAAAGAAAACTTTTGAATGTCCCTGTAATTAAACTATACATCCGATTTTCATAAAATTTGAAATGGCTCGACAAAATTTTGCAACAATCATATATTTAAAATTTCAGACCATTCGGTAGGGTAGTTTTTGCTCTGTTATATGCGGACGGACAGAACGTCGACTATAGGTGCTACGATTTACATAATTACGAACGCACCTAACAATCTGAAAAACTTCATTTTGTGAAAAAAGCTAAAAATAACTTTTAAACACAATTCAAAAGTTGTAATAGCTGTAACTTTAAACGGCTGTAACTCAAGTTCTGTTTTAGATACAGACAGAAGTTAACCAGATTTCAGTAGATAAAAGATTCAGTTTTAATATTAATGCAAAAATGAAAAATCGATATTTCGATCGAAAATTACGTTTTAAAGGTGTTAGGATACCTTAAATGTTTTATTATAATATATTTGAGTTTTCTGAAAGTTATTACAGTAAACCGAAATTGAGTTAGGATGAAACGCCCTGTATTTGTGACTGAATAAGTGGTTTGCGACCCTATGCTCCTATGTGATTTTTCATCCTTGTTGCATGCCTGATTTGCCATGTCATTTTGTAAACTTTTTGGAATTACCCTGTATAATTTTACTCTTTCAGATATACGGTGGCAAATTCTACGAAAAACGTGATAAAAAAAAATTCGTTCTTACAAATGGCAACGAAATTAAAACTTAAATTTATTTACTCATATGTATTATTGCTGTTCTAATGCGCTTCTTATTAATATTCTGAAAAATCTCGACATTTTTTTAAGAATAAAAATTAGTCTCTTCAATAATTTTTTCAAGCAACCGCTGAATGGTTAATTTAATTGTTACTTCTACCATATTAAAATTACAATTTAAATAATTAATGAATTTTAAGAAATTTTAAATTAAAAGTATCATTTAGATTAAAATCAGTACAGAATTTTTAAGAAACAAGCATTTGAATAGTTGCTGCTTAGACTGTATTACAAAAATTATAAACAGAGCTTACAAAGCATAAGGTGTTAAATATTAATTATGTATTTCCTCGTCATTTAGAAAGTAGATGCTGGCGCAAAAGGAATTCTGCTTGTTCTAATTACTTTTGGAATCCGCGTTTAATTATTTTGTCTCAAAATAGATAAGTTAATTACGAATTCTTGACATTTCGGAGTAATCTAAGTGTATCATTAACTTTTAACAAATGGCGTTGGAAGCTGTAATGTGTATATCCATTACTTTAAGTCGCATATTCTCTTAAACAAAACATTAACTTGACTTAAAGTTGTAAGTCAGAGGTAAATTTTAAATTATTATAATCAAAATTTTGTTCACTAATTTATTCATTTGACCATACAGGGTTTCATAATTATTTACCGGTTTTTTTCCATAACTCTTAACGGTTGAATTCAGAACATTGGAAAATTATTATAACATATTCGTAAAGTACGGCTCAGAAAGTTTATTTTTCATTTAGTAATAGAAACAATGTTATACATGCGTAAAGTGGCAACTCTGAACGCTCTTAATTAAATAACGTTTATAATCAAATATTAATATTAAATTTTAGAGTTGTTAATGGATAAAATTCACAATATTAGATAGACCTATATTACATAAATAATTTTGGATAAATATGATAAATTTTTATATGTTTATAATTGTTTTTTTTTTATTACAACATTTTGATTTGAAACTTTACACATTTGGATTTTTTTTTTTTTTTTTTTTTTTTTGTGTGTTCTTAAAAAAACTTTTTGAGCTTAAAGATATATCAATATCTTTTAAAATATCTGATAATATCTTAGTAATGCTCTTAAACGGACCGTGGACTCTTGTTCTAGCCGAAATGGACCCAAAAAATTGAAAATTATTTTTGTTCATATTATTTTATCCAGTTTATACTGACAAGGGAACCACTTTTGGTGTTGCTCGCGCACCTAGCATTGAGACCTGGTGCATTTTAAAGCCCTATATTATGAAGTTTGAGAATCGATAATATTTTTCTGTTAAAATAATATTTCTTGATTATACAGCAGCATAACTTTCTGAAAATGCAATTTTCGAGACCACTTATTGAACTATTAACATTGATTTTTTTTAAAGAAAAGCATTTAAAAATAAAAATTAGTTAATAATGAGTATAAAATATTGAAAAAAGTTTCGAAAATTCCTCCAAAAACCCACGAATTTGATTTTGAAAAATTGCAACTGTATATTCATATTTTTGGCGGGGAAACAGTTGGCGTTTATTTTCAAAAGTAGAGCTTTCCGGCAACCCTAGCCAAATGTCATAGCTGAATTTGTAATAGCTAGGAATTGCAATGTCTGATATTATTTAGCCACAGTAATTTTTCTAAATTGTGTAAAAATATTAATTTACTTTATGATTACTTTTACCGAAGGACTATTTAATGCAGCAACATTTCATTTTAAACATTCGAAACTTTATTTCATTCGTTGTTTTCGGTAAGAAAATAGTTTGCTTATTTTGTATTTCACTAAAAAATAGTTTTCAATGATCTTCGAAGCTGTTGTAGAATTTTATTTATTACTTATATATTTATCGTCTGTTATCGTTTATATCTAGAAAAAAATAAAATAAAAACCTAATACTTATTTCTTATGCTATCAATTATAAAAAAAAAAAAAAAAAAAAAAAAAATGCAATTTGATATAGTTTTAGTAATATGTTTCTGTACATTTTCTCTTTAGATAAAGCGGGCGGAAAAATTGTAGCGCCATATTTGGCGACTTAACTCACTTTTGGCGTGAAATAAACAAATAACTATGTAATAATAAAAAATTAAAAGTATAAAAAAGTATATAAAATATTATTTTAACAGAGAAATTTTTTCGGTTCTCTAACTTTTATGTATAGGGCTACAAAATGCACCAGGTCTCGATACTAGGTGCGAGCAACACCAAAAGTGGTTCCCTTGTGAGACATTTGAAAAAACCGCATGCAGATGCGATTATTTTTTTCAAAGTTACAAGCGTTTGAATTTTGTATTCAAACAATTTCTCGACCCTTTTCATATATTTTAGTCTGTTTTTTTCAAAACTGATGTTTCAAAATTTTTATATTTTTGAAATGTTTCATGTGTCCTACTTTTTTATGAAAATTCATAAAATTTATAAGGAATAACCCTGTTAATGCTTACAAAGAAACTAAGCATGGATTTTTAAATTCGACTTCATTAAGATAATTAAATTTGATTTTTACCGTATTAAAACACAATTTTGTTTAATGAAAATCGGTATGAAATCCAGAAAAAAAATTCTAAAAAACTAATTATACAAGAGATAAAAAAATCGATGCTTACATTTGTTTGTGATAGAGTTTTAAGTGATTAAAATTCAAAAGCAAGGACATATTTAAAAAAATTATGACGCCCGAAGCATTTTAAATTTTCATTTAAAAATTTTCATTTTTTTTAAATCTCAACATTATAATAAGATTGGAAATTTCTTTTAAGGTCTATTATGTACTTATGGTGAAATATGTATTTACACAAAATTTTATATTTCTATGATGAAAAAAAAAAATAATAACGCCCACCGTACCCTTAAATCAAAAGTTACGAAAAAAAAAGAAACTCCGGCGATAATGTATGTACACACTGTACTTTCGGATGCATTTGCAGGCTTCAAAAAATGATTGAAATGTAAATTGGCGTTATGACAGATATGATATGTAATAAAATATATCAGAATTAATGAGGAAAAAATCTGGTGGTAAATGGTAAAGTCAAAAAAAGTCCTTGAAACATCATAATAATTTTAGAAATGTATTATATATTAAATATATTATATATAATATATATTAAATAATATTATATAACATATATATATATATATATATATATATATATATATATATTAAAATTAGACTAATTATTTAGACTAATATATATTGATTGAAAAAAGTTTGTAAAAAATCAAAATTGAAACCGGACAAATTTAAAAGGGAAATTCCACAAATTAAAGACATCGAAAACCGGTAATGCAAAGCTTGGGGCGATGAAACTACCAAACGACTCCTGCTGCTTCTAGCTTATTACTAGTCTAATATATATTAACATTTTTATTCATTTAAAAATATATATTAATCTCCTGTTATTTCAGTTATGTACTACATGACCTTTTATATTTTAATTTGTTTTGTGATAACAATCTAGAAACTTTTTAAGACAAAATGCTTGTATAATCTTCTTTTTTCAATATTTTTTATTACATATTCAATGCACTAATAAATAAAAATAAAATAATTAAAAACTACTAATAAAAATGCGAAAAGTCATCATGTACTGAAATGTATAATGTAGCGTATAGCTATACAGGGATCGACAGTTATTTGAGAATAATTCAACAACTGCTTTTTAAACATGAATATACACTAGCGATATGTCATTTTTTTAACGTTCTGTACAAGTGATCACATACACACTGGATGGCATCAATCAATGAAACCCCTGCCAGCCGCAATAACAGCCTCTACAGGCGGTCAAAAATGGCTACAAGTATTGACCAGATAAGTGATGGGAACATTTACCACTGCATACACATCAGCTTCCTTGAGAGCCGCAACATCGTTGTTTTGATGACTATTGAGATCGCTCTCAACTACGCCACATACTTATTTGGCCATTGGGTTAATATCTGTGTAGCTGGGGATCCAGGAATTTGAGGATGGCATCATCATGAATGCTTTGGCCATCCGCTTTGTGTTTCATATGAACTTCATGGGGTAGTGCAGAGTCTTGTTAAAAAATTTACGGTCACCCACATGTTACAGAAGTAATTTAGAGCTTTCACAACTCGGTAGAAGCAACGGCGTTGACTCTGGCACCTTACAGAAAGAAATGTGGAGGTATCAGATCGTCTTCGCTTCTCAGGACCCCTCAGAATCATCGGTGAGGCTGGGAATTCTGTGCACATGTCTACCAGAACATTTCGAGGATTTACACCATCACCAATATTTTTGCGGTTCACTTTCTTCACCTGGGCAAAGTGTTTCCATTGCAAAGAAATAAGAGCATTCCTGGCTCATCTTCATGTTTCAGCTTGTTAAGGACGCGCTTGTCTCCTGTTGTCCGGTCAGGCTGTTATCTCTGGATCTCTCTGTCAGGAACACTATTCTACTCATCTTGTACGACCTCTAACGAAGGTTCTCATGAATCACATATCAGATTGTGCCGCATCAACCTTCAACTCACTAGCGGTTCACTCACAGTGGACTTGACTGACGAATTATAGTGTTTTGATGATTTCATATTGCTAGCAATGTCGTTTCCTGCATGAAACGTTTACTCCATGAAACCTGGCAGCGTTCAGTTCTCTCCTTACTTTAAAGACAAATGGCCCACCTGAATTTAGAAATAACTAAATCAAAGTGTTCTTCAGCCAATGAGCTAATGACAGCATGCCTCTTCATTTCCCCAGTTAGTCTAGATTCTGACATGTTTACAGATAACAGATTTTTTAAAAACTAAGATATACAGAGTGATATTCCACCTATAATGTGTGTTTTCAAATACCTGATGCACCCTGTATTTCATAATCATTATTGTCTTATGAGTTTCAGAATTACATAATGTATAAACAAAAAAGCAAATGATGTTTACAGGACTGCTTACTCATCAAAATAATTTGCTCAGTTAAATCTAACATTAAATTAAAATGCCTTATTATGAGCGAGTTTTTTACCTAACGTAATTCATATATATGACTAAATTATCGATTGAGTATAAAATGATTAATTAGAATAAATTGTATGGAATTCTATAAAGTATACGAAATGTTCCACATTTGTATTGAGAAATAGAAAAATAAAATAAAATTACGTAAAGAAATTTGCTTCAATTATATCAGAAATGTACATTTAAATTTTTCTAAATCTCTAATTAAAAACGATATGAATCGTGCAATATTCTGGGTATATCATTCACTTTACACTAACGTTGATGAAAGCTGAAATAGTTGTATTTTTAATTATTAGTCGAATATTTAACAATATTTAACAGTAATCCGTTCTAAAAGAACGTAAACATAGACATATTTTCCAATGCGTCTCACGCTATGAAAATTTCGCTAGATGTAATATAAAAAGTTTTACATTTTTTTTCGTACTGAAAGTACCATTTCGTCCAATCACGGAAAAAGTAGTAAAATAAATTGCAGAATTTGAGATATTTAAAATTATACTGAATACAAATGTTTGTTCATAGAGAAATTTAATGAGAATAAAATTTCCCAGTAAATTATTTAAATCGGTAGTATAGTCCTTATACAGAAATATATGTATAAATGGAATAAAGCGTTGGAAATCTTGTCAAGAGATGAAAAGTATTTTTTGCGAGAACACTATCACTATATAATGCACATATAAAGTGAAAATTGTTTATTCATATGGTAGTGAGATATTCAGAAATACACATTTTTTTTTGTTTCACATTAACTTCAATAAAACTTGACAACAGTTTTATTATCGGGAAACCAATAGATGTATCTCAATGTCATGAATAAACGGATAAGTGAAAAGTCATAAATTGAAAGAAGGAATATCTATTTACAACTACCCAACATATTTGAAAAGTGTTTATGAATTAGGTGCGTCTGACTCTCCGAGATCTAAGTCGCGTCAACGCAGTCGTATTGCCATGCAATTGAAATTTTCAATGATATAATATAAAATAGCTGAAATTTACGAATATATATGGTATATCTTGACTAACTGATTTTTTCTTAATACTGGGTTTTATATATACATGGGTACATAGACAGGTCTTCACAAAATAATTCGGCTATTTTGTGAAGTCCTAAATTAGGTTTTTTAATATGTGGTGTAAGTTTTTCAAATGGTTTAATAAGACATTAACATGCAATTTATTGAACGGTGAAGTTTTATTAAAATAGTCAAAAAATGTTGGAAGTGTTTTATAGTCTATGTTTAAAGCAGGTTTTTCCATTGTTGTTTTCTCTAGATTTACATCTAATGGAAGAGGAGAAGATAATGTCTTAAGTACCATTATTGAATTTTAAAAAGTTTATGCATAAAATATAAACACAATTATAAAGAAAGAAGAATTTATTAAATTAGTTACAATAAATAAGTATTGAAAATAGTTTTTTATTATAAAGTAAAATAAAAATGAAGATAGTAAAATATTAAAATACAGTTTATTTCAATAGAAGCGGGGAAGTCCGAGCTATGCTCTGTTGAAATTAACTTTGTATTCAATTTTAAATAACAACATATTATTGTTCTAGATTAATATTAACACAATTATTCTAATTGGTAAACAAATCATATTAGATGTAAATTTCCAACTGGGCGAAAAATGTCCGGATATGAGATAGCTCAGATGGCAGAGCACTGGCGGCTTCAGCCAGGAGGTCCCGGGTTCGAATCCTGGTCCAGACATTTTTCACCCAGTTGGAAATTTACATCTAATATATTATTGTTCTATTATAAAAGTAGCTTGACCGGTAGTGACGAACAAATGACCTACCATTCGAATTTTTTCAAAGATGTGACTCAGACCAATGGTCTTCCCGAAATCTGATCGTACAAAATCTAGTCAAAATCGTTTAAGACGTTTTACAGATAAAATTAGCTTGACTCTTTCTTGTAGTGACTCAAAATGACCCACTCATCAAATTTTTACGAACGTGTGACTCAGCCAAATGGTCTTCTAGTACGATAAATGGTAGGGTGCAAAATTTCGTTAAAATCATTAAAGCCTTTTTTAAGATAAAATTAGCTCACCCTGTCCCGTAATGAGCCACTAATCGAATTTTCCCGATCATGTAACTCAACACAATAGTCTTCACATAATTCAAAACTGTAGGATAAAAATTTTGTCAAAAACATTTGAGTCGATTTTAAGATATAATTAGATTGCCCTTGACCAGCATTGACCCAAAAATTACCCACTTCGAATTTTGTGTGGTAATTTTTGTGTTCGAAATCGAATTTTGTGAAAATGTGACCTAGCCTAGTTTTTCCGTTGTTATTTTCTCTTGATATCTAACAGAAGAGGAGAAGAAAATGTCTTAAGTATCATTATTGAATTTTAAAATGTGCCTTTATAAAATATAATTATACTTATAAAGAAAGTAGAATTAATTAAATTAATTAAGATAAATAACTATTTAAAATAGTTTTTATTAAAAAGTAAAAAATAAAGTGAATTGAAAATTAAAAGAAAGATATTCGAAATATATGTCCAGTCAGAACGGTTAAGACGCTCATGGTTAGTATGCGATTCCGCAAAATAGGCGATTTTTCCCCGTCCCTTCATCATCGCCCATAGGAATATTTCAAAAATATCACGCTTAGTACGCAATCGATTATTACGCGGACCTGCTTAACCCTTTATCTAATGGCGGTACTTATAAGCACCATTAAAATAACTTGTTATAAAGTAAATTTAATACATCAATTAGTAGTGATACAGTTTAGAATGAGTTATAGGTGCATTACTTTATCTTGTTCCAAAAGCATTATTGGTTACACAAAACAATAATATTTTTAAAATGGTGATTTCTTTTATCTTTGCATCTTTTCAGATTTCCGGGCGTTGTGTTTGGGGGGGTATTTTTGAATTCGGAACTATTTCTATATTTCTGTTGTAAGGACATTATATCTGTACATTTCCTAATTCTACAAATTACTAAGAAAAATATTTAAAATAAAAGATTTTAGTGGGGTAATAAATAATGCACAAAAGCCCTATAATTTCAACTTTAATTAATCCTTCTAAATCCTTCAATCTTTCTAAAATCCTTCTAAAATTTATTAAATAATTATGTAAATCTTCTTATATAGTTTAAAAATTCACGAAAAATGCTTTAGAAGATAAAATGTTCATGAATTCATAATTCAGTACATAAAGGGTTAATGTAGGATACACTTTTGGTTTCTTGAGGCAAAAAATTTCGACTACTACGCAAATTCATAGACCAAGTTGCAATTTTCTTCTCTCTTCTCCAGAGTTGACAGTTTAGTGGGATTTTTTTCAAACATCTACTACTATTTCCGAATTGTAATATATATCTTCTTTATTGACAGGCTAATTCAAACGAATAACACTAATCAGAAATAGTTCTAGATATTTGAGAAAAAACCTTTCTAAATTAGGAACACTGCAACTCTTATCTGATATTGCGTCTTACTATATGTTGTTTCTTACTTCTGATTGAAACCTAATGCTGTTTTATTCATGAGCAATGAGGTACTTGCGCTACCAGTTTTATATAAATACTGATTGTATGAGTCGAGTTTTAGCAAATTTTCTATTAAAATGGAGAATAGTGACAGAATCAAAACGAAGGCAATAACTGTGTCAGATAAATTGACCATTATACAAAAATATGACACAAGGCAATAACAAATAAATAAAAGCATTCGCCATATGAATAAAGATTTCGAAATCATGTATGTGTCTTGCTAAAAGATCCAGACACAATCAATAAAATTTCAGTTACTTTTTTTTTACGAAGAGAATGAATCAAATACAATCTATACTAATAAAACAAAGTCCGCTGTGTGTAACTATCTATAAGTTTGAGATGTCTAGAAAAATCTACCGCATGTAAAAGGCTAGACATTTCTGAGAGAGTACCTCAAGGTCCCTTCTGATGTACCTGAGACTCAGAAATTTAAAATTCTAAAAATTAGTTGAGTTATTAATTAAAAATCGCAACTCACCCTGATCAAAAGTATTATTTTTTTACTCCGCTTGTTTTCGGATTGTTGGTTTATGAAGCTTTGCTCGTCAAAAATAAACCTTTTCTTTTCACTTGCTTTTGGTTGGTTGGTTAGTTGTATAAAGGTTTCTCAGAAATAATTAACAAACCGAGTAGGTTAAATCAAACCAATTTGAGTGTTTGATGTTTTAAGAGTGATTGTTTTCTCAACTAAGTCTTAAATTTTAGCCCGAATGTTAAACACATGCTTTGGAATTATATTTATTGCTTATTAAAATTTAAAAAATAGTTCTGTTTCAACTGACGTCACATTATAGCAACCATGACAACCTGGAGGGAAATATTTTTGCCAATTGGTTTTCCGCATTTTCTCTACTTTGATTAGTTGAATGATAATATCTGCTAAAATATCAGTGATTTTGATTGGTTAGTGGAAAGTTGGCGGCACGTGTTTGAAAATGATCTATTTAGATAACAAGATATATTGTTTATAAACATTAAATAAAAGATTAGAACAATCCTTGCTGTCGCCCAGTGGCGTGGTCGGTAGCGACAGCTACTGCCACGGCGGGGGCCTGGGTTCGAATCCTCGGGTAAGACATGGATGTAATTGTAAATGTCCCATTGATGTAATATAATATATGTAATGGAAAAATAAAATTGTTGTGAATTGTTGTTGTTTCTGTATAATAAGGATCATTCGAGGCGACAGCCATAGTAGCTATAGGCCCCAAAGCATTCCACTTCGGTGGACTTCAAATGTAAAAAAAAAAAAAAAAAAAAAAAAAATGCTTGCTGGCACTTATAATGCTAGAAATTAGAAATTATGAACAGTAAGTCGTGCATTAAATTCTTTCCTGTTGATGTAGTGAGTAGCAACATTTTAACTAAAAATTAAATTCTTATTTTTGAAAACGGGAGAGGAAGAGGAAAGCGCAATAGTAGCTTTTTCTGCAATAAATAGGATTTTAGACCAATTTTTTTAACATAGCTCACCGATACACATTATTTATAACATAAAAATTCCAAAGAGGTGGGGGCTGAATTCTGTGGTAGCGGTAGACTGGGGGGCTGCATTTTCCGACTTTTCCGTAACCCCTCCTTCGATATATCATTAGACCCCTTTTGATCATTCTTTCAAAAATCGCACCTCCCGTTAAATCTCTGCCCAGTTTACTTCCTAGATCGACCGGTAGGCACAAGCACAATCAATCATCTCATCGAGTTCACTACTGAATTTCCAGAATTAGTTAAAATCGATTAGCATATTAAAATACAATCGGTCTGTCATGTCATATCTTTGTGGAAAATACCTGAAAACCTGATTTTTGCAGCTGACTCGGAGGTTTACCGTTGTGTTTTCCGGCTCCCAGTCCTCCATGTTTTCATACCTTTGGGTGGAGGAAAACACAATAGTAAATCTACGAGTCAACCGCTAAAATCGGATTTCCAGGTGTTTTCTACCAATATATGACTTGGCAGACCGATTGTGCTTTAATACAGAGTGATTCCATACAAATTGAGCAAATAAGCTATGGGTGACACGTCACGGATCTTAATGAAAATATGCAAATAAGTAGATCATATTTATTTATGAGTAAATGCAAAATACTAAATTTCAAGATTGTTTCTTTATCAAAACTTACATAAAATGTTGATATAAAATCGATGATTTGTCGACATGCTTGAAATTTTAATTTTGATTATTAGCCTTAGTAATGGAAAGACTGTATAAAAATAATAAATAATTAACAATGAATATTTATTAACCGTTTCGCATAATTTAGTAATTGCCTTTATTTTCCTTAATGAGAAAAAATAAATTCTGAAAAATTTTGAGACGAAAATAGAATATTTTAATTATTTGTTGAACATGAAGTAAAGTTCTTAAAAATTTTAAATTATTTGATAGATAAAACCATATATTTTAAATAGAGAAACTTTCGTCCTTGTCTTTTTATTCCATAATTAGAAAAACAAGTTGGAAATTGCTCGTCAAACGTGGCAAATGAGGTGCGTTCGTACTATAACTAGTTTTATAATTATTTTTTGCACCCCACATTGTACTGAATGTATATTTTTTTGCGCTTCATAAGTGCATAGTCTGTAACATCATTAAAATGCACTTACAATAATTTTTTTTCCCATTCCCCGTAATGTAACGGAAAACTTTTGAGTGTCCCTGTAATTAAACTATACATTCGATTTTCATAAAATTTGAAATGGCTCGACAAATTTTGCAGCAATTATATATTTAAAATTTCAGACCATTCGGAAGGCTGTAAAATCATTAAAATGCATTTGCAATAATTTTTTCCCATTGGCCATAATGTAACGGAAAACTTTTGGGTGTCCCTGTAATTAAACTATACATCCGATTTTCATAAAATTGGAAATGGCTCAACAAAATTTTGCAACAATTATATATTAAAAATTTCAGACCATTCGGAAGGCTGTAAAATCATTAAAATTCATTTGCTATAATTTTTTCCCATTGGCCGTAATGTAACGGAAAACTTTTGGGTGTCCCTGTAATTAAACTATACATCCGATTTTCATAAAATTGGAAATGGCTCGACAAAACTTTGCAGCAATTATATATTAAAAATTTCAGACCATTCGGAAGTCTGTAACATCATTAAAATTCACTTGCAATAATTTTTCCCATTGGCCGTAATGTAAAGAAAAACTTTTGACTGTCCCTGTAATTAAACTATACATCCGATTTTCATAAGATTGGAAATGGCTCGACAAAATTTTGCAGCAATTATATATTAAAAATTTCAGATCATTCGGTCGGGTAGTTTTTGCTCTGTTATATGCGGACGGACAGACAAACGGACGGACAGACAGACGGACTGAACGACGACTATAGGTGCTACGTATTTATATAATTACGAACGCACCTAAAAATAAGGTGTACTTTGTGTGTACGCATATTTTCTGTAAAAAGGAAATATATTGGATTCACTACATTTTTTACAGAACAAAATTTCTGTATAGCATATATTCTGTACACTATATTCTTTTTCACTGTACTTTTATGTATTTAATAATATATTCGCGCAACTGATTGCTGGACCAAGAGATCGCCCTTATTTGTTTGAACTGTTCCCACTGCTGGATAGCGACCAATAAATTGAGAACTTCTCTATCCAGGTATATGTGTTTTATTATGTTTTAAAAAATGAAGTGCTTTATTTTATTTCTTAAAATATTTGAACACAAGAATTTAAGTTTTTATTATATTGGTAAACTGTAATGTCTGCATTAAATAAGAGAAGCGTCTCAGTACATACAGTTTATGCTTATATTTATATGCTTCAGAATTTGTTTGGTTATGTAAAGTTATTTTAAGAATCATAGGCCTACAAGAAAAAAAATACTTTAACCCTATTGCAGAAGAGCGAGATTTAGGTTTTCACACTAAAAAACAAATAATCAAAATTCAAATAATAAAATATTCACATGTCTAAAATTATTAACCCATTAAGGACTAGCATTACCATATCGTCACAGGGAAACAGACAACCCATTTGTTGCTTGAATACCAGTAATTTAGAACTGAAATTTTCACTTTCTATAATGACAGAAACTATGCGATAAAATAAGATAAATATTGCTTTTCTGAAAAAGTGGTACGATATGTAATTTTTATATTTTAAAGAGAAATAATAATTCCGTCTTTAATGGGTTAAAAATAGTTTCCTGTTATTATAACGTATATTTAAATATCATGTGGTTCAGCTTATTTTTGCCAACACACCTTTTTTTTCATCTAAATAGTAGAACATATGATAGTTTGATTAAAAATTTATGGTTTTTTGTTTTTTATAACATGTTCTTTTATAAATGTTTTAACTAGTAGTACGTATCATATGATTGCTGAAAATTCAATTTCATATTTTCTTTTCTATTATAAAACGGGTTTTATTTATATCTAACTAACCGTACACAATACATATATGTTAAAATTTTATTTTAATTATTTGTAAAGTGTGTCTTAACAAAACACGATGGGAAAACGATTTGCTAAAATGAAATTTTACTTTCTTATGTTTTTATTAATTATTGGTAGAAAAATAAATTCGTAGATCAAAAATGTTTACGAAAATGGTTTTTTATCGTATCGAACATCTTTTTTCTTCTTTTAGGCTGGTTTTCTACAGACTATACATACATATATATATATATATATATATATATATTTCTTATTAATAGCCATTTCGTTACTTTAATTTGATGTAAGAATGTTTGAAAAAATGTTTTATATCTACTAGGAGTATATGTGTATGTTGAAAACTTTCTATATATTTCATACAATCTTAAGCTTCAACCTTGTTTACCGAAGTTGGTAATGAGGCACTTGGGACAACTAAGTGCTTAAAAGATATTTTGTTTTTATTCCCTGTAACTCAAATTGTTAACATAAGTGTGAAATTTGAAGATAAAATGAAAAGCGTTGCAAAATTTTATTTACCAAGCAGAATGTTTTCAGATGCATTTTTATCTTCTCAAAACACTAGTTTACTTTAAGAAAAGTACATCTTTTACTGCATTATTTATGCCAATTTTACTGAAAAAAAAAAAAAAAACGAGATGTGCACTACAATTACATTTTTAAATAAATCATGAGCTTGAATAAATGTTACGAAAAGTAAAAATAGAAATGAAAATGGAAAGAAGGACAATTCTTTCTTTTTAAAAACAAACTTGCCATATTAGCTACTCATATGTAATTCCTAGCAAATGTAACATACTATAGAAATATTAAGGTATTTTGGATAACTTATGGATAGATGGATAATTTATTGAGATATTTTTCACGTTAACGAAATGTAAATTTTCTTCTAAACAACTCATCTAATCCCCACATTTATTGTATAACAATGTGGAATCTATATATATTCTATGAATTTAAGGATTTTTAAAATAAATGTTTATATATATTTTTTACAAACTCGAAAAAAGTACAACAGTTCCATTTTATTAAAAAAAAAAAAAAAAAAAAAAAAAACTATTGAATCTTATAGAAAATATTTAATACATTTAATAAATGTAGATTCATTAAAGTTGCACAAAAAACTTTGTGACCATTGGATAAGTGGTTTAGGAGAAAATGTACGCTTAGTTAATATGTAAAGCATCTGAATATGTTACCCCTTAAGTATTTGTAACCACTTAAGTATTTGGACTTTTGCCGGGAAAAAGTAAGAAGCATTACATACATCTGTAAATCAAAAGTCTTGATATAATTCTGTACCTTTACTTCAAAGCAACTCATCCATTCACAATACTTTTTATAACTTTATTGAATCCACATTAATGAAATGAAATATTTTAAAAATAATAAGTATTTATATATTTTTCTCAAACTCAAAAATAGAACAAAAAACGGTACGAAAGTTCTTCTATTCAAAATCCCAATAAAATATAAGAATTTATTTTATTAAAAACATCTTCATCCATTTAATAAGTATAGATATATTTAACGTATACAGAAAAAAAAATTGATGATCGGAAAGTGGTTTAGGAGAAAATGTTACATGTAAAACACATCAAAATTTTACCCCCTTACGTGTTTTTAACACTTGAATGCTTTTGTCGGGAAAATCTTATAAGCACACTGCAAATAGAAGCGTCTTAAATTTAGACACATATGTGACTGAAAAAGAATTTTAGACACTTAAGTGTCTTAATCTGAAAATTAAGACACTATAGATGTCTTAATTTAAGATACATAAGCGTCTTACTATGACCATGGTGTAAACGAACTGAGAATAATGTCTAAAATATCCGCAAACGTCTTATTTTAAGACACTTCATTGCTTTAAACGTGTCTTAATTTAAGACGTGAAATAGAACAAAAACGGTACGAAAGTTCTTCTATTCAAAATCCCAATAAAATATAAGAATTTATTTTATTAAAAACATCTTCATCCATTTAATAAGTATAGATATATTTAACGTATACAGAAAAAAAAATTGATGATCGGAAAGTGGTTTAGGAGAAAATGTTACATGTAAAACACATCAAAATTTTACCCCCTTACGTGTTTTTAACACTTGAATGCTTTTGTCGGGAAAATCTTATAAGCACACTGCAAATAGAAGCGTCTTAAATTTAGACACATATGTGACTGAAAAAGAATTTTAGACACTTAAGTGTCTTAATCTGAAAATTAAGACACTATAGATGTCTTAATTTAAGATACATAAGCGTCTTACTATGACCATGGTGTAAACGAACTGAGAATAATGTCTAAAATATCCGCAAACGTCTTATTTTAAGACACTTCATTGCTTTAAACGTGTCTTAATTTAAGACGTTTTGATTCTTCCGACGCAATAACCACCAGGGGGCACTAGCACTCCCAGTTGCGCATGCGTTTTAGATGTCTTCGTTCGAAATGGTATACGTTGTAATTCAAACAAAGTTTGTTTTTATGTACGCGTGTATTTTAATTCGTTTTTTGCGAAATGTGAAGTACTGTGATTTTAATTCGTATTAACTTGGATTATTTATTTATTGAATACATACATCTGACGTGTGTGCTCGACATCAAATGTCTCTTAGAAGCTGTCGTCGATACAAGGGCGGGATAGACACAGAACAGAAGTAGACGACGGTTGAAGATTACACCCGGAAATTCTACAAAGCGTGTGCAATGGGCTTAGTGTTAACTCGTATCAATTTATATCAATAATATTGTGTTATTCATCTTCGTCCTGTCGAAGCTGGCAAAAAAAAAGAAACTTCCGTCTGGCGGGTCCTGTTTTTAGGATGAAACATCTCATTCTTTAAATATGGCTAGTCGGATGTATTATGGGATTACCTTTTAAACTGATGAAAGTCTTTCTCCCTCACTGTGGTTGTGGTAGTTTTTAAAATTTCAAATCGAGGAATATTTCTTACCTCTTGCAGCAACTCAAGTAAGTTTCTTTATAGTAGTAAAATTAGTGTATTTTATGATTTTATTTATTGTACTAAACAAAATCCTGCATGAAATTTAATTAGTTTTGAATCTGTTCGCAAAAAACCCCACTAATTCTAGAAGTACATATTTTTAAATTTATGACGTTCTTTTTTATTACGAATTATATATTCAATGTCAGTTCTTAGTTTCAATGGATAATTTTTATCTCGCAGTAAATGACGGCCACAAGGAAGTAAAGAAAAAAAAAAACTTTGAAAGATGACCTAATGCTTTCTTACTTCCTGGCATAAAACCGCAGATTAAAAAAAGATAAATAAAGTAAATGAGACTGGTCTATTATATGAAGCTGCCTGTAAAAATATACATATGTATTTGATTTGCAATCAACTCTAATACTGATTTTTTTATTATTTTTAATAAAAAAGTAATTTGAAATTTATAATGGGAAAAAGTAAAAACCTCTAACTAGATTTCGTATTTAAAATTGTGGTAACTTTATTTATATGCACTTATACGAAAAATACAAAAATGACAGATGTTACTGTATATATTTAAGACGAAAGAAGTTTGGAAATCATAAGTTATTTTTTCCTCATGTTTTTAATATAGAATATGTACTTATTTGTTTTTATTGATAGTTGAATAGCTTTTGTGAGTACCCTCTGATCTACATAAAAACTTGCCCATGTGGAAATATAAATTTTTTAAAAACATAATTTTTAAATAAGTATTTTCATTTTGGGGGAGGGGGGGGGAGGGGGGGATTTTGCATGAATTTTTGTAAAGCTGATATCTTAAATCTTGCACTGATTATAATGAAAGTTTTGAACTTTTAGAGTAGGACAAGTTTAAAAACGCAAATATATTTAACAAAATACCAAAGTCATTTTTTCCCCAATGTTATTAAAGTAGAATATTTATTTATTTATTTTCATTATTCATAGTTAAATGGCTGTTGTGATTATCAAGTGATGTATATGTAAAATTGCCTATGTGGCAATATATTTTTTTTTATTTTCATTTTTTTTTGGGGGGGGGGATTTTTGCAATTTTCGTACATCTGATATTTTAAATCTTTTTCCACATTCAACCGAGTATAATAAATATTTTGAACTTTTAGAGTAGGACAAGATTATAATATATATATATATATATATCTATGTACCTTAAAAGCCCTTAATAGCGAACACTTCGGGACCGCGGAATTTGTCCGATAATTGGAGATGTCTACTTTTTTGAGGTAAAAATATACAAATATGTATGTCTGCTGATTAAAAAAGTATTCGTTAAATAGAGGTGTTCGCTATTCGAGAATGTCCATTAGCCTCCACAACGGATACTCCCGAATACCGGACATCTCAATTTAGACAACTATAATGCAGGGTTGCGTTTTTTGCAAAAGTACTTCTTGATTAAAGGAAGGACAAACTGGGAAGTGCCCCGTCCCCCTACGACTGTAGTGCCCCCAAATTTGATGTGCAATATTTGTAAAGCTTATATTTTAAATCTGTTTCGAAATTGTACTGATTATAATCAATATTTTGAACTTTTAAAGTAAAATAAGGTTAAAAACAAAATAAATTTTAAAAAATCTAATATTTAGATAAAAATTTTTGTTTTTTAATCTTGTTCTACTCCTGAAGTTCAAGATATTGATTATAATCAGTACAATGTCGTAAAAGATTTAAATTATCAACGTAACGAAAATTGTATACCAAAACTGAGAGCACCAAAAAAATCAGGCTGTATTGGGGGGGGGGGGGGGGGAGGGGCAGGACCACAGCCAAATATTTTTCCAGGATTCAACGTGGTCAAACATGGCTACGTATGATGCTTACAAAAAAATGGATACGATTCAGACGTTTGAAGTGTCTGAAATTCAGACGCAAAAAGTGTCTGAAAAAATTCAGACATTTTAAAATGTCTGAAAATTGAACACTCCATTTCAGACACTTAAGTGTCTGAATTTCAGACATTTTAATTTAGAGTGCATTATATGCACCTTTAGGTGCAAAAGCCATGAAATAAAAATCATGAAAATTTTAAAGTAAATGCCTGTTTTTTTATATGTATAATATGTAAATTTCCTAAATTAATTAATTGCTCAATATGCTTCATTTTACTGAAATTTACATTTTTGTTTTCTTTTTTTTAAGCTCTTATATAAAACTCGTTTTAATACTATTGTGTTTAATGCGTTATTTGTAATATACACATATGTATTTTTTGAATCGAAAAGATTATATATTCGGGAAAATAGCTTTGATAATTGTTATTAGGTATAGATTCTGAATAATTATAAAATATCACTGACGTAACATTAGTTATTTAATTTTAAATTTGTTGTTGCATTTCATTGAAATATAAAATATTTAATTTAAACCAAATAATGTCATCGTTTACAATGGATATTTCAAAGAAATATAACTTATACTCAATACACGTACACTGAAATTCTGGAATTCAGAAACTGATCTCCTTTACCGATTTTCCAATTTTTAGAATTTACCACATTTTTATTCGAAATAAAACAGAAATGCACATAAAAAGCCACTAAAAGATAAATAACCTTCAAATAGAAAAAATGAGTGTTCATAATCTTATGAAATCTTACAAAAAGTTTCTTTAAATTCAATAAACGAGGGTATACGAATTAGCTAAACGAATAAATTCTTACTTTTCTGATCAGCTTTGCACATTGTTATTCGATATACATTTTCGATAATTATAGAATTTTATAGACGATATTTAATTTTACATTTCTTGTTTTCTTCCACCGAAATTTAAAATTCTAATTTTATCTCCTCAGAATGGTATATTTGTCTTTGAATATGCTAACAAAATATAACGGGAATGTTATACTCAATACACGTACACGTAAATTCTGGAATTCAGTAAATGATCTCCTTTACCGATTTTCCAGTTTTTAGAATTTACCATATTTTTATTGGAAAAAAATTTTTGAAATGCTCATAAAAAGCCACTAAAAGATAAACAACCTTCATATAGAAAAAAAAAATGAGTGTTCATAATCTTATGAAATATTACAAAAAGTTTCTTTAAATTCAATAAATGAGGGTATACGAATTAGCTAAACGAATAAATACTTACTTTTCTGACTCAGCTTTGCACATTGCTATTCGGTATACATTTTCAATAATTATAGAATTTTAGAGACGATATTTAATTTTAAATTTCTTGTTTTCTTCCACTGAAATATAAAATTCTTATTTTATCTCTTCAGAATATTATCTTTGTATTTGAATATGCTAACAAATTATAACGGGAATCTTATACTCAATACACGTACACGTAAATTCTAGAAATCAAAATCTGAATCTGATTTACCTAATTTCCATTTTTTAGAATTTATTTTATTGTTATACAGAATAAAATATAGAATTACTCCTAAACAGCTACTAAAAGATAAATAACCTTTAAATAGAAAAAAAAATGAGTATTCGTAATCATATGGAATCTTACAAAAATTTCTTTAATTCAATAAACGAGGGTATTTTTAAATTAGCTAAACGAATAAATTCTTACTTTTCTGACTCAGCTTTGCATATTGCTATTCGGTATACATTTTCATTAATTACAGAACGTTGGAGACGATATTTAATTTTAAATTTCTTGTTTTTTTTTTCCACTGAATCACAAAATATTTATTTTAACTCCAAAAAGTGTTATCATTGTCTTTGAATATTTTAAGAAAATATACTGGGAATCTTATACCCGATGCATGTAGACTTGCATGCTGTGAATCAAAAACTGAAATTCCGTTACGAGTTTTCATTTTTTAGAATTGCCATATTTTTATTCAGAATAAAATGTAGAATTGCTCCTAAATATCTTGAAAAATATAAGGAATGTTCAAACTTAAAAAAAGAGTATTCCCTATCTTATGGAATACTACATAAATGTCTCTTTAAATTTAATAAACGAGAATATTAGATAAATTATATAAACTAATAAACTCTTACTTTTGTGGCAAATCTTTGTACATTGTTATTAGTGTACATTCTCAATAATTACAGAAGTTTAGAGACATAACATACTATATTTATTTTAAAAATTCTTGCTTTCTTCCTCTGAAATAGAAAATATTTCTTTTATCTCCTCGGAATGTTATCGTTGTCTTTCAATATTTTAACAAACTTTTCTGGAAATCTTATATTCCATACACGTACCTTTATATTCTAGGAATCAAAAACTGAAACTCCGTTACCAATTTAACAATTTTTAGAATTTACTATATTCTTATTCAGAATAAAATAAAGAACGGTTCCTGCAAATCTATAAAAAGATAAAGAATGCTGAATCAGAAAAAGGGTGTATTCCTAATTTTTTAAAATCTTACAAAAAGTATATTTAAATTAAGTAAAGGAGCGTCTTCTTAAATTAGATAAACGAATAAATTATTTCTTTTCTGTCTCAGCTTTGCACTTTGTTATTCCGTGTAGTTTTTTAATTAAATAAATGGTTTAAAGACTTGTTTTGAGTTCATTCGCATGACAAATTTGATATTGGAAATTATTCTTGTGTTTCCTAAAATCCTAAATTTTTGATGACATTATATGTGGAATACAAAATACAAAATAATTTTTAGATAATATCACGTAAATGAAGTAAGCGACGAGTGTTATAAAAGAATTTTATTAACAGCTGGCTTATTTATCTCCACAATAATTAGAATATAAAATAAAGGAAGAATAATAAAAAAAGGAATTATTATTATTATCATTATTTTTATTATTATTATTATTATTATAACAGTTGTTATTATCATTATCATTATTATTATTAGCAACAAAGTACTATTTGTTTCATTGTGGATATTTCTGCCGTCTTTAAAATCTCGTTGTTTACATATCGACAAAAAAGGAACTATTTTTATAAACCTATAACGAGGATTCCAACGACAGTTTTCTTTTGATTATGTGTTTATGACTTCTAAAACAACAGTAATTTCAAATTTTACATCATTGAACAGATAGAAAATTTATTGTTGTATACAATCCCTTTGTATTTCTTTGCAAGAATGAACATTTCTATTTAGGATTATAGAAAACACACTTCTGCTAAATTCCAATTGCTCAGTTACGCCTTTTAACTATGCACCAGCTTACAAAAGATTAACCATTAGATCAGACTAAGCATAAAATACGTTACTTTTTCGCAAAGAGTCTTAACGATAAAACATATTTTATGTTTTTTCTTATAATTTTGTAGATGCGATTTAAGGAGACTTTAGTCGTGATATATAAAAGAAATAAATTTTTAGTTTTAAAAAGTTATATTACATATTTTCAATAACTATTTCTAAAATGCTGTTTTAAACCCATTTACTAATTTAAGCATTTTTATTGACAAAGTCCTAGTTATCAACATAATGATTTACTTATACTTAACCGCACTGTTTATTACTTCACGGCTACAATTTCAATATATTATATAAATACTTTCTACAAAAAAAATGCAATTTTATATACTCACACGTTTTCCAGAATGCGCTATTATATTTATTCAAGTGCTTTCTGGAACGCTGTTAAATTTTTCTTTATACTTGTCTGTGATAATCATGCATTATTCATAAAAATACAACATTATCTAACCTGAAATATTTCGAAATCACAGGAGATGTATCGAATCACAGAAAGATGTGAAATCAATAAAAATCCAAAATAGTTGATGAGATATTTCAAAGCATATTTCTGCTGTTCTCTCTTTTTTTCATACTAAATTTGGAAGTTAAATATTTGTCAAAATGAGAGGTTGTTAGATTATAAGTTTAGATTAGATTACTATATTTAATTAGAAAATTATAATATTTATAATGCACTAAATATTTAACGCGCAATTAGTACAAGAAAAATGAAAGTGTTTTAAAATAAAATAAATTTCTGTAAATATATTTTTTCGAACTCAATAAATGTAAATTTCGATGAAATATACCGTACCATATAATAAAAAATTGTAAAAGTTAACAATTTAGTTTTATCAAAGACCATTAGAATGTATTTTAATGGCAAATAAAAATTTAAACATTAACAGTTATTATCATTAATAATATTTTATATTTTATTGCACATGATCTAGTTATTACATTAATAGTTTATGTTTATACGAGTATGATCGATTTTTTAAACGTAATAAAATTATTTTTAATGAATCATTTTTACTTATGCCTTTTATTTGCTACGTCCAGCTTTTTTATTTGAACATGTAACGATATATGCCAGTATAATATGTAAGGTTTTTGAATAATTTCAACTTTGTTTCATGATGTCATTTCCTTAAACAGTAACAGCATTCCATCCAGTGATATTGCACTATTTGCGATTCAAAATTTAGCCCACGAAAAAAAAAGCATACATGTTACGTATATATATAGGATGCAGAAATTGTTTTAAAAAATAATTCCTGATTTCAAACCTAAATAGACACTATAGATGGAGCATTTTTTACATTTTAACATTCTGTAGAAGTTACCACATACACAATGGATGGCATCATGCACTAAAGGTACTTTCAGCCACAAGAACAGAGCCTAAATGTTGTCGAAACCAACTGAAGGCAATAATCTGATGTGTGTTGGGAATATTTACCATTGGATACAAAAGCCTGTTCTGAGTTCCACAAAATTGTTGTGTGGATGCTTTCTGGAGTCCTTCTTATCCACGCCTCGAACGTAATAACCCGTTGGATTAATATCTGGAGAGGTTGTGGGGAACAAGTTGAGGATGACGTGTTCATGAAAGTTACTGGTCGTAAATCATTGGGATTAACCCCCTGACCCGATCAAAAGGGCAAAATTGTAAAGTTGTTTTCAATGTAATTTTCTTTAAATGCTAAAGAAAGATGTTTTTCCAACATGATTTAATTTATTGTATTACGTATAGGCATATAAGGCTTGAGAGTATTAATCATAACTCAATTTACTAAAACTGCATTATATCTGTAGAATTATAGTAATTGAAATAATGCTTCTATTGCAGTAAAACCTGCAGCTTAGTGAACGGATATATCAGTTCGCGGCAGTAAGAAGGTTAATGGGCTGTATGGGATGGTCAGATTCTTAAGGTTGTTTTTAACAGCTCTGCTCAACGAGCGCAAAACGTTCTGTCACATTTACAAATTCATTTTTTAACGAAAAGATATAAAATTGGAAAGCCTGACCATGGAACTGATTTGGAATTGAACTGTTGTTTCCATTTTTTGATCCATCAATTACCTATTGAGTTATACTCAATTTCTATCACGTGATAAACCCGTTTTTCGCCCACTCTTGAGTGATTTTTCTACTTTCGCGTGCAAATTATGTTCAAAACGTCCACTTTGACACTCTTTTCTGAAAGATCTATTGCGTTTGCAAAAAAATGGAAAAAACAGCTCAATGACATTGTTTACGAGCAACAACACCAGCAAGTTTCATGCATTTTCGAACAAAAATGAATTAAAACTTATGTCAGAAAGTTGCCCTTTTGGATTTGAGAACACCCTGAAAAGACATACGGTCTCTCTTGTGTAATAGAAGTAATCCGGACCTTTAACACCAAGGTATAAAAAACGATGCTCATTCTGACAAATTGAAGAAATACGTGCGGAGACATCAGATCGTGTTCGCTCCTCACGACTCCCCAGAATCTTTAATGAGACTAGAAATTTTCATGTGAATGACCGTCGGAACATCTTCGGGGATTTTGTATAACCACCGATCTTTTTGCGGTTCATTTGCTAAACCTGGACAAAGTTTTTTTTCTAATCTGGGGAAAACGACAAAATTCCTGGATGTTTCAGCTTCTTAAGAAGGCATTTGGCTTCAGTAAGATTGTTATACATAGCTTTCTCGACAAGAACTGTCCTTGCCTTATCTCGTACGTACTGTAAAGGAGGTCGGCAGTAATCGCACATCGCAAAGGGGCCTCATCAATCTGAAGTTCAATAACGAGTGCCCTCATTGACTTCCTAGGACTTTCATCGACACAAATGACGAATTCAGATGTCTTGATAATGTCATATCGGCAAAAATATTATACCCAGTATGAAAATATTGCCACACCAAATCTGGCAGCCTGCAGTTTGCTTCTCACTTTAAAGACGAATGACCGGGCGAGTTTCAAGATTGCAGCTGTCTCTAAATCGAAGTGTTATTCAGTCAATGGGACAACGACTGCAACGATCTTCATCTCCTCAGTTAGTCAAGGTTCTGACATGTTTACATGCCCCCCCCCCAAAAAAAAAAATGTAATCGTGATATGCAGGGTGGTATTTCATCTATAATATGTGTTCTCAAATACATACATATATATATACACATATAAAAATATAATAAATAATTATGTACTAATTAAATGCAAATTCAAACGAAATATTTAAAACACATTGAATAAGTAAACTTATACAGAACTGAAAAATAAAAAACACATATGTGGAAAGACTAAAAGATATACACTAACTAAAAAGTCAGCAGTATAAACTAGAAACTTCCAAATAAAAATATTGTAAAATTTGATTCGGAGACAAGTGTAATTACATGCTTCTGACATATAAGATGGGTCAAAAATATTTTATATTAGAAATATTCCACATACCTTTCATAACCGTTAAAATAAAATAAAAAACTAGTAGTTATTACTAAGTGTAAAGTTGGTAATAATAAATATAACTTTCTTCTGATTCCCTCAGAGAAAAATGACTTCAGTTTCTTACGATATATTGTTTTTTCAATATATATTTATTAAATAGATGTTTATTCAAATATATACTGATATCGAATTAATTTATTATACTAATACATGTTTTGAATTAGTTTAATACATATATACAGTGTGATTCATAAATATCGAAACAATAGGCTAAATATTGCCCCTAGGCTCATACAATTGCAAATTTTCATAAAAAAGGCTGCAAAATTTGATGAGATAAGTTGCAACTTCATGGGGGTCTATTTGAGAAAATACAAAAATTAAATTTTTATACGGGCCCCGCAGAGTAAAATGTAAAATTAAGAATTTTTCTTTATCCATTCTTGAATTAAACGCAAAAAAATTCGCAAATATCTCCAAAATTAGCAGATATTGAAAACCAAAATTCTTGATTTACACCATTTACCCATCCCTCTGAGTGGCGAGTTGTTGACTTATTTTGAATGCAAAATAGGAATCATCCACAAATTGTATGTTATTAAACGTCGATTTAAGACGGCGCTTCTCCTTTGGACATTAAATAGCAGCGTACATTTTACTTTAAACTTGCACTCAAAATATGCTGGAGGTCTGCCCTAGAGCTCTTCACTAGTCGAAATATCCAGGCCTGGGCCCTGCCAACTCACAGAAAATAGATTTCCGCCATGCCTGGCGAAAAGTTAAAATCTCAGCACGAGCTTGGATTGGTCTGACTGAATTTCTGCTAAACATAGTTTTATTTTTTATTTATTTATTTATTTATTTATTTAATATTTTTTTTACGTCGATATGGTTAAAAATTGTTTCTTATGAAGAGTTCCGACCAAAAATACTTACTGTAGCTTTTATTTTTCATGTTTATAATATTCCTTTGAAAAGAAGCATCGTAGGCTGTGATATTTTTTTAAATGAATCTCTAGTTGTATGTAAATGTTTCAGTTATCATTAATGTCGTTAATCCATATTCCATGTATTGGAGACTTTGAAAAACGCTATACAGTAAAATCTTCTGAGACGGAATCCAATCCCATAGGAAAGAAAAAAAAAAAATGAATTATAGACAAGTTTTCTTCTTAGCAGGTGTAAATATACTGTATTCTTTTTTCAGGTACTATTATATTTATTTTGTATTGATCGACACATTTTTTCGTTTCTCACTTTTTCATTGATTTTACTGTATTTAATTTTTTTTTGCCTAGAAATCTACTATCTTTAAAAAAATTAATTTTGAAGTTTAATTGTGAACTAATGGCATTTTAAAAATATATGGATTTTTTTGTAAAAATTATTGAAATTCTTTTCTTTTTTTTTTTTTTATTAGGCTGAGCCAAATTTTTCTGATTTTTGGACGGATCAGGTCAGTCAGAGGCAATTATTTTAATACGGGTAGGTTCGAGAGTGAAAATTTCTTTCCGTGCCGAACTAGGAAGAACTAATCCAGTGCCGGTTCGGTATTTAAAAGAAACCTTGGGCCCGCCCCTGCCGAGCCTTCAGAAAAACGTAAGGTCGAGGCCTGGCACGGCAACAGAACACAGATGTTTTTTTAACGACGTCGCGAATTCCGACGATTACGCGATTAACGACGTCGTAACGATGGGACGAATTAAAATCTGAATTTCTGAGGGCTAAAATTATGAAAAAAATCTTAATCTGCATGTCAGAAAAAGGCCTTGTTTTAAATCAACTAGCGGACATTTAAACAGTACAGAAAGAGAGTGGAAAATGCAAAAGTTAAACTGAATCAGAAGTTTAAGCTACAAGAAGGAGTTACTTTACTCACCTGCATTTTTTAAAGAGTTATGTAACCATTTTTTAGGAGATAAACTTTGTTTAAAAAGTTAAAAGCTTTTTTCAGCATGATGTTTCTTTTTTTAACCATTTCGCGTCTTTAAATTGTTATAATTCGAGAATTGTTAAAGAAAAAAGATGCGAAATTTGAACGCGTCTATTTTGATTATTTTAAATTAATATTGCTGCAGCAAATTTTAAAATATATATTTTTTAATAAGTTGCATCATTTTTTAAATTTATATTTTAATATTTTTAGAATAAATATTTAAATAAATCCTGAAATAAAACTAAAATTATATTTTCCTCTTTTAGAGGTTTGCAAAAGCCCGGGGTTGGCCCATACTCATTTAATTAATTTAATTAACTGGTTGACTGGATTTAATTAACTGGTTGATTTTTTCTCCGGCAGGGCAGGTGCTGTTTTCACAGATTTTGGCTCGGACTGTCCCGTAAACTATGAAAATGCAAGCAGGCCGTTCCAAGCTCCGTACGAACTTTTAATTTTTACGCTGGCCAAGATAGTTTTTGTTCAAGCTGGGCTGGGGCCTGACTGTAAATTCCATCTCATGCAGACCTCTACTCTTTAATTAAATGAAAAAAAAATCAAATTTGACAAACAATGTTTGGAGTTGCAACGATTTTAAATTACCTCACATAAAAAAATAATAATCATTTTAATAATTAAAAAAAAAAAAAAAACTTTATGAGAAATTTTAGGATGTGACTTTGTTTGCAAATTATATGGTTAACGATCACAAAAGAGAAAATAAAATTAAAATTTTAACTCAATAAATATATTTTTTACATGTTTCCTGCAACTCTCATGGTAACATTGTTTCTTCGATTGCACGCATTTCAATTTGTGACTAACCCCTTAAAACCTGACGAATTATTTAAGCGAGCATAAATCTGTGAGTTTTATAGATATGAAGATGGATTTTTTTTGTGTTTATTTCAGAAATGGATAAGGAAAATTATCCTAATTGGAAATTTTATCCTACGTCATCTGTATAAAAATTTAATTTTTGTATTTTCTCAAATAGATCCCCCCACCCTCCCAAGATTTGCAACTTATCTCATCCAAATTTTGAACACTCTTTTATGAAACTTTGCAGTTGGAAGTATGTGCCAGGAGCAATATTTAAGAAGACAGAGTATTGTTTCGATATTTATGAATCACACTGTTTCACAAGTTTGGCTTTAGAGCATTTCTGTACCATGTGTTTCCCCTTACGAAAATTGTACAAAAATTGTAATAACAGTGTTCAGCTATTTTATTGATGTATTTTATTGATGTATTGTTTTATTGATGTATATATAGACAGGGAGAGAGAAAAAAGAATTGTGAATTCAGTTAATGTCTCGGCATGTTAAGATGAAAGATAAAACAATTCCAGACAAGCAATTTAGGTATAGGTAAATATAGTATCAACTGCTTGTAAGGAGAGTCTCACTTAAGGGACTCCAGTCTCACTCCAGACAGTCAAAGAGAGTCTCAGGCCAAACTGAACCCAAATTTTTATTTATACCATTAACAGTAATAAAGATATGTAGTTACAAGATATGTAGCATATTTCAATTTATGACATCCCTTTCAACAATTTCATTTTATTATGTCTGAAATGAGCTAACATAAGAAATCTATAAAAAGATACCTCGAAAAGGGACGGTCCGAATGCCATAGAAAATGCTTACTTTGTCATTGGGTAAATGAATATCACAACCATCACATCTTACAATGCCATCATACTGTACCAAACAAAAAAAGACAAGATCATTGAAAGCTGTATTAAATAGTTTTATTTATTTTGAAGTTATGAATGGATATCCAGGATCAGTTTGTCGTAAGAAATGTTGTATATTGGACAGTCCGCTGCTAGTCCCACTCAGAAAAATTACATTGGTCAACAAATTTGATGTTTTGCTCTGTCCTAAAATAGAAATTAGTTGTTTTTTATGCAGTTTTTTGTGCTGATTCCGAATCTAGTTTTAGATTTACTGCAGCACGTCAAGTTTGAGACATATTTGCATATTTTAATTTATGCAAATTTAGTAAATTTTATACAATTATTTGCAAATTTAAGATATAAAGCAATATCAGATAGGGTTTTTTGTTTTATGTTATGATTACAACCTAATTTACTTCACATAAACTTTGTGTCTGAGATTATACTGACATGGGGCTGTGAAATATTGTACCTAATTTGCATATTTTTCATGTTTTTCTAATAATATTTCTTGACGTTCAAATATTTCTGCCACAAGAGTACGCTAATATGTTTCTAAACCAGTTTTTTGTGCTGATTTCAAATCTTGTATCTGTTTTCTTCTATTACGTCTAGTTTTTGAAAAAAAGGGAAATTTTAGTTTTTGGTCAAAAAAGCCAGAAACAGCTTTTTATGATACTTTGTATGATAAACTTCAACTAGTTAGGATAGATTCTACTACTTATTTTTTTCGATTAAATAATTTTTGTTTATGTCTCTGATATGAATCTGACTCTGTTCACCTTCTTGTCAATGAACTACGCACCCCTAAAAAGCACCTTATATCAAACCTGTGTTACTGCTGTGCAAAAGTAGAAATTCATCTTACTCAAAAACTAGACATGACATAAGAAAACAGACTGCAGATTTGAAATCAGCACAAAAATCTAGCCTAGAAAAACATTACGTCAATTCTGTGTCAACTATTTTAAAGTTGATAGTAACGTAAACATTACACCATTGAAAAATATGCAAATTAGGCTTGATAACTGATAAATAAATGTTAAGAATATACAAATCGTGACACTTATCTGAAGCAAATAGTCAAGTAGTCATTATCTAGAAAACATAATAGATGTGACATATATTTTATCTAAAATTTGCATAAAATAGCACAAAAAAGCTTAAATTTGCATAAATTTAAATATGCAAATTTCTGGAAATATTGACCACCTAAAGATAAACGGAAAGCATTTTCGGAATCAGCGCAAAAAACTGATCTAGAATCAACTAATTTTAGATCTAGAACAAAACCACTGTTGTACAGTGTTATTTATGTGATATCTACATTTATCTCTCTATGTATTTTGCATAAATAATGAAAAATCTTATATATGCATATTTATATCTGTATCTGTGTCTATTTCTTTAGATAAACAAGTATCTTATGTGTATGTTTCTTTTTACACGTATTTTTACTTAAATTTAAATTTTTAATTTTCTAACAAAAATTAAAGCTGTTGCAAAATATGTCATAATAACTTTTCGCTTAATTTTCTGACAAAATATATAGCGGTTACAAGACATGTCATATTAATTTTTTTCTTAATTGCTAAACAAAACTTATAGCTGTTAAAAATCTGTAATGCTGTAATAATAACTTTTCTCTTTGACATTGTTTTTTAACATATTATTAATTCATTTTCTAAAGAAAACATTGTGTCTGTTATAAATTATTTTATCGTAGGTGTTTGTTTGAAACAATGAAAAAGTATTTATTACAAATACAAATTAAATAACCCCATAAATTATTCATATTAAAATAAACAAAGGTAATCTTACTTTAGAGGATTTAGAATAGCTTTGAGAAGAAATGTCTGCTCAAATAAATAAAAACAATTAATGGGATGAAGTTCTTTATATTTTGATTTTTTTTTTCTTTTTCCGATTCTCATTTTTACGCCGAATGGAAGATTTAATTTAAATGTTACTCGTCCTGGAGACATAATTTCGTTGATCAATAATGAAAGCGCAGTATTTGTTTGGTAATTTAATAAAAGATTTCTAACATAATTTAACTTCGTTAAATCAGATACTTTTTCTCGGAGAAGGTTACATTTTTATATATAGAAAAAAGAACGCGCAAATATTTACCATTCAAGCTAACGTACTTAACAAATAGCATTCGTTGCTTTTAAGAATGTTAGAGTCATATTTGCCTTTAAGGAATGGAATATAACAATAAATATGAAAAATAAATTTCTTAGAAGTAAGTTTATGGTTATGTTTAAAATCATTAAAATTTTAAAGTATGAAGGGACCAAATAATAAGTGCATTTCATATAAATAAATATAACAAGAATTTATGGTGTTGCTTCTACTAAGCATGATTTAAAAATTTGGGCAAAAATGAAACTACGCATCATTAATGTAATTAAAAACATTAAAACCAAATTTCACATTAAGAATCTTTAAACAATATTACTTAACACTAACTATTTTAATGACTAAACATTAGGCAGTTAAACTTACACCAATTTAACTATCAGAAAATTAATAATTCCCAATAAAACAATATAAAACTGTCAATGGTTTAAGATTTCCTATATATGCGTAAAAGAAACCGATAATTCCAAGTGATTAAATATGTATGCCGATATTTCCATAAACTAAAATATGATATTGAGAAAAGTTATTAAATTTATATTTTTTTTATAAATATAAGAATTAATCTTGAGTAACTAAAAGGGGGATTTAGGAGAAAACAAACTGCATGGAAAACTGAATGGATGAGCGAACAACTAATTTGTGCATTGCAGTATAATAAAGATATACGTATAAAGTTTTTCGCAAAACAAATGTGCATCTGCAAAGAATGGAAATTTTAAGGGCATGTTTTTTTTTTTTTTTTTTTTTTTTTTTTATATATATATAAACATTTTACATTTCGTATTACATGTTATTGTATGTATTCCATGAAAACATTTATTTTTTTAATGAAAATAGATGTTTGTTATTGAAGGAATCTTGCCCTTTCTGTTGTGGGAAAAGGAAAAGTAAATGTATCTTCAACTCAAATCTGAAACCTTTCAGAATTCACACTCAGTTCACAAATCTTGTTCCAATATAGGTTGAGACAAAATCGAAATAAAAATAGACTTAGCGAATAGTAACATTTAAATCTAGAATCATCGAGGAAATGTAAAAAACAATAATTCATACCTGGAAATTTCAATAGTATAAATGTATTAAAGAAGTAAAATGGCATTATTTCTATTATCTTAAAATGCATTTATCTGTTCATTTCACGTTTCATAGTGTTTAACCATTGTTTATTCTTCTCTTCTTTACGTTTTTCATATTTTCCTTCAAGTTACCAGACTGGGCTGTCGCCGTCCTATTATTCTCGTACGTTCCCCCTTGTACATTGCGTTTATTTGTTCAGTTAGTTTGAACTCTTCTCATTTTAACTTTTTTTTAAACCAGTTTTGAGTAATCTTTCATGTATTTTATCTTAAATATTTTACTTGTAAATATGTAATTATTTTATACTTTCCCTATTTTTTCGCACTGTGTTTAACATTTCATATTATGATAAACTATAATGTATGGTCTCTGAAAAGAGTCTTATTTTTTTTTCATTTATTTATTTATTTTTTTTTTATTATTTTTTTTTTTTTTGCTGGGGCTTCTCTATGGTAGCTTTTCGCCTGTTCTAGGACTGTCACTTTGTTAGGATCATATGGAACTTTTTTTTTCTCTCTCATCTTGTTATACTAACAATTTTGTATAAGTTGACTAACTCCTTAACTTTTATTTTTCTTGTGGTCACCAGCCGCGTTTAAACATTCTTTTATGTCTCCCACTGTAAAAAAAAAAAAAAAAAAAAAAAAAAAAAAAAAAAAAAAAAAAAAAACTATTTATATGCTGCATGTGAAATTGCAAGGCAAATAGGAAATCCAAAAACCAGCTCACATTGTTCCATTGCTCGCATTATTTCCATTATTTTCTAATGAATTAATTATTTCATTGTATTAATCATATTTGTTACTTAGAAATTATTTCTGAGAGAATTCTTAATCTGATATTTTGGTTAATTTTTAGTTAAAGTACCTAATATTCAAAATTTTATCGAAATACTAAAATCCTCTTTTAAACCCAAAATAAAATTTTAAATTAAAAAATTATTGAAAAAAAAGGTATATGTAAAATCCTGAAATATGTATCATTTTAAACTAACAATTTTGAGTATAAAAGATTTTAGTAACGTCAAAGCATGAAATTAATCAAATATGTATTTATTTTTCATGTATTTGTCTCATTATTTGAAATTAGGGGCTGTCTCTTAAAAAATGCTGTTTGTGGCAACAATATTTGGACTTAATTAGATAAGTTAGTTATATGTTCCAACCATCTCGGAAAATTTTGAATATTTTTTTAATAATTTTATCGAAATTTAAACGAACGGATTTACAGTTTGAAAAATTAAAATTATCTGTACGCGTAATATTACCATGACCTCATACTACCAAATGATAGAGATTTCATTTCTGAACAATAAATAAGTTTTTATGCTTATAATTATTTATTTTGATTATTTAATATTTAATATGCGTTTGACAATAGTGCTAACTTTGGATAAACTTATAAATAAAGTACATTTAATACGTATGTAAGTTATACGCAAAGTTTGATATCCTAATTATTTCATTTATAAGGTTTAAAAACCTAACTTAGCTTATTCATTTTTTGTATTTGTATACATAGGCTAAGATAAATGTATATTTTTTAATCCATTATTCGTAAGTATCTTATCCTAAAAGTAACCTTCGTGTCAAGAAAGGTTTTTTAATTAAAGGTAATTTACCGATTGTAATTGGCCACATTTCTCCTTTTCAAATGTTAAATAGCGTTCACTTTTGTTAAAGAAAAAGGATTTAATAATGCTTTAAAAATGGTTCCGATACCAAACATGCTATATTAATTTGTCCAGAATTTAATTCAGTTCTTGTGAAAGTGTCATTATCAAGCATGCAAATTTGAGCATAATCAAAAACAACATTTTGGCGATATTGCTGTTGACTCACATACAGACATCTTAAAAAACTTATAACCGTCAAAACACAAAAATAGAATACACATTTTCAACTTAAAAAAGCTCACTGTCTTACTTGAAAGGCTACAAAAATTATAAAATAGAAGTTAAAAGTTTAAAATATACGTTTTAATAATAATAATAAAAAAGTACTTTCAGCCTGCATTTCCCGATGTCATTGGAGGATATTAACTAAATTGTGCTCATTTATACAAATGCATTACTTCGTTTGATGTTTTTCTTTTCGTTTTTCGTTCGTTCAGTGTGTATTTTATGATTGAAGCAAGGTAAAATATTGCATTTCGTCTAGAGATTTTATTCACAAAAATAGATTTTATGCATCCAAAAAAAAAAAAAAAAAAAAAAAAAAAAAAAAATTACATAATGAACACATACTAGTTACATAAAAAATCACATGTATGTAGAAACTTCATACAAAAAAATAATTTAGGAAAAATATAATCGCAAAACCATTCCAAAACTTTATAATCTTCATTTTATTATAATTTTAACATATATATTTTTGCACTATGTGTGATCTGAAAGTAACTTGTAAGTATCTATGTATGTTTCTATTGTGTAGAATATTTCAAGTCATTTTTAAAAGTATATTTTACATTTTCTCTATGTTTTACATATAGCAATAATTTTTACTGTTTATTTTTAAGTATAACATATTAAAACTAATTTTTGTATTTGGGTCATTTTTAACTTAAAAAATATGCATTTCAAGGCATTATTATAATTAATAAAAACATAACTTGTGTTGTAGTGTGACTGCATGGAAAGACAAAAAAATATATATTAAAAAGGAATAGGGAATTCCAAGAAAAAGTAAAGTTTTTGAAGGAAATAATTAGTTTAGACTTTTTATTACATCATGTTTTAATTGTATGCTTCAGCCCCATTTTTGCTTCTCCTGCATTTTTTGTTTTTGTACTATTTTCTTAAATGAAATGCTTTAATTATATTTTATGGTCTTGTTAATGAAAAAAAGGAAGATCGTGCCAAATAATTATGAAGCAGGATTTTCTTAATTGTCTCACCTTTCTTTTGATCTCTATGGGAAAATAAAAATATATTAATTTGTTCTCATTCGGAAAAATAATCTATGTAGCATTGTCGAATTATAAATAAAATTATTTTACCTATATCTAGCTATAAACTTATAATTTTAAATAAAAATTATTTAACAAAATAATAAAAAACACAAAAAAATCATATAGAATTTTATTAAAATGAACACAATTCTTATTTCTTGTGTATTTTTAAATGTGAAAAAAAAAAATAAGTACATATGTATTTTATTACAGTGAAACTTATATATTAATCTCTAGTATTTTACACCGTTTCAGAAAGTTTAAATATTATTTTCAAAAAAAAAATCCTTATTTTAATACTAAAAATTATATTATTAATTTATTTTTATAATAGTTGAAATACATCGTAAAAAAAAAAAAAAAAAAAAAAAAAAAAAAAAAAAAAAAATCAAACATAGAAATCTTGTTTTTAAAGATTTTTGTTTATAGATTTTGAAACAAATCTTGCAGTTATTGAATTATCAATTCTTATTAAAAATATTTCAAAGAATAAAATTTTCTGGGTGTATACCGTATTTTTTCCACATGTAACCACATTTTACTTTACACTCTGCACACATCGACATTCCATTATGTGAACTACGTAATTTTTACGAAAAGTGCGACTTAAAGGTGAAAGATTTTTTTTTTTTATGTACTTTGTAACAAATTCAAAATATCTCCTTAGCAACGAAAAGAAAGTAGTAATTTTAAATAACGATAGGGAAAATTTAATTTTAATAATCTTTGCAAAGAGAGAAAAAATTCCAACGTAAATTTTTAAAGAAGGTAAATACTTATATTAATTAAACAAAGATAGCGTTTCGTTAAAAAAATATTAAGCACAAAAAAGTACAAATTAAACCCCACCACCCCAAAAAATGACCATATGTTGTACTATTATAAAATGTTTTTTACACTCAATTTTTTAAGCCATCCAAAACTTTTATACTATATTATTATAATGTGTTAATCCAAATAGCAATTATATACACCAAAAGATACGAAGTGCAGAGCATTCCTCTGAAGTTAACAGTTATAATAATCAGTGAACAAAAAACAGACATTTCATCTGCACACCCTGCTAAAACAGAAAATTGCACCAACAGAGATATGTTTAATTTATAGCAATTCAAACTGAGATACCCCTCTAATGTTCAAAGTAAAAATATAGCATAGAAATGCTCACTTTTGACTGGAAAAAAAATCAAAATTAAGTCAATATAATATCTAATGCATACCTTAGATATTAAAATGCAAAATTCTATCCCATAGTTGATGAAATATAGCTATCACGGAAATCCTGAAATCACATTATAACCCCTGTTTAGAAAACAAAGCCAAAACTGAAACAACATAATTTAAATATCTTACATGTTATGTTCGTTAAAAATACATAGCATAGATGTCAAATGGCAAATTATAGTTACCTTGGAAATCGAATAAAATGAAAAAAAGCGGCGGTACTAGCATTCGCTCAAGATGCGCATAAGCCAATTATACAACAAATTATGTCAAGGTGTAATCGAATGTTGAGTTTCATGAAATTCTTACCGGTAGATCCAAAGAATTTAGTTGCCATAGAATCACAGAAAAAAACAACAAAAAAAAAAAAACATGTACAGCTTCGTCAATTGCTACTAATACTATGCACAACGAACAACAATAACCACCTTCTTATGTTAATTGAATACGAAGCCTTACAAATGCAGATAAATAGTTGTCTCGGAGATAACACGTGAAAAATCAGGATATTTTCCATTATAAATCAGGAACCCAAGGCTTTTTTTTTAATTAAATTAACATATACAGTACAAATTTATCACATTTTAAATAACGTTTCACAGTTGTTGAATGTTAATAAACAGTGTGTCCACTAGGGTGGTCACAATAAATCGATTTTCGAATTTTTTCGGGGGGACCCCCCAAAAAGTTGCCAATTGGCTAGAAAATAAGATTGGAAAAGTTTCAGCTCATTTGGATAATATTACCCGTGCCTCATTGAGGTCAAAGTTCGAAAAAAACGTGATTTTTCGCAAAAAATGCTGTTTTTTTCTTCGTGAAATTAATACAGTTAAACCTAGAAACATAATGTTGATCTCATTTCATAAAAAAATACGTTTGCTTTAAAAAACCACTCGCTACATTTTTGTAAAAATTTATAGATTTAACCATATGCGCGTTTTTCAGGACCAGGCTTGACCCGAACCCTAAAAATATACTTTTTATGAAAATGCGAAAAAACAATGTAACATTCCCTTTCACCTGCTTTCAACATTTTGTTTTTGTTTGTTTGTTTGTTTTTTTCATGTTGTATATAATAAAGGGTTTAATTATGATAAAATGAAGTTTAAATTGAAATATTCAAAAGAAAAAACGGGCAAAGAAAGTATAAAAATTGGAACAAAAATTTTAAAATGCTTTTTATTGTTAAAATTGTGTTTCAAGAAAAGAAGCATTATAGAGAAAAGAAATTACTATCCCTTACAACATGTACCACGTTGTCATGTTAAGGCGGCAATGGTTCAGATAAGGCCTGTCTTGAAATGTTTTTCTACATCCAGATACAACATTTAGCAAAACGTTTTTGTTCTTCGTCTTTTGTTAAACAGGAATTGAAATCATCGATTAATTTTATTCCTCTTTCAGCTGTGTTACCTTAAAATCATTCAGTATTTTTCTTGATTTTAAATAATGTTTATTTTCACACCATACATCGGGATCAGTATTTATAGGAATTGTATATTAATATACAATTTAATAAAAAAAAAATCAGCTTCATTTTAAACAAAAACATCGATTTATTTGTTCAATAAATAATCCACTTGGTTGAAACCTATTGTTGCTCTTATATTCATATCATCAGCATCATTTTCTTTCTTAAATAATATTAATTTTACAGCCATGTTTATTTTCACTTTTTTTCCCCAAAGTATTATAAAAAATCAAAATGCAACTTGTACAGAGTTCAGATACCAAAGGTGATTTATCATTTTAGCGAGTGCTTTGTCAGCAAGCGATTTATAAATTTTTCCGTACTCAACAAGTGATTTTAATAATTGCAGGTCTTGATTGCGGGGAAATGGAAGCGTTGAACCATGCTTTTACATAAATATTGATTATAATTAATCAAATGTCTCTAACACCTTCTTTTTCTAAATTTGTTAATGAGGACTGATCCCTGAAAAGATACATTTTAAGAGAATAAATGACCTGTGATACCCATCGTCGACGAATTGAAATTGGATGTCTTTTGGAGGAAGACGTCCTGTAAAAATTAAACAAAGTTAGATAAATTCTTTATAATCACCCATGGGCTATTACTTTTTTAAATGTTCTATAAAAAGCTTGAAATTTCTTCTAAATTAAGTATTTTATATCTAATATTTTACCACCAATAGCATTTTTAAACTTAATCTGGTGCAACTTGGGCCATCCAATCTGAATCTTATTTTAAATAACTGGCTGAAAAAAGGTTTTATGTTAATTTATAAATTTTGGTGGCGACATGGTAAATACAGAAGTTTTTACGTTAAAATTGATATAGATATATGCAAGTTTCTCTGAAGCGACCATTGTTTACTGCAGTGGTACCAAAACACATTGCCTGGTTTTTACCAACTTCCACCCACTCTTCAACTTCTGAAAATAGTTTTTCCTCGAGTTATTCCGATACTGATTTTTAAGGTGAGGAACTCTTATTAAGTGTTCCTCACATCCACAACTAATTAAAACTGCTATCCACAATCAACTGCTATTTCTTTTGAATAAATAAATTGTAGACATTTTCTTTATTCAAAAATGAAGAAACAGTTTTCCATCGTAGCTAACAAAAGCTCCCTGTAAATCAGAATTGTGAAATTTGTTTTTGATGAACTCCGTTCTTTATTTTCGAACTAGTTGTTTGCGAAGTCCTATTACACTTCTACTTAAAATTAAAATTTGTTATTAACTGGTGGATGTACTGTAAGTCTAGCAGCTTCTCTGGTGTTCAGTTTAACTTGGGAATATTATGAAACAAAATACATAAAACTTGACAATTACTTGATAACTTACTGCCGGTGATTTGATGAGCATGTGGCTTAATAAAAAAATCTTGCATTGCTACCATGATACCGAAAGAGGGGGTGGGGGTCGGAATGTTTCGTGGATTTAAATAAATAATGATAGCTGGTAATAAAAACAGCCTTGTAATAGAAAGAGAAATGCAGAGGTTCGTTTTAAATGCGCTTCAACTGCAATACAAATTGGGAATTCTTTCCATGCACGGAACTAGATAACTAATAATTAACTATAATTCGTAAAATATTGATAAAATTACGAAAATTGTCTAATTTATTTTGTCTTTTAATGCAAATAATAAAAATAATAATATCAAATTTAATAAAAATGATTAATTTCTCCTTTTTCACTTATTTTTCAAAAATGCAGAGTTTGAGGATATGGTTTATAAGCTGACTTGAAAAACACTAAATGTCATTATATATAAGTTTTGATGAGAGTAAAAGTTCAAGGCAACAGCATTTTCTATGAAATAAGATAATAATCAGGTTTCTAAGACAAATAGTTTTCAAATAATAAAACAAAAACTAGGTTTTTCACCAAAAATCGCAAATTTTCAAGAATTCAACCTCGATGAGGCACGGGTTAATATTATTCAATTGAGCTGAAACTTTGCCAATCTCATTTTCTAATTGATTGTCAACTTTTTGACGGGTCCCCCGGAAGAAAATGTTAAAAAAAAATTTCCCCATGTTGCTTGTGACCACCCTAGTGTCCACATATCACCTGACCGACCTTTATTTTCGCAACCGTTGGTCCTAGAGGCTTACTTCGAATTACAAAAATGGTTTAAGTAATGTAAAGTTTTATTTTTAAAGCGATTTGGGTCAAGAAAAACACTTAAATTTGTATATGGTCCCCGGTCCTATAAGTTATTTTAAGTAAAAATTTCCTATTACACTGACAAGTAAGACAAGAAACGTCCCTTTCGTACAATCTAAAATTGACCGAGTTATGAAACTTTAAATATGCATAACTTATACCGCTTTACTGCATCTGAACACAGATGAGTTCCGCCTTGCTTTGAAGGTCATATACCAAGTGCTTAAAGCTTTCGAAAAACTGATTTCATGTGTATCTGCGCTTTGAAAAATATCGTACAAGCATTACGATTGTGTTAACTTTTATTAAGTTTTAGATTCACTAAAATAATTGTATTTTAACATATGTTTTATTTTGTAAGGATATGGGACTGACATGACTCATGATTTCTTTTAACAAAAATCATGTTATTTTTATAAGTCTTTAACTTCAACGATCGTATGTATACTTTTCTAGTTAAATTTGTATTCGAACTTTAACTCACTTTCAAATATCCGATCGAGATTAAATTTTACATACTGACATAAATCCGATTACAATCTAATACTATGATTTTCGGTGGTTACCATTTATACTTTTTTGTAAAGGATAACACAAAAATTTTCGGATAGAGTACCGCTAAGGAGTTTAAAAAAAAGTTTTAGATTCGATAACACAAGACTGCGATGGTTGTGTTTTTTACCCGACTGAAAAGAAGGGTTATGTGTTTCACGCGTATCTGGGTATGTGGATTTCTTTATAACCTCGAAACATCCCAACGGCTAGATGGATTTTAATGAATGAGGTTTCTATCAATTCGTCTTAATGGCCCGATGGTTATAGGCTAGGTTTTGTTTTTATAAATTCAAAATGGCGGCCGCAAAATAAAAAAACGGTGGTAGAGACGAAAAAAATTACGCACCCTATTGAGTGCCATATCATTGGATAGGTCTTTCAAAATGAAGACGATGTTTCATTGAATATTTTACAGTCAGAAGCTCCGTTAAAATATTATACAACCTGGAAGTTGTGTAGGTAGGATCTCTAGCTTTACTGCAACTCTAACCATCATAGACATCTATAGATCTCATCAAAACAGTGTTTATAGATAGGAACTAACAATTAAACACAACTTAAAAGTCATCAATACAAGTTATTAAAAAATATAGGTAAATATTATAAACAAGTAATATATATAAAAAAAAATATTTTAAGTCAATTTCTACTTAGGTTAATAAGATATTTTTTTCTCCCATTCTTCTTTCCTCTTGAGTGGCGCTTAAAATGCCTTGATCAAGAACAGGGCTTTCTCGGGCTTAAAAACCTTGATCAAGAAGAGGGCTTTTTCGATTATTGAAAATTAATTAATTTAATTTAATTAATGAATTAATATTTAAAAAAAACTTGTTTAATATCAAGTGTTTAATATCATCACCTACAAGTTAAAAAAAAAATTATTTGAGCTTGATTGGATTAATAATAAGTATTTTATTAACGATTGAAAATTTGAACAAGATATATATATAGCGAGAGTGTGAGCTAATAGTAGAAATTGAAAAAAAAATAGTTTCACATTGATGAGAAATATTAAATATTTCGCTTTTTACGCAGTCGGGTTTTTTGATTTTTTAAATTTAATTGTTTATTATCTTTTATGTATTTTTTAGCAGTAAATCCGAAAATTTCGTCAATTTTTAACCATCATGTCAGGATTTTTTGCAAATCATAAATTGTCAAAGTTATAAATAACAAAAATCGGGTACTGTAAAATAGAGGAGATTACTCTATTCTTTATCTTTTAATAATTGATTTTTTATGTACTTTTTGGCAATGAACCTGAAAATGACCCCCATTTTTAACTATCACGTAAGAAATTTTTGCAAATCGTAAATGCCAAAGTTAAAATATAGCGAAAATCTGATACTATAAAACAAATATAAAACTTTTTAATTTTATTTAATGCAATAATGTATTAAATTTTTTGGCTTAAACTGGGATTCTTACAGTTAAACAGCTGAGGGGTCCGATGGGGGGGGGGGGGGGTTCTATTTTAACTTTGAATTTTTTAACTTTGAAATTTACAATTTGCGAAAAATCTTGACGTGATGGTTAAAAATGAAGGTCATTTTCGGATTCAGCGGTAAAAAATACATAAAAATCAATTATCTAAAGATAAAAACGCAACAATGACATCTATTTTATTGTATCAAATATTCGCTATTTTTCCTTTTATCACTTTAAAGTTTACGATATGCAAAAAATCTCTACGTAATGGTAAAAAATGAAGGTAAATTTCGGAATCAGTGGTACATAATACATAAGAATCAATTATCAAAAGCTAAACCTGCTAATTTTCATCATTTTATTTAACAAAAAATATGTTTTTTTTTTCTTCTTATATGTTTATTAGAAATTGTATATTTTGCATTAATACGTCAGACTGATTAAAGATTTCAAATGTGTATTGCAATTCTAATTTTACTCTCAACCATTTTTTTAAATTATATCTGACGAAATTATATTTCTACTAAATTTGTGAATGACCCCCAATTTGCGGCAAAAATTAGGCTCCAACTTTAAACAGCCATTACTCGGTCATTTAAATGGGACTTTTTTTTGTCTTACTTGTCAGTGTAAGAGGAAAATTTTGCTAAATATAACTTATAGGACCGGGGGACCGCGTAAAAATTTAAATTTCGTAATTTATAAAGAAATATTTTTCTTGATCCAAATTGCTTTAAAAATAATTCTTTACCTTATTTAAGCATTTTTGTAACTGGAAGTATGCCTCTAGGACCAACGGTTGCGAAAATTAACGTCGGCAGGGTTATACGTGGACACCATGTATATATACAGCACTTTAAAGCAAATTGGACTACATGTAAAATAACTGTTTATAAGTAACTGGTGTTTAAGATATTTTAACAAAATAATAAATTAATTATGAATAGCAGGTCTCAGATTATCTAATCGCTTAAAATATATAGAATAATAGTATTTTCCTTTATAATTCAGGAATGCAAAGCTTTTTATTTTAGAAAAATTACCATATATAATCCAAATTTATTGAATTTTAAAGAATGTTTCCAAAGTGTTGACAGTTTAAAAATATATACGCTACTTTGTCGCAACTCGGACTTCATGTAAAAAACAACTGTTGACTAAGTAACTGACATTTAGGTTATTTATCAAAATATATAATTAATTATAAATCAATTGTCAAGTACGAGTATTACTCGCACTCAGAGGGTTCTGTTCAATAAATATATGAATTATTAACTGTATCATTATAAAAATCTTTACTAAACAAAAAATAAGACATTGTAAAAAACTATAAAAGGTAGGGTTTGTTATAGCTGTATATATACTAGAAAAGTGTGAATGGGTATAACGTAAAAGTTCAAAGAGATATGAAGCCTTAATAAAATCACATATTGCTATTCAGTATAATTCTTATTTAAATCTTATCCTTATCTGTTTAAAATGAACTTAATTCGGCACGGACAATAAAAGTAGCGCATATTTGAACGCAATTTGGCATTTCCTAAAACTAAATTCAGCATCTTCTCTTTTAATAGTGCAGCTAAAACAAAACCCTTGTTCGAAGTTTCAACTTGGCATATGGCTAGGCGCTCTTCGAAAACAGGTCGCAAAGCAGCAACGTCACCTTGGTCCGTGCCGTGTTTTTCCAGATAGTTTTTTAATTAACATTTAAAGACACGAGAGGCGTATTTAGAGATCTACTCAATGCAATCTAGTAGCGAATCCCACAGTATTTATGTGATTAATTCTAATTAAATAAGCCCGTTTTAACAATTTTACGTTTTTTGCTTTTATACTTCTAATGGATAATGTATTACATAAATACATCCTTAAAAGTTGTTATTTAGGGTTTCAAAGCTGATGGTGTATAGAGTACTCCGCCCATGTCATTATGTATGTCCAAACCGTTCGTGTCTTTAAGGGTTAATATCTCGGATAATTGCCGAAGATTTTTTCTAAAATCATTATCAACAATGCTTTTCTACTTCTGCTACGATATATACCTACAGCACTCCTCAACACCCTTGCAGAATGCCCGAAAATCGAAATTGGTGTGTAACGGAAAAATGCGCTTTTCTCAAAAAACTATGTGCTATAGGGTATTTGCTATAATTTCCCTGCAAAGTTTAAATCAACGTCTACTACCTCTAATTTTTTCATAATTTTAATTTCAGTAAATTCGGAAATAGATTGGGGGGGGGGGGGCATATTTTTGCGCTACATTTTCGACGACATCTCTAAAAATATAATACCTAAAAATAAAATAAATGTATTTTTTAGTTCAACGTTACGAAAGCTTTCACACGATATCCTACACGGTATACAAAGAAATGATTTTTCTTTCCAAGTAACTTAATTAGCTTCTCTGCATTTTTCTTCTAAAAATATTTGTAAATGTTTAATAATTTGTAAATATGTGGGTTAATAATTTTTATTACTTCCCCCAATTTGAACTTTCCACGTTCCATAGTTTACGAGTAAAATGGCCGTGACAGACACAGGAGTGATCTTATAATGGTTCCGATTTAACTTTTTAAGCACGGAACCCTAAAAACATGTCAGATTTTGTGTTCACTTAAAAATTTATAAAATAATAGTATCTGTAAAAAAACTATTTTATGCGCATTTAATTTTCTATGGGTGTATCTTGATTGTGTATCTTGAGTCGCACTTAAAAGGTCGCGGACCAAATGTGTCCCGTGACCCGAAGGTGACTTACATAGTGATTCATAAACACCTGATACTATGTGTGAAAGGTATCTAAAGGTACTTTTGAACACGTTTTCCTAAAAAAGCGTTGAAAATAACTATAGTCAAACAAAGCTTGTAGTATTGCTGAATACGTGTTTGACCGATCTAATTTATTGGAATCGTGTCAGAATGCCAAGAAAGGGCATTACACTACATCTCTAACATATTGTTAGTTAAATACAAAGAAGTGGATGAAGAAGTGGGACATAAACACATATTATTCCAAAAAGACATTTCATATCAGTTTATTGCTTTCTGTTATAGTTACAATTGTGCTACTAAAATGCTAATGAAAATATTTGAAAATTTCAATTTCCAATTAAGTAAGAAATATAATAAAAAAAAATACATTAATCATTCCTGAAGTAGAGTGGAGCATGCATCTAAAAGAGAACAAATATTTGGAATTAACATTTTCTTAAATATTGAATTTTCATAGATTTAATAGAAAAGAATTATTTGGCTTTATTTATCACTGCGATTAATGTAAAATTTGCTTGTGAAATGTGAAAAACAATTGTAGTTGAAAAATCTTTGTTGTATAGATAAAAAGTATACAGCAAATTTTATTTTTAGGTTTATTTGAAATTAATTATTTAATAAATATTACAAAATTTGTTGAATGTTAAAGGAAAGATTTATAATACAAATGAAAAAATCATTAAACTAAATACCTTATTTACTTGTGCGAGATGCACTGTTTTTAGAAAATTTACCTCTGAAAATGTAGTGTGCCTTAATAACAGATTATTACTAAAAGCTATATTAAATGACATATGATTTCAGTAAGTCACATAATGTAGATATTGGCGTAAAGTTGTAGGAATATAAAACTAGTAAGTAAAATACTGTATATATTCTGCATATATATGGATATACTGTATATATATATATATATATATATATATATATATATATATATATATATATTCACTTGTGTATTAAGAGCATTTACAACTTAATTGCTCAACTTTGCATTTACTACAAAAACGATCTTTAAAAATAAATGTTTTTTTCACTTATTCTGAATAAATATTAATGAATGATAAATAAACACAAAATTTACGAAATAGAAAAATAGAAAATTGGAATGCATAATTTCTTGATTATTGTTAAATATTTAAAATGGAAAAAAATAAAATTGAACACAATTTTAAAACTTCCTATTTGCAGCTCGCAATTCTCTGAACATACATCAGCCACCACTTATGAAGCTGTTCCTTATATCTGTACAGACATATTCCATATGATTGATTTTCATATGATTTTCACTAATTATTCGTAACTACTATCATCTAAAGTATGTTTCAAAATTCAATCATTTTGAAACTTTGAATAACCACCATGACAGAGATTCATTCCCACTTTTCGAGTAACCACGCACTAATGTCAACCCCATTTGCGTTAAATATCTCCATTTTCCGGCATTAAATTTTATGGTGTGCATTATACACGAAATAATTTTTCTCCATCAAAATCAAATGGCACATTATACAAAATTGCGCTTTATACACAAGTGAGTACGATATTTAAATTTTGGGCAGATATATAGAACGAAATGTTACATCTCCTAACCTTCCTCTGTATTGGAGCCATTCCGGGTGATACTGGCATGGTCGATGACGATGGGAAAAAATGATGTGTTCCCGTGTCGAAGTGAGTGTGGAAGGTTATCGTCAGCATGTCCTCAAAGCTGCTCCCACGGATAATGGAGTACATATTTGGGCAACGTCGGTCAACGACAGTAACCATTTGGTGGGATTTTAGCTGCTTCACCTCCATGTGAACTGGTGTTCCCGTATCGGCACCTCCGTTGGGAATTGGTTATGAGCGACAGTAAGGTGGGCGCTAATTGAGATCCGGCTACTGGTGTTAGGTGCAAACAATGGGTATACTTCCAGTTGATCCTCACTCTGCCACTTTATTTTAGAACATGACCGTTTGGATGACGTTTTCCTGCGGCGGCAGCTGGATAGAAGGAGACCGGGAACGGTATATCTCTTGGTGGCCCTCCCTTAGCTTTTATTCTAAGAAAGATGTTTGGATTAAGGCTATCAGGGGAAGGGGATTTTATACCTGTGCAGGAATCATGGGCGAAGACTAGCGAAAGGTATTAAGGCAGCGTCAAACTTTCTCGAATGCAGTCACTCGGTATGTGGTCAATAAATTGAGGCCCATTCTTTTTGATTGGAAACAAATTAATCTCCGACGGTTAATGGCATATTTTAAACAGGCGTAATGAAAGAAAGATTACATTGAAGTATTGATCATCTCAAAATAATGGGAACTTCTGCTCGTAAATATAGGATTTCATACAAACAGTGGAATATTGGCAATCCAGTTTTTTAAACTTATTCAAGAACTAAAAAAAAGCTTTATTTCCTTTATATGATGTAATACTTTTTCTCATTTTGCCTTTTTTTTTTTTTTTTTTTTTTTTTTTTTTTTTTAAGAGATGTGCGAAATTTATGCTCATGTAACTGTAAATTATCTCCAAAGTTCTATATATATAATTTACCAACTTACAGTAAAACAGATTAATCAACTGGTACCGTGGACAATCATAAAGACAAGGTAAGTGCAATTTTCTTACCTATAATTTTAGCTCTTTTCTGCGCTACACAGAGCATTTATAACACTTCTTGTGCTTCAGACCAGGACACTAAACTCTAGAATTGACAGGAAGCAGAATCTCCTACGGAAGGGAACTTCTCTCTCCCATTCCAGTATTTCATGAGTAGTGCGAGATTATTGTTTCGTTGCGCATCGTATTTGGTGACCACACAGGATTCTGATTGTGTGTTTTTCATTTAAACGCAGTTGTAAGCTGTTGGGTCAACGGGGATAATTACCACCTTTCCAGTATATACTACCTGGTCTCTTGAATATGTAGGGTGACAGGGAGCTAACTCCCAATAGGGATGTAGCAATTCTGCACCTTTTAGTTCACTTAACGAGTAGCTTGAAACCGCGCGCCCTCGCGACGCGATTCGGTCGCGATTACTGCGTAGGGAAATTCAAGGTTTTCCCATCTTTGTAATAAAAATACCGGTCACCTTGACATACATTTACCTAGCAATATCTTTTTTGCAGAGTGATCGATTGTTAAAGCTGTAATGTGTTACTATTGCAGCTTACGCGTTGTGACGTTTGTTGTTGCGGAAAACACATAGAAAATTTCAGTTGGCGGCAGGCTCCTTGTCAGATCCCTCCGAGCTGTGCCTTCCGTCAGACGGTAGGTTCTAAATTCTGTTGTTACAGCTGGGTTTCGCTTTGAGTTCTACTACCGATGTGGATTTTCCGATCCCGGCCAGGTTTCTTATCTTGGTTTTATACTTCCGCCTTTCTAAGCTTCCAAATCCTCTCTCAAAGAAACAGATTTACTATATTTCTTACATGATTAACTATACTGACTTGCAAACAGTAAACGCTAGAAATTGCAGTAAAAAATCTTTTTTATCAATTTCGAAATCAAATTGAATACAGAATTCAGTAATCACTTTTGATTTAGCAAACTGAGCCCTTTCCATTCGTAGTTTTATAATGTTTTTCAAAGTTAAGAAATTCTGTATCTTTTTACTATTCATAATTATTTTGTATATTATTTCACATCAAAATAAATTAGTAAAGTATATTTATATATGGGGGGGATTTTAAAAAAATGTCCCTGCTTGGAAGACGGCGTTTTTCTTTTTGTCTGAAATTTTTTTAATATATCGTCATACATCATACGTACTTTAAATGGATATTCACAATGATCTGAATTTTAAAAAAAAATGGGATGTAACAAAAAAAATTTATTATTCCATAGATCATTATTTTTTAAGTGAGTCTAAAATATACTTTGCATTAATTGATTTTAAAGGTTTAGAATCTTATTTTTAATATATTTTGCTTTTATCTCAGTAACTTAATTTTAAAAGAGGAATAGCTTTTATTTTGAACAATATAAATGTAAAATATATTTTTTTCTGCACAAACTATCCAAAACTGTGCAGTTTAAAGTGCTGATATATTCATCCATAACTTATCCCTCTATTCGTAATTTAAAATTGTTACAAGAAAACAAATGGTGTTGTCCCTCACCCAGCAGTATTCCAAAATATGTATAAAAATATTATTATATGAATATCTGTGCCCTTAAGTAGTGGTACACACGTTTCCCTAATACTTGAATTTGAAATATAACATTTAATTATTCAAATATTTAAAATTCTTTATAATTTAAAGTTTGAAAAATAGAATTGGTGTAAAAACAACAATGCCACTCAACCAAAACTAATGAATGTAATTGCAGAATTTTAAATTTAAGCATATAAGAAATTAATACTTTACTAAGAAAAAAAATTAATGTCATTCATTAATAAATAAAATGAATTATAATACTCAGTTTACAACAATCTATAGCAAATAATTTAAATTTTTAATCGCCATAAAGTAATAAGGAAGTTCACATATAAGTTTTATGAAATTTATAAAATTACTGAATCATGTTTTTAACACGTAAAAATAAAAAATATAATTCTTTTTATCTCATTAATTACATTTTAGCTATGATTAGATTAATTTTAAATTCAATGTTGTATTATGGAAAATTTAAAAAGTGTAAATTTAAAATAAATTCCAATTCGTTAAAACCAAAATACTAATAAAAAATGTGTAAATAATGTTAGGGAATATTTTATTACACAAAAATGTTCACCGCATCGAATAAAAACATGACGAATGAATGAGAACTAAAAAAATAAAATAAAATAACAATTACTTCCATGAAATAGATCGGAATAATCTATATTTAACATCTGCAAATAACATGTCTTTGAAATACGTGAAAACATTTTCAATATAAAAACATTGCACAATTTTCTAATTTGCATATTTAATCATGTTTTTTTTTTTTTTTTTTTTTTTTTTTTTTTTTTTTTTTTTTTTTTTTTTTTTTTTTATAAAAGCTAAAAGAAAAATCAAATTAGATTACAAAATTATTTAATATGGATAAAAATCTTTTAATTTTAAAAATTCCTTTTAATAAACAGATGTTTTTGTTATTTTAATTAAGTTTTTCTACATTCATTCGATGAGCAATATAAAAATATAGTTATAGGCGCATAGAAGTTATTTCAAAGCCTTACAACCAAACAAAAATATTTATGTTTTGTAGAGGATTTTTGCAAAAAATTCAAAATGTAATTTTTGTGACATTTTATAATCAAAAATATATTTATATAGAATTTTTTTCCATAATGAATAACACTGAAAAAGATCTTTTTTCGTTCTCGATGATATACACATCTCTTTATTAAATTAATTTTCTTAATATATGTAATTTCAAAACACTTCTATTTATTGTTTGTTTTTATTTTAAAATTGGATAGGTAGGAAACATAGGTCTCAATAACACAGAAACAAAAATAGTTTTAATATTTTTTCGAAATATACTTAATTAATATTGCCGCTGTTTATTTCAGCATTTTTGTGTTACTCTTTTGTATCAGTTTTGTTCAGTATTTATGAGTCACTAAAATAACTTATGTTGTTTAAAAAAAAAAAAAAAAAAAAAAAAAAAAAATGGAAATGTATGTGTGTTTATTTCACTCTTTCATAGGAACGATTCTGTTAGTTAAAAAAGGGATCTTAAAAGTTCTTCGTATTAATTAACAAGCAGTAGAAATGGCAATTGCAATATGTCAATACAGAGCATCAACCGACCAGATTTTTATTTTCCTATGTCTCAAAATTCATAACATTAAGTGTATAGAATATGTGTAAGAAACCAATGAAAGATATTGTTCCATTTTTATATTCAAAAGTTTATTATAATCAGGTTCTAATATAACGGTATTCAACTTTTTGTTTTTTACACTGTAAAAAAACCACTGTAAATTTGCCAGCACAACTCGATCACAGTTGAATGTACTGTATCTTTCTTTGGTTTCCTGTCTATTTAAACATGAAAAATACAGTAGTTGCGTAAAATTAACAATACAATATACTGGCAATTTTGGACGCATTTGGACCACAGCACAAACTACTGGCGTCCAAATTGCCTGTACATTGTGCTGTTAATTTTACGCAACTACTGTATTTTCCATGTTTAAATAGTCAGGAAACCAAAGAAAGTTACAGTACATTCAACTGTGATCGAGTTTGTGCGCGAGATGAACAGTAAAAAATGTGTAAAAATGTCGTTTTTTTTTTTTTTTTTTTTTTTTTTTTTTTTTTTTTTTTTTTTTTTACAGTGTACATAATGACACCTTTTAACGAAGGATTCGGCACAAGTGACCTTTCTGTATCCATATCCCTATAATTGAATGAATTACCATATTAATATTATTCTCTTGTTTCGAAAAATATTTCGAACTCTTATTTTGATCGGAAGAAAATATTTTAATTTTCCTGGAAAAACTAAAATCTCTTTTATGGCCCGGTTCTTGGATCGATCAAAATTTCACCAATCTTACAGTTTATTAAATATTAGTTGCAGCGTGAATTCCTTCTAATACCATATTATTTCCATTCATTTTTTACTAATCACCAATATATACACTGTATTTACGTTAATTCTAGTTTATCATACGCTAGATTACATGATTTTACTTTAATTATATTATATGAATACGTATAAATGATATGCAGATACCCTCTTACTGTGTTACAATTGTCAAATCACAAAATATTAGTTTTGCAGGCATTCTTTCAAATGTAAAAAACTCTTCTGATTTTATTGAACGACATTTACAGCAATACAATTGACTTAAAATGTTATATAATTAAATTTTGTGTACGATCTAGATGTGCTTAGAAAATTAGTTTTTTGCTGGTAGTGCATTTCCTATGACGAAATGAAAAAGACGTAATCCTGAAAAAAAAAAAAAAAAAAAAAAAAAACTCTTTAACTCAGAAACTATGTTGGTGTTTCACATGTGCTTGGAAATAAAGCCGAATTTTATATTAAGCAATAATTTAAGACAAATGGTTTGTTGGTGGATAATATTTCCTTATTTTAAATAAACTAGGGGGCTCTGCCCCCTACGAGCTATGCTCGTCAACCCCCGTTCAGACACCGCAGACTCTAACAGCACGCTAATTTGATCGCCTTTAAAAAGATTTCGGAAGATTGAATTATAATTTGAATCTGACAATTATAATCTGACGTAATTTTCACCAAAAATTTTTTCTCTTTTTAATATTCACGTCAAAATACTTTTGTTAGAAATGAAATATTATGATCATCTTAAAATGTCAAGTAAATGTCTCTCGCAATTTTTAAATTAAAACTGTTTTGCAATATTATTTTTTGTTCATTTTACGTAATAAGTGTAATATGACGTAAATCCTCCTATTTAGGACTTCTAACGCATGTTACTGAATTTATTATTTTACAATATTCTTTCTCATTTAAAATTCACGTGTAACTATAGTTTTTATGACGTAATTTTCAATGAGTTCCTGCTTTTTATATTTTTTGTTTATAATAGTCACGTGTAAAATAAATTTTTAATTTGAAGCAAACATTACTGTTTGCGCTGTTTATGCAGTTGGCAACAGTTTAAATTAACACAATTTTCTAAAATTTGTAAAAAAATATCTCTCGAAATGCTGAAAATTTGAATTTAAAATAGAAATAAAACCTCAAAAAATTATTCAAATTAAAAAACTAACTGCAATCTGCATACCGGGAAATTTTGAAGCATAAAATGATCTAAAAATGATTAAATTCCTATGTACAGTTTTTGCTCCTATAAAACTTTTTTAATGGAACGATTTTGTCCAACTTTGTCATTAAATATCTCTTAAAATAATTCTTCGATTTGAAAACTGTCTGCATCAGCGTGTTTATCAAACATTTCTGTATAACACTACCGATTTTCATATTTTTGTATGCATTATGTTTCTTAATATTAACGAAGAAAGACCTCCGGTCACAAAAAATTCAAAACCGGTGGCGGTGACAGCGGTGACAGCGGTAGTTACTTTTTTTTAGAATAGAGAGATATCTTTATAAGCGTATATCTAACATCATCACAAAATATTTAATCTTTGTGTATTTTAACAGAAAATACATGCATTTAATTAATTTAAAATGACTTATCCTGAGATTTTAGGGAGCTTTTAGAAACATAAAGCTATTAACGCTCTGTTTTCATACCATTAAAACAACAACAACAAAAAAAAAATACATTGAATTTAAAGTAGCATACGTAACATAAGATTTTAGACTTACTTTAGATTAGCATAAGATTTTAATGATGTTAATATTTGTGGTATTAAAATTCATTTAAAAAAAGTTTTATACTCTTTGTTTGACTGGAATGACATATACCTTTTTTGATCAGAAAAATTATAAAGTTGAGAATACCAACACACAAAATTTTACTTGCAAAATAATGGAATTTTTTTTTATATTTTAGCGCATCATCTGTGTTTTTATAATCATATCCTATGAAATGGAGTAGCCAGATGAAAAAAATAGGTTTCATAACGTTTTCGAAAATATTTAATTTTACTTAAATATTTTATAAGATGTCGCAGATTAAAAATTTTGAAACATAATTGCTGAATACAGTATCTCTAAATTTAATAATTTACAGTTAGTTATCCAAGAAATTATGTGTAGACACCCTGTATATAATTACAAAATTAAAGCAATGTTGGTTTTATTTACTTAAAATATTTTAAATGACAAGATAAAATTTCTCAATTATTAATAATAAAAATAATATAAATTCTGCATATCCGCTTTGATATTCCATAACATCATTAATTTGTTATAAATCAAGAGGTTGAAACAATATATTCTACATTTATTTTCACAACACACCTTTCATATAAATAACTCATTTGTAAAGCGTAATAAGCAAAATGATAAAAGGAATATATCTCATCATGTATGAAGTTTTAAACACACTATGGAACAAATAGTCTTGTCCCAAGCGTACTATAAAGTTTCACTACTAATGCATGTTTCTTTCTCAGTAAATAATCCACGCTGCGTGATTTATTGCAATTTAAATATACATTTCAGTTTCAAAGTTATCCATCAAAATTTATAAATAGTTTATTTCCGTAATTCTACATTACGAATGACAGTTTACATGTATAGATTTAGAAATGATAAATCTCATTCAAAATGTTTTATTTGTTACCCCAGTGTTTGATTAATGCATTAAAAATAAAATATAACACGACTAGTTAACGAGGTGCATTAAAACATTAGGCCTATTATAAACTCTCATCATATCGTATTATTCTAACTTATGTTTTTCTTCCCTATGGAAGTCTCTGCACTTTCTGAATACAGGGCAACAAAAATTGTTTCTATGAAAATGCATGATGGTTCAAGAGTGCTTGACATTAGAGTACTAAAATTGAATTATAATTGACTCAAGATTGTGCACTTTGAACTAAAATATTTATAGTGCCCGAAAGTTTTGTTTCAATTACTTGTTCACGAGTGTAGCCAGTTATAACAGCATTTAAAAAAAATTATGATTACCTATTTTCTTTTTCTGATCATCCTTTTGGACGGTGTGCAAGACGAATAAAGAGCTTTTCGGTTAATAAAGTGTTTAAATTAAATGACACATCTTAGCAGAAAGTACTAGTTGTGTGATTCATGTAAAAATAAATTATAATAAAAATTAGAGATACCTTTTATGAAAATTAGGAATGAAAATTATTTCTTTTTAATTTTGTTTTGTTCTTCATGCAATATTATTACTTTATCTATAAGCATCATAATTTAAATCGATGTCGAGAGATTTGTATTTAAAATATTACATAACTAATAAACTTTTGATTTATGTTGTTTATAAGAATAATCAGAAAACGTACATTATGCAGTCACTACCAATTTGCGTTCATTAAGTATAATTTTAATGCAAAATTCAGATAAAAGGTGTAAGAAACAAACGTTTTAGATATATTGCTATGTGAAAAAATCTAAAAAATTCAAATCTATGTATTTTAAGTACGTCCACAGACTGTGGTAAGTCACGTCTGTGGATTCCCCCGATTGCGACTTTAAAAATAGGGGAGAGTAGTATACAGTGCAAAGTGGTACACAGTAGACAGCAGTCACTTTTGCATATAGTTGTAACTTTTTCTCCTATCTGACACTCACATATAACCACTTCATCTTATTTAACAGGTGGATGTAGTCTTAGCACTTCGGTTATTCGTACGACAAGGTAGTAAATAATTCTTTATTTTAATAGTGGTTAAAGTTAGATAAACATCTATTTTAGAATTAAATTTATATAATTAATACAAATACCTGTACAATAATTACTTTCAGCTGCATATATATAATTTATAAGTATTTAAAATACATCAAAATATCTTAAAACGCATTAAAAAAAAAAAAAAAAAAAAAAAAAAAAAAAAAAAAAAAACCATAACGTTTTCAACGTTTACAAGGCCGTCGTCAGTGGGATTTAAATGTTATTATTTTCTTTGCGCTTATTCGAGAATTGTCTAGAAGAAAATTATTTCAGTTTAAAAGTCGTACTTCAGGTGAGAGGCCAAATAAAGTTATTCAAATTTTCAACAAAAAGAGATTTCATTTATTATGCAGGAAATTTCTCCATACTCCATGGGTATCGTACGATAATGCATCGCTACAAGCTGTATCTTTATTGGCGATTATTTCAATTGATTCACTTATAATAGCTTCCTGGCAATTATTTGCGCGGAATATAATTTTCGATTTACTAAAATCTATTTTTATAAGTTGATTTTGTGCTAATCTTGATAATGCAGTATGATGTCTATTTAATCTGATATCTGCTTTATGCTGTTTAATTCTATCACGAAATTTCCTCATTGTCATACCAACATAAAAGAATTTTCCGCACAAATAATTCCCAGGAAGCTACTATAATAGAATCAATTGAAATAATCGCCAATAAAGAGAAAGCTTGTAACGATGCACTATTGTACGATATCCATGGAGAATGGACAAATTTGCTGAATAATAAATGAAAGCCCGTTTTGTTAAAAATTTTAATAATTTTATCTGGCATCTCACCTGACGAACAACTTTTAAATTGAAATAAATTTCTTCTAGACAATTTGCGAATAAGCGCAATGAAAATAATAATATTTAAATCCCACTGACGACGGCCTTGTGAAGGTTGAAAACCTTCTGTGTTTTTTCTAATGTTCGCACAGTTTTTAGATAACAGATCCAATGCCACTATTCCCTTTGATTGCAGTTCACCTATAAGTAACAAATTAGCACCTTTTAATTATTATATAAAAAAAGCATTTGAAGTTTGTTCAAAACATCTCCTAAAAGAAGAACTAGATGCAATTAGAAAAATAGCAATAGAAAATATAATTCCATCCCGTTTTATTGAAAAAATCAAAAACAAGTTTGAAGTAGAAGATTATGGAAAACGAAGCGCAGTTCTAGACAAAATATTTAATTTTTTTAAAGTTAACTACATTCCAAGGGTTTTTGAAAATATGAGGCATACCCTTTTCAAATATGATGTAAAATTAATCACAGCCTTTCGCCGTAAGTTAAAGATCTGTTAAATAATAAATTTGATCCCATCCAAGCAATCAATATATTCGGAGTATACATTATACCTTTCCAAAAATATAATAAATATTTCATTTATGTTGGTATGGCGATGATAAAATTTCGTGATAGAATTAAAGAGCATAAAGCAGATATCAGATTAAATAGACCCCATACTGCATTATCAAGATTAGTTTAAACTCAACCTATACAAATAGATTTTAATAAATCGAAAATTATTTTCCCCACAAATAATTATCAGGAAGCTATTATAAGTGAATCAATTGAAATAATCGCCAATAAAGATACAGCTAGTAACGATGCACTATCGTACGATATCCATGGAGTGTGGAGAAATTTGCTGCATAATAAATGAAAGCTCGTTTTGTTGAAAATTTAAATAACTTCATCTGGCATTTCACTTGATGTACAACTTTTAAATTGAAATAAATTTTTTCTAGACAATTCTCTAATAAGCGCAAAGAAAATAATACCATTTCACGACGGCCTTGTGAATGTTGAAAACGTTCTCTTTTTTAGGCAGATTTCGTGAGAAATACTACCTATTGCAGTCGTTACCATGGTGCGCCTTTTGAAAAATTCCTTAATAACTTTTCATTATAGGACCCCAGGAACCCAAAACCATCCCCACCTAAAAAGTTTATATATATATATATATATATATATATATATATGTATGTATGTATGTACTAAATTTTGTCCGCACGATAAAAGTCGCAATTATGCACGGATCGTCTTCAAAATCGCCAACAACTTTAAGATGGTTAATATCTCAACGGGGATTGAAAATGGGCAAAATCGGCCCAAGGGAATGGAAATGGGGAGGTTTCAAAAATTTGAATACCGCCTTAACATGATTCTGATAAAACCAGCTCTTACACAACAATGACATGAAAAAATAAATATTTTTCGTTATAGCAGTTGCCAACAATTAAAAAAAAAAGCAATAAAATTCTCACCACAACAATTGCTTTCTATTGCAGGAATTTCACGTGAAAAATTAAATTAAATAAATAGTTTTACGAATTTAAAACAAATTGAATATTACGTCATAAGTTTCTAGAGCAAGATTTCCGCATGAAAAATCAAAATGAAATAAATAATTTGACGAATTAAAAAAATATGTATATTGCGTCATATTGGAAATATAATGGAAATATAATGAGGTTCTATGAATTTGCTTTAGTTGTTTTTTAAACGTATTCCATATACATGCGTGTGTGTATTCGTGTATATTAGAATTTTCACAAAATGTTTAGCTCCCTAGAGCTCATTCTTAGTGAAGGAACTGGGTTTATCTCTAATCTTGATTTAAGTTTTGTTGATGAATTTAGTAGTTAACTTCGAAATCTACCTCCGCCTGTAGGCCCGAGCCGGCAGGGATTTTTAATATTTTGATGTATTTGAAATACTTATAAATTATTTATATGCACCTGAAAGTCATTCTTGTACAGGTATTTGTACTATTTATACGAATTTCATTATTTAACTCAAGGTGAAATTTGCACTAGAATTTTAACTTTCATTTATTGTCTATTTTAGAATTTATTTTCTTCCTTATAGCATATATTTACTTAACGAAACTTAGCAATATAAAATAATAGACTATATCGACAAAACGACACAAACCTATTAAAGCGATGAAACTGATGAAACAGATCTGGCATCCTTTCTGTAACACCGGAAAGAATGTACACAGTGAAACACACAGTTGTGGTACACAGTGAGACGCGTCTCACTGTGCACCTACTATGTAGTTGTGATGACAAAAAACAAGTTATTTATTACACAAGATTAATATTAACACAATTATTCTAATTGGATAATCCAATTAGAATAATTGTGTTAATATTAATCTTGTGTAATTTCGTTTCCAGCGATTTCTGGAGTTCCATTACCTGAGATTTATTCTGTTGAGCTGAACCAGGTTTCAGACCAGATGCTGTAATCATCAAGGTTAGCTGGGTGAAAAAGTTCGACCAGAATCGTCCGGGATAGCTCAGATGGCAGAGCACTGGCGGCTTCAGCCAGGGAGGTCCCGGGTTCGAATCCTGGTCCGGACATTTTTCGCCCAGTTGGAAATTTACATCTAATAAGTTATTTATTATTAAAAGAAAGTTTCGCTCTGTCTCTCTCTCTATGAGTGTGCGTCTGTGTGTGTACGTGTGATAACTAGGGAAATCTAGTAAACGTACGAGGTTGAAAGCATGAATTTGCCCAAGGTTTTCCATTGTGCACCCGAGGCTCCTATTTTTAATATTTTGAAAATTTAGAAATATTTATTTATTAGAAATAATAAAAAAAAAATCTCAAAGTGGCGCAATCCTGATCTAAACAACAGAAACTCATCCCGTAAAAAGAAGAGACGAAAAGAGAAGACGTGATGATTCGTCCTCAGATGACAGATCTGTTGAAGATACACAAATGGTTCTAGACAATTCTTCTGGCAACGATGAATCATTTAAGTTTTAGGAAATAGAACGGTAGTCTGTTTTTCGAGATTATGTTCTTGTGTGAATTCCACATAGATGTAGAAAAAATCAACCTGTACGGACGAAGATGGTGATTTTGAAGTGTTTATATTCACAAGAGTGTGAAAGCAGCAGGTTTCATGCCTCATATTCAACATACGGCGTGTGTTAATGAATCAGACATTTTAATGCTACTGCCATAATTATAACTTATTATAACAAAGCAACTGTCAGTATACCACCGCTTACCGATTTCCTTCGGAAAATTTGATGTACGTTGAGCTACACACTGCCTTTGTTACGCATACTCTTAAACATTTATTTAAGAGCGATAACTATTGTCTAATTACCACGACTAACTGTACGTGTTCAGTTAAGCTCAAAATGTGTTTGAATTGTTAATAATAAGCTTACCTGTAAATATTGAATTTTTCTTTGCATTTTTGCTATTGCTCTATCAGTGCTACTCGACGCCAAAAATCTCAGATTAAACGCCATGTGATAAACATGTATTCTGGCAGTAGTTATGTAATTATTACACTGAAGAAAATTATGGATAGAGTGCAAAAATGTATCATTTATGAAAATATATATATTGTCTCACTGTGTACTACTTGTGGTACACAGTGAGACAATTTCTGATACTCCGTTATCATGCTTTTATGCTTTTATAAATGACTTTTTTAAAACATTTATATATTAATTAGTAGCGTATTTGTGTTGCTTTAAGATGTAGCAATTTTTTTTTTTCAAAAGAATAAAAATAGTCGCCATACGTTAAGAAATAATATTTTTCGTCTCATTGTGTACTAACCTCCACTATATCTGCAAGAATATCCTTTGTAAAGTTAGTATTTTTATTAATTTGGATAAGAGATGTATTTTCGGCGTTTCACGAGTATAATTTTCTTTCTTTTGGCAAAAAATATTTCTTTTCCTTTAATTTACACTCATGTTTATGAAAATTGCAACAACATGACAGAATCATCAGAATTAAATAAAATTTAACACATGAAAGACTGGTATTGGTACATGTAAATAATTACGTTTTCAAAAAAAAAAAAAAAAAAAAAAAAAAAAAAAAAAAAAAAAAAAAAAAAAACAATAAATTGTCCGAAATCAGCAACGGATGTAGCCACCCAGCGCGGCAATAAGTGCTGCTATGCGGCATGGCATGAAGTCAGATAGAGTTTGAATGTCTGCCTGGGGAAGAGCATTCAATATTCATTGCATGCGTTCCCAAAGTTCATCTGTAGAAGTTATAGGAGAAGGATAACAAGCAAGATGCCGATCAACAAAATCCTCCACATGTTCAATGGGCGACATATCCGACGAATATTGCGGCCACGGATGATGTTATATCTTTTCTGCTGGCAAAAATTCTTAAACATCCTCTGCAACATGTGGGCGGGTAATATCCTGTTGAAAGATAACCCCAGGAATGCCTTGAAGCAAATGAAATTCTTCGGGCTAGAGTACTTCGCTAATATACATGTTGTGTTCAGATTACCCACAATTCGCAGCAGCTGCGATCGTGTATGATGCGCAATTGCATCCCAGATAATAACTCCTATTGCTCGTCCACTATGCCGTTCAATAATGTACTCCTGAAGGTAGCGTTCATCGGAATAAAGTTTAACAAAAATGTGGCCATGAAGGTACCACAAATTAAAGCGGGATTCGTCACATAAAACAACTTTTTGCTAATCGCATGGCAGTCTTTATGTTCATGAACACATTGCAGCTGCATGCGTAGGTGGTTGTGCGGAAGGGGGATCATGTATGAAGTAGGCCTTGCACGCAAGCCACGGTGCAGCACGTGATAGACCTGTAGCAGTTAACTAATATAATGCCAACTGTCTAGATGAAGCTGTACAGTCATTCATCACCATACGGACATGTGTCCATGGTCGCGCTTTTACATGACCGTTCGAGTTCAAATTTCAGATTCCCGAGTAGTCCGATACTCGTCGGTCCACTGCTTCCAAAGTCGCGTCACTGTGCTGTTGTTACGCAACATACAAGTTGCTATTGCACGATATAAAAATCCTTCTTACCGAAGGGCGATCATTCTCCCCCATTCAGACTGTTTCAGTTGTTGAAATGACGCCCTCTTTCGTCGAAGAAGCATATTTACGTCTCACGTAACGTTTACCCATTAGCAAATAACCATAGACGATTCTCAACCTCTCGCTACAGCCTTCTATTTATTCGGTTTCAACAGCAATCCAGAGAGCGCTGTCCAGCTTCGCATGCGTGATGACTCTGAAATTGCAATCATTTGCTTAAAACACTATACTTTTCATTCTCTAAAATTTTAATCTCAATCGCGTTAATCATTCATGGTTTTTCAATTTTCACAAACATGAGTGAATTATTGTCACTAACTCTTGTGTCCTATCTGTGGACAGATCATAATTTTCCATGAAAACCTACTAAAAAGCAGCACAATGCGATTTGAATGCTAATTTAAATAATTTTGCAGGCATTTTGTACAAATAAGTTACAAGTGAATGTTGGTTTAAGAAAAGTGACAGTTTATCTTCCTTATTTTTGCCATAATTGCAGATTACACAGATCAAAGGATAACATCTGTACTTTCTAAAAAATGGGTTAAATGTATGTTGCTTAAATACTAGTAAATAATGTAAATGTGAATTATATATAATTGACCACATCATGTTTATAAAATATGGCTTAAAATTACTTCTTTCAAAAGAAGAAATGTTTGAATATGTCACATCTGTTGACATCACATCTCCGGACATACGATGTCCACAGACATGCCTATACGCAGAATGTTATGATAATTTATACTATATTATACATAAAATTAAAATTTTAAAAAGCAAACGATGAACTTTATTGATGAAACTTAAAAGCAGTGTTAGTACATACTTGCAAAATTAAAACTTTTCGCTCCATACAGTTCTCTATATTTTTAAATTCCCTAGGTGATAGTTATTTACGCAATTCTGCTAAATAAGACAGCCAAAATCCAAATTTAACTGCTTTACAAAATCTTAATTGCTGTATGATAATAAAAATTACAATGTAGATTTAAATACAGATATCTACAGCTGATTGCATTTGTAACATCCCAAAGATTAATAGTAAATGAAAATATGCAACATATAAAAAGAAAAAAAAAATGTTTAAGGGGTCTTGTACCTTTTAAACGCGTCGAAAATTAACGAAAAACTTCAAAGTTTGAATTAGTCTATCTTCAAAACCTTTTTATGTATAAACATGAAATTTTGGATATTGATTAAACAGATTGTGCTTTGTAATATACTACCAACAGAAATTTATTAACCCATTACAGAATTTGTGTATTGTTGAAATCAAAGTAGCTTTTTTTTTACCCTATAAGTCATTGCGCGCATGATATCTTGAGAAAGTATGTATGGATTGTCATGAAATTTGGTAAATATACTAAACAAATATGTGTGTTTAAAATGATCTACTTTTAAGTATTTACAAGGGTAATATTTTTAGTTATGACTATTTTTATTCATAAAAAATACAAAATTTTTATTTTATTTTTTACGAAAACATTTTTTTATATAGTTAATGAAATAATTTTAGCCTAAGAGTAGGTCATTTTAAACACACATATATGTTTAGTATATTTACAGAATTTCATGCCAATCCATACATACATTCTCAAGATATCATGCGCGCAATGACTTATGGGGTAAAAAAAAGAGCTATTTTGATTTCAACAATACACAAATTCTGTAAAGGGCTAATAAATTTCTAATGGTAGCATATTACAAAGCACAATCAGTTTAATCAATATCCAAAATTTCATGCTTATACATAAAAAGGCTCTGAAGGTAGGCTAATTCCAACTTTGAAGTTTTTCGTTAATTTTCGACGCGTTTAAAAGGTACAAGACCCCTTAAAGAAGAAAAAATCTAAGATTAGATTCCTGGAACAAGACATAAATGCACCCATGTGTGCAGGAAAAAAGAAACAATTACAAGGAAATTTATTCGTGATTTTCCACATTTCCAAATGATCAGTTATCCAAAATTTATCCACTTAAAGCATTTCTGGTTGTTACAACCTAACTGTAAAAACAAAGATACATTATATATAAATATTGTACATACATACATTATATATTATAAACCCAACTGGATTGAAAAATTAGCCAGAGCGAGAAATCGAACTCGGGACCACAGCTTTCCCGGCTGTCGCTATAACTACTGAGCTACTCCGGTCGATACCTGGGTCTGCAATTTTTCACTAATAAACCGTGTTGGGAAGTCACCAGCCATCTAAACGATGGTATACATGAATTTATCTATATACATATCTTTATACATCTATACATAGATTGTATACATCTATATATACATGGTTTATTAGTAAAAAACTGCAGACCCAGGTATAGCATTGATTGGAGACCGGGTTCTAAATGCTAAAAAAAACTCCAACTATAACATTACTGGAAATTACTCTTTATTTAAAAAGGTCATTTAAAAGGTGGTTCAGTTAAAAATGGAAGAGAGAGACCCCCATAAATACATGGGACGCCGAAGCGCCTTTTCTTTTAGACAACTTTACATCTCGAAAGCTGAAACAGAAGTGCAGTTTTTTGCAAGAAGTCAAGAAATATTGGCGTTGCACAGAATCGCCAAATTACAAACTTTTGTTGACTGCGAGAAAGTGAACAAAGGCTTTTGGCGATAAACATTACCGCAAAAATGTGGTGACACAACCGGACGGGTGAGGCCGAGATTGCAAGCAAGCGCTTCTAATGCGATGAGAAATGCGTCAGAAAAGCGAAACTTGTTTATACAACAGATTTTACAAAGTAGACCGCCGCCTGAGAAAAATGCCGGAAATCACAGGCATCTGGCTTTTAGCTCGACCACAAACCACGATAAATACATGCTTCCCATAAGATCTGTTCATTTTTACTTTTTTATTGTTAATACATATTCAACGTTCACGTATTAGTAGAGATAAAAATTTCTTATCAATGTGGCGCGCAAAAATCCGATGCAATTAAATGCAGACCTTGATACTAGCAGATGTGCCATTTAATTCTTATTTATTTCTTTGCACTGGGAGCGGTAGCTGACAGATAAGGAAAAAGAAATGAATCTTTGCGGCTGGAAATAAAGATGTTTTTAGAAAGGAGAAAGAAAGCCTTTTAATAAAAACTGGATGGTTTTGAGAAATGAATTTAATTACATATTTCAGCATAAGAAAAAGGGGGGGGGTAGGATAATGTGATTTAAAAGTAAAAATTATGTTTTAAATTAATTTTGAATAAAAATTATAACTATGGGACAGAAACGCATTCACATAACTCACCCCGACCACAGAAGAAAGCTGAAACGTGTACGTTGCAGCTTTATATCTACATAAAATCCTTTGTCCACCTTCGCACATACAGAGTATCAATCTACATAGAAATATAAAAAATTTTGTATCCAATAACAGAAAAATGTTTGAACCTGTTTCTCTAAAATGCTGTTAGAGCATCATTTCCAGTAATTTAAGTAATAAAATAGAAAGGTAGTATATAAACATATTTGCTTGCTTTCAGATAATTCAAAATAATAATATTTATTCGTGACTGAGCACTCATATTTAAAACAAATCTTATTTATCAATTCAATATGCCACAAGAGAAAAACAAAGTGTGTGCCACATTTGACGAAGAGTTAGGATCCTATGCTTTTTATGTGGCTCAATGTTTGTGGCGCTGGTATCAGCTTTTTTGTTGTGTCATGATTCCAAAGAGAAGCATTTACATTAGACATATTTTATAACTTCTCACAATGTGATCTTACAATGAGATCATAATTTCATACGAAATGCAAGCAAATTAAAACAAAACACACCAATAAGAACTTTTTTTAAATGAAACAAAGAAAAGTATTGTATGTATATATATAAAATACAAGTTAAAATGTACTGTATTACACTAAAGATGAATCGTATATGAAAAGAAAAATTTGTGCACAAAATTGGACTACTAAAAATGGGTGCATGTAGCACGCTGGCAAACAGGTGTAGCCCTAAATCTTAAGGAGACCACAAGTATTATGGCGTCAGCTTAGGGCTTCTGCCTTAAATAACAACAGTATATATTTTTTTTTTAGATACCTGCACTATAACTAAGTTCCCGCTGTAACAAGAAGTCAAAGTATAATATAAGTTAGCATATGATAAATTTACACACTGCCGTCTTGTATTTCTGTGTAATAATTAAAATGTCCCATCTTGTGTTCAAGATTCTGCATGATATGAAGTGCCTGTGTAATCACTAGAGTATTTTTTTTTTTTTTTTTTTTTTTTTTTTTTACTCCTTGCAAGAATATGAAAAAAAAAAGGTAAGAAAAATGTATCTAAATGTTATATAATGTAACAACATACCTTACTCGATCTGCCACTTTCAAGTAAGAAGTATCCAAGCAAAGTGTTAAAATGTAACATGTTAAAAATAAACAAATTCGAAATGTATGTGTAGTTTACTATGTCATGTGGCGGATAACTCCTTGTAACTTTAAAATATTTGTACATAGACAAAGTGATGTTGTCATTGATATATTATTACATTATGCAAACACAAAATAAAACTGTTAAAAAGAAGTATTTAAATATTGAAACATGGTGTAAAATTTAAAAGATAGGAAAGTAAAGGAGAAACTGTATGTGTGTGGAGGGCGGGGGAGCAAACTCCCAAACTCATGAACTACTTGTAATGCAACACATGAACAAAAGTGTACGGAAGCATACACAACGTGTAAGTAAACACATGAACAAATTGTATAATATCACATGAACTCTATGTATTAATGTCTCAATGAACAAAAATTGTATTGTAATTGCCAACAAAATAAACAGACAGTATATGTGTAATAACCCAAGACACTTACAACGAGTGAGATTCAATTACATAATTAATCAGTTATCATCAAAATGTAGTGAATAAGGGTTAAAAAACAAATGAACTACTTGTAATGTGTGTGTAAACCCTGGTTAAACTCTAAACCAGCCAGTGTGTATTACTCAATGAACTACTTGTAAGAAAAAAAAAAAAGAAATACTGCCGAATAAATCGTTAGCAAAGAACAATGTGTAAAAGCAAATGAACAAAATATGTAAATCAACACATGAACTAGTGTAATGTATGTATATGGATGCACAAAATGTATTCTAAATAAGCAAATGTTGTGCAACATAAACAAATATGCAACACATGAACTGCTTGTAAAAATGACTTAATGGTTAACTAAGGGTTAAAATTAAAATAAAGTTGTATCTGCGCAAGTTATTACTGTATTAAGGTAACAAACGTATGTATAAAATGCAGAAGTGCCCAGTAGATTGCATAATTCTACGCTGAAAATGTAGAAGTTATGCCAATCCAAACATGTTCCAAGTAATAAGAATGAAAGAGAAAGTAAAAATGCATAGAAAAAAAAAGCTAAATTCTTCATGTCATATGAGTGTATGTATCCGTCACAAGACAACGCGAGACTTTCACTCACTAATTAAAAAAATTTCAAATGTGAGAAAATACCAAAGATTTAGTTTAATGACTCTATTTGAATAGCGTTAAAAAAAATAACTAAAGTGTACATAACAGCTAACATTATGCCTTTGAATAAATTTTTCGAAAAAAAAAACAACATGTAAGGATATCAAATGTCATGTCAGATAAAATAAAATTACATTATGTTATAAATAAAATAGCAACAAGTCACCAGCTTTGCGTAAACAATGAAATTAAACTGTAGATTAACTGTATGTGTAAAAATGTACAGCCAATTAGATATCTCCTGCATAAAAATTTTAGATGTATGTGCAAACCCTGTACAATCGTTAAATTGTGTCATAATTTCTGCAAAACTTTTAAACACCTCAAACAAAAACATCCTACCAAGTATAGTAAAAAAGAATACTTATAAACTGTATTTTACTGTGTGTAGTGTAAAAAGTGACCTTACTTTATATGCCACTTACAAGCAAGGAGTCTATAACAAAAGTGTAGAAAAATGAACTGTTAAAGGTTAATTGCTGCAAAATGAATGTGTCAAGTAAAAATGTCATGTGAAGGATAATTTCATGTAAATCTAAAAATAAAATCTGCGTAATTAAGAAAGTGATGGTATCATTAGTTAGTTATGACATTACCCAAACTGAAAAAAATTAGTATATAGTGGGTAAGAGAGAAAAACAAACAAAAAAAAAAATCTGTAGTGTAAAACGAAAACCTGACATAAGATGTAGAAGTAAAAAAAATAACGGTACGTGTGTGCAAACACAAAACTACAAAATCATTCTTGTGAATGTGATTTCAATTACATAATTAATGAATTAATATCATTAGATTATATAATGATACAGAGTTTTGCTTGGCACCATGAACTAAGTGTATAAACATATGAACAATGTGTGAAAGTTTTAGATTATCTCAATGAACAAAGTGTGACAAACTCATGAACAAATGTATGATAATATCTTAATGAACAAAGTGTATTCTCACATGAACTAAAATTGTGTAAATATACCCATGAACTAAAATAAACTCACATGAACTAATTGTAATCTCACATGAACAATATTGTGTAATTATTCTCATGAACTAATGTGTGTTTTCACATGAACTAAATTGTGTAACTAATTTCATGAACTAATGTGTGATTTCACATGAACTAATTGTGTAAATAACCTCATGAACTAATTGTGTATCTATCTAAAACTTAAGTGCAGTACATGAACAAATGTTGTCAAAAGTTAAAAAAAAGGTACCGTCAATTTTTAAAATAAATGTTAAGTAAGAGACTCAATAGAAACTGTTATTAAATTATATTGTGAAAATGTAAATTCCAAAACCAAAACTGAATGTAAAGAGTGAAATGTGATGTTTCCATCACTTGTATCTATCAAATTACCAAAGTAGAAAAAAAAAAATATCTAAAATCGTTTAAGTATAACTGGTGCAAAAAAAGAAGACACATCTGTACAGTGTTTGTGTGTACACCTGTACTACCAAAACCTTTACAAGCGAGAATAAAAAAACTGATGACCTGCATCAATGTATTTTACTCTCCCATACAATCTTTTAATCATCCGACCATTCCTGCAGTAATAATCAAATGATAAAAAGGTATACCTAACAGTGCACACATAATTTCTAACAAAAATATATTTAAATTTGCAGTTAAGTGTTAACTGCGAAATAAATTATCACTAATGCCATATGGTGAAGTATTAAGATGTACATAACTGTCTAACACAGTGAAATGTTTTTTTTTTTTTTTTTTTTTTTTTTTTTTTTTTTTTTTTTTAAGAATTCTTTACAATACAAAATGCAGCAAGAGAAAAACAAAATGCAGCAAGAGAAAAAAAAAATATCTTGTAAAGAGGGTTTTTTTAATATCTCTATAAAAAAAAGTTTGTTCAATGAAATGAATTGCAGTTGTCTAAGGTTTCTCGTTGCTCTTTTATATATCTCTTAACGGTAGGACATCTATGTGAGAAAGCTGTATGGAAAACGTTAAATTTTGTGTTGTTTACCTCATTACATCTAATGCAATTAATGCATTTTGGGCTGTTTGAACAATGAGGATCTTTATGTGATAAGGCACATACAGGATACCTAATTTTATCTGTGCATGATTTTGCCTGATGAAGAAGATTTTGACATGTAAAACATCTTTTTACCGAAACGTATCTTTTTACAGGGTAACCCGTAGACTGAATTTTGATTTCGCCATGAATAATTAATCTTTTAGCTATCTTTGGGGGCATTAGAAATATCCAATTAAATAACTCAACATATTTCATCTTATATTTTTGTTGAAATTGAATAGAAGGTGTGGATATACCAGTTAAGTCAGAAATTGCCAAAAGAATATCCGGAATATTAAAATTTTCTGGCAACTGACAAATTATAACTGAAATTGGCTTCAAATCATGCCTAAAAGGGGACGAAAAGTTAATATTTATAGGAGAAGTGGTAACATCTTGTTGTGAGCATTTCAAATCAGAAATAATATTTGAGTTATGCTGCAAGGAATTTTCAGTCAGACTGTTGATTTCACAATTATCTATTTGTGTTGTTTCAATCCGCTTAGGTGATAGTATTTCGCTGTATGCCTCGGATGTGCTTTGATTTTAATAAGACGTCTCATTAATTTCAACTTTATGTTTCTCTTTCACTGTGAGTGCGTGCAATCTTTCCAAAATTTTTGTATTAACAATTTGTAAACATTTGTTCTTATTCTGCAACCTAACATAATCATCCTTTATAACCTGAAAAAAATTACCCAAAATTTGAAATTCCCATAAAAATTTCTTATGCATAGAAGATATATTTTCAACTAAAGTGTCATTGTTTTTACTATCAATTTGTTCCTGTAGTATAGGGAATTCTGTGTTTACCTTTTCCGCAAATCTGTTAAATGCTTCCTCAAACATGTACGGCAGAGAACATTTTAATTCAGCCATAGATACTTCTAATTCTGGATGGCTATCGGCCTGTGACATTTTTCAAACAGGTTGGAAAAAGTAGCCAAAGAAGAATTAAAAAAAATATATATAAAAGATGGCACAATAATTTAAAATTTAGTTACTGTATTAGAGCAAAACAGCAAGAAAAAGAAAAATCAAAACATATTTTCTCTCCCATTCTCTTATTTTTGAATGAGCAGATTAAAAGAGAAGAAAAAAAATTGGAAGTTCTCAAAAAAGATTTCTGTCTATTTTAAAAGTATGCAGTATCTGAAATATTCATACAGTAAGAAAAATTTATAAACCCTCAGATATTATATAGAAAACAGCACCAAATCACTGCAACATCTTCCAATAATATGCATGCAAAAATAATATTCACTTGTAAATGCTGAGTAAAAGCAAAAAAAAAAAAAATAAAATAAAAAACTATCAAATAATAGCCAAGAAAATTTTATAAGGCACCTTTGGAAACGAGGGCAATAAATGTTAATATGCCTAGCCTATCACAAACACATTTTAACTAAATGACATTTTATTTTCTGTATGGAAAATAATTAATCACCTAAATATCAATATAAAATAAATATGCACTGCAATACTGAATTTAAAAAAAACTTACCTTTCAAAATAAAGCAAGAAAAGAGAAGACAAAAAAATTATAAGTGCCGAATAAAATCATTTAAAATATACATCTTGAATTTCGTAAACTTCTCTGTTCATGCTAACAAATATACAGAATAATAAGAAGTCATCATTTTATATATATTTTTTTTTACCCAAACAGCATGAAAAGGGAAATTGATAAATCATAACGCATACCTACAGATAAAAAATAAAGCAAAATAATAATAACTAATTTACTGTATTTATTACAATTAAAGTTTAAAAGAAACACTTGAATTTTCCGTGTTCATGCTTATGCAGTGAAAACTAGACACTTTTATTATTTAATTTCATATTGTTAGCTGTAGAATTTTTTGTTGTTTTAGTCGCAGACATACGGTGGTACATTTCTGTACGTTTTCGCATTTTTTTTTATAACTTCACCTTTTTTATAACCTTTTTTATCAGGTGCACCACTTTTACCATTGCGAACATATTGGCACTGATTTTTTTACAAGCTAAGATGGCAGAAACCAGCAACAAACAAAAATCAATCTGATGCAAATTTGATAATGAAAACTGATGCAAATCTTTTTTTTTTTTTTTTTTTTTTTTTTTTTTTTTATCTCATTTATGCAAAAGAAGCGAATAGTTATTCTGTTGATAGCTGAAGGACAGATTAAAAGAAAATTGTTCACATAATTTGAAATATTTTCGGATGCACTAATTCTGTTAAGATGCACTTTCTTTTCCTTTAGAGCGTTTATCTGACATCTGTCAACACAGATTTTTTTTTTATTAATCACTTGAAGACAACACATACATGACGTAACACATGCAAATCACCGACGCAACACTTGGAAAAAGAAAACCTTTTGAAGACACTTTCCTAAAAAAATTGTAGCATAAGATTTAACGTACACCTTTGCCGCAATGCACTCGAACCTTTCTACTTTTTCACATTCCACACGCTAATCTCCAGGCACCGTTGAATGCACACGTGTATATATGATAACACACTAGGTCACAATATTCTGTCGAAAGGGGAAAGCAAAACGTCGACACACACACACACAAGGCGAACCGCTGAAGTCACGTTTTTTTTTTTTTTCTATGATTAGTGACGATACAAGATCAATTCGCCGGCTAATTCCGATCATCTGGGGGAGGTGATGGTGAGCAGGAACGAAGAAACAACCGCACCAACATGAGAGGGGGGGAGGAGGCATACAGGCGAAACAAGAGTGGCTCGAAGATGTCCAGCTGGTGAGCGAAGAAACGCTAGAATGGGTTCCATCACTGTCCGTCGGAGAAAATCGCATCCATCCATCGAGCACAATGTTATGAGTGCAGGATATCACGGCACACCAAGCAGGCACACTGTCCGGCATGGTTGAAAAAAAATATCCAGTCCAAGAATTTGAAGAAAATTACTGCAAGAGTACTTGAATGGGGTACTTGAATGATTTTAGGGGGGGGGGTGAATTTTTCTCTCTAACGTGCATTTTTTTTTAAAACTAAGTTGGAGAAAAAATATAGGCGATGCGCCAAAATTATATAGCATTGATTGGAGACCGGGTTCTAAATGCTAAAAAAAAAACTCCAACTATAACATTACTGGAAATTACTCTTTATTTAAAAAAGTCATTTAAAAGGTGGTTCAGTTAAAAATGGGAGAGAGAGACCCCCATAAATACATGGGACGCCGAAGCGCCTTTTCTTTTAGACAACTTTACATCTCGAAAGCTGAAACAGAAGTGCAGTTTTTTGCAAGAAGTCAAGAAATCTTGGCGTTGCACAGAATCGCCAAATTACAAACCTTTGTTGACTGCGAGAAAGTGAACAAAGGCTTTTGGCGATAAACATTACCGCAAAAATGTGGTGACACAACCGGACGGGTGAGGCCGAGATTGCAAGCAAGCGCTTCTAATACGATGAGAAATGCGTCAGAAAAGCGAAACTTGTTTATACAACAGATTTTACAAAGTAGACCGCCGCCTGAGAAAAATGCCGGAAATCACAGGCATCTGGCTTTTAGCTCAACCACAAAACACGATAAATACATGCTTCCCATAAGATCTGTTCATTTTTACTTTTTTATTGTTAATACATATTCAACGTTCATGTATTAGTAGAGATAAAAATTTCTTATCAATGTGGCGCGCAAAAATCCGATGCAATTAAATTCAGACCTTGATACTAGCAGATGTGCCATTTAATTCTTATTTATTTCTTTGCACTGGGAGCGGTAGCTGACAGATAAGGAAAAGGGAAAGAAATGAATCTTTGCTGCTGGAAATAAAGATGTTTTTTGAAATGAGAAAGAAAGCATTTTAATAAAAGCTGGATGGTTTTGAGAAATGAATTTAATTACATATTTCAGCATACGAAAAAGGGGGGTAGGATAATGTGATTTAAAAGTAAAAATTATGTTTTAAATTAATTTTGAATAAAAATTATAACTATGGGACAGAAACGCTGTCACACCAGGTATTCGCCATAGTAGCTCAGTGGTTAGAGCGACAGTCTGGAATGTTGTGGTCCCATGTTCGATTCCTTGCTCTGGTTAATTTTTCTTTCCAGTTGGGTTTATTGTACTTATTGTATGTATGTCTGTATAATATTTATATATACTGTTAACTGTTAATGCAGGCGTTATTTGTGTGTGTTATATTATATATTGTAGTATGTGTGTTTTACAAAGTTATCATGTTTGTGTTGAGTGCATGCAAACTTTCAACTACTTGATAAAAAGTCAACGCAATTCAGATGATTCATCCAAGCACACAAAAAGAAGATATTTCATAACATATTTGATCAGATGACAGGAAGGCAGAAGAAATGTCTAAAAAGAGAATGGTGTAAATGGTAACAAATATCATAAAGTGGAATGAATTCGAATGAAAATTAAGGTTATCAGTAGTGGAAAAAAATTGAAGTAAAGCTCACATTAAGGGAACGCTGAAAGTTATAAAAAGATCGATTAGAGGAAATGCAATCTTTAAAAAATTAGTTGGCATTTTTTTTTTTTTTTTTTTTTTTTTTTTTTACGATTAACTGACAATAAAAGTTTGTTTTAAGTACTTAATTTAGTTATTATATTGAGTCAGACTTGAGTTCATTCCATGTTATTTACATTTGATAGCAATCTTTCCTCTCTTAAATACATTTTAGTTTACTTTCAAGTAAGCTTTTTTCATATAATTTATTTCAATGTTCATCTACTTTGGATATTAAATAATTATTAAATTTTAGAATGATTTTCTGTGTTACTATATCTTTAGGTAGTTCTTTTGATTTTAAGCAAATATCTGCAGTTAACACGAATTTTAATAATGAGCGTAACTTGTTATTCAGATCACGTCTGTGGCCTTCACAATGACGTGTGCGGATATTTGTTTCTTTTAAATATTATTTAAAATCGAAATTGAAATATATGATCTTGACTAAGTTAGAAGTATTATTTTTAAACGTAAGGGCAACCACAAAAATTATTATAAAAATTTTCCTAGAATTTTTCAAAAATAAAATATATAATGACCAAACTGTAGATAAAAAAATGACCTATTTATATATAAAACTAGATTTAAGCAATTCATAAACGGAAAGAAACAAGGAGCGTGATAATTATACATATTATAGTTTCCAATTCAAATTCTCTTTCAATTTAGCAATTTTAATATTATTCTCAGCAGCGGAAATGCCGCATAGAAGTGCTCTGGAAAATTAATGTTTTAGAATATTTGTAAGGTTTAATGTAATAATGTTTTTAAACTGTCTTAACTTTAAATTAATTTTTTATAATTCTGAATTTTTATGAAACTAAAAATTTACAATTATTTTTTAACTCTGTAAACCTTCTGAATACATAATTTACTAAACTTTTTATAATACACTATTTCCATAATTAGATTCAATTTTTCTTTTACATTTCAAAGTTAATCATGTGTTTGTCCCTGCTAGCTGGCTGATCCGAGTCCTTCGATTTATGTGACAAAACATGCATCTAAACATTTTGAAACTAGAAAGAAAGAAGAAATTATGCATTGCATGTTTACAACATCACATTCTTTGTTAATATCACAGTTTTTAAAAATGCAGATAATATTAAATAGAATTAAAAGTATATTTTACTGATAAATTTAATATTTTATGTTTGTTATGATCCTTAATATTCTAATTTTAAAATATTCTTTGGTAATAATAATCTAATTAAATATTTAAGATTAATTTTATGTTTTACTATCGAATCTTTAGAAAATGAGAATTAGAACTTACTATCAAAACCCGCGTCCTTTTTCACGTAGTTATTAAAAAAGGCATTAAAGTTATATTTGTGTGCTTACTAACTGTAGGGAGAACTAATAATGCTTCCAATAATTTAAGTATTAAACATCCACTTTAAGTAAACTTAATTCTTCTACCGCATTATGTGAACGTGAGACTTGAATTAATAAAATACATTAATTGCATTCATTTGTATCCTTACACTTCCAAAAACCAAATGCAATGTAATCTACATGGGAATTGTAATCTATCATCTATCGTACAGTAAAAATAAGTAACGTGGTTTAAAAGTTTCAGAGACTATTACCTACAAACAAAAATCTTTTTTAACTTATGCAGTATTAATATACCTTGGTTCGCAATAAAAATGTAAATTCCATAAAGTAACTACATGAGAAACGTTGGTTTAATATATTTCACAGCCATTCATATGCGGCGATAGGTTAAAAATGAAGTACTTGCTTGACTAGTTGGGAATCATGTGCCTTTATTATTATTATTTTAATAAATTATAACAGTTTCTGATACTTGTGTTTTACCCCTTTGCTCAGAAAAGTTAAGTTTCAAACACTTGCATGACAAATAACTTATTTTACAATTTTTTTTTAAATTTAAATTAAAATAGATACACTTTTTATGCGCTTCGACGTCTTAGTTGCATCTATGTCAAACTTAAATATTTTAGGCTGAAAGTTTCAGATAAATCGTACTGAAAATACAAATTTAAAACATTTTTTTTTTCTATTTCACATATTTCGATTTTTTAGGGGTTGGGGGAGGCATTGGGGGAGAATCACCTCCTAATAAAAATTTAGATAATTTTAAAATATCAATGCCCTTTGGTTTCAGTCTCATTACGATTACACGATTATAAAGCGTTTACAAATGTTTCATCCATCTAAATTTTGAATACTTCAACAATCGTTCTTAGCGATCGCATACTATTTTAAAAGTAAAAACTATATCAAATTCCCTGTTTTCTATCCTTAACAGAATCAATGTAAACTTAATTTTAGAGTATTTTGAGCTGTTGCATGTCTTTGAAGATAGTTTATACAGAGATTTAAAAAAAAAAAAAAAAAAAAAATCCCTGCCGGACCGGCCTACGGACAGAGGTAGATTTCGAAGTCAAATATACTAATTTCACAAACAAAAACTAAATCATGATTAGAGATAAATCCACTTTAATAATTTTATCTAGCCGCTTTTGACAAGTTTTCATTTCCTTTTTATATAAGAGCTGGTTTTATCAGAATCATGTTAGAGCGGTATTCAAAAAAATACATTTCCATGCTCAACAACTCGAAATTTTCTGGCATAATTCCAGATTCATTTTTAATAATAATAATAATAATAAATATATATGAAACTTGCTGACATGATTTTTGAAGAGATTTATAAGCGACCTGTGTTTTTATTTTTTCTTCAATTAATTAAAACTTGATATATAAACAATTATTTTCTCAAGACAATATTTTTCGTTTCTAACACAATCGCTTCGGGAAATTCCGTTCAAAATGCCCACTTTGACATCATTTTTTGAAATATATTCTGCATCTATCAAAAAATCGATCATTACGGCACATTATATAGTTTCTGAATAAGCGAATCTACCAATCAAATGCATTTGAGAGCAAAAATGAATTTAAAAATGAGTCAGAAAATAAGCAGTTTGGATTTGAGTGCATCCTTAATACAATGATTTTTCCAACACAATCCGCTTCGGTAAATTCGGTTCAAAATGCCCTTTTTAACAGCATTTTTAAAAATATATTCTGCCTCTATCAAAAAATCGACCATTACGGTAGTTTTATATAGTTTTGAGTAAGAAAAGGTACCAATTGGAAGCCTTTGAGAGCAAAAATGAATTGTAAAATGAGTCAGAAAATAAGCAGTTTGGATTTGAATGCACCCTTACTAAGATGATTTTTTTCTTCAACCGCTATGTATTTTTAATTTGTTTTTGCTGTAAGAATTGGTCCTATCCAAAACTTGTCTATATAGATGTTGTAGACAATATTAGGAAGATATATGATAAATTCATGGGGATTTTATATCTTTTGAATTGACGGAGTTATGGATTTTTTACTTGTTCAAACCCCCTTTTTGTTTTCGTTTTTAATTTTTTTTGCGGTACGAATTGGTCCAAACAAAAACTTGTGAATATAAAATTTGTAGATAATATTAAGGCGATTTATAATAAAATTTATTGGAATTGATATCTTGAGAATTGACGAAGTAATGAATTTTCTTCACCCAAAAACCCTATTTTTGCGAGCCCATTTTTAACTTTATCAAAAATCTGCGATACATAAAATTTTGGCCCTCTTTTTAGAAGTAATCAAAACTTTAAACTGATTTGATATGTACAAAAATTAAGAAGTTATGGGGTGTTTTCGGTATTCACAAAATCCCTCCCTATTTCCATCCCCTTGGTCCGATTTTGCCTATTAACGAGATTTTATGCCCATTGATTTTATGTATGAGTTTGTAAGAGATTGGTGCAGAATTACGAAAGTTATCGTGTCCAGAAGAAATTGATATAGATAGATAGATAGATAGATAGATAGATAGATAGATAGATAGATAGGTAGATAGAGAGATAGATAGATAGATAGATAGATAGATAAAGTTTTTTACTGAGGGTGGTTTTGGGTTCTGGGGGTCATGATCGGTATAGATCTGCAAAATGTTTTCAGAAATTCTAACATAGGAACAATCCCAATAGGTAGTATTTCATACAAAATCTACCTAAAACTATTTGTAAGCAGAAATTGTCATTTTTATTGCTATTAGACAAGCTCAATTTGTAATAAGCTCAATAGTTTCAAAGTAAAATCGTTATTTCAAAATATTTTTCACTTATTAAAAGTAATGGCTTATGAAAGTAATTACCAGGTCAAGTTTCATAATTAAAACCCAGCAATTACAAACAATATCGTCATTTATAGCTTTTATAGAATGTTTTCTGGTCATTTGACATACTTAAATAATTTTTTAGAACCTCTCTAAAACGAACACCTACAAGTTAAAGGGAACCACAATGAGAGATTTCATGTTTTTAGTCGCAGAATATCTACATAAATCACAATTTTACAATTTTGTCGCTTTTCACACCTATGAAAGCAGGTGCAGAGAGATAAAAAATAATCAGGATTTAAATAGAAACGATCAGCAGTATTATCCTGGGAAAAATAATAAGTTTAGTAGTTACAAAGTAATCGTAATTTTAGAATTTTTCCGCCCATTCAACACTTTTCAATTTTGTTTTCTTTATTTAAGCTGCTGTATCGGAGTGTTTTACTAAAACATAACAGCAGTTTTCTATTTCATGATTCTAGCCCCAAAATTTCCAGTAAAAAACGTAATTTAGAACGTTTTTAAAAAGAAATTCCTTTTTTTCATTCTTTGAAATTTTGATTTTTCTAAAAATAATTTTTTCTCAGGCATTTACATCTTTAGCGTAACCTACATTCCAAACGTTATGTTTCGATTCCTACAGTATCATAGTGATCAGAAACGTGTAGAATGCTTCTAACTCGTGCACTTTTTACAACTAAAATTATTTAGAAACTTTTTCTCCAAGCGTTTACCATTTAAAGGGAAAAAAATTGTCAAATTTCAAGTTCCTAGCTCTCACAATTCCAGATAAATGGTAATTCAGAAAGTTTTGTATGACCATTTGAAATTACGAATTTTTCAGAAGCAGTTCTTAGCGAACATTTACATTCTAAATGTAATCACCATTCAAAATATCACATTTCTATCCCAAATGATATTACAGTAATCGGAATTTTATTTTTGGCTATTCACTCTTTTAAATATTTCGATTTTTTGGATTATTCTGTACAAAAAGTTACATCATGAATGTAACAACCGTGTTAAACTTCATAGACCTGAAACTTAAAAAATAAATTTTAATTTAGAACGTTTTTAGAACGTTTTCTGCTAGCTTCACCCTTTAAATTTTGATTTTTTTTAGAAACAGCTGTTATTGAAAATTTACATCTAAAAAAAAACTGCTAACTTGCCACATTTCATTTTTCTCTCACAAACAGTATCATAGAAATTGTAATTTTAGAACGTTTTTTGCTCCTTCACACGCTCGAGTGTTACTTACATAAAATATGTTGCAGCAGAGTCGAGCACAAACTTTTTAAATCGGTCCCATATTTTCGGAGATTACTTCTACGTTTATAAAATTACTTCATTATAATATTATTACACATTTATCAGCATATATCTATTTATCTACACACATACATACATAGCATATGCATACACTGTCAAAAATAATTTACTTAAAAATGAGAACTTCCATGTACTCGTATTTTTTTTAAGTACAATTGTTTCAAAAATAAGTCCATTGTTAAAAATAATCTACTTAAAAATGAGCATCTCTATGTACTCATATTTTTTAAGTACAATCGCTTCAAAAAGAAGCATTAACCTACTTAAAAATGAAAATTTCTTTGTACTCGATTTTTTTAAGTACAATTAATTCAGAAACGAGTACATGATATTTTGAAGTTGTGTATACTTATACTTGATTTATAAATGTATTCTGAAATGAATACATATATTTTGTATTTAAAGTCTTGTATTTAGAGTATTATTATTATTTTGTATTTAAAGTTAAAGTTTTAATATTCATGTTTAATCGTATGTGCTCAAAAATATGAGTTTTCTGATAAACCCTTTTCTTATACCGAATTGACAGTAGGGATTTCCAAGCTTTTATTTAAAGATATGTCTATCTTTGTTATAATTTTTAATTTATACTACACACTTTTCAAATTTATTTACAATTTCATTAGAAATGTTAAAGACGGAAATTTAGTTTATTGTTTTATTAGAAATTAGAATATTTAAGAAAGGAAAAATTCAATTTTTAGTTGCTGATTCATAAATGTGTCATTTGGAAGCAACTGGTAACTGCTCTTATAGCACAGTCAGTACAATACTGATCTCCCACCTAGACGACTCGGCTTCAAATCACGGGGCGGCTCATACACAAGGATTAAAATAGTAAATTCAATGTTCTTTACTCCAAAAATTGTAGTTCTTTGCAATTCGAAATCACCGTAAATAAGAATGGTGATTTGTCTGTTCTCTGTAATTTCGCTATTTTTTTCTTATAGTGTATGTGTGTTTCTATACATATTTATTTCCGAGTCCCTGTATGTACTCAAAAAAATTAGTACATGCGTTTTTCAAATTTAAGAGTTAAGTACTCGGAGCTATTCTAAGATCGGGCAGTGCTCAATAATTAGTGCAATTTAATTATTTTAAGAATAGTGCTAGGTGCCGAGTTTCTATTCTTTTCAGGTCAATAAAACATAATTTGTATCGGAAAAATATATTTAATAAGACGTCTCTAGTTGATATGACATTAAAAATATCTTCATTTACTTATAAAAATTGCTGCATTTATCTTCACTGAAAATAACGTGAAAAGTAGCAAATATTCATGTACGGGAAAATGCACACGTTCAAACTTTTCTTGCACATGTGACAAAATATACATGAACCGTTCGTAAATGCGATGAAATAAAGGAAGGCGTAATTGTGTGCTGTATGTCTACCAGATCACGTTCCTTTTCGATATCAATGATGTAATGTTTTCTCAACATAGATAACTTTGCATACATATTATGTTAGTTTATACAGGTAAAGTTATAATTTTAAAGTATGGTTTTGAATACTACATTGAAACTTTACACTTAATTTACAGTTTCGTATAGTTTTAGAAAATATGAATTTCACCGATTTTATATATCTAAATGAAATACGTGTTTTTTTATAGTAAATTATATTAAATTCAGGTATTCTTTGAGCTTTGAAAACGCACGCAAGTGAATTGATTAAAACCGTACAAAGAGGTCGGAGATTCGCCGGGTAGACATTTTTTTTCAATAAAAACAGATAGCGTAACGTCACTTGATGAAAAAATCCCACTCTCTAAAAACCAATCCTGAGCGCTGACACAATAATGGCGGCAGTCAAAGGCGGAATATCTCAACGTTTGTACGATGCCTTGAATTTCAGTAAAAATATTTTCAAAAAGTTTTCGCTTTATTTTTCTGAGATTAAACAAATTAAAGAACCAGTTGGAGAATACTGGTGTCAAAATTCAGGTGACCATACAAGCGCTTAAAAAATCAGCCTATAACCGCGGCCATTTTGTGTCAGCATTTAGGCCTAGTATTCAGGGAGATGTGAAAAACCGTAAAAAAGAAGTATATTTTAAAAATATTTATTTTTTTTACTTTTGATGAATTTCTAAAAAGTACAGGAACAATTTTGATGAATTTTAAGTGGAATATATTCTAAAGTATTCTCTTTAAATATAACTATCACTCGAATCAGTCGCATAGTTTTGGAGCAATCATTGAACACATATATAAAAACCAAAAAAAGCGATGCTTCATAGTTGTTTATTATGTCTGCACTTCGCATCCCTCTAAGCAAGTGATGAGCCAGTTGCTAACGTACAACATAATGAGGAAAAATATTGATTTTATTGGATTTTGTTGAATTTCCAAAATAGGCACTGAACCAATTTTTATAAAACTTATATTTGACTAATTCGAAAGTATCCTCTTTCAGAAAAAAAAAAATCCGCATGAATCGTTCTCATAGTTTCATAGCAATCAATCAACAGAACACACATAAAAAATATATACGCATCGAATTGAGAATATTCACTTTTTTTTTTAAGTCGGTGAAAACTTAAAAGTATGAAATGGAACACGGATTGGGAGCTTTATACTACGATTATATTATTTTACTCTTTGTTTTTAGAATGTTTGAATTACAAGTGTACAGTATGAATGTGTGGAAAATGTATTTATATATATATATATATATATATATATATATATATGTAACAGATTCTGTACGTAACAGATCTTTAAACAGTTTTTTAAAACAAAAAGAGTTCTTTTAAATAATAGTGATATTTATTATGGTGAAAGCATTTTTCTCAATTTAAATTCATGGATTTGATAAAACTAATAATTAACTGTACATAAAACACAAGTGATTTTGCACTTCTTTTATAAAAATATTCAAGTTATTTTGCTTGTTATTGAAAATGATCTAAACTTAAAAAGAAAGAATAAAAATTGCATTTCAATCTGAATTTTTCACCCGCAATACATTAAAGACACAAACAAAAGTACAAAGTATGGGAAATAATGAAGTGCTTTCAAATATTTACATTTCTGTGGGAAGTGTAACTAAATTTTAATAATGAAAAAATATCAAGGTAGAAATATGTATATACAGTGGTGGCCAAATTGTGGACACTTTCAAATTTTTTATGTTTTCTAATTTTGTATGCATATAGAAAACGTTAGTTTCACAAAATAAAAAACTGTTATAGTATACCATTTTAAAGAGGCTTTAATACTAATTTCTATACAAAAAACAAAATTCAAATATTTGCAATACAAAAAAAGTTTTACGTACATTAATCTGGAAAAATTGTAACTTCTAACTTTAATGGCCGATCACTGTTCTTTTCCTAGAAACCAATCGAATAACATCAGAAAATGACTAAATCATCGTGCTTTGTTCTGTAGAAGGAAGACTGCTTTAATGTAATCAGGTTACAAGTAGGAATTTTTGTTAACTTTCTAACATTTTAGTAGGAATTTTTGTAAATATTTTTAATATTTAGTCTAAAAGCAATGATATTAAACATAAGAGTAGACTGGACACCTAGATTTTTGTTATACAAGTATGTGGTCTTTCCTATGTTGAAATTGCTAGACAGTTGGGTGGATCAGTGACTACATTTGGAGACCGAAAGTTTCTTTACGATATCAGGAGAAAAATTTAATAAAAGAAAAATCAATTTAACAAATTACAACGAACATTTGGAAAATGATTTTTTCAAAGACTAAAATTTAAGACATAAAAAATTGCACGGAGTTGATCATACATTACGGACGCCATGGATTACATTTTTCGGCACTGTAAATGTTTAAACTTCTACGGAGCTATTCATACATTACGAACACCATGGATTAAACATTAACATACCCGAACCAATTTTAAATGAAATTTCCTTTTAAAACTTCTAAACATCCCACAATATTACTTTTTACACCGTCGTATAGAGATAAAAATGTACTTTTAAATGCAATTTGTTTGAAAGCTGTATCTCCATTTGTTTCTGAGTTATTAATTTTTTTTTGTAGTTTTTTACTTTTTTGTCAGAGTGGCAACAGAAGTATCCATCTCTGTTGAAAGTAAAGGGAAAATACAGATTACGGTATAGACCAATCAGAAAACGAATAAAATGCGGATTCAACCAATAAAACACTTCAGATATGTTTTTGATTTCCTACCCTGACGGAGGACAATAACCATTTTCCCAAATGGTAAAAAAAAAAAAAAAAAAAAAGCAGGATTAGGCCGTGAAAAGTGCACCACATCTGATGATGGCAGAAGAATAAAAAGTCCTTCCGGCCATTGCCGGGAGGAAGAGGTAAAGCCAACTTATATTATTTAAACACAAGACGCTCAATTTAGTGGAAACCGAATATAGGAGATTCAATACTAATTTTTATCAATACTAAATCATTATGAATGAGAATTTCGCGAAATTAGTCAGCTTTATCCAAGCCCTTTTATTTAAAGTAACTTATATTTGGCTGCCAAATTCGGCGATTTCTTAAAGTGCCTGCCATTTTAAGACAACATTGTGGATGAGGCTAACCAGTGAACTTGGTCGAGACCTTAGTAATTGCTGTGCACATGCTCACTCACATCGGAATAGATTGATATATACGAGTGCTTTCGCAGTCAAAAAATCAGATTTTCGAAAATGTCACCCACATTAGAAATTGAAACTGCTATATCTGAGCCATTTTTTTAAGATAAAGACAAACAAAAAAAGCTCCCGAATCCTTATATCAAGGTCAAATACTTAAGAAAGAAACCCTTTTCAATTTCTAATTTTTTTGCACCTCACTTTAAATATAATTTTTTTTAATTTAATGGCCGCCATTTTGAAACAAGATGGCTGATGAAGCTGGCCAGCGAACTTGGTCCAGATATTGATGTATACTATCCACATGCCTTCTTACAACGAAATAGGCGAATACGTGTGTTATCGCGTGACAAATACAAGATCGATTCAAAATGTTAGCCATGCTAGAAATTCAAAGAGCTATAATTCAACCATTTTTTAAGATATAAACAAAAGAATAAATTTTCAGAAACAAAAACTGCTCTGGAATCTTTGTATCAAGGCCAAACACATAAAAAAAATCTTTTTCATTTTCCAATTTTTTAATACCTCATTTTAAATTTTAAATTTAATTTTTTTTAATGGCAAACCTTTTGAAACAAGATGGCGAATGAAGCTGGCCAACGAACTCGGTCGAGACATTGGTATGTACTATGTACAGACCAAGTTACATCCAAATCGGTTCATAAATACACCTGATATCGCGTGACAAAAATCAAGTCTTTTAAAATGTCAGCTATAATAGAAATTCAAAATGCTATAACTCAGCCATTTTTTTTAGATATAGACAAAACAAAACTGTTCCGGAATCTTTGTATTAAGGTCAAACACATACGAAAAAAATCTTTTTCATTTTCCAAATTTTAGGTATCTCATTTTAAATTTTAAATTTTTTTTTTATTTTTTAATTGGCCGCCATTTTGAAACAAGATGGTGGATGAAGCTGGACAACGAATTCGGTCGAGATAATTGTATGTACTATGTACACAACAAGGTACATCCAAATCGGTTCATAAATACGCCCGTTATCACGTGATAAAAATCATGGCGTTTCAAAATGTCAGCCACGCTAGAAATTCAAAATGCTATAACTCAGCCATTTTTTTAAGATATAGACGAGACAAAAACTGCTCCCGAATCTTTTTATCAAGGTCAAACACATAAGAAAAAATATTTTTTAAATTTTCAATTTTTTGGTACCACATTTCAAATTTAAATTTTTCTTAAAGATTTAAATGGCCGCCATTTTTAAACAAGATGGCGGATGAAGCTGGCCAACGAACTCGGTCGACACATTGGTATGTACTATGTATAAACGAAGTTACATTCAAATCGGTTCATAAATACGCCTTTTATCGCGTGACAAAATTCAAGACGTTTCAAAATGTCAGCCACGCTAGAAATTCAAAATGCTGCAACTCAGCCATTTTTTAAGATATAGACGAAACAAAAACTCCTCCAAAATATTTGTATAAAGGTCAAATACATAAGAAAAAATATTTTTCCATTTTCAATATTTTGTACCACATTTCAAATTTTAATTTTTTTTTTAAAAATTTAAATGGCCGGCATTTTGAAACAAAATGGCGGATGAAGCTGGCCAACGAACTCGGTCGAGACATTGGTATGTACTATGTATGCACCGAATTACATCGAAATATGTTCATAAATACACCTTTTATCGCGTGACAAAATTCAAGACGTTTCAAAATGCCAGCCACGCTAGAAATTCAAAATGCTGCAACTCAGCTATTTTTTAAAATATAGACGAATCAAAAACTGCTCCAGAATCTTTGTATAAAGGTCAAATACATAAGAAAAAAATATTTTTCCATTTTTTATTTTGTGGTACCACATTTCAAACTTTATTTTATTTTTAAATTTTAAATGGCCGCCATTTTGAAACTAAACGGCGGATGAAGCTGGCCAACGAACTCGGCCGAGACATTGGTATGTACTATGTACACACCTAATTACATCCAAATCGGTTCATAAATACGAGAGTTACAGTGTGACAAAGATCAGATATATATATATATATAAATATATATATATATATATATATATATATATATATATATATATATATATATATATATACATATATATATATATATATGTGTGTGTCAACTTTTGAACGGAGGGTGGTTTCGGGGTCTGGGGGTCATGATCGATGAAAATATACCAAAATTTTTTGAAATAGCTTTCCTCCGAACGGCTGCAATAGTACGGCTTTTTGTAATGAAAGCTACCTAAAAGACCGTCTCCAAGACAGTAGAATGTCATCAGCGTCATTCAGAAGTGTACTGAATGATGCTGGCATTTCTATCTATTCAAGAACAGCCAGGAGAACATTATCATAAGTTGGAATAAAAGGTAGATTTCAACGAAAAAAGCCTTATATAACTTTATAATAGTGCGAAAAAAGACTACAATGGTTAAAGGAACACATTAGTTGGACAGATGATCAGGTGTCACAAGTTCTATGGAGTGATGAAACTAAAATATTGTTATTAAGTAGTGATGGTCGAAAATATGTAAGATGTAGAATTGGTGAAGGACTACTCCCTGACTGCATTCAAGAAACTGTGAAAAACCCAATTAGGGTTATAATTTGGTCATATATGTCAGCAGACGGTATTGTAATTGATCGAACACTGAATGCAAAAACTTACATTGACGCTATAATAGAACCAAAACTTATACCTTCCATCAGGGATACCTTCCCAAACAATACTTCATTTTTTTCAGTAGGATTCTGCTCCATGCCAAACAGCAAAAATATCGAATGAGTGTTTTAGTACAAAGAGCATTGAATTGTTGTCATGGCCAGGAAACAGTCCTGACCTCCATCATATTGCGAACTTGTTTCACCGCTTGAAATCTCTTGTACAAATGAGGCGTTCATCAAATAAAAGGGAAGTAATTGAGGATATAAATATTTCCTAGCATCCTGTAATAACGAAGGAAGAGCTTAAAATTCTTGTCAGCTGAAACATCGATGAAAGGTGTAATAAAAAATAAAGGCTACGCTACTAACATGGGCACAACTTTTGGTGCTGCTCGCATCTACCATTGAGACGTGATGTATTTTAAAGCCCTATATTACGAAGTTTTAGAATACATACAATTTTTCTGTTAAAATCACATTTCTTGATTTTACAGCAGCATAACTTTCTGAAAATGCAATTTTCGAGACCACTTACTGGACTATCAACATTGAAGTTTTTTAAAGAAAAGCATTTAAAAAATATATATGTTTAATATTAAGTATAAAATATTTAAAAAATTGAAAATTAATTCAAGAACACACGAATTTGATTTTGAAAAATTGCAACATGATATTCACATTTTTGAAAAGAAAAATTTGGCTTTTTTTTCAAAAGTAGAGCTTTCCGACAACCCTAGCCAAATGCCATAGCTGTTTCGAGGATAGCAGAGGTTTGGACTTCAGTAGAAATTGTAATGTCCGACGTAATTAGTCACAGTATTTTCTAAATTGTGCAAAAATATTAATTTATGATTACTTTTACCAAAGGACCATTTAATACAGCAAAATTTTATTTTTAACATTCGAAACGTAACGCAATCGATTTCAAAAGGAAATATTTTGCTTGCTTTGTATTTCACTAAAAAATAGTTTTCAATGATCTTGAAAGCTTTTATAGATATATATTTACTATTTATATATTTATCGTCTCCATAGGAAAAAAAGAAAAAAACCTAATTCTTCTTCTTTATGCTATGAATTATCAAACAAATGACAATCTTATATAACAGTTACATATACTGTACATTTACTCCTTGGATAAAGCAGGTGGAAAAATTGAAGAGCCATATTTGACGACTTTTTCATCACTTTGGCGTGAAATAAACAAATAAAAATGAAAAATAAAAAATTTAAAGCATAAGATGAATATAAAATATGATTTTAAGAGAGAAATTTTATCGGTTCTCTAACTTTTCCATGTAAGGCTACAAAATGTGCCAGGTCTCGATGCTAGGTGCGAGCAGCACCAAAAGTTGTTCGCTTGTAAGTGCTGCAATCATTAGTATCTAATGTATCTCGATAATTACAGCAGTTTAATTTTTTCTTGTGCTGCAAATAGTTGGATTTTATTTTTTGTATTGAAATCACTATAAATTTCTCTTTAAAATGATAGATAGAGTTTGCATTTTGTGAAATGTAACATTTTCGATAAGCATACAAAGTTAGAAAACATAAAAATTTCCAAAAGTGACCACAGTTTTGGCCACAATTTTTTATATTTTAATTCCAATTATCTAATAAATTTTTATTTGAGGCAGTATAAAATAAAATTTTGACACACTTCTTAACCCTTCAATGCACGATTTTTTCTATTTGTATGAAAAAAATTACTTGAATTCTATATATTGTTCTAATAATGGAAAAAATAGTTTTAAAAAAAAAAATCAAATTTTCAGCTAAAGTTTTATATATTACGGCGTGTACCCTATGTACACAATTAGGGTTTTAAAATATTTTAATGCTATATTTTACAACTAAATGAGCTTAAATTAATTAATTTTATCTGCTTAACACTCTGCAACTTTGTTTATATTAATATTTTTAAGTATTCAGTAAAAATAAGGAAAGTAAATTTTACCTTAACGGCTTGATCGATTTTTTTTTTTTTTTTTTTTTTTTTTTTTTTTTTTGTTTCCGAAGAACAAATTCTAATTTTTTGCCAAATGCAGCCATCAGACATGGACAAAATAAGTGTTATTCTATTCTTTTGACTGTGCTTAATCAGATATAGAGATCATATTGGCCAAATTCATGGTACATAATAAGAATTACATTGTTTTTAGGTATGACCAGATGTGGCACGTCGTGCAGTCAAGGGTTAAGCCTCATATAAGGTTTGTTTTATCTTTCCGCGAACAGAAGCACAGAATCTGTAGCTTAAAATAATTTCGAAATAATGTTTTTTTTTTTTTTTTTTTTTTTTTTTTTTTTTTTTTTTTGTACGTGAAAGTAAAAAACAAAAAAAGAAACATTTCATTCGTTTTACCAAGATGAACCTAACTTTAAATAATACCAAAAAAGCAATGATTATTTCTATAAAGTGAATCAAATTGTTTTAAATGTCATCGGTATTTTCAAACCATATTCATAACAAAAGTATGAACATATATTTTAATTTTCAGAACAGACAAAAATAAAATCGTTATAATTTTCCGCCAAAACTGTATTTACGAAAAATACAATTTAAATTTGAATTACAAACAGCGTGCATGTACTGACAAAATAAAACAAAATAAATGATAAAATAATTGGTGAAATTTGTTTAAAACTTAAAACAATGTTTAATCTTGGTACTAATAGAGATAAATAAGAGATTTTAAAATTTAATAGACAGTAGTAAAATATAAAAGACATAATCATTTAACGTAAAAAAGATTATCCTGAGAAAAAAAACAGAGCAGAAAAACATTAACTTTAAAATTAATAAGTCATTAAAAAGCCAGAAGTTTCGAACTCAAACAAGCAAAGTTATTAGTACCAAGTTATCGTAAAATTTGTTATCCCTAACTTTTCTTTTTCTTTTCTCAAAAATCATTAAGAAAATAAACTTCGCAAGATAGCTTAACTGCAAATATTGAACAATACATTAAGTCAGATAATTGCTTTGACCTAAGAATTAAATTATAAAAATTGTTTATACAGGAAAATAATAATGTATTGCATGATATATCTTTATGATTTCTTATTAATCCCTTAAAATTTTAATGTAAATCCATGTCATTATGTTTAAAAAAAAAGTAGTTATTAAAATTTTTCTGAAAAACAATTATAAAGGAAATTCCTGAAACGAACTCGTCTATCAGAAATCAGAAGAATATACTCTGTGTGTGTATTTTTTAAAATAAGCATTAAAAATCCTCTTTTATGTTTTATCCATCGAGTAAAATAATGTTTTTGATGCATAATTATGAAAAATTCATTATTTGTATTTTTTTTTTCTTTAAGGGGGTCCGGGACACATTTTTAAATAATTTTTATTGATTGAGCTAAAATTCCGATTTTTTTTTGCGATTGTTAACCTTATCATTTGTAAACAAAATCATATGATAAAACTTTTCATAATTTAAAAAAAAAAAAAATTAATTTAAAGTTTTTTTTAAAAAAAAGTGGGGTAATTTAAAATCGTTACAACTCGAAATATTACTTAGAGAATTTCAATTGTTTTTCATTTAAATAAACAAAAATGTACACGTTCTATTTTCAATTCAGCCTTTTTTAAAATAATAATTTATAAAAAAAATAAAAATATTTACCGAAATAATTTTTAAAAAAGTGGTCCAACTTTTTAAATAAAAATCATATTTTCAAAAGTATACATTTTTTCAAATATGCCCAATCACAATTAAATTAAAAGAATTTAAAAATATATGTTCCAAGTTTGAACCGTTTATCTTTAACGGTTCTCGAGTTATAAGAATTTAAATACCAGAAGTGGTGAAAAAAAACCTATCATGAAGAAAAGCGCATTTTTACAAGAAGTCGTTTCCATGACAGCCATTGCTTGAAAGCTAGATTTTGAAAACAAACGAAAACGAAAAAAATAATATTTTTTGTTCTAATTCAGATACAAACACGATTTAAATGTCATTTTAAGCAGGGAAAAACAGAGAAAATTTTAATGAAATAAAATGTTTTTTTTTGCAAAATTTGAACATTTTTGTGTTCCGGATTCCCTTAAAGAAATAAAATCATGTTAGTAAATGTGGAAACTTTTTAAAATTTGAATTGCATAATATAAAAAGCGATTTTATATTGTTATGAAATTTAAGCATTTCTATCATTATAAAATTCCAGAAATTAAAAATTAGGACTTTTAAATTTCAAACGCAATCTTTAGGAGATGAAATTTCCCAAAATTAATTAAATGGTGAAGGAATTTCACATATGCATTCTGTAGCATAAACAGGTTTGATTTATGAGCTGTAGAGGATGCTCTGTCTCTCAGATAGACATAAATTGTTGTACCCGTTGTACAGTAGGGTGGGCCGAAAAAAACTTTTTTTTTATTTTCGATGATGGGTAGTGCGGAAAAGTAGCCACTAGTGGCACCAAGTTCACACAAAAAAATTGAGATTTTTAGGACAATTCCTATATTTGCCGCTTTTGGCTTGAAGTTTTGCTAAAAGGCTGATTTTTTAACTTTTTTAGCAAAAATTTTAAAAATGTTAAATTAAACTTATTTTAATCGTATTTACTTGAAAAGGCATATTAAATGTTCCAAATGTATAAATAAGCTCTGGTAATGCATTATTTAATTGCTATGTGTATTTTAAATTAGACGATTTTTATAGTCTTTTCGCGTTTAAGTGAGCAAAAGTTGCATGTATTGTTTGAATCTTTTAACGGTTTCTCTCTTTTGTCTTGTTTATGTCCCTTGGTTTTCCTTATTTTTTTCGATGCATTAAGGGTCATATATTTGGGTAACGGACAGCAGAATTCCCCAGAAACAGATCTGAAAGGAGAGAAGGTGGTGAGGTGAGAACTTAAGCGAACGCAGTGACTCGTCGCGATGTTGGGGGAGTGAAGGAGGAAATACAAGATGGGAGAAAGTGCGATAAATGATGCTTATTATTTTCAGTGCTCAGTTTCCCTGAGACATGGCGGACGGTGTGTGAGACGAGAATATGCGTCTAGGGGTGTTTGGCTTTAAAGGGCCCGGTTCAAATTCAGATTCAGTCGAACTGCTTGCTTGAAAGCTCCCACTACTTGAATCTTCCAACAATATATCTGTCTTCCATCTGGATCTAACTCCACTCGCTGAAGGCTTTGTCGCAGAACCACTATACCTCGTTGAAATTGTATCCCTTTTCATTTTCCGCGATATTTTCTTTGCAAGAGTTTTGCTTGTTTTTAAATCAATATTTCCAATAAATATTTTTCGAACAGTTATTTGATCCTTCAAGAAGTTCACCTCCCGATGTGGAACTTTATGTCTGATGTCGTAGCTACAATTGTTCAAGCCTCTACACTTACAAGCTGCAACGTTAAAGAGAGAGGTTTCCGCATTTCGTACGAAATCTTCGCAGGAGCCTTGCCTTTAACGCCCGTATGATTACAAGATTTCTCCAATGATCTACACTCATTGTAATAGTTTTTAATTTTCCGTTAATTGTTCGTTGGGAAACCACTGGTATGGAAGATTTTATTCAGATTTCGGAAAATTTTTCACCTACCATTTTAATAATATCATCCACTGATTGAAGATAAATATCTCAATTTTCTTCTATATCGCTTTGCAACCAATAGTAGTGGCGCATGATGTCAGCAATAGTTGGCAATTGCCTTTCAATTTGCATGGTGCCCCAAAATGGCTATTTTTCACGCTATCACATGTCTTTACATGATCATGAACTTTTGCACTAGCCATTTCTAAACTCGTCGTAATAAAATGCACAAAACACAGTAAAGGCACGTTAAACTATCCAAAAAGCAATGTATTGCACGAGAAAAAGGTTTTACTTTTGCACTGAATAAATGTCACAGGGAAACCGAGCACTGAAAAATAATAAGCATCCCTATCCTACTTTCTCCCCTCTTGTATTTCCTCCTTCACTCCCCCAACATCACGATAAGTCACTGCTTAAGTTCTCGCCTCACCCCTTCTCTCCTTCCAGATCTATTTCTGAGGAATTCTGCTGTCCGTCACCCAAATATATGACACTTAAAGCATCGAAAATAATAAGGAAGACCAAGGGACATAAACAAGACAAAAGAGAGAAACCGTTGAAAGATTCAAACAATGCATGCAACTTTTGCTCACTTAAACTCGAAAATGCTATAAAAATCGTTTAATTTAAAATACACATAGTAATTAAATAATACATTATCAGAGCTTATTTATACATTTGGAACATTAAATATGCCTTTTCAAGTAAATACGATTAAAATAAGTTTAATTTAACATTTTTTTTAAATTTTTGCTAAAAAAGTTAAAAAATCAACCTTTTAGCAAAACTTCAAGCCAAAAGCGGCAAATATAGGAATTGTCCTAAAAATCTCAAATTTTTTGTGTGAACTTGGTGCCACTAGTGGCCACTTTTCCGCACTACCCATCATCGAAAATAATAAAAAAGTTTTTTTCGGCCCACCCTATTGTACAGTCGTCGAAAAAAAGTAAACACATCATACTAACTCCTCAACAGATTATTGTAGAACAACGTTACTGGTACCGAATGATTGGAAATAAAGTCTACTTTTAAATTATGTACATAAAATTTCCATAGGGGGCCATCTACATACTAAAACGAGCCCAAACATATTTTTTTTTCAATGGCAATACCCAATTTTAACACGATATTTCAAATCTTCGATTGAAACTGTGCCTAGTCACCAAATTTCAAGTCATTTGAATGATAGGTTTTTGAATTCCAAACATTCGAAATGTAGTGCTTCTAAGGTTAAATTACATTTTCATATTTTCATTAATATCTCCTCAAATATTACTCCTAATGTGCTATTTTTTGTGTAGCAATAATACTAAAATACTCTTACATAAATACGTTAAACTTACAATTTTTATAATTTTTTGATATAAATTATGCATTATGAAATTAATATTCGAAAAAAATTATGAATTGCAACCTACATTTTTTTTTATTGATTTAGATTTATTAAGGCCAGCTATATGGAAATAAAAAAATTCACATTTTTCTTCTTAGTAGTTTTGAAATTATGCTTAAAAAACAGCAAAATGATGGATTAAGGGGCCGTCTATGATAGAGGTGTCTAGATATTTTGAAATTTCTTATGGTATCCGATAATCTAGAAGTCTTCAATGACTGCTTGAGTGAGGCTAGATGCCTTGATCAAGAAGGCGGCTCTCTCGGTCACCAATCGAGTACTGAATTTCAATTTTTATACAGCCCCTAAAATACTATGGTTTTAAAATAATTAATTTCACGGAAACTCATCGTACGAATTGCATAAACATTTGTTTTTATGCTTTTGAAGGGTGTAGAGTTCATTTATGCTGTCAGAAATGTGTACTGCTATTGAAAAAACACAAAGTTATAGTTTGTTTTAATATGTAGATAACCCCTTAAGTAAATTTTATATACATCGTTTAAAAGTAGACTTTATTAGCAATCGTGTGGTACACGTAACTTTCTCTTGCGATAATTTTTTGGAGAGTTAGTAAGGATTGTATACTTTCCCCCCCCCCCCCCTAGACTGTACTTCATCCAATACGCTTAAAACTACATAATAATACCAACCAGCGTCCAGTTCTAGCCAAGCTTGGCAAAATGTGGCGAAAAATCTCTAAATTTTGGGACCAGATCCGGTAATTGCCAGAAAGCCGTTTTTAGTTTTATTAGATTCTTGTAAAATATATTTTCTTCTTACGGTTACTAAAGGTTATCTCTAGGATCGTCTCTCTTAGATTTATCTCTAGGCTGTTAATATATAAATATATAAATAATTATTTATATATTATTTTATATATTATTATAATTAATTCGATTAATATTACAAATGTGATAGACAGTTTCAGTTTTGCCATTTTAAATTACCGAATTTTTGAATCAAAGGAAGGTATATTATATAAATATAAATATTGGTTAATTGATTTAGAGAAGCCGTTATCGAAATAAATTAAATTTCAATATTTATATTTAAAATAATCGACTTTCCAAGTAGTTTTTTTTTTTTAACTTTCAGTTACCACACCTTTAAATTCCAAAATAATTATGCCTGCAGAAAAAAAAATTCTCTTTTGAAATATTTACACGTTAATACTGAAAATGGAGTAAATTTGAACATCACTAAAGAATTGTTACAATTTTTGGTTGTAGAGGAAAATATAAGCCTATAAGAAAATACTCCGCAATCCTCCAGCATACCTTATTTAACCCATTAAGCGCCATTGCTCCCATTTTGGGAATATTACTTTGGGAAATTTTTCTAAAATGTGTATTTTATATATTGTCAAAAAGTTTATGTTATTTGTATTTTGAATATATGAGATGACTTCTGTAATTTTTTGAAAAAGTTTCATTTGCATTTTCTATTTTTTAAAACTTGTTTAAAAAGACGAAATTTAGCTTTTTGACTGCTTTCGCAAGAAAATGTTTAAAAAAAAAATAACTTACTAATAAAATTACATTTTTATTTAATATATGTTTATAACTATCTATTGTCTAATACTGCCTAAATGCGTAGTTAATAAGTATAATAGATTGATCATAATTCATGAAAGAACGAGTTGCTCCAGTAACGGGAGCAATGGCGCTTTCGTTAGTTTTCAAGTCCAGAGGGAAAGTTACAAATTAGGAGGAATACGGGAATCCAATACGGTGCTTTTATTATGAGCGTGAAAACAGTCTGTATGGAAGCTTTAGAAACGCTTTTTTTTCATTCCTAGTAAACTTTTCTTGGAAGTGTTACTCTTAAAATATGTTTCTTACTTTATTAGATGTCTTCTGTTTGCTAAAACATATACTTTAGCAGGCTTTTTATTGGTATTTCGATTTTAAGGAGAATATGCCTGTGAAATGTTTAACTGTGTCTCAAGCGTTGGATTACTTTGAACAAGTAGGATCACAGGACCCGACTAGCAAGTTTCTGTGTCCATGACACTTCCAATTCTTCATGCCCCCTTAGATAGGTTGATTTACTGATATAAGTTTTATTACATGTTACACACTTATTCTTTATCTTTTCATCACATTAATATCTCAAATATCACATTTTTTCAGAATTATGACTTTTTTAATGGAAATTTAGATGAAATTATGAAAAATTCTGTTCCCGTCCGTAATTTCGTGCCCAGGGCATGGGTCCTAGGTATCCGTGCGATAGTCAGCGCCTGTAGGTTCAGATTATTATTCGCATCATCCGGAAATCGTTTGTTTGCCACCTGATCCCGGAATAGTAACAGATGAAGGGTATGTAATAGAAAACAATTTATGCGACAATTTTCCTCGTGATATATCTGTTGAAGTTGAGCTTTCCGTATTTTCAAAATCAAAAGTCAACGAAGAAGTATGTGATTTACTAATTAAAAAAATAAAAATAAAATAAACGTATAAAAATTGTTCAGTCGTCTTTTATGTAAAATAGAGAGAAAAAATAATGAAATGATGAAAAAAAAAAGAGATATGTAATGAAAATGCTTATAAAAAAGGTAAGTTGGGTTTTTTTATTATAAATGTAAATGTTTATTATAATTGTAGATGTAATGTATCTCATTTTCTCATAAAATGTCTGTTTCAGAATGATATAGTGCTTTTTATTTTAAAAGAATTGAAAAATAACTGTTATAACTACACAAAGGCAAAAGGATATTTTTGTAAAAAAATTTACCCCCATAAGCGTCATTGCTCCCATTTCGTTTTTGCTCCCATGCTGTTTTTCATAAATAATAATAATAAAAAATTTTTTTTTTTCATAAGTACTTTAATGACATCCTGTTCATTAAAAAAAACAATGATTCCATAAAAAAATCGGTTAATTTATATAGCGGCGCTTAATTGGTTAAAGCACTGAAATACATTCAGAAAATTTAAGAATTTTGATACAATTAAACAAACGCAAAAGATTCACTGTCATTAATTCCGTAAGTAAAAAAGTTTAATGGCCATTTACAGTATGATCTTCATTATCCTGATATAGACAAAATTAAACTATTACACTTGTTTCCCCCAGGAGAAAAAGTAATTCCATGCGAAACAAGTAAGTGAAGTATATAAATCAGAAAATCCTAAATCTGAATATTGTATCCAAATTTTTTCAACTAATACCGGAGAATAGTTTTCTAATAATAACGAAGAATGAAGGATTGCTACATTAATTTACAGTAGTAAATAAAATGAAAAACATAAACAAGGTATTTTCACTATCATAAATAATAAAACTATGATATATATCATGAAAATTTTCTTTTTCTATGTGTCTCGGGCATTGCTTTCTTGATTTCTTTCGTGTCTCGCTCAACCTTCTTCGTGACAATATCAACTAAACAAAATAAGTTATTTTTGTCATTGTATATTTGCTAGTGCTTATATACATTTATTTATAGACTATTTATATGTTAGGATATGTATATTTTTATTTATTCCGTTTTGTCGTATATTTTAATCGTATGAAATATACTTTGTAAAACATAGAATGTGTTAATTTAAAATAAATTTACTCAATATAAGAAATGGTAAGTCATACAACAAATTTAGTGTCATATTTTTATTTGGCAAGATGACATTAACCATTATTTCTACACGAAGGAATTTATGTCTACCAGAGTATAATTAATTCATTTAAAAGTTTTTGGTATTTAATTTTATTTTGAAACTTATGTTTTGTCTATGGCATCATTCAAGCAAAATTTAGAGAAATGCCAACACTGCTAATAAAGCATAAAACTGTGCATCGAACTGTACACTGTTTTATTTATATACATAAACCAAACTTGTATAAAAAGAAATATTGGGTTTTCTCATTGATATGGAATGCGCGTTGAGTGTTTTGAAAAGTTATAAACTATTACGGAAAATTCCTTTTTTTTTCTCATTTTTTTAGTGATAAATGCATGCTATAATGCATATGATATATGTTTTAATAATATTTAAAGTGGAATTTACAAAAAATAGAAAATAGATTTTAAAGGTGCCACACCCCCTTAACCTCTACTTAAAATTTAAAATATATCGTTCTCCACTTTCCTTTCACAGTTATTAAAATAAGAGTTCAAAGACCACTATGAAATAAGCAACAGTTTCATATTAAAATTCGCTTAATTACGATAGATCTTCAACTTTGAACTGAATTTACTCCAAATCTAAATTTTGCCACTTGTATCCCTTGGCTTCTGGAGTCCTTATACAGCTACTACACGAACGCAGTTACATCATTAACATATCATATTATACATATGTACTTTGTGAAAATTAAAATGACAGAAAAGCTGTTATTCATGAACAAATGTTGGGATTCATAGCACCAAACAAGATAGCATGCAAAATCTCAAACTCAATCGTCACACTTATAAAGATACGATCTAATCACTCTTCCATAAACTAGCTGTTCAAACGATCGTGAACATAACATAATTCATTCTTCCTGTAATCTCTGATGCAATATAAAAAATACTATGGTTAATAATTTGCAGTTCGATTCATTTTATTATGAACTTCAATATCAACAATTTTGAAATTGCACCTCAAACATAACAAATGATACGTACGATGTCCGTACTAAAACTTGTTATATAAATTTTTTGGCACCGCATATTGCACTGAATGTATATTTTAAGTGCACTTCATAAGTGCATATTAATTTCATTCTGTTCGAAAGGCTGTAAAATCATTAAAATTCATTTGAAATATTTTTTCTCATTTGCCGTAATGTAAGGAAAACTTTTAACTGTCTCTGTCATTAAACTATACATCCGATTTCCATAAAAAAATTAAATAACTCTACAAAATTTTGCCACTATTATATATTTAAAATTTCAGATCGTTCGGTTGCGTAGTTTTTGTTCTGTTATATGCGGACGGACAGACAGACAGAAACCGAACGACGACTATCAGGTGCTATGTATTAGTGATGGGCGATTTCGATTTTTTTAATAGATTTAATCGATACTATGGCCAACTCGATTTAATCGATGCTATGAATTTTTTAATCGATGTCTCTAAGACAAAATAAGGTAATATCATTTTCATTTTCCTTCAAAAATTGAAGATAAAGTAGTTGGATGTGCCAATCCCAAAACTTTCATCTGCCTCATAAATGTTAAAACTTCAAAATTCGCTATCACGGTGTCAAATTTAAATGATAACATATGCGCATCATGAGGATTCAAAAAGCATAGGTTCGTTGAAGTATGTGCCTTTTAAAAGAAAATATAAGCATTGCATTTTCCTAACAAGTCATTGAATTTCGGCTCACACCCTCTTAGGCTAATGTCAGACGAACGTCTTTTTGCACGCTTTTTTCGTTCTTACGCCTTTCCTACACCTTCGCTGGCATGTTTAGGGACGGTGTAAGAGCGAAAAAAAAGCGTGCAAAAAGACGTTCGTCGGATATTAGCCTAGATGTCCGCAACGGAAAATCCCAATTCAAAGAGCATAAAAGTGACAGCTGTTGGGCAGTATACACCCAAGCCTAATAAGGATCTATTTATCTGAAAGTGTAAGAGAATATGAAGTTTGATTAAATTCCGTGCATTAGTTTTGAGATATGGCTATCACGAATATCATGCAAAAAAACAGTATAACAGCGCAGCCTGTTATATGATTAACACGAAAAACTCAGGAGCAACTTATGTCAATGACACATAATATTAAGTTTGATGAAATTCCGGCCATTACTTCTTGAGATATTATCGCTAATATCTTGTAAATTCTGAAAAACAGTGTTAAATTCAGGGGCTGGTACTGGTGGACAACTCCCCCCTCCCTCCACACACACGGAACATTGAAATTTCCCTCATGAAGATTTGAGATTTTATGCTTAAGGGACAAAAGTCCAATTCCCCGCCCCCTCCCCCGAAACTCTAGAATGTCCCTTTCCAGAACCATAGAAATCCCTCCCGGAGAAAAATGTCTGAATTCAACACTGCTAAAAAAAAAAAGCAGCATGGCAGCACAACCTGTTATATCATTTACCCGAAGACCTAATCATGAACAACTTATGAGAGAATATTAAGTTTGATGAAATTCCGTTCATTAGTTCTTGAGATATGATCCCTAAAATCGTTTAAATCCAGAAAAACGTGTTGAATTTCGGGGGTAGTCCGGAGGGACGTGCGTCCCCCCCCCCTGTGCAACATTTAAATGTCCCCCCAGAAGGTTTGAGATTTTATGCTTAATGTACAAAAGTCCAATCCCCTTCCCCTCTGAACTGTCCCTCTTTGGATCCGCAGAAATCCCTCCCGGAGAAAATTGTCTGAATTCAACACTGCTGATAAAATCTGCATAACAACGCCCCCTGTTGGACGATTTACACCGAAATCTAATATGCAACAATTTATGCCAACTTCTAACTGAATGTGAAGTTTGATGAAAACCCGTGCATTAGTTCTTGAGATAGAGCTATTGCGAAAATCGGGAAAATGCAGCATAGCAGCGCCACCTGTCGGTAGATTTACATCAAAAAGTAATCAGCACCAATTTATATGAAAGTCTAATTGAATCTAAATTTTCAACAGATTCCATGCATTAGTTCTTGAAATAGACCGCCCATAATTTTTTTGTCAGAGACAAACAAATAGACAGACTGACAGACAGACAATGTATAAAAATAATCAAATCGTATTCCAGACAAGATCTTCTAAAACTATAAATCCTTCGAAAACCGGAAGTCGAAATTTTTCACGAATTCAACGCTTTCTTTTTCTAAAGACAAAAGAAAGCAAGAAAAAATGACCGCATCGATTCTGCCCGTAAATTAAGATAAAAAATGGCGAATCGATTCAGTTCAGATTCGATGCCGATGTCGATCTTTAGATGCGGGCAGAATCGCTATATTTTGATTTACTTCAATTTTTTTAGATTCGGGCGAATCGATTCAGTTCAGATTCGATGCCGATTTTTAGATGCGGCTGAAATCGTTATATTTTAATTTACTTCAATTCAAATCGCATCGCGCATGATCCACGATTCGGGTTGAATAAATTCCTCCAATTTTACTGTTTTAGTGGCAGAATTGCTGTAAAATTTTGTATAAGAGCCTTTTTTTTTTCTTTCTAGGTTCAGTGTTGAATGGCGGATTGATTTCTTGACTGCTCCGGTCGGAATGACGGGGGGGGGGGGGAGATTTTAGAGTTCCGTAAGGGGGGATGCACACTTTTCCATTAAAAAGCATAAAATCTCACAACTTTCGGGAGGGACATTCCAATGTTCCCCCCGGTCACCCCCTGAATTCAATACTACGTTAAATCGTTATACTTTTGTTTAGAAGCCTAGTTATTCGGGTTACTAGTTTATTATGTTGTATTTTTCAAGTTCATCCGTTCTAATCTCCCCCCCCCCCCTCCTCGCCAATCTTAATTTAGAGTGCCGTTCAAAATATGCATGCTATTTTAAAAATGCCCAATTCTCGTTCTATTTTATTATAAATCCACATTTTGAAACCTTGACCAACGATACATTTGAGGTCGCTCCTCCCACCGTTTGAGACTTACCTGCCCCCCGGGGGGCATATTTATTGTTTCTTCCAATCCATCTCGTGTAACATATTGTTGGAAAGCTTTTAACGTTCTCTTTTATTTTCTGTCCTTCCCCCCCCCCTCCCTAGTTACACGCTCTTGGCACTTTTTAGCTCACAGGCTATCAAAGCCTGAGATTTAATGCGCCCGTCGGTATTGTATGTACACTATGACGCAAAAGTTTAGACAATGAAGAAATTCTTACATACTTTGAAAAATATTTATTCAATTTTCAAATCACTTGTTGAAATTAATGTGCTGTACATATAAACAATATTTATAACAAAGAAAAGTGGAATTGTGCATATTGCAATAAATTAAATGGTAACAAAAATAAACTGCTGTCTCAAAAGTTTAGACACAAATTAAATAAAATCGAAATAAACAATTTTTAAAACCTGCTTGCGCATCCATGCTTATGTATTATGTCATATACACGAGATTGCATGGAAGAAACTAAATCTTGCATAGTTTGTGGATCGATATCGTACCATGCATTCTCAATAGATGCCTTAAGTTCCTTTTCAGAAGAGTATTGTCTAGCGTTGCTATAAACTTTGCGACACATGATGCTCCAAAGGTTTTCTATAGGGTTAAGATCTGGGCTACATGCTGGCCAGTCGAGAACTCTTATATTATGGGAATTAAACCAAGATTTTGAATGTTTTGCAGTGTGAATTGAAGCATTGTCTTGCTGAAATTCCCACTGAGGACCCCCTAGAAGCTCAGCAAATGGCAGTAGGTTTTCTTCTAATATCTGTGTATAATGCTGTGAAGTTTGACGACCACTGGTGAAGGTCAGAGATACTTGTCCATTATAGCAAAAGGCTGCCCAAACCATCACCAAGCCCCCTCCTTGTCTGCGACTAAAAAAACGTCGAGGTTCCTTCCGCAAGTCATGCCAATACGATAAACAACCATCTGGACCATCCAGATTCCAATTTTTTTCATCGCTAAATATGACTGACTGCCATTTCTCTCCATATGACATATGCTTTCTTGCCCACATAAGTCTTTGTAACTTATGATGTGGTTTCAGAGCTGGTTTCTTCTGCATTTTGCTATAAACGATTGTTCCTTTTTCCAAAATTCGTCTACGAATCGTATCCTTTGATACAGAGAGTCCCGATGAGCTTTGAACTCCACGTACGCTCATTTGTTGAGTACTCGCTAGTCTTTGTATCAGGCGATCCTCTCATACATTTGTCACACGTGGCCTCCCAGACCGACATTTTGCTTTATATTCGGAACCACTCGATAAAACTCGATAAATAGAATTTTTTGACCTATTAATAATAGCAGAAATTTCAGAAACGCTCTTCCCTTCACCTTTCAACTGCCAAATCCTTGAAACCTGATTCACTTGAATTTCTTTAGCTCTCGGCATGTCGACTATGAAGCGCAATCGTTTGCAGAACTTAAGTACTCCAAATGTGTGACATCATCGATTCTAAATTTGCATATGCCAGCGAATATTCAAAGAAATTTAGAATAGTGTCTAAACTTTTGAGACAAGCACATTTGAATTTTTATGAAAAAAATTAGTATTATAGCAAATAAAACGACTGTCTTTTGTACATAGCATTTTAAATCAGTTTTTGAATATATTTACAGGTTTTTGTAATTCTGACGTCATAATTCTACATTTTAAAGCTGAATGACGTCATTGTCTAAACTTTTGCGTCATAGTGTATGTATGTACGTAACGCGATAACTCTTGATAGAAATATCCGATTTGCTTCAATTTTTTTTTTATATTCATTCTGCTAAAGCGCTTACCTGATTAGTTTCGGGGGTTCATTGGTTAAGTATAAAGGGGGGGACGGGGGCTAGTCACCCCCCCCTTAACTTAGATAAATGGGTTTTTCATGCAGAATTATCAGATTTTCTTCAAATTTGGGTATACCGGTTAATTTTGATAACGAGTTTCTCTGATTATATTTGAAGGTTCATTGTTATAGTCTAAAGGGGGGGAGAGGGGAACGAGAGGATAATACTCTCCTTAATTTAGATAGATGGGTTTTGCTATCCGATTTACTTCAAATTTGGTATACCAGTTTATTCTGATAATTCGCTTTCCTAATTAGATTTGGAAGTTCATTGGTTAAATATAAAAGGGAAAACAGGGGCTAATACCCCCTTAATTTAGATAAATGGGTTTTTGTATCCGATTTGATTCAAATTTGGTATATCGATTTATTTCGATAAGGCGCTTCCCTGATGACATTTGGAGGGTCATTGGTTAAATATAAAGAAAGGAAACGGGTAGGGGCAATTCCCCTCCTCTCCTTAGTTTATTTTTCGAGGGTCTTTATTCTTTGAAATAAGAACATAATATACAGTTAGTGTGAATAGCCTGTGAGCTCAATGCCATCAGTTTAACTGGGCACTTTTCTTTTTAGCTCACAGGCTATCAAATCCTGAGAGCTAATGTGCCGCAGTTTCTGTATACGTAACGCGATGACTCTCGATAGAAATATCCCATTTGCTTCAATTTGTTTTCTAGGTTCATTCTCATAAGGCGCTTCCCTGATTAGTTTTAGGGGTTCATTGGTTAAGCACAAAGGAAGGGGGTACGGGGGCTATTCCCTCCACTTAGATAAATGGGTTTTTCATGCAGAATTATCACATTTGATTCAATTTTGTTATACCGGTTAATTCTGATAAGACGCTTCCCTGATTAAATTTGGAGGTTCATTATTTAAGTATAAAGGGAGGAACAGGGGCTAACCCCCCTTAATTTAGATATATGAGTTTTTCTATCTGATTTGATTCAAATTTGGTAACTAGTTTATTCTGATAACGTGCTTCCCTGATGAGATTTGGCGGCTTATTGTTGAAGTATAGAGATGTGACGGGGGGGGGGGATTCCCCCTTAATTTATTTTTCGAAAGGCATTCTTTGAAGTAAGAGTATAAAATACAATAATGCAATTAGTATGAATAGACTGTGAGCTCAATGCCATCAGTTTAACTCGATACTTTTCTTTTTTATTTATTATTGTTTCAGTGAGTGCACTCTGCATGTCAGCGAATGAGTCAATAACTGTTTATGGTTTTTAGATTACTGCTGGGGAAAAAAAACCATATAATCAAGGAATGTACTTTTATTTATTTGTTAACCAGAAAAAAGTATGTTATTTCATTCTTAATGGCTCTATGATGAGAACTTTTTTTTTCTTTTTTTCTTAACAGCTAAATATTTGGTAAACATTAAAAAGAAAGATATTTATAAACTGTAAATGAGATAAGGAGATATATATTTTAAAAAGGGAATGAAATTTTAGTTAAATATATTATTAAAAGGAGAATTTTGATTATTAATTGGGGGATAATTAGTATGTGATACTTGGTTAATTACATTCCTCACAGCTATTTTAAAAGAAGATTTGCAATATTTGCATTTCCCCCACACTTATAGAACACACTAAAAAGACTGAAAAACCATTTAAGTTTTTAAATAAATTTAGTGCCTTCAAAATTTCGCTCATCTGCGCATTTTTAAGAATGACTCTTATAGGAAGAAAGTCTCCATCTGTTTGGTTGAAGGAAATAAGAGTTAGAGTAGAAAGTACATCTTTTCCGGATTAAAAAAAAAAAAAAAAAAAAAAGAAAAAAAAATCATTTCTTTCTTTTTTTTTTATCTGACCGAGATCTTTTTTTAAAGATAAATTTAAATATATTATAAATTATTATCAAAATTACATCTTAAAAATAATAATTTTAAAAGTTAAAAAACCTTATTTTTTTACTCAAAGGTCTGTAGTAGCTTACTTCTGGACCGCTAACATTGTCTATGGCCCACATAAATGGAGGTGAGGGATAGTCGCTACGGCACTGTGGATTCGCTACGTTTTGGAATTACAGTAAATTCTGTCTAAGGCGGACTCTGTATAAGCCGGAAATCTGTCTACCGCGGCAATTTTTTCAAGTCCCGGCGAACCCATAGAAAATTACATTAATTCATGCTGCATAAGGCGGAATCTGTCTGACGCGGAAACGGAAAGGATTTTAAGGTCCCACCGAAACCAAGATTTTGCATAAGGTGGAAAAAGGATAATTTAAAAATGAAAAGCGTTTTGTTTATTAAACTTTAAAACTGATAAGTCAAATAACTCAATGTCGAGCATGTTAGCTAAAATTCCTTAAGCTTTTAAAAAAGTTAATTCAAAAAAACAGAAACTTTAAATTTTAAGGAATTTATGCTTATGCCATTTTTTCATATGCAAAATTGCATCTAAAAGTTAATATTTCTAGTAAAATGAACATTTATGAAAATGATTACTCATTTTCGAAAGTACAATATATTATACTTTAAGATTGTACTCAAATTCAAAATTATAACGTTCTTTCTCATTCTCGAAGTTTTTTTTTTTTTTTTTGGTGTGTATAAACTTCCAATATGAATGTATTACAGCAGTGCTAAGAAATTGAATAAAGTTTCTCATTTATCTTTAAAAAGACAAAGGATGTTTCAGAATTTCAGTTTTCAACCGATTTTCTAGTCAGGAGAATCCGCCATCTTCCAGGGATTTTTTTTTTTTTGTGGGGGGGGGGGGGGGGGGGGGAGGGGGAGCTTTTTTGCATAAGCCGGAATATTGTCTACCACGGAAATTTTTCTCAGTCCCGACCGATTCCGCCTTAGACAGAGTTTACTGTACTATTTTTCAGCTTATCTGTGTGAATCTGTGAACAAAAAGAGCCAAGAGATGTTTATCAATTTCAACATAGGCTGAATTACATCTTATTTATATCCGAAAATTTTTAGACACTAGTTCTGTACAACGTTATACGAGAAAAACAACACATATTCTCCGATTTTATAGTTAAAAAAATATATTTAAGCGCGTTTTAAAATACAGTTGTGTAAACAGGTTAAACTCATTTTTATTTCTTCAAATCTACATTATATTTATTAGAATATTATGTTTATTAAAATATAAACAGCGATCATATCCGTTTCAAGTATACAGACTTATAAATACAAATATGAAAAGCTGAATAAAATTATGCTGGATAATTCAAAATAGATGTAATAGAGATTACGTGGTAGAAGGACATTAAAAACGTATAATTCATTCACGACTAAAACTTATCAAATTATAATCCTTTGAATTTTATGGGTTTTCAGAGGGTTCCGACATAAAAAAGTGACCTCTCACATTTTAGTTGCGAACATGAGAAATTACTTCTTTTGTTTATTATACAAATGTGTCAGAATATTATGTTTTATATATTGAAAAATAAGTATATCTTTAATACATTAATAGTCCTGCCCAGAACATGCAAGAAAACTTTACTTACTCCGTTACTCAAATCTGTTGGGAAACAGTAATTTTTAAATGTAATCTTTGTTGAATTTAATGACTTGAATTTTTCGATTAAATAAGACGAATATTTTTTTTTGTTGTTGAAAAAAAAAATATGAATTTCAGATTTTTTTTTTTTAATTTGGCGTGCGCAAAAAAATCATAAATGATAAAAAATTAAAATATGCTGTGAGAAACCATTTAGAAATTCCAAATAATCAAATTGCCATTTTTTTTATATAAATAATGCTTAGAGACTTTTATGTGAATTCATGAAAAAATCGACCTAAATTTAAAAAAGAGTAAAAATATGCAATAAATTGAAAAGGCACTTAATACTCTCTATTGATATCATAAATGTTTTCATCGGATATCGTAATTTGCTAACAACCTTTGGAAAAGCATATTATTTAAATGAGCAATTACAAATAAGTATTTTCATTTATTATTCTTTCGCACGCGACATTAGATTTTAACTTATAATAAAACTGTACTTCTTTTACTTTTCAAACTATTAAGACAACAAATAGTATTTATTGAAAAGAAAAAAAACTATAACATTTCATTTAGTCGTGTATTACAACTAAATTGATATATTTTAATATTACATTTAAAAAAAAAAAATTATACTAAGGAAAACGTGGACGATAATATAATCCGTATAAGATTCAATATTTAATATGTAAACTACACAAAACATGTTTTCAAATTTCTACGCAATTTATTTACGACATCGTTTTCTTAAAAACCCAGGTGTAGAAAAATTTGAAGTAATAAAAGTAAATTAAATAAAGTAAGTTAATCATCCTTCAAAAATTATAATTATTTTTGAACGTGCATTTGTCGTAAAATTTTAAGCGGAAAAGTAAATATTCATTATTCTTAAAACATCAAATTTTGAAAAAAAAAAAAAAAAAAAAAAAAAAAACATTAGCTTATTAGTTCCCACAGTGAGAGATTTTATTTTAAATTACTTTTCCAAAACGCAATTTCTCTTCAAACTTTAACTATTTATAGCATTGATTTTTTTTTTCTAACGATATCTGTGAAAGTTTTTAACATATTGTCTTTATCTTTCCTTAAATTAAAATAAAATGTAATTTTCTTTCTTTTGTTGGATTTTTTTTTTTTTTTTTTTTTTTTTTTTTTACATGACAAATTAGTAGAAAGTTTATTTTTAATTTACGCGATGAAATCTTCTTAAGAATTTCAGCATGGCGTATTTCTCTTATAGGAGCAAAAACTGTGCCTATGTGTGTGCGTGTACGCAAATTTTATCTAAAAACTGCTATAAAGATCTGGACTAAATGTTATATCCGACCGTTTTGGATATGCGAAGACCACATTTTCGAAAAACTTTCATTAGTATAGAAATTTTATTTCACTACGTGTTAAATAATTTCAATTGTAATAAAGGTTAAACAATTGTTAAATTATAATCAGGCTGTAAACGAAGATGGAAAGTTGGCAACATTTCCCCAAATTCGGAGATATTTGCTACATTGGCGAGATTTGGCGAAAAATATACTTTCAAGATTACAAATTTCAAATCACATGCTTTGCGCCACATGGAAGAATGTAATCAAGTTTCGTGATATTTGTCGAAAACTTCAGCTTTCGTAAATCGAATGAATTTTCTAGAAATTCATAATCTATGTCGAGATACGATTCAATCAATCAGAATCAAACTAAAAATGTTGTTTGGGAGGATGGCTTTTCGTTGTAAATATGTATGTACAAATTTGTGGAGCGAAAAAAATATTTTTTTAAAATCAAAAACGGGTTGGTGCCAAAAGTTGCCTTTATCATGCAACTAATTGTTGTTTAGAATGCAGTTCTTACCTAGTTGCTTTCAAAACTACCCAGGGGTGCCACGTGGATGTGGCTGCATTTCATGTCACAACAGTGCACAGCTCGACCACCCTACCATCTTTACACCAACCCTACTATATTTATGCACTGATTTTTTTTTTTAATCAAAGACTGGCATTCGTTTTCTATGTGACACTCCTTCACGTATATTTCTACTGCTTGTGTATGATAAGGAAAGCAGAGTAATGCAGTGAAATTAATGGAATCTTTTCAGCCATCTATTATATTGACCAGAATTGCATCCAGTTAATGCAAAGTTATTTGGAGTTCTGTTACTACAACGTTCTTCAACATTTAAGTGTTTCATCTTTGAGTACGCCATCATTTACACTACCACTTGCATTTTTTATATGCTGAGAAGCTTGCTGTTTAATGTGATGGCGATAATCAGACAGTATTGCAGTAAGAATTTGCTCTCGATGTGCAAAGCAAACATTGCCCTAAATATTTTTTTTAGCATTTGTTTTATGCCGTTTTGTGTAATGTTTAGTAGCCGAGTAATTTCCAATAAGTTTTTAGATACATTTTTTAGATGTGGATTACATTTAGTGTAAACCATCCTGCGCATAAACTTGGGTTACATACTTTGTGAATAAACCTACAGGCTCTGATGGTAAATCAGTGCTTATATAAAGGCGAAAAATTTTATTTAACTTTGTGAGCCATCTTGCGTAGGACATGTCCCTTTGGTTCCTATTCGCCAGTTTTTCTGAGCGATATTTTGATGAAATAACTTTACAGATATCTAGCAGGTATTTCTATGCAGGTATATTTGTGCTGAACACCCTTTTCTTGGTTTCAGGAAAAAAAAATTTCAAAATTACTCTCTAAGGATTCAAAAATTGAAATAAGAAAGGCAGGGCACATGGACAAAGATTTTCCTATTGGTCCGGCGGAACCCTGTGGGTTAGAATCTAATTTTTTCCAACGATCTTGTCTAATAAATGATGCAGAGGAAATTCACTGGAGTTGGAAGTGGCATATGATTCATTGCAATGGTTCATGCTAAACATGAAACCCACGCAGAATGGATGACAACGACAACAGAATTCCCCGCCTTTAAATGATCACTCACGGTCCGTCAGAGTCTCTACGTTCACTCAAAAAGTACTATGTAATCCAAGTTTGGCCACAGAATGGTTTACCATCAAATGTAATCCACATCCAAATAAGGGATCTAAAAACTCATGGAAATTACTCGACTACTAATCAACACACAGAACTGAATAAAACAAATACTAAAAAATGTTATTTAGGACAATGATTGCTTTGCATACGCAGAGGAAATTTTGATATCAATGCTCTCTGATGATCGCCATCACATGGAAAAGCTAGCGGCTCAGCACTTAATAGTCGATAGATAAGAGTATATGATGGCATACGTAAGTATGAAATATCGAAAATCAACATTGAAGCGGATAATTATATGAATCTAATAGATTGGAAAATGGTTGTTGTAACAGGACCTCTAATCAATATGCATTTATCGGTAGTTTTTTAGTATACTTGGTGAAGATAATAGACTGCTGGATAGATTACATGAATGTCATCCCCACTGCATTATACTGTTTGCCTTCTCTTACACAAGCAGTAGAAAAATACTTGAAGGAGATCACACCAGCAGCATCAAACTTATGCCAGTCTTTGATAAAAAAAATCGCAATTCAATGTATAATTAAAACATTGTGTTCAAATGGTAGCGTTGTCGAGCTAGATATCCTGGGTAGTTTTGAAAGCAACTAGGTAACAGCTGTATTCTAAACAACAATTCGTTGGATGACACAACAAAGTGGCAATGCCCTTTTTTACCGAAAGTTGTCAGTTTTGCTTCAGTTATACAGAATAAAGATATCGTTTTATAGTTTAAATATGTTAAGTCATTAAACATAAACGCTTAATTAACACTTTGAAATAATAACGATCTGTAGAGGCATTTTTTAATGTTTTTGAAAAAATGTCAAAATTTACCCAAAATTTCGACATTTGGACCAACAGCGCAGACTCAAGCCATTTTTTTTCAGCGGTAAAATTGCACGCAGTTGATGTACTAGTATAAAGGAAACTTTTGGCACCTACCCGTTTTGATAAAACAAAAATATTTTTTTTCGCTCCACCCTAATGTACAATTAAGAAATATGTACATAGTTTTAATACTGATTGTTTCTGTAAATAAACATATATATTAAAACTCAAATAGTAAACATTAAAGTAGACCAAAATTGCGATAATAGAGCATGCGTAAACTCTTTTTCGAACCTCTTCAATTTAGGGGAAAATAGAACAAGTTCCGACGGGCTCAGAGGTCTAATGCACCGGTTTAAATTTCTTAATTTTTGTAGAGGACGCAGGTACGGGCCCAACTCCCGGCAAAATTATTTCTGTAATATTTTAAGTGATAATTCATTTCAATAATGACATATTGTATTAGGAGGACGAGTTATGATTTTTATTAAATTATTATTATTATTATTTGAATGCTTTATAATTAAATAAAATATAACACTCAACAATTGTTGTGAAATGAATGTTTTCCTTATAACTATTGCCTGAAGATGGCAGCACCAAAACTGATTTAGACTATATTTACAGTTTGCAGTTCTTTTAATTTTGAGTTTGTCTTATATCTTTCTTTATATCTTTCTCTATATCTTTTGTATATGTGTGCAAATTGTATCATTAATGTTTCTTAATTTATGTTTCAGTGTAGATTTAATAATTATTAATATTCTGTTAAATTATTCCTTGATATGTAATAATTGTGTATTATTTAAGATATTATTTTGATTCTTGCCGGTAGATGGCCTGGCGAGCCCAGGAATCATGTTTTAAAAATGTACGTGTTTTTTTTGCTAGCTCGCAGAATGTAGTAGTAAGATGACGGTTCGGAGAAGTAAGTTTGCTGTGCTGTGAAATATTGTAGACAGTAAAAAATGTGAAGGTGAAAATATACATGGGGCGAAGATTTGTGTGTAAGTCCCCGTTGTAGTGTAAACTAACCGATATTTAATACACATAGTTCGAATATATGAACATTTGTCTAGTTTATTTGTGACTGTTCGTGTTTATTTCTCCTGAAGAACGAGCCGGCTACCCACGTAAGACGTAAGTACTATTTTCATTGTCTGCTTAATTTTCTTTATGTACAAGTGGAAGAAGTGATGAGATATTTAAAGTGATATAAAATAGAGAGTTGGCCCATTTTCCCTCAATATAAAACTGGTAGTTTTATTTAGTTTAAATAAAATGTTTAGAACAGTAGCCTTAGTATAATTTTAACTTTCGTTTTTCGCTATTGTTCTATTATTAGTGGCGCCCGAACAGGGACTGGGTTATTCTATTATTGTTCTTAAGTGTTCTTAGGCTCTCTATGTATTTTTAAGGTACTTTATTTACTGAATTTATTTGTTTATTTGTGATATTTTTTATAAAAGATTTTTGGAAGAGTATTATTTTTTGTATTATTATTATGGAAGCTTTAAAACTCAAAAGAACCGGCGCGTTCGCTCGTCTTTCACACGCACAGCAAATATTCTGAAAACAGAACTTGTAAAGGATGATTGTGACGTAAATTTAATTAAAGATAAATATGCAAAATTACAAAACATACAAGCGGAATTAAATGATTTAGATAATAGAATTTTAGATTTGATAACCGCTGATGGGACGGCCGCGGGACAAATTGTTTCTAATGAAATAGAAAACAGAGAAGCTTATTCGGATGATTTCATCACGCTGACTCGTCAGTTTAATGAGAAATTTATAATCACAGAGGCGAGGCCAGACGGTGAGTTCAGCGTTACGGGCAATAAGATGAAATCTTATAAGCTTCCGAAAATAGAATTAAAGAAATTCGAATGAGAATTAATTAATTGGCTGCCGTTCTGGTCCCAGTTTCAAAAAATTCAAGAAGACCCAGATTTGCATGACAGTGATAAATTTTCCTATTTAGTACAAAGTATGAAAATAGGGTCACGCGCTAAGGAATTTATCGATAGTTTCCCGATTACTTCTGATAATTATAAAAATGCAGTTGAGGCGCTGACAGAACGTTTTGGGAAGCCCGATTTATTGATCGAAGTTTATGTAAGGGAGTTGATTAAATTAATTATTTCGAATGTAAAAGCTGACAATAGAAATAAATTGCCCCTTGATAAGCTGTACGATAAAATTGAAGCCCAGTTGAGGGCTCTAGATTCATTAGGCCTAAAATCGAGTGATAACACATCGTGGTTATATCCGATGGTTGAGTCTAGCCTAACAGAGGATGTCCTGGAAGCTTGGCAGAGAAGTCCATTTTTCAATCAACCCGAGGGAACAGATCTCTCTCGCCTCAATAATTTAATGAAATTCTTAAAAGCGGAAGTTGAGGGTGAAGAGCGATTAAAACTAGCACGCAGCGGTTTTGAAAATAACAATCGTAGGGAAATATATCATGAAAAAGTAAGAAGTGAGGTAAGGGATAAATTTAAAAAACCTAATATTCCTACGGCATCAAATTTCCTAACGATCAAAGAGCGTTCGTGCATTTTTTGTGATAAAAACCATGAGAGCAAAAATTGTTACGAAGCCCGTTTATTAACTTTAGAGGAAAAAAATCGCTAAAGTTAAAGAGAAGAGGTGTTGTCTAAAATGTTTAGAACCTAATCATGTTGCCAAATTTTGTAAGCAATTTGTACGTTGCTATTAGTGTGGCAGACCTCATTTGATTTTACTTTGCCCTGAAATGCATAAAAAACGGGAATCACCGAAAGAAAAGACGGTAACAGAGCATTCACAAATGACCGCTGCCAGGCAAACTTGCACCGCGGAAGTAGCATTAATGACTTTGCAGGTAAAAGTCGCGGGTGCGAATAAAGTGAAAAAAGTCAGAGTACTTCTTGATTGCGGTTCGCAAAAGTCATATATTTTAGAGTCTTTGGCAGTCGAGTTGGGTTTACCAATTATTTCTAAAGAAAGCATAGCTCATACTTTATTCGGGGGTGCTAGAACTGCTCCGAAGTTGCATAACAAATATCGGGTAAAGGTATGCTCACTAAATCAAAGGAAATATCCAGATTTAGAGTTTGATTTTTTGGACCAAGACGTAATCTGCGGTGACATTCCGCGTTTACCTAGAGGACCAATTTTAAGGGAATTGAAACATAATAAAATTTGGTTATCTGATATGGGTGCAGATCATCCTAAAATTGAGATGCTTATAGGTAGTGATATATATGGGAAAATTCTCACGGGTCTAGTTAAGCAATTGAAAGGAGGATTGACCGCAGTTTGTACAAAGTTGGGTTGGGCCGTTTGTGGTGCATTGGATGATTTTTCTCCTTCTAAAGAGCAAGGGGCTACAACTTTGTGTACGAATTTGGCTATCAGAGATTTGAAAATTTCCGATCTTTGGGATTTAGAAACAATCGGAATATTAGATACGCCACAAAATTTGACTAAGGCTGCGGAAGAAGAAATGGCCCGGGAACAATTCTTAGATTCTCTTTCTCGAAACGAAGAGGGTCGTTACTGTGTAGGTTTACCATGGTTGGGAACCAATGTAGCGTTACTATCAAATCGTCATGTGGCCGAAAAGAGGCTTTTCAGTGTTTCCCGAAAACTTAAATCTTTGAATAAATTTGAGGAATATAATAGGGTTTTTGACGAATGGATGGAAGAGGGTGTAATTGAGGTAGTACCAGAGGCAGAACTAGATAGGAAAGGGCATTATCATCCCCACCACCCAGTGTTTAAACCAGATAGTGCCACAACTAAGATAAGACCTGTTTTCGATGCGTCATGCAAAGTGGGTAGAGCTCCCTCTCTCAATGACTGTTTATTTAAGGGACCAAATTTAATTGAAGAAATTCCTGCGATTTTGTTAAGATTTAGGGAAAAATGCATTGGGGTAACTTCCGATGTTAGACGTGCATTTTTGCAAATAGAATTAAGAAAAGAAGATAGGGATTTTTTGAGATTTTTATGGTGGGAGAGAGAAAATGTTATAAAAGTACTCCGCCATACTAGGGTAGTTTTTGGGGTTACCTCCAGCCCATTTTTATTAGGAGCGGTTATAAGACACCATTTGTCACAGGTGCCACCCGAAAAGAGGTTTTTGGCTCAGAAACTAGATAAATCTTTATACATAGATAATTGCGTAACATCCGTTGATAATCAGCAAGAACTCGAAGACTTTATAAAATATTCTACTCAGGTTCTCGCCGAAGCGAAGATGGAGCTACGCATGTGGACCTATAATTCAGTAGGGACATATATCGGTGCAATATCACATGTTTTGGGTACAGAATCCGTGTTAGAGGATCCGGTATCAGTTTTAGGAATTATGTGGGACAGGAACGAAGATAACCTGCGTATTAGTATTAAGACTTCACCGATTTCAGAGAATTTGTCAAAAAGAGAGATTTTGTCCCTAACGCAGACTATTTTTGACCCATTAGGTTTCCTGACACCTGTTTTGTTGACGGCAAAGTTATTGCTTCAGGAAATTTGGACTATAAAAGTAGATTGGGATACCCCTTTACCTGAAGAAATTAAAGTTAAATTCTTAAAGTGGTATAATAATTTGGGTATACTCACGGATTTGAAATTGCCGCGGCGCATAGGTTTTGGAGATAGGAGTTCCTGGTCACTCCATGTTTTTTGTGACGCAAGCCAACACGCCTATGCGACCGTTATTTTTTTGAGATGTGAACATAAAGGGGAAATAGTCGTAAGTTTAGTTATGGCTAAAGCGAGAGTCGCACCATTAAAAAAGGTTACAATCCCGAGACTCGAACTTATGGCGTGTGTTTTAGGGGTGCGTCTTTCTAAATATGCTACAGAAGCTCTTTCGCTACAGGACTGCCCAAAATATTTTTGGACCGATTCCACCACCGCGTTATCCTGGATTAAAAGAATTGATAGTTGGGGAACGTTCGTGGGCAATCGGGTGAAGGAAATTTGCGCTGTCACAGAAGTAAATCAGTGGTCTTACGTTCCGAGCCAATTTAATCCGGCAGATTTGCCTTCTCGCGGCTGCTCCCCTCGTCGGTTTATGGAATATAAATGGTGGTATGGGCCTAACTGGCTAAAAGAGCATAGCGACAACTGGCCAGAGCTAGAAATAGAGCCAGATGAGACTTTAGTTTTTTCTGAACGCAAGAAAGGAGTAACCGTAAATTTAAGTTTAAATATTATAAAGGATCCTAAAGAAATTAAATGGTATGAGAGATTCTCTAAATTTTCAAAGATGATAAGGGTTTTAAGTTGGGTAAAAAGGTTTATCAGTAATTCTTTAAAACGTAACATTAATAAAGAACCATTTCTATCTGCTTATGAAATTCAAGAAGCTAAAACCACACTTCTTTCACTTGTACAGACGAAGAGTTTCTCAGAGACTGGAGATTCAGTTCATGGTCTCCTGACGGAGAGAGATCAGAGGGGCCTACTTAGAGTAAAGACAAAAATTATAGAACGTGATGAACATTACGCTTTTAGATATCCTGTTTTGCTACCTTCCAAACATTATATTGTCCACTGTCTAATACGAGATTATCACTTGAAAAATTCTCATGCTGGTATTCAGACTCTTATGGTCATATTACGTGAAGAGTATTGGATCATAGCCACTAGACGAACTATTAGATCAGTAATAAAGAAATGCGTACCATGTCAAAGATTTACAGTAAAGCCGCCAACTACTGCACCCATACAATTGCCATTGGACAGGGTTCGTGATGCCTTTAGTTTTGAAATAACAGGAATCGATTTATGTGGCCCCCTGATTCTCAAAAATAAAGTAAAAGCGTGGGTAGTTCTTTTTACGTGTGCTGTGTACCGATGTGTACATTTAGAACTTGTCACTTCTATAAGCACCGAGTACTTCATACAAGCTCTTCGTCGATTCATTGCCCGGAGAGGCCGTCCTTCTGTTGTGTACACGGACAACGGCACCAATTTTGTAGGAACGTCCACGGCATTGAAGAAAATTGACTGGTACAAGGTAGTCTCTCATGAAACTTTAAATCCCAAAAATGGAAATTTATCCCGCCTACTGCCGCATGGTGGGGCGGATGGTGGGAGCGACTAATCCGCACCACCAAAAATCTACTTGTCAGAGTGCTAGGGCAAGCCTCAGTAAATTATGAGGAACTGCTTACAATTATTTGTGATGTCGAAGACGTTATCAACTGTAGACCTCTCACTTACGTTTCAAACGATACGGAAGATCTTGCACCATTGACTCCGTCGATGTTTTTACGCGATCTTCGAACATCAGGTGTAGTGGATTTGGACTTCGTCGATAACAACAAACTGCTTGTTCGCCAACGTCGATGTCAAGAACTTCGTGAACAATTTCGGATGAGGTTTCGCCAAGAATATCTTAGCCAATTGGCACAAAAACATGGTCAAAAGGACTGTGATATCCACGAAGGTGACATTGTGCTTATCGATTCAGAGAACATCAAACGCATCAATTGGCCAATCGCTCGAGTACAAGAACTGTGTACGGGTCGAGACGGACGGATAAGAGTAGTTAAAGTTAACACAAAAAATGGCACATTAGTGCGGCCTGTGCGCAAGCTTTATCCTTTAGAAGTGTGCTCCTGTACTAAAGATACAGAAATTAGTTTTTGATTTGACTCTCACCAAATCAAAAGGTGGGAGTGTTGTGAAATGACTGTTTTCCTTATAACTATTGCCTGAAGATGGCAGCACCAAAACTGATTTAGACTATATTTACAGTTTGCAGTTCTTTTAATTTTGAGTTTGTCTTATATCTTTCTTTATATCTTTCTTTATATCTTTTGTATATGTGTGCAAATTGTATCATTAATGTTTCTTAATTTCTGTTTCAGTGTAGATTTAATAATTATTAATATTCTGTTAAATTATTCCTTGATATGTAATAATTGTGTATTATTTAAGATATTATTTTGATTCTTGCCGGTAGATGGCCTGGCGAGCCCAGGAATCATGTTTTAAAAATGTACGTGTTTTTTTCTGCTAGCTCGCAGAATGTAGTAGTAAGATGGCGGTTCGGAGAAGTAAGTTTGCTGTGCTGTGAAATATTGTAGACAGTAAAAAATGTGAAGGTGAAAATATACATGGGGCGAAGATTTGTGTGTAAGTCCCCGTTGTAGTGTAAACTAACCGATATTTAATACACATAGTTCGAATATATGAACATTTGTCTAGTTTATTTGTGACTGTTCGTGTTTATTTCTCCTGAAGAACGAGCCGGCTACCCACGTAAGACGTAAGTACTATTTTCATTGTCTGATTAATTTTCTTTATGTACAAGTGGAAGAAGTGATGAGATATTTAAAGTGATATAAAATAGAGAGTTGGCCCATTTCCCCTCAATATAAAACTGGTAGTTTTATTTAGTTTAAATAAAATGTTTAGAACAGTAGCCTTAGTATAATTTTAAGTTTCGTTTTTCGCTATTGTTCTATTAACAATATTTCAAAAATATATTTAAAAAATATATTTTTTGTAATTAAAATATTTAAGCTAAAATATTTTGCATGTAATTATCATTTTAAAAATTGAGTTGATATACATTTTTTGTTGTATTTTCTAATCATTATCAAGAATATATGTGTGTATGATTTAGAAAGGAAAGTTTGGCATTATTTTGCATAAAACATAAAACGAAAATAAATAAAAATATTCATATAAGAACTATAAAAAATTACTTTTAAATCCATAGTTTAATATTTAAAAAATAATTAAAAATGTGAAATAACATCCAAGTGATAATACACACACACACACACACACACACACACACACACACACATATATATATATATATATATATATATTAAAATTGTCAGCTGCATTGAGATTCGAATTTAGGCTTTTAGAGAATGAAACTGATAGAAAGGAATTCATGACAGATTTTAATGACCATGTAGTCAAAAATAGAAAAAAATATATATTTCTATAAAAAATAGACCGTAATAAGTAAGACTAATTGTACTACCCAGTATTTTTAGGCAAATTTCGGATAAAAAGAAAGTATTATAAACTTAAAATTCTTTCATATGATTGAGTAGGTTAGACTGACAGCAGTATCTAGGGTCTTAAAGAAATAGGAATCAGTGATGCAATATAAAAGTTTGTGAAGATTACAATAATTAATTTAAAAACAACTAATTAGAAATTCAAGAATTTTTGTAATAAATCATTGAAGTTATTTACCGTCAAATTTTGACGGGTACTATCTAGTACACCTTTAAAATAAAATGCGTTATAATATTACGAGAATTTATTATTATATTGAGTTGAACACAAAGCTAAATTTCACCGAGCGTAGCTAGGTTTTTCCCACTGGTACATTAATTAATCACACGATACATAAACAAATTTCGCACTGAAAACTAGTTTTATTAATATTAACATTTACATGTTATAAGTCAATCTTAGATTCCAAATAAATATATTAAAATTTAAAAAAAAAAAAATCTTTAAAAATAATAAGAACAGTGATAAAATTAAACTGTATTATTTCTTAATATTATATTAAAATATGTATAGTATGTTCGCAAAAAAAAGCCACCTCTGTTATACGCGGTATGACTCGCGCGCTGATATTTAGATAATTAAATCAGTATAAACCTGGCCTTTCATAATAAAGCAATTAAATATAATGACATAGGTAAATTTCTTACCTTTATCCTGATAGTGATAAATAGCTTCTAAGCTGTGAAGAAAATATTTTTTGTTTAATTAAATTCTAGAACACATGAAGAATTGAAACTAATGAGGCTTCTGCGATTATTAAACTATGTGTAAACTATATTTTAACATAATATTAATTGTATTTAATGGTACAAATTTTGCTGCATCTTACTGCAGCTTTTTCTTATATTACTTTTTACATGTTTTATGTACAAAAACTAACAGTACAACTAAATTAATAATAATAAAGTTTTTCAGTCATTTTGAGTTCTTTTTTGATGATGACGTCAAACTCTTGCTTCACGCGTGAGATGATATAAACATATTTTAATTATTGCCGTAATTGTTCTTTTCGATGAGCATAATTTAGGAACTGAAAAAAGTTTGATGATTGCACAATTATGAATGGCTGTCAAATTTATTTTTATAAGTATCAAAGAGTTTGCGTCCTTGAAGATTACGACTTTTATTTCCTGTTTCAAAATCAGTTATTATCTGAGAATGGTTATAAATCCATCACCCTTCCTTAACCATCTCAGATTCATCATGTAGTAGTTGCATGGATTCACTGTGTTTGAGAAATTGAGGTTTGGCCAGTGGTTCGGTCAAACAAGCAGCTACCATGTCTTGTGTCGGTGATCGCATTTGTGGGCCTTGATGCGTGAATATGAGTGAAGGGCAACCAAATCTTGATATCCAATGCTTTAATATAGCAGTACAAATTGTTTTAGTTCGTGTATCAGGTATGGGTAAGCCTTATGGCCATCTGCTAAATTGGTCAAACATTGTTAAAAGATAGCTGAAACCGTCAGATGGAGGCAAAGGACCTACGATATCAATATGTGTTTGGGAAAAACGTGCATCAGGAAGAGAGAACGTGCCAAGAGATGCTTTGATGTGCCTCTGTATTTTTTATCTTTGACACTTCTCACAGCAACGAACCAGTTTTTGATGTCTCGTTTCATATTTGACCATAAGTATCTGGAACAATTTAATTTTGTGGTAGCTGCTATACCTGGATGCGCTAGGTTGTGCAAATTATCATATATCAGTCGACGAAAAGAACTAGGAACTAAGGGTCCAGGCGTACCTTTTGAAGTATCACATAGAAGGCTAAGATCAGAAATGAGGCAATGTTTCAGTTCCAATTTGAGCGAGGTACTATTCTGCAGGTTCTGTAGGTCTGAATCAATTTCCTGCGCTTTTGCGAATTCCTCAAAATTTAAGATTGGAGATTTTGAAACAGAATCAATTTCAATCCTTGAGAGGCAATATGCAACAATGTTTTTGGAACCTGGTACATGTCTAATATCAGTGGAATATTGGGAAATGTAATCTAAATGGCGTGATTGCCGCGGCAAACATTTATGGGGACTTTTCTTAAATGTATAAATTAGCGGTTTTTGATCAGTATAAATTTAAAAAATTCTCCCCTCTAGCATGTGCTGAATTTTTTTTATTGCCGAATAAACAGAAAATAATTCCCGGTCATATGTTGACCAATTCTGCTGACTGTTGTTTAATTTCATGGAAAAAAATGCTAGAGGTTCATAACTTTTCTGAAAAAACTGCATAAGTGTGCCGCCGATCGGGGCCGATAAGGGTGCCGCCATCTGAGGCGTCAACCCATATACTCAACTGAGCGACTGGAATAGGGTGCCGTAAAAGATCAGCCTGAGCTATTCCATTTTTGGCAGCTATGAAAGCTTTTTCAGCATCTTCGTTCCAATTAAGGGGTTCGGTTTTAGGAACACGAGAATGAGATTTTATTTTGTTTGTATGGCCTTCTATCAATTTCACTAAAGGTGCAAGTATGACATATGATATATGAAAGACCTATAAAAATTAAACATACCCAAAAATCGTCGAAGTTGAGATATGGTTGTGGGCTGCGGAAAATCGATTATGCATTTAACTTTATCTGGAAGTGGTTGAATACCATGTTCAGATATTCGAAATCCTAAGAAATCGATGGTAGGTTTATCAAATGTGCACTTGGAAACATTTATGCACAAATCATATTCTGCTAATTTGGAAAATATTACATTTAAATGATGATAATGCTCCTCGGCATTTTTAGAGGCTATGAGTACATCATCAACGAAAGCATAGACATCTGGTAAATCACGTATTTCCTCGTCGATGAATCTCTGGAATGTTGCAGACGCATTGAATAAGCCAAATTGCATGCGTGCGCTTTTGAACAATCCAAAAGGTGTGCATATCGCTGTTTTGGGTATATCATCAGGATTGATTGGTATTTGAAGATATGCTTTGATGGGGTCAAGTCGACTAAAATCTTTAGTGTCACGTAAATTGGCATTAAAATAAGCTATACATAATATCGGGTATCTGTCTTTTTTGGTTTGCGCATTCAAGGCACGATAATCACCGACAGGTCTCCATTCCAAAGTTCCCTTTTTTGGAACCATGTGCAAGGATCATGCGTAGTTGCTACGTGAAGGTCTTAAATGTCCGAGTTGTATCATATTTTGAATTTCTGTTTTAGCAATTTTCAGGCGATCCGGAGCCAACCTGCGGGGTTTTGCCACAACTGGAGGGCCTTTTGTTGAAATGAAATGCATTGTGTTGTGTTTGAATGGCTGATTGAGATCTGGTAATTTTGTAATAGATGGTCATTCTGTCGTATCTCTTGCTGGGATGATTCACCTGAGCGCGCAATCAATTCCTTTTTTAAGACACCATAAGGGTCAGTAGCATCCGGTTGCATTAAAATATCACGAATGATTGATGCAACATTGGGTGGAAGATGCGAAACAATATAATTATATTTTGTAACAGATTCTGTCATGTCTTTGGGTGTAGCTAAAGCAAATGTGCTTTTGCGCATCACAAACCACAGCGCAGGGTCTGATCTGTTGTACAATGGAATTTGAACAGCAGAGACACTAGACATGATTTATAGTTATAAATATACAGGGTGTTTATAAAGTCCCGGACCCATTTTGATGTTTAATAACTCATAAAATAATAAAGATAGATTAAAATTAATAACATAAATGGTTGAATAGACTCAAAAAGCTTCATGACCCTTGTCAATGAACTTCCACGTGTGCCCCTTCGTCGCACGGAGAATATCAAGTCGATAGTCAATTTCACGCCAGGTAGCGGCAAGCATGTCGCCACCCACAGAGTCTATTGCGGTTGTAATTCTGGCTTTTAAGTCATCAATTTTCGACACTCTCATCCTGTAAACATTGTCCTTTACAAATCCCCAAAGGAAAAAGTCCAGCGGCGTTATATCAGGTGATCTGGGTGGCCAAGGAATTGAACCTCCTCGCTCAATCTATCTTCCTGGAAAAGGGTCATTCAAAGAAGTACGAACGATGGTACCCCAATGAGGTGGTGCACCATCTTGTTTCAAAATAACATGTGGCTGAAGCTCTTCTAGTTGTAGAAATACGAAGTTTTCCAACATTTCTAAGTATACGACTGATGAGACCGTCTCTTCTGTAAAAAAGAAAGGCCCAATGACTCGGTCGTGCATTAGTCCAAACCATACATTAATGTTTGGGGAATCCCTTACTGCCTCACAGTATTAATGGGGGTTTTCAGATCCCCATATGCGCACATTATGGCGATTAACAATGCCAGAAACATGAAAGGATGCTTCGTGGGAGAACATTATGCGCTTCAGAAAATCTGCATCATCTTCCATTCTCCTTAGCATATCTACTGCAAAGGACATCCTCCTAGACCTATCCTCCGGTTCCAAAATTTAAACAATTTAAACTTTGTATGCATGCAGTCTTAATTTTTTCTTAATAACCTTCTACACCGTCGAAATTGGCATATCCAATTCTCTTGCCGGTGATCTCAAAGATCTCCTAGGATTGTGTAAAAATGTCTCTCTGATACGCTCAACATCAAAATCACTTGTGCAGGGACGTCCGGAACGTTTCTTATCTGCGATACTTCGAGTTTCTTGAAAATTCTTTTTCCACCGCAAGCTGCTGCTTTTGGATGGAGAATCTTTTTGGTAAATTCTTCTGCAATTTCTCTGTGCTTGCACTATCGATTCTGTTTCTATGAACCACCATAAAATCGGTGCTTTCTCTTGTGGTGTATGCATTCTCCTTAATATCCGCTCGAATAAAACATCACATACATAAGTAACATAGAACAAACACATTAAAAGTAAACATAACATTGCAATATTTGCTACAAACAAAAGAGAGAAAAATGCAATTAATAAGCAGACGATATTTAGAAAAGTACAGATATTTAGACTGGAAAATGAAATTATCAGAAATTAACCACACGCGCAGACGATATTTAAAAAAGTAAAGATATTCAAACCTGAAAAGGAAAATATATGAGTTATTCCATCAATAAATGCCATAAGTTTGTTTATATATTCATTATTTTATGAGTTATTAAACATCAAAATGGGTCCGGGACTTTATAAACACCCTGTATATAATAGCAAAGCAAAATAAAATTCGCGAGTTAAGTTTTTCTAATAAAATAACAAAAAAATCAGGAAAATGACTCAGAAGAACTTATCTGTTTCCATCGAGCCGCCGTAGAACGATGCATCCTTTGAAAGATGACGATGATCGGATAACAATCTAATTTAATCTAGGAAGGCTGATGCTCTATATAAGAACAGTCCATGGTCACCATTGTGGTGTGTTGCTCATATAAAATAGTCACTCGCTTTTAGACACTTTACTATTTTTATTCGTAGAACATTGACAAAGCGTCGATTCTGACACGGATCATATTCGAACACTCAAAACGCAATGTAAACATTTTCGTGAGCACTGCTATGACAATGGCTCTGGCCAGCTGCCATTCGGAACGAAGAAATGTTTTCTCCTACGCCGTTCGACACATACTCATCCGTTAATTTACTTTTAATAAATTGTGGTGTAAGCCCGTCCTCATTACGCTGTTCAAGGGTGGTGATTAAAGTATTATAACTAAGGGGTAATTAACACAGCAATAAAGCTGAAAGATGGGAGTTGCAAATTGTTTCCCCGACCGCTGCAAGATTGTCTGTTAGTTCTAGAATGTATATTATGTGTTTGATTAAGTTACCGTTTTCTTGGAGCTTGGCTCCATAAAGCTTTCTTAACAAAAATAATTTACTTGACAGGTTTGCCCTTTTTGTAATGTTTTAAGCGCGTTCCAAGTGTCTCTGTCTGTATTAAGCCCATTGAAATGTATAATCTGAGAATCATCGATTGATAGATTGATGATGGCTATAGATTTCCTGTCTTTTTTCTACCAATCGGTTCTGATCGGCGTGTGCCTATCTTTAGTAATTACATGGAATAAGTCTTCTTTCATTAACAACATTTCTGTTTTAAATTTCTATGTAGTATAGTTGCTAGTATTAAGTTTTTAAACCAACAATATCTCATGTGGTGCGGCCATTTTACTAGTTATTTAAGTTTTGTTTGTGAGAGGAATTGCTGCTGTTATTTCATTTCATGTAAAAACTTATATATATTTAGTTTTCATTCGATTCATAACATTTCATTTATATCATCAAAAATACACATTATTTATTTCATCACAGTGTATCAAAAAACTAACGTACTATATCTTCAATAATTTTTCTTTTTTTTTAATGTTCGTACTTTTACGGCCAGTAGTTTTTTTTCTTCTTCTACTATTAGTATTTACTAAATATCAGACTTTATCAGTCTCATAATCAATTTGTTGGCAAAAAAGAGTCACTTCTGTTATTCGCAGTATGACTCGCGCGCTGATATTTAGATAATTAAATAAGTATAAATCTGGCCTTTCATAATAAAGCAATTAAATATAATGATATAGGTAAATTTCTTACCTTTATGTTGTCGCTCAGCAATTCCTTGATATGAAGTATGGGCCGCTTTCATCCAAATTTGGCTACGTATTCAAGAGTGATAAATAGCTTCTAAGCTGTAGAGAAAATATTTTTTGTTTAATTAAATTCTGGAACACATGAATAATTGACACTGATCAGGCTTCTGCGATTATTAAACTATGTGTAAAGTATACTTTAACATGATATTAATTGTATTTAATGGTACAAATTTTGCTGCATCTTACGGCAGCTTTTCCTTATATTACTTTTTACATGTTTTACGTACAAAAGCTAACAGTACAACTAAATTAATAATAACAAAGTTTTTCAGTCATTTTGAGTTTTTTTTGATGATGACGTCAAACTCTTGCTTCACGCGTAGGATGATATAAACATATTTAATTTATTGCCGTAATTGTTCTTTTCGATGAGCATAATTTAGGAACTGAAAAAAGTTTGATGATTGCACAATGCTGAATGGCTGTCAAATCTATTTTTATAAGTATCAAAGAGTTTGCGTCCTTGAAGATTATAACATTTATCTCCTGTCTCGAAATCAATTATTACTTATCTGAGAATGGTTATAAATCCATAATAGTGTATCTGTATTTTTCGTTTACTAAACGACAGAAAAAAAAAAAAAAAAAAAAAAAAAATGCCGCACAAGATTTGCAATTCTGATTTTTTTTTTTTTTTTTTTCAATAGTTTAGAGATTAGTGAATAAACACAATAAGCTTCATTAAAAAAAAATACTATAAAAAAGACAGCATTAAATAAAATCTAATGGGTATTACCTAACATTTTTAGGTAGATTTCATACGAAATACCACTTCTTGGGATCTTTCCTATGTCGGAATTTCAGAAAAATTTTTGCAGATCTACGCCGATCATGACCTCTAGAACCCAAAACAACCCCCAGTAAAAAACATTATCTATCTATCTATCTATATGTATATATATCTACCCTGTATATATAAAATCCTAATGAAACGAATTTATGAAACGAATATATGAAACGCGTGAAATGTATCGATTCTTTGAATCGACTGATTAAACAACTGACTTTATTCACGGCGATTTTTCCTGAAATATGGAATACTTTGCGATGAAATTAACACCAAAAATCTGTGTTGATCCGCAGATCTCAAAACTGGTATTAGAATTTTTAAATTCTAATTAGTTTTCGAAATATTAATTTTTTCTAATTTTAAATACATTTTTTTGAATGATGGCAACTCAAATTTTAATCATAACAGATTTTTTTTTTTCATAATTCAGAAAAGGTTACTATTTTAAATTAATTTGGCGACAATTTGACCTCATTTAAATCTATGCTAAGAACAATGCTTTTTTTTTTGTATTTCGTTATCATTTTATTAAATACAAAACTTTCTTTTAAAAATGAAACATTTAAATTGATGGCTTTCACTTCTTAAAAAAAAAAAAAAAAAAAAAAAAAAAAACGAAAAGAAAAATATTAGGCACTGATGTCATATACGCACCGGGGTACCTAATTGGCGCACAAATGGCATTATTTTGATAGACATGGTAACCCGGCTATTGTTGTTTATTTAATAATAAATGTATATATACTTTTTTTCTTTTAATTTATATAAATTATTTTGTTCTATAGTAATTATTTTTTTTTATTTCCTTTTGGAAATAATAGAAAATAATTAAAAAATGCGGTACATGTAGTGGTTATTCCGTCACCCAATTTCGCAAATTATATAAATCGCCAAACCACTCGCCAAATTGTACAGATTGACAAAATTTTTATTTTAAATAACGAAAGAACAAATAAGTTAGTATAACATTAATAAATATAAAAATAAAACGTCGAAATAAAAATCACTTGATGACGTAAACAAATGTAACTTGCTAAAAGTCAAGTGAATGCGACATTTACCGTCAACCATTATTGGCATTTAATCTTATAGTTTGGTGATAGATTTTTTGTCGACGGGATAACTAACTAGTGCCAAAAATACATATGTAACTGGTATTCGAAAACGAGGTTTTCGTCAAATTTTCGTAAAAAAAGAAAAAAAATCATGCCAAACATGCGGTGCGTATATGACATCTGGAGAAATATTAAATTATGTAACAAACCATGACATTTAATTTCAACTTCAAATCAATGTTTTAATTTACCACTCGAGCAATTAAAAAAATGGCGAATTGAAAAAAAAGATATTGGCGAGATTTGGACCCGGCTTTTTTTTTCTTTCGGCACAGATGTCACATACGGCCCCATATTGGCGCGATTTTTTTCTGACGCCAATGTCATATACGCAACGGGTACGTAACTGGCGTCCATGTATCGTTATTTTGCTTGATATGGTAAGCTGGATGTTGTTGTTTATTCTGTTAATGCGTCCCCCAAATTGGCGTTGAAAAAAAATCGCGCCAATATGGGGCGTATATGACATTTGTTCCAAACCTTCATATGAAAGGCGAAGGGATCAGATCGTATTTGTTTATGGCATTTGATGACTTGAACTATTATAATATAGATGAAATGATGGGGATAGAATAATATTTGGCGACTTATCACCTGTGCCTGGATAACATTAAAGTATCAAAATGGCACCTAGAGTATAAAAAGCAAAGTGTTCCGCCCGGAACTGTTGATGATTGTCACATGATTTAGACTATTGTTATAGAGATTGTTTTAAAATATCGGTTGGCAAAGACTCTGAATATTTAATTCATTTTATTTTAGCTTCGTTTCAAATGTTTATCTGATCCTCTTTAATCAAAAACGAAAACAACCATTGGATGCCTTAACAGCAACTGATTCTCCGTTAAATTTTTTCAATCAAAGGGAACTGAATGGAAACCCGTTTACATGAGATCTCACCACCTTTTTCAGTATAATTTAATCTTCTCTAATATTTTTAAAACCCATTAGATTTTTAGATTCTGTGATGTCTGAACTGGGGTTGGCGAGCGTAGCTTGCAAGGGGCAGAGCCACCTAGTATATATGTATATATATATATATATATATATATATATACATAACTTTTTATGGACACGATAACTTCCATAATTCTGCACAAATTCTAAATTATAATACATATATCAAATAAAAATCAAATTTCAAAGTAATTGCTTGTAAGGCGTGAAGGCCAGCATAGTGAAAAAGATTCCGAGCCTTGACTCGAACCCGGGCCATAAGTATAACGCACTGACGTTCTACCGACTAGACCACTTGGAACGATACACAGCTCGGAAAATTTCTCACTATTATATGTTGGCAAGGCTACAAACGCAGCACAAGATGGAATATTTATCGTGAGCCACCAACCTGGGGCTAACACGAAACATAATTAAATCCAGCATCGATAGAAACTATATTAATACATAGAAATTATTCCGGAGAGAAACATTCGCCTGGGATACAATATTTCAAATGAAAATCAAATTTCAAAGTAATTGCTTGAAAGGCGCGAAGGCCAACATAGTTAAAAAGATTCCAAGCCGGGACTGGAACACGGGACATCAGTACAGCGCACTGACGTTCTACCGACTAAACCACTTGGAACGATACACAGCTCTGAAAATTCCTCACTATTATATGTTGGCAAGGCTACAAACGCAGAACAAGATGGAATATTTATCGTGAGCTACTGACCTGGGGCTAACACGAAACATAATTAAATCCAGCATCGATAGAAACTATATTAATACATGGAAATTATTCCGGAGAGAAACATTCGCCTTGGATACATTATTTCAAATGAAAATCAAATTTCAAAGTAATTGCTTGAAAGGCGCGAAGGCCAACATAGTGAAAAAGATTTCAAGCGGGGACTCGAACCCAGGCCATCAGTATAGCACACAACTGCTATGAAGCGCACAACTGCTAAAAGAATGAAGGAATTTCAAAGGAAATTTCGAATGGAATTTACGATTAAATCCCTAAAAGTGATTAGCTATATTTTTCCTCCAAAATTTGACTTGACAGATCAGTTTCATTGTAACATAATAGAGTTTAATCTAATTCTGCAATTTTAGCCATGTAGTAATATTTCCGCGTTTAAAATTTTTACGGAGTTCTTTCGAGCTTCTCTGTAAATGAACTATGGATGCTGTACACTTTAATTTTAATATAAAATTTTTATGACGTATAACACGAAATTAGAGAATAGCAGTTACTTTGTTTAAATATTTAGATACCATCAGTATATCAACTATATATATATATATATATATATATATATATATATATAAACATTAATTAAACATTACTGACCACCATCAATAATTGTGATAGTCATTAAATGAATCGTTGCGATGATAAGATATAATTAATGGAATTTCCTTATAAAGATATCCGTTAACTACAGAGTAGAAATCATATAGAAAATACACAATATATATATATTAATTACTAGTATGAAATCCATTTCAGATATTTTAACAAATTTATAAGAGTTTCGTTAAAATAGCTTTGTATAACTTGATTACATCTTATTCAGTTTTATATGACTGAGTATGTTGATTAACATGCTATAAAAATCTATACAATGACTCTATACTTTACATTTATTTTGATGTATATTAATGCTACAAATCTTTTAAAGATAACATAATAAGATATATTCTAATTTTTTTTTTTTTTAATTCTTGAATCATTGCAAATAAATATTTAAAATCGACTTGATATTTATCGATATTTTGCTTATTTTCGTGTATTTACTCGTAATATTTGAAGACATTACTTCAACTTTATATGTGCATTTATTTAATATTAAGATATATTCTTCTTATAACTCCGTTAGTAATTGTCACTTCTACTGCAAATAGTAGTAAAGTGATCTCAAAATGTTCTATTGAATGCTCCTTTTAAATTTCCGTAAAATAAATAATTCACACAACATACTTTGTTTTTTTTTGTTTGTTTGTTTTTCTTTATACATTTTAATTTCATTATAATCGATTTTACAAAATTTATATTTATGGGATATTTGCAGCTCTGAAATATTTCAAATATACTGTCTAGATTACACATAATACTTCTATTCTTAGTCCATTTGAATTACTCAAATATTAATGTACCATGAGTAATATAAGTCATCGGCGGATAAGTTCCCGGTCTAATGAAGAAGACACAACTTTTTTGGTCAAATTCGATTTTATTGATCAACATAGTCACCTTTAAGAGCGATACAATCATTCCAGAGCCTCTCTAACACTCCAATATCGTTCTTGAAGAACGAATTATCTTTGGCTCAAAACAGGCGGTTGTTTCGGGGATCACCTCCTCATTCCAGCCAAATCTCTTGCCGGCGAGCATTGTTTTCGGATCTGCGAACAGGTAAAGTTGCTTGGAGCCAAATCTGGAGAATAGGCTGGGTGCGGAAGCAATTCGAAGTGTAATTCGTGCAATTTTGCCATCGTAGCTAAAGACCTGTGACAGGGTGCAGTGGGCGGGACGCAGCACAGACTTCGAAAACAGCTTTTTCATAGACAAATGTTCACGCAAAATAAAGCCTACGCATTCTTTTGATAAGTTTAGAATGTTAGCTATCCCCTGCATCTTTACTTTACGACTTTCAAAAAAAGATTTTGTGGACTTTTTTAACGTTTTCCGGTATATAAACCTCTTTTGGGCGACCAGAGCGTTGTGCATCATCGATGTTTCCACGGTTTGTTACCCCATCAAATAGCAATATTTTAGCAAAACACGAAAATCTTTTTTTTTTTTCATTGTTTTGAAAATACAAAAAGTTGTTTCACCAAACTTCCTGTAACTTTCGAAGCATCCAACGTCATAAAATTTTTACAGCTACCTTTTTAAGGTTATTACTTACTAAACAGATTATTAATTCTGTATTTTTGGTGCCACCTGTGTGTCAGACCGGGAACTTATCAGCCGATGTATTATTTGCAACAGAACACAATAATGTGTATTAATATAAATAAAAAACATGCATTTGAAAATTGTTTCAATTTTGTTCAGAATTATTCTTTGTTAGTATTAATGGATCTGTTTTATGCATATGAATTTCAAATTTCAAATACAAAAGAGTTATTTATTTTTCTGAATTCTCTACGTTAAAATTCGCCCTCTATTATATCACCAGTGAATTCTTTCAACGTGTGAATTTATTCCAATTTATCTATTATTCAATTATTTTCCCGTTTGAATTAGTGTTTGAAATATATTTTAACAGAAGTTTTGAGTACTTTTATTCTTTCCATGATTTAATTAAAAATAAATCTACGTATTATTCACGTAATTTTAATCGTAGAATTTTCCATTGTATTTAATTTTCATACCGTACAATGTTTTTTATTCAATTCGTAACACAACCTTTTGAATTTTAATTTAAAAACACCACATTAAAATGAAAAGATATTTTTGTTTCATATTCTCGTAATAATAGATCCTGAAATCGCATTATGTACACTGATATATATATATATATATATATATATATATATATATATGTGTGTGTGTGTGTGTGTGTATTTCTAAATTTATTTTTCTATTCTTCTAAACAAATTATTGATTCTATAAAAAAAAATAGAAGTTTATAAAATATTTGAATTAACTTACGGTATTTAAATAATATTTAAATCTGAAATAAATTTTAAAAAATGTCGTAAACAATTGTCTTAAATTTTCATAAGAAAATCAATCTTTAAGTATATGCTAGACAGAGAAAAATTTCAATAATACAATTAAATTTATTTTGTAACTATCGAACACATTAGATCATGTAACTGTTCACTGTATGTGCACATAAATTCCATCAATGAAGCATACAATTTTTTTTCCCTCGAGTAATAATGTATTAACATTTATTGAACACTCCCAGTATAAAATCTATTGTAACCAAATATAACTTACGTCATATATTGTTTCATAATAATATCATTTTCGTATTGAGTCTTGTTATAAATCAAATGCATCCCACTTCACATACAAACTTATATACCCTGGCATTTGGTTCTCTTATAGCTTCTATAAATGAGCACTGTGTCTGTGAATATATTGTAATTCTGCTTATATATCCTGAATATTATTTGCAGTGTATAAATTATCTATCCCTTGGTATTTAATTTTAAACTAAAAGTGATATTTATATGTCTTAGGACTTCACGTAATGAAAACCCTCTTAAATACAAGACAAAAAAAAATAATGCAGACGCAATACAGTCAAATTCAAATACATATACACATACATATACATTCATGCATATTATACTTTATTGGGCTTTTAAATACATTTTAGAGGCGAAAGTTATTTTAACTTAAAATAAACATTTGGAAATACTCTAATATTTTCTTTACTGAACATTTTCAACGATCAAAATACATTAAAGTTTAATGAAAAAAAAATCCTATCCCCACCTTTCAAAAACATCTGGCAGTAATAATGTATTTGTCGATTAACTTTCGACTCACAAGTTTCCAGTAGAAAAACACTTTCCTCTACGCCTGCTAGATTAAATTTTGTCTGATCCTTTCTAAAAAATAAATAAAATGAAATGTATCGTGACGTGATATTTTTTTTCGAGAAAAGATAGCTTGGAATCTGGAATCAAAGCTTTGCACTGCAGGAAAATACTTTGCGGAATGATTTAGAAATATATTTCTAAATGTTTTAAATGTAATAAAAAAAGTCTGATATTTAAATAATTCAATTTAAAATGAAAACAGGGAATACTGTTTATAATAAATGAAATTAACAAATACATATGGTAAAAACAAATATCGTAAATAGGTCTTTACATACTTGAAAACAAAGTTTGAGAAAGGCAGGGAAATTCGGGGGACGAGCCCTTCCCCCCTGGTCGAGGATGTGCTCATTGGAATAATCAAAGTTTTCATCCAGAGCGTGCAAAATAGATAAAAGTGACCAAAAGTCTTGAATTTTCAAATTTTAAGAAGGGGGTGCGCTCCCCTACTTCACATCTCTGCTTACTGTACTGCTTACCCACACCCTCCTCTCAAAAAAAGAACAAACTATATCTTTAGAAGACTAGTATGTAAAAATTTATTTTAACAACTTATTAGTCTGTTTTTTCAATTAAAAGGATCAGGTCCAATAACCGCGTTTTTGGCTCATGAAATAGACTAATATTCGATTATGTTATACTGACTTAATTATTTCACTTTTTAATATTAGAAAGTATATATTGTACGATTTTAACAATAGCTTTTCTATTTTGTTCGGATTTACATGACTTACATAAGCTCAAAGTTCGTGTAATTCGTAGTTTTTGTGATGGAAAATACGCAATTTCTGCTCTTTTTAACTCAATTATTTATATGAGTGCAATCGTGCAACATTTTCTTCTTGACATACATTATAAAACGCATCAAAATATGCATAATATGTTAAAACAAAAGTGTTGCAAAGCTGCCCTTATAATAAAATATTAAAAATAGAGAGTAAATTGAGGTAAAAATAGCAGAAATTTCGTATGTTTCAACAAAACTAGGAATTATACGAACTTTGAGCTCATGTAAGTCACATAAATCCGAACAATATACAAAAACTATTGTTCAAATCGTACAATATTACCTTCTAATATTAAAATGTGAAATAAATAAGTCAGAATAACATAATCGAATTTTAGTATATTTCATGGGACAAAAACGTCGCTTATGGGTTATGGTCCTTTGTTATTGATGTTTTCCTGGTAATGAGGCAATTTAGAACAAATAATAATAACCAGTTGTAATATTTTTTCATTTAGTCATCTTATGACATACGTTGATAAGAAAAGAAGAAATTTTCAAACTAGTACTCTCGTCAACCAAAACATCCTTTTTTCTGCTATTTTCAGACTTGTTTTTTGTTTTTGGAAACTTATTACCATCTTTCTTGTGACACTCTGTATACAGATGGGTATAGTACCTGGTACGAAATTTATGCATACATACAACAGGCACGAATATAAGTACTTGTCGCTTCAACATAATTCACGAACGTTTTCTATGGATGGCTAGAAGGGACCACACAGAATGACATTTGCCACGGGATATATTATATATGATAAGTGTATTCTAAATGAATAAGTAAAATGATTTTTTTTTTTCAAAAAGGGAAATGTTATAAATAGATAAAATATTGTTCTTTTGCGTTGAACATTAAAGAAAATTAATGTTATATCAATCTGGAATGACAAAATTTTAAAATCAACTAAAATTATTAGAAAGATAGAATGACTATGAATGTTGGGTTTTAAGGAATCATAAGTGATCTAGTAACTAGCTGTCTACCAACAACAAAATTTAAAAAAAAGTAACCGATTTCATAAATAACAATAAATGTTCTACCTAGTAAATATCGAATCACTATAAAAAAATTAGTTGCTTCAAAGCATAACTTCAGACGTAATCATTAAAATTGTGCTTAATTTTGATATCTGTAGTATTGACGGTCATCGTTCTACATATATATTATTTTTGTGAAATTTGTGGGTTCATCAAAAAGTATTTAAATAATTTGAGATAGTACCAGAGATTCTAACTCTTCTCATTAAATCATGATATGTATAACAAAAATTCGTACATATCCTATTACCAAATATAAGATAGAAAGTAAATTAGGAAGAACACTATATGCATTTTTAAAAAAATTATGTATAATAGTTTATGCTCAGTTGGTAAAAACTAAATAAAAAAGGAACGCTCCAATATATATTTTTTTTGAAAAAAAAAATATTTAAAATAATTAGCTTAACGGACCATATTTATAGAGATATTGCAACAAATTTTAAACTTTTAAATACAGAACATATTTATAAAATTATTTCTACAACTCTTTGAATTCGTCAGTAAATTTTTTCTAGCGGTAAAAAACGGATGGTCGTTTGGTGAAAAAATTCAGGATTTATAGCTATCTATTGGAATGTTAAATTTAATTTCGTTAGCAAAAATCAATCTACGATACAGACGATTATGGAAGCATTTAAAAGACTACTCCGCGAAAAAAAATTGGTTTGGTATAGTTGAAGCTTCTGAAAAAATTAAATTTATTAGATTTATTAAATTTTTTTTAAAGGTTACACTATGTATTTCTTTGAAAATTACTTCAAGTATTACACCAAAATTATTTCCAAAACTACGAATGCATACATATTATTTTTTTCTTCTCTTTAAACACAACAGCAGAGATAATTCCCAATCAAAGAACTGTATTCTTTTTTTTCTCAATCTACTTAGCTATAAAACACACAATGGGTACATTTTTTATCCGACTACAGTTAATTTTAAAAATTTACCGCAAGATAATTAATAAAAACCATTTATCTTATGTGCATACTATGTTCAGATTTTAAATATCTGTAGTAGTATTAAATATACAATGTTGCAAAAATACGATATAATTTAACATTGGGATGCGATTCATGAAATATTCTTTGTTCTCTTAGTGTGAATTTTGCAATAGAAAGTTTTCTCAGGAAAAACGTTCCAAACAAAATAAAAGTAAAAAAATGTGAAGATATCTGATTGACACATTGACCTAAAATATCTATGGAAAAATAAAATCATTAAAATATATGTAAATGCAAACACATAAATTAGCATTTTTCCCTCCGAGAGTCTTGAGGGAATAATATTAATGCATTTCCACAAACATGCGTATAAAAAAAATTTTAGTTACAATTTTCTTTCCCTGTTTGTTTCCAAAATATACTTCATGCCCCTTTATTTTATATACATCTTGAAATACGATTCTGTTTAAATTAGTTTTGTCTACAACAGATTAAAAATGTTTTTGAGAAACAAAAAAATACCGGGAAACCGCTCAGAGAGTTAACATTCGATTAAAAGTATGTTTACATAACTAGCACAAGTTCCTAATAGGATCATTTTGCCCATGTTTGTGGTTATTAATTAGTGACATTTGTTTCATAAATATTTTTTTATTTAGTAAAACCTGAATTTTAAGTTTTTATTTTCTTCTGTGAATAATAATTCTGTGAATTCTTCTGTGTGATTTGATATTATTTATCAAACAAAGCGCCATTCACCAACACGATCGTATACTGGAATATACAAAATACAGAAAAAAAATTAAATTAGACAAACGGACTTGTTATTATATGTTGCCTAAAATTTTTAGTAACATGTGAAAACGACAAAATAATTATGAGTGACACTCCTATCAAAACTCTCTTCGGAAATTATGATTTATGAATCAACGTTTAAATAACAGTCTATAACAATTTATAGCAAAATAATTAGATTAAACATCAAAGTGCTTTTTATAGTAGAACGTATAGTAATTATAATATTTTACATATTATAATATTGTCTAGATGTGTTTCAATCGAAAAAGAAAAATAAGAGAGAAGGTGAGAAGGAGAGAGTGAGAGAGTGAGAGAGAGAAACTAAAATTATTACAAAATTTGATGAGGAACACATAGGTAAAACAATAATTTTAATAATAATTTCGATAGATATACATGCATCTTATAAAAAGGCAAAAATTTGAGAATACTGTTATGTTTCTTTAAGAAGTTTTTTACCCTCATTCGAATACTTTTATGTCAATTTAACCTTTTTTTAAATGTAGGTTTTTAAAATTAAACTCATATTTTGTTAATTTTTTGTTAAATTTGTACGATCAAAACGCGTGAGTTCCTATTCAACACTATTTTACAATATGGCTTTTTAAACATTGGTTTAAAACAAAAGAAATGCAATTGTTGTATATTTGCTTTATTAGTATAAGATATCACTTTTTATTTAGAAAATCGAACACATTATAAATAGGAAAACATTTTAAAGCTATAATCTCAAAGTGATACAAAATATACAAATTGTTAAAAAAATTAGTAGGGTATTTAACAAATTAATTTAGTTAATTTGATTTATTTTAGATATTAAAAAAAAAATAATTGTTATTAAGAATGTATTTTTTGTTTATATATATATATATATATATATATATATGTTTATATATATATATATATATATATATATATATATATATATATATATATATATGTTTATATATATATATATATATATATATATATATGTATGTATATATATATATCTTTATATATATATCTTTGGATTAATTTGTGGCTCATAACTCAGTTTATAACAGCTATTATATCTTTTCAAGTGTAAATTCACTTTTTTTAAATTTGAGTATTTCAAAAAATATATATATTGGATTTTGGAAAAGTATTTCGAAAGTATTCGAAATGTATTCACTTTATTTTTTTAATACGGGAGATATGTGTTTAAAAAAAAATAGACAGAGAAATTGTTCATATTAAGTTTTAAAAAATATATATTTAAAAATATTTTTTCATAAAAACAAAATGTAATTTTCTTTTAAGTACGAACAATTTGTCCTAAATGGGAAGTCATTAAATGGTGTCATATAATTTTCATTCTTATTCTGTATTCGATTTAGTTATAAATGCAAAAATACTGAACTGTCGTTTTAGCATTATGAATCCCAAATTAATTGATCATTTACAGCTAACGATTAAAATTGAAATATTGAATTTAATAAATATTTAATTTAATAAATATTGAATAGAAATGAAATTTCTATTCAGTTAAAAAAAATAGCATATACATAAGACAGATATCTAGATTTTGTTGTTGTTGTTGTTGTTGTTGTTAAAGAAATCACATTTACACCAAAAATGAGAAATGTACAGATTTTTCTAAACATGACCTAATTCTATATATATATATATATATATATATATATATATACTATATATATATATATATATATATATATATTTGCAAAATGTATTTATTTCAGTTTATAAATTGTCAATTTAATTCATCAGTTGTCAAAATAAAATGTCAATTTATTCTTAAATTTAAGAATAAATCTGCCATTAACTCTCACTACTTATGTTTTAGGTAGGTTTCATGTCAAAAAATTAGAAGTCACATATTGAACCTTTCGGAGAAAAGCAATTCCAGAAAAAATCTGTATATATCCACCGACCATGAACACAAGACCAGAAACTCACCTCCCCGTTCTACTGTTGAGTTACATATAGAAATATCTGATTTTGGCATTCGATAGCACTCGTATTTATGAGCCGATTCAGTTGTGGTTGAGCACAGGAGTACAGGATGTACCATAGGTTCGAAAGAATTCGTGGGATATCTTTATCCTACATTCTGTTTCAAAATGGTTGCCATTTAAATAAATTTGAAAATCGAAAGATGCATGAAAAATTATAAATATCGAAAGATTTTTCCCTTAATTTTTGGCCCGATCACAAGGATTCCGGTGTAATCTTTGCCCATTTACTATCATAAAAGAATACTGCAATATATCACTTTAAAATTCTGGGTTAGTTGACTATTTGATGCAAGACAACAATGTTTTTGAGTTTTATTATACCTGTTTCCTTGCCCATTTTCTTTTGTTGTAGTAACATTCGTTTCAAATTTCATACGTTTAACACTACATAGACTGGAAACGTCAAATTCTTACAAAGCTTATTAACACTTGATGATAAATCTACAAATTTGGCGAAAAAATAGCTCACTATAAATAAAGTCAACTTATGTGATAGTTGAAAATAAAATTACTATCCGAACTCAATATCAACCAAAACTGGGAATCTCCTATTCTAGGGTTTCACACATTCTCACTTAGTGTGTCTGGTTAAAATTGTTTGAATTTTTAGAAATTAGGATTAGGAAAGCTGCTACTAAGCTACGATTTTCTATTGGTTTATTTAGCATAGAAGAATATTTTTTAATCTCCTCATTATTTTATTATATTTATGAATTCAGTGTAAAAAATTGTACCTTTTTTCCATCAAATTTGAAACGCCATAAAAATTACAACACATATAAATATACATTCCGAATTTAAATTATTAATTGTGTATAGTATTGTATTAGAAGATAAAGCAGCAACAGAAGACTTTTAATAATCACCCATCTAAATTCTGGCCTTGAAATCGTATAAATGTTTGATATTGAAGTATCTTTGAAATATCCTTCATGTAGGAGATTGTTATTCATCAAGCATTTATAGGTGAATTTATATTTATTGGATTAAGCGGTGAAGAATTTTCACTTATGTGAAATATATAGTTTTTTTTTTTCTAAATGTATGCCATTTTCGAATATTTAAATTAGAAATGTTTTGTTTTTTAAAGTTATGTTCATAAAAAGTGAAACAATTTACATATTCTCTAAGATAATTATATATATATATATATATGTATTGACTTCATTTTGTTCATTCTGTGTTATTTTACTAAATACAAAATAAACTCATCTTATTTTTTATTTTTTATTTTTTCTTACTAAAGATATATTTCATACATTGAGAGGGAAAAAATAATGTAAAAACTGTAGTACCATTAAAATTTACAATAAATAAAAAATCACTTTTATATTTAAATTACTTTTACAAGATATTGGAATTTCCAGTATGCATTTTTTCAATTTAGAATGGTGTTTTTTTTTATTCTAAAACAAAACAAAAATTTAAAGATATCATCCATATGTTCAAAGAAAATTATATTTTGGCTGTAATTCATTTTGTCACTTCAAAAAATGAATTCTACAACAGACACAGCATGACTTATGAAGAATTTAAATATTAAAAATCTGCTGATGAAATTTTATAAATGTATGATTTTTAATCCGTTTTATTGCAGGTATCTATAAAATATCCGACATATAGGACATATTTATTCATGAAGTATATATAGGTAAAAATTCATTTAAAAGCGTATCTGGTATAAAATTTTTATTTGAGTGACATAAAGAATTTTTCTCTTACAAATTTATGACATTTTTGATTATGTAAATGTGATCAGATTTTTATTTAAAATAATATGTTTATAAAAGAAATTAAAGTTTAAATATCCTAAAAGCAAACTGAAATTAAAATAACATTATATTTGTCTACTTCATTCTAAATCAATTTACTGTATACAAAGAAACTAACATAATTTATTTTTTTATACAAAATATATGTATCAAAAATGAAAAGAAAAATAATAGCGTTTAAACTACACCACAATTAAATTTCAAAAAAGAAGGATTACGTTTTTAACATAGATTATTTGTCAAGATATTGGAATTTCCAGTGTATTTCATTTATTAAATAAATGTATTTTTTAATTTATAAAGTAGTTGATTTTTTTACAAAAACGAAACATAAATTTAACAATACCAACTACATGTAAACAAATTTATATTTTGCAGAAATTTATATTTTGGCGGTAATTCGTTTTGACATTTCAATTTCGAAAAAAAAAATTAATCCTACAATTGGAAATACGTGATTCAGCAGCAAAACAAATTTTTCTTTTTAAGAACTTTTCTGTGTTACTGAGTTTGTGAAATCGATAATAATTTTCCTCTTTAGGATTTGTACTTAGGTGTAGTTCTGATTGTGTTTTACACTGAAAATACTTGGATAAGATTCGGTATGAAGCAAAATACTTGTATTATTTCTCATTGCTTTTAAAATTTTCACTATTATTTTACAGTTTTTAAAGTTGCACAAAGATCGTAACATTATGCGAATGATAATTTAAGTTACGTTCAGTTTTTCTGAAAAAAAGATGGCAATCAATTTTCGGTGGTAAAATATATGCAACATTTATATTGTATCATTTTTTTCGTTTTTTAAAATAAATATTTATTTTATTAATAAACATATTTTCGAATTAACCCATATCGTAACATGCATTGAAAAAATTAATATAGAGATGAAAATTGTGGAGAATAAGTTTCATAAATCGAAACATAGATATGATATCAAAAATCATATATTAATATAATCTACCCTTTCCTTTATTAAATCCTAAAATTCCGCTTTCATTTTATTTTAACTTCCAACTCCATTCAAACCATTAAAGGATATCTAAAAAAACTTTTAACATAACCCCTTGTATTTAAATACAGTCCCTATCTTTAAAATTGTGAATTTTGACACCCTCCAAAGTTAGCCGTTATAGAACCATATGCCAAGTTTTGATTTCGATTCATTTTAACTGAACTTTTTCATAACCATCTATGGTTATCGATAATTGGCTTGCAAGATAAGCAAAAAATATAATCATATCCTTATTTGGGTCACAGGTCTGCGACCGAAATTCCAAAGTTATCTTCAAATCACCATTGTATTGTCTGTGTACAGCTTGATAAAACACTTATAGGATTTTAAAATGAATTCAAGACTAAAAGCGATAACCTGCCAATTCTTATATGAAAATATCCCTATCAGAAAAATGTTATTTGACAAGTTGTAAACTTTTGGCGAATTATTTGGCGAGCATTATTGACCTTGAATGGTAGAAATCTTCTCAGAATGTGTATCAACAAAAACATACTTCGAAATTGAAATATTATATATTTTCTGGACATAACACGTACTGATATACAATATATCAGAAAATTATTGTAATGACAAATCACATAGATAAATACGAACAAGTTAGACATATAGGTTCTATAAAAAAAAGGGTGATTGAGATATATTTTACTAGTGTATTCGAATGAAATGTTTAATTGGATGCGGTTTATTTAGAATGTCGTTTCAGAGTGTACTGCAAATGAGATTCGATAATTTCCTCCTACTTATATGTATATACATATTTGTTTATAGTTGGAGGTGAAAAGTGATTAATTATTTATGCAATACAGTGAATTGTATCTACCCTAGGATTCGAAACTGAGACCATGACTATAAGGGGCCAATGATAGCTCCCCGATCAGCCTACTACCATCCACTGGTATCATTGGATCCGCAATTTAGGCAACCTTTTTCAAATGTGCAATTAAGTATACATCGAATTCCTCAAACAAATTATAATAATTGTGCTATATTTACATACAAAAATTAATCCTCAATTAGGTTGAAATTTTGTATGTATATATAACATAATTTTTTTAATATAACCAAATTGACTGTGATTGAGAATGGAGTTTTGAGCATAATGTCTGAATATATGCTCAGGGAATATATCCAAATTAAACGTTTTCCTCAGAACCATTGCAATTCACACCATACGACAGATGAAACTCGACGGTATTAGTTCGTTTAAGTTCAAAAGATAATTACACAAATGTCAGCTTGGAAATAATTTTATAATCTCATTTTTTTTTTCATAAAGAATCCTGTCCATAAATTCTGTTTCACCCGTATGTAGCCAATTTAGTATAAAATCATTATATTACATTTCAGCAAAATCACATAATCTTAAAATATTCGTTCATTTACATTATTAACATTATTTCTTGGTGATAATAGTAGTAAATGTAATAAAACATTAATTATAATTTTCTTTGGAAATATGGAATTTAATTAGATGATCCCCCCCCCCCCCCCCCCTAAGTAATCGAAATATCTTATGCGAGGCCAATGCAAGACATCGGGGTGCTGCGCCAGCTAGTATTATAGTATTTTGTCTCGTATTTAAATGTTAAACACCATTTTGAGAATTCATTTGTGGATATTTTTCTACAGAATGAAAAATATACTTACCAAATTTCGTATATGCACTTTGACACATTTTCCCCGATTCTATATCACATTTCAGAAATCTCAATCAAGAGCAGTGGGAAGTCCTTATATCTACCATGTTATATTAATGCACCTTTTCTTAGAAAGTACCAAAGATATTATAACAAGACAACTGTATTTTTATAGACATAGTATGAATAATTCCTATTACAGCGATCTCAGCTAAGGCGATATACTTTAGTTAATTTATAAGAAAAATGTGGAATAAAAACCACTTTTAAAAACCAAAAGACTTTCATTTTTCCAAAGAAAAACTTTTTAATAATTTTTTTTGTATAAAAGTTCAATTCAGATTGATCATGGATATGTGTGAAATATCGTGGCACGATTCCAAACGATAATATGTAAATTCAACAGAATAATAATAAAAAATCTAAATTTAATTTTTTTTTCAAAATTATCCATGAATAATTTTGACTGCATTTGTTTTTTTTTATGAATTTCCATTGCTATTTTGTTGTTATGCTGTAATTTAATAGAGCAGCTGTAGTAAGAACAAAAAAAGCTATTTTGCGCAATCTGTCCTTACAGGGTTGGTGTGTTTGCGCACATGAGTAGGAGAGATTGTTATTAATAATAACTATAATTAATTTGTTAACAAAAATAATTGCACTTAAATATATAGTTGTAAGGTTTTTGTGATCTTTTTTTTTTTTTTTTTTTTTTTTTTTTTTTTTTTTTTTTTTTTTGTATTAGAAGCGGACATTTCAACCGAATGATTAAAGAAACAGAAAACGGAAGGAAATCTAAGAACAATTAAAGATTTTTAATTAAAGATAAGTAATGAAAGAATCAGACAAAGAAAGAAAAGGTTGTAAATTAACACTACGTTACTTGTTAACACGTTTAACTTAAAATTAGTTATTTTCATTTCCACAGTTTCAATGTATTCTTGTTATCTGACCGAAGTTGTCGTCGTCCACAATCGATGCACTTATTATTGTAAATGGTGCAGCTTTCCTACAATCACCTGCTACAAGTATTACATTGAATAACATCACTGGTCGAAGTCTTCTTCTGGTACATTTCCAGGCATTCAATACACTCATTCTAATTGAGTTTCGTTTACTTTCCTTCAGGTATTTGATACATCTGCTCTAGCTCTACTAATACCTTGAGCTTTCTTGACACTTAAATCAGGAAGTCTTTGCGTAAACATAAAAAAACCAAACATTTCTTGCTACCTTACTAGCAAAAATAAAAAAAAGCATTTATTAGAAAATTTATCTTTAATTATGAAAATTAATTTATTGGCAAATTAATTGTTCATAAATTAACAATATATATATAATTTATTAACAAATGCATTATTTATTTATTTAAAAAAAATTATCTCAGAAATTATTGTTTAGCATATGAATTTATTGCCAAATTCAGTTTCTATAATTATGAGTTTTTCAAAAATAATTTCAAAATTGATTCACTCATATGTTTTCCTGTTATTTGCTATTTATGCAAACTTACCAACAAGCCGCATAATCTCTCCCTGAATGGAAACTAATTGGGATGATGCGCCGTTTCTCCTAAGTGGTAGATATGCAAACTCTCCAATTTCGGTAGGAGAGATTTTTTATTTAAACACGCGGCCTTTTATTTAAACACTGCAGGTTCTAAAATGAACCGTTGGTGTTCACACTGTCAGTCCAGGTTAGTAGCTTATGAGAAATTGTTTAAGTACAAAATATTTTTCATTTTTGGCATTCTGTAGAAAATCTTACGAATGTTTTTGAAAATTCAAGCACGTAACGTGGGAAAACTAAACAAAATAGCAATGATTTATCGTCGACGCTCGAAACAATCAACTGCCACATTTAAATAGAAATTTCACTACTGCTGTTGTATATACCTGCAGTCGCTGCGCGTGCGCTATCCTCCTTCTCCACGACACTCTTTGAGCGTAATGTCACCGACTGCGCAATCTCTGATGGCTTTACTCCAGTAATTTCTATAAAAAGGTACTTCGAAGTTAAAAAAGCATCATTTTGGAAAAATTGAGTTTCAGTCTTACGCATGTGATGTTTATTTATGATATAAACAAACGGAATTATTTTTTGTTACCTTTTTGTTGTCGTAGAAACAAAATTAATATGCCATTCGAAAGGGGGAAAATAAAAGAATGAAAATATTAAAAATTTAAACAACGACATTTTTCACAAATTTGTCTTCCAACTGCCTAAAAAAATCTTACCTTGTACAACGTAAAGAAATGCAGATTGTACGTTGAATGATAAAAATAATTATGAATATCTTTCTGTAAAACCGATCACATATCAGATACGTTCAGAGGTGTGATTTAACGACTTATTTTATTTTTAAACAAAGTATGAACTTTTGTTATGAAAGAAGTGCAAAGGTAAAACACTTAAAATATGGAATTAAAATTAAGGATCAATGTACAAAAAAATCCATTGTTTTTAAAATTGATAAGAAAATTGTACAATATATTGACATATAATAAATATTATTTATACTACTCTTCAACCAATTTATAAAGAAAATAAGATTTATTCTGATAAAATTATTAATGTGCTAGTTTTATTTGCTTGAATATATAAGGAAATGTTTTTAAATATTTCTAGTGTTAAATAACCATTTATTTTTATTTTGAAACAGGCGGCGAAAATTTGAATATTTTCTTTATTTAAGTTTCAGAGATGTAACATTGTAAAATGAATATTTTAAAGATGTATGCATCTCCCAGTCCATTAAACTGTCATTATAGAAGTAAAATACTTCTGAAACTTACTGTATTTAAACATTTAATTAAAGTATTCGGTAGGAAAGTTTTTGAAATTCTGTTACCGAATTCTAATAAATATCAAACTTGTAACAATTACTTTGTAACCGATATTGAATAAACTGGTTTAAAGTATTGGATGAAATTTTCAAGTAATTGTTTGTAAGAATAGCTTGAAAGTTTTACTGATTTTCAGAGGCGCAGTAAATAATTAAAACAGTTGTATTAAACACGACAAGAATGTAAAACTCGAAAGAAAGTTTTAAATATTTCATTAAATCGTTATATAATCATCTGTTGTTCATTCAATTTATTTTTTATGTGTGCACAGTTATCGCAATATATATATATATTGTAATTTCCATTGGAAACATTTAATTAAAATATTAAGTCAGAGTAATTAATATTTAATTCTCAGATACGAATACAATTTGTACTTATGTTATTTTGATGTATTTTTTAGAGCAAAGATAATTCAAAATAATACGCTGCACATTTATAAGAAATATGGTATATATTGTATTTAAACATAAGTACTAATTATATTCATTGCATATCGATGAGGATAGATGACAGTTAACATATTAATTAAGTTTTTTTTTCGTTCCGTGGTATTCTGAGTATTTATAAGATAATATTATATTATCTTATAAAATAATTTATATTAATATAAGTATATAATTAAACATATGTACTAATTATATTCAGTGCATATCGATGAGGATAGATAACTAAAAAAGAAAAATCAGTTTTTTATTCGTACCCTGGAACAATACTGCAGTATAATTCCGATTATTTTTGCTGATTCGTGATTTTGAATAATACTATTTGCGAATACTAATTATCATCTTCTATAAAGCCAATTTTTATGTCATTAAATAACACGAATATTACTGTTCCGAAAGAGTTGTATTAAAATTCCGAACTTTGTGGCATCTAAATATCATTCATAGTTAAAAAAAAAAAAAAGAAATTAAATTATGTCAATTTAATTTGTCTATATATAAATAAGTTTTTTTCATATCTATTTTTTCGTTAGTGTCATTTTCAGAAGGAACAGATATTTAATACTTTTGTGCTATATAAAACACTCAGGAGTATATTTATCGACTAGTGTAGTAGGTAGCACATTGGCCTTCCTAGGATGGTAGGTAGAAATAGTGGTTTTCACTTAAAATTTTGAAAGAAATTATAAAATATTGATATACTATTCACCGGCAATAATTAAAAAGACCTGAAACATTCAGGTCTGGGCCTAATTATTGCATGGTCCTCATGGCGTTTTAAATAAAAATTTGTATTCCGATGTAAATAAGATGACAAAACAGAGATAAATGACATATCATTCTTTATTAGTTAAAGGAAGCAGATATAAATTGAATGAAATATCAATACATATACGTTTTACTGACTTGCACTGTAATATAAAAATATGTCTATATACTTTTCATCTACAATAAGGAAAACAGGTTCATGTTCTGTAATCGAACTGTTTGGTTTAAAAATTAAAAAAAAAGTCACTAAATTAACATACAGTTTTCAAATAACTACATTTGAAATCACATTATTCATTCTCCCCTTATTCAGCCGTCAAAAAAACGAAAATTATGCTGAGCAGTAATTTTACGAAGAATAAAAATCGAAATGGATTGACTATTCATGAAATGAATTATTTTTACTGAAATAAATTTACATAAAAATCTGAAGAAAAAAACGACGCTTTTCTATTTCAAAGACTAAATCGCAAAATATAGAGTTGTCTAAAGTTTTAATTTAAAAAAAAATCTAATTTCATTCGCGACTGGCGTCAAATTCTTTTTTAGGATTTTTGCTTGTTTACATTAGAAAAATTAAACGGGATCATTTGAGATGAACTATTAAAATACACAAATGTTACTTATGACTATAAAACTATAACAGTTAAAATATTCAATCCGGGCAAAGTTTTTTTTTCTTAAAAGTTTATCAACGAATCTCACAAATGAATGAATCACTACGGAACACATTGTTTATTTACATTAGTTTCACACGTTTTCTGAAATGTGTTGTCTAGTGTACAAATCATTAAAATGTTGTTTGTCTTGATCGTTACATACACTATAAAAAAAAAAAAAATCTGTGAAGTTACTAAAGTTTTTCTAGGAAACTTGGATTCCTAGAACTTTTCATGTAACGGCAACAACAAAATTTCATGTAACAGACACACTGTTGCGCCGAAAATCAAAAAATCTGTAAGGTTACTAAGAATTTTTTTGGAAACTGGGATTCCGAGAACTTTTCATGTAACTGCAGCCAGGGTTACAAATAAAAGTTTAGTAAGATTACTGAAATTTTAGCAGATTCATTTGTAAAGTTACAGATTTTTGTAGCTTTACAAAAACTAGTTTTGTAGATTTGCAGCTTTTTTCGTACAGTTACAGGTGAAAGTTTAGTAAGCATGTAACTTTACATCTGTAGTACTACAGATTTTTTTTTTTACAGTGTAGAAAATAACGCTGCACAATGTTATTTCATGTAGATCATGTTTATCTCGGTAGCTTTATTTTCTCAGACACGTCTCGAATCCAAGTTAAGCGTAGCACCGATTTGTAAGATTCGCACCGAAATCATTACTTTGCGTTTTATTATAGTCATATTAAATAATGGATGTTTTCATCATCTGAAATTCCTACCAGAGATAGTCATTTGATGAATGATGTTTGATTTCCAGAAAGAAATATTTGTTTCTCACTAATACTAAAATAAACCTTCATAAAAATTTCTATGGAAACATATAAAACGTTTAAAAAGTATATTTATCGAAGCATATATTTAAGCACTGTTAAAATGTATACACGAATAAATTATTTTACTATCGATAATTCATTTTCGTTTCTTTTTTAAAAAAGGAAATCAACAAAAAAGTATTTTTATGTGTAAAATGTATTCTTAAAGTAGGAAATGATGATTGCAAGCCATTTCGGAATACTAAAGCTTTCTGAAGTAGATTTTGTTGTGATATTACATTGCTTATATTTTAAATGGGCATTCATGTCACTGCTTTTTTCCCTTAAAAGTTGTCACCTGATTGATGATGTCTGTCTTCAGAAAGGTAGAAATGCTCTCTCTTATTTTAAAAGAAAGGATATGAAAAGAAATAACATACACAAAAAAATCCTGCCGGCCCGGCCTACAGGCGGAAGTAGATTTCGAAATTAAGTATACTAATTTCACAAACAAAAACCAAATCATGATTAGAGATAAACCCACTTTAACAATTTTATCTGGCCGCTTCTGACGAGTTTTATTTCATTTTTATAATTATTTATTAAATATTATTTATTTCATTTTTATATTTAACTGGTTTTATCAGAATCATGTTAGGGCAGTAATAAAAAAAAAAAAAAAATACTTTTCCATGCTCAACAACTCGAAATTTTCTGACATAACTCCAGATTCATTTTTAATAGGAAAAATATGAAACTTATTGACGTGATTTTTGAAGAGATTTATAAGCGACCTGTGTTTTTAATTTTCGTTCAATTAATTAAACTTGATATATAAACAATTATTTTCTCAGTAAGACAATATTTTTCGTTTATAACACAATCGTTTCTGGAAATTAATCGTTTAATTAATTAATCGTTTCTGGAAAAATTAATTATTAATATTATTTTTTATAATTATTTATTAATTATTATTTATTTCATTTTTATATTTAACTGGTTTTATCAGAATCATGTTAGGGCGGTAATAAAAAAAAAAAAAAAATACTTTTCCATGCTCAACAACTCGAAATTTTCTGACATAACTCCAGATTCATTTTTAATAGGAAAAATATGAAACTTATTGACGTGATTTTTAAAGAGATTTATAAGCGACCTGTGTTTTTAATTTTCGTTCAATTAATTAAACTTGATATATAAACAATTATTTTCTCAGTAAGACAATATTTTTCGTTTCTAACACAATCGCTTCGGGAAATTCCGTTCACAATGCCCACTTTGACATCATTTTTTGAAATATATTCTGCCTCTGTCAAAAAATCGATCATTACGGTACATTATATAGTTTCTGAATAGACGAATCTACCAAGTGGATGCGTTTGAAAGCAAAAATGAATTTAAAAATGAGTCAGAAAATAAGCAGTTTGGATTTGAATACTCCCTTAATACGATGATTTTTCCAACACAATCCGCTTCGGGAAATTCGGTTCAAAAGGCCCACTTTGGCAGCATGTTTTAAAATATATTCCGCCTCCATCAAAAAACTGACCATTACGGTACATTATATAGTTTCTGAGTAATAAAGGTACCAATTGGAAGCCTTTGAGAGCAAAAATGAATTAAAAAATGATTCAGAAAATAAGCAGTTTGGATTTAAATACACCCTTACTAAGATGATTTTTTTCTTAAACCACTATGTATTTTTAATTTGTTTTTGCTGTAAGAATTGGTCCTATCAAAAACTTGTCTATATAGATATTGTTGACAATATTAAGAAGATATATGATAAATTCATGGGGATTTTATATCTTTTGAATTGACCGAGTTGTGGATTTTTTTCTTTTTCAAACGACCTTTTTGTTTTCGTTTTTATTTTTTTTTCGGTACGAATTGGTCCTATCAAAAACTTGTGAATATAAAAGTTGTAGATAATGTTAAGGGAATTCATGATAAAATTAATTGGATTTGATATCTTGAGAATTGACGAAGTTATGATTTTTTTCCCAAAAACCCTATTTTTTGCGCCCCTTGAGCCCATTTTTAACTTTATCAAATATCTGTGATACATGCATTTTTGTCCCTATTTTTAGAAGTAATAAAAACTTTAAACTGATTTGATATGTACAAAAATTAAGAAGTTATGGGGGGTTTTCTGTTTCCACAAAACCCCTCCCTATTTTCATCCCCTTGGTCCGATTTTGCCCATTGACGAACTTGACCGAGATTTTATGCCCCTTGAATTTATGTATCAGTTTGGAAGAGATTGGTGCAGAATTGTGGAAGTTATCGTGTCCAGAAGAAAGTGATCTATATACATAGATAGATAGATAGATAGATAGATAGATATAAAGATTGTTACTGAGGGTGGTTTTGGGCTCTAGGGGTCATGATCGGTGTAGATCTGCAAAAATGTTTCAGAAATTCCAACATAGGAATGACGCCAATAGGTAGTATTTCATACGAAATCTACCTAAAAATAGAATAGATAATCAATAGATTATACACACAAAAAAAAATTAACAACTATTTTATTTAGACTATATAGTACGTAAAGTAGATGATAAATTTTCATTTTTGAAAGGATATGAAAAGAAATAACATATCCAAAAATGTTAATCAATTGAACACAGACACAAAAAAAATAACAACTATTCTAGTTAGACTATATAGTACGTAAAGTAGATGATAGAAATTGATTTTTGATTGATTTTTGAAAATATCTTTGTTGGCTCATAAGAACTTTATTACAGGAATTTATAAAGTCAAAGACCATAGTATAGCAGAGTATAAGTGCAATTACAATTTGCATTGAATTATTTCAAAGAGAAAAAGTAATTAAATTGTTATTTATTTTAAAAATTCCATAACATAAGATAATAATAAAAGTTTGTTTATATTGATTTGGGGTGGGGTGTCTATTACATTATTTATATTATTACATTCTTGTAAATGCAACGTATAGTATAGCATTTACAGTACAAATAATATAATAGCTATAAATGTAATATAATAATAATGAATGCGATATAATAGTTATAAATGTAATACAGTAGCTAGATGGGTGGTTTTCAAAAGGTGGGCACTGGAAACACATCTTAACTTTAAGCTTTTCAATAAATGAATTTAATTATCATTGACTTTTTTTTTTTTTTTTTTTTTTTTTTTTTTTTTTTTTTTTTTACACTGAGTTTTTAATTCTGTTCAGAGATAGAAAATGGCATAATTTATTGTAAAAGCTTTGTATAAATATCTTAAAATTTTATTATTTTATGCTAAAGAGGCCAATTTTGGACATTCATAACGTTAACTGCTCCAATATACCACCAAGGAAAACAGTTTTAACTTGCTTCCAGGTGGTTCTAATGGTAAACAACGAATGCATAAAGGAAACGGATGATTTTTTGATAATTTCGTTAAGAGATGGCAGGCTGATTTATTGCTTTTTTTAATTAGAAGGTCATTTCTATAAAGAAGTTTTCTGTATTTTGTTATGTCCAAAAGTGACGATCGTAACAAAGCTGTCATTTCCAAGAAAAATACATCAAGTAAGTACTTTAAACTCTTTTATTTAACTTTAAAATCATTTAATTTTTTTAAAAGTACTTGTTTTTGTAAGTTTTTTGCAATAAATGCACTTTTCTCAAATAAGAAACTGGAATGTCCGAATCGCGTAACGATCGAAACGCCGGTTTTATTTTCGGTAAATTTATTTTTAAAGATGATTTGGTGTCCTGAAACTTATAAAAAGATATTTATTATTTTGTTTTATCGTAAATAATTACCGTGTTTTGTATAAATAAAGTGTATTTAGTACGTGTAATAATATGACTTGACTTAAAGCATGCTCAACTAATGTGTGTAATGATCGACACAAAATGACGACCGCTGCGATCGTTACAAAATTTTGGACATGCTTATCTAAAAGTATGATTTAAAATTAATAGTAAAACTTCTTTTTTATTTCATAAGTAATTCTTCAGTGATTTTACGTGTTTTTATGTATTTTGCAAAGTTTTCTTTGTAGTAAATGTACCCCCAAAATTATTTAATAACAGTGTCCAAATCGTGGAACGATCTAAACATTAATAATTTTAATTTTCTAAATACATAAAAAAATATATTATAAAAGTGCCCAATGTTGTAACATACATGTTAAAAAATAAAATAAATATATTTTTTTGTTAAATTATTGTACTTAAGTTCATTTTTTTTTTAAATTCAAGGTTTAAGAATCTCCTCTCCTTAAAATTCCATTCTTCCTCTTTGCTCCCCCACCAAAATGCAAGGAAAATAATAAAAAGTTTAAGCCACTACGTGCTGTAACATTGGTTTAAAAAAAAAAAAAAAAAAAAAAAAAAAAAAAAAAAAAAAAAAATGTTAAAAGTACTCAAAAGATTCTCTCCGTACAATCGATAAACAAATTTGGTACTATTCAAATAAGAAATAGATCTGATTTTTGCAATATCTGTAAAAAAGAATCAAGAATGCATTACCAGTGAAGCTGCTGAAAAAAATAGTGTTTCTACAATTGACTCCTCACAGTTGAAAATAGATTGACATTGGTGACTGGTGCTTTGTAATGAAAACTTATGGACAGGTATTATTGAAAAGATCAGCATTAATAATGGTGAACAAGTATTTTCTATAAATTTTTTGACTCCTCAGGCACACATTGATTCTAACAGGTTTCGTTATCCATCTAATAAAGACAGCACAAGTTTAATATATGAAGATATTTTGTTGAAATCACCAAATCCACCTCACCCGGTGACAGAAAGAGGAGGCTTTTATTTTCATAAATAAATTATAGATATGTGCATTAAAAAATGGCAGTATAACTTGTTTCATTGAGAAAATAAAAAGAATAAATTATATGTTGGATACTTCTAGCATTGTGTAAAGGTATGCTTTTTGTGTAATGAGTAATTCCTATAAAATTAAGATTTTACTTCTAAAAAAGTAGTAAATATTTTAATATCAAAGTTTAACATTTGATTTTATTATTATTATTATCACTGGATAACAAAAAGTTAATTATATATATATATATAATCACACATACAATTATAGAACAAATTTACTACATTCTCAGTTTGAAGAATTTTTTACTGTGGAGGTCAAAACTGTGTAACCTACATCTCAGCAATGTCTAAAATCTGTAATCTACATGCCAGAAATGTTCAAAATTTGTAACCTACAGATATACTAATTAAATGCTTTAATAGTTAATTTTCCAGAATAGTGGTTGTCTTTTAATATTTGTGTATAACTTTGTAGTTTTATATACTATACTGTGAAAAAAATTGGTCTTAACTTTGAAAAATTTAAAAATTACTTATAGTTAATGTTTAATGAACCCACATTTGATAATCTCCCAGATTACATTGATAGCTATTTCGAAAATGTATTGGACATTGCGGTGAGTACAAATTTCATAAATATAGTAAGGCTAATTGCAGATTTTTTTAAAATTTTTTACAGTTCTAAAAAGAACAATACAAACTTTGTAGGATAGCAATCTTTCGAAACTGTTATATATATGCCGGGTGAGCAAAAAGCCCGTATAAAATTTAAAAAATCATAAAAACCGAAAAAATAACCTAAATGAAAAACTAAAGGTATATATAAATATTTTACAGACATACATACAATAAATCCAACTGGAGTGAAAAATTAGCCAGAGCCAGGAATCGAACCCGGGACCACAGTATACAAGACTGCTGCTTTAACCACTGAGCTACTCATGCCGATATCTGGGTCTGCAATTTCTCACTATAGTAGTTTTCGCTAACCGAGACTCTTGACATTCATTGAACTTCGCCAGTTAAGACCCTGGTCTTGCGATAACGAAGACATTAAGAGGGGGGGATATAAGGGATAATATAGTAGTCGCATTGTGTCAAATTAATGGTTGTATTTGATCTGATTAGCATGCACATATATCCTTGTAAATTGTGATTTGTGGTATTAACAGTCATTTTTATAAGTTGGAATGCAAAAAATCTTGCCATGATAATTGTTAGATTTGTTATTAGTGTTAACGATGAAATTACTTATTTGCAGTTTTTATTATTTATGCAATTATATTAATTATAATTTTATTAATCAAAACATAAAATGTTTAATGTTCTAACTTGATAACTATTAATTAAAAAGATATTAACAATTTAATATTAAACGCAGTTATTAATAATTTTAATAAATATAAATGTGTGCCGTACTTAATAGGTTTACATAATTATCATAAAATATTACATAATGTTATTACTAACTTATAAAATAACTAATTTTCTGTTTTTATATCTTTTATTACTAAGAATGTTTTGTCTTTCAGTTGATCCTGTCCATTTACACATTCAAGTGTGTATTTCAAGAGTGATCAGATATTTTTACACATTTAGTGTCATCAGCAAATTACACATTCAAACGCTTATTTCGAAATTTACCCATTAGGCGTGCATTTTGTTAATTTACGCATTACTTTACCTATATAGGCAAATCGTTTTTGTATCATTGATATACCTGTTTTTATGTGTAAAGTTGCATAACATGTTTTTTAGAGTGCATAAATAAAAAATCCATGTAATTTTTAAGATTAGTTACATGCTATGACGCAGAGAATTTACAGAAATTATTAATTTATTGTTATTAATTAATTAATACAGGCATGAGATTTTTCTGCGGATCCACGGCTTTCAGCTTTTTTGTCATTTATGAATCTCCGTTTTTTTCCAATTTTCCGATTTTTTTCATATTTTCGCTTTTTTGCCATTTTTTCCACTTTTAATTTCTCATTTTTCAAGAATTTATTTCAGGAAGACATCCGATTTTTATTTGTTTAAATAAAAAAAGAATCATGAAATGATTTTAATCCGCATCAAAATATGCTTATATTTCAACACTTCAACTACGAAAAGACTTATCGGGTGCGGTGGTTATCCTATTTCATCGCGATCGCTGAACCAGGGATGATTCCACTAATTTCGAAAAAAAGACAACGGTAGCAAAATAGCGGAGGAAAATACTAAAAACTATATGAATGATCATTTCGTATCAACCCTCTCGCTGCGTAATTGTTTTATCAAAATAGCTTTAAAAATTGCGTATTTAACTCATTCGCGACGAGCGTCTTTTAAGAATTTTTATTCTTTTGCCTTCGGTTTTTCAAAACCAAAATTTTTGTCTGATTCAATTGGGAAATTTCTCCGATTAGATAAAGCAAAATTTAGAATAAAAACATAACTGGTGGGAATGATCAAGGAGAGTTAATTAGACGGAAAAATGCATCCCCGATCAAATCTCGGGTTACGAAAATTTTGCTACTTTTACGTTGCCCGAGAAACTCTCGGGTTGCGCAGCGAGAATGTTAAATGAGTGTTAAAAATTTAAATTCGCACCTTTTTTTTTCTTTAGTTCTTGTATTCACATTAAAAAAGATACAATAATATGTAGGCTTTTAGAATTGAATTGTTTTTATTGATAATTGTTAAACAGTTGTTTTTAAATTTAGAATCGTCATAAAATAAGATTATCTATAATGGTGATTCGAAATAGTACAAGCTTTCCCGTACCGAAACCTTTGTGACTCGAGATGAGGGTGGGAAGTTCGTATACTGCGAGAGAGGGTGTACGAGACTCCTTATCTCAGTTCGGTATTTAGTTTTTAACAGTCCCCTATTTTCTCCGGGTCAAAGGAAGTCAGGGAAGGGACGGTAGGATACATGATTTCCATGTCAGTTGTCGAAGGACGTGTGTGAATGTCAAGCGCCCGCGATAAAAAATTGTAGTATAATAAGCCATGTTGGGGAAGTCACCAGCTATCTATACGACAGCCTTGGATGACCGGACAACGATGAATAGATTTTACTATTACATCGATCTACGAAATATAATAATAAACACACATACTACAATATATATTAAAACACACATTCACACATAGAATTCTAGTATGTGTGTTTATTATTAAATGAAAAACTGTTTGCAGCATTAGCATCTATATGTCAAGGTAATTTTTTTAAGACAGAAATAAAAAATAACTCCAAAAGCAGCCGATAGATGGCGCTGGTTCGTGCGATTTTTGCGGAAATATGCAAATGAAATGGTTTTAAGAATGTGCACTCCTAATACAGAACTAGTTCACAGTTGTGAGCGTATACTTGATCAATAATGCTGAGTATGATAGATAAAGCTTTGTTGGTGAAGTTATTTTATGTGAATAAGTTCTGCATTAGGAGCGCAAGTTCTTATAACCGTTTAATTTGCATATTTCCACCAAAATCGCACGAACCAGCGCCATCTGTTAGCTGTATTTTGTGAGTTATTTTTTATTTCTGTCTTAAAAAAAATGCCGTGACCTATAGATGCTAATCCTGCAAACAGTTTTTCATTTCGGTTATTTTTTCGGTTTTTATGATTTTTTAAAGTTTAAAGACTTTTTCTCACCCGGTATATATATATAACAGTAAAAAAAAAAAAAAGAAAACTACGATTTTATTGGAGCACATAAACAATTTTTTTTATTTATACATGATGTCAAAATAATTCTGAGTAGATTACTTTCTTGCAATATACGTAGATATATAAATGCATAATAATACATACATACATATTTTAACTTCTGAAAGATAATTGTTGAAAATAATTCCTGATAATAATTTTATATTTATACTACATCGAGAAGAAATGGTTGAAAAGTTAATATGGAGTATTTTTTAAAATGAAAATATACCCAAATTCCATTAAATAAGATTTTGCATCCCGGTATTCCTATAATAATATATTATTTTATTCCTAGGAAAAACAAAATAATATGTGCAAAAGTATTAAACATTCATACTACTTACAGTTGTTTATGTAAACCTGCTTCTACACTACAACGGAACATATTTTAAATTTATATTACATTAATTTATATTAATATAATTATATATTTATAATAATTTGAAAAAAAATATATTAAATGTTTCACATAGGAATAAGAAAATTTATTAACTGACAATTGATGCATTTTATTATTTTTTAAATATCCCAATTTTAAAATAAATAAATAAATAAATATATTTTAATATACTAAAGCTAAAATGTCTTTAATTAACGCTGGCGGCATAATGACGATAGAAATTATCTGAAAATTCAATTTTGTTTAATCGAGTTTTTTTAAATCTTTCGCAATTTTAAGTTTTATACCATCGGAGGGGAAATAAAAATATACATACAAATGAAAATGTTTCGAAAAACTTTTCAAAATTTCCGGATTGTTTTAATGCTTTAACAATATTTTTCAGGCACACAAAACCTTTCTCACAAATAACCTTTCTACCCTATTACTGAGGAGTATTTTCTTTTGCATTTAAAACGATGTAAATAATTTTGGTTGATTCCGTGTAATATTTCGTAAGTAAATTGTCAAGCGAATTAAAAAAAATATTGTCTACTGAAATTAACAAATTAAATACATTAATAAATAATCAATACAGAAATATAAAGGACAGGTAATCTAATTACATGTTTATTCACAGAAAAAAAAATAAAAATAAAAAACGACTGCCAGAAATAGCTAAATGTTTCATTCAATAATTTCTTTTTTCAATAATCTGTTAAAATATTAACATCTGCAAATCTCTGACCCTACGTGCATAAATATAAGCATTAACTTACTTGTATTTATTATTTTCTTTAATTATCCTTAAGCAGTACATTTTACGAAAATTAATCATTGAACAACAAAAGAATTACATTAAAACGTAACGAATAATTCCCTGCCTAATTCATTGGAGGGAAACAAGTAAATTGTAAGTCGAAAAGTTTTAATCGTTTCCCAATGTGAATTTAATTACACCGGGAACCGTGTAATCCATTTTGATACTAGAAAAGTAAAATAAAACTTTTAATTCCAGACACGTTTTTAAACCATAAAAAATTACCAATTTATCATCAAAAATCAATAAGTACCTCCGCCCAGCTTGTGGATTTGAACAATGTGGTAATTGGATTTTTGGCCGTAAATTTTTTAAAGGCTCTTGGTTTTATGTTATTTGATTAACTATGTAAACAACACAGAATTGCAATAATTTGATTATTTAGAATATATTCACTTACATATTTCTGAAAAAAATACATACGTTAAAAGGAATTGTTTTTGGTTACGTATATAAAATTCAGATAAACAAGTAATGTTAATAATGCCCTGCAAGCGTGAATAAGAATATTTCTCAATTATATTGAAAAACACAATTTCAAAATTAAATAATATTTAAAGATAATTATAACACATCGGCTATCATCATGATAAGTTCCCTGTCTGACACACAGATGGTGCCACAGATACAGAATTAATATTCTGTTTAGTAAGTACTAACCTTAAAAGGTAGCTGTAAACATTTTATGACGATCTGACGGTTACTTCAAAAGTTACAGTGGTTTTAGTGAAACAACTTTTTGTATTTTGAAAACAATGGAAAAAAAGAATTTCGTGTTTTGATAAAACATTATTATTTTATGGAGGAAAACACAGTGGAAACAAAAGCTTGACTTGATAAATGTTATCCGGACTCTGCAACAGAAAAATCGACCATTATTGACTAGTTTGCTTAATTTAAACGTGGTCGTACAAACATCGATGATGCGCAACGCTCTGGCCTCCCAAAAGAGGTGGTTATACCGGGAAACATAAAAATGTCCACAAAATCACTTTAAAAACCGTAAAGTGAAGTTGCAGGAGATAGCTTGCATTATGAACATATCAAAAGAACGCGTAACATTTGTCTATGAGAAATCTGTTTTCGAAGTGGGTGCCCCCCCCCCCCCTGCCCCTTTTCACAGGTCTTTGGATACGATGACAAAATTGCACGAATTACACTTCGAATTGCTTCCTCGCCCTACCTATTCTCCAGATTTGATTTCCAGCGACTTTTAGCTGTTCGCAGACCTGAAAAAAATGCTCGCCGGCGACAGATTTTGCTTGAATGAGGAGGTGATCACCGAAACAAACGCCTGTTTTGAGGCCAAAGATAATTCGGTCTTCAAGAAAAGTATTGAAATGTTAGAGAGGCGCTGGAATGATTGTATGGACGGACTATGACATTACTACTTAACGGAGACTATGTTGATGAATAAAATCGAATTTGACAAAAAATGTTGTGCTTTCTTCATTAAACCGGGAACTTATCAGCCGATGTGTTATGTTTGATCATAATAGCTTGAAAACAACTACGGATGTTTGAGTTTAGATACCGACATTTTTTTTTTTCTCTTTTGTAAACGATTCACACTTTATTCGTGTTACTAATTTATATGCAATAAAAATATATTAAAGCTTGATTTGCATAAATGACCTAAAATTGCAGTAAATAAATTTGTTTTTATTTTATAAAATTGTATCTGTCTTAAACAATTACTTTTGTTATGGTTTGTTGGAATCAAAACTTACAGAATAAAATCTTAAAACCATATTATTAGCTTTATAGCATAAATATGCATAACATGGAGACATTTGTATTTCACACAAATATCCGAAGAACAGCGATTTTATTGTTTATCATATGTACACAAAGAATCTGAAAAACAATGTCAAAAATTGCCATTAAATTGTTTTGCATCTGAATTGCACATAACAATTAAAAAATATTTTTCTTGTATTTTCATCATATTTGACTTTTGATGTTACATAGTGAGTTAAATGTAACATTTTTATATGATTTACAAATATGTTAGACTTAAATAGCGGTCTATTTAATAGACATCAACGTTCAGTATCTATATATATATACATAAAAATATATACACAATAATTTAAAGGCAAAATTCACATATATGTATAAAATTATGAGAAATTACAGTTAGTGCAGTACTTTAAATAACACTCAATTCATTATGGAATATAGAATAGAATTATAAGTCTCATATATTTAACGAATGTATATTTAAAATTAAGAAATATAAATGCACCACGACACAAATGTGCACAACAATATAGAAAACACTATATAATGAACAATTTATATATAAAAATATACAACCCATATTACTGCTATGTGTAAAGTTTTCAATTATGTAATAACGTTCATGTACTTTTATAAAGTCTTTGAACTTTTACTCACAACTGTGAAAAGGTTTGAAAGCAGTATTTAAAAGAAATAATTTTATATACATATTAGTTACTAAATTATAATAAATGTTTTTAATAATCGCCATTATTATTAACAGTTATACAGAATATAACAGAAAAAAGTTATAATAACAGAGAAAAAAATAGTGTATTTTTATTGTTTATTTCGTAATTATAGAATTAAGTGTCATTTTAGAATATCTGCTGCTTTCATTTTAAAGTTGTATAGTTAAGAGTGCGGCAATAAAAAATCTTATGTGGAGGAGACAGGATTGGTTGACCCACTTTTTACTATATGATTTTTTTAATTTTTAATTATTGAACTTAGAATAGAGTTCCACCTGTAATTTGTTTACTATACCAAAAGTTATCAAAAATAAAATTGCAACAAAAGTGCGATATCTCCCACATATGGGAGACTTGACATACTTTATTTTATATTGAAATATTTGTTAAGAGAAACCCAGTTAAAATAAAAGAAGAAGAATATTTTGCTACATTTGTTTAATTATTATTAAAAAATATTTGCGAAAACAGGATGATTGAACAAACCCGTTTTGACGGAATTGCAATAAACAGAAGAATAATAGACCTTTTTTAATAGAATGTTGTGTCAGTACGCGTAATATTATTGTATAATAGGGAGAATGAAATTTTAACGTTTAAAAAGGTATTAAAAAGTTGAAGACAGGCTCCACTTTCATTGAATTTAATATATATGTATGTGTCCTGATTTAGAAGCCGCAGTACGGCTTTCGTTTGTCTCCTCGTCTCACTGTTTGTGACAACTCTAACAGCGACTGTGTTGTTTAATTTTACCACTCTTCTAGTGAACGATTTTATGTACAAATAAATCCGAAAAAGTAAGCTTTAAATATTTTTCGGGAAGATATTTTGCATTAAATATGTGTATGTAAAATGTTAATACAAAGTTTATATAGAACTCAAAACAAAATGCTCTTTATTTTATGAAATTAATTACAGAAATAAAGAAATGTTTTATCAGTAGCGTAGCAATTTTTTTAATAAAATACATTAGCTGCTCATTTCTGAAATGTTTAATCTATTTTGCATGAAATTTAGCTGTGAATTATACATGAGCTATTCAACTTAATCACATTTTTTCCAGATTATTACTTTTCCAGAATCATCAATCTTTCAACATTTTGGCAAGCCTTATTTTCATACATAGTTTCGTGATTTCGATCGCCATTATCTCTATCATTCATCATGCGCAGGAATAGTTCGTCATCAGATAAAATTATATACCAAATGTGAGGTAGAAACCACAATTAAATGGGGGTAACTCTTTGCTTCCAATATATGTTTCGGCGACTCGATTTTATGTTTTTTTTCTTATATTAGTTTTTTACCCTCTAGGTAAGATTAAATATACAATTTCCATAGTGGTTTGTATGTATTTTTGTTATAATAATGCATGCGGCCTGAGAATCTGAATAAAAACGTATTAAGCAACTTTTTAAAGATCTAGAAATATTTTGAAGTAACCGAGCTCATACGAACATTCTTAGCTCGACCAAAACCACTGTTTGACGTTTTAAAATATGTGAGATTACATTTCAAAAATTAATCCATTTCAATCGGACTGCCTCCTTTCAAATAAAACTAGTTTTAAAACTATTAAAAGTGTTGCAAAACAAAACAAAGTCAAAGCTGAATTGCCGAGTATTAGAGAGAAAAAAGTTTAGAAAGATAAAAAAAAAAATATGATTATGACAGAAAGTATTGAATAGATATAAATACATTAATTAGTTTTCATGATACAAATTGATGGGACCGTTTCATTAACCACACATAAAAAATGGGACACAATGTGCAATGGAAACTGTAGTGTTAAACATCAAATAGTCGATAAAATTAAAGTATCCAAGAAAATATAAAAATCTGGTTTCTAAATGTTTGCATTAAATAAAGAAATAATCTTTATCACTCCATTATTACCCTAGTATTTGTAAGATACAATTACTCTTTTTCTCACTATCAAGTGTGTTTTTGACGAATCCATTTTTTTATGATTACAGGTAAAATAATATACATTTATAGTTAATTTCAACTTTTTTCTCTATATGTAGTTTTATAAAGGTTGTAAACATGAAATTACGTCTTGCGATCTCATAGTTACAACAACAATAATAATGTAATTTTTTTGAGTATAGTAATCTCTTGTCAAGTGTTTGCCTCTGATAATCTAAAACTGTTACACATGTATCACATACCGAAAACTCTCCCTTAATTACGATAAAAAAAAAAGAAATACGAAAAACACATTATTGCCACCATACTGAAAAATAAATTATTTATGAATTCTATATGTAACATGCAACATGTAATATTCTATAGGGAAACAAAAAAAAATAGCTATATTTTCAAACAAAATATGAAAAAAGAAGTTTCGAATTACGTCTCTTTCAGGCAGCAACGTACGCTGCGTACTACATAAAATATACTCGGTATTTTTGTTAATTGTTCTTTTTTATTCATGTTTATCTCAGGAAGGGGATGCATGAGATGTATCATTACATTAATAAAACTAAAAATTGATATCAGTTATCAAAATGATGTAACTTTTGCCGATTTACTACTTTTATTATAAAGGTAAGATTAACAGCCATTATTGATTACTTCATCTTGAAAATTTACCTTGATCATATACCAGTATTTACTTTTTTAAAGAAAATAAACTATATATTAGATGAATGAAGTTTTTAATTCAGGTTATGACAGTAAAGGACTTCGGAGACGATAAAATAGTAAGAAAAATAATTTTAGGATAAAAACAAATTATTTTTCGAGTTATATTAGCCTTGTGTAAGAGCAATCCATCTTCTTACCGTAATATGTGCAGTAATATAGTAAGAATAATGTTAAATTACGATTAAGTAAGTAATTTCTTTAAAATGTTATAGGAATTATGTTTAAAAATATATATATAAGATCACTTAACAGTTTCTTATTAGCGAGAAAGTTATATTTCATTAATTACACTGGGGAACACACATTTTGTTGACTTAGATCTGGCAGTTGTTTTTGGCTAATTTTTGGTATCTAAATCGAAATTGATTCCAGTTCTTCTCTATCATGTCAACTTCTTAAGCTACAGGATACCCCAAAATCATGCTTAATGTGGATACGAAGGAAAATAACGAAACAATTAACAAATATATTATTCATACAACGGCTGTATATACTTACTATAAGCTACATTGTGTTCATACAAGTAGTAAAATCCTTTTACAAAACGAAAAAAGCACATATTAAGGTTAAAAAAATCACTTGAAGCTTTTCCTTTAGTGTTGAAGTTGTGGACAATCTCGTTTGATGCTCCAACATTAGTCAGTCATCATACGTTCATCCCATCTACCTTGATATCATGTGCTTCCATGAGCTTCAAATGTTGGTGGAATCGCTCACTTTGCTCATCACTGAGTGCACCAAGATTTTCCGGAAGGTCATCAAGCTATGCAGAAAATGAAGTTTTACGCTCATGTTGCAACCAAGCATTTTGAAGCTTTTTAAAAGTTGCTGGAGAGTTTCGGTGTAATTTTCTAATTGCGTATTTCCAAGAAAGTTTTCGACAACGTATTTGAATTCCAGCCAAGCATTCATTTGGTGTTTTGTCATTATTCCGATGAAATGTTCATATATAATGAGCTGCCGAGTCTGTGGACCTTCAAATACACGTGTTTTTATCTTTTCAAAAGATGGGTTTGGAAATTTCCAAATTAGATACATGAAACAGTCTCCTTCAGTTGATAAAGCTTTCATGAACTGCTTCATTAGATCAAGTTTTATATGCGGAGGTGGAAATATGATGTTCTGTCTGTGGACAAGTGGTTGATGCAAAATATTTGGATCATCAGGTTCGAGGTCAGATATTGGAGGCCAATTCGACTGGAACCAATGTTTCTCAGGAGCTCTGCTGTCCCACATACACAAAAAACAGGGATACTTGGTATATCCATATTCCTGGCCAAGAAGGACGCAGACAATTTTAAGGTTGTTACAGATGATGCATTCGTGCATGTGATATTGCAATATATCAATGGCTCACTGTATGTCCTCATACTCTTCCCGAAAATAAACTGAATTGCCTAATGAGACTGTTCGAAATAAATTTCCATTGTGAATTAGCACGCACTTCAAGCTCCTCTTTTAGCAATCGATGAACAGTCGCCATTCAGTTGCGATATAGGATGGACTTCCCAACGCCTCCATTAAACCATGTACGTTATGGCAATAAACAAATCCACCGTCACTTTCAAAGTATTTAATAATTTACCTTTCTCTTGATTGAAAGTAAGATACCTTAGCTCATTTTTCAAGTAAATTGTTTTCATGCAGTCTTGATGCTAAAAGACCTGGAGCTTTTTTTTTTCCCTATGACTCACGCTCGATTCAGCGTAGAGTGATCACAATAATATAAGTTGTAGAGAAAAACTTGAAGTGATAGAAAAAAACTAATTTCGGCTTTGAAATCAGCACGCTTTTTTCATTTAAAATCAGCTGAAAAATGGAAGTCAACAGAAATTATGTTAAAAATTGTTCCCCAGTGTTATGGAGTTTTCTGAATCGTCAAAAAATCGTAATCTACTTTTGGACGCCCACAAAACTCAATTGATATTTGAAGACATGAATAAATATGATGGTGAAAATTACTTTCTATAACCCTATTCTATGGGTTTCACTTTTCTTGTTCTTACGTCATTTTTTTTTAATCGCGCAATTTCAATTTTCGTAAATTTAGTATCTTGAAAACTTACCGTCATTACTTGACACTATTTACTTTTGTTTAATGAACTATATATCATATGAATGAAATTTTAAGTGCACAATTCAGAAAGTAAAGGATTTCAGAAAAATTAAGCTAGAAAAATTATATATGTAATAATAAAAATTTTCGCCCTTCTATCTTAGTTAAACTATTCCAAATTATTATAATATCTATCTTTTTTACCTAGCTTTAATAATATCTTTTATTTTTTTTTTCCACGCTTTAAATCCAGCGTATTCTTTTATTATTTTAAAAACCTTAATCCATTCGTAGCGTACTTCTTATGAAACCCACTAAATTACTTTCATTTTATTCTGAGACTAGATTATTTTTTTTTTCGAATGTATTTAATATCATTTGTTCTTTTTGTTCGATATAGCATAAAGCCTTGCAAGCATCCTGTTTTTTCAATAAAGCTAACGCGTCAGTTATTAAGTCCCTGTAAAATTGTCACGTTTTCCCCTCCCCCTGCACCAGAGTTATCCAATCGCTGACATAGACTCCCCTCTCTTCCACGTAACTGTTTGTGTCCTAGTGTAATCTTGTCCTTGTTTTGGCATCGGTATACTTACGCGTGTGTTTTTCGCAAGTATTTAAGCTTTAACATTTACTTGGAGAGCCAGATTTTTACGATTATTGTATTGCTACAAAAACCCGTTGCCACCTGGAGAGGTTTATTTCCTGTATTTTCGTCAAGCTGTTCTAATATTTAACATCTAGCGGTTTATATTTACGACATAGAAACGACCCGAACATGGGTAGCACCTTTACTAGTGGAATTAGTACATGTTATGATCATCTAATAAATAATTGATGAATCTAGAGGCTCCAGTTGTTATTTCCGGGAAAACTACTAAGGGATGTAGCCCTCATCTTCCACTCTGGCCATGATTTCACGACTGCAAAACTTTGATTTCTCAGTTGAAATTATACAGGGTGATTGATAAATATCGAAACAATAGGCTATATCCTTAAATATTGCCCTAGGCATGTACTTGCAATTGCAAATTTTCATGAAAAAAAGGTACCAAATTTAATGACATAACTTATATCTACATGGGGGGGGGGGGGGTATTTCAGAAAATATAAAAACTATTTTTTTATACGGCCCCCGTTGGGTAAAATTTCCAATTAGGAAATTTTCTCTTATCCCTTCCTAAAATAAACAAAACAAAATCATCTCGGTATCGGCAAAACTCGCTGAGCTATTAAAATTCAAAATTCGCGTCTTACATCATTTTCCCATGCCTCTGAGCGACGAGTTATTGACTCATTTAGAATGCAAGATAGTGATCATCCACAAATTATTCGTTATTAAAAGTCGATTTAAGACAGTGCCTCTTGGACATAAAATAGCAGAGTATAGATTATACATTGAACCTGCTTTTAAAATACGCTGGCGCTGGTGGTCTGCACTAGAGGTCTGCATGGATCAAAATACCTAGAACTGGTCTCAAGCCGATCCATAGGGAAAAAAATTTCGTCCCGGTCTGGAAAAAATGTTTAAATCTTAGCACGAGTCTTGTCCGAGCTGATTGAATTTCTAGAAAACATAGTTTTTTACGTCGATATGGTAAAAAAAAATTTCGTATGAAAGAGTTCTGACCTGAAATAGCTTAATAGCTTTATATTAGCTTATAGAATTTTTTTTTAATATGTTTATAATCTTCCTTTTTAAAGAAGCGTCAAAGGCTGAGATATTTATTTCTTTTAATGAATGTCTATTTGTATGTAAATGTTTTATTTACCATTTAATGTCGTTAATCCATAATCCATGTATTGGAGACTTTCAAAAATGATATACAGTAAAACCTTCTAAGACGGAATCATACAGAGAAGAAAAAATGTCTTATAGACAATTTCCCATCTTAGGAGTTGCAAATGTATTCTATTCTTTTCTCAAGTATTATTATTGTTGCGAAATCAAGCAACTCCTCTTACCACTTACCCTTTGAAACAAGAACAAAAAACGCACCTGCAGTGTGTTACGCCAGACCTACTGCGCAAGAGCGGACAGAACTTGTTTTCCTTTTTTTCTGTGAGAATTGACTCAGATTTAGATTAGAACAGAAACTAGATATGAACGTAGAGAAAAGAAAATAACTTTAAAAAAAAGAAAACTTTAATACTCGAATTGTAATATAATGTAAATAATTTTTGTTTTGTGAGTGTCTAAGCAAGTTGTGTACGTTTTCAATAATGTTTAATGTAATACAGTTTTATTTACTTCGAAGATTCAAGACTTATTATTTGGATGTCGTCTTATTTAATGCATAGAATCCCCGGCTATTTCTCCTTAAGCGAAGGAAAGAACAGGTAGGACATTTAACTTTTATTTTACGATTGTATAAGTTGAAAGCTTTTTATTAGATAATAAGATTAATAAGAAAATTAGAAACAGAGAATAAGATCAGTAGTAAAATTTTGGCATCCCTTCCGGCGATATAACCTAATTATGAGATAAATAGAATAAGATATTAAGATATTAGAATAATTAGAAATTATTTATAAAGCTATTTAATTTGAAGAACTGAAAAATTATTGAGAACTATTGAACATATAGAGAATTGTACTTTTTAATAGAATTTAGTTGTTGTTGTTGTTAGTTCGCAATGGCTGAAAGTTTAGTTATCGCCAAAAAAGAAAGAGCTGTGCTACGTGAAAGCATAAATAAGTTTATAAATAAAGTAGAAGCTATTTTGAAAGAGGGAGAACCAGACATTTTTGATTTGGAAGAGGTAGTGGAACAGTTAAGTGTGACAGAAATTGAACTGACACGAGCAGACGGGGAAATTAAAAAATTGGTGCAAGAAGCACAATTAGATACAGAATTACAGGGCGCTCGCGAATTTAAAGAGAAAATTACGTCATGGCGCTTTAGAGCAAACAGAAAAATAAAAGAGTTAGATAAAAAAAAAACACAGGATGATTCGTTTTCTAAACGAGAAAATCCCTTAAAGGAAAACGTAAGTATTAAATTACCGAAACTAAATATCGCAAAATTTTCTGGGGATTTTGTTGAATGGCTTTCGTTTTGGTCAGCTTTTGAAACAAACATTCACAACAATGACACATTAGATCCAGTAGATAAATTTAACTATTTAAAAAGTTTTCTAGCCCCCATTCCATTGAAAAGTATAGATGGATTTTGTGTCACTGCAGAGAATTATTTAAAGGCCGTCGATATTTTGAAAGAAAGGTACGGGAATAAGGATATGTTAATTTCGGTACATACAAATAAACTTCTTAATTTAACTCCACTCAGACACTCGAATGACACCAAATTATTTCGAAAACTTTTTGATGAGATACAAACGAACATTAGAAGTCTAGAGTCACTTAACATTTCATTAGAGTCCTATGGAAGTTTGTTATCCCCATTTTATTTAAATTATTACCGAGAGACCTAGTTTTGGAATTTCATAAAACACATGAAGACTCAATTAATGTCCAAGATTTAATATTGTTCTTGCATAAGCAATTAATATCCATAGAGAAAATGTATGCGTCATCACTGAATGAAATAAATGAAAAATCAACAAAAAAAAAATTATGTTGCGCAGTCATTTAGGAAAAATCCTTCCTTTCCCCCCCGAGTCAATAAATTTAATACGCAGAGTAATAAATTTGATTCTCCGAATAGAAAATTACCGTCAGCGAGTGATTTATTGGTTCAGAGCGAAAATGAGACTACTTGTGGATTTTGCTTTGGCAGGCACCAGACAAATAAATGTTTTAGCACTTGCAATTTACCGTTTGAAAAAAGACTTGATTTACTGAGAAAGAGAGGCCTTTGTTAAATTATTCACAGATAATATAAAATATTTTCCTGATTTGGGTATAACTGCTTTTGAAACAAAGTTAGGCTGGACAATTATGGGGAAAACAGAGGGTAATGGAAATGATTCAGAAAGTTCGTTGTCAGTTCTATCGCTGTGATTATTTACTTCAAATGCCAGTTTATCACAACTGTGGAACTTAGATACCTTGGGTATCACTAATGAAGATTATAAAAATAAAGACGATTTAGCAAGAGAGACTTATAACCATTTTCTTGAAACAGTCAAACGTGATGAAAGTGGCCGCTACGAAGTGACACTACCCTGGATTGTTGATAATTCAATTTTAGCGAGCAATCGCGTATTAGCCGAGAAACATTTGCGCAAGACAGAACAAAAACTTATCAAAACAAATAAGAAAATACAATATGAAGAAATTTTTAATTTGTGGAAGGATAATAATATTATAGAAGAAATTTCAGACGATAAGGAGAATAAAGTACATTTCTTACCCCACAGACCAGTAATTAAAGAAAATAGTGAAACGACGAAAATGCGTCCCGTTTTTAATGCCTCCGCACATAATGCAAACTCTCCTTCTTTAAACGACTGTCTCACAAAGGGACCTAATTTGATTGAAATAATTCCGAGTATTTTGAATCGTTTTCGTAAATACAAAATAGGTATTTCTTCAGATATTGAAAAGGCATTTCTCCAGATAAAAATCACAAAAAAAGATCGCGATTTTTTACGCTTTCTCTGGTTCGACTCCAAACATAATTTGAAAGTTTATAGACATTGTCGCGTAGTCTTCGGACTCACTTCAAGCCCGTTTTTATTAATGGGTACACTAAACCATCTTTTAAGTCAAGTACCCGAACAGTGGGAAAATACAGCACGAATTTTGAAAGATTCATTTTACATTGACAATTCCATTACTAGTTTAAAATCGATCGCAGATACTGGAAAATTTATAACAGAATCACAGTGTATTTTATCTTCAGCTCATTTTAATTTAAGATGTTGGCGATCAAATTTGCCTCAGGCCATGATCGATGTTTCTGAAGAAAATACAAAGTTAGCACCAGTTTTGGGATTGGTCTGGGACTTAGAGCAAGATAGATTAATGTGTAAAATAGAAGAAAAAATTGAAACGAAAGAACCACTCACAAAGAGAAAAAATTTATCGGTTACCCAAAAGATTTTTGACCCCATAGGATTCTCCGCCCCGAGCACTCTTATTCCAAAATTAATTCTTCAGGAAACCTGGAAACAGAAATTAAAATGGGATGAAGAACTACCTGAAAATTTAAGAAAACAGTTTGAGACCTGGTTGAAACAAATCAACTTTTTACAAGAAATTCAAGTTCCACGTTGGTTGAATGTATCGCCCGAAAATGAAAATAACATTTCCTTGCATACTTTTTCCGATGCGAGTAGACACGCCTATGCCACTTGCGTGTATCTTAGATGTCAAACACAAGAAGGAGTCAAAGTTCAGTTAGTCAATGCTAGAAGTAGAGTAGCGCCCATCAAAGAACTCACAATTCCTCGACTGGAGCTACTCTCGTGCCTCATTGGAGCTAGACTCGCTAAAACTATCATGAGTGATCTTCAGTTAAAACCAGAGAAGACAATCTTTTGGAGCGATTCCTCAGCAGCTTTAGGGTGGATAAGAAGAGAACAATCTTGGGGTACATTTGTCCACAATAGAGTTTTAGAAATCAGAAGCCTTACCCAAGTTGAAGATTGGCGACATATACCAGGAAATTTAAATCCGGCAGACCTCCCATCCAGAGGATGTTCCTTTGAGCAATTGGAGAAATCACGATGGTGGGAGGGACCAGCTTGGCTGTATTTACCGGAAGATCAGTGGCCACAACCGGAAGAACACCCTGACGAGGATATAATAAATAAAGAAAGGAAAAAGACAATCCTAACACTTTTAGACAATGAAGACACTGATTTACACCGTTTTTATCGATATTTTTCCTCTTATAGAAAAAACATAAGAATGATTGCATTTATATATCGTTTTTATAACAACACAAGAAAAAAAGAAAGAATTTCATCACCTAACATCTCCGTTGATGAATTTGAAAAAGCAGAAAAAATACTACTCAGATTAGTACAAAAGGAATCATTTTCAGGAAACACAGATCCCAAATTAAGAGCCTTAAGACCATTAGAAGATAAAAACGGACTTTTGAGAGCAAAAACAAATATAATCTGTAGACAAGACAAAGAAGATTTTCGTTATCCAATAATTTTGCCCTCAAAACATCCTGTGGTACAGAAGTTAATTTTTGAAAAACATTTAGAAAATCATCACGCTGGAGTTAGCATACTAATGGCTCAACTTCGAGAAAATTTTTGGATTTTGAAATCAAGAAAGTATATCAGAAACGTCATTAGACAATGTGTTAAGTGTCAAAGATTCCAAACACCCAGAACAGAGGTCGAACCAGGAATCCCACCTGAAGACAGAATCAGAGATGCAGCTATATTTGAAGTGGTGGGAGTCGATTTAGCCGGTCCTCTATACCTTGCCGATGGTTCAAAGGTGTGGATAGCTTTATTCACCTGTGCTGTCTATCGAGCAGTACATTTGGAGTTGATAACATCTTTATCAGCTGAATGCTTTATGCAGTCCCTAAGAAGATTTATAGCACGGCGAGGCAGACCATATATAATTTACTCAGATAACGGAAAGAATTTTGTTGGCACTAACGGAGCCCTTTCTAGTGTGGATTGGCAAGCTATAAGTACATTGGCCTCCATTCAGAAGATCAGATGGAAATTCAACTCCCCTTCAGCCCCCTGGTGGGGAGGGTGGTGGGAACGCCTCGTGCGAACAGTAAAAGATATTTTAAGAAAAGTTTTGGGTCGCGCCTCATTAAATTACGAAGAACTGAGCACAATACTCTGTGACTGTGAAAATGTTGTCAATTCGAGACCGATAACATACATCTCCGAAGATAATCGCGATCCCGAACCTTTAACTCCATTGATGTTCCTTCAAGAACTGCCTACATCCGGTGTCCCAGATATAGATGCATTAGACTCCCAAGATCTTAACAGACGAGCAAGATATCGTCAAAGAATAAGAAATGATCTGCGAAACCGATTTAGAACGGAGTACTTAGGACAGCTGCGGCAACAGTCTATGAAGAAGAATTCCAAACCCTTGCAAATAGGAGACATCGTTCTTCTGGAAGATACCAACAAAAGACGTCTTCACTGGCCTTTAGCCAAAATAATTGATATATTTCCCGGAAAAGACAAAATAGCAAGATTGGCCAAAGTCCAAACAGAAAATGGCATTTTCCTCCGTCCTTTCCAACGCCTGTTTCCTTTGGAAATTGATGCAGCTAGAGATTCCCCATCAGATAACAGAATTCAGCAAAAAGTGAACTTTAATCTCCCTAATGAACAACGAAAGGTTACTCCAGAAATCGATCATACTAGAAGCAGTGTAGAAAAGAGCCAACCCTGTGACAGAAATATCTCTCCTTTGGTTACCAGAAGTGGACGACTAGTGAAACCGCCTCTGAGACTCCAATCTGGACTTCTAAATTGTTGAGTTCCTCCCATGGATCACAACTCAAGGTGTGAGGATGTTGCGAAATCAAGCAACTCCTCTTACCACTTACCCTTTGAAACAAGAACAAAAAACGCACCTGCAGTGTGTTACGTCAGACCTACTGCGCAAGAGCGGACAGAACTTGTTTTCCTTTTTTTCTGTGAGAATTGACTCAGATTTAGATTAGAACAGAAACTAGATATGAACGTAGAGAAAAGAAAATAACTTTTAAAAAAAGAAAACTTTAATACTCGAATTGTAATATAATGTAAATAATTTTTGTTTTGTGAGTGTCTAAGCAAGTTGTGTACGTTTTCAATAATGTTTAATGTAATACAGTTTTATTTACTTCGAAGATTCAAGACTTATTATTTGGATGTCGTCTTATTTAATGCATAGAATCCCCGGCTATTTCTCCTTAAGCGAAGGAAAGAGCAGGTACGACATTTAACTTTTATTTTACGATTGTATAAGTTGAAAGCTTTTTATTAGATAATAAGATTAATAAGAAAATTAGAAACAGAGAATAAGATCAGTAGTAAAAATTATATTCATTTTGCATGGATCAAAAAATTATTCCGTTTTAGACTGGATTCCGTTATAGGCAGTTTCTTTTTCATTTGTTTTACTGTTTTTTGTTTTTGCTTTAAAAACGTCCTTTAAAAACGATTTTTAAAGTTTAATTTTAAATGGTGATATGTTTTAATTGTAATGGCGATTTAAAAATATATGCATTTTTTGGAAATTTTTTGTGTTGAGCCAAATTTTGCTGATTTTTGCACGAATTAAGTGTGTCAGATTGAATGATTTTAATACGGGTAGAGTCGACAAAGGGACTAAACATTTTGCCCCGTTCAGACCTAGGAAGAAATTAAGCCAGTCCCGGTTCGGTATGGAAAATACATTAGGCCCGGTCGAGACTGGTCCGGCCCCAGAATACAGACTTTTTTTAACTGCTCGCCGGGACCATATAAAACATGAAGTTGTGAGGGTTAAAATTATGAAAACACCCTTAATCGGTATGGTAGAAAAAACTTGTTTTAAATAGTACAGAAAGAAGGTGGAAAGGGCAAAAGTTAAACTGAATCGGAAGTTTAATCTACAGGAAAGAGTTACATACTCACCTGCATTTTTTTAAAAAGCATTTAATCATTTTATTACGAGCAAATCTCTGTTTAAAAGTTTAAATGCGTTTTAAATTATCAATTTAAATTGTTAAAAATAATTAATGTAAATGTATTAATTTAAATGTGTAATTAAAATTAAAATAAATTTAATTTAAATTATTAATTTACGTTTTTAAGTCAAGAATTATTTAAAAATGGGTGAAAACTCAGTACATGACCTTCCGGATTATTTTACATTAATTTTGTTTAGAAAAATTTGAAAATATATTTATTTTTGAAACTATCATTTTTTTTTTAATGAGTTACATCCTTTTTTTTATTTGTGTTTATAATATTTTTAATATTAATATTTAAAAAAATCCTGAAACAAAATTAAAATTATATTTTTCTATTTTATTAAATGAAAAAAAGTTTGAAATTCGACGATAATATTTCGAGTTACAACGATTTTAAAATTCCCCAATTAAAAAAAAATAATAATAATTTTAAAAAAAATTAAACTTTCTAAGAAATTTTAGGATGTGATTTTATTTGCAAATTATATGGTTAATCATCACAAAAAACAGAAAAATCTAATTCTAACTCAATAAATATATTTTTTACATGTCTCCTGGAACTTTTAAAGTAGCATCGTTTCTTGAATATCACGCATTTCAGTTTGTGTCTAATCCCGTAAAACCTGACGAATTATTTAAACAGGCATAGCTCCAGGAGATTTGCAGGTATGAAAGCGGAACTTTTTGTGTTTAATTCAGGAATGGATAAGGGAGAAATTCCTAATTGGAAATTTTATCCTACGGGGGCCGTATAAAAATTTAAGTTTCGTATTTTCTCAATTAGGCCTCCCAAGAGATTGTAACATATCTCATCAGATTTCCCACCTTCTTTTATGAAACTTTGCAATTGGAAGTATGTGTCTAGTGCCATTAATTAAGGAGATAGCCTATTGTTTCGATATTTATGAATCACTCTGTATAACAAGTGTATGATTGCTGCTTAACATCAATATGTTTCTATCATACTTGTGAAAGCATATCATATATAATTTTAAATTTTAAATGATAACTCTTTTGTTGATTTTATTAGCCATTTTAAGAGCTATCCATATTCTGACCGCAATATGGGCAATAGTATTATAAGGGTGTTTTTAAATCACAGTTACTTAAGTACGTTGGGTAAAATATTACAGGAATTATTTTTGTAGAATAACATCGTAATTTCCATCTGAACGTCCACCAAAACTCTGTTTATATTTCTAAAAATACATAAATATGGGGATGGCAACGACCGAGGCTATGGCTTCAACTTTTATTGCTCTTAAATCACTTCCTAAAATCACTCAATGTAATTTGTTACATATCAGAAAAAGAAGTAAAAAGTACATTCGGATAAACTTTATTTGAAATACAAATGTTGTTCAATTTAACGTCTTTAAAAAAATTTCGAATGCTTTTTTTTTTTTTTAAACTATCAAAACAATGAATATTTGTTTACTTTGATAGTGTTAAATAGCTACTGTCAAGGAATCCTCAATTAGAAATGAAAAATAAATGCTTAAACGAAAAATAAAAAGCATATTCATCATAAGATCAGATTGCCCATAAGATACTTGCATGAGATTTCATAAGATCTTTGCGGCTGAACTGTAATTTGTCATACGAAAAGAGATATTCGTTTTATGTTCAAGATAAAATGAATAAATTAAATATATATGAGTAAAATAATTTCGCTTTCTAAGATACAATAGTTAGTTTGAATAAAAAATGTCCTCTGAAAATTTAAATTATATATAGATATGAATATCCTTTATGAGAGAAATTGAAGTAAACTGTAATTGAAATAGTTTGATTTGCCAATCCCAAAACCTTCTTTTACCTCATGCATCTTAAAAATTTAAAAAATAGTTACAAAAGTTAATACTTCAAATCTTACTAGTTCAGCATTATAACAACTGTGACTCTCATCTTAAATTTCTGATTCGGGCAATTAATCGGAGTAAAAACGAAATAATCAAGATCATGATACTTACTAAAACAAGATTAAATGAATAAATTAAATATATATGAGTAAAATAATTTCGCTTTCAAAGCTACAATAGTTAATTTGAATAAACAAATGTCCTCTTAAATGTTAAAGTATATATAGAGATGAATATCCTTTATGAGAGAAATGGAAGTCAACTGTAATTGAAATAGTTCGATGTGCCAATCCCAAAACCTTCTTTTACCTCATGCATCTTAAAAATTTAAAAAATAGTTACAAAAGTTAATACTTCAAACTTACTAGTTCAGCATTATAACAACTGTGACACTCATCTTAAATTTCTGATTCGGGCAATTAATCGGAGTAAAAACGAAATAATCAAGATCATGACATTTACTAAAACAAGATTATTCGTTATTCTGTTGTACGTCAGCTGTTTTCGATTAGTCGGCTTAGCAGGATGCAAAAGTTTTCGTCGCTGAAGAGCCGCCGATAGGCAACAGAACTACAAAAAATCGAGAAAATTACTCTAGACTTTCAGTTCCATTTTCCGGCGGAATATTTCTCAAAACCTTCTTTTACCTCCTACATCATAAAATTAAAAAAAATAGTTACAAAAGTTAATACTTCAATCTTACTAGTTCAGTATTATAACAACTGTGACTCTCATCTTAAATTTCTGATTCGGACAATTAATCGGAGTAAAAACGAAATAATCAAGATCATGATTTTTACTAAAACAAGATTATTCGTTATTCTGTTGTACGCCAGCTGTTTGCGATTAGTCGGCTTAGCAGGATGCAAATGTTTTCGTCGCTGAAGTGCCGCCGATAGGCAACAGAACTATAAAAAATCGAGAAAATTACTCTAGTCTTTCAGTTCCATTTTCCGGCGGAATATTTCTCAAAACCTTCTTTTACCTCATGCATCTTAAAATGAAAAAAAAAAATAGTTACAAAATTAATACTTCAATCTTACTAGTTCAGTATTATAACAACTGTGACTCTCATCTTAAATTTCTGATTCGGACAATTAATCGGAGTAAAAACGAAATAATCAAGATCATGACATTCACTAAAACAAGATTATTCGTTATTCTGTTGTACGTCAGCTGTTTGCGATTAGTCGGCTTAGCAGGATGAAAATGTTTTCGTCGCTGAAGAGCCGCCGATAGGCAACCGAACTACAAAAAATCGAGAAAATTACTCTAGTATTTCAGTTCCATTTTCCGGCGGAATATTTCTCAAAACCTTCTTTTACCTCATGCATCTTAAAATTTAAAAAAATAGTTACAAAATTAGTACTTCATTATTACTAGTTCAGTATTATAACAACTGTGACTCTCATCTTAAATTTCTGATTCGGACAATTAATCGGAGTAAAAACGAAATAATCAAGATCATGATTTTTACTAAAACAAGATTATTCGTTATTCTGTTGTGCGCCAGCTGTTTGCGATTAGTCGGCTGAGCAGGATGCAAATGTTTTCGACGCTGAAGAGCCGCCGATAGGCAACAGAACTACAAAAAATCGAGAAAATTACTCTAGTCTTTCAGTTCCATTTTCCGGCGGAATATTTCTCAAAACCTTCTTTTACCTCATGCATCTTAAAATTTAAAAAAAATAGTTACAAAATTAATACTTCAATCTTACTAGTTCAGTATTATAACAACTGTGACTCTCATCTTAAACTTCTGATTCGGACAATTAATCGGAGTAAAAACGAAATAATCAAGATCATGATTTTTACTAAAACAAGATTATTCGTTATTCTGTTGTATGCCAGCTGTTTGCGATTAGTCGGCTTAGCAGGATGCAAATGCTTTCGTCGCTGAAGAGCCGCCCATAGGCAACAGAACTACAAAAAATCGAGAAAATTACTCTAGTCTTTCAGTTCCATTTTCCGGCGGAATATTTCTCAAAACCTTCTTTTACCTCATGCATCTTAAAATTAAAAACATAGTTACAAAATTAATACTTCAATATTACTAGTTCAGTATTATAACAACTGTGACTCTCATCTTAAATTTCTGATTCGGACAATTAATCGGAGTAAAAACGAAATAATCAAGATCATGACATTCACTAAAACAAGATTATTCGTTATTCTGTTGTACGTCAGCTGTGTGCGATTAGTCGGCTTAGCAGGATGCAAATGTTATCGTCGCTGAAGAGCCGCCGATAGGCAACAGAACTACAAAAAATCGAGAAAATTACTCTAGTCTTTCAGTTCCATTTTCCGGCGGAATATTTCTCAAAACCTTCTTTTACCTCATGCATCTTAAAATTTAAAAAAATAGTTACAAAATTAGTACTTCATTATTACTAGTTCAGTATTATAACAACTGTGACTCTCATCTTAAATTTCTGATTCGGACAATTAATCGGAGTAAAAACGAAATAATCAAGATCATGATTTTTACTAAAACACGATTATTCGTTATTCTGTTGTACGCCAGCTGTTTGCGATTAGTCGGCTTAGCAGGATGCAAATGTTTTCGTCGCTGAAGAGCCGCCGATAGGCAACAGAACTACAAAAAATCGAGAAAATTACTCTAGTCTTTCAGTTCCATTTTCCGGCGGAATATTTCTCAAAACCTTCTTTTACCTCATGCATCTTAAAATTAAAAAAAAAATAGTTACAAAATTAATACTTCAATCTTACTAGTTCAGTAGTATAACAACTGTGACTCTCATCTTAAATTTCTGATTCGGACAATTAATCGGAGTAAAAACGAAATAATCAAGATCATGATTTTTACTAAAACAAGATTATTCGTTATTCTGTTGTATGCCAGCTGTTTGCGATTAGTCGGCTTAGCAGGATGCAAATGTTTTCGTCGCTGAAGAGCCGCCGATAGGCAACAGAACTACAAAAAATCGAGAAAATTACTCTAGTCTTTCAGTTCCATTTTCCGGCAGAATATTTATCAAAACCTTCTTTTACCTCATGCATCTTAAAATTTAAAAAAATTGTTACAAAATTAATACTTCAATCTTACTAGTTCAGTATTATAACAACTGTGACTCTCATCTTAAATTTCTGATTCGGACAATTAATCGGAGTAAAAACGAAATAATCAAGATCATGATTTTTACTAAAACAAGATTATTCGTTATTCTGTTGTACGTCAGCTGTTTGCGATTAGTCGGCTTAGCAGGATGCAAATGTTTTCGTCGCTGAAGAGCCGCCGATAGGCAACAGAACTACAAAAAATCGAGAAAATTACTCTAGTCTTTCAGTTCCATTTTCCGGCGGAATATTTCTCAAAACCTTCTTTTACCTCATGCATCTTAAAATTTAAAAAAAATAGTTACAAAATTAATACTTCAATCTTACTAGTTCAGTATTATAACAACTGTGACTCTCATTTTAAATTTCTGATTCGGACAATTAATCGGAGTAAAAACGAAATAATCAAGATCATGATTTTTACTAAAACAAGATTATACGTTATTCTGTTGTATGCCAGCTGTTTGCGATTAGTCGGCTTAGCAGGATGCAAATGTTTTCGTCGCTGAAGAGCCGCCGATAGGCAACAGAACTACAAAAAATCGAGAAAATTAGTCTTTCAGTTCCATTTTCGGGCGGAACATTTCGAAATTTTAAGAATGATCAGCTTGCTATAGTCAAATATATATATATATATACAGGGTGATTCAGCTCGTCGGTGACAAACTTTAAGGATCGATAGAGCACACCTAGACGAACATTTTTGAATAGGGAATGTAGGGTCCCTGACGCGATGGTAAGGCGCTAGGCGCTTTCGAAAATTTGGGTGCCGAAATTCGAAACGTCATAAAAACTAGGGAAATGGTTAGATTTTCTTGCTTGTTGCGTCGAAATGATTCTGTTTGTTTAGACTTTCTTCAGTACCAATTTGATAAGCGTATCTCTTAAAACATGGATAGGGGGCGCTGCAGACTTTGGAGAGCTAGACAACAACTTTAAGCCCGTTATTTTGATAATTTAACACATGCTCGCCAAAGTTTATACTCTAACTTAAAGTTTGAACCCAAAAGTAGAGCCCTGCAAAAAGCGTAAGAGCCGGAATAAAATGTCAAAGTACAGGGTGGTCGAAACTCGAAGGCTCCTAGGAGATAAACAAACAGATTTCTTGACTTATGGCATGCATTTTCATGATTCTGTTTGCTGGGGCTCTCTGAAACTCAGTTGAACGGTACAAAAAGAAACATCGATAGGGGGCGCTTTGGGCAAAAAACATAATTCGTTGACATTTCGGACGCTAACTGGAAACGGGGCGCTACGATCAGTTAGAAACAAAACAAGAGAGTAATTTACTTATCATAAGAAGCTATTAAAACTGCAGTTTGTTTGTTTTTTTTAACAAACATAGCTGGTTTCAATCATGCACAATGCGCGCAATAAAATTTACATAAGGTGCTTTTTGCTGATTTATGCAAAAGATATCGTACCATATCGATATGCAAAAGATACGTAATGCGTAGACGACAACGCGAGATGACGTAGTTGTATGCGCAGACACGTCTTTTGAACGTGCGGTACCTACTTAAGCTTCGGGTTACTTGTCTGCAGATCGGTAGTAGGATGGGACGGTACACAAACTCTGAATTGGCTGACATGCATTTGGCGTATGGCGCTGCTGGTTGTAATGGACGAGCCGTTCAGCGGTTGTACGCCGAGCGTTACCCCAACAGGCAAATCCCCTGCCATGCCTTCTTCGCTCGAGTACACCAGAGGTTGTCCACAACGGGATCTTTCGACGGAGGCAGGCCTGAACGGGAGCGATCAGTGAGCACCCCCGACAACGAAGAGGCTGTGCTTAACCTGGTTGAGGACAACCCAGGTCTTAGCACGAGAGATATCGCCAGACATGTTGGCATTTCGCAAGCAACTGCGTGGCGCATCTTACGTTCCCGGAATCTGCACCCCTACCACATCCAGCGGGTGCAGTTGCTCAGAGAGCAGGATTTTGGCCCTCGAGTGGAATTCTCAAGATGGTACTTGGCGATGAGATCCAGGGATCCCCGTTTTGTAAACAGCATTTTGTTTACGGACGAGTCCACCTTCAGCCGGGAGGGAATGTGGAACGCCCACAACAGTCATGTGTGGTGTGATGAAAATCCACATGAAACCAGAAGCCGAGCAGCCCAGGAGCGTTTCTCAGTAAATGTGTGGGCCGGCATTCTGGGGGATTGCCTCATTGGCCCTTATTTGTTACCTGAACGGCTGACAGGTGGAAATTACCTGATTTTCCTGGATCAACTGCTGCCGCAGCTTCTGGATGAGGCGCACGTACCCGAAGGTTCGCGTCGCCAGATGTGGTTCCAGCACGATGGAGCTCCGGCCCATTACACGAACGACGTGCGTCTCCATCTAAACGCAAGGTATGGGCAGCGGTGGATCGGGCGTGGGGGTCCAGTTCACTGGCCTGCCCGATCACCAGACCTCACCTGCTTGGATTTCTTCCTTTGGGGTTACCTGAAGGCCGAGGTATACCATACACCTGTCAGCAGTGCTGAAGAACTTGTGGCGCGCATTGTGGCAGCTGCAGGGCAGATCAGAGATACTCCTGGCATTGTTGGAAACACACACTCCTCAATGCGACGGAGGTGCGAAGCCTGCATCATGGCCCAAGGTCGAAATTTCGAGCATCTTCTGTAGTGTTATTTTTTGTAAATAAATTTCCAGTATCATTGATGTTTTTGGTCTAAATTTATTCAGAAGTGTTGAGCAGAGGTAGAAAATGTGTTTTCATTATTACTAACTGATCGTAGCGCCCCGTTTCCAGTTAGCGTCCGAAATGTCAACGAATTATGTTTTTTGCCCAAAGCGCCCCCTATCGATGTTTCTTTTTGTACCGTTCAACTGAGTTTCAGAGAGCCCCAGCAAACAGAATCATGAAAATGCATGCCATAAGTCAAGAAATCTGTTTGTTTATCTCCTAGGAGCCTTCGAGTTTCGACCACCCTGTACTTTGACATTTTATTCCGGCTCTTACGCTTTTTGCAGGGCTCTACTTTTGGGTTCAAACTTTAAGTTAGAGTATAAACTTTGGCGAGCATGTGTTAAATTATCAAAATAACGGGCTTAAGGTTGTTGTCTAGCTCTCCAAAGTCTGCAGCGCCCCCTATCGATGTTTTAAGAGATACACTTATCAAATTGGTACTGAAGAAAGTCTAAACAAACAGAATCATTTCGACGCAACAAGCAAGAAAATCTAACCATTTCCCTAGTTTTTATGACGTTTCGAATTTCGGCACCCAAATTTTCGAAAGCGCCTAGCGCCTTACCATCGCGTCAGGGACCCTACATTCCCTATTCAAAAATGTTCGTCTAGGTGTGCTCTATCGATCCTTAAAGTTTGTCACCGACGAGCTGAATCACCCTGTATATATATATATATACATATATATATGTTACGAAACAATTTAATGGGTGTTGTTGAAATGTCACGTCGTGCTTTTACAACATATTAATAGATTCATACCACATTTTAATCAGCCGTTGGTGATATTGTAAGCAATCCTACCACTTAGCACAATCATTGCTAGTAAAGGTGTCAACTCTGTTAAGATTTAGCAGCTGTAGAGCGATGCTAAAATTTGTAGAGTCCAATCAAACACTTATTATTTCATTATGAAAACAAGGTAGGTTAGGCCGCGTGAGTGGTGAAAACAGGCGTATGAAGAAATCGTGGGTTTTCCCAATTAAACACATGGAAACGTAGTCATAGGAAAATTGTTTATTCCATCAGAACATGCCAACACTAAACAATTCCCGCAGGATGAGAAATCAGAGCATTCCACTCGAGAATAAACTAGTTACTCATGCTAAATAGATGTTAATTCACGAAATGAATATTCTACATGGCTAAGGACACCGGGTAACAGGTTGTGTAAACAATCAAACAGCACAAAGTCTCTGGTTCTGGGCTCATGCTCTCGCTATTTATGAGAATGAGTGGAGGAACTCCGATTGAAAAGGAAACTTCAGGCTAAACCAACCAAAATCACAAACGAGCCTCGAAGTGAAACTGGGATCCGACACTCAGCCAATGGAGAGCGATCAAGAAACGTCAAAGGAAAGAATCCCGGCGCCGCTAATAGAATGATTTCGATGTGAAAAGGCTGACGGTTCGCGAGCGGGAAAATGTGATGAAATAGAGTAAAAATGTCAAAATGGCTTTGACAAACATTCGAAAAATAAATAACTGCTTTCAGAACTTTACAGTTTGGTAGACGATAAAAATTAATGAAGGGATTAAAAGTTTAGATTACGTTTTGGAATAAATCTATTATTAAGATACGCGTTTTAAAATTATAGGAATTTAATTAGAAATAAATAATAGAGCGTAATAAAAAAAGTAAATAATGAATAGGTCGGCAATTTAGAATAATTTAAATGAATAGTAAAAGTAAAATTTTTATATAACATATACTATATAAAATTTTATATAACATATACACACTTTTCGATGGTACAATAACGAAAATGGCACGAAAATCGCTATTACAGCCCTCCTTTCTAGCGTAATATTTCCAAATTCAACAAGGACCTGCTTGCAATAACTAAGTATATATATATTATGTATATAAATTATATGCATAATTTCATACACTTTCAGATGTTACAATAACGAAAATGACACAAAAATTGCTATTACAGAGCCGATTCCCGGCTAAATATTTCCATATTTAACAAGGACCTGATGCAATAACCAAAAACATATACATGAAATTTGGTTAAATTCTATGCATAATTTTCTATACATTTTGATTGCATAAAGACGACACACGAGTGATAGACAGACATTTGGTATAAACATGTTTTGGGGTCTCTGTCGAAAATCGGAAGTCGAAAAAATTTCGATTACAATACTTTCATCTCATCTTTCTTCAGAAAGTAAAAATAGAATTTCAAAGCAGTTCTATGTATGTGTGACATTTATAAAACAGAAAATTTTACAAGTAAAATAGGCTTAATAATAGAAGGACGGGAAATTTTACTCACATTTTATACAAATATTTCGCACCAGAATTTTTATTTTAAATTATTAACTTATTTATTTAAACACCCCCTTTTTTTTCTTTGTGTCTTTTAAACTAATTTTATAAAGAAATTTCTGGTTCTAAACCAAAGTATATTTATTCGGTAGCGGTCAAAATAACCGCTCGCCGTCTTTCTAGTGTTAAAGATATTTTCATTAAACATTACCGAATTAATTATTAAAAAGCAGAAAATCAATGTTTAAAAATGCACAAATAATACGTGAAAAGCGGCAAACAGCTGTTTCGAATCTACTAGCGACATTCTTGTTCTGTGCAAGATAGACCAAGACACAGCGAGCTAAAAAAATGCAAGGTTGAGCAAAATGACAGAGATCGCCGGCTTATATACCCGCGAAGGGTAGCGAATCCGCCAAAAACAACCAATGGGACAGAAGCAGATGAAACGACTGAATGAACAAGTATCGACATCTACTGGAGAACGAGATAAAAAGAAACCAAAAAGGGGGAAATTAAGTTAATGCTTTCCAAATACTTGGAAAATCATGAGTACTAGATAAGTCATTTACTAAAGAGTGAGAATTTTTAATGATGTGGTAAATTTCCCAAAAATCAAGATCAAGGTTAGAAGAACATTTCTGGATAATGATGGCTGAGGAAAAATTGAAAGACCAACAATATTGGGCAATAGATGAACGTTTAAGCTCCTGATTTTTAACATAACATTCATGCTCTTTTAAACGAAATCTAAGAGCACGTTTAGTCTGGCCAATATAATATAGACCACACAGGCAAGAGATTTGGTAAATACCACAGTAAAAACGTTCAATGAAAATCAGTAATTTCCTCACCCTTTCAAAATTTCTTAATTAACGTCATGACGATACTCTTGTTTTTTTATAAAAAAAATCCATACCCATGCCAATTGCACATAGACATTACTTGATTAATTTTGCAATGGGTAATGATTTTAGATATTATGGAGGGGCGGTAACTATGCGATAGTTTGTGTAATTAAACAATTTTTATACTCCTATCCATCGTTCATTTGAGGCATATTTATTGAAAAGCAACTGACTTTTCAGTTGAAAGTCAAAGTAAGGGATGAGGATTATTTATATTGAGGATATTATTTTGCACAAGATAATGAGTTTGGATATTATGGAGGGGCGGTAACTGTGCGATAGTTTGTGTAATTAAAATTTTTTTATACTCCTATCCATCGTTCATTTGATGCATATTTATTGAAAAGCAACTGACTTTTCAGTTGAAAGTCAAAGTAAGGGATGAGGAAAGTTAGAAAAATAAAATAGATATTTTCTGTCTTGCCCCTTATCAAATAATATCGTTAGCGATAATTATAATTCGACAGTTCTTATAGGCAGCCTATTCCATTACTTTTAAATATATGTGAGCATAACATTTTTACAACTTGTATGCATTTAATTGATTTTTTGTATGAAAATCTGTAACGTTACTAAATTTTTTCTTGGAAACAGGGATTCCAAGAACTTTTTATATAACGTCAACGACAAAAATTCATGTAACAGATACACTTTGCACCGTAAATAAAAAAAAAATCTGTAATATTACTAAGAATGTTTTAACCTCTTGAGGGTTTGAACTCCCTTAACCTCTTGAGGAAATGAAGATTTACACCAGAAAAAAATTACGAAATTTTACTTTTTAACTTTGGTGGGAAAAAGCAGTAAAATTGCTTTTCCTTATTTCGAAATATATATATTTTTAATTTTCCGGTGGGAATTCAGCATTACACAAACGCAATTGCTTGGATGGCTAGAACTTTTTACATAACTGCAACCCGGGTTATAGATAAAAGTTTATTAATATTACTGTAATTTTAATAGATTCTGTAATAATACCGATTTCTGTCGTTTAATAAAACTAGTTTTGTAGATGCACATCTTTTTTTGTACAGTGTACAGACAAAATTTTAGTAAGCATACAAATTTCTGTAACTTTGCATCTGTAGAATTACAATTTTTTTTATTATTATTATTACAGTGAAAACGCGTGAAAGACGTTTAAACCTGAATGAAATAATTATTATCTAATTCACTTAAAATAAGTATGTCTTCGGGATGGGTTACATTTAATATGTAAAGATAAATATTCCTGATACTGAATTGCAACAAATTACAACATTAATACCCTTTTTTAAATGTTCCTACTTATTAACCAATATCTAGCAGAATGCTTGCATTTCTTTAAAATATTCTCATACACACACACAAGTAAGCACAATTACACGTATAATGAACACAGAAATTTATTTCATATTAGTTTCACTGCTGCAGAGATGTGATTTAATCATGTTTAAAAATTCAAGTCAGTATTTGAAACTAAAAAAAAAAAAAAAAAAAAAAAAAAAAATCCCCCTCCTCTATTTGTAATAATGCCGATTTTTTAGATATTTGAACTTGAGATTTAATCTAGCTGAATTTTCTTTCATTCATAACGTTTTCTGTTGTAGAGCCTGGCAAACACGTATCCAAAAAATATTATCAATAAAAGAAATAAAATAATTTAATAATACACATTATAGGATTGCAATCTCACACTCAAATCTTATACATGTCTTTTTTATATTTTTCTATGTGTCGGAATATTTTTTGTATTATAAAAAGTCTGATGCTCTAATGATATAATATGGTGAATAATATAATAAATTTCTTACAAATTTAAAGGACAAAATATTGCAAAATAGAATATTTTTATATATTTAATATTTAATATGTAAGATTTAAGTACTTTTTTAATTAGTTTTAAAATATTTATTTTGTTATTTCATTTTACAACAATAATTTGAAATGTAAAACTTATATAATTATTTTTAATATTATAATTCTATGTGAAAGAATTAAACTCTACAGATTTTTTTTTCCGGATATATTCGCGCATATTTTTATGACGGTTTTTTATGCGTGTAGATTTCTGACCGCTGTGAGTTCGATGCCGAAAAATGCAAAATAAGTAAAACATTTCATATATATATTCCAATCATGTTTTACAATGAACAAATTGAAAATTATATAAATTATATCAATTTTCTTAAATTTTTAATTTACTTTATTGTGTCAAATCATATGAATGATTTTGTGAAAACAAAACAATCCATTTAGACTTCCTTAAATGTGTTTTATTAAAATACATAATTCTAAAACGAAGTACTTTCAGTAATCAAATATTGCTCATTATTTAGGTTAAAATTTTTTAACACAGATGTCGAGTTCAGTCATTTATATTTAATGGACTGTTCCAAAATTCAAACTGAAGTGGTGGGTGGAGATAATTTTATTCCAAGTAAATTATACCAAATCTTGGGAATGGTGTATGATAATGTGTTATTACACGAATAGGTAGTTCGACATATAATTTAAATTGATTCTATTATAAATTTTGATAACCCGATAACTTCTTTATGATTTCAATTTTCTAAAACTCAATCATAATCTACTTCCATTGGCGTTCGAAATCTGTTTAGTTTAATATATACACCGTGTTCTGCTAACCGCTATTTGAATTTTCGTGATGGCATATCGACATAATCGATTTTCTTCTTATTATATGTTATCGTTACAGGGATTAAATATACGTCTGTGGAATCTTCTATAAGGATAGAATCAATACAACTATGAAGTTTTACGTTTAATTTAATAAAGGGGAAAGTTATATTGTATTTAAAGTTATATTCTATATCTTTAATTTATACATTAAACATCCACATAAACCTAGAAAATATTAAATTGTGTGTAGTTTTACTTCATTAGATTTGAATTTACTATTGTTAATAGTTCCAATTGGGTTTGTAAAATGATCTTGCTAATAAACTTAAAAGGAAAATCATTATCACTTGCTACATTTATAATGACGTTCAACGACTGACAAATATGTTTCTCAGTACAAACTTTAAACGCTCTTTTAATGTAAGATCTGTATGCTTTAGCTTTATAATTAATTGGAGATAAACTATTAACTGGAATGTTATTATTTGGTCGAATTTTTTCCAGTAATCTTTACTTTCAATGGCCAGCTTGGAAGTAGTACACATTCAAATAACACACATATTCAAATAACTAGATTATCACTATTTCTGATAAGTTGAATAGTTTTTCACGTGCTGTAAAATATTACAAAAAAAAAAAATGCACATTCTCAGGTTAAACTTGTGAGCATTTAGATTAATTTCAATTTTACTTATCACTGTATGCTTAATAAAACAATACTAAATGTTAACATAACTATGGTGGAAGAAAAACCATTTAAATTCCCCAGCATATTATTTTACCATGTTGTGACTTAGAGAGAATGGGTTATCAAAAATTAACTAGCATGGGAATGGAAAATATTAACAGGCAACTACAACCTCGTAAATTATCTTTTTTTAATTAAGATAAATATATTTAAAAAAATCTAAACAAAAACACTATATACACTATAATTATATATTCACATTTGTTTAATAAAATTGTTTAAGAAATTTTACTATTAATACTTAATAAATGAATTTTAAAAATGAAAATAAAATGTAATAGGATTTAATCTAAAATATAAATTTTTATAATAACAATGGCATAACAGAAATTAAACCTTTTGATCTCCAAAGAGGGCGTTCGAGCATGCAAAGCCTTCCATACCGCGAATCACACATGGATACTCATAACAAAATATTAACATCGCTAACGAGTATAACCCAACATCAATGATAATTCTTCCTGTGATTGAAGTGTGTAGGGACCTAATCTCGCACAAACCTTATATATCGAACGGCGCAATCGAGCTAGACGTTTGCACTGTGCTATGTCTCTCAACTTTTGTTTAAGTTTCACTGGTTCGATTACTGACACATCCCACCCGTCTACATCGTTATTACAACAATAAATCTCTTTCATACATTCAGACTTATGCACATTTATATAAGTATAATGACATTCATAATGCTAAAATTAATGATTTTAGTGAAATTTAGTTTAGTCTTAAATAAACATATCAGAACAGTTTAATTTAAAGAACAATTTCAACCATGCAGATACACTAAATTATAATGAAATATGATTACATTTAACGTTAGGGATTTATTTGGAAGTAATAAAGGATTTTTCAATGTACATTCGAATCGCAATCAGTGTTTCACTATTTGCGTTTTGGTACACTCTTATACTGCGATGTGTTTATTTATTGCATGCAATGGAAATTGTTTAACACTAGAACCGCGGAGCGGGTCAATTTGACCCGAAACGATGTTTAATTTGTCACCGCGCCAAAAATAATTATTGGAAAAACATTTCATTTTCTGACTTTTAATATTTTAAGTAAGCAACAACTTATCAAATGTAAAAACACACAACATAAATAAATTTCCAATTATAACAAATTATACCTAGAACCGCTAGGCGGTCAGTTTGACCCGTTACATGTATTTTATGCATAAATGAGTAAAAACAGATGCATTTTCTCAGAAGTAACAACATATATCCTCTATGTAAAGTAGTAGTCGGATGCAATGGAAAATTAGAACAGATATTTAGAAGAATTCTTGAAGTCTGTTTTATTCTACATTTATTGTAAATATAGAGGAAAAGGTCCAAATACCCGCTAAGGTCCAAATACCGGCTACTAGGTGTTCTGAGAACTGAGCGCAGCGCAGTCTAGCGGTGATAGGCAGAGTTTGTAACTTTAATTGAGAGAAGAAAGTTACGAAAAGTACGTCGCTGAAGTCTGTGTCATTTACAAATAGTAAATGCAAAAGTGTCGAATCTACGTAATCTGGTACATCAAAAGTTTTTCAGACATGTGTTTCTCATTTTTTTAAAAATATACTGATCGTATATTGGCTTGAATTGTTGATTAAGTTATTTTCTACACATATTTAGCTCTCAATTGCCGCTCGCACAGCATTGGTATTTTATTATATGAATGAGTTACACCGGTTTTAATTTAAACATAGCAGTGGTCCGAATACCGGCTATCTAGAGTGGTCTAAATACCGTCTAGCCGGTATTTGAACCCCTCTCGGTTGCTCTGCTTGAAGGGGAGGAAATTAAATTAATTTAAATTGTTCAGAAATAGTCCCCGTCCCATTTCGCAATATGAAAAAAAGCAACAATGGCCGTAATTCTTCAGGACCGACACTGGTTACCGGATCACTTTCAAAAAAAGAGCTGTTGGACACTACAAAATTGCCTGTAATAAATGCGAAGAGAAAGAAAAAAAATGACGGAGTAAACCAGGCGAAAGAGGTAGAAATTTGATTTTAACCGTCTCGCTGCTCAACCCGAGATTTTCTCGGGCATCGTAAAAGTAGCAAAATTTGCGCAACCCGAGATTTCCTCGGCGATGCATTTTTTCCGTCTAATTAATCCTCCTTGATTATTCCCACCAGTTATTTTTTTATTGTAAATTATGCCTTATTTAATCGGAGCATTTTCCCGGTTAAATTAGATAAAAACCTTCGTTTTGAAAAACCGGTGACAAAAGAATAAAAATTCTTAAAAGACGCTCGTCGCGAAGGGGTTAAATACGCAATTTTTGAAGCTATTTTGATAAAACAATTACGCAGCAAGAGGGCTAAAAAAGTGAAAAAGAAAAATATCCAACAGAGGAATATGATAAATTTGTGTCTTCTGCATGGGTGCTTTCTCTGTGGACAAGAATGGGGGAGGGGATTCTGGGTCCAATGTTAAGAATGCGGTATGTGGGCTGATAGGGACTATACCGACGCAGAGAGTGATATTATGCTTTTGATTTTTTCAGATAAAATAATTCTCATTTCAATCAGCAAGCGCTTTTTTTTTTGTTTTACACGTTAAAAAACAAAATTAGAAACATAATGGGAAGAAAACTGTGAGAGATAGTCGTAAAGAATTTTTGAAATTTGACAAAAATACTTATTTATTAAAAATTGCGCATTTTTTCTTTGCATAAGAAATGTTATTAATCAATACAATTTATTAAAATAATATTCTTATTGCTTAATATTTGTCATTAGCTCTATTTGTGTGAGCTTTTGGAAAAAAAAAAAACTTAGGTAGCCGGTATTTAGACCCCATTTTAAAAACTCAAAATTTGAAGACTTTCAGAATTTGCTTCTTATAAACGGAAAACAACTTTTAAACTGATTTTTATTCTCTAAACAGGTGTAAGACGCGTCAAGGTACCCTGCTATCACTTTTTATTTTATTAATTTTGAAAATTGTATGATATAGATTGAAAACAAAAGTGGTAGCCGGTATTTAGACCTTTTCCTCTAGATATGATGTCATGACGTTGTACTCTTACAATGCCAAAAGACAAATTTCGTGAAATAATGGGAATCTTATAGTTCGATATAATATCAAACCGATCAAGCCATCTAGAGACGGGCAAATCTGCCCTGATTTCTGATATCTGTCATCATTTCATTGAAATTTGAAAAACTAACTATACATCAGGTCTTATAAAGCTTGCAAAGGCATTGAAATACAAAAAACCAACTTTGTAGGAACAGTAAAACTCTCAAGAAAAGAAATATCAGTCTCTGTAAAAATGTCAAAATCGGAATTGCATGCGACTAGTACGCTCACCCATAAGCACTTTAGCCTAAATTTTTAACGGCGAAATAATATATATATATATATATATATATATATATATATATTGTTTCTGAGTAGTATACTGCATCCAAACACTGGTCTTAGACAATTCTAAAAAACTACCTGATACAGTTGTTTACTGCAATGCAACTATATTCGGTATAAATGTGATAGACTAGATTGACCAGGATGTATACTGTTAAGTCTGCTTCACGTAGGTGGCTGAGGTATGTATTTTACATTTGCAACTATCAATTCTTGGGTTCTATACAAAGTCGTAACTACAAATTCTATTAGTAGACGACAATTTATTCAAGACTTAGTTGGAGAATTGGGAGAAAAATACGTTCTTTATCGGCAAAAAATTGTGTCATTTGGGTGTGGAGCAACCATTAAAAACCACGGAAAACCACAAACATAGCATAAACGAGTCCAGTGTCACACTTTAAAATGGGAAAATGAAACTCAATATATTTGTTCATAACATAATGCAACAACATTTAACAAACGTACAAAACTTATTGCAAAGTTTTGAATGCAATGTACACTATAAATTGGATTAAATAAATCTCTAAAACTAGTAATTAACTCGTATATATTTTTTTATTTCCTTGAAGTATTCTTAGAAATTATCTCTGGACATATTTGAATGAGATAATCTATTTTATGTTAAAGTTATGAAGTCTAAGTTTATTTTTGTTTAAAATATATGCTATTATACTTAAGAAAATAAAATGTCGAATAATCACTTTCTAAAATTTTGTTAATCTCTGCTAATTTATATATCAAATTTAATGTAAATGCATTCAAAAATTGATTATTATATGAAAATATACTATTTCAGTTAATTAAATTAAACATTAATGAATATTTATATATTTTTTTCCATCTAGGGTCAAACTGACCCGCTCCACGGTTCTAGGTATACTGAAAGTACCGCGTTTCTAGTGTTAAAGAAATTGCTTATGGAAAACATTAAATGTATATGTATATACATATCAATCATATCAATTCAAAAAACCCTTAACGGGTTAAAAGTTTGTGACACAGCACTTTATCTTATTGCTATATGAATTTTAAATGTGGAACTTAAAATAACGATATCAAATTTAAACTGACGCTATAATATTTATTTCATCATTTTATTTTTGTTTTATTTATAATTGCATGTGTAAGAATTAATTTAAATTTAAAAGGATGTATAAAACTTTATTCATTGATGATTTATCATTCACATCTTTCATAAATTCAAAATATGAGTTTTAAAAGATATGATATCAAAATTAAGTGACGCCTTGATGTGGCTTTAACAAATTTGTTTTAAAATTAAATTTTAAGTGCTTTCGGTTTGGCTAAATATATTTACACATCTAACCAAAACTTTTCATTTTCCAATGCACTGTTAAAAATAGTACTCTCACTGAACCTATACAACGCAATGTAATGTATTTATATGAATAAATTGATTTATCTTTTGTGCCACGCTATCCAAAATCAAAAGTAAAATTTATGTAAATGATTCCTTTGCGTCATAATATTCATTTGCATACATTTTGCTTAGTTTGGATTCAATGACGCAAAGAAATCATTTACAGAAATTTTACTTTCGATTTCGGACTGTGTTATTTGATTCTTTTAAGAACTTTTTAGTAAGATATGGAAGTAATATACAAAATGGGGGGGGGGGGTATGGTTTGTTTCACAGATAGTGAAAGCTTTGTTAAATTTTACTATGTAAAAAGTAAGCACAGGAGAACAGCGAAGATAGTACTTTCGTCACAGAATTTGACCCCGAAAAAAGCACTTGGTTCGTGGGACTAGTGCCCCCAGCCTGGGGATCACGTGATTGATTGGATGCAGTTTCAATTTTCAATTATAGATGGCAGCATCATCTGTCATTGTGTATTTTATTATTTTCTTCAATTCAAAGTCTCAAAAAATCTCAGAGTCTCAAAAAATTGTATCATAATTACAATAAATATGAATGAAAATAAGAAAAACAGTTGGTTGATAAAGATATAGGTTTTGTTTTGTTTTCTTTTTAAATTTAAGTTCATAGCAAAAACCATAAATTTCTATCAAATTGACACATTTTCGAGTAAGTTTTAATCATAAAATTTGTGCATTAAAAGAAAGGTTTTTCTCACTAAAAGTTTTTAAAAAATAATGCATCATTTTATGATTTTTTTTTTTTTTTGTTAATTAAAATAGGCATTATCGTTTGAATCGTTTATGGCTACAACAAAGACATTATGTAAACTACAATTTAAAGTAATATTTAAAATGCAGGAATTTGAATTGAAAAATGCCTTTTTAAAAATATTAGAATTTCATCCTAAATTTCAAATATTTCAGCATGGAGCAGGAAAATATGAAAGTTGCGTTGCATTTGTAAAAATAAATATACGTATTATAGGTTTATTCTATAAAAATTAAAAAAAAATATTTTGACATACTCATATTACTGAATAGAAGACAATTTGACAAGAAATTAGTTAACAGCTAGTGACAAGATTTTGCTAGTCAGAAAATAATTTTGAATTATTATGTACCACTTTAAACAGCAAATTTTTAATGATTTTATTATGCATAATTTTTGAAAACTAAAAAGAAATATCTAGTGCAAGGTATGATATTTTCAACATATATAAAAAATAAATATGACAGTTAGTTAATAACCTTAACACTAGAAGCGCCAAGTGTTCTCTCTACATAAAAGCGACAACATCAGTCAAATTGACAGCTCAATGAATTAAATGCATATCTTAAATTTTAAATGATTTATCCTTTTTATAATATTTTAATTACATTTACTTATTTCTATTAAGTACTTCTTCAAAGAACAACAGCTTATTTCTATAAAAATATAAAAAAAATTTGTAATGAATTTCTACTTAGCTTTAACAAAACATATTTTATTGTTATTCGAAATTTTCTCAATATTCGAAAATTCACGATACAACTTTTTGAGTGCTGTAAGTGCATTTTCTATATACATAATAGGAACATTTTTTACACACATTTACCTTGCTAGTATTAGAAATTTCATGACCTTGTTTTTTTTTTTTTAATTTAAATGAAGCTGTCTTAAATCCTCCGCTAATTGAAATCTGAAGCTATACCTTGAAATATTTTTACCAGTCAATTCTCGGTATATAACGTAGGTAGATAACTTTTATTCCTGCTAAATCCATAGAAAATATGGAATGAAGAATCACGAATTACGCTTCGTCTGTTTAACAATATCAACTCCACATTTGGTTTTATTGCAGAACTCTACTGTAGCTGAAAGTTTCTTGTTATTTTGTAATTCAAAATTTACATTTGGAAGAAAAATACTGAGTAGTAGTACATTTTTAATTTTTATCCAGATAATCCGTAAGAGTAGTTTCTCCGTTCTACAGTAAAACAGTTTCATACAGCTGGATTTTATTCTTCTTTACTTCATGAGGAATTTCCCATCAATGTATTTTTACTGTGCCGCAAAACTAGATTTTTTTCATTTTATGTCTTTTAGCCAACGACGATGAGGAAAAATAATTGTGCGCTGTTTTGTTTCTACCAGTATTCAGATAAGGGTTTAGAAGATGCATTACTATACTTTTAGTACAGCTTTCTGTTTCGCTTCTTGATTTATCTTTTCTAAGATATGGAAAAGTATTATGCATAAACTTTGAGCCTATATCAACTAGTCTCCAAAAATTGATACTGAATTTGTCTATTTTATTTGTCAGATACTGTATAAAATTATATCTGACTTTGGGTGGAAATAACTGAACATCCACAACTACATTTTTCTCGTCTTATAGGAAATAGCACACTTCTTTATAAAGTTATCCCAAATATATGAAAACATTGTGTCAAAATATTATTCGAAACTGCCTCTACTTCCGTGCATTTCTTTATACGGCGTAACATTGACTCATCCATAAAGTACGTACTTCCAACCACGGGACACATTGTTCCCGATATTTCGTTTTGCATATATCGTTAGACACAGTATTTCTTTCTGTGCTCCATATTTACCATCTGTTGGATTTCACGAAAAGGGAGGAAAGAGGGGCGTTTGTAAAGTATTTCATATTTGAAAGAAACACTAAATGAAAGGAATGTGTAGGGGAAATTTGTTTTGCTTGGCAATCAGTATATTGAGGCAACAAGAAGAAAATGAAGTGAGACATAGGAGAAATAAACAGGTCGAAAGAAAGAAGAAAGCTGTTTCAAACCTATTTTAAACTTTATTTTTCTCCGAAATCGGGCGATATTTTCCATGTGCCGCGTGCATTACACTTAGCAAACAAGGGCTAGACAGGAGAAAAGAAAAGATAAGATTGTACGTATATCCTGTTGCATGGAAACAGTGAATAAAAAAAGATGTGTAGGGAATTTGTTTTTCTAAGAAAATGTGTTTTCTGAGTGAGGAAACAAGATTAATATACATAATTTTACTAGCAGTCAATTTGACTGCTCGTGGCGCTTCTACGTATAACTAAAAATATCTTCGTTAATTTTAATTTCATTCATTTTATATTTGGTAGTAATAATTTTCGAGGTTTTTTAAGAAATTTAAAAAAATGTTGACTTCCTAAGATAGATTTTTTTTTTTAGAAATCAGAGCTGAAGTGGTGAAAACAGTCGAAATGACAGCTCTGGCGCTTTTAGAGTAAATAAATAATTTGTTAATTGTGGAAAATTTCAAAACATTCGAACTCAAAATCAATGAAGGAGGTGCTTTCTGAATTCTTTTCTTGAAATATTTAATGAATATTTACAGATACATGATTCTATACATATTTACAATAAGTATTATCGAATACTTAATCTGGTTTTTCGAAAAAGGGAGACTTAGCCTCATCAACAAACTGTAAAAAAATTACAGCGATCATGCTTTTGAAATCAAAACATCTCTTCCTATCGTTCCAGCAATAAATATCGAAATCGCATTCTAAGATAGGATGAGCACGCCTCGCGCGTCCTTCGTTGCCATAGGGAGCAGAGAAAATTTTTCTCTTCACACTCCCCACCGGAACTCTTAAAGAGTTCACAAATCAAAATTCCATCATAAAATCATAAAAATTCAATTTTTCGTATCAGTGGTTCAGTAATATAATACAATTTTTAAAATTCGAATACAAAATACTAAATATAAGAATTCAAACAATATCTAATTAATCACTTAATTAGTCAAATTCAAAATATCAATAAATACTAAATAAAACACTTTAAATTCAAACAAAGTAAAAATAATGACAGTTAAATAACACACACATTTTTTTTCCGTTAAATCATATACTTACTTATACCAAAATTCAAAAAGATTCTATATATAAATAAGACTAAAAATTAAAAAAAGTGAAAGAAAATATTTAGAGTCCTAAATGCAGAAAAAACAAACTAAATAAATGTCTATAAAAGTTTAAGAATGTTTATAAAAAGTCTGCAAAAAGTCATTTGTTAGTCATTTTGTATTTCAAAGGGATACAAGTGCTGAATGGATCTTTTTAAGATTCCACTCGCTGTTTTTATTTCGTATGAACGAATATTGCCATCTCTTCCAGGAATGGCAGTCTGAATCTTAACAAGTTTCCAAAGAAACTTATTTTTTTGCGTCATGTTGAATCAAAACAACATCGCCCACTTTCAGTGGCGTATGGGCATTGGGAATTTTCAAGGAATGGGCTGTTTTCAAATCCATCAAATATTGTTTTTTCCATTTGGTCCACAATTGTTTCAATAGTAAAGATTGATATTTTTTCTTTTCAGGAGTGTTGATTTCTTTGAACAATCTTTAATTATTTCAAAAAAAATAATAGTAAATGAAAGTTCTTTTTCAAAATTTAAAAAGTGCATTGGGGTAAGAGGTTCTGGTTCATGGCTGTCGCTATATACATACGTCAGTGGTCGCTTATTCAAAACTGCTTCCACTTCTGCCAACAGAGTCGCTAATTCATCATAACTTAAGAGTGCTCTACCAATTACTTTTCTCAAACAGTCTTTGACTGACTTTACTAGTCGCTCATAGAAGCGTCCCCACCATGCAGCTCTTTCTATAATATTCTTCCATATAATTCTCTCTTTTGCAATAAAATTTAAAAATACTTTGCTGTCAGTATGTTGTATAAAATTTCGAGTTCACCTTTGGCATTTTTGAAGGTTTTTGTGTTGTCAGAATAAATAATTTTGGGATTTCCTCGTCTAGCTGTGAATCTTCTGAATGCCATCAAAAAAGAATTTGTTGTCATATCAGACGCGGGCTCCGGGTGAAGATGTCTAGTCACACCGCAAGTAAACAGGACGATGTAATATTTTTGCATTTCTTTAAAATTTCTGATATAGATTGGACCGGCGAAGTCTGAACCGCAGATTGCGAATGGCAGTGCTTCACTAGCTCTGTCTTTTGGTAATGGTGCGGTGATCTGGTCTGCTGCTTTGGAGAAATATTTTTTACATATTATACAATTCTTGATAACACTCTTTACAAACTGACGACCTTTAGGTATCCAAAAACGAGATCTAATTTTTTCCAAAATACTGGCTGTCCCTCCATGCATAATTTTCTCGTGTTCTTGACGAACTATTAGAGTAGTTAACCAAGAATGTTTGGGGAGAATTATTGGGTTTTTCTCTTCTGCGGACAGGTTAGAAAATTCGAGCCTTCCGCCCAACCTCATCAATCCGTTTTTGTCAATAAAGGGCATGAAATTTGTAAGGATGACGTCTTATCCACTGATTTACTATTTTTTAGAGATTCTATTTCTTCCTTATAAAATTGTTTTTGTTCAGATTGTATAAAAAAAATTCAGCTTCGAGTAATTCTTCGGTTGTTACTACGTCTTGCACTTCAGTTGATTTTTTCAGCTTCATAATGAATTTCTTTACCCAAACGGTAATTCTCAAAAGTTTCTCTAAATTACTATATTTTGAAATGTTTATGGGATTTTCGAGTTTTTTGACTAAGCACTCGCTCTGAAAAACATCGTTAGGATTTTTTTGTATTCTAATTCATCAGAGTAAGCGATTTCTTTGTTTTCTGATATTGGCCAACACTCAGGATGTAAACTTAGCTATTCTGGTTCCTGTAACCAAGTTGTATCATTGATTATCCTAGAGATTTTTTATCCTCGAGAAACTATATTAGCTGGATTGGCAGTACCAGGACAATGATACCAGTTATCAGGTGAGGTCAATTTATGGATCTCTTCAATTCTGTTTCTGACAAAGGTCTTAAACTTTTTAGGGGATCCTTTTATCCAAAAATAGGATATTTTTGAATCCGTCCTGTAATAAGTCTGTACATTCAATTTTAGAGCTTTTAAAATGTTACTACTTAGCTTGGCCGACAACAATGCGGCCATCAATTCAAGCCTTGGTAAGGTAAGCGCTTTCAGTGCAGCAACCCTGTTTTTAGAAGCAAACTAAACTGTTCGAACATTTTTGGTGGTTGTTGCTACACGTAAATAAGCAACCGTACCATAAGCCTTCATTCTCGAATCGGCAAAAATATGCAATTGTAGGTCATAATCATGCCAATTGGTGATGTCAGGAAAATAGTATCTGGGTACTGAAAAGTTTTTCAAATGAGGGAGTTCGTTACACCAGCTACTCCAAAGTATACGTAAATCTTCGGGTAAGGTGTCATCCCAATCTAGACCCAAATTCCAAATTTGTTGAATTATACATTTTAGTCTTAATGTAAATGGTCCTAGGAATCCAAGTGGATCAAAAATCCTGCCTAAAACTTGTAGAATAAATCTTTTGGTGTCTATTCTTTTTGAAACGAAATCAACTAAACCTCGAACATCAAAATAAAGTAAATCTTTGGAATTATTCCAAGCGATTCCTAAAACTTTATAAGGTAGATTTTGTTCTCCAAAAGCTTCAGAATTGACGTATGGAGTTATGCCATTTTCTTTCCATAGTTCACTAAGTGGTAAAGAGTTCGTATGCCATTTGTGTAAATGCATACTTGCATTTTCAAATATATCAATACATTGTAAACTCGTGGATAGGGCTTGATCAATATTTTCATGACTTCCTATAACTTCATCAACATAGATATTTTCCTTTAAAAATTTTACTGTGTTTGGATATTTTTCGGTGTATTTTTTCAAGTGGTGGTGTTTAATTGTTGCAGCCAATAAAAGGGACTGCTACTAATTCCAAATAACACTCTGGTGAATCTATAAATTTCAAAGGGTTTAGAATTATCAAACAAATCTTGTGAAAATAAAAATCTTGTTACATCACGATCGTTTTCATCAATAATTATTTGTAGAAATGCTTGTTTTATATCAGTTGTAAAAGCTATGGGATTAAATCTAAATCGTAACAAAACATCAAATATTTCAGGATACAAATTTGGACCTACATGCAGGCAATTATTCAAAGACAGTGAGCCTGTGTCATGAGCAGAGGCATCGAAAACTATGCGTAATCTGATCGTTGTCCTATCAGTTCTAATTATTTCTCGATGAGGTAAATAAAAAGTTACATTTTGTCTTTCTTCAGGATCTGTAACTAACTTAATAATACCTTGTTTCAAATAATCTGCTAACACCTCCTTATACTGAAAAAATAATTCAGAGTTTTTAATCAATCTTTGTTTGGGTTTAAAAAATCTATATTCTGCAATTTTCCGATTGTCATTTAAACATTCCCTTTCAAGCTTCCACGGAAATCGAACTGTATATCGCTTATCATTGTATTTAATTTCTGACTCAAACTGCTTCATAACGTTGTTTTCTGAAAAATCTGAATCCTGTTTAGTATTAAAAAGGCCAGATAATTCGATATTCCAGAATTTTTCAATCTGTTCAGAAATAAAAAAAAAATTCTACTATTACATTAAATGCTAAGGGCGTATAACTGTCAGTTGTTTTTCCCTGTAGACACCAACCAAAAATGGTGTCGACAGCTACTAATTTTTTATTCAAATGTTTTATATTTCCAGTAACTATATTATAATAATAGTCAGCACCTATAAGTAATGTAATGTATTATTTGGATGTGGGTGTGTCCGCAAGGGTTAAATTTTCAAATTGTTTACTTTTCATCAAATCATTGATTTCAGGTGGGGGGGGGGGGATTTCAGTAGCTGAAATTTGATTGGTGACTAGAGCTTCTATATCTAATTTTGAATTAGGTACATTTTTATTTTCCATAGTTAGTTTAACTACTTCAAAGGTTTTTTCAATAGGGTTCTTATTTCCAAATGTAAAAACCGACAATTTTTCTTTTCTTATTGCCTTCAAATTCAATTTATTTGCTATTTCTTCAGATATAAGGGTTCGCATGCTCCCACAATCTAAAAGTACCCTAATTAGAAATTGTTTTCCGTTTGATTTCATTTTTACACAACATGTTTGTAGAAGAATTTTATTATTTTCTGTAGAGGAAATAGCCGAAATTACTTTTTCACTAGTTTCACTTTCATTACCTTTTAATTCGGGTGAGTTTACTTCTTTTATTAATTTAGATTTTAGGCATATCGTTTGATTATGTCTGCCTGAACACTTCTTGCAACTAGTTTTTGAGTTACATTTTTGATAACGTGTTTCCTGCCTAAGCAAAGGAAACATATTCCTTGAGATTTCAACAAATTTCTTTTAGTGTTTACATCAACAGCTTCACACAAATCAGATGAATGTTTACTATCGTTTCAAAAAATGCAATGAGCCAGCTGCCTATCTGAAGTCGATTTATCATTCGAAATGTTCATAAATTCACAAGTAGATTTAAATTCAGATTTTGTTGTTTGACTCTTGATTTTTGTTTTATTATTTTCAAATGCTTTCATTCTCGAAAAAAATGTGTGTCCTCTGCTTTTTATTTCAGTGTGCAGAAAATCTAATAATTTATGTATATCTGAATGTGTTAAATTATCTACATTTTGTCTATTATATTCCAAAGCTAATTCTGCCGGTATTAATTTTAAAATTACGGCGATAAGCATGGAGCCATAATTTGCTGGTTCGAGTCCTAATGTGTACAAACATCGAACATTTATTTCTATATCACTGTGCATTTTTTTCAATTTTTGAATTTCGTTAGCCTTATAAACAGGGGATAAATTAAGAAGCTTGGTCAGGTGATGATTAATTATCACGTCTTTTTGACCATAACGCGTTTCTAAAACTTTCAATGCTGCGTCATAATTAGCTTCTGATATTTCAAAACCTTATACAGCATTAGCTGCAGCTCCAGATAAATAACTCTTCAAATAATGAAATTTTTCAATTTTCGAAAGCAATTTATTTTCGTGAATTGTATTTTTAAAGGTATTAAAAATGAAATAAATTGCGTACAGTCGCCATAGAATTTTTGTATATTGAGTTTAGACAATTTAACAACTGAGTTTTCATCATTAATCACATTCGATTTTAAATCTTGACTGTTATTTAAATCAATATTAACAATTTTTTTTTTTTTTTTCGGTTAATTTTTTTTTTCACCCGGAATTTTGCAACTGATATTTTATCCGCGTAATCATAAACAGAATTGATTTCAGTTTCATAGTCGTCTAACCATAAAAGGGGCTCAATTTTCTAGTCAACTGACTTCAATAATTCTGCTTTAGTATCTAACTGAATAAATAATTATTCTAAATTATCAAAATCTGTTGGACTATCCTTTATAACATTTTCTATATTATTAATCAGCTTTGTTACTGCTGTTCTCAAAACTGTTCGGTTCTTTTTCAACTTTTCTAAATCAGACACATCGAAATAAAATATGAAAGACTTATCTTACCTTTGCCGTCTTCTTATTACTTACTATCCTCTATTTCCTTATTTGTGTTTTGAAGACATTAAAAAGGTAACAAATACTTTTTTTCTTTATTTCACGGCGTGATGCACCATGTGGGAAATTTCAAAACATTCTAACTCAAAATCAATGAAGGAGGTGCTTTTTGAATTCTTTTCTTGAAATATTTAATGAATAATTACAGATACATGATTCTATACATATATACAATAAGTATTATCAAATACTTAATCTGGTTTTTCGAAAAAGGGAGGCTTAGCCTCATGAACAAACTGTAAAAAAATTACAGCGATCATGCTTTTGAAATCAAAACAAACCTATCGTTCCAGCAATAAATATCGAAGTCGCATTCTAAGGTGTGGATGCGCGCGCATCGCGCGTCTTTCGTTGCCATGGGGAGCAGAGAAAAAGTTTCTATTCAGTTAATAAATAAAAGTTAATAAAGTCAATGAAGTAGATATATTTTCTGTGCGATAGCAATATTATCAAAATATCTAAAGGATTATGAAATAACATTGAATAACATTTTCGAATTAGCTTTATTTAAAAAACTAGGGGGTTCCCCGTTCAGGCACACCAAAATCCAAAAAGCACGCTAATTTGATCGGCTTTAAAAATATTGAATTAAAATTTAAAAAAAAAAACCGTAGCGATCTCTCTGTAAACGGGTTTCCATTAGTTTTCCTTGGATTGGGGATTTTTAAGGCCAAATCTGCTGCTGTTAAGAGATACAATGTCTGTTTTCGTATTTAATTAAAAAAATTAGTTAAACATTTGAAAATAAGCTAATGTAAAATGAATTAAGTAAACAGTGTCATTGTCTCTCTGTATTTTTTAACAGAGCTATAAGATAGTTCTTTTAAATAATTCATTTTAAATGTATCGTTTCAAATCTGATGTAATTTTTGACGACGTTTAAGTTTTATTTCTCTTATTAATATTCACGTGAAAATACTTTTGTTGTTAGAAGGAAATATTATTTGCGCTGTCTTCGAATTCACGATAATTGTTAAAAGATTATCTCAAAATATCTCGCGCAAATATATTTTTCAATTTAAATTGTTTTGCTATATTTTTTGCCATTTTAAATATGACGTAATTTCCTAAAATTACAAGTTTTAACGCATAATGATTTTTTTTTTTATTTTAAGATTTTGTTTCTCTTTTAAAATTCAAGTTTAAATATGGTTCGGCACAGATGTCATATACCCATGTTGGCGCAATTGTTTTCTGACGCCAATTTCATATACGCAACGGGTACTTAACAGGTGCTAAAGTGTCATTATTTTGCTTGATAATGTAACCCGGATGATGTTGTTTATGCTATTGATGTTTAAGCCAAATTGGCCTCGGAAAAAAATTGCGCCAATAAGGGGCGTGTATGACATCTGTGCCTATGGTTCTTATGACATAATTTTCTTGCTTTCAATTTGTAATCATTTAATTCTAATTTTAAAGTTTTTTTTCTGTTTGTAATAGTCACGTGTAAATAAATTTTTAATTTGAAGTAAACATTATTGTTTGCGCTGTTTATACAACTGGCAACAGTTTAAATTAATAACATTTTCTAAAATTTGTAAAAAATATCTCTCGAAATGCTGAAAATTTGAATTTAAAATTGAAACAAAACCTCAAAAATTGAGTCAAATAAGAAAAATAAATTCAATCTGCACGCCGGGAACTTATAACGTATAAAATGATCTAAAAATGATTAAGTTGTCATGTATAGTTTTTGCTCCAATAAAACTTTTTTAATGGAACGATTTTGTCCAAATTTAGCATTAAATATCTCTTAAAATAATTCTTCGATTTGAAACCTGTCTACATCAGCGTGTTTATCAAACATTTCTCTATAATACCACCGATTTTCATATTTTTGTATGCAACAATTCTTTTAATATTAACGATGAAAGGCCATGCTTACGCATTCAAATTGGATGCCGATCTACCCGGAATCTCTACGCAGATTTTCATTGGTCCATTTCCAAATCAAAACTTTTTTTTATATATAGAAGGATATTAAATGTATATATCTGTGTTCTATATGAAATGTTAAAGTTTAGGTTTCTATCCACAATATAGATGACGCCACATTTACCAGCAGAAGGAAAGGGCAAATTTTATCATTGAAATTTATTTAAAATGAAGCTTTATTTCATTTAGCTTAGTTATAATTGTAATTTAATTTTGTTTAACTTAATAACAATTAAAAATGTATTAAAATTTTATTTAATGATCTAATTGACAGTACAAAATTACAAAGGAAGTCATAAAAAAAGATCAATTGAAGGATGTAATTGTAATGAAGCATCACTGCATATTGAACTCGAGATCTCGTGTGTACGAGATCAGAGGTCTTAACCGCTCAGCGACCGTTCTGAGAGCTAGCTTTCCCCAAAAGTCTATAAAAAGAAAGCATGCGCAGGAATACATTAGTAACTTATTGCGTATTTTCGGTGAAATTTCCATAGAATGACGGAAAAATACAGTCCGATATTTCATGTGGATTATATAACGAACAACAGTTTTCTGGATATAATTGAAGTCTTATTAGTTTTATCTAAAAAAAATCATATTATATATTGATTTTAATAAATCGCGCAGGTAATTTTTCAGGGGGAAAATGCGAATTATATAAGAAACCAGAATTTTCTTGGGAGCAAGTTATATCTTATTTTCATCATATAAAACAGATTCATATTATCTATCAATTTAAAGAAAATCGCCCAGGCCGTTTTCCAGAACATGAAAAGATACTCTTGCACCATAGGAATTACTTTAAAAATGGGTATCGAGAACTGAAAATATACTACGCGTAGAAATGTAAAAATTTCAGAATAGGATTAGACTGCAGATTTAACCCGTAACTGGAGACGGGAGTCAAGAAGACTCCGCATTGTTCATTGGCTCTGATTATCACGCGATTTTTCGTCCTTGAATACAATCATCTCCTAAATACCTTCAAGTAGATCTTTTACCAGTATGTTGGCAGAAGTCCAAGTTTGAATACACGCCTATATCCGAGTTATTCTTTTTCAAAATTTCGTTCCTATTTATGAAGTCAGATTGGGTTCACGTCTCTGAAAGTGTCACTGAAAAAAATATATAACGCACCAGTTAATTTCTACGTATTTACCATTGCAATCCGCTTCTTTTGTCTAGAATAATACATTGTTGTTTAAAAGGAATCGGATAATACTCAACCAGGACCTTCCAGGAAAAATATTCGGCCATGTGATTCAGATTTTGAGAAAACTGTAATGCAATGAAAAAACTGTAATGCAATAATGTTTGAAGAATGCGTAGTGTGGGAAGATGACCCTCATATTAGCGATGCAGAAACGATTATAAGCGATCATGAAGAAGAAAGCGAACAAGAAAGTGTAGAAAATTCTGACATAAATTCAGAAGAGGAAGACGACATTGTTCACAAGGAAAATTATTTCTATGGGAAAAGAAAAAATTGATTCAAGTGGTCCAAGAAGGCGTTAGTGCGTTCGCATTCCCGGACGCCTCAGCGCAATATTGTTTTGAAATTGCGTGGAATTCGTGCCGGAATTCGAAAATTTTCAACGGCTATCTTTAACTGAAGATGACGCCTGGACCTACATTTTCTCGACCGACATGTTGCTTAAGATTGTGAAATATACAAATCTTAAACTTGCTGAAATTAGGCAAAACTATAAAGATCAATAGAAGTCATATTTGCGTGATTTGGATATAGTGGAATTACGCAGCTTTATGGGTCTACGGTTTTACACAGCTGCTTTTAAATCAAACCATGAGGATCTCAGTTCACTGTTTGCAACAGATAGCACGTGTCAAGACATTTACCGTAGTATCATCAACGTGAAACGCTTTTCAGTTCTACTCCATTGCTTGAGGTTTGATGACCCAAATACGAGAGAAAAACGATTAAGAGAAAATCCAGTGGCATTAATATCATAGATTTTCGAAAAATTAATCACAAACTTTCAGTCAGCTTACGTTATTGAAACTTTAGCATGTATCGATAGATGCTGGTTAGTTTTAGAAGAAGGAGTAAATTCAAGATGTACATGCATAATAAGCCATTTAAATATGGACTGAAAATAATGGCTTTAACGGATGCCAGAAACAATTATTTCTTCAATGGCTATATATAATATGATAAAAATTTTGATTGTATGACACTTTCAGAAGAAGATAAAATGTTTCAAAAACCAACACAGGCAGTTGTGCGCTTCTCTGATTGTATTGCAGGCACAGACAGGAATATAACAGCAGACAATTGGTTTTCATCAGTTGAGCTTGTAAAAGTTTTGAAGGAAAAAAAAAAACTTAACCTGTGTTGGAACATTAAAAAAAACAGAAATACCTAAAGAATTCCTTCCAAACAGAAGCAGAATTGTCGGGAGTTCAATTTATGATTTCTCGAAGGTTTTAACGTTGGTATCATATGTTCCTAAAAAGGCAAAGCTGTATTGCTAGTGTCGTATATGAAGTCATCAATATCATAAGATACAGACATCAATAAGCCGAAATTTATCGCTTTTTATAATAATACAAAATCTGGTGTTGATGCCTTGGATAAAAAATGTGTCATATATTGTACTGGTCTGAGAACCATAAGGTGGCCAATGGCTATATTTTTTCGCCTTATGAATATATTTGCAGCTAAGGCTTTTATTATTTACCAGGCCAAACGAGTCTATAAAGAAGAGTCAATGCTAGATTTAATAAAGAACCTCACATAGCAGCTTGCCAGTGAAAAGGTTGAAAGGAAGTTAACAAATACCCGTCTTCGACGGGAAGTGAGATTTTCAATTGCGAAGATACTTGGTAAAGAAGAGGAAAAAGTACAAACAGATAGCCGTGGGAAATTACCTACTAGAAAGTACTGTACCATTTGCCCGAAAAAGTTGAAAAGGAAAATATCTACTCTATGCCATTCTTGTAAACACACAGTATGCGAACAGTGTTCTGTAGCCGTATGCCCCAGCTGCATTTGAATGATGTAAAAAGCAAAAATAATAAAGAAATATTCTTGAGGTAATATTTTAAAATACTGAATTCTTCATTTTTGTTTGTTTAATTCTAACAGTTATTAACATTAGTGTCATCCCTTGATATCTAAACGAAGTAAATATTCATGAAAATGTTGTTTGGGATTTCCTATATTATCTTTCCAATAAATAATATTATAACATTTAACAACTTTAATATAATTAATTTTAATATTTTGGTAATTACATGATTTCCAGACTATATTGCATTTCCAAAATAAATTCCAATGCTGTTTACAAAAGGTAAAAAAAGAAAAATAACACAGCAGTCATTTTGACTCTATGTCTCTGACCACGTAAGGAAATTCATGTTTCCAGTTACTGGATAAGACTGTTTTTAAAAAAATCAGAACAATATGATCTCTATTTGCTGAGTTATGAAGTGGCGGCTTTTCGCGTTTCCTTTGATCTCGAGTAAGGTGTATATATGAGTTCCGCCATTCTTACGATTATAGGCTTAAGGCTGCATAACTATGTAATACCACCGTATTCCATGATTTAAAGTTACATGCACGCATGCTGTTTTTCTTGGTACTGTTTAACAAAAACTTTTTAAATGAAATCTATTTCAAATGTCCAGATACAAATATTGAAGTGGAATAACATTATCTTTTGGTAACATTTTCCTCCGCTGAAACACCTTAAATTTAACTAGAAAAATATTCCATTTAACACCATGCAAAAACATATGGCGGTTAAAATGCATTTGTCAATTTAGTTTTGCTAATACGTTTTTTGTTGAAAACACATTTTCTCAATCATTTTAGATTAAATTTGTGAGCTAAAAAAAATAATAATAAATTCATGAAATAAATAAAATAAAATTTCTTTTAAACCATACTTTCTTTTCACGAGCTTGAAATATTACCTTAAAATATTACATTTGAATAAAAATTGCATAATGTCGTACAAGTAATTCATACATAATTTATATTTTGCATGTAACCTTATAAATATCCTAACCGTTTTATACCGTCATGCATTTTTTGTATTCAAAGGCTGATTTAACACACATTTGACACATATTAATGCTATTTTATTCGAACATAATATAAATATATATATATATACAAGATAATCGAATACAAAACATCATTCCAATGCTTTTTATAGATATTACTTTATGAATCGTTAAACATGTGTCCAAATTTCTGGCAGACGCTTAAATTGTTAAAAATAAGTAATTTGTACAAAAGTCCAATTTTATTAAGAGCTTCTTATGAAATTGACGCATTAAATTCCGTGTTTAGCAAGACCCTTACAGCCCTTGTTAACATGCAGGAGACAACACAAGAATCTTAGGGTGAAATTTCGTGTTTTCGGAAGCAGCGCGGTCTGGTTCTGTGACGCTACAAGATTTTTAGGGATTTTCTTGCACAAGATCGTAAGTTCTATCATTTTCGTTTCAAAAGGCACCCCTAAAATGATCAATCCTGTAACACTCTGGCTTAAATTAGCGTATTATTAACATAAATATTATTCCAAACATAATAATTTTCTAAATAAAATCATGCATAGTATACAAATTGAAATCGGTACAATGAACATATTTTTAGGGGAAACATATCAAGGATTAAAAACATGAATTCGAAGCCATCGATCCAACTATAGCTATATATATCTTTGTGCATATCTGAAAGTATTTAAAAATTTGCACACGCATATTCTCACAGATAAAGGAAAACTGTATATAATATTATGTAAATTTACATGGAGAAAAACATAACTGTAAATTATTCTCCATATTATTCTTTAAAGAATTTATTCTGTAATAGTTATTTCACATAAAAATAAACGTATCGAACGAGTGAAATATTTCCTTTAGCAAATTTTTACAGCAATCAATATACATTAGGTTTTACTGAAAATAAAAAACATGTATAAATGCATTTGCGGATTAATTTTTAACTCAAATATTTCCAGTTGAAAATCATTTTCTTTTATGCCTTCTAGATAGAAATTTGTGTAATCTCTTCTTAAAATAATAAATAGGAATTTACCGTATTTTATTTTTCATAAAAGATGACTTTCAATCTAAACTCAAGGTATTTTCATTGAAAGAAAAATGTTTTTTACGAAATGTTCTGGATATATTTCATACATTCGAAATATTTTAAATATAAAGTTAAAAGATAATCTTATAATGAAAAAGTGCATTTTTAAAAGCATATTTTCTTTTTACTCATATTAAATAAAAACAATAAACATTATATTTTCTAAATATTATAATATGCAAGGAGTTCCAATCCGAGTTTCCGGTGTTACAAAATACAGGTTAAAATCCTACATATGTTATATAAACATTTTACTTGCAACATTCATTTAAATTATTCTAAATTACCGGCGTATTTATTATTTCCCAATTTCTTAATACTCTCTATTATTTATTTCTAGTTAAATTCCTATATACTTAAAACGCGTATTTTAATAATAATCTTATTCAAAACCTTAGCATAAAATTTTAATCCCTTCAATACTTTTTATGAGCTTCCAAAACTGTATAGTGTGAGCGCAGATAATGTTTATAAAAGCCACTTTAATATTTTTATTCTATTCCATATCAACTTTCCGCCAACCTGTCTAGTGTCAGCCGTATTACATTGAAATTCATATGTCAGCCGACCCGGAACTGGTTACGCCCCTATCTCACTCTACATTGGTTGTGTGACGGATCGCATTTTCCATTGTGTCTCGTTTGTGAATTTGTTCTGTTCGTCTAAAGTTTACATTTCAATCGGTATTCCTTCGCGTATTGTAATAAAACGCTCGAGCATGAGCTCAGAGACAAGATTTTTGTGCTGTTCTAATGTTTGTCTAATCTGATACCTAATGTCTTAATTCGAGTAGAATATCTACATCGTCATTAACATCTTTCTAGCAAGAAATATTAAATAGTGCTCTAGCCTGAAGGATCTGATAAAGTCATGCTCTTTGAGATATGGTTACGTTTATATGTGTGATGTAATGAACAGTTTCAAGTGAATTTAGCCTATATTTTATTGGTAAAGCCATCTGATTTCTTAATCCATTACTTACCAATATTGCGGCCTTACCTGCATAGTCTATATCATGAATCGATGGTGTTTCGAATGAACTTTGCTAATCTCATCACTATAAACAGTCGATAGAGTTGTTTAAATCAGTCAACTGAAAGTTATTCTACATGTCCACAGCTGCTAATATACCACCATATTGATGCCTCCAATAGCGATATTTGCACTAAGTGGTAGGAATGTTATGCTACCTCACCAATGCCTGTTAGTATGTAGTAATAGTCCAGCAGGGTATAGCAAAAAGCACGGTAGGATTATTTGACTTAATCTACTTATTCTTTACGTAATATATATATAAATATGTTTTTTAAATTGAAAACTCTAATAGATTTTCTACATTTAATATATATATTTTAGACTTTTCATTAACAATGCCAAAAATCATTTTTATATGTCAGGAATTGGGTATTTATATAAAATTTTGAAATTTACTATTTTTTTAATTCAGATAATTTTAGTTGTTTAAGCGCGGTTCGTTTATTTATCTTAAATTTGCGTTTTATTTATGAATTAATAAAGTTTGAATTTCACTAGAGAAAATAATCTGGTAATAAATAAAGGGCTATTTTATTTATAATAATTTAAGTGCAAACATATTTATATTTTGTAATCGTCTGTATGCAAGTGACAGAAATAGATTTTAAAACATCATGTTTTAAAAATGTCTTAACAAGTTGGAAATTGTACGTCAAATGTGGCAAATGAGACGCGTTCGTACTATAACTAGTTTTATAAATATTGTTTCCACTGCATATTGCACTGAATGTATATTTTAGCGCACTTCATAAGTGCATATCAATTTCATTCTCTTCGACAGTCTGTAACATCATTAAAATGCACTTGAAATAATTTTTCCCCATTTGACGTAGTGTAACGGAAAACTCTTGACTGTCCTTGTAATTAAACTGTACATCCAATTTTTATAAAATTTGAAATGGCTCGACAAAATTTTGCAACACTTATATATTTAAAAATTCATACAATTCGGTTGAGCATCTTTTGCTCTGTTATATGCGCATGGGCGGATATACAGACAGATAGACGGACCGAACAACGACTATGGGTGCTACGTATTTATATAAATAGAAATGCACCTAAAAACAATAAAAATTGAGCAAATTTCGATGCAGTTTTAAAAAAATTTCGATTCAGTTTTCAAACAAATTGCATTTGAAAGAATATTTTTTTTCTCTATTCCACGGTGTAAAACTTGAAAATGTGTGATATTTAGAAATTTATATAATGTAAATAAAAGTTAAATTTAATCATTGGCAGTTGACAGTTGCAAAATGACGTCAAAGCTACGCACAGATACGTTTGTCCTTGAAATTATAGATAGTATAAAAATTAACTGTATTATTAATGGTACCATATGCGACAGGAGTAATAATGTAGTTGTAAAACATGTGGAATCTAAAAACGTATTGATTTATGGTTTTATTGTGTGCAATTTCAGATTGAAACAATCACAAGTATCATTTATTGCATTAAAGAATTTTCTTTTTATTTAGTGACGTAAAATTTACGTGTAAAATAAGCATAATATTAAATTTTTAATTATGTCATTTTGCACCGGGAGAAGTAGTTTTAAATGTAGCCTAAAATTATTAATCTCCGGTCTATTTGATCACCTGAAAAATAACTTCCTCTGTCTGTTTTCGCAAAAGTTGAAATTGGGAATAAGAGCGTTGCCATATAACTTTCCTTTATATTCATAATTGCTGTATTTCAAAAAGAAATTCCAGATAAAATGTTTGGCTTTAATTGATGTCAGATACTTCATAACTACATAAAACAGAAATTGCTCTTTTGGAATTTCCCGTATGAATCCGTTAAAAGGATATTACTGATACTACTTCGTAAATAGATTTATAATTGACTTTTAAATTCCATGCACTTTGCAGTGGTGTTTTATTTTTTTTTATTTTTTTTTATTTTTTTTTTTTTTTTCGAAAAAACTCGTCTATAACATTCAAAATTATAGTCATAACAGAATAGACGTAAGTTAAAATAATACAATGGTACACTGATATAAGCAACATTTCATGATATTTATGAATTTTAATGAATATTTCATGAATTTTAAGGGACTTGTCAATCATTAATTATGCATATTTAATAGATATATTTTTACTTTAATCACTTTAGTAATCTTACGAACATAAGTTCAACTTTATAATGCCATTTATTTTCTAGAACAAATACAGTATTTCTTTCTGAAATTCCCTATTCGGAAAAATAATAGAAACAACATGATTCATCTTGCAACACTAATATTGCTTTTAAAGAACATTTCTACAAAATGTCAATTGTGAATACATTTTTCTCTTTAAAGATCATTTTTAAAAAAAATTACGCGGTTAATACTTGAAAACGGGATTAATATTTGTCAAAAAGTACTATTAAAAGTACTAATATTTGCCAATAATCTTTGTACTATTTTAAGTTTTCAGTCAAACAGATAAGTTTTCAGTACTATGTTAAGTTTTCAGTCTGACAAATTTTTTACTTCAACTCATTCAGATTTTATTTTCTCTACCTTTTTATCAAACTGCACTTTTGACTTTCTTATTTTAAACATTTAAAAAAAAAGATAGGTAAATGAACAGGTTACAATTTCAAAGAAGTGTAACGAACTCTGCAGTAATTGGAAACTACGCCAATAACTTTCTTATATTTTAAGCTCGGTTGATTATACTTGAACATTTAAAATAAAAATGAAAATGATTAAAATAACGTGATTTCCTTAAAAAAACAAATGAAGTAATTTCTAGAATGAATCAAATCATCTATTTATGAGTTAAATTTCTCGAAGTTTGATATACTAGTACATGTTTAGATGATTTAAACACAGAAAGGTTTTTTTTTTTTTTTTTTTTTTTTTTTTTTTTTTTTTGTTACGTAATAACGAAATAAGTGTTTATAATTATAAATATAAATTGCTGGTCCAAAATAATTTTAAATAAAACACTGAACATTTATGTTTACTACGCAGAAAATTAATGGAAAAAATTCTTCAATGGTATAAAAAAATATTATAAAGTACGCACACTTTATTCACGTTATTGTTTATTATTAATTGCCGTGTCTGAAATGTCAATGTAAAAAGGATAAAATTGAATCTAATGTAATTAATTTATCAAAACTACAAAAATGCATTTATTTTAAATGTAGCTACATTTATAAATAATTGAGTATTCTAATTGAGCAACTTTTTATGAGTTCCTTTATTTTTTTTTATGTACACTCGTAATAATATCTCTACTTTTGTACTGTTCTACGTTTGTTCTTTTACTTATATCGAAACATTTTTTCTACTTTTTGAATTAATAAAAAGCAACCCACAAATTGTACCGTTCTCCATTATATAGTTCATTAATGTAGTAATTCAAATATCACTGTTCAACAGTTTATTTGTTTCTCGTTTTAATTTGAGATATTTTATTTTAAGACGTAAGGATTCGCTATATTGATTGACAGTACATGTATTTTTTTTAGATCAGGTAGCAGCAAGAAATTCCGGGTATTAAAAAAATGTGTCTGTATTTAGTAATATTTTTTTTTATTTTAAGAAAATTTCTCAGTTGAGCAAATAAGAAAAGAAATAAATTTTAACAATATAAATCGGCATTTTCACAACGATGGCCATTTGTTACGCTATCAGAAATAATCATTTGTTAAGAAATCCTAACTGGATACAATGAATATTTACATAAATTAATGTATTTCTTGAGCAATTACTCTTAGGAAACCAATTCCGGAATCCTGTGTCAGGAGTAAATGTAAACAAGTGGGTAAGCGTGATCTCAGATCGCACAGAGGGTTTCGATTAATATCTCTTTTAAAACACTTTAACCTTAAATTAACAAATCAAAATTACTAATTTAAAATTATTAATTCCTTAAATAAATGGCAGCACCATTACATTTAGGAATGCCCCCCCCCCCCCCCCCATCGAAATCATCTACTACCCTATTTCAAAATTTTATGCTTCACTAATAATATTTGTCAAAAAAAAACAAAAAAAAAAACATATAGAATGGTAGGGAGAGGTATCGGATCCTTATAACATGATTAAGTTTTCATAGACCAATTTAACGATGCATCAAATGATGGGTGGTCCTTCAAATTTCGAAAAGTGCCCCCCGGTGGGAGAGAAAGGGGTGAGCATCGGATGTGTATAATCTGAATGAGTTTTCATAGACCTATCGAACGATATTCCGCATGAAGGGTTTACACAAAATTTAGAAAATAACCCCTCCCCAGAGCACACTTTCCTGCCCTGGGAATTGCCTACTCTTTTAAATATTTAAGGTTAAAAATAATATTGATATGAGGTTTTCAGTTAAAATACTCTTTCAAAACTTAATAAACGCTGATCTTAAGAAAAAGGAGAAAATACTCCCTTTCCCCCCTCCTCCCCACCCAAATTACATGCACAGTCGCTTTATAAAATATTTAATATGTGTTATAAATTATGTCAAATTTTAAAAGGGATTGGTTAATTAGTTTTCCTATATTTAAAAATTTCGAGGCAATAGTCTCCCTGAAGGGTCTCCCCTACCCCGGAATTTCCCACTCTTTCAAATATTTAATGTTATAAAATAATATTTGAGTGCTCACTGAAAAAATGCAATCAAAACGCAATAAAGAGCTGAGCTGTAGAAAAAAGAGAAAATTGCCCCCTCCTCCCATCCAAATTTCACGCACCCTTACTATATAAATTTTGTTTTATGTGTTATAAACTATCTCAAAGCCTATCCGGACCTTTTTTAATGGGTAAAAATGATTTTGAAGAAATTGAAATTTTTAATTATAGAGAAAAGTGGTATGAAATCAGGCATCTCTATCTTTCAAATATTTATGGTTAAGAAATTATATTTAAAGGAGGGCTCAGCTAAAAGAACGCGGCCTCAGTGAAAAAACCCCATTTAAAACGGAAAAAAAATAGCTGACAAGAAATAGAAAAATGTCCCCCTCACCCTCACCAAAATTCAACGCACGCTAACCTTATAATATTGTCATTATCTGTTATAAACTATCTCAAAGTTTAAAAGCAATTGGATTTTTACTTTTCCTCATTTTTACAAATACGTTCATTATCTATACGAAAACGCATTTCTTTTATAAGTTTAAAAATCGATTTTTTGATAAATCCAACAATTGTGGACGGATTTCTTTTAAATGGACATATTATTAATTAGCGTACGATTTTACATCCAGTTGCGCAAGAAGCAAAATTCTAAAAGAAATCTTTAAAATTTTTTGTAAGTGGTATTAAAAACCGCAGTATAAAAATTATCTGTTTTTTGTATCACGCCACGTGAACTACAGTTTCAAAGAAACAAATCTCAGATTAATGATATAAAAACAATGTAAAATCTCCTAGTTTGTTGAACAGGGGCGCGCCGACCCAGTGTCAAAGTTTGCTGTGCACACAGGCGCCGAACCAGTAAAGGCGCCGAAGATTTCAGTTGATAGGAAAATATTTCCAGAAAAAAAAATCTTTAATTTAATTATACTAAAATGTATTATATCTTCTTGACAGCGACGACCTGTGGATATGGCGCCAATCTGAAGAGATGGGAAAAATGAATTTGACTTTATATTTGAATACCGTTTGTGACAGTAGGATATTTTTTAATTGAATCGTTTATTTTTTTTTTTTTTTAGAAATGTAACGCAAAAAGAATATTTCCTTCTGTTTTAATTTAACCAGCAATAGGTTTGCGAAATTTAAGTATTCATAATCACACTTCATATGAAAACATAACATTAGTGATTCTTATATTCAATTTTCACCAGCAACCCTGCTCATAGTAAGGCTTTGCTGTGTACAATTACGAAGTCACTTTCATTAGTAAGTAGACATAATTACCATGTATTGTTATTCCGATAGATAGTAATCGAACAGTGTTCACTCATTTTCCTATAAAAGATCGTTTTTTCAGATAACGGTGTCAATTTTTTAATTTAAGCTGATTTTCAGGGACAAGGCTGAATTTGACCAAAAAATCTTACTTTTTCAAAGATTTAGAGGGGAGCCTCTCCCCTGCATCACCTGCATACATCCATATCTATCATATCATCCTTATCATCTGAATAAATAAGTGAGATGATTGTTAGGTTTGTCCCTTTCAATTCTGAACATAAAACTGAAAGTATTCGAATTATTAGCATTATAGATGTTACAGATACTGGATTGGCAGAAAAAGTTCAATTTAGACATTAATAACTTAGGAGCTACAATGATTGTTGCAATATGCACGGATAAATATAGATTTATAAAGAAGCATTTTAAATTCTTGAGTATTTTATGACCTACTAGCTGACCCGCCCGGTCAAGCGATAATAACCGTAAGTATTCCTGCAATCTAATATTGAATGATATTTTTTTAAACAAAAATCTTTCCAAAAACTTAATGTTGGGGCAATATTTGATTTCGGTAACGCACACCCTCAAATTTGAATGATTTTATGTTTTTAAACGAAAATCCATCCAAACGGACTTTGGAACTAGAGATGGGGGCCCCCATTGCCTTCGGCAACATACACAATATTGTGCTACACACGCTCCAGTTTATTTTGACTGTATATTTTTAAATGAAAGTCTTTCCAAACGAACCTAATATTGTTAGTTCCAATTCTTTCGGAAGTGTACAACCTCGAATTTTCTATGCTTTTATATTTTCGAACTAAAATCTATCCAAACTACACTAGAGTTGCAAGCCCTACTGCTTTCGGCAGCATACGCTGAACTCGCTAAACACCCTCCTATCTGTTTTTACAAACAAACCTCGAATTTGTATTTAATTTCTGACATTTAGATTTATAAAACTTTGAATTCTGACATGAAGTTTCTGATAAAACCTAAACAATATAGAACGCATACCATTTCCACATTTTTGTTAACGCGAAATGATAGCCAAAGCAGTTATCTTAAATGAGAAACGATATCTTCAAAAATACTGGGAGAGAAAAATTTCTCTGGCGAATCCTTGAAATGACTTCTAGAATTTCTTTTCTTTATTTTGAAATAGTAAATATTTATACTTTTTTAAAAAGCAGTACTATTGTTAAAACCGGAAAATACCGTGTATATATATATATATATATTAATGTATAAAGGAAGAGGATGCGGCAGTTTTAAAAAGTATAAAAATCAAGAGTCGAACTTCTAGAAATATTTTTTTGAAATAGTAAATATTAACATATATAACATATATTTAATAATAATAATAAAAACATCGTTAAAAAGGTAAATGTACCCCGAACAGCTAGGTTTTTTTTAATATTTATATTCGTACGAGAGGTGGATGCTACAGTTAGAAATTTCAGAAAAATGGAAAACTTTAATACTGAAGCGAATTGGGGCCTAAGTAAAAATGTTTTTTGAAATTTAATTAATATCTCGACTAATTATTAAAAAAAAAATTTAAAGCTCGAGCCTGGGGAGACATTGATTTACCTTTGCCTATTCTCATCCAAATTCATATTTCCTAGCTATCGCCAATAATACACACAGAAACAGACAATCATTATCATAATCCGCTGCGTCTGATCGAAGCCAATTTCGAAATTTTCCGCACCGGAAGCAATATACGATGAGTAAAAAAGACTGTTTACTTGAGTTTTTCGAAACCTGGACGGGCTTAACTACTCGAAATACGAAAAACAAAAAGTACCAAACTATTTCTTTGTCCATTTTCTTTATCTAAACATGCAATTCGAATTTCAAAAAATATATATTTCAAAACTTCGAATTCGTGTTTTTTTCCCTCCCTCTCTTTCCAAGACCGCATCTACTTTACTATTCAAAATACAAAAAGAAAAAAACCCCGCTTAATCTTGACACCTTTGTCAATCCAACGGTACAAACCCTTTTAAATAATATTAATATTAATTCTTTAAAAAAAATTCGTTTCCAAACGATGTTTCCGTAGTTTTCATTTTCTTCGCAATTTTTGAAAATCTTCATCAGCTTTAGAAATCGAAATACGGAAAAAAAAGAAAAATACTATATCTAAAGCCATCCCCCTCCCCCCAGGGCCTGACTAATGTAGGGGCATGTGAGACAGCTTCCCTGGGTTCCCCTTTTTAGAGAGCTCCCGTGGGAGTAATCAGAATTCATTAAAAAGTGCCAAATGGTGAAAATTGTCAAAAGTGATCAAAATTCGTATATTTTCAAAAATTTAGGAAGGGAGTGCGGTCCCCCTTCCCCTCTCTGCTTTCCGCACCACCTCCACCCACGCAAAAAAAGAACGAACTATATGATTAGAAAACTAATGATTAAAATTTTATTATAACAACTTAGTATTCTATTGTTTTCAAAAGAAATTCTTTATCGATTTTTTCCTCGTAACGAAACAAGTTAAAATCATTAATTATGACGCATTGGGAGTATTTTCTTTTAGACATCCTATAATAAGCAAAGTAAAAGTTTGCAAACAAGTACTTTTGTGAACCAATCCATCATTTTTATACTATTATCCTACTAGTATTTTTTCTAAAAGTTGTAACCATCTTTTTTGTGATACCCTGCGTGCAGATGTGAATAGTTCCTAGTACGAAATTTATGCATACATACAATATGTATGTAGTTTACTTTACCACTTCCACATTATTTGTGAACAATTTCTATGGATGGATAGAAGAGCCCGGCCCCCAAAATACTGCTTCTCCCGGAGCCCTAGATAGCCTAAGTCGTGCCCCCTCCCCCACTCCCACATGTTAACGGCCATCGGATCCATTGGATCATTTTGAGAAAATGACTTTTTGGTGAATGTTCGTTGTGGTTTTTAATTAATATATCAGTTAATCAAACAAAATTAAAAAGTCTGAATCGAAGGCGCAACAGGACCTGCCTTGATCCTTTCTCACCCAAATTTCCCTTACTCTATACTTGCGATAGATTTTCCTAGGCATCAAGGAGAGAAGACACACGCACAAGCATATTTCTTTTATTAGTAGGATAAATAAATAGATATTAGTAAAATCTGCTAAGACGGAATCGCGAGAGATTAAACAATCCGTTTTAAACAGATTTTCGTGCTTAATTCAAATATGTAGGGGAGACCGGGGTTAGTTGTGCCAGGGGCAAGTTGTGCCATCGAGCTTCCTGACTAAGCCAATAGGTTGCAGAACCTGTCGCGTCATGTGAATGAAGAGGTTGATTGCCTCAGTGTGCTACGTATGTTTTGAAGTATAGCGTTGCGTTGTTTTCGAGATAAAAATATTTATCTTGTTTTCTATCGTAAAAGTAAATTTTGCGACCTACGTTGGAATCGTCATTGCCACTAGCGATACTGACGTATGGAAACTTCCCTGACATTATTTAAATGCGTATATTTTGAGCTGTTATTCTATGTATTTCATTTGTTAATCATGCCAACATTTCGGAAGCTAATGAATAAACTTCAAAATGGCGTAACGCGGGGTTAGTTGTGACGAAGTCTAAGAGGCACGTTGTGACAGTGTCACTATTTAACCCAGCATAATTAGCAAAAAAAGTCTACAATCAGGCTGTATGTGGATGGTTGAAATCGCATTCTGTAAGCACTGTGTCGATCTACGACATACCAGGTATTGTCAAAATAGCTCTTTCTAGTGCTGCTACTCCAAAAAATATACAAGCAGGATTTCGTTGTAGTGGAATCTGGGAATTTAATAGAAAAAATTTTACAGATCAAGACTTCCTATGTTCCTCAGTAACTGATCGACCGTTATCCATCAGAGATGAGAGCGTTAAAGACCAGAATGATAATGAAAAAAAAAATTAGTAAATATGAAACTGTTAATAAACCAAGCACTTCAGCAATAACGTTAATTAATGATGGTGAGATTGCAGGACCATCTTCAGAAGTAAGAAATCTCATTGAATTAGGGGATTCTAAGACAATTGATAATAGCAATGTGTCAGTGGTAAGTCTTACAGAAATAAGACCACTCCCTAAAGCAGGACCTCGAAAAGGCAAGCAATCTATTCGTAAATGTTTGAAATCTGTTATTCTAACAGGCACACCTGTAAAAGAGAAAATTCGAGCAGAACAAAAAGTAAAAGAACGCAGAAAACAAATTGAAGAAGAAAAAGCAAAAAAGAAACTGTATGGAAAGGCCAAGCAGTGCATAAAAAAAATTACACCTAGGTTATTGAAAAAAGGGAGAAGCACGTATTGGATAGCTCTGAAGATGACGAAAATAGCTTATGTCTAGTTTGCTTGGAGCAATAAAAAATTTCTGGACCCGGAGAAGACTGGATGCAATGCATGACATGTAAAATATGGGCGCATGTCAAATGTACCAAAAATTAACCTTATTATATTTGTATTAACTGCAAATCACACGCTGAAACAAGCGATGACAATGAGTGATTAAAAATATAGGATATAGGCCTGCACGTTGTAGTAGGCTACCGAGCCAAAGATCAATATGGCCAAAGATTAGTGTTCGCTTACTTTTTATTTCTTTCCTGATTAAGACAGTTTTTTTTCTTCTTATTGTTAAGTGTCTCTAAAAGTATCTTTATAAAGGACTAAGAATTTACAAGTGTTAACAATTTAACTATTTTATTTTCATTTGATTTACAACATTATTAAAACATGAAAGTGTTTTATTGTGTTAAGAACGTTATAAATGAATAAATTTCACATGCTTGATTTAAAATATCCCATTTAATCGAATTTCTTACATGATTTGTATATGTTACAATGTACTTGTATGTGTCATTTATGTGTCACAATATGCACCAAGCATGTCACAACTTGCCCCGTAGCGGGGGTTAGTAGTGACAAATTTCGAGGTTACGTAGAATTCATTTTGTGTTATGAAAAACGTTAATACAATGTTAATAGTAGTTTTATAAATATGTTACGCAAGATGTACTATAATGATATGATACACTAAATGTTTCGCTTCAGTTCAAATTTTACGGCTAATATCAAAAATGTCGAAATTGTCACTACTAGCTCCGGTCTCCCCTAATCGGTTGTAAAAGAATTTTTATTTTCATCGAGACAAAAAAGAAAAAAAAATGTTCGTTTAATTCAGGATTCCGATACAGACAGGTTCCAATTTCAATTTTTACTGTATTTCAGATTCCATTTACATAGATGCCAACCTTCCTTATTTTTAGAATCAAACAAACTGATTTTAAACCAGAAATTTTATTTAATAAATGAAATCAAACAGACACATTTTATTAAATACATTTTTTGGTTCAAAATACGTTTATTTGACGTGAAGAAAAACTCTGAAAGGTTGGTTTGGCAGCTACGTTGTTGTTGTTGTTATTATTATTTTTACGACGGCCGATTATCTACACGAGGGATATAGTCCAGGAGATGCTGCCCTCCGTGGGTGTCTTTCTAAGGGAACCTAACCCATATTTACACAAGGATATCCAAGGCTCGAAGAAAACCACGGAAAACTCTGACCGATTAGGCCGACGTGCTCGATTGTGTTCGAACCCAGCCGTTGTCATCGAAATACTCAAGGCCTGAGGACACGAGTTGTGACGTCATCACTAATCGACCGAATGCTCACTACTGTTGGAATTCACACCGGGAAAATTTGAGTAGAAATTTTCTTTTCTTTTATTTATGGAATATCTATAATGTTAAAAAACAATACGAACTATTAAAATTTACTGGTGAGAATTTGGAATTCCCAATAAAAAATCAACCAGATGAGGCAACACTGTGGCATTCTGCATCTGGCTAAATTTTTATTCAGGGATTCCGAATTCTCACCATTAAGATTAAATAGTTAGTATTGTTTTATAAGATGATAGATATTCCACAAATAAAATAAAGGAAATTGATATTCAAAATTTCCGGTGTGAATTCCAACACTAGTAAGAAGCCGGTCCATTAGTGATGACGTCATAACTCGTGTCCACCGGCCTTGAGTATTTCGATGGCAACGACCCAGCACCTCCCGTTTACCAGCTTTGAGAACAGAACCTCTCGGCCACTATTGGGGCTTAGCAGCTATGCACTCATACTCATCCAGAACAAATAGGTAAATTTTTGGGGGGGACTGGGGCATACGGATATGGGGCGCCAACTGAAGTTCTGCACACAGGCGCCAGATACTGCTGGCGCGCCCCTGTCGTTGAAAGCCACCTGTTTTGGAATTTACGTTGATAGCAGATAATTTAAACTAGCAGACGTCTGTCGCATTTTCAAAGAAAGAAAATAAAAGTTTTTTACTCAATTTTTAAGTATTTTTCGAGTTTTTATAGTACAATCGAGAGAATTTTTGGAATTTCTGAAAGCTTATGTTTTTTTCACGTCCTGTTGTCCTAATTTCGAATCCGTAGGATGAATAGAAAATAAGTTATCGCAGCTTAAAAAAAAGTCGTCAGTCCATACTTTCCGTTAAAACCACAAATACTTGTAATCATTTCTGAGAGAAAATTTTGCGGTTCCACATTCCATCACCAGGGAGCGCACTATATTCTTAAGAAAAGTGTATCTGAACGAAAAACCGTTAAACAACCAGTCCGTAGATATGTTACTCAAGAGGGTGGCGGTCTTAAGCAAGAAAGTAGGGTATTTGCTGAAATTACTCTTTGGAAATAGTGGTAACTAAACTTTTGACATTTTTATATTTAATAAGTAGCATATATCTCAGGACTACTTAAAAAAAAGGCACCTATAACGGTAAGAAGCGCTAAGGTTTTATAAAGAAATCTAGCCCCCCTCCCCAAAATTCCTCACTCCATTTTTTTTTTACACTTTTGCTTATGTGGTACAAACTATCTTACAGTTTCAAACAGATCGCCGTGTTAGATTTTCTACTTTAAATGAAATCGAGGTCTTTCAGTTCCACGTTCCACCACCAGGGAGCGCACTCTATTCTTAACAAAAGTGTAACAAAATGAAACTCTGTTAAATAACCTATCAGTAGATATGTTACTTGACGGGGTGGCGGTCTTAAGCAATAAATTAAGATGTTTCCTGTAATTACTATTCGGAAATAGCGGTAACTAAACTTTTGACATTTTTATATTTAACAAGTATCATATATCTCAGGATTCTCTAAAGAAACGACACCTAAAAACGGTAAGAAACGCTATTTTTTAAAAAAGAAAACTAGCGCCCCTTCCCTCCCCCTCTCCGGTACTTCACGCTCCATTCTTTTTTTTTTACACCTTTTCTTATGTGTTATAATCTATCTTAACGTTTCAAACAGATCGCCTTGTTAGATTTCCTACTTTAAATAAAATCGCGGTCTGTTAGTTCCACATTCCACCACCAGGGAGCGCAATGTATTCTTAACAGAAGGCTGATTTAGAAAACATAATACCATACATACTGTTTAAAAGAAATCTTTAACCTTACCTAACTCAGTTTGTATATTTTCGACTTCCCGTGCTCTCAAAATTTTAACGGTGTTTTCGTTATAACTGTAAAGGCTCGGATGTTTTTTTATTTCAAAATCATACCAAATATAAGAAGAATTTTAATATTTGACAATACAGACAACTTTTGTTAAAAAACCCCATATTTAAAAAAAATCACGTTCTCAGCTTTTTACCGCTTACATTTATTTATTTTTTTAAATGCTCCTGTTTAAAAAAAAATCGGATTCTTAAATCTGTTAAAAATATCAATACTGACTGAAATCTGACTGAAAATCAGCAGAAAAATAAAAACAAATAACAAAATTCTAGTACCGTCTTAAATTAGGTGTTTAAAATTGAACTATTTTATTTTAAATTTCTAAAAAAAATATTTTTTATTAAATTATTTTGAATTAATATTTATATAATAATATCTAAAAATGCTTTTTTTTTTAAAAGTTGCTAATAATTAAAATATCGGGTGCCGTATACCTTTGATAAAGTTACAACTACTTCAAGTGAAGCAGTAAAATACATAAAGGAATATTTGATTGCTTAACCAGAAAGTGAGAAACGTAATAACGACAATACACGCAATGTCCAAATTTGTAGAAACTGTTCATTTCTAGACACTATATGTAGCAATAAGAATCACTGTTAGCAAATTATGCTTTCTTAAGCTCTATTATATATCGCTAAAATAGTGATGTCTAGGTAAAGAATTCCATTCAGTTAATTATAATTGGCTTTCTATTAAAAATTTAATTTGTTATAATTTAATTTAATTATAATAAAATAAATTTAAATAAAATAAATAAATAAATGTTATTAAAAATGAAATAAAAATTAAATTTTAATTAAATTAAATTAAATTTTAATTTTAATTTTAATTTTAATTTTAATTTTAATTTTAATTTTAATTTTAATTTTAATTTTAATTTTAATTTTAATTTAATTAATTAATTTTATTTTAATTTAATCAGATTTTGAATTTCCATTTTTATATATGTATTTCACAGAGGTCACAGAAACTAAGAGGTATTAAAAAAATAATTTTATTTTTATATTTTTTAGATTAAATTGATTTGAATTAACACTTACATAATAATACCAAGGTATTTTTAATGTTTATAATAAAAATAAAGTGTGGTGCCCTGTATCCTTAGAAAGTTACAAATTCTTCCATGGAAACAGCAAATTTCGAGTAAGAATATTTGATTGCTTAACCAAAAAAGGAAATATCTAATAACGACAGAGCAGGCATTGTCTATGTTTTTTGAAGATCTCTTTTCAAAGCACTACATGTAGTTATAAGAATCACTGCAAGCAAATTATATCCTTGCTATACTCTATTATAAATCACTAGAATACTGCAATCGATTTAAATCATCGCATTACGTTAATAATAATTGGATTTCAATTAGTTTATAATATTAATCTGATTGTGAATTTATATCCCTATTATTAATGTATTTAATACAGGTTACAGAAACCAAGTGGGATCAAAAGTTTTCCGAGAGTTATTGTAGAAATAAAGCTTTGATCGTTAATAATGAGATCCATACATTAAAAAATTTTAGAGTATAACTCAATCCGATGTAACAGTTTTTAAACATTTTACAGACACTTAATTCAGTTCAGCGAGTTTAAAGATTCTAAAAATATTCACATATGACAGCCGCCATTTTTAGTCAGCACGCAAGTCTAGTATTCAGAGGGCTGTCGTATTTAAACTAATGACAGTAATTCAAAAAAGTTTTGATTATATTAACGAATGATCCACTTAGTTTATTGTACAGAAAGTTTTGCATAGGCATTTTAATTGATTAAAAATTTTAAATATAGATAAAAGTTAACGTTTGAAATACATAATTTATGTACAATTTAAAACAAAGTAGCATTTTTATAGAAGCTTTAAAAATGCATTGTAAGTTCTGTCAACTGATGTTCTTTTTTATAAACAATGTATTAACTCATGCATGAGCGAAGTATTTCAAGTGATAAAACAATGTCGTGATTCAATGATACTCGCATAAAAAACAAAATTATTTGAAATAAAAAGTAATAAATTTTGTTTGTGTACTTTATAAAAGAAAAAAAAATCTTCAAATTTCTGTTACCACACTGGCATTTGAGGATTAAAGTTAGGTGGAATATAGAATTACACCACCGCATTTAGAGCGGTTAAAGGAACATCACTTTGTTATATAAATACATTTATTCAAAGATAAATTAAAAAACTAAATAAAAATGACAAGTAATAAAATTTCGACGATACTAGTAAAAATAATGTCTTATGTGTAAATCAAGTTTAGAGCCTTTCTTATTTTGTGTCATAAAGTATCAGCTGGAATTATATTATTACATTATTATTATAAAAAATCAGGAAATTTTACACAGACATTACTAAAGTATACAGAAATGGAATAATTTGTAAATTATCTTTGAATTTATCGATTTCAAATTATAAAATGATATCAAAATTTATTTTTGATTAAATTAATTTCATAATTATATTATTTTCTAGAATACAGTGCTATAAAGCACCATTTTTGCGCTGTTCTGTCATTTTAAGTTACTTTCATTTCTAATAAAAATTTTAATTTCCTTATTTGTTTACATTAGAAATAATCACACAATTTTATTTAAAGGAAATAAAATAATTTAAATGTGCCTGGAATCGTACAAGTTTGATTTGCTTGTTACTTTGAAATAAAAAGAAATTTACAATGTTAAACAACTATTTACTTCTAGTTTGAAACGAGCTCCGAAAAATCCAATATTCAAATGTCACATTTCAGAAATGCTTTTAAAGTGGTTAGAAACCTTTTATGGGCAATATATTTTTCAATATATATAATTTTGAAAACCATTAAACTGCCATTAAAGAAGTAAAATACCATTGAATGTTACTAAATTTATATATTCAATTAAAGTATTTTGTAGAAAGTTTTTGAAATCCAGTTACTGAATTATAATAAAATTCAAACTTGTAACAATTACTTTATAAGCGATATCGAATAAACCACTTTAAAGTATTGGACGAACTTTACATTTAATTGTGGACAGGAATGAAATTGAATTTTTACCCGTTTTGAGAGACATATAAAGTATTTTAAAATGTTTTAAAATACTGAACTGTTTTATTAGATTGAAGTCTGCCAATTGTCAACATCTATAACAGTATTTCGTTTTATACAATTTTTTTTTCACGAGTATGTGTGCACGAGTGCACGATTACCTTAAGTAAAAGAATACTAATTTTATTTTTTTTTATTCCAGAAAAATTAATTACATCTTAATTTGATTTAAATCCATTTTATTTTGTTTATAGGATGAAATAATACTATTTATATATTTCTTTTATAATTAAAGTTAATCTCAAAGAAATGATAGTACAAAATATACAATAAGTATCAAGCACGTCTCTTTAAAATACAAGTATGAATTTAAGTCAATTTATACTGATGTGGATATATATTTTTATATACTATATTTAAACTTTTTTTTTTTTTTTAACGATGAGTTCTATTTCAGAATAATATTTTTTTCTGAGGATATTTTTAAAAAAAAATAAGAAACAAATATTAATTTAATTTTTCCGTATAACAATCATTGTTTCGAAAATATGTTGCAGTAGAAATGGAGATTTAAGATCATTGATTAAACGCAAATGCTTGAGATATATACTTATCAGTAATTAAATGTACATTTATGTCACCGAGATTTCGCTCAAAAATTGTCTTTTGATGGATAATAGCTATGTCTAGGAAAGGCATTATGTTTAGATAATACTCAAATCAGCGGTGAAAATACTTGAAAAAGTATGTAAAATGTAGGAAATAAAATCTTAAGCGTATGTCATTGTGCATTGACATGAATAATTTTAATATCTATTTCGGGAAGAAGTCAGTATGTATGTCAAAAAAGCCAATAAAAAAAGGGAAACCAAGATACATACTTAAAAGGCATGTTAATTTCCCTATATAATCGTCATTCACATTGATACATTTGTCCCATCTCTTTATGAGTTTTCTAATACCTGATGCATAAAAGTCTTTCGACTGCACTCTCAGCCATCTGTGAACCTTGCATCCAACGTCTACATAAGTCGGCTGTAGACTAAACTATGTGAACACCCCGTTGCAGTGCTAATGCTGTCTATTCTTGTTCGCCTGTCAGCTCTAATCATTTCCTCAGCCTTCCGCACTGTTTGTTTTGTCACAATCTCAACAGGACAACCACTTCTTTCTTCGTCAACAATTTTTGAATGCCCCTGCTCATCTTGTACAACGGATGACTCATAAATTCGAAATTGGCAACTTACAGTTGGTTAGTAGTGCCACCTATTTGGCATATTTGGAAACAGTTTACAACTAATTTCCGACATCTCATATTGGTTTATGACGTTCTTACTGACAAGCCCTCGTACATAGTACTAAATCACAATGTTTTGGCCTTAAACTAAGAAAATGAAAGCGTTTTTATATTGGAAATGCGATTACCATATACATTATTGCACTCCGTGTACAAATATGGAACAGTTATTAAAAAATGGGATTTGTTTCCTGATGCATTGGCTAGATACTTAACGTAGTTAAATTTGTAACAATAAAGAAGATAACTAATGTAAAATAGAATAATATAACACAAAATATTAATTTGTTATATTTTTTTAAAAACATAAAAAAACATTTACGGCTTTTCGATAAGATATTTAAGATGATTGTTTATTTATTTATTTTTTGTGGCTCTATATGATATCCGCAGGAAATAATATGAGATATATAGGTACCTTTAGAATCTATGTGAATGGTCGAAGTACAGAAAGTGAGTTCTGTGGGAGAAGGACTTTTTCATGCGTATTTTGAGCAAGATATTCACAGTTTCATATACACACGCAATTAAAGGTTTCATTATTAATATATTTTTTAAATAAAGAAGCAATTTATCTATATTTAAATACCGACAGAAGGAAACTGTAATAAAAAACAATACTAATAGATATATAAATAAAACGTATCTATATAGGTTGTATCTGAAAAGGGGGCAAAACTTTACGATGTGATAGAACGCAGCTATACTAGCAAAATTCGTCATAGAATGTAGGGTCGAAACGAACGCGGTGAGAAGTTAAAAGGTAGATTTCCAATGTCGCACTTAAAGAATTAACACAAGAATGAGAGGAGATACTTCAGAAGACATTTTATTAACAGGAATGTAATTAATGCACATGCTCAAAAAATTGCTCAAAAGATCTTCCGCCTGCTGCAATGCACGATACACACCTGCGGTATAGGGACTGACGACACATTTGAGAAGACACAAGGCATTTCCTGCATATCGCCGGCAAAAACGGCAATCCTGGCGACTAGATGCATATCCATTTCAATGGTCACAATTAAATTTAAACTTCCTTTGGCCATAAAGGAAAAAGTCCAAACACGAGAGATCCGACGATCTTGTTGACCAAGCTATGAGACTACCTCCACCAATCCATTGCCCTGGGACAGTTGAAAACTACCTTTTAACTTCTCACCTTTTGCGTTCCGACCATACATTCTATGACGAAATTTGCTCGTATAGCTGCATTCTATCAACCCGTAAAGTTTTGTCCACTTTTTCAGATACACCCTGTATATATATAGAGAGAGAAATATATATATAAAGAAGGATTGAAAATATTAAAATTATTTTCATAGCTATTTATACTTTAGCAAGAAACATCCCTTTATGAACCAACAATTGCGTTACGCTTAAAAGAAAACGCCTTGGTAGTACAGATAAAGGACAAAAATAAATAATAATGTTAAGGCATATCCATTAGCGATTCCGTATTAATGTATCCACGTGCAATCCTTCCACAACTCCTCCCACTTTAACTTTTAAACACACGAAAATGTTTTTTTCGTGCATTATATGTTATTATGAAAAATACTGGGATTTTTAATAATGTTTCTGAAGCGAAACATCATTATTTATGTTCGTCAAAATTTAAATGGACATTGCTGTCACTGTGATTTCTCTGAGAGATTGTCTTTTGATGGATGGTGTCTATATCCACAAACAAGTTCCCATTTTTCCTAAAACAACAAGAACAACAACAACAAAACATTCAACTTTGAAATACATTATATGAAAAAAAAAAAAAACGAAAATAAGAAAATAAATGTATCCATGCATATGTTTCACTGCATGGGTGTAATTTTATTATTAACGAATTATTTTATTATAGCAATGTAACAATGTGTTATAAGATATAATCAAACTACGGAGTATTTACTTTCTAGTTTTAACACACGCAATAAAATATTTTGTTAATCCATAAGATGGTTTTAACTTCTATGAACATGTAATCGGTATTTGGAAACTTTTGTACAAATACAAATATTTTTATACGTAAGTAGATTTTTTAAATAACGCTGCCGTGTCTGCGTGTTTTCAGAGCAAATGAGATTGAGTTCCGTAAATTAATCACAAAGAGGGATTTTTAAATTTAATAATATGGCAAACAAAGTTATGTCAGAAATATAATTTCACAAGAATTTTTTTATGAACATGGATATAAGAAAAATCAACAAAATAAAACACACATTTTTTTACATTTTCTACAACGCGGGATAACCCACCATTGGCATAGGCTTCCAGATCCCGCGTTGCAAGTTTATTCAAAAAAAAAAAAATTACAATATTATTTAACAATAGTTTTAACAATAAGAATTAAAGGTAATAGTACAAATAATAATAATAGTAATTATAAATATAATAATAAAAGTCATAATAGAACAGATGAGCTGAGCGCTTTACAGACGAAAATGTGTATTATTTTGAACACGAATATGATTGATTAATTACGAATAGCAGCAGATGAATAAGATGTTCTTAAGCTCTACATTTTCTCAGGTGCATTAGTTTAATAGTTATTATCATGAGTTCAAGTGTTTTGTTGTGAGATAACTTTTAGGTTATGGATAACCTGAGTGTATGGCTGTTCTAGGTACAAGAGTTTTCTAAGTTTTATATTCTCGATTTATTAGGCACTCATAAAAAGTGGGGAAGGATTGTACTTTGTGCCAATATATTAAGAAAAAGAAGAAACAACGTATAAAGGCACAAATAAAATGTGTTTAAAAGCATACAGCTGTTTCAAAACCTCTAAGGACTGATTTAAGCACTGATGAGGAAACCTTAGAGGTTTTGAAACAGCTGTATGCTTTTAAACACATTTTATTTGTGCCTTTATACGTTGTTTCTTCTTTTTCTTAATTATTAGGCACTGTTTGGTCTAAAGTTCATGTTTCTGTTCAATAGTGCTAATCTTGTTCATCTATTGGCATTTGTGGGTTTTGAAAAATTTGTTGATTGTTTTCTAGTAACCGCACACATTCTATTATTTTAGTATATAGCATTGGTGATTTCAGCACAAATTTGAACCAATGGTGATGTTCTATTGTGGCTGATTTACGGATATGGAGGGTTGATGTTAATGGGCAGCTGAGCACATATTGAAGGGAGTTACCAATTTCACCACAGGTACACAGTGGCGACGGAGCTTTATTTATTTTGAATAGGTAGGACGGGAAGGGTCCATGATCAGTTGAGAAGATATACAGGTTTCTATGTACTAACATGAAGTCTGTTGATACTTTTGGACATAATTTGTAAGTAAATCTGCCAGTGGTACCATAATCCCACTGTTGCTGCCATTTGTCTATGGCTTCTTTTTTCAATTTCTTTTTAAGGTGTGAAGCTGGGTATGGATGAAATATTTCTCGTACCTTAATATTTGTTATAGCGTCTTTGGCTAGTTGATCTGCATGTTCATTTCCCTTAACACCTGTGTGTCCCCGTACCCATTGAAATTTAATCAACCAGATTTAGATTTTTTCTGTAAGGCTATTATAATTTTTGATGTGATAAAATCTGTACTAAAAACGTTCTCCAATAATGCAAGACTTGACTGGTTATCTGTGTAAATGACGAAGTTCCCGTCCCCTGAGGAGTCCGCCCATAATATTGCATCTATTATGGCGAGTTGTTCAGCTTGAAAAATTGAATTTGATATTTGTAACCTTATTTGATGAGTATGGATGCATTTTCCTTCTTTATAAACACAGAAAGCATACGCTGTGCCAGCATCTGATTTTGAGCCGCCAGTGTGTATATTTATTGTTGAAGTGAATGGAACTCCTTCTTGTAGTAAAAGATAATCTTGGTGTGGGGAAGGTATTGATGAGGATATTTTCGGTTGATAGAAGATTGGAAAGTTGTCCTCTATTGGAATTCCCAAACGTAGGACCTGTCCTGAAATTGCTAATGTATTTAATTGGATCGCCAATGGTTGAATGCCGCACAATACATTCAAAGCTGCCGTTGATGATTTTCTATAAGCTCTCGACAGAAGCAAAAGACATTGTGTCTGAATTGCCGATAGTAGCCTGTAGCCGTGTGAGACTGGTAGGTGTGGAAACCAACATGAAGCGGCATAGGATTTTTTTTTCTAATATTTGTAAGTACCAGATTTTTAAAATTTGCTTAGAAAGCCCTCCATATGCAGCGGCGAATTTTAGAAGATTTTGTGATATTTGATTAATTTCTATACGTTTTTTAGTCAGGTGCGGAAGAAAAGACAGTGTTTTATCCAATGTTAAGCCCAAGTAGCCTATTGTATTTTCAGATTTAAGGGAGTGCCCATCCAATTTATATATTGGTCCTCTCTTCAGGAAACGTGGTCTTCGAAGATTTAACACTACACATTTGTCATATGAGAACTTCATATCCGTTTGTTTCGCCCAATCACTTATTATTTGTAGTATCTCTCTTCCCATCTGCTCCAACTGTCTTCTTGTTTGGCCAAAAATAATTAGAAGAAGATCATCGGCATATGCTATTATCTTAAAGCCATGTTTCTTTAATGTTCTCAGTAATTTATTCAGGAATATTCTCCAAAGAAAAGGTCCAAAACAGGACCCCTGTGGGCAACCTCTTCTAAACCAGTGGATCTTTTTGACAGCCAATTCGGCATTGCTCCTCTTGTTGAAAGAAATGATGCTGCTATGTTTATTAATGCTTGTTTTAGTTTTAGGAATTTTAATTCTTCTAAGGTCTCCGGCCAGGGTAGTCGGTCAAATGCATTCTTGAAATCTAGGGATATTAGGGAAATATAATTGTTATTCTCTTTGAGCAGATTTATAAATGAGAAAAGTTCGGCAATCGCTGACTTAGTCGAACGACCTTCTTGGAAGCCATGTTGTGATTTTTGTAGTTCTTTTTGGCTGTATAAGTTAAAATTTATCCTTTTTAATAATAATTTTTCATATATTTTACCGAAGATTGGCAGTAAGGAGATTGGCCGATATGAAGATGCGATGTCTGGTTTTTTAGAGGGCTTTATGAAATAAACCAATTCTCCAATCTTCCATGTTTTGGGGAAGTAATTTAAATATAACAGAACATTGTACATTTCTAGTAAGAGAAACTTATGATGCTTGAATAATTGTTGTACTATGTTATGATCAATTTCATCGGGCCCCGGGGCTTTGTTCCTGTTGAATGAGTATATGACATTTTTAAGTTCTTTTAAAGTAAAATTTTCAATTGCCTCTGCCTTCTGCTGGTTAAATATTGAGTCCGCTGGCATTTCTGATTGGCCAAATATTTCTGTGGTTAGAGTTTCGTAGAATCTTTCTGCTGTTTCTGTTTCTTCCTCTTGTTCTTCTAATGAATACAGTTCTCGATTATGAAAATTTTTAAAAGCTACTTTTTTTATTTTTCCATAAGGGTTTTTGGTTTGTGTACAAAATCTTGTCCATGCCTGTTTTTTCGCGTTTAAAATTGCTTTTTTATACATGGCTCTTTGTGATTTAAATTTAATTATATCTTGTACTGTAGCTGTCGGGAGCTTTGTTTTTCTTCTTAGTGCCCTAACTAAATTACGTTTTGTGCGTAGCTCATCGTTCCACCATGTTATCTTCGGTTGGTGGGTACTTTTTCTTTTCTTGAGTGTCTGATCACATGTTCTTTTAAGTAGTTGGTAAAATTCTTCATATTTTTCTTTAAATTCCTCAGTTGTTTTTATATTTTTGAAGTTGAAATTTTGCTGGTTTAATTCTTTTTTAATTTTATCGTTGAATTTTTTAAATGATGTTTGTTTTGTCCGATATCTTCTGTTTGGTAACTGCGGGATTTCAATATTAAAGCTCGATGTGATCAGTCTATGATCTCCAAAGTCCATATCTGGATGTACCATCCAGTTTTCCAGTAGAGGGAACAGTGACATTGATGATAGTGTAACATCGGGCCAGCCTTTTCTTGAAGTTGTATTGTCCTTTTTATTAATTAATTCATACGTTGGTAAACTATGGGGATCGTTTAGTAACAAGAGTCTTTTCGTTGCCATATGCGATATTAATTTTTGCCCTTTGTCATCATTTTTTTTGTAACCCCAGAAGGCACTGTGTGCGTTTAGGTCTCCAGCCAATAAGAATAAACTGCTAGGAGCCTTTTACTTCTAGCCAATCATTAAGATCATTTTGTAAATCTGATGACGGGGGTGAATATTGTGATCCTATTGTTTGTAAATTATTTATTAATTGAATGTTGATGAAGACTGAATGGTTGTTTTTCTTAATTTGAAGATGGCTAATTGAAGGGTTTAGTATTATAATGCAGCAATTTTTTGCTACTGAGAAGTAATACGGTGTTGAAAGTGGTAGTCCTAATGGGCGATTATCTGAGATATAGTAGTCTTGGAGGCAGGATATATCTATTTTTTCCTTTATTGCATAACGTATGTAATCTGCTGTCGCCGTTTTGCTGTTTTGCAGATTAATCTGGGCTATTGTTAAAGTATTTATGGAAATTGGCTGTTTGGTGTTATTGTTGATATTTGATGATGATGCTGAAGAAGAGGGTTTGAAGATATCAGAAATGTTCTCTATGATGAATATTGCGCCTGTGAAAGGTTTAGACGTTGATTTCTATAATAATAAAAGTTTTAAAATACATGACATTGGCTCGACGACGCACTATGCCTATACTCAAAGCGGTTACCAAAATTGTCCACTGTGTTGAAACAATTTACGCATTGGTGCTGTTCTGGGGTACTCTTTTTAGGACAGTAATCTGATTTGTAGTTATGCATGCAATATTCGCATGTCTGTTTTCTTCGGCATTTTTCTATTGGGTGTCCGAAAAGCTGGCAGTTACTACATCTTATGAGTGGAGTGGAGTGTGATATTCTACAAGATGCTCAGCCGATAAAGATTCTACCTTGTGTTAGTAACTGAAATGCTTGTTGTTCTTCTAGTTCTACCATTAATTGATAGAATTTGTTTTTTGGTCGTGAAATTACCTTTTGGGTATTATCTTTTATGTCGTGGTTTAATTCCGATTTCAGTATATCTTGTATTTCTTCATGTTGTACATATTGTGGAATACCAAGTATGATTATCTTTTTCCTTTTTTCCCCTAAGAATTTCATTTCCAATAAGCTCTGTAATTTTTCGTTTTTCTGAAGATATTTAGCGTGTCATCTACCTCTTTTGAGGTTGTTGCTTTTATTATAAAGGAGTTTTTATCTCTTGAGATTGTACAGAAGAGCTTGGGTGGTTTTGCTTCTCCTTTTAGTTCTCTATCTACAATCTCCCTTAATATGGTCATTGACATTTTTGTTTCTTTCATCCTCGTTAATAATATTGCCGATTTAGACATTTGTGGCATTTTCCTTGAAATTTGTTGATGGGCTTGATTATGTTGGGGAATTAATTTTTGTGCTATTTTTGAATAGGAGGTTGAGTTGGCAGTGTCAGCATCAGCCTGGGAGTCAAGTATATACTATTCTGTGCCAAGAAAACTTTTATAGACAAACTAGGGGGCTCTGCCCCTTGCAAGCTACGCTCGCCGTTCAGACGCCGCAGAATCTGAAAATCTAAAAATCTAATGGGTTTTTAAAATATTAGAGAAGATTAAATTATACTGAAAAAGCTGTGCAGATCTCCCTGTATGCGGGTTTCCATTCAATTCCCTTTGATTGCAAAAATTTAATAGAGAATCAGTTGCTGTTAAGACATCCAATGGTTGTTTTTGTTTTTGATTAAAGAGGATCAGTTAAACATTTGAAAAGAAGCTAAAATAAAATGAATTAAGCATTCAGAGTCTTTGTCAACCGATATTTTAAAACAATCTCTATAACAATAGCCTAAATCATGTGACTACCATCAACAGTTCCCGGCGGAACACTTTGCTTTTTATACTCTAGGTGCCATTTTGATACTCTAATGTTATCCAAATAATGTTATCCATGATAAGTCGCCAAATATTATTCTATCCCCATCATTTCATCTATATTATAATAGTTCAAGTCATCAAATGCCATAAACAAATACGATCTGATCCCTTCGCCTTTCATATGAAAGTTTGGAAGAAATGTCATATACAACCCATATTGGCGCGATGTTTTTCCAACGCCAATTTGGGGAACACATCAACAGCATAAACAACAACATCCGGCTTACCATATCAAGCAAAATAACGATACTTTGGCGCCAGTTAAGTACCCGTTGCATATATGACATTGACGTCCGAAAAACAACGCGCCAATATGCGGCCGTATATGACATCTGTGCCGAAAGAAAAAAAAAGCGCGGTGCAAATCTCGCCAGTATCTTTTTTCAACTCGCCAGTTAGCATTTTTTTATTGTTCGAGTGGTAAATTAAAACATTGATTTGAAGTTGAAATTAAATGTCATGGTTTGTTACATAATTTAATATTTCGCCAGATGTCATATACGCACCGCATGTTTGGCACGATTTTTTTTCTTTCTTTTTTTTTTCTTTTTTTTTTTAACGAAAATTTCGCGAACGCCTCGTTTTCGAATACCAGTTACATATATATTTTTGGTAGTACTTAGTTATCCCGTCCACAAAAAATCTATCGCGAACTATAAGATTAAATGTCAATAATGCTTGATCGTAAATGTCACATTCACTTGACTTTTAGTAAGTTACACGTGTTTACGTCATCAAGTGATTTTTATTTCGACGTTTTATTTTTATATTTATTAATGTTATACTAATTTATTTGCTCTTTCGTTATTTAAAATAAAAATTTTGTCAGTCTGTACAATTTGGCGAGTGGTTTGGCAATTTATATAATATGTGAAATTGGGTGACGAATAACTACTACATTGTACCGCATTTTTTAATTATTTTCTATTATTTTCAAAAGGAAATAGCAAAAAAATAATTAATTACTATAGAACAAAATAATTTATATAAATTTAAAAAATAAAAAAAAGTAAATATACATTTATTATTAAATAAACAACACTAGCCGGGTTACCATGTCTATCAAAATAATGCCTTTTGTGCGCCAATTAGGTACCCCGGTGCGTATATGACATCTGTGTCTAATATATTTCTTTTTGGTTTATTTATTTATTTTTATTTTTATTTTTATTTTTATTTTTTTTTTTGTTGTTGTTAAAGAGGTGAAAGCCATCAATTTAAATGTTTCATTTTTAAATGAAAGTTTTGTATTTAATAAAATGATAACGAAATACAAAAAAAAGCATTATTCTTAGCATAGATTTAAAAGAGGCCCAACTGTCGCCAAATTAATTTAAATAGTAACCTTTTCTGAATTATGAAAAAAAAAATTCTGTTATGATTAAAATTTGAGTTGCCATCATTAGAAAAAATGTATTTAAAATTAGAAAAAAAAAATAATATTTCGAAAACTAATTCGAATTTAAAAATTTTAATACCAGTTTTGAGATCTGTTGATCAACACGGATTTTTGGTGTTAATTTCATCGCAAAGTATTCCATATTTTAGGAGAAATCGTCGTGAAACTAAATCAGTTGTTTAATCAGTCGATTCAAAGAATCGATACATTTCAGGCGTTTCATAAATTCGTTTCATTAGGATTTTATATATATAGGGTAGATTAGGTTTATGTCGTGAGATGTCGCCATCTGAAAAATCTACAGGAATCCATTCCATTTCTTCCAGTCGAGGATCCATTGCTCCTCCGGACCTCTATCGCTCTTCGATTTTGTAATATCGTTCATCCAGTTCTTTTGCGGTCTACATCGTTTCCTTTGTTGATATGTTTTATATTTAAACGCGATTTTACATTTAATTCTTTCTATGAGGGTTCGATGATAGGAGGGGAAAGAATAATATCGTATAGTTATTTTTAAATACTGAAATTCTATTTATAATCCAAAAATCATTTTTCGTGATCAATATGTAATGTATAGTGTTCGTTACAATGTGCTGTGGCCAGAAACGACCACTCCGACATAACAGTCACTAATTAAAATAATTCTGTATTTATTTCTCACATATTTGATAATCAAGAACAAAAAATAAAAGCAAAAGCATTACCTGTACTGACCTGAAAAAAAAAAAACAGTAGTAGATGCATTAGTAAAAGGAAATGCGCAGACGATAATCATCAACAAAAGTATCTTTATTTTTGATGAAACTCTCTTGGAAAAAAAAGAGCATATTTATAAAGTACAATTCTTATTTTTAGATATACTTTTCCCGTGATGAAAAATACAAAAATTGATTTTTTTAATAAGCTCTTATTTTCGAGAAAAATATAATAATTTTTCTCCTGGGGAGTATGGAGACACATCTCTTAAAAGAAAAAATAAAAAAAAATAAATAAAAAATAAAATAAATAAAATAAATAAGGCATTTAGATGATTTTTTAGCATCGAATTCAACAACTTCTAACACGAGCACCAGCTGAATGAAAAATAGTAGTAACTCATGCTATACAGCAATCAGTAGGTTTTTACCCACTTAACATTATTCTGAAGACTTGTCGTAGCATCACGGTTAGAGGAACCGTTGTCAAATCTCGGCGCAAACAGAAGAAAAATATGCAGCCGTTCACACAATCTTAAAAAAAAATATTCTTTCACTTTTAACATTTTCGCTGTACGCACAAGATCCGTTTATTTTGCAGAAAGGCGAGAGCCGCCACGCTTTTCTGCGCTCGTTGACAGAACTCTCATGACCGTGTGCAAGCTCTGCGTAGAAGAGGGGAAACAAGGTTGCTGTAATATATGAAACTCGCTAAAGCGGGGATAAAAAATATTGGAAACTTACGTTGGAGCAATTCGTAATGATATAAGATATGAAAAACTGCTTTAAATTAGAGGAAACTTTAGAGATTTCATTAAGATAAGGTGCCAAAAAGTGGTAAAGAGTTACGAATTTTGAAATTAAGTATTAAACTGATTTAAATATGATTCGCGAGGGGCGGGGCTACAAAGAGGATATGATATCAGAAATATAAGGCTGTGGAATGTTCCAGAGAAACCTTTAACCGGAAGTACAGATTTTAAAATTAAGTTTATGATTTTAAAATGAAACGAAATGTTACGCGAGAAAGAAAAGCTTACAGGGGAAGTTTGAAAAAAAGGAAGGAAATAAAACAATTTTAGAATGTGAATATTAAAATTAAATGAATAATAGATTAATAAAAAATATTTTATAAATTAAATTAAATTAAAAATATGGCAGTGGTTGTAAATAACCACAGCAATTTCTATTCTTGGTATCCTATTATTAATCTGCTTAGAGTATCGATTTTCACTGCCGCTAATTTCTTTCTTTCGTTCTCCATAACTCTCCATACTTCTGTTCATTTAAGAATATACTCTTTACAGTAGATTTTAATTATTATGCTTTATTTTTCTAGAGATCTCATCACTCAATCAAATAGAAGATAATAGCTTTATAACTTTTCTTCCCTGGCAAATTCTTTATTTAATTTCCTGTGAGTCACTGCTTTCTTTATTAATGTCTATAACAAGGTATCTATAATGTTTACAGTTCTATATTTTTATTTTATTATGTAGATTTCAGTCTGTTTCATTTCCATCTATACTTATATATTTGGTCTTGCTAACTTTCATGTGAAATCCCCATCCCTCTTATTCTTTCTTAACTAGCCGCCCTTGGCGACCAGTTTGGCCTCCCTTAAATGTATGCTAAGCATTGTATCATGCTACTTTTATTCGTAATTTAATTTACTTGCTCAATCCTTTGCAAAACCGGAAGATTCTAATACAGAAATCATGAACTCCGTATTTTTATGTTAGCCGGGTTCAGGTGATAAATCGCCAAACGTTGTTCCCGTAGTATTTTTTCGTATTTCATTAATTTCATTTAAAATATAATACCTTCACTCACTTTATTTAAAATTTATCACTTTATTTAAACATAACATTTAATTTCAACCACTACTCCCTTTCAACATCAAAGCTTTGTTTTAATTTACCACGTGGAAAATTGCTTATTGCAGTCGCATGAAGTGGACTATTATAATACTGATGACATGAAGGCGATGGAACAATATTTGGCGATTTATCACCTGCGCCCGGCTAATATTAAACTACCAAAATGGCCGTCTGGCATACAAAAAGCGAAGCGGTTAACAGAGAACTGTTGATGACTATCACATGACTTAGGCTTTTATTATAGAGATTTTTATCGTCAATAATTGCAAATTGCAGAGTAAAAATTGATGTTCCATTCACATAAAGTCCCATTCCTCTGCAGTTATCCCTTCGAATTCTAAAACAAAAATAACAAAATTACAATTTATTACATTTTTTTTTTTTTCTGAGACATAATGTTATGATCAATAATTTTACATCTTGCAATAACCAAGCATTACGTTACGATATTTATATATTTCTGTTACATCTGACACCATAAAAGCAATTATTTCGGGCTTAAAATATTTTTAACACAGATGTAAATGAAATAGGGATTTAAAAGTATTTTTGAAGAAAAATTGCATTCTGATTTATATTTGTGAAGATTTAAACAGACCTTCATGCCATTGCCTTTTTTATCAGAAATCGTCTCCTGATTGATGATACATATCCCCACAGACAGGTGTACAGACAACTTAAACAATCACAACCTACCTCCGAAAGTTTGTAAGTGTATTTTATAAGCATATAACGCAAAATTACTTATTTACTTAACCACTACCCCGGTGACAGGTATAGTGAAACGGTGCTTTTACACCCGACTTATCTCGGGGGAAACGGTGAAGTGGTTAAACTAAAACCCAAAAAATCCATGTTAAATTTAAATATTCAGTGTTTTCAGAAAATGTTATTTTAAATATTTAAGAATACAAATATACTTGTCAACGAGTTTATTTTATGTTTTATAGTACCAGTTATTCATTAAAATATGACGATATACCAGTAATAAATAATTGAAAAAAAAAACACATGGTTAATTGATATAAATCGTATTTTCTATTTGACTACTTAGAATAAATAACAATATATTTTTTCTGTGTTATTTTGATCTTATTTGTGTAACAGTATCTATAATCTGACTTATCTCGGGGGAAACGGTGAAGTAGTTAAACAGACTATATCAACAGTATCTATCTCACTAAAAATTTACAATTTTATATTCTTATCCATTCTTATTACTTAAGCAATATTTTTTCAAATGCCTGTCAATACAATTTGTCCCACAATTGTCATTGATGGATGATAAATAATCTCAGAAAAAAAAAAATAGTTATCGCTACTGAAAAAAAAAAAAAAAAAAAAAAAAAAAAAACGTTAAAAAGTCGATCAATAACGTATATACTCAAGTATGAAAAAATATTTATGTATACATAACGAATCTATTTCTCTCGTAGAATATGATTTATGGAAAATGGAAATCATTTTTCATAAATTTCCTTTTTGGATGAAAACTTTTCTTTTATTATTAATGAAAGCTTATGTGATGAAATAATTTTTTCCCGTGAGATTTGTTTTCCTATTAAATAAAAAAAAGTTTAAAGGCTTAGTATCTTATAGTTATAAATAGACATTACATATAACTGATTTTTATTATAACTTTCGTCTTATTAATGCTAATAAAATTTACTATTTGCAATATTTTTATGTTTTGAAAAATTCTTACATACTATACCAGTAAAATCAGACCCCAGTATACCTCAGTCAGACCAGTATACCTCAACGATTTAAGGTTTTAAATTCATAAGACATTTAGGTATGAAATAAATACATCTAAAAATAATATTATTTTAAATGCATCAGGATAATGCATGAAAAGAAAAAGAAAATAAATTAAAAAGTTAGAGTACACTGTAAAAAAAAACACTGTAAATTTGCCAGCACAACTTGATCACAGTTGAATGTGCTGTATCTTTCTTTGGTTGCCTGACTATTTAAACATGAAAAATACAGTAGTTGCGTAAAATTAACCGTACAATGTACTGGTAATTTTGGACGCATTTGGACCACAGCATAAACTACTGGCGTCCAAATTGCCAGTACATTGTGCTGTTAATTTTACGCAACCTCTGTATTTTCCGTGTTTAAAGGGTCAGGAAACCAAAGAAAGATACAGTACATTCAACTGTGATCGAGTTTGTGCGAGAGATGAACAGTACTTTGTACTGTAAAAATGTCGTTTTTTTTTTTTTTTTTTTTTTTTTTTTTTTTTTTTTTTTTTTTTTCAGTATAACTCATAACAAACAAAAGTGGAAATAGTTATAACCCCCCCCCCCCAAAAAAAAAAAAAAACAATAATATTAATTGAAAAATAAACAAAATTTATGTATATGTATATATAATAATAGAAAATATAAAACTTAATTATGTATATTATATACATCTCATCCGGTATAAGGGCTAAAGATATACCATATAAATTAAACACCTTTAATTTTTTGAATTGTGAATTTAATTTAACAGGTTCCAATATTGTTCAACAAATTCAAAAAACAAAATTAAATTGCAGCCATGTTCTCATATCCATTAAGCTGCCTACGCATTCTCAAAGATCATTGTACGTCTCTGTTAAATTTTATTTTTTGGATTTTAAGAACGTGTTATTCTCATCTATACCAGTAACTTTTATTAAAGCATTTTTTAAAATGTTTTTGTAATGTAAATTTTACAAAGTTAAACAATAAACAATTTAACAATTTATTACAGAGTGGAAAATAGTATAACAAATATATTGAATCTTTGGAATATCTATCTATCTATCTGTATATTCGTTTCCCTCTCTCATATACAGTGTGTCCGCTCACAGCGGTGTCCAATGGCTAATTCCTAAACCGATAATCATAGACATATATTTCCAATCATATATATTTTTTTTTAATCAGGTAAAGAAATATTTTAAAAGCGATTTTGGTAATAAAAACATTTCTTAAAAAATTACGAAATTTAACTTTTTATACGGTCTCCCACATTCCAATCAGTTATATTTAGTAAAATTTTCCTAATACACTGACAGGTACGACAAAAAAAGTCCCATTCATATAACACTAAAATTGAGCGACTTATGGTACTTTAAAAATGCATGACTTATGTCACTTTTCTGCTCTGAAAACAAGTGAGTTTGGTTTGCCTTTGAGGGGTCACATACCAAGTGCTTAAGGGGACAGTACACTTTTAACGGTCATAAAACATGCGAAATTTGTCATGAGTTTACCAATTCTTTATGAAAAAGATAACCACTCTGGAAGCACAAAATTTTTAGAGTATATTTAAGGGATATTGGACTACGTTTAAAATTTTTTTATTAGGATATATTATAATTTTAAAAAATTCAAGGGGTCAATTTCAAAGTGCTATTTAAAATTTTTACAGTGTATAACATTTCAATGCGCGCATGATATCACTTGCTGATTTCATTGTATTTGCATAAACTTTATCTTAAAGATAACACTCTGGTATATAATTTGAACTAGGATATTTGTAACTGCCCAGCAAACACAGAGCTATCGGTAAACAATCGGCCGACAGACGCTTTGCCGTTACCGACGGTATCGGCACGATACCGTCTGCCGAACCGGTTCCGTATCTTTTTCGACACGCCGGGCGAGTGACGCCCGACAGATAGGCGGACAGACGATCCAGTATCGGCAAAACACTATGCCGACCGCACGCCGATAGCTATCCATACGAATGCCGGCCGCAGCCCGACACCAACATCAATTGAAAAAAAAAATCTCTTTTGATGTCGCCATCTATGAACCATCGCGGAATGCATATTTGAAAGGAACGTGTTTCGGCGTTGGGTTTGATCCAACGAACCCATGGACAGGAAGTAGATGCCTTAACCACTTGGCCACTCATACTTGATCAGGGGAGGATTTTGAGAGATAAAAGGGGAAGTCTTATCGATACGTAATTGTTTGTCATTGGAGGTAAATGGTAGATGGGACGTAATGGTTTGTGATTGGAGGTAAATGGTAGATGGGAAAATTAGAATTTTGAAGTGTTTTTATTTTTTATTTACTTATTTGTAATTGTCTTACGTGCGTTTATTTAAAAGTTAATTTAATATTTAAATGAATGAAATAAATATCGTAGTGAATTCGTTAAAGCAAAGGAATTTAATAATAAATTTAAGTTTAATTAAGATATAGATATAATTAAGAATAGATATAAATTTAAGAATAATTAAGTATTTAAAAAAATATTTTTAGAGGTCTTGTACAGTTAATAAAATTTTCTTATTAGGATTATAATGCAATTACATGCGCTGCGTTAATTTATAAAATATATTTTTTTTAACATGGAAAGATTTATTTTAATAAGTAAAAAGTTGGTAATTATTAACTTTTAATAAGAATAAGAATTCATTTTATGTCGTTTTGATGATTTAAAGTAGAACATATATTTAATGAGTATGTTGCAATATTAATTTGTCACGTATCAATATTTTTAATTTAAAAATAAAATAAAAATATTAATTTACATTTTTTTTCTTTTGGAAGATAATTTTTAAATGGGGGGATATTTCTGATACTTTCTTATAAATTTAAGAATGCTTATTAAATAAAATAAGTGACTTTCAGAGGTTTTTCTCTTAATATAATTTTTTCTTTAGGAATTATAATGTAATTAAATGCGTTAATTCAAGAAATATATATTTGTAAGATAGAAAAGCTAATTTTAATAAAAAAATAAGTTGGCAATTAATCACTTTTAATTAGAATAAGAGTTCATTTTTTGTCATTTGATGATTTAATGTAGAATATATTTTTAGTGATTATGTAGCAAAAATTATTCTTTTACTTATCAACATTTTTTAATTATCAAATAAAATAGAAATATTAAATTATCTTTTTTTTTTTTTTTTTTTTTTTTTTTTTTTTTTTTTTTTTTTGTAAATAATTTTTTAGAAGTGGGATATTTCTGAATCTTTCTTTTAAATTTTAATGCTAAAAAGTTATATATATATATATATATTTTTTTTTTTATTTTTATAGCTTGTAAAATAATTTTAAGCACTTTTTTAATAATTTTATTTCCAAATAAAATAAAAAAACATAGCTATTGCTTTTAAAATGAATATATAATTAGAAAATAATTAATTTATGAAGTTTATTTTTCTACGATTCAGTTTATAACGAATAATAATTTTAAGGGGCGATTTAAAAAACTCTTTTGATGATTCAAATGATTGTAAGCCTTTTTTTAAAATTAATTCAATAACAGCTTAAGAAAATTATATATAAGCTATTTTTGAATTTTTTTTTTGTTTATCATTATTAGCATTTCATATGAGCTTATCAGAACTCAAATTCAAACAAAATTAAGAAAAATAAAAAAAAAACGTCGGCTAAGACTAAAAATTCCGAATCCGGACCGATGTTGGCAAATCTAGTTGGGCCACTATCGGAAATCACATATCGGTCCTGCGTCACTTGCCGAAATATAACCATAAGGGGACCGATTAAGGTAACCGGCAATCGAAAAAGCAGATTCTTATGTTTCAGTTGCCGACATGCTGCCGACACTTCACCGAAACCTCTGTGCCCATGCCGACACTTAACCACACTGCCGGCTGCGGGCCGATCGTGTGCCGAAAGAAATGTGTTTGCTGGGTGGTTAATTAGATAAAGGGTAATTAACTTTTAATTAGAAAAAGTAGAAAAAACATGAATTTTTATATGCAATCAATCGCATATTTTTTTTCATACTGAACACAACTTTATAATTCTAGTTCATTTTCATGATAATATAAATATTTATATAGGGCAAACATTTTAAAGCTCTACTTCAAATAGTTTTGGAGATATCCTGCGCGCAAGAGTAAAAAATGCCATTTTGAGAAAAAGCCGTTTAAAGATTAAATTTTATTTTTAAATATAAAATATGTAATAAAGGAAACAAAAATACTAATTATATATCTTATTCTGTATTAAAAATAAAATTAGATACTAGTTTAAAATGATAAATATAAAATTATTTGTAAAATGCTGCAGAATAGGGGAACATGATTAAAAATTAAATACGGGTAATTTGTAAAAATGTAGCATTTACTATTTCAAAAATTAATTTTAAACACATAACTTATTTTTTTTTAGCTTTGATTTCAAAGTGAATTAAATGTGTACGTTTTATAAAACTAAATTATTTAATGTAAGTATAGGCCATTGTATAGGGATTCTCGTATTTCGATATCTCATTCACATACTTTGATGCACTAAAATCCGGATAGATCATTCAAAAAGTATACTATAGTCAATAAATCCTTATTCTGAACAAGCTGTCAATTGAAACAAAAATCCCTATCAAATTGACTAATTTTTACTTTCCTATAAGTTGAGTTAACACCTTTATATCATCGCATTTTATATAGCAATTACCATTAAACAGACTCCTTCTTCGATGCTATTCTGAAGCACATTTTGCATATTTTTTTCATAAAAAAAATTTCATTAATAAATACTAAGAGATAGAATAATACTATTACAAAATCAGGAAAGCATTGCTCTAGGGGAAAAAATGTTTTGTTTCAAATTTAAGCACTTAATAGCAAATAAAGCTGAGAAAAACCATGAAAGTAAACAAATTTGGCGAAAGTGGAAGTTGAAGTTAATATTTTAAAGCTTTCTTATTATTGTTTAAGTTATTTAACCAGTAATAATTGCCGCATTTTAGCATATTTCCATAGTTACGATAATGTGAAAGCGCTATAACAAAATGTAAACAAGCCGCCATGACAGTTATTGCAGACCTGTTAATTCGAGAATTAAGCGGGGATGTCTACATTTTCCCTACTATGTCAGTAAATAATTATCACACAGTTAAAAGATTGGTATAAACTTATTCAGAATACAATAAATTTTCTATGTAAAAATAAAAATAAAAGCTAACGATGTAAAAATAAAATAATCGATTTTTGAAATTTTTAAAAGTGTACTCTTCCCTTAAAGTATTCGAAGATCTTATTTCAGGTGTATCTGCGCTTTGAAAAAAAATCGTACAAGTATTACGATTAAGTTAACATAAATTAATTTCCAGATTGGCTAAAATAACATATGTTTTATTTTGTCAGGATTTGACACTGTTTCTTTTATGATTTCTTTTAACAAAAATTATGTTAATTTTGTAAGATTTTATGTTACTTCAACGATCGTATGTATGTTTTTCCAGTTCAAAATTTGTACTCGAACTTTAACTCACTTTCAAACATCCGATCGATATTACATTTTACATATTGGCGCAAGTCCGATAATAATCTAATATTATTATGATTTTCGGTGGTTATCATTTATACTTATTTTACAGGAAACATAAAATATTTCGGATAGATTATCGCCAAGAGTGTTAAAAAAAAAATCAGATTAGATAATACAAGACTGCGATTGTTGGGGGTTTTTTTTTACATTTTATGCATTTTTTAGCACTAAATCCGAAAATTACCTTATTTTTTTAACCATCATATCAGGATATTTCGCAAATATAAATTGTCAAAGTTAAAGAATAACAAATATCGTATACAATAAAGTAGAGGAGATGGCTGTGTTTTTTAACTTTTCATTATTGATTTTCACGTACTTTTTAGCACTGAATCTGAAAAGGACCTTCATTTTTAACCATTACGTTAGAATTTTTTTGCAAATCGAAAATGTGTAAGTTAAAATATAGCGAAAATCTCATACTATAAAACATATGTAAAAATTATTTTATTTTATTTTATTTTATTTTATTCAGTAATTTATTCAATATTTTTGCTTATCCTCGGATTATTACAGCTAAACAGCTGAGTGGTCCGATGAGATGGGGAGGAGGTTCAATTTTAACTTGGAACTTTTTAACTTTGAAATTTGCAATTTGGGAAAAATCCTGATGTGATGGTTAAAAATGAAGATCATTTTCGTAATCCTATAGATCGTTTTTCGTAAAAAATATATAAAAATCAATCATTAAAAGTTAAAAACAGAACAATAACATATATTTTATAGTATCAAATTTTCGCAATTTTTCTTTTTTTAACTTTAAAATTTACGTGAAAATCTTTATATGATGGTAAAAAATAAAGGTCAATTTCGGAATCAGCGGTACAGAATACATAAGAATCAACTATCAAAAGCTAAAACACATGAAATAACCCAACTTTTGCAGGTTAGTGCAATCTAATAATATTTTAAAATACGTATCATTTTGTAAAGAATTGAGGCTGTTAATTTAGCATCATTTAATTTAACAAAAATTCTGTTTTTTTTCTTTCTTCTTAAATGTTTATAGTAAATTGTATATTTTGCATTAATATGTCAGAATGATTAAAGATTTCAAATTTATATTGCAATGTTAATTTTACTCTCAACCATTTTTTTAATATATCTGAAAAAATTATATTTCGACTAAATTTGTGAATGACCCCCAATTTGCAGCAAAATATATGCTCCAACTGTAAACAGCTATTACTCGGTCAATTTTAATCGTAGAATAACGAGACATTTTTTTTATTACTTGTCAATGTAAAAGGAAAATTTTACCAAACATAACTTATAGGTTCGGAGGACCGTAATTTTTTTTTTTTCGTAATTAAAAAAAAAAAAAAATCTTTTTATTGACCCAAATCGCTTTTAAAATATTTCTTTACCTCATTTAAAACATGTTTGTTATTGGAAATATATGTTTATGACTAACGGTTTAAGAATTAGCCATTAGACACCGTTGACAGTGGACACCCTGTATATCTAATATATATGCGTGGGGTTTTGAACTGCAACTGCATGCGAAATTCTAGTGTCTCTAGTTGCGCGTAGTAATAAGTAGAAATCTGTTTCGAGATTAAAGCGGGAACAAACGTAAATAGAATAGAATGTAGCTGGAGAAACGACGATTAAAATATAGATAATTTCTTTTTCGTGTCATAAGACCACCCACGAATCTAAAGAAAAAATAGGCTACCACGGTACCTTACACGTGTCTCAGTTTTAAGACCAATTGATCCTCGTGATGTTCGAATGCACGAATGCGAAAAGCAGTGCGGCAGCCTGCATTTTTCGTTAGCCTCGACGGCCCATTCAATGACGTCAGAGACAGAATTGGAATATTTGTTAAGTAATAACGTGTTATAGTTAAGCTACGGACATATTAATCGTTGTTAATTCGAGTTCCATGTTTAAGTCCTCGTTATGTTATGTCAATAAATATGTATGTTCGTTTATAATTGTTTGATTTCATTGATGTGTGCCTCTTCCTACATATGCAATCGATCAAATGTGTATTTGCTCAGTACCAGCACCTGCCTTCTACATCGAACATGCAAATATGAAATATATAACTTTAATTATAAAACTACAACAATAAATAACACTACCAAACAGTCTTTGCCCTCGTTGGCAGTGGGTTAATTTAAAATAACTATGCTGCAGAACCAGATTCAAAAAATTCTTATTTAAAATTATTTTTGTAATATTGGCCAGAACTCTCCGTAGCAAAACCAAAATGTTATCGAACATAATTGAAAAAAATCACCTACAAGGTACTCCTCCACCGGACCATCCGCCCAATAAGAAATGAAGGCTTTACGTGAAAACAAAATTCTAAAATACAAAGGAAGTCTTTGTCTAGTGAATAAACTCACCAACTCAACGACGACGTTCTTACACAAACGATATAAACAAAAAGATTTCAGTATTTCAGTGTATTTTACTATTGTTTTTTTTTATATATATATTTCAAGACGTATATTTTATGTTTTCTTGTTTGCTGCTAGCGCGGGGAATACTAGTGAATAACAAAGGCATTTTTGCTAGATTATCTTAATTTTTGTGGTTCACCTCAGAATATATTCACTATTTACACCAATTTATGATTAGTTAATTACTGATTGAGAATACTGATATAACTGCAAATGTTTAGTAGTTTTAGATTTTTTTACAAAACTTCTATCGTCTGCGGATTAAAACGACTTTTGCATTTCCAGTTGAATGTTTTTATTTCATAGGATGAAAATATATCTCAAAATGTAATCTATAATCTTTACGAAAATCTATGCAACTGGTAAGCATTTGCGTAAGATCGTTACTGTTTTAATATTTTATTGCTATTTTCAAGATATCTGATTGAAAACAATGAATGAATTACGTTAGAGACATTTGACATGAAAAATGTTATTTATAAGTTATCCAAAAATAAAGATAAATTATCATTAATAATTTTATAAATTAAGAAAAATGAAGTGTTTTTGACAAATTTCTTTCATTATAAAAATATAAAAACTTAATGATAATAATTAAAAAATAATTACAGACGTGTGAAAATTATTAGAATAATTGTGATTTTTTTAGATTTCTTGATTAATATTGTATATACTTACAATGTTTCATGAAAGGTAATTTGTTTTGTTGATCCAGTCCATTTTTCACTCCTTTAGAATAGTTTTTGGGATATAATTTTGTTAAATGTTGCCATTTTTTAAAAGAAAAATATTTGATCCAAAGTAATCAAATTGCTTGCATTGCATTAAGAATTTGTTTGATTAACAAACGAATTTCAGATCAAATTTTAAAATCATCTGCCTGATGTACTAGTATTTTCTTTCTTTTCTTGAGTTTGCATCAGTATTATATTATTCTTAAAAAAATCTTTTCGCTGTTTTGATCAGTTTATAGTAATTGATAGCTATGTTTTGTTTGTCAAAGGATTACTGCGTGATTATAGATAAAGCAAGTGATATTTCTCCTAGAAAACTAGCTGTGTTAAAGCATCTCACCGAAGAAAATCACTATACACAGCACGAAATCACTAAAAAAGCAAAAATTTCGCAAGCATCTGTGTGAAGAATAAAAAGATCTTTATCTTTAGACTCCAAATGTGAATATGAAAATTCTAGAATAGGAAAATGCGGAAGGAAATGTAAATTTACTACAAGAACAGACAGAAAATTAATTCAGCTGCTAAAGCTAACAGAAGAGCAACTAGTCTTGAACTAAAAATCTCCTTACAAGAGTATGGAGTAAATGTATGCGATTCTTGTATCTGTAGAAAGCTCATCTCAGCTGGGCACAATGCTTGTCGTACTCGAAAAAAACTAAAATCACATCCGCTATGGCAAAGAAGATACATGCTTGGGCAAAAGTTTTACAAGAACAATTCGGAAATGACTGGAGCAAGGTGAGAAATATTAATTTTCCTTTAATTAATCAGTTGAATTCAAGTTGTTCATTTCTTTTCCTGAAATCATGTTTTTTTTTTTTTTTTTTTTCCGTATTGAACTAAAGATGCAGAACTTTTTATGAATTTAATAAAAAAAATCTTTTTTATGACTATTTCTCTACAAAGTACATACCGTAAAGTAATTTTTATCGTTTAGGTATGTTTTTCTGATGAATAAATATTTGCAATATCAGAAGAAAGCAGTCAATATGTCAGGAGAAGCACCAGCGAAGCATTTTCCCCTAATTGCATAGCACAAACGGTTAAACATCTTATTAAAGTAATAGTTTGGAGCGTGATGCCTGCTCAAGGTATTGGGTGTTTATACATTGTAAAAGGCACAATGGGCCAGTATTAGTATAAAGAAGTGCTTGAACAATGACTAATTCCACAATTAAAAGACTGGTTAACAAATGGAGACTTCATATCCATGCATGATGGAGCTCAGTGCCATAAAGCTTCATCTGTGACCACATATTTGGATAAAAAAAATATATAAAAGCACTTCCGAATGCCGGAAACAGTCCAGATATGAATCCCATAGAGAATCTCTGGGCCATTGTAAAGAAATGGAACATCACAAACAAGAATGATCTGATAGAAAGACTCATCCAAATTTGGCACCATGACAACGAAATACAAATTAATTGCCAAAAACTCATGCAAAGTACGCCAAGGTGTATCGAATCTTTAATAAAAAAAATGGAGATGCACACTAAATAATAAATATATCGGTATTTTTTAATTAATGCAGTATTTCTTTAATATGACAAGATTTTATCTTAAATTTCACAATTATTCTAATAATTTTCACATGTCTGTAAGTTTTCTAGGCATAAAGTAGTTTTAATTTTCGTAAATATAAGTATTATTTAAAAAAAAATTAGAGGAAAGTATACTATTCAAAAACTTAAATGTAATTTTTTATTAAAAAGTTCAAAGCAGCAGCAGTTCCTAATTTTGCTTGAAATTTAGAAACCTCGCCGTCTGATCCGCCAGCGAGAATGTGCAACAATCACAGCTTCAAATGAATGGGCACATGAAACGTATGATTTAGACACTTCTGTGAGGAAAACAGGTTTTTTACCATCCCTCAATAATAAAATTACCTATGAATAAAAATTTCGTGAACGCATTAAGAAGAAAAATCAAAAATAAATGAAACGCAAAAAGCTTAACTATAATCCTGGATTATAGGAAAACAATTAAGACACGACCCACCGGTCGATTCTCCACCAACCTTTAACTCGCGGTTCAACTCTCAGTTGAGAAACCTTCAGTTGACAAATCTAACCGCCGGTTAATATTTCGAATTCATCGATAACTTTCAAGCCGCGATTAGTCGACCTGAGTTAGCCAACTCTCCGCTGAAATCTGCGTAGTTGATTGGCCAAATGAATCACATGACCTAGTAATCCTCTCTGGGAGTTCTGTCCTTCCTTGACACCATCTTAATCTGTTTCTTTTCAATAACGAAACTAAAGGCAGTATTGAAATTGGAAATGCATACTTATCATGTTTAATTTTTAAATAAAAAATTCTTATAAGTAAATGTGCAATTACCATTTTGATTTCATGATTTTGTTCGTTTACAGAACAAAAGTTTCAATAAAATTCTTAACAATAAAATTCTTAAAAAACAGTTGATTAAAAAAAAACTTGATTAAAAAAATCATTTTCTTTACTGTAAGTTTAATAAACAATTATCTGATCAAACTAGTAGTATTAAGTAGAATAAAAGTAAATAATGCAATAGATTTATTTATTTATTTATTACAATGAATATTAGATATGAAGATATTTTCATATAATTATTTCTAATGCATATATATTTTATTTAACAAATGTCTGTACAGATTCAATTAAAATATCTTGGATAAAATAGCATGCCGGTAGCAAGAAAAAAAAAAGGACGAGGCCTTTTTAAAGAAAATCCTGTGTTGATTATTACACATTTTTTAGAGATCATGTTTAATAACTTTAGAAGAAGGCCGAGAACATGTATTAATGTTCTTGATGCATTGCGAAATTAAAAAAAAAAATCTTCTGAAAAAATGTTTCTTTAAAACAAAAATCATTATTTCAAACTTACTAAGTATGTAATAAAAAAAAATAATTATTTATCTATTATGAACAATTGATCACATATACACAATTCGGTAGAAAATTCATGCTTTAAGCAACTATGAACGAGGGACTCAAATGGAGGAAAATTTGTTTTCTATTTTTTCATTATTATTAAAAAAGAGAGAGAGAAAGAAAGAGTTTTGAATCATATATTTTTACAAAATTGGTATTGAACGAACATATTTCCATTTAGATTTGTTAGATGGCGCCACCAAAAATACTTTGTAAATCAATAAAATTTGAAGCTTCGTTTTCGACACACATATTAGTATAATTTTGCATTCATAGAGCAAAAATATCCAAAAAAGGGGAAAAATGTAAGTGACACATTCTTTTATAATACCATCTTTAATAATTAATGCTTCGTTTAATTAGTAAATTCCAAAAAGCTTTGTTTTAAAAAAAGAAACATCAGCGCACAATTTAAAACGACCGCCATCCTTCTTTCTACTAGGCATGCGCGGTTCACTAACCTACCTACCAGAGCTTGGTTGAGTAAGTCAACCCCAGGTTAGTATTTACCTCGAATTTCGTCAGGTTGGGTAAACGGAGAATTGGATTTCGCATTCAACCGAGAGTTAAGCTCGAAATGCGAGGTTGAAGTTGACGGAGAATTACTGGGTTAATGAAGCAGGATATAAATTTGACAGCTTGTCCATACATAAAGTTGAAAGAGGTTATCTGTATTAAAATGGAACCAATCAAAGAGACTGAATATTTTCTGTGTACACTATTGCTTTTAGAATCGGCGACAACAATGTTACCCGAAAAGCAAGAGATATCGGCTAAATTTCGACCGAATACCAGAGTTGTCGGTAAATGATGAGTATTCGAATGGAGAGCTTCACATAATATCGTCTGAACAAAATCTAGCGATTTATCTAGATAATGTGGTGGAAAAACTTCGGCATGAAATTGTATTATTATTACAAGTCAATTAATTGGAGAATATTATTAAGTATGTAATCTGCCGGCAATCGGAAAGTAATGAAAAATTAAACTTTTTACTGAGGTGTTATTGTTTGTTTCTGCTGTATAGATACCCCCTGCAGTGATGATAGGATGTGTGTGTCACGTGAATAAAACTGTCCAATGCCCTGCAATATCTTATCTCCCTCCCTCTCAAAATAACTTTTCAAGTTTCAAGGACATCATTTGTAAATGGACAATGGAAGGAATATAAGCGACAAAAATACTTTCTATGAAATGTTCTTTGGTGAAAATACATTATTATTTGCAAATCATTAATCTTAAATCACTTTAAAACTTACCGACAGCAGGACAATTAGTTTCAATGTAAAAAAAAAAAAAAAAAAAAAAAAAAAATTAAAAGCGTGTGTTTGTTCTTTCTTTCTTTTTTTAATAATTGAGTATAGACATTCATACTTAAAATTATACTTAATAAAATGGTTAGAAATATTTGCTGTTTTGTTGATTTAGATAATTAAATTGAAAATTATAAGATCTAAAATTTAGATTATTACAACAATAAACTGTTTGCTGTCAACATATTTTCTTAGTTATGAATTAGAAATTTCTGATTTAAACTATTTATTTAGAAATATTTCAGATAATATTATTGTATAAATTATAATGAAATTGATTATCTTTTTCCCCCAAAAAGTAATAAATTTAACTTTATACCTTTTAAAAGTTAAAAAAATGGCTGAACATTTTTTTAAAATTAAAATAATTATTAGATAAATAAATTGAAAATTATAAGATCTGAAATTTAGATTGTATCAGAAATTTAAACTATTACAACAACAAACTATTTCTTCTAAATGCATTTTTCAATTACGAAGTAGAAATTTCTGATTTAAAAATTAATTTACTTAGAAATAATTCAGAAAATGTTATTGTGCAAATTATAATTAAGTTTATAATCTTTTTTTCCCCAAATAGTGATAAATTTAATTTTATACATTTTTAAAAGTTAAAAAATGGCAGAAAATTTTATTTAATTGAAATAATTATTAGATACATAAATTGAAAATTCTAAGATCTGAAATTTAGATTATATCAGGATAATATCTGAAATTTAGACTATTAGAACAACAAAATATTTCCTCTAAATGTATTTTCTCATTTATGAATTACAAATTTCTGATTAAAAAATTAATTTATTTTGAAAAAATACAAATAATGTTTTTGTATAAATTATAGAAAAATTTATCATCTTTTTTTTTTTTTTTTTTTTTTTTTTTTTTTTTTTTTCCAGATAGTGATAAATTTCATTTTGTCATTTTGTAGCTTTTAAAAGAATAAAAAAAGTCTGATTTTTAAAAATTAAAATAATTATTTAGATATTGAAAAAAAAAGAAACTTTTTTTCCTTACATAACAAAAATTGAATGAGACGCATTAAATCATATAATTTTCACAGCTAGGAATGTTAAATGAGAATATTTTACATTGTAAGATGAAAAAATTACGTAAATATAATGTATCAAAGTTAATTTTAATTCAAACAGTACATATTTTTAGACAGAAATATTTTCCGCTATAAAATATAAAAATGGTTTCATATCGAGGGCGCAACTAATTAAAAGGTCAGACATTTTGTTTAATTTAAATTCTAAATATAGCTGATTTTGGGATGAAAATTACAGTTAATTATTCTTTGTAAGATGCAATAATATTTGTATATCATCAGTGTTAGTTACTTATAAGCAAGAATATAATTTTTAAAATAACACGTTGAATGCCTCGTCAGTCGCCGGTGACTGATAGTGATCTTTTTTCGTTTAGGCTGCGTCAGTCATCGGTGACTTACACTTATAGATTCTGTAATGGGAGTCTTATTTCGTGGCCTAAACGGAAAGACAGACAAAATAGACGGCATTCAGCGTAGTAAATGTAATTTTATTTGTATCTTCCAATATAAACTTAATTGTAATTTAAATTGTAATTTTCATTGTAAAATTATTTAACAGCCATATTTTGACTTTAAACAAAACAAGGTTTATTACATTTCAATTAGTTACATCCTCGATATGGAAATATTTTTGCATCTTATAGTGGAAAATATTCCCAATTAACAATATTTATTTTTTGAATTAAAACGAATTTTTTTACGTTTTAAATACTATTTTTGCATCGTGCAAATTCTTCTATTCGATATAATTAGCTAATCGGCAAAATAGCATATGATACTGCAATGTACTCGGTAAAAAATTACCAAGTGACCAAATTATCGAAAAATTATACGCAAAGGCTTCAAAACAGATTCAATTGTAGTCCGGATGCGATTCCCGAAAGGTGATCTGCCAAGAAGACATATCTGCCGACCCCGGAAAATGAGATCGCCGGGGCGAAATATAGTCGAGTTAGGTCTTTCGGCTGAAGTTTGGCCAAGGATTATTTGTTGTTTGAGAATGGAATATGTATGTATGATAAACATAGAAATCAGTGAAAGGATCAAAGAACGTAAGCAGATATTAAATTTCGCGGACCATTTACAGATTTATCACGTTTAAATTGTAAACAGAACATTATAATTGATTTTTTTAAAAATCAAAAATCATCTACCTAACATCAAATTACTATACCGCTAATTATCAGACAGTCTAATAATTCAGGACAGATGGATAAGATATTCTATGTAAGATCAATGATGTACGTAACAATACACTTTTATACAATGTACTAATTGAGTGTGATCGAAAAGTCGCAAATTTTCAAAAAATTTACGAAATCCAAATTAATTAATAATGGGATTTCTGTTCAATAGATGGCAGCACTGTACAATTGATATTCATTTACCAGTAGAAATTTTAGTTGCAGTTGATGTTGTAACCTATTGTTTCGTGAAAGATGGTGATGATGAAAGTGAATTTTCCAGAGCAAAAATAATTAAGACAAAAATTTACCGTTTGGTAACATAACTTCAAGAAACTGAAAGCGTTCATATAAAAAACGAAGTGGCGGCCCGTCTGTTCTTAATTTTGACTAAATGGAGGAAATCAACTATAAGATGTTTTATTCACCGCAGAAAAGTTTAAGAAAGAATCCACACACCATCGATTAAAAAAAAAATAAATAATTGAGGGTGGTCTCAAATTTGGAAAAACACATGCGTATTTGTATTTGAGTCACATTCGATGTACATTGTTAATATCTTATGAAACAACGTAATTTTCGCTCCGTTTTTTTTTTCTCTCAATATTTTCTTTCAATTTATATTATGTTTATAATTCGAATCATGTTTAAAATATTTTTTCAAAGGTTGCGCGACTTTTTGATTACCATGCATATGGTTTAGCATCCTACATATCAAAAAATAAAAATCTGATAGGTTTTTCCTCCCATATAAGTTTCAAATTTTTCAAATTTAATTCAGCGATACAGGGCAACTACTTCTAGGAACACTGAAAGTATAATAGACTCTCCCACCTCAAACAAAGCGAAAAGGACATTGCTAAAAGAAATTTTCGCGATGATGAAGGTTGCGAGAGCAACAGAAAGTATCTCGGTGGTTTAAATAAAAGTACATTTTGGAATTTTACATTTTTAATATGTATGTCATATTAATGTCACCTTTTAACTAAGCAGTTAAACTTTAACCTGCATATTATATTGTCGATATAAAGTATTTTCACGTTCCATTCTTAGCTTAACAGTTTTCAAAATCTAATTTGGTATTTTTTATATTAATGCTTAGAAATGTAATGTATTTTTAAAGGCCTGCCATGGTGATTATTTTTATATATTATTCCCACTACTATTTAAAAAAAATTAATTTCGTAATATATTTCTCTTGCCGATTTTGTCAAAATGGATGTGATTTTTTTTTCTTAAAAGCGGTGCTATGAAGAATGAAGAATTAAAAAATAATCGCATTTAGCAGCACTGCTTTAAAATCAGTTAAAAATTTAAAATATACCATACAAAGATCAGTCATTTGCATGTATTCTTATAACCAATGTTTTATTAGATTGGCGTTTCTTTATTTAACTGAGATATTTAGTTCTTTTACGATTATTAAAAATTTCATGATTTAAAAAAATAAATAAATAAATAAACAAATATTGGAAATCAATAATTCGGACTGTAATTTTTTTATGTAATATTAAACTGTAAAATTTTAGTCGTTTTGTGATGTGAGTTTAGTTTTATAGGCATTATTTCATTTTCTTTATAGTAAGATAAAATGAAAAATTAAATTCCCGGCATGTTCGCAAGAGGAAGCCATAAAATGCAACCGATTCATCACCAAAGATCAATATATGTCGCCGCTACACTTTACATTGCGCATTTAAAGAATGTAGTTATAACATTTCTGAGTCAAAAAGTTTTCTTTTTAAAGACGTTCTGGGTTGATATTCTTTGTTAAACTTTACAAATTTATACATCAGAGTCAATAAAACATTAAATTGTAACTTTTCTAATTTAAAAATATATTTAGAAATTAAAATTAACGCTTAAGTTTAGAATAGTAAGCGATATTAGTTATCGATTGCATAAAAATATTGTATAAAACTTTGGAAATAAAAAATAGCATATATATATATTTCTTAAATTAAAAATATTTTATATGTTAAGATGAGTTTCATCATAATACTAGTGAAATAAATATGAGAAGACCTTTAGCCTAGTGAACGGATGAACCTAGTGACAGCTAGAAGGCAAGTGGTCCGCTCTGAACTTAGGCAAAATTTTCTTAACCTTTCAAACTTTTCCAGGTTGTTAAAATGAGTAGAAAGCTGGCTTGGAAACTAAACACTAAGGTTCCCGCGTGAAATTTATAACCTCAACCGGACATACGTCAAAGCACCCCATAGCCTAAGGTCAAGATAACATAGTTAAAGACTATAGGGCAACATATTATTGATTCTAGCTTCGCAGAGTTGAATTTTGAAATAATTATGAGTTTTATCTATAATTAATAATTTGAAAAAAAAATGACAAAATATTTGTATGAAGCTGTAAATTTTATATCTATAATGTTTTCTGAAGCTGCAGTCATCATACGCATTATTGGTATAGTCAAAGAAAAAAAATGATGTTTATATTGCTTTTGGAAAATTTTTCATGTTTATATTGCTTTTAATGCACACTTTTTAATTAAATTACATAATGAAAAACATAGCTTTATATTTTTACCTGCATTAACAAATAATTCTATACATTTTTTTATACGTTGTGTAAATTAAGCATGGTATTTCCCTTGATTCATTTTTAAGTGTCATAAATCTTTAAAAAGTTTCAATTTTTTTTATAATAATACGCGGTTTTATGATTCTGATCGCCATTATCTCTGTTATTCATCACACGTAGGGTTCCTCCTTTCTTCAAACAAGGATAACCATGTATAAATAAATGAAAATGAACAGTAGTTAAATATGAAACTGTAAACAAATATTAATATCTGAATCTAGTTTATAAAAATATGTCTTCAATTAATTGTCAAAAAATTACTGAAATATTTGTATGAAATTTAAGAATAATATACAAGAAAAGTTTGATTAAGCATATGTATACGTTCAAAAATTTCACAATCCTGATAATATAGAGCTTTGTTTTTCAATCTAAAAAGCATTATTAAATATTTTTCATGCGCCTGATTCTACTCGTACTGGAAGAAAATTTCCCCAAAGGCAGTGGAGTTGTTACAATCAAATACAACCATACTAGCATCAATGATTGTTCGAAATGATAATTTAGAATAATAAAAATTGAAATTCGTAATATAGTTTTATTACAAAATGTAAAACATAGCTAAAAAATTAGCATGAATGATTTAAATTATAAAGTCATATTTTTTTTTATTAAAGAACGAAGTATTCTTCTTATTTTACAAACTCGTAAATTTATTTTTGTCAAAATTATCCAGAGTATTCTTACGTATGAAATTTACTGAATAAAATATTTTTAACATTCTTCACATCAGCATTTATTGTTTCTTAGAGATATTTAAATAGGCATTTCAAAAAACATTCTAATGCTCTTATTTTACTGTATAAATATCCCTTATAAATTCCATGGATTAATGATTCTTGATTCTAAAATGTGCAATATAAATAGTCATTTTTTTTTAAGTACTTCATTTTTTTACAATGGTATTAAAAGTAAAATGCGTAAATATTTATATTTAAAATAAACAACATTAATAAATAAAAAGAAGTATACACATTGTACCGTAGTTATATAGTAATATTTCTAGAATTTACATGCAAAATTAATGTTTTAAAACGCTTGTGTGTATTAAAATGAATTAAAATAATGAAAATAACAGTTTTTAAATTATTCGGTTTACACGTGCCCTTAAAATTGGCGTTAAAAACAGAATGCAGCTTCAGAGAAAATAAATAGAAGACGGATGAAAATTGGATAACTGTATCATAAAACAAAAAGACAATATTCGTGCGTCAAGCATATGATATGAAGCACTTTCCAATACTGTAACAAAACTTAACAGTTTAATGAGGTAAAATATTATGGCTAACTAAATAATTTGAGACGCACGTAACATATTTGAAACCCACTTTCAGCTAAATGTCATATGTAGTTGAAATAAATTCCGAAATATTTTATGCAGCCCTATATATGATTTTTTTTAACAACATACTACATAATATTTTGATACACCAAAATTTATTTCGGTAGGAAACACATTATACACTTGAAATATCCCATTCAGAAAGTCAATAACAGTATATATGGTCGAATTATTCAGCGCAGTACTGTAATATAATCTGTATAATTTATGCACACCAGGTAATATGCAAAAAATCGATTGATATTAAAACATGTGTGAAAATTGGAAACGCACTTCAAGCAATTGTACAGTCGTGAAAAAAAAAAAAGTAAACACCCCCTACTAACTCCTCAACAAATTATCTTAGAAGAAAGCTATTGGTACCGAACGATTGGAAATAAAGTCTACTTTTAAGTGATGTATATAAAATTTGCTTAGGGGGCCATCTACATATTAAAACGTACCATAACTTTGTTTTTTTCAATAGCAGTACACAATTCTGACAGCATAAATGAACTCTACACCCTTCAATTAGTCTAAAAACAAATTTTTACGCAATTCGTACCATAAATTTCGGAGAAAGTAATTATTTTAAAACAAGCGAATTTTAAGGGCTGTATCCGAATTGAAGTTCGGTATACGATTGTTGACCGAGAGAGCCCCCTTCTTGATCAAGGCACCTTAAGCAGTCAATGAAGCCTGTTAGATTACTGGATAGCGTAAGAAATTTCAAAATATTTAGTCACTTCTATCATAGACGGCCCCTTAAAACGTCATTTTGCCATTTTTTAAGCATAATTTGAAAACTACTTGGTAGAAAAATGTGAAATTTTGGATTTAGATAAAGCAGGACTTAATAAATCTGAATCCATAAAAAAAATGGTAGGTTGCAATTCATAATTTCTTTTAATAATAATTTCATAATTCATAATTCATATCAGAAAATTATAAAATTGCAAATTCAACGTATTTATGTTCGGGTATATTAGTATTAATGCTACACAAAAAATTAGAAAACTAGGATCATAATTTCAGAAGTTATAAATAAAAATATGAAAATATAATTTAACATTAGAAGAACTAAATTTTGAATGTTTATAATTCAAAAACTTATCATTCAAATGACTTGAAATTTGGTGTCTGGGCATAGTTTAAACCAAAGATTTGAAATATCTCATTAAAATTGGGCTCATTGAAAAAAATGAAGTTTTGATTCGTTTTAATATGTAGATGGCCCCCTAAGAAAATTTTATATACGTCATTTAAAAGTAGACCTTATTTCCAATCGTTCGGTACCAGTAACTTTCATCTACGATAATTTGTTGAGGAGTTAGTAGGGGGTGTTTTCTTTTTTTTTTTCCACGACTGTACCTGATGGAATGTGTTGTACCCGAATTCTTTCGAGTGTTTTGTAAGTGGTCTACAAATGCTATATACACTACAATCTACAATCTATAGTGTGCATCTTGTAGTTCACTTCAGTCGTGGATATCAATTTAACTATGTTCGAAATAGTGTAACATAATTAAAACATAGATCAAATGGGTTTTCCTCATAGACCATAATGTGAGGACACTCCTTTGTGTGCCCCTGTAAATTAACAATACATGCTGCACATACCCTTTCTAATACTGAATACACCGTGGTGAACCCAATAACATATATAATTTACGTGGCAAAACGACTATATTTATACGAGTTAGAGCACTGCCAGGTAAAACGAATTCATAAATATTATGTTGTAAATTGTCTTGCTAATGTTACTTAAATTAGTCTTTTTTTTCGTTTCATGCTTATAGCATTTATACAACTACTGTAGATTTCAGTAAAGTCGGATAGCATTAAAAGTTTTAAATCATGCTTTTAAATGACTTGGCAAATACAGTAATCATCGAATGCATATTAGTAAAAATCATGCATGGTTTTTAATGTTATAACAATAATGGTCAAAGCATGTCAATTGCATTTTTGATAAGTGTGTTTGTAGTCTGAAAACTATAAAATGAAATTTTGTAACAATTTAATTAAGCTTTTATTAATGAAGAGGATCTCGCAGGAATACCTTTTTTCAAAAATTACCCTCTTTAAGATATTTAATTTTTATATGAAGATGGCCATCTGTTATGAGAGCAGTTTGCGTAAGAGGTAGTTTATAAATGGAACATAAACACAGATCACACGTATTCAGTAGTATCGTAAATCATATAATATAATTAAATTAAGTTTAAAAATAGAACATTAATTTATTTTAATGCATAAAAAGTTAAGGTTACCATTTATCAGTTTCATATCGTTTATTACTATGGAGCATGCTGTAAGACATTATTTTGTCGCAAACAAACTGCATTCATATTTATAAAAGAGACGTGTTTTATACAAATAATATGTTTTACAGCTTAATTTAATCAAGCAAATTAATGATCATCGCTAAACAAAAACAATAGTTTCAGTCAAAGACATATGCTTATTATTAATAAAATTTATATATTAATGCACAAGCACATAATGCAAACGGATTATTTAAGCAGTTGCTTCATAACATCTGGTTTGATATGATTAATTACTCTGTCAAATCCAGACTTGTTTATAGTGACGATATTCATAGTTGAGCATTGGGTAGGCCGTAAAACTGTTAGTGTAACAAAATGCACACGGTAAATGAAATAAAATAGCATTTGATAAATTAAAATTTTCAATTGATGAAATTGTATGTTTGTTATTTTTATTGAAATATATTAGTCATATTGTTTGTTTTTTTCAAAGGTTATATAGGCTACAATGATATTCCAGCGCATAACTTTAAAAACGTAAAACCTATAAAATATCCTTGCTTATTGTGTTACTTCATAACAGAAATAGTATATGGTAGGTAAATGCACAAAAAATAATTTGCAAGTAAAACATAATAGTTCTATTTTTAAAGTTAGTTACATACCTTATTAATAAACGTTAATCTCATTAAAAACATTAATCATAATTTACTTTTACTGAATAAACTGCTTAACATTTTTGTGATACCTTTAATTAATACCTTACATGATACCTGGGAGGTACATTAGGAATTCGTCAATTACTCAGAAATGGGAAAAGTCTTAAACTAAAACGAAACATCAGCAATTTCTTCTATGTGTTTTTCTCTTCTGATTTATATATGAACTACAAAAACATATTTAGAATATTTATATATTTTTAAATATCTATACAGATGCATTTAACAAGAAACACTTTATAGCACATTACATTAGAGTGCGTCATAAAATTTATAGACAACGATTTTTTTTTTTTTTTTTTTGCAATTGAAAATAAAGAGTAACAATTTCAAAAGAATTTATAATAATAAATAATATCAACACAGTAATAATACTAAACAAAAATAATATTACACAATCACAGACTTTGTGAGAAAAACTTTAATTTAAATTTTACTGCCCCAAAAATTTCAGACAACTCATTTTTTTTTTCTTTAACGCTAGAATTCTTAAGTCTTTCTTAAAATCACTTAAAATCTCGATGGCATTCCTGAAAATAAGAGTTAGAAGAAAATCTGGCTCTAAAGAAAACCAACTTAGCTCTATTTACAGCTTTAGACCTTGAACCGTTGCGAAATGACAACCATTAACATGCACGTCTCTAGATATTCTTCCCCAGAGGTTCATTATTGAATTCAGGTCAGGACTTATGACTGGAGAGTCCGTAACAGAACTTGGTTTTGACTAAACCACTGTGTTCTATTGTTGGACACGTAAATGCAGCAAATGTCTTTGCTGGTATATCCGTTTGTCCTCACCTAGATACTTTCCAAATGGGAGTAAATTTACTTCAAGCATTTTTTTTTTTTTGTAACCATCGAAACATTGACGATCTTTCCAAAAACCAGCATCTATTGTTCCATTATAAGAAAATTCTTAGCACTCCATGAATGAACCCCCTACTTATTGTCTGCTGAAAAAAGATCGTGGTTCCTTGCCAATATCATGCCAGTAATATGGCCAACCATCTAGGCCATCTAAATTAAGTTTACTTTCATCAATGAAAAGGACACTCAATCATTCATGTGATTTCGGATTCGCAGAACACGAGCCTATTTATGGCGTGTTGTAAACTTTGGAGAAAGGCGCATTTTCCGATAATTAAGAAATGTATTTTCTTGCAGCCGTTGATGTACTGTGGATTTTGATACTGGAGCGCTTAATTCTTTAGAAACTGACCTTACAGATGAGTTCTGGATTGAAAATAATCTCAAAATCTCTCTATTTTACCGTTTAGTTCTTTTCTTTGGTCATCAAAAACGGGATGTTTGATCAAAATTGTAATCTTTTGAGAGAATTTGGTAAATACCAACAATGCTACTTCCAATTTTTTGCAATGTCCAGAACTTTCCAAACATGACCCTGTAAACTATAGGTTCCCAAGGGGATAGGTACTGCCCCACGGTTATCGCTGGAGCATTCCAGGGTGTCGGTAGCGTGTCTAGAGACAAATGGAGGGCGTTTAGAATGTCTAGGGGGCGGTCATGCTCACTTATCTATTTAGGATATTAATATACTAAAAGTAGTTGATCCCCCGGCATTGTCCGGATCCGTGATAAAAACCTTAACTATACCTTTGAATGTAAATCCATACAAATTAATATAGATCTGGAATGGGGGAGGGAAATCGAATCTCTTTTAATAGAAAAAATCGCCGTGGAACACGGTGAAACACTAAAAACAGCAGAGAACAATTTTTTTATTACACAATTTCTAATAACATTGTAACTACAATTCTTCCATGAATGTCAAAAAATCCCTGCAGAACGCAAGAAATTGCCGTCACTAGCATTAAAATTCTTTAAAAATTCAAAAAATGTGAGTGCAAATTTTGCGATAATTCACTGGCTAAAAGTTTGAAACAAAATTCCTTTTTTCATTAACCCTTTATTTCGAAAAATGTCAGATAGATGGCGACAGATGCCCGATCATAGATCTTCAAATGGACCACTGATTTGAATCTGCTTAACAAATTTATTTATTCTCATTGAAAACGATAAAACTCATTATATCTATAAATTTATTGAAATGTAAATTTATCTGAACTTTATATGTGACAAATTTCGATTTTAAAATATCTTAATCTAAGACGAAATGCCAACAATATAGTTTGGAGTACTTAAAATATGGATCTACGCAATCTCCTACAAACCAACCGTTATCTATGTGTTTAATTTGCCAAAAAGTATTTTTTTTAATGAAGCCTTCTAGGTTAGAAGAGCATTTGAATAAATGCGTGCTGATAAAAAGGACAAAGATGTATCCTATTTTTAAGGACTGGAAAATAAATATTTAAAACAGCCAAAAGTATCAAAGCTTTTTGAGTCGTCTTCTAAACAAGAAGATGACAGACTACCAGCCTCCTACTGAGGACTACGAGTAATATAGTTAATCCTAAAAGCAGGAAAACCGCACACAATTGGCGATAAATTAATCTTGCCGGCAGTCAGAGAGAAAACTGTTTTTATCATAAGACATCGTCATATATCATCAGAAAAACTCTTGAATAATAATTCGGTGAAAAGGGGAATAGATGAAATGACTAAAGACAAAATATCATTATGCTATTACGTAAAGACTTGAAATATTTCCATTCAACTTCATGGATCAACGCTACCAAATAACAAAATACACTCTTATCATAAGTTCTGCTCAAAAAATAATAAATAAATTTCAAGAGTTATTATGTGCTTAACATTTGGAAACTGATACAAAGAGAGAATCGATACTTGTTACCAGTACAAGTTTTTTCAAGAGCAAGAAATTTCTCCAGCAATAACAGGGCGTCATAAGGTTCATTAGCGCATTTGAAACAAACAGTACGAAATGTACTCGCTGTACATTCCGTCATTCATCGTTATAATTTGGTTGTAAAAAATCGGAATGAACGCCTATGTACGTCGCTTAATTACATTATGATAGCGGTCAAGAAGATTAGAAGCAATTCTTTGCGTGACAGGTTATGTGGCCAATTTTGTAGTGATGTAGTCACTGTCAGTTTGTGTCAGACGTGCAAATGATTACAGTCACTTACTGCTGCATACAGAAGTTCATTGGCTCTGAAAATGGTATTTATCTGAATCGTTCATTGATATATGTTCAAAATGTAAGTGGAGGAGAAAACAATCACTTATACACATTATCCGCAGTCTGTGCAAAACAGGAAGATTTATTTACTGTCCACACTTGGATGATCTTCATACTGTTTTTAGAAAGCGATTCCAGGATATTTATAACATGAATATGCCGAGTTGGGTTTTAGGTCCTTTTGCAAATGCAGATAAGCAGAATCAGCAAATTCGAATGAGGAACTCATAGAACTCACAACAAATGAAGAATTAAAGTAAAATTCAGAAATGGATACAAATATTTCTGGTCCTCTAAAACCAATACCAGCTCTCTATCGCGGATTATGGTCCAGCGTATAGACATTTCTGATAGTGGGTTCCGTGTAGTTTCTAATATACTATCTAAGAAAAGGAACAGACTTTGAGCGTGGCAATTTGTGACTGACGTTAAAGAAAATTGGAAAATGGCATTAACAAATTGTTAAAATTTCATCAGTCTCAACCACCTCATTATTCTTTTTTCTGGTTGATTTTTGTTTATTTTTGGATTTTCAATAAACAATTTTTTACTACATTTGATCGTCGTTTTAATTGATTTCTACTTTGTGATTCTTATTAGACAGATAAATAGATAAATTAGGTATAGATAATATGCATCACTATTTCAATATTTGGTATAATTAGCTTATCATGGAAGAGGGGGAGTTGTAATTATTTTATCTTGTAAAGGGGGTGATGTTCCAGAAAAGGTTGGGAATCTATTTTTTGAACGATATATTTTAAAATTTCATTGTTGGAAAACTGCACATTGCGATGCATCTATAAAATCAGTCGGAAACGGAAAGACAGATTAGCTTTTATCTCATGAAAATATTGCATGACAAGTAAACGAACTTGGAATATGCAAATTTTCGATATCAGTACTTAAATCAGCTTTTAACACAGGTTGTATATATATATTTTGGGACAGCATTTTTTGTTTTTAATTTTTTACTTTAAATCTTTGACTGTTAAATTTTGTATTTTATTATTTTATTATTTTTATTTTATCATTATATATTTCTATCATTTAATTCGCCTTTCTTACTAGTTTAGTTAGCTCTTAAATCCAAAAGCATGGTTATCTAGAAACTTTTGGGACGTGCTGTATATCGCACTAAAGCATACTAACCATGCATAAAATATTATATTGCATAGCAAATATCTGCTCATATAATTTTCTGCCATTCTCTTTACAATGTATTTTTATGTACATCGTTTCATAGTTATTGGTTGATATTAAAGGGAATTTTCTGCGATTTTTATTTTCAGATATTTCGAAAAAAAAAATAATGATATACAACAAAATAAGTGAAAACGTTGTCAAATGAGAAACAACCATCAATCATAAATAAAGCAGTGTATGGTATTTAAATGCACAAAGAATAACTTAAATGTAATTAAAGCATAAGATTTTGTTAACATAAGTTTTTGTTACTTTTCGTATTCCGTATAATGTATATTTAAGTTATAAATTATAATATTTGAAAAATAATTATTTAAAAGAATAAACTTAATGATTAAAACTGTTATCCATCGTGATATTCTATTGCTAGACATTGCAGTAAACAATAATATAATCAAAATTTGATGTTTTAAAAGGCGTTTGCTTGCTTATAAAGGACACGTACAAATACAGAAATTACAATAATTTATCCAACCGTAGTTAAAATTCATTAGTTTTTATTAGATATTTTTTACAATGTTTGAATCTGTATGAATTTAGATCTAAAAATACCAGTTTACAAACCAATTTTTTAATTTAGAAATTTCTTAATTTTATTAAAAAAAACGAAGAAAAGGGATATTAATTTTGTTTTTTTATATCCGATCTTAATAGAACCTTTCTTCTTTATACATATTGCAGTTTTAATGAAATGTTAAATAGTTCAATTTATACAGTAGCTTGTTTTACCCTCGACTACAGTAAATGGGTTCTATTTCATAAATAAAATTGGATGTGTTATGTTATTTAAACATATAAGCTAACTGTAAAGAAATCGAATCAATTGTTTTTAAAAAAACAATAGCTAGCATATCTCATCTCTTGAATAATTTCATTCCACTAAGCGTTAGTCAAATCCTTGTGCTTATTTATGTTTTTAATTATTTTAATTTATTTCTATTTAAATTGTATTTCTTTATTATTGCGATCTCCACGGTGCATAAAATACCTGTTAAGTTCGACATTTGAACATTTTCGTAATTTAGCAAGCTTTCGCTGGCTTAATATATTTATCACATCAAACATTAAATGTCTTTACTATTTAGATTGCATTAACATCTATTTAAAATTTTAATTTTAAGGTAATTAAAAGAAAACTAATTTTAGTTAAATGCTTTAAAATATTTATTAATTATATTTTTTAAAGTATTTAGTTTTGTGTAATAACAACTAACACAATTTAATTTCACACATTAACTAATTTTGCACCGATATTTGAAATTTTAGACAAGTAGCCTTATATTTATTTAATATGTATGAAATCTAAATTTACGTATCCACGAAATTTCTTTTTTTATTATTTAAATATAGTATAACATCCAGTGACAAAAACGCAATGTCAAAGCACTGTAATAACTTAACCGTAAAACGCACATCTTAAACTTTTAAAACGATAGCTTTTGAAGAATGTATTACATTCTTCATACAATTAACTCTTAATATATTTTGTACAAGACGTTGTATAATGCATGGAAATGTGTGTGGAAATTACTGTAATTAGATTTCCTTGTGTATTACAAGAAGAAAGCATGGATGATGTAGTGAGGTTATGTATACCGGTATACAAATTAATAATGTATGAAAAAAATAAAATCCGTTTACGTAAAGAATTTTTTAGAAATATATCAATTTAAGAGAATTTGTGAAACTTTTTTATCTGGGGGTAATACATTTATCAAATGAGGATGAAAAATATCCTTTTTTATGACTGGTCATTTCGGATGAGTTTATATATCTGAATACTTAAACAATTTATTTCATTATGATGAACAAACATAGCAATGCATATACATTTGCAATTAATTTTAGCACACACATTCTTATTGAAAAATTTTCAAACTATGCAAGGATTTTCTTTAAATCGCACAATATATGCTTGATATTAAATATGGCACATATTTTTGACACCAAATTATGCTATTGATTAAAGATAAACGATGTTCAATATTGTGAATAATGAATTTTAAAGTATTTAAACTTAAGGACAAATATTATGTTAAACATTTAATAATATGTGATTTTTAGGGGTCTGAGGACCCTTAAAATTAGAAAAAAAATGGAAAAAAAGACCATTTTCAGCTTTTTATATCTTAAAATGTATATAATTGCAAAACAAATTTTTTATTACGATGAAAGATGTAAGATGATATTTTATTTCATGCAAAATTAACATTTACAGGCGGCTGCAAACTATCAGACATTTTACGAGGAGATAATTGGTATAACAGCTAACGCTCATGATTACAAAATAAGTATTGTTACTAGAATAAAAATTTTGGTGCATAGCTATTCTTCATATTACAGTAATTAACCTGAACCAAAATAAATTTGTATGTAAAGCATTTTTATATTTTTAACAAAAAGTTGTATTTAGCTAATACACAATTTTTAAATTTCAACACTATAATGAACTAAAAAAATGTTTTTTTTCAACAATAAAAGGAAATTTTAGGTTCAATTTATACTAACATGAAACATATGTTGTAAAAGTTTAATGAAACAATATTCAAAGTTTTCGGGGTATATTGCGCGTTGTACCCCAAAAAGCGTAATTTGGAGAAAAATGACTTCAAAATTTCTGAAATATCGCTTCAGCTATTGAGCGATATATAATTCTAAGAACCATAACTTCTGTTCTAATGGGAATTTCAAGAAAACAATTACCTCAAAATGTTCAGAAATGATAGGAGATCTAAAAAAATTAAAATTTCGAAAATTTTGAAGATTTAACAGTCATGAGACTACTTACCATATAAAATGAAAAACAGTGATGTAAATATCTTGAAGCGTAGAGAAAATTCATTTCATATCACATTTTTTACGACGAAACATGCAATGCTGATATATTAATTTTCAAACAAAATAAGCATCTCTGTTGAATTTCAAGAAGATCAACATCTTAATGACCTTCAAGTGTCGAGAATAATTATTAATGGATAAATAACATGTTTAAATCATCAAATCATACATTTAAATGGTATTTTTTATAAATTAGCATGAGTTATTACATCCATCTAACTAAAACGATAAAAATACAACAAAATCAGTTTACACCATCCCTTAAAAAAACAAATAAATAAAGAAAAAAAAATGAATTTTATCATGTTTCAAAAGGAAGATTCAAAGTACTTAATAAGTGTCAAAATTTATAAAATAACAGTTCGTTTAACCATTATGTCATTCAATAGAGCAAATAAAAAAAGAAAGTAATCCTCTAATTATATTATAATAATATCATTTACGATTACTAAAAAAGCCATTTTTTAACAATATTCTGTGATACGTAACACAACACATCGTATCGGACAATAATTCTGAAAGACCATGTGTAATGAATTTTAACAATAACAATCAAAATTGTTAAGAATCAAAAGCATCGAAAAAAGGAAGAAAATATAAAATAAAAATCATAGTAGGTAATATTAATTTTAATTTCTTATTTCTTAATGAATGATAAAAGCTATGTTTTATAAAAATATTTTTTAATTAACGCTAGTTTACAATAAAACGTCTAGCTCTTTAAAATCATTCTATATTTATAAACTGAGATGAGCTAGGGTGTTGCATATGATTGATATTTTATCAAAGTTCTTAAGAACTGTGATGTGACGTATAATGAAATTATATTCAACTGAAATCATGGAAGCATACTTTTTAAGCACAATTGTCATATATCATAATGATTAATGCAGTTCACCTGAGTAAAGTGGTTTAAGCAAACAAATCTTTTATTTGATATGTTATTAACACTTATAATATATACACTAAAAACACATATAAAACATTATTTGATATGTTAAAGAAAAATATTTTATAAAGTCTAACAAAACATACATAAAGAGCAGTTAATGTTATATACAAGATATGTTTATTTATAATTATCAATAAAAATTTGGTTTTATGTACAAAAATTATGATTTTTAAATTTTAAGTTTCTTAAAGATTTTAAAGTTTTTTTGAAGATGAAGGAAATAAATGGCAACTTTCAAGCTTGAGGAATTTGATTTTCACATAGAATACTACATCAGGCATCAATTTCACAGATGTTTTTGAATTCCTTTGATTTTTATAATGTTTCTAATTTTCTCAAAGTTCACAAATTTTCAAATTTTACAACCACTTAGAGATTAATCATGGTGTTACCATATTATTACTACGCAATATATAAGGAGATAATTTTTCAGAGGTTATAATATTATGAAAAAAAAATCATTTCTGTTAAATAGTTTCCAAGATACGGAACTTCAAACTTGCAATTTTGAACGATTGCACACATGTCATTCTTTATCACAAGTTTTTTTAAACGTCCAAAACAGCTAAAATAATTTATTTTTTGTGACGATATTTTGAAGTGCTCTATATTAATATGAATTGAACCTGTATATCAAATCTTATCAAAATCAGTTGCTATGTGGCCACGACTTTTTTTTTTAAATTTTTGCTCATTTTACGTGGAAGGACCCATATAGATAGCTTCTATTTTTGTTTATAGTTTTCGGAAACGTTCCCAAGTAGTATATTCAGTACGTCTATTAGACTTATTAAATATGGAATTATCCTTTTTTTGGAATGCTATCAATTCTCTTGTAAATATTTTCACCTGCGTAAATGTATTTGTAGATGCAAGATTAATAAAATAATAATCATCTGTTAATGTAATGCTGTTAGTGTTTACCACTTAAACGTAATTGCTTTACATGGAAACGTTTACTTGAAAATTGATAGCATTTGGAAACTGACTAATACGCTATTAAAATTACCCGGTGACTTTTCGGAATTCAGTACTAGCAAAATATACGGGAAAAATACAGGGTGTTCATAATTAAATGTCCCTACTTTAAAGCTGTCTACAGACAAAACTATTGCACATAAAATTGTGAAATTTGGTTAAAGACATAATAAAATGATAGGAATTTGTTTAAGTACCAGATAAGATATCGCCACCAGAGAGCAATTTTAATTAATTACACGCCTCGCATTACGTTAGTTTAGAAATGTTATTTACATAGTGTCCATAACTAAATTACCCTATTTTAAAATTCTCTACACACGAAACTATTGTTCAGAATTTTGTGAAATTTTGTGGAAGACATAATAAAGATATGGAAATTTGTTTGAGCGAAAAAAAATTAGGAGGCCGCTTTTTAATGAATTACACATTTGGCATACATTTACGATAGTTTAACAAATTTTGTTATAACCAAACATGTTCCGCATGACGGTTATCATTTCCAGATACCCTCTGGAATCGTAAAATAATATGTTCCACAGTTGACCACATTGTTTTCTGGGAAATGCTAGAAACATGTCGTGAAATGCTTTCTACAGAATCAGGTTAAGTTAATAAATAAAGGTTCTAAACTATCATAATGCTATATGTGTAATTTATTAAAAATCGGCTTAAAAATTTTTTGGCTTAAACAAATTCCCATCCCTATATTATGTCTTTCACCAAATTTTACGACACCCTGTATGGAAAAATAACCTCTTTAAAACTCGAATTTTTATATATAAAAGAGCACTTTACAGAATCGTGGGTTATATAAACAATTTTGGTCGTGGTTTCGTAAATAAATAAAAAAAATGTTTTTGTCCACAGCTTTAACGAAAAAAAGAACGCAACATGGAACACAATTAGCTTCTATTGAATAAAACGTAATGATATCATGGAAAATGTTGGAAATGCACCGAATATGAGCAAGTACAGAGGGTGTTCATGCATTTTTGTATCCATAACACAATGAAGATTGTGTGTCTGATGAAGATGGAATGTCTTCTTTAAAAACAGGATTAAAATATATTTCTAATTAATTTTGACATTTACTCTACTTTCATTATTTGAATTTTTCCGCTATAATAGAAAACATAACACCATAAAACTTTTGAAATTTTCTGTTATAATAAAAACCATCAACAGGCATAAAACTTTTATCAAATGTTTCCTTAATATCGCTGAACCAAAAATATTACTTATTTTTACCCAACTGAAGAGAAGGGTTATGTGTTTCACACGTATCTGGGTATGTGGATGTCTTTATACCCAACATCCCAACGTCTGGATGGATTTTAATGAATGAGGTCTCTATAAATTCGTCTTAACGGCCCGATGGTTATAGGCTAGGTTTTGTTTTTATAAATTCAAAATGGAGGCCGTAAAATACAAAATGAAGGTAGAGACGAAAAATAAATTTACGCACCTTATTGAGTGGCATATCATTGGATAGGTCCTTCAAAATGAAAACGATGTTTCATTGACTATTTTACAGTCAGAAGCTCCGTTAAAATATTAAACAATCTGGAAGTTGTGTATGTAGGATCTCTAGCTTTACTGCAACTCTAACCATCATAGACATATATAGACCTCATCAAAACAGTGTTTATAGATAGGAACTAACAATTAAACACAACTTAAAAGTCATCAATATAAGTAAATAAAAAATAGGTAAGTAATATAAAAAAGTCACATAAAAATATTTTAAGTCAATTCCTGGTCAATAAGAGAAATTTTTTTCTCCCATTCTTCTTTTCTCTTGAGGAGCGCTTAAAATGCCTTGATCAAGAAGAGGGCTCTCTCGATTATTGAAAATTAATTAATTTAATTTAATTAATGAATTAATATTTGAACAAGATATATATAGCGAGAGAGTGAGCTAATAGTAGAAATTGAAAAAAAAAGTTTCACATTGAGGAGAAATAATTAATTAGCTAGCTGCAGTTCCGGTTTTTTGATTTTTTAAATTTAATTGTTTATTTCACCTCGTATATTTCGGCAGTAAATAGATCTTTTTCATTTCAATCAGATGGATAAATCGGAGTCTCATTTATCGTTACAACTTATTTCCATTTTTTAAATTCCAAACAATTTTTCATATAACAACGTGAGTACAGTCTTATGCTAAGAAACATACCTTCGCACAAGGCGCTGAACATCTTGTTTAATTGTTTTAGTTAGCTGTGAATCAGATTTTACAATTTTGTCTATAATGTATATAGCGATAATTAAAGATTTTGCGATAGTTCTTTGGTGGTGGAGGGGCCGAAAATGGTTTTGGTTTTAAAACATAAATGCGACTTTAGTTGCTGCAGTTATAATGACATGTGGACATACCTCTGCTGGATATACAATTTAACTTTTTTTCTCGGTCAAACGTACAGTTTGATGATCTTTTTTTTTTTTTTTTTTTTTTTTACTAATTATGTCACTTAACTGTGTGTAGAAATATTAAAACCCTGGTTTCCATACCCTCTTGTCTACTAAACGAATAAGAGTATTATCTTCATAAAGCAAAAATATTAATTTAAATTTGACCTTGTTCAGAGACCATTTCTGCATCTTTCATATTATAAAGTTTACAATTTACAGCACTGTCTATCGGGGATTTAAAAAAAAAAATACATATTTTTAAATTTGACCTTGTTCAGATACCCATTACTGCATTTTTCATAAAATAAATTTTACAATTTACACCACAGTCTGTCGATGACTCCATTTCTGTACTTTTCCTATCATAAATTTTACTGTTCACAACATTGTCTGTCGGCAATTTTTTTATATTATTTTCACTCTAAAATTGAGTGAATTCACTCTTTTTGGAGCGAATTTTATAAAAATACACTCCTTAAAGTGTAGAATTTTCACTCCCTAGAAAGAAGAAAAATATGTCACTCCGTTGTCTAAAGTCAGTTATCTCACTCCGCTGACGAGAGTGAGACTCTGACATTATACACTTTTAAAAATTTCCGATCAACTTTGAACCAATATATATAGAGAGTAAAATAATGAAAAGCACCAAGAAATGCCATTTCTTAATTTTCAAAAACACCATTACAGAATGTAACCTTGGAAATTACGCTCATTTTGTACTAAAGCGCACTCCTTTTCAAGAGTGAATAGTCACTCCCTCTTAGAGTGACTATTCACTCCTGCTTAGAGTAAATAGTCACTCTAAGATGAAGTGAGTATAGCAATATTAGTATTACCCATCACCTAATGAGAACAGCGTCTACAACGTGTTTTCAATGCGTTTTTTTTTTTTCCCGTTACACTTTAAAGGAAATAATACTTATAATGATGCAGATGATGATTAAACGTTATTCCAAATTTATTCCATGCATGTTTTGTGTTCTTTCATTTAAACTTAAATCATTGAGAAATTCAAAATCGTTACAAAAACTTGTGTAAATATACATTCGGTACAAAAGTACAATAACGTGAATTGTATTAAACATCTAGCTCAACACAATAAATACAAGCATCTTAGCCCCTTTTTGCTATTCCTTGTAAAATCCATAAATTTGACCCAAAAATTGTATTTTTTTTATATTCCTTTAAAATATTTTCTTTGTTGTTATGGACAAAAATCCGAATTCCTATTTTGCAATAACATACGTTAAAGTCTGTCCATTCACTTTTAATCTCCCTGTTATATATATATATATATATATATATATATATATATATATATATATATATATATATATATATATATATATATATATATACATTCCATTTAAGAGAATATATTTTAAAATTAAATTTATATACATATATCATATAACAGGCAAATTGTTTCAAAACACGAACAACACATATAATTTAATTTCGCAGATTTAACAGTATATAATTGTATCTTAAAATAACTTCGGTTAGATGCTTAAGCACATAATAACTGCTGTAATTAAGAGATGATCGATTGCGAATATCAGATTAATAATAGCTCTGAATAATAGCTCTGAATTATGCAAGCTCATTTCAAACAGAAATTAATTTAGATAGACAGTTTGAAATATAATATAAAGATGTTCCCATTAAAGGATTCAGTTAAGTGATGAATTCGGTGAATTATAAATCTTTTATAATTGGTATTCAAAATATGGAATATTTTGTTTCATACTTTATATAAAGTAATTAAAAAGTGACAAATACATTAAGATTTACTTTTTTGTATAATATGATCCAATGGACTGAAATAAATTGTCGAATGTCATATGAATTGAATATTTCTAACTTAAATAAAAAGTGTTCCAGATGGAATTCGAAACCAAAACCTTCAACTTACTTTTCCAATTATCAATCATTAAGCTACCTTGCCAACAGCGGGTGGATATACTTCGCTCAGCTAACGTCATTGGCAGTAGCATCTGGTCTTCAATATAGGCTGCTCAACAGGATATATCGTAGTTACTTGTACCTATGGGTAGATATATATATTATTTCTTTTCTCAAACATAATGACAGACAAACTTAACATGCATATTGTATTTTTGTAGCTGAGCTGTGTACGCCTAGGTAGCTTAATCGCTAGAGCTTTGATAATGTAAGTCAATGGTTCTGGATTCAATTCCCGGTTTGAGGTTTTTTTCGTTAAGCTGGAAAAATTCAATTCGTATGATAATTTGTAAAATAGTATTACTGGAATAAAAAAATGAAATTTAAATAAATTAAAGTGTCAATAAGTTATGTTCAAATTAAAGGTATTGAGTTATTGACATCGGACTAGAATTTCAGACGTTCATTGACAGAGGTTAATACATTAATGGACTGCAGTGCTGATGTTCCTCATATAATAAACTACTTTGATGTATTTCGTGAATTTTGCGTTTATTAAAATTACATGCTTTAAGTATTATTTATTCAGTGCCAATAACGTACAGCAAGAAAAATTTCTCACTCACAAGAAAACTTTGAGCAACGCACAAAGAAAGTTTTATTTTATTATTATAGCATTTATATGTATACTGACAGCCACAAGACATAATTAAACGGATTTCCACAAGATAAGGAATTTGAATATTAACTATGAGCGATAAACTTACAAAAAGTTTGGGATGTGATTATGACATGTTATAACCACACCCATATTTTGCTTGATGCATCATTAATCAAAAGCAACCAACTTTTCATTTTAAAGTCAAAGTCAGGAGGTAAGAAAAGTATGCAGAATAAATTAAGATTACCCTTAAAATTGTTGATTCTGAAATGATTTTGCATAGGATATTCATGAATGAATATATTTTTAATTAAAAATATTTACATTTTCTTTGCATGCGTGTAGAAAAAGAACAATTTAACAGTTTGTGCTTGTATCAATTCCCATTACAAGATCCGCATATAAAGAAAAATGTAGTGGATATACAAAAAAAAAAAAAAAAAAAAAAAAAAAAAAAAAAAAAAAAAAAGATGATGATTTTTTCATAAAGATAATTATATCATAAACATAACTTCCCAGTTTTAATTTAAATTTTAGATTTTTAAAATTCAAAAACTTCTTTGGTATTTAAATATCCGGTGCACTGCTTTTGTGTTACAAACTATTTAAAGCTGACATTTTTTGATAAAATAAGCTTAATATACCTAAAACCAGTGCTTAATTCGAATGTTTTCTTCCGAGAAGTATTTCGTATTTAGAAAGCAGCTGCATTCAAATCGTTAAAGCTAAAGAAAGTGACAAATGTAACTCAATTCAATTAATTCATAAAATTAATAAAATATTATACGTCATATCTACAAGGATTTTGAAAAAATCCTTATGCATACTAATTAAACAATCCTTCAGTCTATATAATTAAGCATTTGCAACTTTTGTTGTAATTACACCAATTACATCGAAGTTTTACATTTCACATTAAATTACATTGAAGTTTCGCTTATTCCTTGTCTGTTGTGCTTGATACAGCTGTTTGTATTCCTGAAAAAAATTTCAACTATACATATATAAAGAGAAAAAAAAATCTCGCCGCAGAATGCACGGAACGCGGCATTTTCGAGCGTCCCTACCTACGTCCTTTGTACCCAGATACTCTAGCATCAGCCAGAAAGAAAAAGTAATTGTTTTTACACACACACACACACACACACACACACACACATATATATATATATATATATATATATATAAACTATATTCTAATACCTTCTTCACCTAATAAATGAATTTTTCACAAAACAATAATCTTGAATAATAACGGTCAGTCCTAACTTTTCAAATAGTTTGCGGTGTTATTTTAAAGTATTAAAACCTTGATGCGCCATCATCCACAACTCATAATTTCAAAGTCAACGTCCATGAGGTCAGATTTGTGTGAAGTCTAAATTCAGTATTTTTATATACTTTGCTTATGGAATGTTTTAGAGTAAAAATAATCATTATTTTTCCGTACAGTTCTCTTTTTATTTGAGTATAAATTAGATGCACTTAATATAGGCCATGTACCAGTAGTTTACCACTACTTTTTGAAATTCGAATACAAGCCACTAACACATTTCTGAAACATGACTGAATGAAATATGATGAACTAAAATACTTAACTTTTAACTTCACATAAAACTATCTCGAATAGCTGCTTTTTTCTGTTGGCGAAGTTTATGCATAGGATGTCTTCAAAAACGGGTTTTTTAGCAAATTTTTACAGCCCTCTTTAATATGTAAGTTCGTTTTTAAAATATTTCCGTTTCTAGTTTTGTTTTGTTTTGTTTTTTTTTTCATTAAAACGAGGTTTTTACGCGTTATTTCACTTTGAAAGTAGTCAAATAACTCTATAATATAACAAAATAAGTGTTTTATTATTTATGCTGTTGGGACCACTTTTGCATCACTGTTTGTTGAGTTATATCATAAAGTGACATGGGAGCCATTCTAGAATAGTGCTCGAAGGGCCCCACTATTTTTAATCACGTGACTTACTTCTGTATCATTGAAAATATAAATTCATCTAAGCTGTGAGACGTGAGGCTTTGAACAGATAAAATTAATACTTCATGATTATTTGGGTAGTATCACATCTACAGTTTTTTTTATCGTATTATAAGCATTTTATATGCAATAAGTAATAGTTTTGTGCTGCACTAACATATTGTTTTCAGCAAAATTTAGAATTTTATTGTAATGTGTTCTATTTTTTAATATAAAATAGAGTCTTTTCTTTCTGCAAAAACACATAATTTGAATCAAATTGAAAAGTAAAAGTATTATTTAATTGTCGTTCTACAACAGGTACAGAAATAAGTTGATATGAACACAAATATTACACATGTCGGTGTTCTTTTGCTAATTAAAGAATTTAATTTAAGATACCTTAATTTTATTAAGATAACATAATTCATTTTAATAGTTAATCAATTATATTTATATTTTTAATAAAAAACATATTTCAACATTCATTTAAGTCTTTTGGCAGAAAATTACTGTGCTTTCCGTAGCAAACGTCATTTACTAAGAATTCTCCAAGCAAGATTGTAAAAATTCCATTTTTCCACGACTGCAAAATTTATCGATTTATGATACTTCGAATACATTTTATTTTATTTAGTTCAATGAAGCACTAAAAACGGAAAACGCGTTTTTAGAACCAAAAATTCTGAAAATCCACTGTTTTCTCAAAGACATCGTATATGACCAAAATTTCGCATAAACTTTTAATTATGTAAATGTAAAATAACACCTCTTTTGGCGTAAATGGATGTAGACACGATGGAGAACTATATTTTAGACATTTTTAAATAGTAATTTTATCTCTAAAAGTTACTAAATAATTAACTATTGTTTAAAGATGAGATGTGACATCCAGTATGTAACCTAAAACTCCTAAATACTTTTCTTTATTGTACACATTTCGTTCTAAAACTCTAAAACAAATTATTACTTCTGTATGGCATACACTACTTTCGAAATTTGACTAGACTTCTTCTGGTTAATCTGAAATTTATGCCTGCGGTTGGTACATAAATCGGGAGTCTGTTTTTAATTTTCCATTTTCCCTCGTCATATACATTAAAACTTTCAACGATCATTGGCATAGATGAAAGTTACAACTAGGATAAAATATTATACCTAATGAAATGGAAGGCAAATGCAATAAAATAATTACCCAACATACTTAACTGGTGGAAATAATTACACCTGTATCCCTTTGTAAACCTAACATAGCTATTTATCAGTTCAATCATATAATTTCAATCATAGAAGACACTTAAAACAATGTGATTATTCAGATTCCTACATGGCTTCTGTGGAAGATAATTTTTTATCAGATTTTGTATTATATTTTAGTAGTGGGCGAATATGTCAAATTGAGAAGAAAATTAAATTTAATTACCTACTTAACTTATAATTAATGCCCGGGTCCATAATATGAAATAGTACATCCCGAGCCTAATAGAACCAATAAACTCATACCCTTATGAAAAATAACAGTTTGAGACATTAATTATGCATAAGTTATTGTTACTAAAAATGCAGTGTTTTAATATAAATATATTTTTTTATTATTTTTTAAAATGTTATTCAAATTTTCTACCGGTTGTAGTTCAAATATCATTATAATATTACAAAATGCGAAGGAAGACTTTATGGGATAAATGGTTAATAAATTATCCTTTCTCCGCCAATTTAGTTTTACAGAGACATATATTTCTCATGCATAGTTTGAAACAGTACACCAGTATTTCACCTATAATTTACAGCAATATTGTTTTCAAAACACCTAAAGTAAATGAAAATTGATCATTTTTTAAATCCATATTTAATTCAAATGCAAGTAATTCTAATACATGGTGTTTTAATGATGTTTGTGAATATATCTAAAATAAAGCATTTCAGTCACCATTCCAGTCAACATAACTACGTGTTTTCAAATTTCTTCTAATAATAAACCAATTACATATTTTAAGATTTATTGTTTCCTTGTTAGCTATTGAATGTAATTACACTGTTAAGTGTGTATCTTATTCAAAACAAAAGTTCAACGACATACAAAGGGAAATTTATGATTATAAATAAATCCAAATGCATTCCATTAATCGCTAAACATAATTAAAAGCGCTGACTACAAGATAACTATTTATATTATTAATGATAAGCAATATCTTCCCCAGTGAATTTTCTTAGGTTTTAAAATTTGTAGCCACACCAATCCAGTGTTTAATGCATCATTTGTCAAAAGTATCTGACTTTTCAATTGTAAATTAACAAGGGGTAAGAAATGTGAGAAGACTGAGTTTATCTGATTTAAGTCAGTTGTTTCTCAATTTTTCTGGGATATAATTAAAGTAAATAATTGATTTTAAAATTTATTTTCATTTGTATCGGTGCATTTTAAATTATATTGCTATGTAAAAGTCAAAAGAAAAATGCGAGTACTTGCATAAACATCGGTGCCTATATACTGTTACACAAGTGATAAACACTTTAATGTGAGCGAAAGAAGGTTTTTCAAATTTGTTTGTGTACTCGATGTAATTTTTTTAATCTAAAATTTGCCGTAATGCATCGTCTACACATTTTAGAGAAACTTACTTATATTTGTACTTTCACTTCATTTTTCTGTATTATTATAACTGAAATTAAACATAATTATTTTTTTAAAGCAAAAATAAAGTTCCATTTATTCATAAGTTTTGTAGCCACTATAACCTTTTACACAAAATACGAATATACGTTTTGTTTAAACGTAGGAATTATAAAGCTATCAACTTTTACATGTTTGTGTTGGAACTGAAATTTAATTCTGTGTTTTGCTTTATGTAATTGCTAACATTCGCGATTATATGTGAAAAATTTATGTATTAAAAATTAGTGGTAAACAGAAATTATAATTTCGACAACTATGAATTTATAAACTTCGATGATATGAAAATATATATATGTATAAATAAACTGCAATAAATTGACCTGTTACCTGTGCGTTGTTTTGTAATGATAAGTATTTAATCTCTTCAGTTATATAAATAAAATCGTTTCTTACATTTAAAAATTAAAATATAATAGATTTACTATGATAGATATTTTACTTTGTTGGAAAATTATATACCTGCAACAACTACTTATATGCGGCGTTTCAAACACTACAAATTTTTTTTATGTATACTTTATTTCGGAATAACGTAACTACGCACAAACTTGAAGAACTGCGCGTAATTTTATGAATTTATCTACGTGTGTTGTCAGTGATTTTTTCATCATTTAAATAAACAATCCATTCACATCGAAGTGACACAAGTATTTTCTTTTTCATAACTGATTTTTCTTTACACATTTAAAAATCTATAGTCATTTACAAAAAAAAAAAAAAAAAAAATTCTCAGAATTAATCAATTTTATTCTATCATCCATTCAATTTGATTTTTTTTTTATTTGATTTAATATCATATTCCATGCCTTGAAATGTACATGTTTCAAAGTATGCGCTGATTTTTCAAATATACTATTGTGATTTTTCTAGATAATTTAAGTAAATATAAACCATTTAATTTAACATATTTGTTTTCCATTAGAAGCTTTATTTAATTGCAGTCCTACAAATCGAAAAATATTTTGTAGTAAAAGATTGATGTTTCAAGTATAATTTCTTTTAATGTTACTATTATTTCGATATATTGCCTCATATTTTTTTTTCCGAAACTTCTGTATTAAAAATAATTAATTTTCAAAATTGTATTGATATGTGATCATTATATCTTTATAAAGAATATTATATTTATACTTTCAAGCGCTGTTAGGGTTACAGAAAAAGTTACAGATGTCTGTGTAAAAAGTAATTTTAGTGTAAACATATATATTTTTTCAAATATAGAACTTCTCTATTCATTATATATAAATAATAGTGTTTCATGTAAACTTTAGTTCAGTTTCCTGTTTCGCTTCTAAAGTAAAGAAGTTTTATAAAGAAACATTTTATTTGTAAAGACAACAACTTTTATGTTTTTTTTTTTTTTTTTTTTTTTTTTTTTTAACAGGACATGTGTAAAAGAATTTTATTTTATGGTATGAAGGAACAATTACACATGTATTAATAAATTTATAAATCTAAAACTATCTTGGAAAGTAAATCATTTATTTTATGAAACCATTCTTTAGTATACATTTGAAATCAATAATTTTCATTATTTCTTCAGAATTCCAGACTTTTGTTCTCATACAAAAGTAGATTTTTCATTTCAATGGTATAAAACGTTTCAAGAGACAGAAGCAAAATATTTTGACTAGTCTTTATTTCGTTATTAGAATAATAATGAAAAATTAGAAATGTAAGTATATAATTAATTTTTCAATTAGCTTTCAGCTGTGAATTTACACACGAAATTACTGATATTAAAATTTCACGTATTTAATATTCAAAATAGCAATGTTTGTTAAAAAATATAATGGATTTTTATAATGCATATTTTTCTAGAATAGAATTCCCGATAGTAAAGTACGTATTTTCGTTATTATCTGTTTATTTTTTAAATTGCATTATAATCAGTTTATAATATAGGCATTATATAAACTCATAATTTTAAAATTTACATTTACATTTATATTTATATTTAATATGAAATATCAAGCTCTTAAAATGAGTATTTCACAAAGAACACATACAAACAACTTAAGTTAGAAACATAAAAAAACATGAAGCAGTCGTTTCGAACGTATTAATTTTAAATAGTAATTTATGCTTAACAATTTTACATTATTTTAATTTATAAAAAGATAGGATTATTTTTTTCTGTGTGATTTCTGCAATAAATATGGGCTGTTAAGGATACATTATTTTCTGTCTTTCTTTTCTTTTTGTTAAACCGTAAAACTGATTGTATACTAAACTTGTCTTTCCATGATTTAAATAAAAGGTAAATGCTTTATTTACTCACGCGTACGATATTATTTTTTCTCACGTTCAAAATGACTTTCTTGTTAATATTACGTTCATGTTTCGTCATGTATAAGTAATTAACATTACTGACGCATAAACAACATAAAAATAGATATCTTTTATACAATGAACTAAGTTGAATTTTATTTCAATAGCAATGCATATTTCTCTAATTTCACCGCATTTATGTGCAGGACTGTGCAGTGTAAAGCGTGTTATTATGTGAAATATCCACAAAATTTGTTCATTAGTAATGCTATTAAAGAAAATGCTGTTATTATTTTTCGTTGAATTAAACTTAAAATTTCTGGAATAATTCACAAAGATCTCATTAATAGTAATAATAATTATTATTTTCTTTGTAATGATATTTTCCGAGAACGGTATATTTCCAAAATCAAATTGTAAATATCAAATTAATTTCATCTCATCATATTGGACAACATTATTTTTCATTGCTTAGAAATTTACAAAGGAAACGAGAAGTGATTAAACAAAGATTAATTAAAATAAAGGACTGTGATAAAAATTACAGTAATTCATAAAAATAGAATGAAAAAATAAACAAATATTAGCTTTTTAAAAAATAGTATAAACTAAACTAGCGAAGGATGTCATAAACAATATTTATTGACTACAATATATCAGAAGATACTTCACTACAATCAAAGATAAATTTATTATTATATTTCTCGCATCAATGTTTGTATGTTAAGTGAAATGTTCAATTAGCATTATTAAAGACAAGTAGATACCATTCCTGCATTCCAAATTAGGAAAGATTAAAATAGAGTTTATTTTTATTGTAAACCCTAATGCATTTGTCAATTTTAATATATTTTTAATTGCTGACTAACAGCTCCTTAGAGCATTTTTATATAAAATTGATCAATAATGAATTTAAACGAAGTTTTGAAATTTAATAAAAGCGATATTTTCAAATTAGCCGTTTAACAGGAAGGTATTAGCAGAAGGAATCTCCACAGTTTTTCCTGCTTACAGCTTCTTATTCTAATAATCCTAGTGGTTTATGTACGTAGTTCGATTACATGTATTGTATATAGGGTTTGTATTCTTTATATTACTTTATTTAAATCTGCTGAAGTTTCACTTTCGGCAACAAATATTAGCCAGAAGCAAATGATCGGATTTTAATATTGTTTTCATTTCAACGGTAATAATTACCCGAAATCGGACTATGCATAGCAGAGATAGATTAATGAATTTTTTCCTTGTAAAATATTCAATAAACAACAAAAAATCAGTAAGTTGAGATACAGTCTTCAAAGGAATTGCATTTAAAAGAAAATCTTTTCCCAATCAGATGGTGTAAAAATTGAAATTTTCTGATACTTTGAAGTTAACAAAATTGCAAAAAAGCGAAAATTTATTTGTCAGGTTTTCCCATTATCAAGAGGGAGTTAGCGTTACTCAGGACATGTTTTGATTTATAATTATAATATAGATTTTAAAACTTCCTTGAATAACATAAACACAGTTTTTCACGTAACTATTGAATATATATCAGCCTAAAATGACTTCGGTCAGTGTTTATACAGTGTTTAATATGAACGTCTTAAAAATAAAATCAATGTATTTTACAATTTATTTTCTTACATTTTTACTAAAAATGCATGATTTTACTAAAAGCACTGAAGTGTTTAAACAATCAAATTACTACTGTAGATTGAAATATATTTCAATTTGTCTTGTCTGATTACTCATTGCCACGTAAAACATTTTTACTTCTACTTCCATTCCACAATGCATTTTAAAACACTAAAATTCAGCACACTTATTAAGTACAATATTTTGTAAAAACTTTAATATTTTTAAGTCCTTTATTCTAGTGTTTCGTATCGTTTCTACATTTTTCTCTAAATACATGGATAACATGGTCACTTGCCTGAGCCTAAATAGGTTTTTATGATTTCTTTATTAATATTTTTTTTTTGTTTTTTGTTTGTTGTTGCTGTTGTTTACAATGTATTGATACCTGTAGAGCTGCCTTAAACATATTCAGAACGATAAAACAAATGTGGTAACTGAGAATTAAAAGCTATACTGTTTTATGATAAATAAAGTCCATTAAATATAAGCTTTTTTTTTTATGAGGAACACATTTCTCATTTACATTGTTAAAATAACATAAAGAATTATTTTTTAAAACTTTTATCACTTGTAACACTAACTCACTAAAACCGCGACGTACTTTAAGTATTGTTGCATACGACCAATGTTTTGTTTTAACTCTTTGTCAACCCTAAAAGGAATATCAGTCTACAAAATATAACAAAAATAACTTATTAATGTGCCCAAACCCAGCAAACACAGAGCTATCAGTAAGCTATCGGCCGACAGCCGCTTGTCGCTACCGGCGGTATTGGCAGGATACCGGTTGCCGCTACGGGTTCCGTATCTTTTTGTATACACCGCGGGAATGGGGTCCGATTCATGAGGCACGCAGCCAGTCCAGTATCGGCAGAAAACTATGCCGATGGCTATCCATACGAATGCCGGCCGCAGCCCGACACCAGCATGAATTGAAAAAAAAAATTGTTTTCATGGAGCCATCTGTGAGCCATCTATGAGCCATAGTAGCATGTATTTTTTAAAGGAACGTATTTCGGAGCTGGAAAAAGTTGGGTTTGATCCGACGCCCCCAATTACAGAATGCAAAAGCCTTAAGGGTCTTATCCCTGCCGGCGAAGACACTCACGAGCTAATGCTAATCCTATGGGGAGGGATTTTTCTACTATCTCGTTTGCATTTCGACATTTTTTTTTTTTTTTTTTTTTTTTTTTTTGCATTGGATAGCCGAAGTCCGTCTCTACAGCGCACCTTGGTTACTTTTTTGATTTTGGTCGCAGATATTTTTAATAAAGTTACTTTCATTTTCAAAACCGGTTCTGAAAATGAAAGTGTTATTCTAAAAAATAACTGCAACCAAAATCGAAAAAGCAACCAAGGTGCACTGTAGAGACCGACCTCGGCTATCCAATGCAAAAAAAAAAAAAAAAAAAAAAAAAAAAAAATATATATATATTTAAAAATGTCGAAATGCAAACGAGATATTAGAAAAATCCCTCCCCATAGGATTAGCATTAGCTCGTGAGTGTCTTCGACGGCAGGGACAGGACCCTTAACCACTTGACCACTGAGACTTGTTGAGGGGAGGATTCCATGAGGTAATAACCGGAAGACATTTTGATAAATGATAGTTTGCCGTTAAAGGTAAATGTTAGATGGGAAAAATTGGAATTTTGAATTGGTTTTATTTTCTTTTTTATTCATTTATTTATTTGTAATTGTCGTATATGCGTATATTTAAAAGTTAATTTAATATTTAGATGAATAAAATAAATATCTCCAGGAATCAGTTAAAGCAATCTAATTGGTTTTTCTTTTAAATTAAAATTATTTTGAGAGGTTTTGCTCAGTTAATAAAATTTTGTTATTTGGAATTATAATGCAATTACATAAGTTGCGTTAGTTTATAAAATATATATTTTTAACAGTGAAAAATTTATTTTAATAAATAATAAGTTGGTAATTAATAACTTTTAATTACAATAAGAATTCATTTTATGTCGTTTGATGATTTAAAGTAAAATATATTTTTAATGATTATGTTGCAATATTAATTTGTTAGTTATCATTATTTTTAATTTAAAAATAAAACAAAAACATGCTTAAGTTTTAAATAAAATAATTTATTTTTATAGGTTTTCTGTTAATACAATTTTTCCTTAGGAATTATAATGTAATTATATGTGTTAACTAAAGAAATGATTTTTTTTTTTTTTTTTTTTTTTTTTTGTAACATAGGAAAATTAATTTTAATAAAAAAAAATAAGTTGGTAATCAATCACTTTTAATTAGAATAAGAATTCATTTTATGTCATTTGATGATTTAATGTAGAATGTATTTTATGATTATATAGCATTTTTACTTAATTTATCTTTTTACTTAATTTATCTTTTTTTTTTTTTTTTTTTTTAGAAGTGAATCTAGAAGTGAATTTAGGAGTGAAGTTTAGAAGTGTTATCTGTGAATCTTTCTTTTAAATTTTAATGCTAAAAAGGTGGATAGTTTATTTTATATTTTTATAGCTTGTAAAATAATTTTAAACACCTTTTTTTTAATTTTGATTTTAAATAAAATAAAAAACAGAGCTATTGCTTTTAAAATTGAATGAATATATAATTAGAAAATAAATTCAATTAACTGATGAAATTTTTTCTCTTTCTACGATTAAGTTTATAATGAATAATAAATTTTTAGAGCGATTAAAAAATTCTTTTTGATGATTCAAATAATTGTAAGTCCTTTTTAAAAGGAATAAATAAATATAGGCTATTTTTGACCTTTTTCTGTTTATCACTGTTAGAATTTTAAATAAAATACACATCTTTTATCAAAAATCGAACTCAAACAAAGCTAAGAAAAAGAGAAAAAAATCGGATGACTAAAAATTCCGAATTCGGACCGATGATGGAAAATCTAATCGGGTCACTATCATATATCACATATAGGTCCTGTGTCGCTTGACGGTGTAAGCCGCTTGTGAATATATAACCAGAAAGGGACCTAATACGGTAACCGGCAGTCGAAAAAGCCTATTCTTAAGTTTCAGTTTCGACATGCTGCCGACATGCTACCGAAGCAACTGTGCCGATTCCGACACTGCTGGCTGCGGTCCGATCGTGTGCCGAATGGCACATGTTTACTGGGAAGCCATTATCTTCGCATAAACTATCAAAAGTATTGCATCTACTTATGCTTTTTAAATGTATTAATTATTTTTTTAAAAAACATACGTATAAATGAAACACATAATATGAGTTTTCGATAATTTCTTTCTTAACAAGGACATGATGGATATTGAAAAATACATATCTCTATTTTGCAACAACTTTCTCTTTTCAATTCAAGTTCTTGTCGCATATTAATAATTAAACTGTATATATATATATAAAAAAAATCTTAAAAGCATTTACAATGCCTGAAAAGCACCCTTTCAGTAAGTTCTTTTTTTATTTGCACATCTTTCTCAATATACGAGTATATAATATGACCTGCCGGACTATTATTAAAGCCTTCGTCATGCATTGTTTCGGTTGTAAAAACTTCGTACCACCTAGTGAAACATTGTTGCTGGAAGCATCAAAATCGTAGAATATTGGCAGCAGTGGACAGGATAAATATTTTTCTGTTCACAAATTTAATCAACTATATTGAATTGTTTGTAGTATTGATATTGGCTAGTGCAATCAGAACACCAGGGAATCATGAAGCAGTCAAATTCTGTTTCGATGGTCAGGCCTTATGCGTGGTAAGCAACAAATTAAGAAATTTGGTAACTTACCCATTAAAACATAGGGCAAAATCACTTTAAATGTTTATTCAGCCACACATAAAAACGTGAACTTCCACATTATAAGAGTTTTCGCAGAGCCTTCAGGCTAGAGCACGAATTACTAGTCCATGCTAAAAAGATCATAATCCACAAATTTAGATGTTCTACTTGACAATAAGACACCTGGTAGCAGAGATTTACAATAATCGAACAACACAAAATTCTTTTCTGACCTCATGCACAACGGTTTTGTCAGGACTCATGAAGGAATACAGATTGGAATATAAACTTCATGACGAACCAAACGCATTCATGCACGAGACACATAATGAAATGAATTCAGCTGCTATACCAATGGAGAGCGAGAGAGATGCCTAATAGGAAATGTATTCCGTATCTGCTAACGGAGGGATTTCGACGACAGACGAGTGCGCGGGAAGCTGATTGGTGGAATAAAATGAGAAACAGAAAAATGGCTTTTAAAAACATTCGGAAAAAAGCAGTTTTTCTCAGAATATTACAGTTTTGGTAGCTGATAAAAATTAATAAATGGATTAAAATTTAGATTAAGGTTTCGAATAAGATAATTATTAAGATACGCGTTTTAAATTTATAGGAATTTAACTAGAAAAAAATAATATAGATTATTAAGAATTAGGGAAATAATGAATATGCCGGAAATTTAGAATAATTTTAATGAATATTGCAAGTAAAAATTTTCTATAACATATAAATAAAATAAATATCCTTTGTAAAATTTTAATACAAATTCTATTTTAGAAGGAAGATTTAAACTTTTATATGGCATGTAAAACACAGTAATGTAATCCTTAAGAAACAATATAAATATGTGATGTGCCATGCAGTCTCTAAACATTCCTTAGTCATGAGTACTTTAATTTTGTTTCCGATTATTAATCCATATTAGAGTAAAATTTCCTGATTGTAATATTTTAATATATATTTTAAATAAATTATTAAATAATATACTCAATTCTTTAACATGAACTCAATTAATTTTCTTTCTCCAAGAAATAAAAGTTTTCGTTTAATGATTCATTAAATATTCAAAGATTTAGTGTGGGTTTCATTCTATTGCATAGCAACTGTAATTTTTCAACTCATCATTTAATCCTATAAATCTCCTTTAAAACTAACCTTTTTAGTCCAGGCAATAGGGAATTTTACCTAGCAAAATTAATGGTAGTACTGGAAATCGGCTTTCTAGATGTTTTTGGGTCGCTGAATCCGATACATATATGACATTATGACTTCGGATGAAGGGGAAGGGGGGATCTGCCTCCGAACATGCGCGCGGTGCTGCGTAAACTAAGTTGCGCAATTCCACTTAACCACTCACACGTTTACATTTGCTCTCCCATCTCCCCACCGAACTTTCTCTATAACGTTTACTTTAAGATTTTTGGGTCGCTGAATCCGAAGTTTTAACTTTCCTCCAAAAATTTCCCCCCCGAACCCCCCCCCCCAAATAGTAGTTTTTAACCTAAATTTCTTATTGTTTTAGGGGAAAAGAATTACGAAATTCAGAAACTAGACAAAATTTGCAACAAATAGGATACATGACATTATGAATTAGGATGAACGGGGAGGGTGATGGCTGCCTCTGAACATGCACTGCGGCGCTACGTGCACTAAATTATGAAGTCCAGGCAATAGGGGATTTTATCTGGCAAAATTAATACTAGTTCTGGATTTAGACTCACTTTATGTTTTTGGGGTCGCTGAATCCGAATTTGTAACTTCCCACCAAAATTTCACCAGGCAACCCCCCCAAAAATTGATTTTTCGAAAAAATTTTGTTTTTGAGAAAAGCGCGCGGGGAATGTTCCGAGGCAGCCCCCTCTCTCTCCATTTATCCTACGTCATAATGTAATATATCCTATTTGTTGCAAATTGTGTCTCGTTTCTGAATTTTGTAATGCTTTTTCCCTAAAGCAATAAGAAATTTAAGTTAAAAACAACTATTGGGAGGGGGGGGGGGGGTTCGGGGGAATTTTTTTTCGGGGTAAGTTAAAAATTCGGATTCAGCGACCCAAAAAGCTTAAAGTAAACCTTATTGAGAAAGTTCGGAGGGTAGATGGGAGGACTAATGTAAACATGTGAGTGGGTAAGTGGAATTGCGCAACTTAGTTCATGCAGCACTGCGGCGCATGTTCCGAGGCAGATCCCCCCTTCCCCTTCATCCTAAGTCATAACATCATATATCTAATTTGTTGGAAATTTTGTCTACTTTCTGAATTTCTAGATACGTTTTATCTAAAACAATAAAAAAGTTGATTTTTTTAATAAAAACCTTTTATGGGGAGCTTTTTACCAAAATTTGGGGATGTTGCCGGGGAAAATTTTGGTGGGAAGTTACAAATTCGGATTCAGCGACCCAAAAAACATCTAGAAAGCCAATTTCCAGAACTACCATTAATTTTGCTAGGTAGAGTCCCTATACGGCCTCTATTGCCTGAATTATTTGGCATTCCTAAAAATAAATTATGTTATTCGAATGATTCTTGACATATATTTTAAAATAGTTATAGCATATTTTTAATTTTCATGTACGTAACATTTCTGAAATAACAAAAGAAATGAAAATATAAATAAAAATATAAAAAGTTTTCTATGATGCTCGTAAAAGAAGCTACAATGTTTGTATAAATGGCAGATTTTATTTCTTTTTTTAATAGTTTTGTTTCAAGAGCCATTGCTGCTAAAGACGTATATCCATCTCAATTAAACAAATCATCCATGAAAGTACTTTCAGTATTTTAGAAATACATTGGGGAGCGTTTAAACTTTAAGTAACACTCAAAACTTTTCCACTAAGATGTATTTTCGCATTTTCTGCAGTGGCGATTTATTCTGACTTTATTTTATTAAGTGAAACGATATTTTAAATTTTAATTCTAATATACAAATTTAAATAATTTAAATAGAAATATTTGTAATTTATCAATCAATTACTTTTCAAATACAATATAAATTTTAGTACAATTTTTTAAATGACAAAAGAAATTAAAAAAAGGTATTTACGATACTCGAAAAAGAAACTACATTTTTTGTTTAAATGCATATTTTCCTAATTTCTTAATGTTTATATTTCAAGATTCATTGACGCTAAGGAAGATATCCATCTAAATTAAACAAATTAACTATGAAGGCATCTTCAGTATTTTGATTTATATTGGGGAGCGTTTAAACTTCAAGTAACATTCAAAACGTATTCGTTAAGATGCATTTTCACATTTTTGGCAGTGGCGATTTTTTCTGATTTTATTTTGTTAAATAAAACTCTCTTTTAAATTATAATGCTTCTATTGAAATTGAATAAGTTAAATAGTGAGTTTTGTAATTTATCAATCATATTGAATTTAAATACAACTTAAGTTATTGTACCATTTATAAAATGACAAAAGACATGAAAATAAAATTTAGAAAACAAGAATTCTGCTTTTACTGAATTTAGCGTGCTCCCGAGGAAAAACAAGTGGGTAAGTTTGATCATAGATCGCACAAAGGGTTTCGTTTAATATTCCTTTCAAAACGTCCAGTACATTTTTCGCCATGGAACACCTTCTAAATTCTCGCAAACCCTTCCTGAACTATCGTAAAGTTTCAAACAGATTCGCCTTGTTATATTTCCTAATTTTGTTCGTGCCCTCACCCCACACAAACGAAATGCTACGATACATCACATGACGGGTATCTGCCAAATTTAGAAAAGTGCCCCCTTGGGGCGGCGAAGTGGGTAATGGTCACATTATTTATGACGCGGCCTGATGTTTAAAATTTTTGTTATGTTTTATAAGCTATAACAAAGTTTCAAACAGATCATCCAGCTATATTTCCTAATTTTGTTCGCGCTCTTCCCTCATCATCCCCCCTCGAAATGCGACACGCCATTCTTCTTTATACTTTTTTATCATGGGTTATAAAGTATCTTAAAGATTAAAACAGATCACATCGTTAGATTTCCTACTTTAAATGAAATCGCGGTATGTTAGTTCCACATTCCATCATCACGGAGCGCACTCCATTCTTAACAAAACCTATCTGAACGGAACTCCTTTACACAACCTATCAGTAGATATATTACTCGAATGTTTGTTGAAATTACTATTCGGAAATAGTGGTAATTCAACTTTTGACACATTTATATTCAATAAGTAGCATGTATCTGTGGACTCCGTCAAAAAACTCACCTGAAACGGTATGAAACAAAAAGGTAAAAAAAAAAAGAAATATTTTGCCTCTCACCCTCTTTCACCTGCCCGAAATTTCACGCGCCATTTTTTAAAAACTTTTTCTTATGTGTTATAAACTATCTTAAAGGTTCAAACAGATTGCATTGTTAGATTTCTTATTTTAAATGAAATCGCGGTTTGTTAGTTCCTCATTCCACAACGAGGGAGCACACTCTATTCTTAACAAAACTGTATCTGAACGTAACTCCGTTAAACAACCCATCAGGAGATATGTTAGTCGAGGGAGTGGCGGTCTTAACCAAGAATTTAAGATATTTGGTTAAATTACTATTCGAAAATAGTAGTATGAACACTTTTAAAATTTTAGATATTGATTAAGTTATAGTTTTCTCATCATGCCATCAAAAAACTGCACGCAAAACAGTACAAAACGCCCTGTTATAATGCCTAATTTTGTTTGAGCCCCTCCCCCCCCCCTCCAAACGGAATGAGACGCGCCATTCTTTTCTACAATCTTTTACTATTTGTTATAAATTATATCTAAAGTTTCAAACAGATCGCTTTGTTGGAATTCCTACTTTAAATGTAATTGCGGTCTGTTAGTACCACATTCCACCACCAGAGAACGCACCTCTTCTTAACAAAAATGTATCTGAACAAAACTTCTTTACACAACCTATCGGTAGTTAGATGGGTCGGGGGGTGGCGGTCTTAACCAAGAATTTAATATATTTGCTGAAATTACTAGTCGAAAATAGTGGTATCAATACTTCTGACATTTTTATCTGGCATAAGTAACATTTATGCTGTATTTTTTAAACTCGGACCCCGTTCAGAAGAATACTCCAGTGAAACATCACGTGACTGCCTTTTAAAATAAGTATATAATAGAAATTAATAAATTAGTGAAATTAGCGCCCTCCCGCCTCCCTACCCGAAATTTCAGGCGCCATTTTTATAAACTTTTTCTTATGCTTTAAAAACTATCTTAAAGTTTCAAACAGACCGCCTTGTTATATTTCCTAATTTTAACAAAGTCGCGTTATGTCAGTTCCGCATTCCACCACCAGGGAGCGCACTCTATTCTTAACAAAACTGTATCGGAAGGAAACTCCGTTAAACAACCTATCAGTAGATATGTTACTCGAGGTGGTGGCGGACTTAATAAGAAATTGAGATATTTGCTGAAATTACTATCGGAAATAGTTGTAACTAAACTTTAGAGAATTTTATATTAAATAAGTAGCATGTATCTCAGGTCTACCTCAGAAAAGGCATCTAAAGCGGTCAGAAACACTAACTTTTTAAATAGAAATCTGGCGCCCCCTCCCCGGAATTTCACGCGTCATTCTTTTTTATACTTTATCTTATGTGTTATAAAATATCTTAAACTTTCAAACAGATCGACTTGTTAGATTTCCTAATTTTAACAAAATCGCGTTATGTTAGTTCCAGATTCAACCACCAGGGAACGCACTCTATTCTTAACAAAAGCATATCTCAACGAAACTCCTTCACGCAATCTTTCCGTAGATGCATGGGTCAGGATGGTGGCGGTCTTAACCAAGAATTTAAAACATTTGCTGCGGTAACAAACACTAAGATTTTAAAAATAAATCTAGCTCCCCTTCCCTTCCTCAAAATATCACACTCCATTCTTTTTTAGACTTTTTCTTATGTGTTATAAACTATCTTAAAGTTTCAAACCGATCGAGCGGCTGTCTTAACCAATAATTTAAGATATTTCCTGAAATTAGTATTCGAAAATAGTGGTATGAATAGTAAACTTTCTGATGATAAATTAGTTATACTTATATCATAGCGATGTTCAAAACTCCCACGCAAATTGTTAGATTTCCTAATTTAAATTATTTCGTGGTTAAAAAAGCACGTGTCTCCAATTAAATCGACGCATTTGGTAGTAATAAACCGATTAATTAAATAATAATTAATATTTCAGCTTGTGATTAAGATAGGACTTAAAAATGGATATCAATGAAATCAGCGAGAAATTTCATATCGGGATGCTAAAAAATTTAATCAAAAATTTAATATTTAAAAAGTTAAAATTTTGTATTAAATATCCTACTATGGAAAACTGCAGCGAAGTCATGTCTGACACCTGCTTTCCCGCCGAAATGAAATCTTCTTTCCTTGTCTTTCCAATTAAAGAAATTAAATTTTTATCTATCGAATTTTAGTGGATATTTTAACTTATACACATCGCAGAAATGTGAACTTTATACCAAATGAAAGTAGATTTTTTTTCCGCGTCTGTCTACCATTTACGAATTTCTCGGACCAATACTTTCTGATATGAGATTTCGCTTTAAAATGTCCACTTCATTTTTCGACTTAATTTCCTCCGTGGTAACCGTGCAACGGCTGATTTTACTGGCAACCCTTAGGAGAAACTCCGATGATATGGAAAAGGTGCGTTTGTACCTGCGTTAAAAAGGTTGATTGGTTAATTTTAGAAGTTAATTAGCCCGTTATTCGGTTAATTACTTACTTTTTTAAGATTTTATGATTTGTCGTGTGATGTGAGGTGTTCAGCTATAAGTACCCAAAATTTTAAGACTCCAACATGTATAGTTTCTGAGAACGGGTTTATGGTCAGACAGACAGACAGACAAAGGTGTGAGACGAATAGGGTTTCGTCAGATGAACGAAGTCGTAAACAATATATGTATACATATATATACATTACAAAATAAATTTCATTTTTAAAACCGCAAACAGACGCTTTTATTTAATATGAAATGACGTCATTTGCATCCGTTGAAGAATTTCATATTTACAGCCCAGTTTTAAATAACATCTACTGAAAAGTATGAATTTGAGGTCACTATTGCAGAATACTACACAAATACAGCAAAAATCAATTTTGTACTTCAAGACACTCGGCTATCCAATTGTTCATATGCCTTCATGTGTTTGTAACATTGATATAGATACTTAAAATTAAATATAGATTTAAAAGCTGCATGTCTTATCACAAACCATTCATTTATATATATTTTTTTTTTCAAAATAGCACATGCTTTAATTAATATTTCTTTCAGTTGTTATGGGAAAATGGCAGTAAAAAGATATTAATCTACTATCTTCCAATTATTTTTCCTTTAATTTCGGCAGAAATGGGGAAGTTGTGTGGTGCCAGAACGTGTGTTGCCAACTTAATGAAATGGTGTTAAAAATTGCAAAAAAATAAACTTGCCAACATGTAATAGAGAGAAATTTTCCAGGCTGGGTTTCGTTCCATGTGGTTTAGTCGGTAGAACGTGAGTGCGCTATACTGATGGCCCGGGTTCGGGTCCCCGCATGGAATCTTTTTCACTATGTTGGCCCTTTGCGCCTCTTAAGCAATTACTTTGAAATTTGATTTTCATTTGAAATATTGTATGCAAGGCGAATGTTTTCCTCTGGAATAATTTCCATGTACTAATATAATTAATATTTTAAAAATAAATTTACATGCAGTTTTCAATCAAATTGTATTTAAAAGTAAATTTTTCCCTATACGATGGTATGAAAATTGAAAATTTGCTATGATTAGAAGCTTAAAAAATTGTAGTAGAGATTATCCAGTGCAATGATACATCTGCTTAGTTTTACGGCTGGCTTATATAATGGAACATTATTTTTTGCAAACTACACTTTAATTGTTGGGAGAAAGAAATGGCATACCGGGGGCTAAAGTAGTTTTTTTTACGATATTAGAGAAAGAATTAAAAAATTTTGTTTAAATGGCAGATTTTTCTACTTTCGGAACGGTGTTATTTTCAGGGTAATTGATGCTAAAGAAGTATATCCATATAATGTAAGCAAATGAACCATAAAGGCATCTTCAGTATTTTGAAATACATTAGTGGGTGTTTAAACATCAAGTAACATTCAAAACTTTTTCTGTAAGATGCATTTTCACATTTTCTGCATCGGCATTCTTCAGATTTCTTTTGTTAAAGAAACGATCTTTTAAATTGCAATTCTACTGTTACATTAAAATACGTTAAACACAAAGATTATAAATTTGTAAATCAACGCATTTTAAACACAACTTAAATTTTCATAAAATTTCTAAAATGTCAAAAGAAACGAAAAAAAAAAAAAAAAAAAGTTTTCTACAATCCTCGAAAAAGAAGCTACATTTTTTGTTGAAATGGCACATTTTTGTTCTTTCTTAATGCTTTTGTTTCAAGAATCATTGATGCTAAAGAAGTGCATCTGTCTCAATTAAACAAGTCAACCATGAAGGCATCTTCAGCATTTTGAAATACATTGGAGGGCGTTTAAACTTCAAATAACATTCAAAACTTTTTCTCTAAAATGTATTTTCACATTTTGTACATAGGCGATTTATTCTGATTTTCTTTTGTTAAATTCAACGATTTTTTAAATTGCATTACTACTGTTGAAATTTAACCCTTTATCTACTAACGGTACTTATGGACTTACTTATAGATGCACTAATTTATCATTTTCCATTGGTTACACAAAACAACATATTTTTTAAGGGTGATCTCTTTTGCCTTTGCATCTTTTCATAGCTTTCTTGTCGTTCGAGGGGGGGGGGGGGGGGGATAGAATTTTTCAGTTACGAAATATTTCTGTATTTCTGTTGTAAGAACATTATATTTGTACATTTTCTAATTCTACAAATCTACAAAATACTAAGAAAAATATTAAAAATAAAGATTTGAGTGGGGTTATAAATATTGCACAAAATCCCTATAATTCGAAATTAATTAATCCTTCTAAATCCTCCAATCCTTCTAAAATCCTTCTAAAATTTATTCAATGATTATGTAAATTTTCTAATGTAGTTTCAAAAATTCACGATGAATGCTTTAGAATATAAAATTTTCATGAATTCATAATTCAGTACATAAAGGTTTAAATAAGATAAATACCATCATTTGGTATTTGTAAAATTTGCAGTTTTTTATAATAAAAAAAAAGCTTCATTTCGAATAATATTTCTGAAATACAGTTTAAATATTTTAAAATGCTATGATTTCTGGATTTAGATAAGCATACAAGTATTATAAGATGAAAAGAGAAAACATATACCTAGAAAACCACTTAATAAAATATTCGTTTAGAAAAGATAGCCATGCGTTTAGGTTTATTACCTTAGACTTATGATATAAGGAAGATATTGTATATGTATTAATATACATTCCAGTTTAAAATATCAACTTTTAATATATAATTAAAAATATATTAGTTGTTTGTATTTTGAATTAAAATTCAATCTTGTCTATGTGCAAAAGAAAAGGAGCTTTCAATAAGCAAAATTCCAGTAATGCATATTAAATTAATTTTCATTTTAAACACATTCATCGCTTCTGTTTTTCGTACAAACTATTTGTACGAAATTCGTAAACTCTACATCAGATGCATGGGAACTTATTTCTGCGTCGCATAATCATAGTACCAAAGAAAAAAAAATACATTATCCAAATGTGCATTGTTAGTAAACGGTAAGATTTTAAAATTAGCTTAATACTAAATAAAAATTAAAAAGGAACGCATCATGAAAATGTTTACGTTACCTGTTAAATGAAAATGCTTCGTGTGTTTTGAAAATTGTGAACCACACTGTAAAAAAGATTCTCTAAAGCTACAAACATTTTTCTAAGAAACTGGAATTTTAGAAATTTTTATGTAATGGCAACAACAAAAATAAATATAACGATACACTTTTTCACAGTAAAGCAAAAAGTCTGTATGGTTACTAAGTAAATTTTAGGTAACTGGCATGCCTAGAACATTTTATGTGACTGGAACCCTGTTTACAGATAAAATTATAGTAAGATTGCAGTAATTTTGTACATTCTTTTGTAAAGCAACAAATTTCTGTAGCCTTACGAAAATTAGTTTTGTATATTCACATATTTTTTTTTACAGTGTGCAGATAGAATTTTAGTAAGCATACAGATTTCTGTAACTTTACATCTGTAGAATTACAGTTTTTTTAACAGTGCACACAAGCATATTTACCAAAATGAATGCTAAGTGGTTGAATATTGCAGCATTTACCACGAGACGGACAGTTATAAATAAATAAAAATTCTGATTGGACTCAACAGCCTATCTCCATAAATACTTTGAAAACGGTTTTCATTTATAAAACAACTTAATTCATTGTGTCTTTTAAAACACCTTTTGAATTAATTAATGTTCTTTGTAATGAAAAAAATATTTTTTTCCCTAAATCAGCTATTACATATCTATCAATATTAAAAATGCGTGGGTGGTTCAATAATTATATTCCCTAGTGTATATAAAATATGTGTACTGCGATGGTTGGTATGGAATATCGAAGCCTAGTGCCTTAGATGCCTATATGCTCATTTTCAGAACCGTAGCTTGTATATTCACATAGTTTCGGAGGGAAGGGTAAAGGGGGGGGGGAAGGCTGATTTTTAGCTTATGGAGCTAGATTTGTGACAGTGTATGACACGTAACTACTGTCGTTTGGACTCTGTATCATAGAGATGTAGCCACATTTCTTCCGTTGTCACAAATGTCGCCTCATAAGCTCGAACCAGCATTTCACCTTTACTCCCTCCTTAAATACTTCCTCAAAAATAGATCTTTAAAACTTCACCCCTCGCTCTAAAACTATGTTAATATATGGATCTGAAATTGATCATATAGGTGTAGCGCGCTGGTTGAAATTAAATAAACACAAACTCGTCAATAACTCACAACACTTTATAAATAACAAAGTGAACTGTATCACACGTTTAATTATAAACCCTCTTGGTTTCACACTCTTAGAATAGAATAAATACATGTCAACAAAAAAGAACGTTGTCATGTTTTAGAAATTAAACTTACACAAAAATGCTCGCACTGAGCATTGGCAGACGATAAATAAATTTCGAACACTTCACCCCATTAAAACTTCTTAACCCCTTCGGGACGTGAGCCCTTTACGAAATTTTTAATCTTTTGTCACCGGTTTTTAAAAACAGAAATTTGTGTCTTCTTGAATCGCGAAAATGCGCTGATTAAATAAGGCAGATTTTACAAAATAATTTTACTGGTGAGGAAAAAGAAGGATTCTGAGCGCTTCATGCGGCACGTATACGTGTCGCTCGTCCCCAAGGAGTTAAATGTCTTTAAAACTTCACCCCTCGCTCCAAAACTATGTTAATATACGGCTCTGAAATTGATCATATAGGCATTTAAGACATTAGGCTTCGATATTCCACATCAGCCATTGCAGTACAAATATTGTATATACACTACAGACAATAATTATTGAACCACCCACGTACATAAGAAGAACACTTACTGGAATGAGCATTTAACATTTTTAACGTTCGGAATTTCGTAAGAGTATTAAAACATAAAAAGCAATGGAATTCAGAGTTATTCAAAATCAGTTTTAGAAAAATTAGATTAAGAGTAACACGTAAAATCAATCTCCACCGAATTAGTTGAAAATTAAAGCATATTAAGGTAAACGCATCGGTAGTGGGCCACTTAAGGACATTTATCAAATTATTATTAAAGTATTAATTAATTATAAAAGACATATTTTTTAACCTAGTCCTAATCTTCAGGTACCGGAATAAATATTCAATGTTTCAAATTATATTCTACCGAAAAAATGAAAAATTAAAAAGTTACCTTCCCCTATGATCCAGTAGTGGGCATAGTAAATTTTTGATGCTCCAGTAGTGGGTCCCCTAGAAGTGGGGCACTCCAGTTTTGAGTTTAGTGTGACAATACTAAAGTTATATTTTCTTTTTTACAGTTCTATATTTGAATATACACAATAATGAAATCATACATAGCAGTTTAGATGATTACGTAAAATAAACTCAATAGTAAATCTGCAGATCAGGAGCTTCAACTTCAGTTCTGTAAATCAATTTTAATTTTATCTCACTTTACATATAAGCTGATGTTCTCCAAGCTGCAAAGTCATTTTTTTTATTATATACAGGGTGCCCTTTCTTATGGTTTAAAAATAGCTAATTCCCAAGAAGCTAGTTTTAGAAGCATAATTTTAATTACTGAACTATTTCGCAGGTTTTTCATCATGTGAAAAACCATTTCCATCAAAATAGTTACATTTTCTTAATGTTACGAAATTTAATATTTGTGCAGTTCTTGTGATCTATAAGTTATATTTAAAAATTCTGCTTATATGCTTTCACTTGTTAAACAGTAAATATTCCCATTCAGGTACCGAAACTATGATCAGAATTTTCTGAATTGTGTTACAATGAATTTAATAAATTGTGAGCGATTTCTGTCATTAAGAATGCATTTTCTGTGGTTTGTACCAGAATGATACAAATGGTAGAAAAAAATCATCAGTTTTTATATACAGTAATAGCAGATAATTTAGCAACCTTTTTTTTTTTTTTTATAGAAATGCATAGTTATTTTTCCTCTACATAACAGTCTGTTATATTTTGTAACTTAAAAAAAGCTGCCCTATTTGTTATTTCGTACTGGTGATAAATAATAAGACAAACATAATAAACAAGATAATTAAAAGCTGAAATGACTGCAAAACAAAATGCTTTATCCAATAATAAACGGTCAAGTGCGAGCATTACTCGCGCACAGAGGGTTCCGTAGAATAAATATATGAATTTGTAATTGTATTAAAAAAAAAAAAAAAAAAACGATGCTAAAAGAATACTAAAACTTTGTAAAAAACTATACAACGTAGGGTTGGGTATAACTGTATATATTAGAAAAGTGTAAATGGGTATACCATGAAAGTTCAAAGAGATATGGAACCTAAATAATATCAAATATAGCTATTCGTATAACTGTTTTTTTAATATTATCCTAACCTGTTTATGATGAACTTAATTCGGTACTGACAATAAAAGCAGCGCATAGTTAAACTTCATTTGACATTTCATGAAACTAAATTCAGCGTAGTGATAACCTTTATTTCTACAGTATAGCGCGCTTCGAATTGAGCCATTAAGCGCGCTTCGAATTGAGGTCTCAAAGTTGCAACGCCGCCTTGGTCAGTGCCGCGTTTTTCCAGATAGGTGTTTAATTAACTTTTAAAGTCACTCGAGACATATAGAGAGATACAACCAATGCAAACTATCGCGAATCCCACAGTATTTATGCGATTCATTATAATTAAATCTTTCGAGGGCGATGCCCTTAAAAAACGGACACCTAATTTTAATTTCAAAACAGACAAACGGCACCAAGAATATTTAATTAAAATTTTCCTTTTATCATCTACGTGAAAATAAGCAAGTTCGCATTTTTTTAATAAATTCGTTTATAAATTCTGGTGTCAGTTCATTATTTCATAAGTTTATGAATAGAATTACCCCGTACCGGAAAGGATTAAATTGTCGCAGGACTCTTAAAGCTTCAAAATTTAAGTAATTGTAATTTTTTTAGATGTTAAACTCCTATTTTTCCTGAATATTTTGATATAATTGTTTCCTTGAAATTCCCATTAGAACAGAAGTTTTGGCTTTTAGAATTATACCCTCTCAATAGCTGAAGCAGTGTTTCCGAAATTTTAAAGTAATTATTTTCCAAATGGCGTTTTTGTGCATAACGCGCAGGATACCTCAAAAACTTCTGAATATTTTTTCATGAAATTTTCGAAGCATATATTTCATGTCAGTCTGTAAAAACTGAACCTAAAATTTCCTTTTTATTGTTCAAAAAAAAAAAAAAAAATTAGATTATTTTACTGCTGAAATTTTCAAAATTTTGTATTAGCTAAATGCAACATTGCATTAAAAATATAAAAATGCTTTAAATACAAATTTATTTAAGTTCAGGGAAATTATTACAATCTGAAGTATAAGTAAGCACCAAAATTTTCATTTATGTTGCAATATTTATTTTGTAATCCTGCGCGTAAACTGTTATTCCAATCTTTTGTTCGACAAATGTCTAACAGTTTCGAGCCCCCTATAGATACTAATTCTGTATCTTGCAATTTTTTATACCAATTATAATTGTATTTTAAAATCCTATGCTTTTTAAGACATTAAATGTTGAAAATGGTCTTTTTTTCATTTTTTCCACTTTTTAGATTCCCGAGAGCCCTTAAATTAGTATGTTTTTAACAATATGACGCTTATTGCTTTTATACTGTTACTGGACATTACATTACAGATATATATATATAATTAAAAGTTGTTAACTAGGCATAGAGTACGCCGCCCCTGACCTTGTGTATTTCCAAACTGACCGCAACTTTAAGGGTTAATATCTCGGCTAATTACCGATGATTTTTTTCGAAAATCATTATCAACAATGCGTTTATTCTTCTGCAACGATAGGTATATTCAGCGATTCTAAACAATTTTCCCGAATGCCCGTAAATCGAAATTTGTGTATAACAGAAAAATGCTAATTACTCAAAAGCTGTGTGACCTAGGGTAATCGCTATAATTTTCCGGCAAGGTTTACATTAACGTCTACTACCTCTAATTTTTCATAATTTTAGTTTCAGTAGATTCGGAATTAGATGTAGGGGAACATATTTTTGCGCTACATTTTCAACAATATCTTTGAAAATATAATACCTAAAATTAAAAGGAATGTATTTTTGAGTTCAGCGTTACAAAAGCTTTCAAAGAATACCCCCACATGATATGCAAAGAAAAGATTTTTTTTTCACGTAGCACAATTAGCCCCTCTACTTTTTTACTAAATATATTTATGAATGTTTATTAATCTGAAAATATGTGGGTCAATGGTCTTTATTACTTCCCCGAATTTGAATTTTCCACGTTCCACAGTTTACGAGTAAAATGGCTGTGACAGACAGACAGACACAGGAGTGATCTTATAATGGTTCCGTTTTTACTTTTTAAGTACGGAACCCTAAAATCGAAACAAATCTTTAAATGTGAGAGGGGTTTACAGTCAATTTATTTCAAAGAGTACTTTAGGTTGAAACGTCCAATGAAAGAGAGGCATCAGATTCGGGTGATAATTTCCTGAATCTCCTTTTTTCCCATTGGCTATTTTTTAACTCTTCCTTTTGTATTTTTCTTTTTTCTCTTTCGGTTTTCTTTTTCTTTTCTGCATCTTTAGCATTTTTAAGACCTTCTCTTTTCTTATAATATTGAAGCATTTGGGGAGAAGTCACAACTGCAGGAAGTTTCTCTCTTTTTCTTTGTATTACTCCTCTCCTTTCTGGCCAACAAAGAACTCTTTTGAAGGGAGATGGTACATTTTTAGATGGCCCACCATTTGAAGGCACTAAATGCCTGCCAGTCTCAGTTTATCCTTTTTGAATGTAAAGGTCCACCTCAGCCTCATCAACAATTGCTCTTTGCTTCCTTCTCAATAGTTTCATTATCAACAGTGTCAATAGACAGTGTATACTGCCTCGACAGATATGAGTGGTGTACCTTATAAGAAGTTAAATATAAAAATTGAAGAAATAATTGTGAAAAAAAATATACAGAAGTGTTTTATTCTCAACTTGTTTTGCCATAGATTGCCTGGTAAATTGGTTCCATGTTCAAGTCTCCTTCATCTCCAATCATAAGTAGTAAAGATATGTTTGCTCCACAGTGCGTTTCCATTTCCCTTTATTCTCTAAGGAAGATTTTATTTTTTCTTCCCAATTTTATTTTCAAGAAATTCCTAGAAAAAAAACATTTCTATCTCCTTTATTGGTGATATTATCAATTTCTTTGTTGTTAGTGTGGATTCAGCAATTCTTTGGATTCCATGGAACTAGGCTACATGCTTTGAATCCATTCACAATTGTTGCAGGAGTTAAACGATCTAGTGCTGATTTTCGGACTGGTGGAAAGTCATGTTTCTGCATGTGTTTGCATTCATGGGTTATTCTGAAGTTCCCTTCTTCCTGTCACCAATAGCTTTTAAGAGTATGGAAAACAGCAACGTCCATTGGTTGCAGTATGTACGTGGAATGTTAGGGGAAAAGCTACCAATTCCATGATCTGAACAGAAGGTGCTTAGATTCATAAATATGTGAGAAGTATGTCCATCCATAAATAACACTACAGGTTTCTCTATGCAATGCTTATTTAAATATGGATCTAAAATTTGAACCGTTGTCTTGAGTATTAAATTTTAAAGTATGAATTATTTTAGATATTAATTTCTTTTAACAATCATAGGTCTGATAGCTTAGTGAAGTTGCATGTTCGCTGCTCCAGAAATGGGCCACTTGTGCACCAATAGTGGACCTCTGGCCCACTACTAGTTCTAATGAACAAAAAGCTAAATATATTATATACAAAGTTTTGGAACCTCAAAAAATGCTTAATTAAAATAAATTAATCATAAATTATTTTTGGACATATCCTCCAGTAGTGGGCCCCCATGCCCACTACTGGTACAATTTTAGAAACTGTGATCCAGAAGTGGGCCAACCATTAAAATCTTCATAATGCTCATTTTTTAAGTTTTCGGCTAATCTAACAAATTATTTACAATGCAATCGAGAATATTAATGGAAGTTTAATTTAAAATAAAATATAATATTAAAGAAACAAAGCTTTAAATAAAACCTTATCTCTTAAAGAAATCACTAAGAATTTGTCAAAAAATCTGTGTTTGGAGACATTCTAGAATATAAACAAATATATCTACAGGAAAATAACAATTATTCGAAAATGATTATGGAAAGCTAACATTTAAGGACTTTAGCTAATCAGATTTTTTTAGTCATTTTTCTGAAATGGATTGTGAGCTTGTTTTTAAACTTTTAAAATTAGTGGCCCACTACCGGTGGGTTTACATTACTGTTTCTAAATTCCTTGCTAATGTTTAAGCATATTATTTGTAAATTATTCCAAAAAAGATAATAGTGATCCAAACATAACACTTATTAACTTAGTGATAATAAGCGTAACACATAAAATCAATCTATGCTGAATTAGTTGAAAATTAAAACATACTACTGTTTCTAAATTCATTGCTAATGTTTAAGCATATTATCTGCAAATCATTCCTAAAAAGAAAATAGTGATGAAAACAAAGCACTTAATAACTTAGGGATGCTTATTATAAAACTGACTATTTGAAAAACAAAATAAAGTAGTTTAAATTAATTAAATGAGTTGAATACATAAAATTCACTTTCACTCATAGATATTATTATATATATACTAGGGGGCTCCGCGCCCTGCAAGCTAACGCTCGCCAACCAACATTCAGACACCGCAGAATCTAAAAACATGCTAATATGATCGGTTTAAAAAATATTATAGAAGATTGAATTATACTGAAAAAAGCTCTGCAGATCTCCTTGTAAACGGGTTTCCATTCCATAAGTCCTTTGATTTCAAAAATTTAAGGCCAAATCAGTTGCTGTTAAGACATTCAATGTTTGTTTTCGTGTTTGATTAAAGAGGATCAATTAAACGTTTGAAAAGGAGCTAAAAACAAAAGGAATTAAGCGTACAGAGTCTTTGTCTCCCGGTATTTTAAAACAATTTCTATAACAATAGCCTAAGTCATGTGACTATCATCAAGAGTTCCGAGCGAACCACTTCGCTTTTTATATTCCTGGTGCCATTTTGGTACTTTAATATCACCCAGGTACAGGTGATAAGTCGCCAAATATTATTATATCGCCATCATTTCATCTATATTATAATAGTCCAAGTCATGTAACTGCCATAAATAAATATGCTCTGATCGCTTCGCTTTTCATATGAAAGTTGGGCCCAGATATCATATACGGCCCCATATTGGCGCGATTTTTTCCGACGCTAATTTGGGGAAAAGATCTACAGCATAAACAACAACATCCGGCTTATCAAATCAAGCCAAATAACGATACTGTGGCGCCATTTAAGTATCCGTGGCGTATATGACACTGGCGTCAGAAAAAAATAGCGCCAATATGGGACCGTATGTGGCATCTGTGCCGAAAGTTTTCCATTTCGATTTAAAAAAATCATTTTTTTTCGAATAATACTACATAAAAGCATTGTCGCAAAGAATTCTTGGTACTGTTACGCTAGCCGGGTGCAAATCTCGCCAAAAACTGTTTTTCAACTCGCCAGTTAGCATTTTTTTTTTTTTTTCGAGTGGTAAATTAAAACATCACTTTGAAGTTGAAATTAAATGTCATCGTTTGTTACATCATTTAATATTTGGCCAGATGCCGTATACGCACCTGGTTTGGCGTGATTTTTTTGTACGAAAATTTCGCGAAATCCTCGTTTTCGAATACCAGTTACATATGTATTTTTGGTACTTCTCAGTTATCGCATCGAACAAAAATCTATCACCAAACTATAAGATTAAATGCCAATAATGGTTGATAAATGTCACATTCAGTTGACTTTAAGCAAGTTACACGTCTTTACGTCATCAAGTGATTTTTATTTCGACGTTTTAATAGTATATTTATTATTCTTATACTATTTTCTTTGTTCTTTCGTTATTTAAAATAAAAATTATGTCAATTTGTATAATTTGGCGTGTGGTTTGGCGATTTATATAATTTGGCGAAATGGGTCGACGGAATATCTAAGTAGGACCATATTTTTTAATTATTTTCTATTATTTTTTTATTTTTAAATGAAAATAACCAAAAAAATAATCTATATATAATAAATAAAAATATAAATATAAAAATAATCTAATCTAATCTATATCTATAACTATAGAGCAAAACAATTTATGTAATTTAAAAAAGGAAATAAAGTAAATAAACACTTATTATTAAATAAACAACAGTAGCCGGGTTACCATGTCAACCAAAATAATGCCATTTTGGCGCCAATTAGGTACCCCGTTGCGTATATGACATCTGTGCCTAATATTTTTCTTTTCATTTCGTTAAAAAAAAAATAAATAAACAAGTGAAAGCCATTTATTTTAAATGTTTCTGTTTGTATTAAATAAAATGATAATGAAATACAAATTGAATCCTTATAATATTATAAATGTCAATGTGTGTCCGAATGTTTGAATGAAGTCAGCATCTAAACGGATGAATTAATGCTTTTGTATTTTTCTGATATAGATGGATTACAACCTGGAAATGAACATAGGCTATAGTTTATTTAATTTATTCAAATAATTATCTTAATAATTCAACATTTCATTCTTTTTCATACAGAATCAATTGACATGTTCCCGATAAATTTAACCATCTTTCTTTCTTGTTGCCAAGAAAAACTAAATCTGGAATAATAACTTCTCCTCTACAGTTAATTAAAAATTAAAATAAAAAGAATTCAAAAGAAAATAAATATGACGTCATACTTGAAACAAAAAATGGGGTATTTTAGGTAGCTTTCATTACAAAAAGTCCTTCCGGCCAGTGCCGGGAGGAAGAGGTAGCTTTCATAATCCTTATTTTAAAAAAGCCAACTTATATCATGCAAACACACGAAGCTCAATTTAGTGGAAACCGAATATAGGAGATTCAATACTAATTTTTATCAATATAATGAATGAGAATTTCGCGAAATTAGTCAGCTTTATCCAAGCTGCTTTTCTTTAAAGTAACTTATATTTGGCTGCCAAATTCGGCAATTTCTTAAAGTGCCTGTCATTTTAAGACAACATGGTGGATGAGGCTAAGCAGTGAACTTGGTCAAGACCTTAGTAATTGCTGTGCACATGCTCACTCACATCGGAATCGGTTAATATATAGGAGTGCTGTCGCATGCAAAAAATCAGATTTTTCAAAATGTCACCCAAAATAGAAATTGAAACTGCTATATCTGAGCCATTTTTTAAGGTAAAGACAAACAAAAAATGCTCCTGAATCCTTATATCAAGATCAAATACTTAAGAAAGAAACCTTTTTCAATTTCTAATATTTTTGCACCTCACTTTAAATATATATATATATTTTAATTTAATGGCCGCCATTTTGAAACAAGATGGCTGATGAATCTGGCCAGCGAACGTGGTCGAGGTGTTGATGTATACTATCCACATGCCTTCTTACATCGAAATAGGCGAATACGTGTGTTATCGCGTGACAAATACAAGATCGTTTCAAAATGTTAGCCATGCTAGAAATTCAAAGTGCTATAAATCAACCATTTTTTAAGATATCAACAAAAGAACAAATTTTCAGAAACAAAAATTGCTCCGGAATCTTTGTATCAAGGCCAAACACATAAAAAAGATCTTTTTCATTTTCCAATTTTTTAATACCTCATTTTGAATTTTAAATTAAATTTTTTTTTAAATGGCAACCCTTTTGAAACAAGATGGCGAATGAAGCTGGCCAACGAACTCGGTCGAGACATTGGTATGTACTATGTAAAGACCAAGTTACATCCAAATAGGTTCATAAATACGCCCGTTATCGCGTGACAAAAATCAGGTCGTTTTAAAATGTCAGCCACAAGACAAATTCAAAATGCTATTACTCAGCCATTTTTTTTTAGATATAGACGAAAGAAAAACTGTTCCGGAATCTTTGTATTAAGGTCAAACACATACAAAAAAAATCTTTTTCATTTTCCAATTTTTTAGTATCTCATTTAAATTTTTTTATTTTTTTATTTTTTTAAATGGCCGCCATTTTGAAACAAGATGGCGGATGAAGCTGGCCAACGAACTCGGTCGAGATATTTGTATGTACTATGTACACACCAAGGTACATCCAAGTCGGTTCATAAATACGCCTGTTATTACGTGAGAAAAATCAGGACGTTTCAAAATGTCAGCCACGCTAGAAATTCAAAATGCTATAACTCAGCCATTTCTTAAGATATAGACAAAACAAAAACTGCTCCCGAATCTTTTTATCAAGGTCAAACACATAAGAAGAAAATATTTTTTCAATTTTCAATTTTTGGTACCACATTTCAAATTTAAATTTTTCTTAAAAATTCAAATGGCCGCCATTTTAAAACAAGATGGCGGGTGAAGCTGGCCAAAGAACCCGGTCGAGACATTGGTATGTACTATGTATAAACGAAGTTACATCCAAATCGGTTCATAAATACGCCTTTTATCGCGTGACAAAATTCAGGACGTTTCAAAATGTCAGCCACGCTAGAAATTCAAAATGCTATAACTCAGCCATTTTTTAAGATATAGACGAAACAAAAACTTCTCCGAAATCTTTGTATAAAGGTCAAATACATAAGAAAAAAATATTTTTCCATTTTCAATTTTTTGGTACCGCATTTCAAATTTTAAATTTTTAAAAATTTTTTAAATTGCCGCCATTTTGAAACAAAATGGCGAATGAAGCTGGCCAACGAACTCGGTCGAGAGATTGGTATGTACTATGTACACACCGAATTACATCCAAATCGATTCATAAATACGCCTTTTATCGCGTGACAAAATTCAGGACGTTTCAAAATGTCAGCCACGCTTGAAATTCAAAATGCTATAACTCAGCCATTTTTTAAGATATAGACGAAACAAAAACTGCTCCGGAATCTTTGTATAAAGGTCAAATACATAAGAAAAAAATATTTTTCCATTTTTAATTTTTTGGTACCACATTTCAAGTTTTAAATTTTTTTTAAATTTTTAAATGGCCGCAATTTTGAAACAAAACGGCGGATGAAGCTGGCCAACGAACTCGGTCGAGAGACATTGGTATGTACTATGTACACACCGAATTACATCGAAATCGGTTCATAATTACGGGAGTTACAGTGTGACATATGTCAGATATATATATATATATATATATATATATATATATATATATATATATATATATATAGATATATATATATAAATATATATATATATATATATATATATCAATTTTGAACGGAGGGTGGTTTCGGGGTCTGGGGGTCATGATCGATGAAAATATACCAAAATTTTTTGAAATCGCTTTCCTCCGAACGGCTGCAATAGGTAGCTTTTTTGTAAAGAAAGCTACCTAAAAGCTACCTATTGCAGCCGTTCGGAGGAAAGCGATTTCAAAAAATTTTGGTATATTTTCATCGATCATGACCCCCAGACCCCGAAACCACACTCCGTTCAAAAGTTGATATATATATATATATATATATATATATATATATATATCTCCATATATATCCATATATATATATATATATCCATATATATCCATATATATATATCTGATCTTTGTCATACTGTAACTCTCGTATTTATGAACCGATTTGGATGAAACTCGGTGTGTACATAGTACACAGCAATGTCTCGACCGAGTTCGTTGGCCAGCTTCATCGGCCATCTTGTTTCAAAATGGCGGCCATTTAAATTTAAAAAAAAATTTAAAATTTGAAATGTGGTACCAAAAAATTAAAAATTGTAAAATATTTTTTCTTATGTATTTGACCTTGATACAAAGATTACGGAGCAGTTTTTGTTTTGTCTATATCTTAAAAAATGGCTGAGTTATAGTACTTTCAATTTCTAGCGTGGCTGACATTTTGAAACGACCTGATATTTGTCACGCGATAACAGGCGTATTTATGAATCGATTTAGATGAAACTCGGTGTGTACATAGTACATACCAAAGTCTCGACCGAGTTTGTTGGCCAGCTTCATCCGGCATCTTATTTCAAAATGGCGGCCATTTAATTTTTTTTAATTAAAATTTGAAATGTGATACCAAAAAATTGAAAATTGAAAAATATTATTTTCTTATGTGTTTGACCTTGAAACAAAGATTCCGGAGCAGTTTTGGTTTTGTGTATATCTTAAAAAAGGGCTGAGTTATAGCATTTTGAATTTCTATTGTGGCTGTCATTTTGAAACGACCTGATATTTGTCACGCGATAACAGGCGTATATATGAACCGATTTATATGAAACTCGGTGTGTACATAATACATACTAATATCTCGACCGAGTTTGTTGGCCAGCTTCATCCGCCATCTTGTTTCAAAATGGCGGTCATTTACATTTTTTTTTAAATTTAAAATTTGAAATGTGATACAGAAAATTTGAAGATTGAAAAATATTTTTTTCTTATGTGTTTGACCTTGATACAAAGATTTCGGAGCAGTTTTTGTTTCGTCTATATCTTATAAAATGGCTGAATTATAGCACTTTGAATTTTTAGCGTGGCCGATATTTTGAAACGTCCTGATTTTTGTCATCCGATAACAGGCCTATTCATGAACCGATATGGATGTACCTTGGTGTGTACAAAGAACATACCAATGTCTCGACCGAGTTCGTTGGCCAGCTTCATCTGCCATTTTGTTTCAAAATAGCGGCCATTTAAAAAAAAATTAAAATTTAAAATTTAAAATGAGGTATCAAAAAATTGAAAAAGATTTTTAATTATGTGTTTGACCTTAATATAAAGATTCCGGAACAGTTTTTGTTTCATCTATATCTAGAAAAATGGCTGAGTTATAGCATTTTTAATTTCTATTGTGGCTGACATTTTGAAACGACCTGCTTTTTGTCACGCGATAACAGGCGTATTTATGAACCGATTTGGATGTAACTTGGTGTGTACATAGTGCATACCAATGTCTCGACCGAGTTCGTAGACAACCTTCATTAGCCATTTTGATTCAAAAGGGAAGATTTAAAAACAATTTTTTAAATTTAAAATGAGGTATGAAAAAATTGGAAAATGAAAAAGGTTTTTTTTATGTGTTTGACCTTGATACAAAGATTTCAGGGCAGTTTTTTTTTCGTCTACATCTTAAAAAAAGTTTGAGTTATAGCGCTTTGAAATTTCTAGCATGGCTGACATTTTGAAGCGATCTGATAGTTGTCACGCGATAACACACGTATTTATTAACCTATTTGTATGTAAGAAGGCATTTGGATAGTATATAGCAATGTCTCGACTAAGTTCACTGGCCAGCTTCATCCGTCATCTTGAATCAAAATGGTGGCCATTAAATTAAAAAAAATTATATTTAAAGTGAAGTGCAAAAATTTAGAAATCTAAAAAGGTTTCTTTCTTAAGTATTTGACTTTGGTATAAGGATTCCGGAGCATTTTTTGTTTTGTCTTTATCTTAAAAAATGGCTCAGATACAATAGTTTGAATTTCATTATGTGGGTGACCTTTTGAAAAATCTGATTTTTGCCTGCGACAGCACTCATATATATCAACCGATTCCGATGTGAGCGAGCGTGTGCACAGGAGTTACTAAGGTCTTGACCAAGTTCACTGGTTAGCCTCATCCACGATGTTCTCTTAAAATGGCAGGCACTTCACATATCGCAAAATTTGGAAACCAAATATAACTTTAAATAAAATCAGCTTGGATAAAGCTGACTAATTTCGCGAAATTCTCATTCATAAGGATTTAGTATTGATAAAAATTAGTATTGAATCTTCTATAATCGGTTTCCACTAAATTGAGCTTCGTGTGTTTGAGTAACATCCGCTAGCTTTTTAAAAATAAGGAATTTGAAAGCTACCTCTTCCTCCCAGCACTTGCTGGAAGGACTTTTTTATTATGCATGAAGGATGAATATCGGTTACGTTAATAAGGGGTTTTCTGCCAAAAATGGTGTCATAATTAGAAGGAAAAAGAGTGAAAAAGAATAATATTATTAATAAAGTTATTCGATTGGAAAAATATGACGTCAAATTTAAAATAAAACAGGTATTTCCAAATATTCGTTAAAAATACAATGGGCATCAATATCAGTAACTAATGAAAATAGATAAATAATGATGTCATATCAAAACAAATAACAGAAATATTTTTTACAAATGGACCCTATTCTCGCTTTTGATTCGAGGCTATAAAAACCGCTATGTTACCAATTGTGACGTCACAGGAATACTGTCCATACTGATTAAAAAGTTTGAATGTAAGTTACATACAAATGAGAGTTTTCTTTTCAAAATTCACGTTATGATTATCAGGAGAAGATATTTTTGGTGGAAAAAAGGGGAATTAAAACGGATTAATATATTTTTTGACGCTATTTCCTCATTAAAATTAAAAAGAATTGAATTTCAATTAGTATAAATGGTGCAAAAACTTGATTAAATTAAATTTTCCAAAATTGAAAACATATTTACACACATCGAAACTTCATGAATGAATTTATTCCACAGAAACAAAAATCGTCTGTCGACATATTGACGCAACCAAGGAGTAAGTATAACTTCTGTGCATTTAAGTGGATAGTTATTGCCCACTATCCATACGAATTAAAATTAAAATCAAGACTCCCTTATCAGGAGGCCTTGATTAAAATAATCATATACTATTTTAATTGATTAATTTTAAAAGATGGCAGTTAAAACATGTCACAAAGGCGTTTTTAGTAAAAGCTTTTATCGGTTAAAAATGATGTAATATTTTTTCATAGAAAGCATTAATTTTAATACGAAAACATTAGCATAGATTTATTTTAATTTCGTCAAAGCGATGTCGTCTTCGTTACACCAGCTTCGAAAGTTAAAACGAAATCTTAAAATAACAATATACTTTTCAGAAATAAAATTTTGCATCAAAAGTCGCATTCTTTGAAAATGAAATTTTAGCTTACATTTAAAATACATTTTCTTACATGAAATTTAGTAAATTTAAAAAGTTTTTTTCAATGTTTTTCTAAATGTACAATAATATTGGATTTCATTAATCGGTTTCCCTTTTTTTAAATAAATTAAAATGCATAGTTTTAAATGATTCATAAAGTGAAAGAATATATATATATATTTATTTATTTATTTCGACATGTAACATTCCGTAGGAAAAACTAACCTAGTGTCGTCATATTTTAAATCATTAAACTAATGCCAGGCGGACGTCTTTTTGCACGCTTTTTTCCTCATGTATATGCCGCTAGCATTGTGTAGGGATAATACGCAAGGAAAAAAGCGTGCAAAAGACGTTCGTCTGACATTAGTCTTAGCTGCTTTTCTTTCAGAAAATATTAGCATTTTATAGCAGTTTTTATACAAAATGGCGTGATTTGCACAGAATTTAACAATCGCAAATATATAAGTTTAACATCCTTTTACAGTACAATCTCCCATAACACTGGTTGCAATAAAATTTAATAAATGGCACAGGAAAGTCAACTTAAAAAAGTTTAGCAAGTAATTTCAATTTGAGATTAGGCTTTACATGTGACATCATTTACGTGTGCACAAGAGCCAAAACCTTAACTAAGCAATAAATTTGCTTTTCACTTCACATCCCTCTAATGTATAAAGGCACCGTGTTTATCGAAAAGCGCAAAGGAAGAAGGGAAATTTTCTTTAGATTTTAAATTATCGAAATCTATAGTTAAAAATCTCTCTGAAACACAATCTATCACTGTTACCCCATTGGAGCATATTCCTGCAAGTTTCAAAGCTTTCATAAGCCAAAATACAACACACAATAGATATGAAAATGTTTATTCATAATTGTGGTGCTTTTACATAAATCGATTTATTCCTCGAAAGCAATAAGTAACTCTATTGCTTTAATAATAAGTATTTAGGCTCAAGAGTCTTTGGAGCGTGATAAACATTTTGATATTATTGGTAGATCTAGAGCTCATAAAAGTGTAGTACCGTGAAATTAAAATGTAATAAATATTTGAAAGTTAAATATATTTCCCGTGCTCTTATTATTTATTTTTAAACTTTGATTATTTTTTTACTTTGAACTTTGATTATTTTATCACCACGCTTGATTATTTTTTTAATACCATTTATCTTTTTTTTTTCACTTCCAATATGTGATTTTTTGGAATATAACCATAATGGTGCATGTTGATTTTTCGCTTATTCTAATCGTATCAAAGTCACGTCAGAAGTGACCTACTAATAACCACTTTCCTTTAAAATTCTTTATTAATATATATCTTTAAATAATATTTTCTGTCTCGAAAACATAAATTAAATCAATATACTTGAACGGAATAAATATAAATAATAAAATAGAATAACAGAGATGTAAATTTATTCCTCATTTAATCTTAGAATCTTAGAAAAGGTGTATGAAATTTCATGCTCACAAAAGAAATTTGAATGGTCCTATATGCATAAACAAAAATAAGCAAATTGGGATCATCAGAAGCGTTTCTACTATAAAATGTGATAAAAGGTTAATTATATATGCTTTTAAATATCGAAATTTTTTGCTTAATTGATGAATTTCTTCTTCTTTAAATGTTACGTAAACGCAGTCACGGGTAACAGCTAGTTATGAATAAAAGTAACATGATACATTTCTTTGCATACATTTAAGGGAGGCCAAACTTCTCGCCAAATTAGTCTAAAATAGTAAACTTTTCTAAAATCTGAAATAAAAATATCTGATAAAATTTGAGTTGCCATCATTAGAAAAATGTATATAAAGTTAGAAAAAAAATAGTATTTCGAAAACTAATTCGCATTTAAAAATTCTAATACCAATTTTGAAATCTGCAGATCAATATTGATATTTGGTGTTAATTTCATCACAAAGTATTCCATATTTTAGGAGAAATCGCCGTGAAACATAATCAGTTGTGTAATCAGTCGATTCAAAGAATCGTTACATTACAGCCGTTTCATATATTCGTTTCATAAATTCGTTTCAATAGGATTTTATATATATAGGGTAGATATTTTTTTTGTTTTTGTTTTTCGATGTACTCAACGTTCATATTCATAAAAAAATAAGTTTTTTTTTCTTTTGCAAACAAGATTGTTTTTTCAAAAAAAAAAAAAAAAAATACTGTTTGCAATTTTTCCTCACGGCGTGATTTTTTTTAGAAAAAGAAAATCGCTTATTTGGTCCATCAGGATCGGAAAAATCGCGAATTTTGTTGATTGAATTAGCCGATAAGGCACACGAAAGTCGAAAAAATTGTTGATCGGGCACGGAAAAATCGTGAATTTTGTCGACGAAGCACGGAAAAATCGCAAATTTCGGTTATCGCGCTACTAAAAATCATGTGTTTTGTTTATCGGGTAAGAAAAAATCGAAAAATTTTGCTGATTGGCTGCGGAAAAATCGTGAGTTTCGTCAATTCATCGCAAGAAAAAAACCGCGAATTTCGTCAATTTTCCGTGAGGAAAGCGTTAGCGTTACTCAGGACATGTTTTGATTTATAATTACAATATAGATTTTAAAACTTCCTTGAATAACATAAACACAGTTTTTCACGTAACTATTGAATATATATCAGCCTAAAATGACTTCGGTCAGTGTTCATACAGTGTTTAATATAAACGGCTTAAAAAATAAAATCAATGTATTTTACAATTTATTTTCTTACATTTTTACTAAAAATGCATGATTTTACTAAAAGCACTGAAATGTTTAAACTTTTTTTTTTTTTTTTTTTTTTTTTTTTTTTTTTTTTTTTTATGAGGAACACATTTTTCATTTACATTGTTAAAATAACACAAAGAATTATTTTTTAAAACTTTTATCACTTGTAACACTAACTCACTAAAACCGCGACTTACTTTAAGTATTGTTGCATACGACCAATGTTTTGTTTTAACTCTTTGTCAACCCTAAAAGGAATATCAGTCTACAAAATATAACAAAAATAACTTATTAATGTGCCCAAACCCAGCAAACACAGAGCTATCAGTAAGCAATCGGCCGACAGCTGCTTGTCGCTACCGGCGGTATTGGCAGGATACCGGTTGCCGCTACGGGTTCCGCATCTTTTTCTATGCACCGCGGGAATGCGGTCCGATTCATGAGGCACGCAGCCAGTCCAGTTTTGGCAGAAAACTATGCCGATAGCTATCCATACGAATGCCGGCCGCAGCCCGACACCAGCATGAATTGAAAAAAAAAATTGTTTTCATGGAGCCATCTGTGAGCCATCTATGAGCCATAGTAGCATGTATTTTTGAAAGGAACGTATTTCGGAGCTGGAAAAAGTTGGGTTTGATCCGACGCCCCCAATTACAGAATGCAAAAGCCTTAAGGGTCTTATCCCTGCCGGCGAAGACACTCACGGGCTAATGCTAATCCTATGGGGAGGGATTTTTCTACTATCTCGTTTGCATTTCGACATTTTTTTTTTTTTTTTTTTTTTTTTTTTTTTTGCATTGGATAGCCGAAGTCCGTCTCTACAGCGCACCTTGGTTACTTTTTTGATTTTGGTCGCAGATATTTTTAATAAAGTTACTTTAATTTTCAAAACCGGTTCTGAAAATGAAAGTGTTATTCTAAAAAATAACTGCAACCAAAATCGAAAAAGTAACCAAGTTGCGCTGTAGAGACCGAACTCGGATATCCAATGCAAAAAAAAAAATATATTTAAAAATGTCGAAATGCAAACGAGATATTAGAAAAATCCCTCCCCATAGGATTAGCATTAGCTCGTGAGTGTCTTCGACGGCAGGGACAGGACCCTTAATCACTTGACCACTGAGACTTGTTGAGGGGAGGATTCCATGAGGTAATAACCGGAAGACATTTTGATAAATGATAGTTTGCCGTTAAAGGTAAATGTTAGATGGGAAAAATTGGAATTTTGAATTGGTTTTATTTTCTTTTTTATTCATTTATTTATTTGTAATTGTCTTATATGCGTATATTTAAAAGTTAATTTAATATTTAGATGAATAAAATAAATATCTTCAGGAATCAGTTAACCCGTTAATAGTCGCGCGTTGGTCTTTTCCCCGCCCGAAATTCGTTATCTTCCTGTAACTCATTTCCCGTTAACCCTAGAACTACCGGAAATTTTACTCAAGTTTTATAAAAACATTCTACACCAGAATTTTTACTTAAAACTATTTAATTTGTTTATTTAACTTATTATTGTCTAATTTATACATTTAGTTTGTTTTGAAGAAATTTCTGGTTTGAATAAATATTTTGAATGTACATGTCGGGTCCAATGGACCCGTCTGGTAGACGGAAGGTTAAAGTTACGATAGCCAAATTCCGTGTAGCTGACCTTGAGTGTTCACACTCTTGTGTAGTAAAATTGCAAGTCATTCCTGCTATTTCTTAACATTTTATCGCATTCTTAAGTTTCAATCGGTCTAAATGACCGCGTTGCGACCACTTACGTTAGTTGAATTTTTCCCTCTCGTTTTCATCCTTTCCCATTTCCGCGAAATCTGTGGGGAAGGTTTCTTCGAAGTACGCACTCTCTTTCTGTTGTTATTTCGTCTTTCTTTCCTTTTGCTATTTTATTCATTCAAAGAGTACTTTTTTTTACTTTTAGAATGTGACTTAAAATTGTTTTATTATATTAGTTGTGTAGTCAGTTCGCACAAAAAAAAAATTATGGATGGTCAACATTTTTTTCATTGTCAAATATTGTGGGAAGAAATTCTCAAATCGATAATTATTTAAATATGGAAAAAAAGGGAAATTCATCATCATTATTTGAAAGAACTTGCTTTCCATTTATTACCCGAACATATAAATGAAAGAAAACAGACAATAACACTGCAAAACCATTAAAAAAAAGATAAGAGAATTTTGTGGGAATCAGTAAAAAAACTTGCCGTATATCCAAAATCTGAAAAGTATCGTTTTTGTACAATAAAACAAATTCGAAAGATAAAACAATCTTCTCAGAAATGTAGTGTGTATATTTGCGAAGAACATACATATAATTTATTTGTACAATAAGAAAAATAATGAGAATTTTATAATGTAGGTTAGAAATTACGCAAATAAAAAACTCTCTTGGATAATTCAGTGAATGTTTATACTATGATTTAAAAAAAATATTTTAAGTATTTTTATAAAATTTATCTATTTTTAAATTTTCATACTGTAAGTAAAAACACATTTTTTTTTAGCAATGCCGCAGAAATTATTATTGAAATCCAATAGAGGCTTGGGGACAGTATCTAACAAATTTAAATTTGTTGTCCTTCATCAATTGTTCAAACTATTTTTCAGAATAATGTTTTCCAGAATATGAGAGAAAATTCATTTAAATTAAATTATTTCTGCATATTTATAATTTCGGAGAAAATTTTCTTATTGTTTTTATTAATTTAATGAACGTTATTATAAAACAATAAATTATAACATTAATACCTTATTATGAAATGTACAATTGAATATTCATTTTAATTAAATAGTTTCTGTAAAATACATCCCTATTAAGATGAACCTTTCAGTGATTCTATTAATTAAAATAATTTATCCATCTTAGGATTTAAATTTACAATTGCAAATGCATTTCAATTAAATATATAATTTCAATAACTTATTTATTATTTACTTTATATGAGCGAAATTCGTATCCAGAGTTTTTATTCAAGGGCACTGCTCCCAACCTGAAATAAATAGAAAAACTACAAATCGTGCATTTTCATTTGAAAAATGGATTTAATCACAAAATCTCGAGAGCCCTCCCCCCTCCTCTCCCCCCTCATACACACACAGACACCCCACAAAATAAATAAATAAATAAAACGTAGTTACAACATTTACATTTATAATTTCGAAGTTTAGTATTTTTTACCTTTTTCTTTATATATATATATATATATATATATATATATATATATATATATATAATTATACATTTTTAATAATATTTGGTTTATGTGGTATTTGTGATTTCATAATTATTGGTCATTTTCCTTATTTTTCAATGGTATTATTGTACAGAAAGTTTATATATATATATTGTCTTTAATTGTTTATGGCATCAAATTTGATGGCTTTTCATATGTTTTAAATGAATTAATCGTCCGTAATATGCTGGTGAATTAGTGGTATTGTATTTGATTTTCTGTTGCATGTCATAGGTTCCATTTTTATTTTCAGTTTAATTGTTCAATTTAATGTCAGTGTAATATATTGATGCTAAATTTGTTAATTTTATTTTATTAAATGGATATAGAGTGCCGGAGTATCAAAAAAATCTACATGACTCTGATTCTGTCCTTCCAAAAAAATAAATAAATAAATAAATAAATAAATAAATTAAAATACCCCTATCATGAATTTAGATTCATATTAGTAAATGTTTTCCTACTAATTATTGATTCATAGTAACATCAGAAATTCAATCAAATCATTTACTATTTACTTTTAAATATTTACGCAAAACGAAGAAAGAGTTATTAAAAACATTTATCTAGATGCCAACTGAATATATACTTAAGCGAAATAAATAATTGCTGTAAAAGGTTGTAAAATGAATAATTGCTGTAATCTTTTAAAGTTCAGTCACTATTTTCATCCTACGTTATCCGTTTTCGATCATCTGATAACACCGGCAAGTTTCCCCTTCGTTTTCGGCCTGCTGGTAACGGCGGCAAATGGACCGAACGCGACTACTAACGTTCTAAAAAATGTCGCGACTACTCTCGGGAGCAATCTAATTGGTTTTTCTTTTAAATTAAAATTATTTTGAGAGGTTTTGCTCAGTTAATAAAATTTTGTTATTTGGAATTATAATGCAATTACATAAGTTGCGTTAGTTTATAAAATATATATTTTTAACAGTGAAAAATTTATTTTAATAAATAATAAGTTGGTAATTAATAACTTTTAATTACAATAAGAATTCATTTTATGTCGTTTGATGATTTAAAGTAAAATATATTTTTAATGATTATGTTGCAATATTAATTTGTTAGTTATCAATATTTTTAATTTAAAAATAAAACAAAAACATGCTTAAGTTTTAAATAAAATAATTTATTTTTATAGGTTTTCTGTTAATACAATTTTTCCTTAGGAATTATAATGTAATTATATATGTTAACTAAAGAAATGATTTTTTTTTTTTTTTTGTAACATAGGAAAATTAATTTTAATAAAAAAAAATAAGTTGGTAATCAATCACTTTTAATTAGAATAAGAATTCATTTTATGTCATTTGATGATTTAATGTAGAATGTATTTTATGATTATATAGCATTTTTACTTAATTTATCTTTTTTTTTTTTTTTTTTTTTTTTTTTTTTTAGAAGTGAATCTAGAAGTGAATTTAGGAGTGAAGTTTAGAAGTGTTATCTGTGAATCTTTCTTTTAAATTTTAATGCTAAAAAGGTGGATAGTTTATTTTATATTTTTATAGCTTGTAAAATAATTTTAAACACTTTTTTAAAAATTTTGATTTTAAATAAAATAAGAAACAGAGCTATTGCTTTTAAAATTGAATGAATATATAATTAGAAAATAAGTTCAATTAACTGGTGAAGTTTTTTCTCTTTCTACGATTAAGTTTATAATGAATAATAAATTTTTAGAGCGATTAAAAAATTCTTTTTGATGATTCAAATAATTGTAAGTCCCGTTTAAAAGGAATTCAATAACATGTTTTTAAATAAATAAATATAGGCTATTTTTGACCTTTTTCTGTTTATCACTGTTAGAATTTTAAATGAAATACACATCTTTTATCAAAAATCGAACTCAAACAAAGCTAAGAAAAAGAAGAAAAAAATCGGCTGACTAAAAATTTCGAATTCGGACCGATGATGGTAAATCAAATCGGGTCACTATCATAAATCACATATAGGTCCTGTGTCGCTTGACGGTGTAAGCCGCTTGTGAATATATAACCATAAAGGGACCTATTACGGTAACCGGCAGTCGAAAAAGCATATTCTTAAGTTTCAGTTTCCGACATGCTGCCGACATGCTACCGAAGCAACTGTGCCGATTCCGACACTGCTGTCTGTGGTCCGATCGTGTGCCGAATGGTACATGTTTACTGGGAAGCCATTATCTTCGCATAAACTATCAAAAGTATTGCATCTACTTATGCTTTTTAAATGTATTAATTATTTTAAAAAAAAACATACGTATAAATGAAACACATAATATGAGTTTTCGATAATTTCTTTCTTAACAAGGACATGATGGATATTGAAAAATACATATCTCTATTTTCCAATAACTTTCTCTTTTCAATTCAAGTTCTTGTCGCATATTAATAATTAAACTGTATATATATAAAAAAATAACTTAAAAGCATTTACAATGCCTAAAAAGCACCCTTTCAGTAAGTTCATTTTTTTTTATTTGCACATCTTTCTCAATATACGAGTATATAATATGACCTGCCGGACTATTATTAAAGCCTTCGTCATGCATTGTTTCGGTTGTAAAAACTTCGTACCACCTAGTGAAACATTGTTGCTGGAAGCATCAAAATCGTAGAATATTGGCAGCAGTGGACAGGATAAATATTTCTATGTTGACAAATTTATTCAACTATATTGAATTGTTTGTAGTATAGATATTGGCTAGTGCAATCAAAACACCAGGGAATCATGAAGCAGTCAAATTTTGTTTCGATGGTCAGGTCTGTGAAGGCGCTTACCTTCAAATATTAATATTAAGACCTTTTCTCTTTCCCCCCTTTAAAATTACATTTTTTAAATTCTTTAAAGTTAATTATCTGTCTGCATTCGGATTCAATCTGTTTTTAGCGCTGTTTTCCCAACATAAATTCAGCAATAATTTTTCTGTATCTGTAATATTTTAACCGCAGCGCACTGCATTTAAAAGAAAAGAAATAATTTCCTCTTCTGGCCTAGCAACTGAATTCTAATTTTCATCCTTCTGCCTTAGTTTTGATGATATGCAGAAATTAGTGAGACATATTACTTCTACATTTTTAGCCGTTGGTCCAGAGGTAAGATATTAGTCATTTCAGTTAGTAACCCCGTCTTTATTTTGTTTTGTTTATTAACGGGCGCTTCGGCCGCTTCAGTCCCATGAGAACTTTGGCAAACCCTATCGAATGTTCTTTTGCGGTTTATGAGTTATAATTCCTATGTAATCCGTTGGCGTTAAATATTTCTTATCACTCTGTTACATCCCCCATTCAATTTCAATTATCGTAGTTTTACCGCGTGTCTTTCTCTCTTTAATTTCGCCATATAGTATATGTTTTTGGCAAAATTTGTGTATGTACGCTTGCCAACACTCGAGCATTTTCGAGAAAATGTAATTGTATCACTTCCTTCTAAGATCTGATTATGTGAACGTAAAAAATGTAACTTTCTGCCCCCTTCTCCAATATCGGCCTTGGCCGTGTAATTTTGGCTATGTTCAAAACGATCCCGGTGGACAATAAAGACCTTTAGATAATTTCTACCTTACAGTTTCTTGCCTTCGTCTCAAAATAAGTAACAGTTAATTTTCAGCATTGTATTGAGTATGGAAGCTAAGCAAAATAAACCACCTGTGCAAGACGTCATCATCACAAATATATGGTGCATATAGCCGGCATACCGAATTACATTTTGGAGAAGGGGAGCACCTGATATATATATATATATATATATATATATATATATATATATTTTCATTCTTCGTACATGATTACCTTGGACTACTACGAAAAAAAAAAACTGTGAATTCCATTTAAAAAAAAATAAATCGTGACTGCTGCGAACTACCTAATGTTAGATTATTATTCGAACTGAACTATTCTTGTTTTCCTCCTTGCCGTGTCACATTTCAAAATTATAGAATAATGTCAAAAAGTGATCTGCATGCTAGGCTCAGTGGTTACTCTAAAAAAAAACTGCTCAAAATTTTATGGACTTTCTGCAGACAATCTGAGGAATACTCATTGTTTTCTGTATGAACGCCCTCTCAACCGAAATGTTCATCACGCCAATAGACGCCTCTTCAGAAATATTAGCAGCTAAAGTGCGCGGAAAAGCACTATACAGCAAACGCATAAGTGACCGACATTTTTACTATCTTCATGCCGTCAGCTTCCGTCGCCACTAACCGATAACCGCCACCCTTTCTACCGGTATAAAAAAAAGAGTTACCGATACCGAAAATACGCGAGTGCCTTCGGAATGAGTCATAAATCCTCCATCGCCTGTTTTTGTTTTTCTTCTCCTCTTCTGTTGCTCCTATGCTGATTTACGCAGCTGGATCAGAATTTCTAAGATATTCCGGACTAGGGTAAACGCACCGGTCGTGGGCCACTTAAGGACATTTATCTTATTATTATTAAAGTATTTATGAATTCTAAATGATATGTATATATTTAACGTAGTCCTAACCTTCATGTATCGTAATAAACATCCAAAGTTTCAAAATATATTATTTGGAAAAAATGAAAAAGTAAAAAGTTACCTTCCTCGATGTTCCAGTAGTGGGCATAGTAAATTTTTGATGCACCAGTAGTGGGCCCCCCAGAAGTGGGCCACTCCAGTTTTGAGTTTAGTGTGAAAATACTGAAGTTATACTTTTTTTTTTACAGTTGTAGAATAGGATGTTCACAATAATGAAATCATACATAGAAGTTTAGATGATTACGTAAAATAATCTCACTAGTAAATCTGCAGATCAGAGGCCTCAACTTCAGTTCTGTAAATAAAATTTAATTTTATCTCCCTTTACATAAAAGCTAATGTCTACAAGCTGCAAAGTAATTTTTTTAGATTATATACAGGGTGTCCTTTCGTATCGTTTAAATATAGCTAATACCAAAGAAGCTTAGTTTTAGAGGTATAATTTTAATTGCTGAACTATTTCACATGTTTTTCATCATGTGAAAATCCGTTTCCATCAAAATAGTTGCATTTTCTTAATGTTACGAAATTTAATTTTTGTACAGTTTTGTGATCTATAAGTTATATTTAGAAAATCTGCTTATACGCTTTCACTTGTTAAACAGTATATATTCCTGTAATTCTGTGATCAAGATTTTCTGAATTGTACTACAATGAATTTTATGAATTTTCAGCGATTTCTGACATTAAAATTCATTTTCTGTGTTTTGTACCAGAATGATACAAATGGTAGAAAAAAAAATTATCAGTTTTTATCCACAATAATAGTAGACAATTTAGCAACTTTTTTTTTTTTAAATCAAAATGCATAGTTTTTGTTTTCTCTAAAAAAACAGTCTGTTGTATTTTGTAACTTAAAAAACCCGCCCGATTTGTTATTTCGCAGTGCTGACAAATATAATAAACAGGATATTTAAAAGCTGAAATGACTGCAGAACAAAATGATTTATCCAAAAACGAAAAAGATCTCAAAATGTGAGAGAGGTTTATAGTCAATTTATTACAAAGAGTACTTTTATGTTGAAACTTACAATGAAAGAGAGGCATCAGACTGGGGCGATAATTTCCTGACTCTCCTTTTTTCCCATCGGCTATTTTTTTAACTCTTCCTTTTGAATTTTCCTTTTTTATCTTTCAGTTTTTTTTCTGCATCTTTAGCATTTTTAAGGCCTTCTCTATTCTTATAATATTGAAGACTTTAGGAAGAAGCCACAACTGCAGGAATTTTCTCTCTTTTTCTTTGTGTTATCTCCCCATTCTGGCCAAAATAGAACTTTTTTGAAGGGAGATGGTACATTTCTAGATGGCCCACCATTTGAAAGCACTGAATGGCTCCCAATCTCAGTTGATCCTTCTTGAATGAAAAGGTTCACTTCATCATCTTCAACAATTGCTTTTTGCTCCTGATCAGTAGTTTCAGTATCAACAGTGTCAATAGGCAATTCAGTGTACGCCGCCTCAACAGATAGGACTGGTGTACCCTATAACAAGTAAAATGTAAAAATGGAATAAATAACAGTAAAATATGTATACTCAAGTGTTTTATACCCAAATCTTTTTGCGATAGATTACCTGAGAAATTGGTTCCATGTTCAAAGTCTCCTTCATCTCCAACCATAAGCAGTAAAGATCTATTTGCTCCACAGAACCTTTCAATTTGCCTTTATTTTATGAGAAAGATTTTATTTTTCTTCTCCAATTTTATCTTCAAGAACTTCCAAGAAAGAAGCCATTTCTCTCTCCTTTATTGGTGATATTATCACATTCTTTGATGTTAGTGTGGATTCAACATTTACTTTCTTTAGATCCCATGGAACTAGTCCACTTGCTTTGAATCCATTCACAATGGTTGCAGGAGTGAAACCATCTAGTGCTGATTTTAGGACTGGTGGAAACTCATGTTTCTGCATCTGTTTGCCTTCATGAGTTATTCTGAAGTGCACTACTTCCTGTTGCCAAGCAGTTTTAAGAGTATGGAAAACAGAAATGTTCATTGGTTGCGTTAGGTATGTGGAATTTGGGGGCAAAGCTACCATTTCAACTCCATGAGCCAAACAGAAGATTCTTAGAGTCCATCCATAAATAACACTACAAGTTTTTCTATGCAATGCTTATTTAAATATGGCTCAGAAATTTGAACCTTTATTGAGTATTGAACCTTTGAAGTATAAATTATTTTAGATATTAATTTCTTTTAATAATCATATGTCTGATAGCTTAGTGAAGTTGCATTTTCGCTGCTCCAGAAGTGGGCCCCTGGCCCACTACTGGTTCTGATGAAAAAAATACTAAATAAATTATATACAAAGTCTTAGAACCTCAAAAAATACTTAATTAAAATAATTTAAACATAATTTTTTTTTTGCCATGTGCTCCAGTAGTAGGCCACCATGCCCACTATTGGTACAATTTAAGAAATTGTGATCCAGAAGTGGGCCACCCCTTAAAATCAATATAATTTTCAATTTTTAAGTTTTCAGCTAATCTAACAAATTATTTACAATATAATCGAGTATATCAACGGCACTTTAATTCAAAATAAAACATAATATTAAAGAAACAACGTTTTAGATAAAACCTTATCTCTTAATGAAATCTCTAAGAATTTGCCAAAAAATCTGTGTTTGAAGACATTCTAGAAGACAAACAAATATATCTACAGGAAAATAACAATTATTCCAAACTGTTTACGGAAAGTTAACATTTAAGGACTTTAATTAATCAGATTTCTTTCAGTCGTTTTTCTGAAATGGATTGTGAGCTTGTTTTTAAACTTTGAATGTTAGTGGCCCACTACAGGTACGTGGCCCACTACAGGTGCGTTTACCCTATGTCTTGTATCGGCCGAAATAAAAAAAAAGAAGAAACAGAACAGTTAAAATGATTTTTTCTTCTACATTAAAGAAATTTTTTTCTCCTTCCCCAGTAACTCTATGAACAAAGCGTGTTCATGGATCTACATGTATTCTATTGCATTTCAAGGAACTTAAAAAAAAAAAAAAAATACTGTTTAAGTTACTTGTTCAAAGAAAGACAGTTAACATGCAGTTTCCTTAGAACGGAAAGTAAAATGATAAAATATAAGTAATGAATATTTAGGTGAACTCCACATTCAACTATACGCAGATATGCCTAAACATAAAAAAAGAGTATTCCTGCTGTTGCACAAAAAAACCACACATATGCTTTGAATTCAGTTATTATTTTCTTACATTATTATGTCTTTACTTATAACATTTCCTTGTTAGCTCAAGGTAAGTTTTATTTTGCTTTAAGTGTTTGAAGAGTTAACTTTTGAAGAGCCATTTTTCAAATATAGATCATATTGTGTGAGATTACTTTTCTAGACTTTGACAAATATACATTAACAAAAAAAAACAAAAAAAAAAATCAAAATCATTTTTAGATTATATTAAAAGGTATTGTGTTTTAGTATATAAATTACATATTTGTGTAAAGTTTTTTACTCACTATATAAAAAAAAAAAAAGGTTTCTTTAAATTTGCCTTTTCATTCTAGTGTCTTATGGTAAGTGTTGATTTATACTTTTATGTTATGTACTGAATAATACAGAGTAGACAGTGCTTGTTTTAAAAAAAAAAAAAAAAAAAAAAAAAAAAAAAATGCTACTTTTTTTTGTGCAGTGGATATTAAAATGGTATAATAAGTCAGTTAATGTTAATTTAGTTATGAGGATTAATTACCATAAATAATAAAATATAAAAAAATTCTCATGACTGGATTATATTGCTCTTTTAATATAGTATATCTATATATATTAGTTTTGATGGCTTCTTACTAAAAATTAAGCATTTATTTTTATTAGTAACATGATTAACTAAGATTTTGTATGTTTAGGGATGCACTTCATATCCAGTTCACTTTCAAAGTTTTTTTTTTTTTTTTTTTTAGATAAAAGATTGTGCAAAATATTTTTTTTTCTTTTCACATTTCCGATTCTTATTTAATTCATTATATATCTTGCAGTGTGAGACAATGTCGCAATCCTGAGATGAGATGCTGTTTTTCTTATCTCTGTTGGCCTAGGGTTCTCGATATGGTTGTTCTCGCGTAATTAGGCGCTGGTCGCATTTTTTTTTTCTTTTCTCCTTTTTGACATTATGCGTCTGCATCAGATATGTGTCACATTGCATCTTATATAAAAATGTTATCTCTTATGATCATAGGCAGTATTTTTTCTGTTTTTGTTCGGGTAGCTTTTAAAACTCAGCAATCCTGTTGTAATCAGGCAGGCTTTCACAATGAAAGTGAAAACTTAGTTATAAAAAAGGGGGCATATTGTAAAAAAAAATATAAATAAATAAGGTAATATAAAGATTTCTCTCACAGAGCATAATGTAATGTTTATCCGACATATATAAAAAAATAGAGGTAAAAAAAAAAAGAAATGAAATGGCTTAATTTTATACTGGACTGATATTATTATTATTATTGTTTTTTTCCTTACTTGTTGTGCTTAATATGTTTCTTGTTGTAGCCCTTCCTACAGGTAATTTTTTTTTTATATATAACATTTATATGTTTTTTTTTTTTTTATGTGTATATTATATGTTTTGTCAGTCATCCATATCAATAAGATATGAAACTTTTAATACTCTAGATTACTATAAATACAGGTCTTGCAACTTTTATAAATATGGATAAGCACTAGTGACATATAAAAAAAAGAGAAAGAGGCAGTAACCAGTAATTCCAGTTAAATTTGCTCAGTTTTTAATCTTTTTCAGTTGGTTGCTACCAATTTAAGAAAATTAGATTTGGCATCTATACAGTACACTTTTCTGTTTAGATAGATCTCTCATATTCCAGTTTACACGTATTTTATACATTTTTATTCACGTTTCATTAATTTATTTCTAGAGCATAAGTTAGGCTCCTTCGTTTTAAAATATAGCTCGAGTCATCATATCTTAATTTTTCATTTTAAAAAAAAGTCTCTTTTTCCTTTTGATTTATATTTCTACTTTATAAAATTTTTTATAACATGAGTCGTAAACATTTTATGCATGTGTTAGATATCAGTATGCTTCTTACGGCATACACACACAATTTACGCGCACACTACATTTTACATGTGATTATATTACTTGAGGTTAATTTTTAATTATTGTTTCCTGTGTTGTGTAAGTGCTTTTTTTTTTCATTGCGCTATGATCCGGAAGTGGCCCAATGATTAAAGGTGTATGTTTCAGTTTTGGCTAAGTGGATCGGTCGTCCACTTTCTCAAAAGTGGAATATGTTACTTACATGATACAAATGTTCAATACCTCACATTAATTTACAAGGCGTTCGCGCTCTCTTTTATTTTTTTTAAATGCATAATGACGTATCTCACATACTATTTGATACTCCGTACATGATTTCCCCCCCCCCCCCCCCACTCTAGCTTACAATGGGCAGATAGTGAAGTTAGATGTTTGCCTTCATCATTTTTTTTAATCTCATGTACACATTTATTATGATTTCAGGTTTAACCTGGTACTACATACACACACATATTTACATTTGCATTTCATATGGTCTTGTTTTGTAATATTTATATAAAACTCACCTTGGTTAAACATGGTCATGATTCTGTGTGCTTGTACATTTTTCACACACTTTCTCAACATTAGTGGATATTTTTTTTTTTTTACAAATACATAGTTTTACACTATTTTAAGGTTCGTGTAATTGTTGTAGCCTTGTCACTTATTTTTTTCTACTTTCGGATTTTTACAAAACTTTTTTTTTTTTTTTTGCATAATGTAATCCTATACATTGTTTGCACATACATCTTAAAATTTATCAGGAGATAATTAATTAGGTGCACATTTTTACACATACAGTTAATGTACTGTTTAATGTCATTGTTTACGCGCGGCTGGTGACTCGTTGCTATTTTATTAATAACATAAGGTATTTTATTATAACTGACATGATATTTGATATCGTTAGGGGTTGTTTTTATAAAATTTATTCAAATGCATAATGTGAGCTGTTATGTAAACTTTTTTTTTTTTTTTTTTTTTTTTTTTTTTTTTTTTTATGGCTATTCACATATAGTCATTAAACTAAATCTTTGGCAATTTCTCAGATTTAAATTTTTTTTAATTAGTGAGTTATAGTCTCACAGGTGTCTTGTGACGGATACATACACTCATATATCATAAAGCATAACGCTTGGTATTTTGCTATTCGTTTTTTTTTCTCTTTTCCATCCCTTTACTTGGAACATGTTTGGTTTGGCATAACTGCTACATTATAGCGTAGAGTTATGCAATCTGTCGTGCACTCGTACATTTTATGCACACTTCTTTTTAACTTGATACAGTAATAACTTTGGCAGATACACCTTTATTTTAATTTTTAACCCTTAGTTAACCATTTATGCAACTTTTTCCTTTTTTTTCTATACAAGTAGTTCATGTGTTGGGTATTTTGTTTGTGTTACACAAATTTGCTCATTTAGAATACAATTTTGGTCATTCATACACATACATTACACTAGTTCATGAGTTGATTTATATATTTTGTTCATTTACTTTTACACATTGTACTTTGCTTACGATCTATTCGACAGTATTCTTTTTTTTTTCTCACGAGTAGTTCATTGAGTATAACACATATAGTTCATTGCGGCTGGTTTAGAGTATAACCAGAGTTTTCACACATTGCACGTAGTTCAGTGGCTTTATTAACCCCTGTTCATTACATTTTGGTGATTAACTCACTAATTATGTAATTGAATCTCACTCGTATGTTAGTGTTTTGGGTTATTACACACATACTGTCCGTATATTTTGTTGGCAAAATGAATAAAAATGTTAGTTCATTGAGACATTATTACAAGTAGTTCATGTGGAATTATACAATTTGTTCATGCGCTTACTTACACGTTGTGTATGCTTGCATACACACTTGTTTATGTGTTTATTTCATGTAGTTCATGTGTTTGGGGTTCTTTTTCCCCTCCCTTCACACACATACAGTTTTTTTTCCTGTGACTTTTCTATCTTTTAAACTTTACACCATCCTTCGATATTAAAATGTTCTATCTGTTTTTTTATTTATATTTTAAATTTTAACAAAGTTGGTTTTGTTTATTTTGTGTGTTTGCATAATGTCATAACATATCAATGACACCATCACTTTGTCTATGTACAAATATTTTAAGGTTTCAAGGAGTTATCCGTCACATGACATGTTAAACTACACACACATTTCGAATCTGTTTACTTTTAACATGTAACATTTTTTAACATTTTCATTAGATACTTCTTACTTGAAGGTGGCAGATCGAGTAAGGTATCTGGTTACACTATATTAAATCGTATGCAATTTCTTAGTAAATGTTTTTAATATTTTTTTGCCAGGAGTTAAATTTTAATAAATACACAGAAGGTCTATACATGTAAATTCAGCAAAACTAAAAACCTTTACATTATAATTTTTTTTTTTTTTTTGATGGCAAATTTCATTTACTGTGTTTGATTCTCACTAGTTATCGAGTGAGGATTTTTTTTTCACACTTATATGTCATGATTTTAAAGATTTTTTTTTTTGGTAAACAACACTTCTATTTCTATATCTTTTGCGGTAACACTCCTTTTTCTTTTTTCTTGTTTATTTAACTTAAAGGTATGGATCCTGTCAATTTTACACTGATGCGTTTTGAGTAGATATAAATATATATTTTTTTTTCAACGAATGCAGCAATATCTTATGAAAATTACAATAAAAAAACTAAATTTAACCCTTTGGTAACGATTTTTTTTTAATACGGTGAACTTTTTTTCTCTTTAGTTACATTTTGCTGTTTGGTGCTTGGTGCATGTAGAGAATTTTTGTTCATAGTTAACACACACAGTAGTTCATAGTTTATGTTAGTTCATAGAAAAAAACCCTTACACGAGTTCATAGCTTTGTCAATTCTTTGCATGCATCAGGGACTAATTGTCACTGTTTTTACAACTGACTTTCAAAACACTTAGGCATTTTACTTCATTGATACCTTTCTTTGGTTCAGTGTTATATTTTTTTTCACTTGAGGTCACTGTGATACACTTGTATTGTTCATTTGTATACTAGCACACGTTTGTTATTTTTTGTGCTATATATTTTTAAAAAAAGGATTTCTTTTTTTTTCGTAACTTTACAGGATTACACTTTACTTTTTTTTTTTTTTCATTCGGTACCTTCATGCATGATTTTCCAATCACTCAGTACACAGATGTACATTATTTTTGGTTTTTGTTATGCTCATTGACACATGTGGTTTATTACTGGTATATACCAGTCGTAACACCAAACGGTGTTATTTATGACTACATTCACACACACACACATACTTTTGTGTCACCTGTTGTATAATGCTTATTAAATTTCATTAAATTTAATGTACATTTTTTTACCATTTTTTAAGGGGTACTCTCACTGGAAAGTTCTTACTACCTCTTGTTTATACCTTATAGGAATGCAATATGTTTTAAAATACATTTTAGTTAAATTAGGTTCTCAGTAAAACACATTCTGTCTTTAGTTATTAAATAAACCATGGCAACTTTCAACTTTCAACAAATAATTTACCCTTCATCTTCCTCTCCTTTTACCAGTTACATTACTTAAAAAAAAAACAAAAAAAAAAAAAAAAAAAAAAAAAAACCTTGAAATGTCACAAATAGTACTGAAAATGTACTTTGCTATATTTACTATATCATGTAATGTTTTGTCTTTATATACAGTTCATGTCTCAAAAAAATTAATAAGTTGGAGTATGGCCAACTTTTGTAGCAATAGTGGAAATTGCTCTTGCTTGCAGTGAAAGTTCAAGCAATTTTATATTAAAATCTTCTGGAAGTAATTAAAAAAAGATATTAACTGTGTGCACATGTAAAAAAAAGAATATTAAGAAAACAGCTGTCCAGAAGTATTCAACTGTAGTTCATAATTTTTTTTTCAATATATTTGATTTTCGCTAGTCTTTGGTACCAACTTGCTTTGTCATGCTTATAGGCATGCTTTTTATAGGAGACATGATTTATTTGTTCTTTACATACTTAGTATTTCTGTATATGTTTAGAAACTGTTGGTCACCGGTTTCCCATTACAAAATATTATATTTTTACATATTTCTTTATGTGTAATGTATTTAAGAGAAGACATGGGGTCATTTTTTTTTTCTCTCGCGGTTCACTTCGTTCTTTTTCGGCTGTTGGGGAGATATATGTGAAGGCGCTTACTTTCACATATTAATATTAAGACATTTTCTCTTTCCCCCCTTTAAAATTACATTTTTTAAATTCTTTAAAGTTAATTATCTGTCTGCATTCGGATTCAATCTGTTTTTAGCTCTCTTTTCCCTTCATAAATTCAGCAATCATTTTTCTGTAACTGTAATATTTTAACCTCAGCGCACTGCATTTAAAAGAAAAGAAATAATTTCCTCTTCTCGCCTAGCAACTGGATTCTAATTTTCATCCTTCTGCCTTAGTTTTGATGATATGCAGAAATTAGTCAGACATATTACTTCTACATTTTTAGCCGTTGGTCCAGATGTAAGATATTAGTCATTTCAGTTAGTAACCCTGCCTTTATTTTGTTTTGTTTATTAACGGGCGCTTCGGCCGCTTCAGTCCCATGAGAACTTTGGCAAACCCTATCGAATGTTCTTTTGCGGTTTATGAGCTATAATTCCTATGTAATCCGTTGGCGTTAAATATTTCTTATCACTGTGTTACATCCCCCATTCAATGTCAATTATCTTACTTTTACCGCATGTCTTTCTCTCTTTAATCTCGCCATATAGTATATGTTTTTGACGAAATTTGTGTATGTACGCTTCCCAACACTCGAGCATTTTCGAGAAAATGTAATTGTATCACTTCCTTCTAAGATCTGATTCTGTGAAAGTAAAAAAGTAACTTTCTGCTCCCTTCTCCAACATCGGCCTTGGCCGTGTAATTTCGGCTATGTTCGAAAAGATCCCGGTGGACAATAAAGACCTTTAGATAATTTCTACCTTAGCAGTTTCATGCCTTCCTCTCAAAATCAGTAACAGTTAATTTTCAGCCTTGTATTCAGTATGGAAGCTAAGCAAAATGAACCACCTGTGAAAGACGTCATCATCACAAGGCCATATGTGTGGTAAGCAACAAATTAAGAAATTTGGTAATTTACCCATTAAAACATAGGGCAAAATCACTTTAAATGGTTATTCAGCCACACATAAAAACGTGAACTTCCACATTACAAGAGTTTTCGCAGAGCATTCAGGCTAGAGCACGAATTACTATTTCATGCTAAAAAGATCTTAATCCACAAATTTAGATGTTCTACTTGGCGATAAGACACCTGGTAGCAGAGATTTACAATAATCGAACACAGAATTATTTTCTGACCTCATGCACAACGGTTTTGTCAGGACTCATGAAGGAATAGAGATTGGAATATAAACTTCATGACGAACCAAACGTATTCATGCACGAGACACATAATGAAATCAGTTCAACTACTATACCAATGGAGAGCTAGAGAGATGTCTAATAGGCAATGTATTCCGTATCTGCTGACGGAGGGATTTCGACGACAGACGAGTGCGCGGGTAGCTGATTGGTGGAATAAAATGAGAAACAGCAAAATGGCTTTTAAAAACATTCGGAAAAAGTAGTTTTTCTCAGAATATAACAGTTTCGGTAGCTGATAAAAATTAATAAAGGGATTAAAATTTAGATTAAGGTTTCGAATAAGATAATTATTAAGATACGCGTTTTAAATTTATAGGAATTTAACTAGAAATAAATAATATAGATTATTAAGAAATAGGGAAATAATGAATATGCTTGAAATTTAGAATAATTTTAATGAATATTGCAAGTAAAATTTTTATATAACATATAAATAAAATAAATATCCTTTGTAAAATTTTAATACAAATTATATTTTAAAAGGAAGATTTAAACTTGTATATGGTATGTAAAACACAGTAATGTACTCCTTAAGAAACAATATAAATATGTGATGTGCCATGCAGTCTCTAAGTATTCCTTAGTCGTGAGTACTTTAATTTTGTTTCAGATTGTTAATCCATATTAGAGTAAAATTTCCTGATTGTAATATTTTAATATATATTTTAAATAAATTATTAAATAATATCCTCAATTCTTTAACGTGAACCCAATTAATTTTCTTTCTCCAAGAAAAAAAAGTTTTCGTTTAATGATTCATTAAATATTCAACAATTTAGTGTGGCTTTCATTCTATTGCATAGCAACTGTAATTTTTCAACTCATCATTTAATTCTAAAAATCTCCCTTAAAACTTACCTTTTGGCATTCCTAAAAATAAAGTATTTTATTCGAATGATTCTTGACATATATTTTAAAATAGTTATAGCGTATTTTTAAATTTCATGTACGTAACATTTTTGAAATGGGAAAAGAAATGAAAATAAATATAAAAATAAAAAAATGTTTTCTACGATGCTCGTAAAAGAAGCTACAATGTTTGTATAAATGGCATATTTTATTTCTTTTTTTAATAGTTTTGTTTCAAGAGCCATTGCTGCTAAAAACGTATATTCATCTCAATTAAACAAATCATCCATGAAGGTACTTTCAGTATTTTGGAAATACATTGGGGAGCGTTTAAACTTTAAGTAACACTCAAAACTTTTCCTCTAAAATGTATTTTCGCATTTTCTGCAGTGGCGATTTACTCTGACTTTATTTTATTAAGAGAAAATAAATTTTAAATTCTAATGCTAATATACAAATTTAAATAAATTAAATAGAAATATTTGTAATTTATCAATCAATTACTTTTCAAATACAATATAAATTTTTGTATAATTTTTTAAATGACAAAAGAAATTAAAAAAGGTATTTACGATACTCGAAAAAGAAACTACATTTTTTGTTTAAATGCGTATTTTTCTTCTTTCTTAATGGTTTTATTTCAAGATTCATTGACGCTAAGGAAGATATCAATCTAAATTAAACAAATTAACTATAAAGGCATCTTCAGTATTTTGATTTACATTGGGGAGCGTTTAAACTTCAAGTAACATTCAAAACGTGTTCGTTAAGATGCATTTTCACATTTTCGGCAGTGACGATTTTTTCTGATATTATTTTGTTAAGTAAAACTCTCTTTTAAATTATAATGCTTCTATTGAAATTGAATAAGTTAAATAGTGAGTTTTGTAATTTATCAATCATATTGAATTTAAATACAAATTAAATTATTGTACCATTTATAAAATGATAAAAGACATGAAAATTAAATTTAGAAAACAAGAATTCTGCTTTTCCTGAATTTAGCGTGATCCCGAGAAAAAAACAAGCGAGTAAGTGTGATCATAGATCGCACGAAGGGTTTCGTTTAATATTCCTTTCAAAACGTCCAGTACATTTTTCGTCATGGAACACCTTCTAAATTTTGGCAAACCCTTTCTAAAGTATCGTAAAGTTTCAAACAGATTCGCCTTGTTATATTTCCTAATTTTGTTCGTGCCCCCCCCCCCCCCAAGAAATGCTACGATATATCACATGACGGGTATCTGCCAAATTTAGAAAAGTGCTCCCCTTGGGGCGGCGAAGTGGGGTAATGGTCACCATGATTTTTGACTCTGCCTGATGTTTAAAATTTTTCTTATGTTTTATAAGCTATATTAAAGTTTCAAACAGATCATCCAGCTATATTTCCTAATTTTGTTCGCGCCCTTCCCTCACCCCCCCCCCCTCGAAATGCGACACGCCATTCTTCTTTATACTTTTTATCATGTGTTATAAAGTATCTTAAAGATTAAAACAGACGCATTGTTAGATTTTCTACTTTAAATGAAATCGCGGTCTGTTAGTTTCACATTCCATCACCAGGGGGCGCACTCTATTCTTAACAAAAGCGTATCTTAACGGAACTCCTTTACACAACCTATCAGTTGATATATTACTCGAATGTTCGTTGAAATTACTATTCGGAAATAGTGGTAATTCAACTTTTGACACATTTATCTTTAATAAGTAGCATGTATCTGAGGACTCCGTCAAAAAAAAAAAAAACCGCATCTGAAACTGTATGAAACAAAAAGGTAAAAAAACCGAAATATTTTGCCTCTCCCACTCTTTCACCTGCCCGAAATTTCAAGCGCCATTTTTTAAAATCTTTTTCTTATGTGTTATAAACTATCTTAAAGTTTCAAACATATTGCCTTGTTAGATTTCCTGTTTTAAATGAAATCGCGGTCTGTTAGTTCCTCATTCCACCACGAGTGAGCGCACTCTATTCTTAACAAAACTGTATCTGATCGTAACTCCGTTAAATAACCTATCAGGAGATACGTTAGTCGAGGGAGTGGCAGTCTTAACCAAGAATTAAAGATATTTGGTTAAATTACTATTCGAAAATAGTGGTATGAACACTTTTAAAATTTTAGATATTGACTAAGTAATAGTTTTCTCATCACGCCATCAGAACACTGCACGCAAAACAGTACAAAACGCCCTGTTATAATGCCTAATTTTGTTTGCGCCCCTTCCTCCCCCCCCCTCTAAACGGAATGTGACGCGCCATTCTTTGTTATAATCTTTTACTATTTGTTATAAATTATATATAAAGTTTCAAACAGATCGCTTTGTTGGAATTCCTACTTTAAATGTAATCGCTGTCTGTTAGTCCCACATTCCACCACCAGAGAACGCACTCTATTCTTAACAAAAGTGTATCTGAACAAAACACCTTTACACAAACTATCGGTAGGTAGATGGGTCGGGGGGTGGCGGTCTTAACCAAGAATTTAATATATTTGCTGAAATTACTATTCAAAAATAGTGGTATCAATACTTCTGACATTTTTATCTGGCATAAGTAACATTTATGCTGTATTTTTAAAAATCGGACCCCGTTCAGAAGAATACTGCAATGAAACATCACGTGACTGCCTTTTTAAATAAGTATATAATAGAAATTAATCAATTAGTGAAATTAGCGCCCCTCCCCCCCCCCTACCCGAAATTTCATTCGCCATTTTTATAAACTTTTTCTTATGTGTTAAAAACTATCTTAAAGTTTCAAACAGACCGCCTTGTTATATTTCCTAATTTTAACAAAATTGCGTTATGTTAGTTCCACATTCCACCACCAGGGAGTGCACTCTATTCTTAACAAAACTGTATCGGAAGGAAACTTCGTTAAACAACCTATCAGTAGATATGTTACTCGAGGTGGTGGCGGTCTTAAAAAGAATTTGAGATATTTGCTGAAATTACTATTCGGAAATAGAGGTAACTAAACTTTAGACAATTTTATATTAAATAAGTAGCATATATCTCAGGTCTACCTGAAAAAAGGCATCTAAAGCGGTCAGAAAAGCTAACTTTTTAAATAGAAATCTAGCGCCCCCTCCCCGGAATTGCACGCGTCATTCGTTTTTACACTTTATCTTATGTGTTATAAAATATCTTAAACTTTCAAACAGATCGACTTGTTAGATTTCCTAATTTTAACAAAATCGCGTTATCTTAGTTCCACATTCCACCACCAGGAAACGCACTCTATTCTTAACAAAAGCATATCTCAACGAAACTCCTTCACGCTATCTTTCCGTAGATGCATGGGTCGGGATGGTGGCGGTCTTAACCAAGAATTTAAAACATTTGCTGCGGTAACAAACACTAAGATTTTAAAAATAAATCTAGCCCCCCCCCCTCCCTTCCTCAAAATGTCACACTCCATTCTTTTTTACACTTTTTCTTATGTGATATAAACTATCTTAAAGTTTCAAACAGATCGAGCGTCTGTCTTAACCAATAATTTAAGATATTTCCTGAAATTAGTATTCGAAAATAGTTGTATGAATACTTGTAAACTTTCTGATGATAAATGAGTTATACTTATCTCATAGCGATGTTTGAAACCTCCAAGCAAATTGTTAGATTTCCTAATTTAAATTATTTCGTGGTTAAAACAGCACGTGTCTCCAATTAAATCGAAGCATTTGATAGTAATAAACCGATTAATTAAATAACAATTAATATTTCAGCTTGTGATTAAGATAGGACTTAAAAATGGGTATCAATGAAATCAGCGAGAAATTTCATATCGGAATGCCAAAAAATTTAATCAAAAATTTATTATTTAAAAAGTTCAAATTTTGTATTAATTATCCTACTATGGAAAACCGCAGCGACGTCATGTCTGACACCTGCTTTCCGGCCGAAAAGAAATCTTCTTTCCTTGTCTTTCAATTAAAGAAATTAAATTTTTATCTATCGATTTTTAGTGGATATTTTAACTTATACACATCGCAGAAATGTGAACTTTATACCAAATGAAAGTAGATTTTTTTTTTTTCCACGTCTGACTATACCATTTACAAATTTCTCGGATCAATACTTTCTGATATGAGATTTCGCTTTAAAATGTCCACTTCATTTTTCGTCTTAATTTCCTCCGTGGTAACCGTGCATCGGCTGATTTTACTCACAACCCTTAGGAGAAACTCCGATGATTTGGAAAAGGTGCGTTTGTACCTGCGTTAAAAGGTTGATTCGTTAATTTTAGAAGTTCATTAGCCCGTAATTCGGTTAATTACTTACCTTTTTAAAATTTTATGATTCGTCGTTTGATATTAGATGTTCAGCTAAAAGTACCCAAAATTTCAAGACTCCAACATGTATAGTTTCTGAGAAACGGGCTGAGGGACAGACAGACAGATAGACAAAGGAGTGAGATGAATAGGGTTTCGTCAGATGAACGAAGCAGTAAAAAATATATGTATATAAAATATACATTACAAAATAAATTTCATTTTTAAAACCGTAAACAGACGCTTTTATTTAATATAAAATGACGTCTTTGGCATCCGTTGAAGAATTCCACATTTACAGCCCAGTTTTAAACAACATCTACAGAAAAGTATGAATTTGAGGTCACTATTGCAGAATGCTACACAAATACAGCAAAAAGCAATTTTGTCCTTCAAGAAACTCGGCTATACAATGGCTCATATGCCTTCATGTGTTTGTAACATTGATATAGATACTTAAAATTAAATATAGATTTAATAGCTACATGTCTTATCACAAACCATTCATTTACATTTTTTTTTCAAAATAGCACATGCTTTAATTATTATTTCTTTCAGTTGTTATGGGAAAATGGCAGGAAAAATATATTAATCTATTATCTTCCAATTATTTTTCTTTACTTTCGGCAGAAATGGGGAAGTTGTGTTGACAGAACGTGTGTTGCCAACTTAATGAAATGGTGTTAAAAACTGCAAAAAAATAACCTTGCCAACATGTAATAGTGAGAAATTTTCCAGGCTGGGTATCGTTCCATGTTGTTTTGTCGGTAGAACGTCAATACTGATGGCCCGGGTTCGGGTCCTCGCATGGAACCTTTTTCACTATGTTTGCCCTTTGCGCCTCTTAAGCAATTACTTTGAAATTTCATTTTCATTTGAAATATTGTATGCAAGGCGAATGTTTCACACTGGAATAATTTCCATGTATTAATATAAATAATATCTTAAAAATAAATTTACATGCAGTTTTCAATCAAATTGTATTTAAAAGTACTTTTTTCCCCTACACGATGGTATGAAATTTGAAAATTTGCTAGGCTTAGAAGCTTAAAAAATTGTAGTAGAGATTATCCAGTGCAATGATACATCTGCTTAGTTTTACGGCTGTCTTATTTAACGGAACGTTATTTTTTTTTGGAAACTACACTTTAATTGTTGGGAAAAAGAAATGGCATACCGGGGGCTAAAGTAGTTTTTTACGATATTAGAGAAAGAACTAAAAAATTTTGTTTAAATGGCAGATTTTTCTTCTTTCGGAACGGTGTTATTTCAAGGGTAATTGACGCTAAAGAAGTATATTTATATAAAGTAAGCAAATGAACCATAAAGGCATCTTCAGTATTTTGAAATACATTGGTGGGTGTTTAAACATCAAGTAACATTCAAAACTTTTTCTGTAAGATGCATTTTCACATTTTCTGCATTGGCATTCTTCAGATTTCTTTTGTTAAAGAAACGATCTTTTAAATTGCAATTCTACTGTTACATTAAAATACGTTAAAAACAAAGATTATCAATTTGTAAATCAACGAATTTTAAACACAACTTAAATTTTTATATAATTTCTAAAATGTCAAAAGAAACGAAAAAAAAATAAGTTTTCTACGATCCTCGAAAAAGAAGCTACATTTTTTGTTGAAATAGCACATTTTTCTTCTTTCTTAATGTTTTTGTTTCAAGAGTCATTGATGTTAAAGAAGTGTATCTGTCTCAATTAAACAAGTCAACCATGAAGGCATCTTCAGCATTTTGAAATACATTGGAGGGCGTTTAAACTTCAAGTAACATTCAAAACATTTTCTCTAAAATGTATTTTCACATTTTGTGCATAGGCGATTTATTCTGATTTTCTTTAGTTAAATTCAACGATTTTTTAAATTGCATTACTACTTTTGAAATTTAACCCTTTATCTACTAACGGTACTTATGGACTTACTTATAGATGCGTTAATTTATCATTTTCCAATTCGTTTACCGGTTACACAAAACAAAAATATTTTTTTAAGTTTGATCTCTTTTGCCTTTGCATCTTTTCATAGCTTTCTTGTCGTTCGGGGGGGGGGGGGGGGGGTTGGAGGGGATAGAATTTTTCAGTTCCGAAATATGTCCATATTTCTGTTGTAAGAACATTATATTTGTACATTTCCTAATTCTACAAATCTACAAAATACTAAGAAAAATATTAAAAATAAAGATTTGAGTGGGGTTATAAATATTGCACAAAATCCCTATAATTCGTATTTAATTAATCCTTCTAAATCCTCCAATCCTTCTAAAATCCTTCTAAAATTTATAAATGATTACGTAGATTTTCTAATGTAGTTTCAAAAATTCACAATGAAGGCTTTAGAATATAATATTTTCATGAATTCATAATTCAGTACATAAAGATTTAAATAAGATAAATACAATCATTTGGATTTACTTGCAGTTCTTTATAATAAAAAAAAGCTTCATTTTGAATAATATTTCTGAAATAAAGTTTAAATATTTTAAAATGCTATGATTTCTGGAATTAGATAAGCATACAAGTATTATAAGATGAAAAGAGAAAACATATACCTGGAAAACCACTTAATAAAATATTCGTTTAGAAAAGATAGCCATGCGTTTAGTTTTATTACTTTGGACTTACGATATAAGGAAGATTTTGTATAAGGATTAATATACATTCCAGTTTAAAATATCAACTTTTAATATATAATGAAAAATATATTAGTTGTTTGTATTTTGAATCAAAATTCAATCTTGTCTATGTGCAAAAGAAAGTAGCTTTCAATAAGCAAAATTCCAGTAATGCATATTAAATAAATTTTCATTTTAAACACATTCATCGCTTCTGTTTTTCGTACAAACTATTACTACATCAGATGCATGGGAACTTATTTCTGCGTCGCATAATCACAGTACCAAAGAAAAAAAATTACATTATCCAAATGTGCATTGTTAGTAAACGGTAAGATTTTAAAATTAGCTTAATACTAAATAAAAATTAAAAAAGAACGCATCATGAAAATGTTTACGTTACCTGTTAAATGAAAATGCTTCGTGTGTTTTGAAATTTGTCAACCACACTGTAAAAAAATCTCTAAAGTTACAAACATTTTTCTAAGAAACTGGAATTTCAGAACTTTTTATGTAACGGCAACAACAAAAATAAATATAACGATACACTTTTTCACAGTAAATCAAAAAGTTTGTATGGTTACTAAGTAATATTTAGGTAACTGGTATGCCTAGAACATTTTATGTGGCTGGAATCCTGTTTATAGATAAAATTATAGTAAGATTGCTGTAATTTTAGTACATTCTTTTGTAAAGCAACAAATTTCTGTAGCTTTACGAAAATTAGTTTTGTAGATTTACATATTTTTTTGTACAGAGTGCAGATAGAATTTTAGTAAGCATACAGATTTCTGTAACTTTACATCTGTAGAATAACAGTTTTTTTAACAGTGCACACAAGCATATTTACCAAAATGAATGCTAAGTTGTTGAATATTGCAGCATTTACCACGAGACGGACAGTTATAAATAAATAAAAATTCTGATTAGACTCAACAGCCTATCTCCATAAATATTTTGGAAACGGTTTTCATTTATAAAACAACTTAATTCATTATATCTTTTAAAACACCTTTTGAATTAATTAATGTTCTTTCTAATGAAAAAATATTTTTTTTCTTAATCAGCTACTGCATATCCAGCAATATTCAAAATACGTGGGTGGTTCAATAATTATTGTCCCTAGTGTATATAAAATATTTGTACTGCGATGGTTGGTGTGGAATATCGAAGACTAGTGCCTTAGATGCCTATATGCCCAATTTCAGAACCGTAGCTTGTATATTCACATAGTTTCGAGGGAGGGGTGAAAGGGGGGGGGGGGGGGGTGAAAGTCTGATTTTTAGCTTATGGAGCTAGATTTGTGACAGTGTATGACACGTAACTACTGTCGTTTGGACTCTGTATCATAGAGATGTAGCCACATCTCTTCCGTTGTCACAAATGTCGCCTCATAAGCTCAAACCATCATTTCATCTTCACCCCCTCCTTAAATACTTCCTCAAAAATAGGTCTTTAAAACTTCACCCCTCGCTCCAAAACTATGTTAATATACGGATCTGGAATTGAATATATAGGCATTTAAGACATTAGGCTTCGATATTCCACATCATCCATTGCAGTACAAATTTTTTATATAAACTACAGACAATAATTATTGAAACACCCACGTACATAAGAAGAATACTTACTGGAATGAGCATTTAACATTTTTAACGTTCGGAATATCGTAAGAGTGTTAAAACATAAAAAGCAATGGAATTCAGAGCTATTCAAAAACAGTTTTGGAAAAATTAGATTAAGAGTAACCCGTAAAATCAATCTCCACTGAATTAGTTGAAAATTAAAGCATACTAAGGTAAACGCATCGGTAGTGAGCCAATTAAGGACATTTATCTAATTATTATTAAAGAATTAATTAATTATAAAAGACATATATATTTTTTAACCTAGTCCTAACCTTCAGGTACCGGAATAAACATTCAAAGTTTCAAAATATATTCTACGTAAAAAATGAAAAATTTAAAAGTTACCTTCCTCTATGATCCAGTAGTGGGCATAGTAAATTTTTGATGCTCCAGTAGTGGGTCCCTCAGAAGTGGGGCACTCCAGTTCTGAGTTTAGTGTGACAATACTAAAGTTATACTTTTTTTTACAGTTCTAGATTTGAATATACACAATAATGAAATCATACATAGAAGTTTAGATGATTACGTAAAATAAACTCACTAGTAAATCTGCAGATCAGGAGCTTGAACTTCTGTTCTGTAAATCAATTTTAATTTTATTTCACTTTACATTAGGGTGGTGCGAAAAAAGTCAAGTTCATATTTCCGAGTCGCTATAGTGCGGAAAAGTTGCGATTGGTAAATACAAGAAAAACAAAAAAAAATTCTTCAAATCGGACTTTATCTTCCAAACCCGCAAACCGCCTAAAAATTCCAAAAAATTGAAAATTTCCGATTTTTTGAGAATTTTTTTTTTTTTTACGTTTATACATTTTTTATCGCTATAGGGAAAAATATTTGCAGTTTGTACTGTTTAATAATAATAATAATAATAATTGTGTTTAGAGAATATCTTCCGATCGCGCAAGCTCAATAAAAATCTACAAAAATTCAATTTTGAGTGATTTTCATGCATTAAGAATATAATCAACTGAGGTCAGTTTGCAGTCTCAGGTTAAGATTTAAATGTTAATTGATACTATTGAGCATATTAAGTTACTTTTAAACAACCTAGAACTTACCACGAAGAGTTCGTTTCAGGTCTGAAAATTTTAGTAGTGCACCCAACTGCCGTTAGCCACATTGGAAAACAACGCTGAAGTCGGCGTACGCGCTCCCACCTAGTCAAGTCAACTGGATTCAGATGAACTGCTTGTCATATACTATTTTGACGGAAGAAAGGACGATACCCTAGTTAAAGAAAGGATTACATCTAAACAGGTTCGTCGAACTATTAAAGAGGAACACTTTCCTGTCATAGAACGTGGCTCAGTTTATTTAGGCCATGTGCCTCCAAACTCCGGGCCTGCTAAGGACATTGTAGCTTTCATAGTATCATGTCTTACTGAACAAGGGGTTTCACTAGAATTCTTAGATTTGGTAGGCTGTGATGGTACAAATACCAATACTGTATAGAAAGGTGGTGCTATTAGAAAGCTTGAAGTTCATCTCTGACGACCACTGTAGTGGGTTGTTTGTTTATTCCATTTTGTTGAATTACCTTTCCGCCATCTTTTTCAACATTTGAATGTTGAAACAACTGGCCCAAGATCATTTAGTACGCCATTTGGACACAATATCATTATTGTGTAAAGCTCTCGGTGATAAATTTTCAATTGACTGATTGTGAAATTCCAGAAGTGGACAGGCAACTGTTGAGTAAGGACCAAAGATATCTTCTTGGCATAAGTCAAGCAATTAAAAGTGGCAACTTTCCAAATGACTTATTAAAGTGTGACTCCGGCCCAATTTCACATGCCAGATTGCTCACTTGTGCAAATAGAGTCCTTCTACTTTACGCGAGCGTGGAAAACCCATCGGATGCCTTAAAGCCACATTGACATTTATTTTAAAATCTTACTTGCCAGTTTGTTTTGAAATAAAATTTACATAAAGTACATTACAGACGGGCCTATTCATCTGTACAGAGCAATTGAAACATCTCGATAATTTCGTGACAACCTGAAGAATGTGTAGTCCCTGAAACTGAACAAAACTCGTTCTTTGCTCACCCGGAAAACCTACTGATGGCAATGGTCTTTTATAAGAGGAGGCACATACGAGAGCTAGGGCTAAGAAGAGTATTAAAAGCCAGGCAAAATGTTTCAAAGGGTAAAGGTATCTGAGTCTTTATCACTCCTACAATCCAGAATCAATTGATTGTAATGTAGCAAAATTAACATTTCCACCTCTTTTTCGGAGAATAACCCATGAAGAAATACGTTTCTTCGTTCAATCAGGTCATATATCAGTCTGGGATGATAAAAAGTTTCCCAACTACACGTAAGATGTCAAGCGGTGCGTTAAATCAGTAACGGAAGCATCATTTAAGGTATGTGGGCCCCAATCAAGGGAGCATCAGGACCACACTGAAATCAATGTCCATAAAACCAGACATTACCACGAAATAGCAGTACAAAGTTACGTCTAAAAGTCAGACTTAAACAGATGACATAACAAATTGTATATCTTATACTGTCACGACACTAGTTTTTTTAATACAGTGTTTTGACTCTATTATAACAAACTATATATTTATTAATGTAAATAGCAAATACCCTCATTGGTTGGATGGAAGATAGGGTGTGGTTTGAACTCGAAGTGCAGGTACCTTCCCGTGGTGAGTTCTGGTTTTTTAAACATTATCAAATATCTAAACAAGCAAAGAGTTGTACATTGTACAATTTATATGCAAATGTTAATATTGGAACGCAAACTGATCTCAGGTGATTATTTTCTTTATTCATCAAAATCACTGAAAATTGAATTTTTGCCGATTTGTATTGAGCTTGCGTGATCGGAAGCTATTCTTTAAACGCAACTGTTTATTTTTATTATTATTAAACATTACAATCTGCAAGTATTTTTCACTACAGCGATAAAAAATATATATACGTAAAAAAAAAAAAATTCTGAAAAAATCGGTAATTTTCAATTTTTTTTAATTTTTAGGCGGTTTGCGGGATCGGAAGATAAAGTCCGATTTAAATAATTTTGTTTTTGTTTTTCTTGTATTTACCAATCGCAACTTTTTCGCACTATAGCAACTCGGAAATATCAACTTGACTTTTTTCGCACCACCCTACTTTACATATAAGCTGATGTTCTCCAAGCTGCAAAGTCATTTTTTTATATTATATACAAGGTGCCCTTTCGTATGGTTTAAAAATAGCTAATTCCCAAGAAGCTAGTTTTAGAAGCATAATTTGAATTACTGAACTATTTCACAGGTTTTTCATCATGTGAAAATCCATTTCCATCAAAATAGTTACATTTTCTTTATGTTACGAAATTTAATATTTGTGCAGTTCTCGTGATCTATAAGTTATATTTTAAAAATCTGCTTATATGCTTTCACTTGTTAAACAGTAAATACTCGCATTCAGGTACCGGAACTGTGATCAAAATTTTCTGAATTGTGCTACAATGAATTTAATACATTTTTAGCGATTTCTGTCGTTAAAAATGCATTTTCTGTGGTTTGTACCAGAATGATACAAATGGTAGAAAAAAAAATCATCAGTTTTTATATACAATAATAGCAGACAATTTAGCAACCTTTTTTTTTATAGAAATGCATTGTTATTTTTCCTCTACATAACAGTCTGTTGTATTTTGTAAATTTAAAAAAGCTGCCCTGTTTGTTATTTCGTACTGGTGATAAATAATAAGACAAATATAATAAACAGGATAATTAAAAGCTGAAATGACTGCAAAACAAAATGCTTTATCCAATAATAAACGGTCAAGTGCGAGCATTACTCGCGCAAAGAAGTTTCCGTAGAATAAATATATGAATTTGTAATTGTATTATTTAAAAAAAAAAAAAAAAAAAAAGTTGCTAAAAGAATACTAAGATTTTGTAAAAAACTATATAACGTAGGGATGGGTATAACTGTATATATTAGAAAAGTGTAAATGGGTGTACCAGGAAAGTTCAAACAAATATAGAACCTAAATAATATCAAATATAGTTATTCGTGTAACTCTTTTTTTAATATTATCCTAATATGTTTATGATGAACTTAATTCGGTACTGACAATAAAAGCAGTGCTTAGTTAAACTTCATTTGGCATTTCATGAAACTAAATTCAGCGTAGTAATAACCTTTATTTCTACAGTGTAGCTAAAACAAAACCTTTGTTCAAACTTTAAATTTGACTTTGTGCTAAGCGCGCTTCAAATTGAGGTCTCAAAGATGCAACGCCACCTTGGTCAGTGCCGCATTTTTCCAGATAGGTGTTTAATCAACTTTTAAAGTCGCTCTAGGCGTATTGAGAGATACAATCAATGCAAACTATCGCGAATCCCACAGTATTTATGCGGCGATTCATTCTAATTAAATCTTTCGAGGGCGATGTGCCTTAAAAAACGGACACCTAATTTTAATTCCAAGACAGACAAGCGGCACCAAGAATATTTAATTAAAATTTTACTTTTATCATGTACGTGAAAATAAGCAAGTTCACATTTTCTAATAAATTCTTTTATAAATTCTGCTGTCAGTTCATTATTTCATAAGTTTATAAATAAATTTACTCCGTGTCGGAAAGGATTTGTGGTCGCAGGGCTCTTAAAGCTTCAAAATTTAAGCAATTTTAATTTTTTTAAATGTTAAACTCATATCTTTTCTGAATATTTTGATATAATTGTTTCCTTGAAATTCCCATTAGAACAGAAGTTTTGGCTTTTAGAATTATACCCGCTCAATAGCTGAAGCGGCGTTTCCGTAACTTTAAAGTCATTATTTTCCAAATGGCGTTTTTTGGGCATAACGCGCAGGATACCTCAAAAACTTCTGAATATTTTTTCATGAAATTTTCAAAGCATATATTTCATGTTAGTTTGTATAAACTGAACCTAAAATTTCCTTTTTATTGTTCAAAAAAAAATTTTTTAGATGATTTTAATGTTGAAATTTTCCAAATTTTGTATTAGCTAAATGCAACATTGCATTAAAAATATAAAAATGCTTTAAATACAAAATTATTTAAGTTCAGGGACATTATTACAATCTGAAGTATAGGTAAGCATCAACATTTTAATTCTAGTTGCAATATTTATTTTGTAATCCTGCGCGTAAACTGTTATGCCAATTTTTTGTTCGACAAATGTCTAACAGTTTCGAGCCCCCTATAAATACTAATTCTGTATCTTGCAATTTTTTATTCCAATTAAATTTGTGTTTTAAAATCATATACATTTTAAGTCATTAAATGTTGAAAATGGTCTTTTTTCATTTTTTCCACTTTTTAGAGTCCCGAGAGCCCTTAAATTAGTATGTTTTTAACAATACGACGTTTATTGCTTTTATACTGTTACTGGACATTACATTACACATATATATCATTAAAAGTTGTTAACTAGTCTTAGAGTACGCCGCCCCTGACCTTGTGTATTTCCAAACTGACCGTACCTTTAAGGGTTAATATCTCGGCTAATTACCGATGATTTTTTTCGAAAATCATTATCAACAATGCTTTTATTATTCTGCAACAATAGGTATATTCAGCGATGCTCAACAATTTTCCCGAATGCCCATATATCGATATTTGTGTATAACAGAAAAATGCTAATTACTCAAAAACTATGTGACCTAGGGTAATCGCTATAATTTTCCGGCAAGGTTTACATTAACGTCTACTACCTCGAATTTTTTCATAATTATAGTTTTAGTAGATTCGGATTTAGATGAGGGGGAACATATTTTTGCGCTACATTTTCAACAATATCTTTGAAAATATAATACCTAAAATTAAAAGGAATGAATTTTTGAGTTCAGCGTTACAAAACCATTCACAGTACATGCCACATGATATGCAAAGAAAAGATTTTTTTTGCAAGTAGCATAATTAGCCCTTCTACTTTTTTACTAAATATATTTATGAATGTTTATTAATCTGAAAATATGTGGGTCAATGGTCTTCATTACTTCCACGAATTTGAACTTTCCACGTTCCATAGTTTACGAGTAAAATGCCTGTGACAGACAGACACAGGAGTGATCTTATAATGGTTCCGTTTTTACTTTTTAAGTACGGAACCCTAAAAACGAAACAAATCTTTAAATGTGAGGTTGCTTGGTTATAGAATTTTGGCTGAAAATTCTAAAACAGGTGAAGCCAATTATGAAAAATTAGCCTTTTTAATAGGTTCTATTGGACGGATTCTGATGAGAATTGCATTGATAAATTTTCAGAAGAAGGGTGTATTACATATTGTTCTATCGTACTTTACCAAATCCTACAATAAACGATCAACTAAAGAAGTTGGTCCTTATCAGATCAAATTTTGTCTGTCTCAATAGAAGATATAATAGCATAATGATGTCCATATCGTTTGTAGCCATTCGGATGGGTGCTCCAGGTAAATGTCCATATTGCTTTCAAACGCATGATCAAATTCACAGATATATTTCGTTTGGTTCAAGGTTTGTTTACAAAAAAAAAAAAAAAAAAAAAAAAAAAAAAAAAACAGCGTAGCGGGCGAAGGCTGCTAGTGATTTTATATATTAATCATTACTGTATCGAATAATGCTCTATCTAAGTCTTCGATAAACAGTTTCTAAATAAATGCTTTTTGCTTAAACTATGAGAAAACCTAAATATATTTTTTATATATAAAAAAAAAGAATGGAAATCGATTTGTGTTTTGCGAACAAATACATGGGCTTATCTAGTCACCTATTAATAGAAATACTTCCGTTCTGTTATCTTTACGTTTTCAAAAAAAAAAAAAAAAAAAAAAAAAATCACTCACTCCTGCTTTCGGTATTATGGAGTAAGTTATTCAACATTTACTTATACGAGTTTTATTAATATTAGCCTTTTTTAAAGCTTATATTTATATTAAATTTAATCAGTCCTATAAATTATATATATATATATATATCAGTGGCGTAAATTTTCGGTGGTCATCGCAATTATTTAAGTTTGTGGTGAAAAATTATTAACTCTAAAATTCAATGGTTGAATGTTCAAAAAAGAAACTTTAAATCTTACCTTCACTTATACATGAACTCCAAATGTTCTACTAAAACTGGATCGTAGAGTTTTAAAAGCTTATTCAGAGTTTTAAAATATTGCTTGGTCATCGCCGCATCCAGCGATGACCGGACGCCACGCCACTGATATATATATATATAACAAAGGCAAACATGTCAGTTAAACACGAATTATCAAGAATGAATTACTTAGCGTATTATTATTATGGAGATGTATCAATCAGTGATTTGGTTTTCATCCATAATTTTGATAAAATAATCATTTCACCTTTTATTAATATAACAATCGTAATATAAATATTAGAAAAAAAACCAACAGTGTGAAAGTAGCGTAAAATTAACTTAATTAAGTTTAGTGCAAGCATGGTAAATGTTATTTACTACATTTTGCAAATCTACTACAAATCTGTTTATCATTATTCAAATTGTATTTGCTATTTTCCTCTACATTAGGAATTCTTTTAAATTTTCTTTCAATTCCTCTTTTAAATACTCATTAATTCCGAAATTATAAATAAATCACTGGAACTCATTTCTATGATAAAAATAAAAATAAATCTTCTACGTAAATAGCAACTCTTTCGTCCTTCCTTAAGAGAATATTTAAAGGCTAAAAAAAACATATCTCTCAGTTAGTGAAATCAACCGTAAATAGAACGCCAATGCTTGGAAATACTTTGGGGTGTGCTTAAACTTTAAATGGTATTCAGAAGCTTTTTCTCGAAGTATCTAGTAATCAATTTTATCAAATGATGTTTCTTCTGAATTTTTTTCGATTAAAGAAAATATCCTTTAAAATTTTATATACCTCCATTTAAATTTAATGTAGCATATACACAAAAAGTTCGAATTTGAAAAATTTAATTAAGTTAAAAATTTAAAATAAAAATTTTAATTTAAAAAAATACAAAACTGCTTTCAGTAAATTGGGATTCCTTTAATCAGCGATGCCAAGTCTCCGATATTTTTAAATAGAATTACGCAGAAAGCATCTGTACATAGAAAGTATTACTTCGTTTATTCTCGGAATTCACTGTTTGAATAAAGCAACATTTTCTATTCAAAAATAACGATTTCGAGCTAATAAGCATGAAAACTCTATTTAATAGAGAAGAAAGCTAATTAGACATGAGTAAAAATATTTTTAAATCATCTTCGATTCTACTGCAATACTAGTCAATGCTATTGACTGAAGATTTATTGTGAATTACTTAATTACGCACAATATAGCAAGTAGTGGACTGATTAAGGGATAGGATACCTTTGAAAACTTCAAAAAAGCATATATATATATATATATATATATCACCATGTTTGAGCTTCAAAGCTTGTGTAATAAGTCAAAAGTAAAAGTCAAACTTCATTTAAATATAAAGCTCATATTCAAATTTATATATATATATATATATATATATATATATATATATAATTGTAAATTCATAAATAAATATTGAAATGATAAGTTAAAAAATATATATGATAATAAGAGAACAAAAGCATAACACGTCTTGCGCGCATGATAAAATCTGAAAAATGCATAGAAAGAGGAAATTTTGGTGAAAATACATACAAAAAAAGTGTCACCTTTATTCTAAAACCAAAATATTTGCAAAAAAATATTGACTAAATTAAAAAATTAACTTAATATTTTTAAAAATTAATTTTTTTTTAAATATTTTTTTAAAAAATCTTACTTTTTTCTGGTTTTAATTTGTAGATAATACAGATATGAATACGTGGTGAAAATTTTTTTTGATAGCAGGCATAGGTTTTCAGTAACACTGCACGCAGTAACAAAATTCATCGTTTTGAATAAAAGCGACGCAAAGTTTAATTGTTATATGTAGTCTTAATAAATCTGACATAATTTGAAAACTAAAGAGAATTTCCTAATGCGGTTTTTCGCATGTTGTTCAGAAATGCTTACGGAATCAAAATATGTACAATTTTTTTTTTGAATTTTTTTTTAGGTTTAAAGGTATTCTACCCCCTTAAAAATATTGTTTATGCGGACAGAGTCCATGGACACAATAGGAATCAAATAACTCAAATTTACGTTAGATTAATCGTAATAGAATTAAATGTCATACATTAAAACAAGTTAATTCACAAAAATGCATAACTTTTATTTACTAAATAAGTATATTATTATTTTTTAAGGCATATATAAGTTATTATTATATTTTTAAGTGGACGAAAAGCTCATGTCATATACATATCAATGAGATATATTATATCCTTCTGTACCTCTTACTTATATTTAATAGACTGTTATTGAGATTAATATAATAATATTCAACACACAACAATTCATTTCGATTTTAAATTGCTTTGGGTTTTAATAAAAATATGAATTATAAATATTTTTAAGTTGATAGTTATACATAAAATATAAAAAAAAATGTAAAATTAAATAAACAAACAAACAACGATGAAATGCCCCATGATTTAAGCATAGGAAACGAAGCAAATTTTAAAAATTTCAGAATAATGAAACAAAACTTGTTTTGTTACCGTTAATTATTGTGAAACCCCGTTTATTATAGTGAAAATAGATGTGCAAGTAAATGTTGTTGGAAAACGCATAAAACATTTTAAAACAAAATGTCATCAATTGTCATCCATAATTCGAAAAATTTATACACACCAAGGAATATGCATATGATAAGTTAACTTTTACAACTCCTCACATAATTCAAAACGCATTTACCAGAAGTATTGTTATAGACAGTATTGCAATGGAATTTTTGTGTGCATCCGTAAGTGAACGATAAATACTTTGCGTACCATACTTTAGTTATCTTGCACTGCCCCACAATTAGTTACATTAATTTCATTATGTTTGAAATAGTATCACATTATAAAATTACACAAAGATTTCCCCTATAGATCAGCGTGAAATGGAATTATTTTCAGTGCTGTTGTAAACAAACTACATAATACACATTCATTTCAACGCACTTCCTTTTACTACCTGCCAACGTGTCACAATAAGCCACAATAAGATATATAAATTATCTGACAATCCGAAAGAAATTACTCGAATTAGAACACTAGCAGATAAACTGGATTTATAAAAACTTTTGTATATGCTGGAAATTGCTGATAACTACGATGTAAAGTGTAAACATTTATTTTTAAAGGTGTAGAAAACAAGAAGAGGTTTAATTTAAAAGAGTCCAAAGATTTATTGTAAGCTAAAATATATGAAAAATCACATTGAAGAAAAATTTAAACCGTCACATAGGGGAGACTAGGGAGGGTTGACCCACTTTTTACAAAATGATTTTTTATTTTTTAAATATTGAACGTAGAATAAAGTTTTATATATCATTTTATTTGTTATACAATCAGTTATCAAAATAAAATTGCTACATAAGTGTAATATATAAGAAATTTGAAAAATGATTGATTTTAATCATGAGAAAATAATGAGTCAAAGCTCCCCATGTACGGGAGGCTTGACCCACTATAAGGGAGGCTTGACCCACTTTGTTTTATATTGAAATATTTGTGAAAAGAAATAAAATCAAATTAAAAAAGGTAAAATAACTTTATGCTACATGATTTAATTATTATAAAAAAATATTTTGAAAATATGAGGCTTCAACAAATCTGTTTAGGCGCAATCGCATGTCAGAGGGGGTGGGGGGGATTTTGTTTTATGCAGGATTTTGTCTGAGCAGGTATAATTCTACAATAGGGAAAATGAAATTTTAATATTTAAGACTTTATTCCGTTAGCGACAGGTTCCGTTTTCATAGGGTTTCATATATTATTAAGTCCGGTAGAAGCAACTGTCGTGCTTTTTATTTGTGTCCTTGCCCTTACTTTCTGTGACATGCGATCTGGTCACATAGTTTGGCCTCATCTCACTCTATACATTGTGTTGAAATTTGTCTACATACCTTCCAATAGTTTTTCGATTCTTGCTATGTTTTTTGCAGCCGCATGAGTACTTAACTTATCATAAACATCTTTTAACCGTTTCAGAGGCAAAGTACTTTCAGTACTAAAATATTGAAATAAATGACTGGCACCGGAATATACGAACAAGTTTATTTGGAAATATGAAACAGGCTATATTTCACATGCTTATTAAAATGAAAAGATTTTAGCAAAATTCTGATGCCATTGTGGAACTTGGGAATTAAAATAAATTGTTTTCATAAACATACCACTGCCCCTGAAACGGTTAAGACTGCTGCTTTCGTACTTTCTAGTATTTTCCATTGTTTCTATTTACCTATTTTAAGTAATATTTAAATGAAAAAAAAAAGTTCCTATCAACATTCCCATTTATATTTCATTATTTTTTTCGTGCGGTACAAATAGCAATTTTTTAGATCTTTCTTTAATCAGTTTTAAACGTTTTCTTTTTCATCACCCCATTTTACTGTATCTTTGCAGAATAAATTTACATTCATTTTCATATAGAACCATTAATCTTTCATTATTCACAGTATATAATAAAAGATTCCCAAAACCCCTTAATTAACACATAGCCGACGGGCAATTTTTATCAAATCTGAATTTTAAAACAGTAGAAGCTCCTCCCTGTTCTGAAAGTCTTTTGTAAATTGGTGTTGTAGATAGGTTTCCCAAGTTTATGCTTCGGTAATTATCTTTCAATGAACGATTTTAATAAAATATCTCTTGCATCTAAAAAAATATAGACAACATGATATAAATTCTTTTTCTATAAGACAGAAGCCACGCCATTAGTCAATGGTGTTTTTTGAATGAAAACGAGAATTCTCGTTTCCCGCCGTTTGAATATGTTAAAGAGGCGTTGAACATGTGGTCAACCCTCCCTCACATTGACTGCGTCAAGCCTCCCCACATAGCCTTTTTCTAAAGAATAGCACATTGTTTTGTTAAGCCTAACTTACTGGATAATCTTTATGCCTGGAATGAAAGCTCGATATTTCTGCATTACGTAAAACCTACTTACTTAAATTCCTGTGATATATTTTATTTGAAAAAAGCTTACAAAATATTTCTAAAAAACACAACTTTTATGTTGAAACGACTCACAATTGATTTTTTCCACACTTATCTCGATTGTCTCTATGAAACAGAGACTGTTGTTTGAGCATTCTGGTAGCTTTGGTTAACAACTATTGATAAAACTCTGAAATTCTTTTAAATATGAAAATTGATGGGTGGGTCAAGCCTCCCGTATGGTCAACCCTCCCTAGTCTCCCCTATCTTCTTATTTTATCGCCCCATGCTGTTTTCTTACACAAAATCTAAGGAATCTAGAATTTATTTCTTAACCCATTAAGTTTCGCTACCCTCAATATGACAGGCTGAGTTATCGTTCTCTATTTCTCGTGCCCGTGATGTTGGTGGTCTGAATCTTTGAAAGCTTTAACCTACCGAAAAAAACTTCAGAAACCAGGGAAAATTAACTATAATTTCCATATGAAGATGGTTTATACAATCCACAACTGTGTTAATTTTGGATTCTGATGAACCAAGCATTTAGCATGGTAAGTAATTTTCCAAAGTTCCTCAGTCAGAGAAAAATGCGCAGTTGCCCTTAACTTAAAAACGATTAAAATATCAAATGTACACTTTTTGCTTAAAATGAAATCAAATTTTGTAACATATTCATTACAAGTTTTCTAAATATCCTAACACTAGAATTGTGCTAAAAAAGCTGCTTATTGCATTTATCTTTCTTTAAATGGACCATATTTCCAATTGTTAAATCCATTTATCTGACTTTGTGTTTCTCCAATATGTCTCTGTACGTCGTAAGTGAGAAAATTTCTATATATATATATATATATATATATATATTTATTTAATTATACTGTATTTTTCGGATGATTCTGAAAGTATATTAAATGCTTTTTAGAATAGGATTTACTGTATTTTAGTACTGTGTAACATACTTCCAATATCAAAAAATTCCACCTTATTGTTTCTATTTATTTCTCGATTTTTTCAACGATCCTTAAAGTACAGTAATCCCTTAACATTAGCTTATTTAACATTCGCGAGTTTTAGTTATTCGCGAATAAAAAATGAAGAACATTTCAATATTCACGAATACTTAACTTGGTTATTCGCGAATTTTGTTTTATAAATAATATTTTTCGTAAACTCGCTCTGATTTACCAATGGATTTTGCCCACGAATGGCAACAGCCATACCTCTTCGGTGATATACCTTCGAAAAAAGAGTGTTTATTGGACGAAGGGGAAGCTGCGTTAAAATTATCTTCATGAGTATTGGCGTTTTTCTACATTTTACCCGTGGCTGACGTCACATGGGTAAAGTCCATGGACACCTGGATTGTACTGCATAGTCTAAGTTCCGAAAATTTCAACCCTAGAATTATGAAAATAGAGGTTAATGTTTTTCTTTCATTTTTATGTAAATTTCTTTTTTAATTTCACAAATTTTGTAAATTTCAAAAAGGCTATTACAGGTAAAACATTTTCTGCAATAATTGTTGGTGAAATTTAAAAACTTCAACAACATCTTGTTGAAAAAGCAATACAATGCGATCCTTCACTGGTGAGTAATCTAAATTTAAAAGAGAAAACGCGGTCGCAGCTTTTCCTTATATGGAAATTCATAAACAAAGGATCTGTTCTGTTAAATAAACACATATCACTAATTTTTTCACCCACCAACTAGCAAATAAATTTTGTACGATATGTTTATAATTATCAAATTTATTTACAGCATGTACTTTTTAACCTCCTCACCGCCGCGAACAGATATATCCGTTCACTAATCTGTAGGTTTCACTGCAGCAGAAGCATTTTTAGGTAGCTTTCTTTACAAAAAAGCTACCTATTGCAGCCGTTCGGAGGAAAGCGATTTCAAAAAATTTTGGTATATTTTCATCGATCATGACCCCCAGACCCCGAAACCACCCTCCGTTCAAAATTGATATATATATATATATATATATATATATATATATATCTGACCTATGTCACACTCTAACTACCGTAATTATGAACCGATTTCGATGAAATTCGGTGTGTACATAGTACATACCAATGTCTCGACCGAGTTCGTTGGCCAGCTTCATCCGTCGTTTTGTTTCAAAATGGCGGCCATTTAAAATTTAAAAAAAAATTTAAAACTTGAAATGTGGTGCCAAAAAATTAAAAATGGAAAAATATTTTTTTCTTATGTATTTGACCTTTATACAAAGATTCCGGAGCAGTTTTTGTTTCGTCTATATCTTAAAAAATGGCTGAGTTATAGCATTTTGAATTTCTAGCGTGGCTGACATTTTGAGACGTCCTGAATTTTGTCACGCGATAAAAGGCGTATTTATGAACCGATTTGGATGTAATTCGGTGTGTACATAGTACATACCAATCTCTCGACCGAGTTCGTTGGCCAGCTTTATGTGCCATTTTGTTTCAAAAGGGCGGCCATTTAAAATTTTTTTAAAAATTTAAAATTTGAAATGTGGTACCAAAAAATTGAAAATGGAAAAATATTTTTTTCTTATGTATTTGACCCTTATACAAAGATTTCGGAGCAGTTTTTGTTTCGTCTATATCTTAAAAAATGGCTGAATTATAGCATTTTGAATTTCTAGCGTGGCTGACATTTTGAAACGTCCTGAAATTTGCCACGCGATAAAAGGCGTATTTATGAACCGATTTGGATGTAACTTCGTTTATACATAGTACATACTAATGTCTCGACCGGGTTCGTTGGCCAGCTTCACCCGCCATCTTGTTTAAAAAGGGCGGCTATTTAAATTTTTAAGAAAAATTTAAATTTGAAATGTGGTACCAAAAATTGAAAATTGAAAAAATATTTTCTTCTTATGTGTTTGGCCTTGACAAAAAGATTCGGGAGCAGTTTTTGTTTCGTCTATATCTTAAGAAATGGCTGAGTTATAGCATTTTGAATTTCTAGCTTGGCTGACATTTTGAAACGTCCTGATTTTTCTCACGTAATAACAGGCGTATTTATGAACCGACTTGGATATACCTTGGTGTGTACATAGTACATACAAATATCTCGACCGAGTTGGTTGGCCAGCTTCATCCGCCATCTTGTTTCAAAATGGTGGCCATTTAAAAAAATAAAAAAATAAAAAAATTTAAATGAGATACCAAAAAATTGGAAAATGAAAAAGATTTTTTTGTATGTGTTTGACCTTAATACAAAGATTCCGGAACAGTTTTTCTTTCGTCTATATCTAAAAAAAAATGGCTGAGTAATAGCATTTTGAATTTCTCTTGTGGCTGACATTTTAAAACGACCTGATTTTTGTCACGCGATAACAGGCGTATTTATGAACCTATTTGGATGTAACTTGGTCTGTACATAGTACATACCAATGTCTCGACCGAGTTTGTTGGCCAGCTTCATTCGCCATGTTGTTTCAAAAGGGTTGACATTAAAAAAAAAATTAAATTTAAAATTCAAAATGAGGTATTAAAAAATTGGAAAATGAAAAAGGTTTTTCTATGTGTTTGGCCTTGATACAAAGACTCCGGAGCAGTTTTGTTTCTGAAAATTTGTTCTTTTGTTGATATCTTAAAAAATGGTTGATTTATAGCACTTTGAATTTCTAGCATGGCTAACATTTTGAAACGATCTTGTATTTGTCACGCGATAACACACGTATTCGCCTATTTCGATGCAAGAAGGCATGTGGATAGTATACATCAACACCTCGACCAAGTTCGCTGGCCAGATTCATCAGCCATCTTGTTTCAAAATGGCGGCCATTAAATTAAAAAATATATATATATTTAAAGTGAGGTGCAAAAAAATTAGAAATTGAAAAAGGTTTCTTTCTTAAGTATTTGATCTTGATATAAGGATTCAGAAGCATTTTTTGTTTGTCTTTACCTTAAAAAATGGCTCAGATATAGCAGTTTCAATTTCTATTGTGGGTGACATTTTGAAAAATCTGATTTTTTGCATGCGACAGCACTCCTATATATTAACCGATTCCGATGTGAGTGAGCATGTGCACAGCAATTACTAAGGTCTCGACCAAGTTCACTGCTTAGCCTCATCCACCATGTTGTCTTAAAATGACAGGCACTTTAAGAAATTGCCGAATTTGGCAGCCAAATATAAGTTACTTTAAAGAAAAGCAGCTTTGATAAAGCTGACTAATTTCGCGAAATTCTCATTCATTATATTAATAAAATTTAGTATTGAATCTCCTATATTCGGTTTCCACTAAATTGAGCTTCGTGTGTTTGCATGATATAAGTTGGCTTTTTTTAAATAAGGATTATGAAAGCTACCTCTTCCTCCCGGCACTGGCCGGAAGGACTTTTTAAATTAATATAATTCTACAAATATAACGCAGTATGAAAATATTTTGTTATGATTAATACTCTCACTGCTTATACTCCCTTACGTAATTATTTTTTTTATGTCATGTTAGAAAAATAATCTTATTTGAGACATTTTAAAAAATTACAGGGAAAGCAACATTACAATTCTGCCCATTTGCTCTGCGGTCAGGGGGTTCTTAATAAATATACTTTTTACGTTTCAATTGCATTTTTTCATTTAAAAAAATTCCAGAACCTAACCCGCTTTTATGCACGGGAAGATAATCACAACTTTTGCAATTTTGACATTCTCGGAGGTTTCCTCGAAACTAATCCTTGCGAATATTAACAGTTTACTGTATATTGAAATATATCACGGATAGGATTTTCTGTAAAATATTTGCTGAGATTATTTAACGAAATATTTTTCAGTTCACTTCTTATTTATTTTAAAGATAATTAACCGTTTGAGTTCGGAAGAGCGCGATACCGCTCATCTAGTTATGTTTCAAACTTGCGGAAAGCGCGATAGCACTCCTCTTGTTTTATACTAAAATTGCGTGATAGCACTCCTATGTGTTGTCTCAGTTTGGTGTGCATTTAATCTGGTTGCACTAGCGAAGCGTACGATTTCTTTGCATATCGACTTACAAGTAATTTATATATATACCCAAACACATTCGCATTTTTGTTCCTCACTCAAACGGTTGAGGTGTATTTCATAAAGTGAAAGATATAATTGTATGTAATATTGTACTCTACAACATATTTCTTATGTGACAAAATTGCATCATATACAGTGTTGCCAGGTTGGGGACTTTTTTAATTCAGATTATATGACTGTCACAACTTTTTTTAAATAGTATAATTCGCCTTATTTTTTCAGAATTTTTAATCTATTTTTAAATGGGCCGAATATTTCTATTTAAAAAAAAGCGGTGACAATCAACAATCTGTGGACAAAAAACTCCCCAATCTGGAAACACTGACCATATATATTTTCTTCAATTTACTCCCTATTTTTTACGATCCTTAAAGTTTATTTCATAATATTAAGTATAGAAGCTTCCGCGACATATTTTCTATAAATAACATATATTATTTTTTATAACAATACCAAGTAAATTGCTTACTTACTAAAGTTTTGCCAATTTCATGACGAACTACGTTTTTAATAAATTGCCAAACTAATTAATTTTTTAGAAATTTTATACTTAGAACAACAGATCATACTTGTAAGAAATGAATGTCATAAAATTATACCAAACTTTCGAAATTATAGGAAAAATGTGGCTTTAGAATATTATTATTTTTTAATATTCCACCAGAATTGCATTTCTGCTTGATTAGATCAGTTTGATTCTAAAACCATTTGACAATTATTCAAACATTTATTATAAAATATTGAAATAAAAAGAAAGTAAGGTCGATTACCGAATAACCTTAGAGAAGTTTGTTTCTATATATTTTACACATTATTACAAAAAAAATTGTCTCCAGATTTTCGTGAGTGCTGTTGGCAAATAAAAGTGCTTATTTCCAATTCGTGTATTCCACACATCGTTGCCCACCTGTCTGCCCTATGCTTTTTTATCTATCATGTTTCCTTTAATGGTATCCATTTAAATGTATCAATTTTCATTATATTTATACTATTAAAATTATTTCAAGAGAGTAATTGCTTTGATTTTTTTTTAATTGCACTAAATTGTATATTTATTAGAATTTATTGCCAAATTATTCAAACTGTTGCTAATTTATTCAAACGATTATGTAAAGATTTATTATTAATATCTAACATGTGTCATTATACATCATTTTTGGTCCATTGGAATATTTAAGTAGTGCTTGTTCAGCTTAATGTCTATTTTACTGCCTTTTAAATAAAAAAAAATATTTGAATATATAAAAAACACTTTCTTGCACGCATTTTTGTATAGCATTAGTGTTCACCGCTTTTTTATTCCATGGAGATTATACATTAACTAAATTATTTATAAAATTACTCATCGATTTCATATAAAAAATATATAATATATACAGATGGCGTATTTTGAAAGGTATATTTTAACTGAAAGTTGAACACTAGATTTACCGAGATGGGTCATCTTGACCCAAGACCTGTTTTTTCGCTCGTATCGCTGTTATATTTTAAAATAAAACTTTGATTTTTTTCTTCTTATCCTAAATATTCAGTATAATACCTATACACGAATTTTGTTGAAATCCAACAAATATTTTTTATCTACAGATATCTATACCTAGAATTACCGATTGGGGTCATCATTGACCCGAAGGAGATAATGGCTTTTTCATTTATTTGCATACGGTTACTAACTATTTTTTTTTCATTAACAAAAGGATAATGCTAGAAGATGCACTTGCTTTTCACAAAAGCGGAAAATGTGGGGATTCCACACATCTCAGATGCACATGTATGGCCAATATGTGAGCTTTTATCTGATTGCAATATATTTATCTACCTATTAGAATATTGTAGAATGTTCTTACCAGTATTATGCGTTAACAATTAAGTAAAAAGATTATTTTACATGTTCTAAACTGCATTGGGTAATAAAAAATAAAACACTGTGTTAATGGCATTCTAGTTTCACACATGTATAGTGATAGCATCGCAACAAACATATCTGTCGAATGAGCAAATTTTAAAATTGCTATGAAAACTTGCAGAAAATTGTTTTTGCGTCACGGACACATTTGATAATGACGAAAACCTCGATATAAATGAGGAAAAAAATGGAGAAAATACACATAAAATTCCATTGTTCGAATCTACTTCAAGCGACAATACGCGGAATGAAAAAAAAATCAAGTAAATGTAGTGGGAGAAGTGATGAAATACCACTAAATGGTAAAAGTGTTTTTTGAAAAAATACAATATAAAAGGGAGAATAAAAAAGGAGAGAAAAATACAAAATAAATTACTCTTAAACGTTATTTCGAAGAAGCGAAAGATGGAAATACGTGGAAAATAAAGCCACAGTTTTCCTTTTCTTCTTATCGAAAGACTAAATCAAAATACTTTAAAAGAAATGCGGTACCTACACTTTTTTCGAAAGTAAATGTTACTAATGTCCTATAGATTCCTGTAAAATTTTCATAAATGATAATAAGTTAAATATTATTAAAAAATTCACATAATTTGAATCAAGATCAAAACTATATATTGAAAAATGGAGCATTTCTCTTGATGAAGTACATTCCTGTATTGCTATATTGTATGTTTGAGGAGCTTTTCCCGCATAATTTGCCTCAATCTTTGATCAAAGACTGTATCGCCCACACCAAACAAAAATTACATAATTGAATTCCATGGGTCAGCGATGGCCCACCTAGGTAGTTCTAGGTATAAAGGAATCACGGTAATTCTAGTGTGAAGCAAGCGTAAACCACTTATTTGTGCATGTACGGATGGGTCCCTTTATACGTGTGTTCATGCTGCAACATGTAACAATCTTTCTGAAGAATAATCAACGAAGAACTTAAATATTCCATGATTTAATAATATTGGTGCTTTTGTTTTAAATATGCGTCAAATTTTCTGTCACTTTTACTTTTTTTTTTTTTTTTTTTTTTTTTTTTTTACGTATCTTTCCGTAATTCTGATTAGAGTATTGAGAAATGTTGGAAAATTTAAGAAAAAATGCAATATTATACAGTGCATTCAAATCAACTGTTCCTGTGTCATAAATTTAAATATGCGTCCTTCACTTTGAACATAAAAATAAAAGAAATTTACGGCTAGATAAAACTGATTTTGTTGAAGTTAATATTTCTGAAGTGTAACGTGCAGAATTAAAAATTTAATTACAATTAAAAAACATTGATCATGTAAAAAATAATAAATTGATTAATGAGTCATTGGAATACAAATTTTCAAATTACCAGATTCCAGGATTATTTTATCTTCTTTATTGCTAATAACATCTAATAAATACAAGTTAAATATATTATACTAGCCATATATTTAAAGCATGCTAAGCATTGTATGATATTACTTTTACTCATAATTTACTTTACTTGGGCTCCCTAAAAATATAATAAATAATCACTTATTTGATGATTTGATTTGATTAACTTAAGTAAAAGATTCACTTAAGCTAATATTAGTTTTTGTTTCATTAAAATATCTCAGTTTGTAGATTTTCTTTAAGCAAGTAAACACTATTGGTTCACAGTGGAAGTCTACGGGAATTTTACGAAATATTAGATATATCTCCAAGTTGGCGTCACTTTTTGTGACCAATTTTGATCGCCAAATTCGTGATATATCGCCCAGTTGGCGACAAACTTGGCGGCATTTGGCGACAGAACAGGGTCGCCCATATGGTAACACCCTTATAGGTATGGATTTGCATTAAATGCTGTGAATTTCAATCAGATGCATTTCATTCTGGCGTTGCCATTAAACAATTAACAAGTAATCGCGATTTCTCTGCCACGTACTATAGCGTAATATATATAGATTCTAGTAGCGACGGGAGAAATGCCCTTTGAAATATTACATTGAAATTACATTTATAGACTACATTTTGGTACATTAAACGAAAGTTAATTTTGTTGAAGTTAATCTTATACGAGAATAACGTGATCAGTAAAAAAATGTAATTGCAATTTTTAAAGAACTTTAATCGCTTAAAGAATGTTAACTTCATTAACCCATTATTAGGACATACATTTACAGTTTCCTGCATAAAATACTTGATTCTGGCATTCTTTTATCAACTGTATTGCTAATACTTGCTAATAATCAATAATTATTTTATTTTCTGGTAAAGACTGACAATTTTTGCTTTCAACAATGGGTTTGAAATTAATATTTTTACACTAGAAAATAGCATATATGATTTTAAATAATGGATGGTACATTGTGATTCCTTTTATAAAAAGTACATTTAAGAAATTGTTTTATCATATAATATAATTTTTTCTTTGCAATTATAAAAAGTTTTACAAAATTATAATACCATAAATCAAAAAACTTTAAAAACAAATCCCCTGCATGTCATTTAGTTACATGTTGTAAGAGTATAGGTAGAAATAAAATTATGAAAAATGACATGCACTATTTTCATAATACTACATTGACTTTCGTAAAAAATATTTCGTCTAAAAGTGCCAACAACTGTTTGTGTAATTATTATCTTTCCAAATGCAGAATGTCTACTGTTTTAACTTTCTATCTTTGTAATGTTTTGCCCTGGAAAAAACACTGATGACGAAGATGATTATTAGACTGATGATTATTAATTATATATTAATTCATTTAAAACATTAAAGCTATAATGTCATGCGATGGTAAAAGCCGATATTATTTGGCAAACTTGGTTCAATAAAATATATTATGACTTTTAAAGTTACTCAAAAGTTTTCTTACTCTAAACATCTTTAAACTTCTTGAAACCATAACCCAATCTACGTTTTATTCAAGTTTACTAAAACAATCTTTAAAAACGGCAAGGCACCTAAGCACCAAAACCCAATTCTACATTTTCACCAAATAACCTATGAAATAATTTTGAGCCATCCTTTTTCAGGTGAATCTCTAAAGTCATCCTAAAATTCTACATAGAAAATTTCTGTTCCACCTGAATCAAATTGCAAAAATCTGCTTTTTATAGAAGGGGAAAAGAAAATCATATACACAGAAAGAAACTAATATGCTCTGATCATCAATAAATGTTCTTCTGCATAAATCAAATTATCAGCAACAAAAATTAATGACAATTTATTTGTTCTTGAGATTTAGCACTCTCGGAAAAAAAATTAAGCATATTTGCGCCAACTGTTGGGCGATTTAAATGAAACCCAACTTCTACTTTTGTTAAATTTTCCACATTATGAAGTTTGTCGAAGATCCTTGAATTGGTTATTCAGAATTGTCTATCGCAAAAATCTTCAAAAATGCAGTAACGCTAACCCAACTTTTGGTGAATTTACACCAAACCCTGATCAGCACTAATTTATCTCAAGGTCTTACTGAATCTCAAGTTTGATAAAGCGCTAAGAAATTTCTTCTTAGCGCTTTTCTATATTTAGAGCGTCCGAAAAATGTGTGTCACATACAGACACATACAGACAGAGAAATGCACAGAAATGAAGATAGACACACAGACACTCACGTACACACATTTTATAAAAACTTTCAAATCGAGTTCAGGGACTTCCAAAATGTATAATTCTGACAAAATCCTGTAGTCAAAATTTTATACGAATCCAAAATTTTTTCTTGGGAAGACAGAAGAATGTAAAAAAGAAAACTTCAAAGCAAATCTCTTAGTAGTGGAAAATATGTGAGGGGAAAAACCCCCAAATACATCACGTTTTGGAATCTCATTCGGTAATGTTAAGGATTCCAAAAGGCTTCTTCTCTATGCGTAAGAGTCTATGGAATCGGAGACTTAGATTTTTGAGTCTGATAGAACTGCATGAAATACGGTTTTTTTACAAAATTGAACATTCATTATTTTATATTGGATTCTTTTAACAATCCGCGATTTAAATAAACATGAAAATATTCTTGATATTTTGAACTTTGTTTTTCAGAAAAATGTTACTTTACGGACTGTAAAGTTTTTAACTGAGAATATTTATATTTATTTTTTTAAGAATGCTCTTTCGACTTTATTAAAGATTTTAATAATTATCATCACATTACATTTCTCAATAGCTGTACTTCGTCAGTTCGTTTTAATACCAAGCTTTTAACATCACTTTTTTTTAATATAATTTTAAATTTCCCTTTAAAATAATTTTCCTGTCACAGAATTTTGCTAAATTTACTTTGTGAAATCTAACACTAATCAAGCAGTTGTAATTTTTTTTCAATAAAATATATTTTGAAAATGATTCTATTAATAATGTGTCTGTACATTATTTTTTACATTAGAGGAACCGTCTATAGAATTAATTAAAAAATAACTTTTTAAACAAATCCCTTATAAAGTGTTCTGATTATTAAATGATAAATATATTTTTTTTCCTTCATGCAAAACATTAACTTTATTATATTTTTGTTGAGAATGAATGTCACTATACTAGAAAAAAAAATTCTTTTTCGATGAAAATAATTTATATGAAATATGTCTACAGAATCTAAAAATGCAATGTAACAAAATATTTACAAAATTTTTCTTTTTACTGATGTATTCTAAAACATGTCATATGTAAATTAAAGGAAAAAAGACTTATGTTTATAACTTTTTTATAATTTTTCGTTTTTCTTTTATGTAAAATAAATTCGCTCATCAATTTAAAACCAATAGATAAAAATCTTGCAAGCCAGTTCTAAAATATGTACATTATCATAAGAAAAGAAAATTTGAAATATTTTCCAGAAGTTTATATTTTTCCAGCATTAAAAAATGATTAACATAACAACATAGTATAATATATTAATACGACTTTCTTTAACATCAAATAAAGTTTTATGGCTGAATATGTTACTTAAAATTTTTTTTATCTATCGAAACATTCAGCTTTTATTATTTTAGCCTTCATATAAAATTATTTAAAGATTTCTTTCATCCAATAAATAAATAAATGTATTTTGGAAAGGTAATCACTTATACTTATTTCTTAAAGTTTTGCTTTTCACCAAAGCTTAAATTGTAAATTTCGTTTTTTTTTTTTTTTTTTTTTTTTACAACAATGAAATTTGTAACTTTTTTTGCGTTAAGACAATATATTAAGGATGGAAACTGTTTATTCCGTGTTTCAGGATTATTAATTTTAAATTCTGGAATAATAACGAATTATTGTTATGTGCACTGTTTATAAGAATATAGAATAATTAAAATATTTTCGTTTTTTGTTGTTAATTAGACATTTAATTTTTTTTTAAGCTCAGAAAATGCAATTAATTATATTAAATATTTCTAGAAAATGACGAATTTTAAACGAATATAAACTACTCTATAGATAAATATAAAAAAAAATATTTCAAAATTCAGTTTTTTTAGTATTTGATTTGATAACAATAAAAAAAAGTAAAATAATGGATATATATAAATATGTGTGTGTGTGTGTGTGTGTCTGTGTGTAACGAAAACTGGAATCCTGTCGCATTAAAGACTACGACATTGACGTTATATGATGATTTAGAAGTTGTATCAGTCGATGAGTGAAGGCTTTGGAATACATTTTTCGGTGAAAGTTTCCCCAGAAATAATTGAGACAAAATGTAAATTCAGCTCAGCATTTTATTTAAACATATTTCGGCGGCGCAGTTTCCACCAAGAATATTAGCCATCACTTCATAGTAGTAATTTAGGGATGAAAAAAATTGTAGATAATCGAATACGTGGACGGCGACCAGGAGGGGGGGGGGGGGGCGTATGAGAAATGGAAAACGACTAAAATCTGCTGAAACACAGTGAGCATCGGCTTTTTGTGCGTCAAGTGTAGGAATACAAATATAACGTAGGTCGCGCTCTCAACCAATTAATAATTCAGAATACCACGCCATGCAAATACTGCTGACATATCGAGTGGATGAATTTGAAGGTAAAAAGGATAACCCCGGAATATGCGCGTGAAAATAAATGAGAGGGAAAATAAAATGGTTTCTAAAAGAACATTCTATAAAGAAAAAAGAGCGGAAATGGAACATTTAATTTAAGAATACTAAAAGCGTAATATTTAAGTAATTTAGACAAGTGAGACATTAAATTAAAGGGAATTTAACAGTATTAACGATAGAGATTATTTAAGAATAAGGATTTAGTGAATAAAATGTAGTAAATTAGAGTAAGATAAGGAAATCGCGGAAATAGATTTAATAATGTAACACACACACACACACACACACATATATATATATATATATATATATTTGTTTTCAGGATAAAAATAGCATTAACGTCAAAAGGAAAAATTCCTTTACGGATATCATAGAAAAACGTCATTCCGCAGGGATTGTTGGAATTTTTCTTTTAGTCATGGAAAAATTTCTCTTTCTCTGCCTTTAGTCCTCACATAACAATATTTTACGATTTATTTCAATAAACAGACAAAGTATATTTTTGAAATGAAATAATTGAAATTTTCTTTTCTTTTCATGATTATTAACTTCTATACAGGCTACATACAGTGTTGCCAAATCTCGCGGGTTTTGTATTCAGAAAATTAGAAATCCCACCAGAAACATTTTTAATACTAATTTTTATATATTTTATTCAGGAAATATGTATCATCATAACAACCAACTATACAAACTCTTTGGGCAGAATATAGAATTTCCTAACTATAGTTTTATAAATGACGTATAAATGGGTCAGCAGCCAGTATAATGTTAATTTAAAATTCAGAGTGATGATAAAATCATCTAAATTTGGGTACTGCAACTAATTCTAAAATGTACAGTAATAAAAATGTTTGCTCTTTTTTTTTTTTTTTTTTTTTTTTTTTTTTAGGGGATTTCACTATAGTTTTTCCCAATGCTAGCTCTCTAAAACAATGAAAGAATGCAACTAATTATACTAAATATTTCTAAATCGATACCAGATTTTAAATATAAAATAAACTAATCTATTAAGAAATGAGCGAGATATCTAAGTTCACTTGTTTCATTTTCAGTCTTATCGTTTTCAGCATAAATATAATAGCAACATAACTAGCGAGAGTTACTGTACGAATACCAGAGAAAAGTATCAGACCGCAGGTGTTGCTTGAATATTTTGTTATCATTCAATGCATTCTGTTTCTCTTTCTTTAATCCGCATATAACAATATCTAACGATTTGTTTTAATAAATAGATAAAAAAAAGAGCATTTGAAATAAGATTGTTAACATTTATTTTTCTTTTTTTAAATGTTACAATTCACAGGAGATATTGAGTTGTTTGGATTCTTGAAAGCGTATTAAAGCATTACGTTTTAACTTTTTTTTTTTTTTTTTTTTTTTTTTTTTTTTTTTTTTTTTTTAAATAACAGATGTATTTTTTTAAATATATATAATTCAACAATAGATTTCGATAAGGACCTGTAGGGATTCTTAATTAATAATTTTGAAAGATTATTAAATATTGGATTATTTACAACATATTGTAATGAATATTAAGGAATAGTAAAAAAAAATAACAAACTATTTTTCTATTGAGCCATTCGAAGTTATGTTCCCTTTTTTTCAGTTAAAAAAAAAAAAAAAAAAAAAAAAAAAAAAAAAAAAAAAAATTAAATAATTTAAATATATACCAACATATTTAAACTAATAAATAAATTTTACAATATGTTTATTTATATTTACAGCATTTACTGTATCAAAGGTAAATTAATCTAAAATAATTTTATTTTTTTAAATATCCTCTTCCAAATAAATAATTATTAAAGGCAACTGTCTTCATAATTAGCTTACCAAAAATCAGAAAATGAAGCATTTGTAATATTTTTAGTAGCTTGATACATTCATGTTTTGTTATTTTTAGCCTTCATATGAAAAAATATTTTAACATTCATTTCAATGAATGTATAAATGAATAAAATTTTTAAACACTTACACATGTTTGTATAAAAGGTGCAGTTCCTTCAAAATTATATCGCATTATTGTTTGTTTTCTTTAAAGAATAAACAAACGTTGTCTTTAGAATTATTCAATTTTTAACGTAGATTGTATCGTTACGTTAGGCAAAAATATTTAACATTGAAGAGTGTCGTGTGTAGCTCTTAGGAATATTGAATAATAATTTTGACAAAGAAAATGTATCAATATAGACAAGAAAATACAAATGCTGGTAATTTCTTTCAATAATACAACAAATACACTAACGATAACACTTATCCGATCCATACTGTAGTTTTTCAGAAATATATATATATTTTTTTTTTTACGAATATTTTTCTTTTTTCTATATAGCAGTATATTATGTAACAAAAATAATACTTTTTTTTTTTTTTTTTTTTACAATATAATATGGTTCTTTAGTAAACAGAATATCCGTCATATAACAGCGTATTGCAGAATCGTTTATGATATTTATGAATTATGATAATCCAACGCAACAAATTCTTGCTTATACATTCGGCAAAATTAATACGAAATAAAATGCTACATAAAATAGTTCTTAAAATAATTCTTAAAATACACATTACTGTGTATTTTAAGAATATAACTAGTTCATTCTAATTAAATGGAAGTTTGTGTTTAGGAAACTTCTTTGATTTATATCATTTATCTGGTATCTAGAATGCAAGTATTTAATATTATAAAAAATAAACAACAGTTTAAAAAAATTACAAATATTCAATGTCTACATAAAAAATGTCAATTTGTCATAAATCCCAATTTTTGACGACTCGATAGGGAAAGCGGTATTATTATAAGTAAATTAAATTGAAATTACGAGCACAATTTTATGCAATCTATCTTTTAAACAAATTAATTAAACATGGTATTAATTTTATATGCGACACAAAATGAAAGTACATTTTTAGATTTATAGATTTTAGTTAAACACAAAGTGCGATACCTTATGACTAGTGTTGCCAGGTATACTGCGTAAATATTGGCTCCTAATGCTCTGTACACCAGTATTTTAAAATGATTTTCATCGTCTTATCTAATGGCTGAGTTATCTGCGATTAAAGATGGCGGAATAAACTGTAAGAAATGAGTGCTGTCTAGAGCATTTAAAGCCTTGATTTATGCGACAAACCTGGCAACACAAAACATACTAATCTGATCTTGTGATTAATCGATTTTAATTCCGCTTACTTTGCTCTGTGTAATTATTTGCAAAATGTGGGTACATTGTCACAGTCGTTTTTCAAGTCGATTATTTTTAAATTATACGTAAACATTATTATAAAAATGCATAAGAAACACAACCAGAATTGAACAAAGAAATGAACTACGGTTTCTAAGATAAATATAAAAAAATAATAATTTTCTAAGAAAATACTTGTAAACCATAATGTAAACCCTATTCCTTGATAAAAAACTGAAATTATGCAATATTTAGAAGTCGTGTAGATTAAAAAAAAAAAAATAAAAATAATAAAAAATATATAAAATAGAAAGCACACGTTGTTTCTACTCTATTAATCGTTGTATTAATAAATGAAAAAAAAAAGTGTAAACATACGTTCAAAGGTGATCTTCGAAATTATGCAGACGAAAAAAGTGACTTTGGTTAATCTATTTGAGAATTCGTAAATTGTTTTTTTTCTAATTATCCATTATTTATTTATTATTATTATTATTATTATTATTATTTTATACCACCACACTTTTTAACACACATTTAGACATTCATGTTACACTTAAAATATGATGATAAAAAATATGTAATGAAAATATATCTTCTGATTCTTTTTTTATTTACTGTGTCAAAATGCAACGCCACCAGCCATTAAAAAAACTTATGTTATTATAAATTGTATAAAAAGAAACGAAATAGTTCTGTCATTCTTATTAATACACTGACACCTCAGAATAGACACTTTTAAACTCGTACACTTTGAAACCACGAAATTCGTTTGCTATTCGTAGAGGACTGTTTTTAAAAGGTATAAATCAGTACAAATATGGAAGCGTAGGAGATGAGGAAATTGCTTTGTATATAGATGTGACCAAGTTTCGGGGGTATCTCTTAATGAGATTCTGTTGTATATTGATTGTGATGAGGTATACATAATTTAAATTTAAAAAACATCTTATCCTCAAGTCCGAATGTTCAGTTAAGCGCATTAGTAATGTTAATAGCATAAAAAAAAATTTTGTTCCTGTTCTCAATTCATTAAATAAAATGGGTCTAAAATTTAAAATATTATCAAATGATTTTAGACAAGAAAAACGGATTACAAACAAAATATTTCTAACGCATTTCTAAACCTATAACGTAATTTGTATCAGCGAAATCTTGTTTTCTAGAAACATTAACTTTATGCAAATGGCATTTCTTTTGCATTATTTTAAAGAATATTCAAACATTAAAATATGCATTCATAAAATTCTACTTCATTATTGCGAACAGAAAATGAAAATTACGTTTCATGTCCTGTAAATCCTCGTTGAAACTAATAAATTAACCAGAAGTGACTTTTAACTCTTCTGTAAGCGAACTAAAATTTGGAATATTTGTATATGGTTTTAATCATTTTAAACTCTATCTGTAAGTCTATAATAATAAGATAATTTTTAACTGTTTTAATATTTTAATGGGGTTATTTATAGAAATGCAATGTATTTGAAAAAGAGTTATTGTACTCTTTTCACATGTATTTTCATATGTCGGGGATACACTAAAGATTACAATAAGCTCGAGATACTTTCATTACGGAAAATTGACAATTACATTTACTGACCTGGTCAGGACGTGTTCAAAGATTGGGAAAAAAAAAAACTAGCTTCTACTGACGTCAGGAGCGTTTGGCTCCATCCAAAGTCAAGAGCAAACAGAGAGGACCGTAAATTCACAAGAAGATTATCCCACATTTTCATAGCTGGGAAATATGAACCGACATACGATGATGTAAAAAAAAAAAAAAAAAAAAAAAAAAAAAAAAAAATATGAAGACATTCTTGGAGTTTTTCGAAATATTCGATCCAGATCTTTAATAGAAAAACGTAGCTCACGGTTCAACTTGTCGATCGATTATATTTTACTTCTACAAGGTTCCTTTGCGAAAATACTGAACCCGACGTGATAACTACCCTTAGACTCGGGCGGTGCTACTCATCGAAATATATGATGTTTAAGGAAGAAAAATCAGATAATCTGTTTTATGTGAATGCTGTGTGTTGTGAACAAGTGTTTCGACTTTTACATCTACAAGAAATATCTGACATCCGTCCCTATACGACTGAAAAATTATATGTTAAGACTCAAGTATTTTTAGTTTATTTCCCTGTTCAACTACAAATTGATTTACGTTTAATTTATTTCTTATATTTTCCTGAGTGGTTTTCGGGCTATTATAAGAATTTAGCGTAACATTCAATGATGAATTTCGAAGTTAAAAATGTTTTTGCAACGAGCAATTTTAAAGAAAATAAAATCTTAAATATTTTCATCGTTGAAAATTTATGCATCTAATGAGAAACGTTTATGTATATATATATTATTTAAATATGATTTTATTAACATAATTTTGGCTTTATTATTTAATGTATTTATTTATAGTTTTTTAGATCAATATATTGTGTTTTAGGGTTTTAATTCCTGCAAATTTAATTTTAATATAAGTTAATTTTTAAAATTTTAGCGATCTCATCAATTGGACCTTCACCGAAAAACGATTCAGAACTAGATTGCAACATTTATTGATGTGTTGTTTAATTGTTTTACAAGTCACGATCAGAGAATGTACGATCAAAATGTAGTAGCAAGCACTCATGTGAATGGTTTGAGACTTAGAGATTATCCAGCTAGTTATCTTCGATATGCTCATATCATCCCGATTGTTACATGGCAGAAACTGAAAAACGAAGATAAAGTAGTTGGCGTAACCGGGCCATGATTTTACATTGTAACCCTGAAGCTTCTCACAATTCAGCTTCAAAAAGCTAATATTCATTTGAATTAAAGTCTGAACTTCTGTAAATGTGTTCAGCTAGGTTCCCTCTATCAGACAGAAATGCTCAAAATTACATTTTAATATTTAAAAATATAAAAACATGCATATTTCATCTTTCTTTCCTCATGGGTCCAGTTGCCCCACAATATGATGTAGCTGGACTAAGGGGGTCTATGTTCCACACGCGTTTAATTTTTTTCATGTCGGATATCAGGTCCTGTTTGAAAAAGTGTAAACAACTTTAAAAAAAATTAAACCAGACAGATCATTTAAATTATATGTCAATAAACAGCGTTGTAGGTTAAACCTTTGTAGTCAATGTGTCTAAAAAAAGCACTAAAAGTGAAAATATTAGGTTTATTTATACCAAAAACATAAAATGTAAGTAAGTACTTATGTACTTTAGTATAGATAATAAGTATAAAAGTCACATGGGTATTTTTAGGAAAAAAATAGCAAGGTAAATCTATGAACAAACGGCTACGTAAGTATTTAAGTATTTTATCTTTATCCAGGGGCGCATTATATAGGGAAAATTTTATTGTTCCTACCAGAACCATTAATGTGTTACCTTCATGATCATTTTATTTAACATATTCTAAAGAAAGGTACGATGAAGATATTATTTTCAAAATAGTGGTAGGAACGATAAAAGTTTCCCTATAGAATGCGACCCCTGTGTATCGTACAATTTCAAGGTCTGTCTATATCTCGCTTTCAGGGGCAAGGTACTTGCATTCGTAAAATGTTGAAATAATTTAATGACACCAATATTTACAAGAGAATCTGTCTGAAAACAAGTAAAAGTATATTTTCGCGTACTTAATAAATGTGTAATTTTTATTATAGAATTCGGGTGCCAATGTGGCAATTAAGAATTAATATTAAGTGATGCCATAACGGCATTACCGCCTCTCAAGGGGTCAAGCAATTTGGTTTGATACCACTCAATATGCTTTTTTAAAATTTCATTACGTAATTTTAATAAGGTATTCTATCATTTTCTTTATTGTGTGCAAAAAACAATGGAGAAAGTTACTTCCCGTAGTAAGAGAAACTAAAAAAAAATATTTATAAGTATTGTGGTAACTGGATCCAGCATTGTCCAGTTATCCCGGATACATGTCCCAGTTACCCCATTCTTGAAACATTTATGGGGTAACTGGGACACCAGGCTTACATTTGAAACATGAAGTAAATATGTATAGATACCTAATAATATTAATGCAGTTATATGTCTAATCTTTAAAAAAAAAAGAAAAGTACTTACAGTATTTTAATAAAAAGCCGAGGAAGTTCAACCATACTGACGTTGTTTTTAAAAAAAAGAAACGTAAATTTTTGACAACCTATCACAGCAAACTGAGAGTTATGATTGAGTTGATACACGTTCTTTTAGGAAGTAGAGATTAAGGGGCATTGTTCACAAAAGCTAAAACTTAAAAAACACCAACAGTTTTTTTATAAAATAGCCTATGACCCAGTTACCTCGTGGTTCCAGTTACCCTAACCAGCTTTATACTGCATTAATGCAAGTTACATATATATCGCTTTTTAAAAAAGTGATTCAGTATTTTTCCAGTACAATGAATGTCATTTCACAGCAAACTAGTATACCGAGGCTTACAAAATATTTGAAATCATTGAGAACTTTTGAAATGAAACGTAACGATATGAATTGTTTCTATCTAGTTTATTTATATTAATAATTATACCTAGATCTGTTATTTATTTCAAGATTTAAGAAAAACGAAAGTAACAAGAACGATTTTCTAACAAAATATATTCCAAGTACATTAACAATATTAGAATGCGAAGCATTATACGTTAAAAAAAATATATATAAATATTAAAAAAAAATCATAAACATAAATAATGTTTATCTATTTAAATTACTTAAAATAAGAAAAATAACTTGCTTAACATATAATAACATTTTGCTAAAAAAAAATCAGTATATGCTTATCCAAACATTAAGGGTAATATATTCAGAATGAAGCGATGATTATCTCAAAAAGTTTTAGGATAGCAGGTGTTACTTGAATATTAAGTTATGTTTGAATTCTTTTTTGCTGCATTTTCTTCAGCTAAAAAAAAAAAAAAAAAAAAAAAAAAAAAACAGTTTAGTGGTCCAATTCATTGTAAAACTATAAATAAAAATATATTTCGATGTAATACTTTAAAATATGTCTTTGAAATCGCGAGTTTGATCTATAATAAAAAAGAAAAATGTATCATCATTGGATTTTACATCATGCGCATTTCATTGTTTTGCATTATCTGTTATTATGCAATATATAAAACAATAAGGTTACAGGGAAAAACTTCTTTCAAGTAAAAATATTTGAAAAACACTTTGGTTAATACATTAAAAATCATATTTATAAGAGCAGTCATGTTTTTAGCAAACTTTCCTAAAATGAATTAAATTGTGACTATTATGTTAAATTTATGCAAGCATCTGAATATAGAAATTTTGTTGGGATACTATTTTATATTAAAAACAAACTAGTGAATGATATAAAAAGATATAAAAATTTTCCATGAATTTATCAATTCATGATTATAAGGAATTTTTTAATTGTCTGAGCGAAGCGAAGGCTAATACTCAGCGAAATATTACTGTCCGGACACATTACTACTACGATGGATATTAACGCCATGTCCTACTAAAAACAAAGCCTAATAAAAACCTTTCGTCAAGCATAACTCAAAAAATATTTATCGGATTTTGTTTCTGATTGCACCAGAAGGTACCTATGAGAGTCGCCTACTGAATGCACCTACTATGAAAAATAAGTTCCAAACCGTTTAAAAATTATGTAGAAACAAGTGGGTAAGTGTGATCATACATCGCACAAATGGTTTCGTTTAATATTCCTTTCAAAACACTTTCTTTCAAAACGTCCAGTACATTTATCGCCATGGAATACCTTCTAAATTTTGGCAAACACATCCTAAACTATGTTAAAGTTTCAAACATATTCGCTTTGTTATATTTCCTAATTTTGTTTGCCCCCCAAAAAAATGCTACGATATATCACATGACGGGTATCTGCTAAATTTAGAAAAGTGCCCCCCTTGCGGGGGAGTGGGCAGATGGTCACCATGATTTTTGACGCGGCCTGATTTTAAAAATTTATGTTATGTTTTATAAGCCATATTAAAGTTTCAAACAGATCGTCCAGTTATATTTCCTAATTTTGTTCGCGCACCTCCCTCAAACCCCCCCCCCCTCCTCGAAATGCAACGCACCCTTCTTCTTTATAATTTATTATCGTGTGTTATAAAGTATCTTAAAGTTTAAAACAGATTGAATTGTTAGATTTCCTACTTTAAATGAAATCGCGGTCTGTTAATTCCACATTCCACCACCAGGGAGCGCACTGTATTCATAACAAAAGCGTATCTGAACGAAACTCCTTTACACTACCCATTAGTAGATATGTTACTCGAGGGAATGGTGGTCTTCAGCAAAAATTTAAGATAATTGTTGAAATTACTATTCGGAAATAGTGGTAATTTAACTTTTGACATATTTATATTTAATAAGTATAAGTAGCATGTATCTGAGGACTCCATCAAAAAACGCTCCTGAAACGGTATGAAACAAAAAAGAAATATTTTGCCCCTCCCCCCACCTTCCCGAAATTTCACGCGCAATTTTTTCTAAACTTTTTCTAATGTGTTATAAACTATCGTAAAATTTCAAACAGATCGCCTTGTTATATTTCCTAATTTTAACAAAAATGTTAGTTCCACATTCCACCACCAGGGAGCGCACTATATTGTTAACAAAACTGTATCGAAAGGAAACTCCGTTAAACAACCTATAAGTAGATATGTTACTCGGGGTGGTGACGGTCTTAATAAGAAATTAAGATATTTGCTGAAATTACTATTAGGAAATAGTGGTAACTAAACTTTAGACAATTTTATATTAAATAAGTAGCATATATCTCAGGACTCCCTCAAAAAGTCACCTAAAGCGGTCAGAAACGCTAATTTTTTAAATAGAAATCTAGCGTCCCCCCCCCTCCCCGCTCCCCGGAATTTCGCGTGTCATTCTTTCTTACACTTTATCTTATGTGTTATAAAATATCTTAAAGTTTCAAACAGATCGACTTGTTAGATTTCCTAATTTTAACAAAATCGCGTTATGTTAGTTCCACATTCCACCACCAGGGAATGCACTCTGTTCTTAACAAAAGCATATCTGAACGAAACTCCTTTACGCAATCTTTCCATAGATAGATGGGTCGGGATGGTGGCGGTCTTAAACAAGAATTTAAAATATTTGCTGCGGTAACAAACGCTAAGATTTTAAAAATAATTCTAGCTCCCCCCCCCCCCTCCTCGAAATATCACACTCCATTCTTTTTTACACTTTTTTCTATGTGTTATAAACTATCTTAAAGTTTCAAACAGACTGAGTGGCGGTCTTAACCAATAATTCAAAATATTTCCTGAAATTACTATTAGAAAATAGTGGTATGAAGTAAACTTTCTGATGATGAATGAGTTATACTTATCTCATATCGCTGTTCAAAAAGCCCAGGCAAATTATTAGATTTCCTAATTTAAGTTAATTCGTGGTTAAATAAGCGCGTCTCTTCATTTTAATCGACGCATTTGATAGCAATAAACCGATTAATTAAATAATAATTAATATTTCAGCTTGTAATTAAGATAGGACTTAGATATGGGTATCAATGAAATCAGCGAGAAATTTGACATCGGGATGCCAAAAAATTTAATATTTAAAAAGTTAAAATTTCGTATTAAAATATGCTATTATGGAAAACCGCAGCGTCGTCATGTCTACCTGCTTTCCCGCCGAATTGAAATCTTTTTATTTCCTTGTCTTTCCAATTAAAGAAATTAAATTTTTATCGATCGATTTTTAGTGGATATTTTAACTTAAACACTTCGCAGAAATGTGAACTTTATACCAAATGAAAGTAGATTTTTTTCTGCGTCTGTCTATTCCATTTACAAATTTCTCGGACCAATATTTTCTGATATACGATTTCGCTTTAAAATCTCCACTTCATTTTTCGGCTTAATTTCCTCCGTGGTAACCGTGCATTCGGCTGATTTTACTGGCAACCCTTAGGAAAAACACTGATGATTTCGAGAAAGTCCGTTTGAATTTGCGTTAAAAATGTGGATTGGTTAATTTTAGAAGTTAATTAGCCCGTAAATCGGTTAATTACCAACTTTTTCAAAATTTTATGATTTGTTGTTTGATGTGAGGTGTTCAGCTATAAGTACCCAAAATTTCAAGTTTCTAACATGTATAGTTTCTGAGAACGGGCTCTGTGACGGACAGACGGACAGACAGACAGACAGACAGACAAAGGAGCGAGACGAATAGGGTTTCGTGAGATGAACGAAACCCTAAAAAATGATAAAAAAGCACAATTTATCTGCATACGTCACAGAAATTTGGTGTGCGTCACTTTCACCGGTGGATGTTTTCGTAGACAACTGGTTTGAACACATGGAGCAAATAAAAATGCAGCAGACGTTTTTAACATGAGCAAATAGCTGTCTATCATGCAGCATGCAATTTTCTTGTAAAGGATGATATTATTATGCAGTAAAACCTCCATAACGGACACACCCGATTAGTGGACATCTCTATTCAGTGGGCATTTTTTCGATTACCGACCCTTAAATAACTGTACATTTTTTACTCTCAGTAGCGGACACCTCCAAATAGAGGACAAATTCTGCCCTCACGAGGTGTTAGCTATTCAGAGGTTTTACTGGTAAAACCTCCATAGCGGACACACCCGATTAGTGGATACCTCTATTTAGCGGACATTTTTTCGATTACCAACTCTTAAATAACTGTACATGTTTTACTCTCAGTAGCAGTCACCTCTAAATAGAGGTCAAATTCTGCATTCTGGGGGTGTCTGCTATTCAGAGGTTTTATTGTATATAATTTTGATAGTTATTTTACAGGGCCACGCAGAAGAATAAGAATATATGAAACAAATATAAACTAAATTCGGGATTGGTAGATCGCTGATGGTAATGTAATTTTAGGATGTTGTTACAGTCATCCGCAGCATGTTTTTAGAGTTTCGTTCATCTAACGAAACACTACCTGTCACACTCCTTTGTCTGTCTGTCTGTCCATCTGTCACAGAGCCCGTTCTCAGAAACTATATATGTTGGAGACTTGAAAATTTGGATACTTATAGCTGAACACCACACATCAAACGGCAAATAATAAAATTTTGAAAAAGTCTAATATTTAACCTTCTGGACTCTAACTTGTGTATTTTAAACAATATTTTTAACTCAGCCCCTAATTAACCCATTCGCGGTTAAGCTGTGTCCATTTTTTTGGTTCGGAGATGGTTTCACAGGGAGAAGCTTTGTGTGTTTATAAATGGTTAAAGATTTAGTTTTCAAAACGTTTAGCAATGTATCTGCGAAAACTGCTTTCCCCCTCCAGTATTTCCTAGCAAACAATAACCTACTGAAAGCCTTTGTGTGTACTTCCAAAGGATAGGCCTTCCCACATTCATGATTGATTACCACCCCTACCCCTGAACTAATCCCTTTTCAAAGAACGAATTCTGCTAAAGAGGTAAGTTTCTGTTAGCAGTGAAATAAGCAAAGGAAATATTTTTCTGAGACGATTTTTAAAAGTTTAACGATTTTTAAAAGTTTTTTTTTCGGGGGGCGGGGGGGTGAGGGGCGAATATCCCGCATACTCCTACCCCCTTAGCGAGGGTCCTGGATGTATGGAGTATACTTCCTCCTGCATTTTACTGGAGTAAAATTATGAAAATTGAATTAATAAATTAAAATTAAAATTCAATTGAATTATAATTGATACAAAATTCAATTAGAAAATGCCTGTTTTAAAATCTCATTTTTCTCCCTCATATCAAGAAAATATATACATATAATTCCAAACCGATCGGGGTGGGGAGATTAGAACACACTACACACACACATTTTGTTGCGCTTATGCATATAGTGCTAGGAGCACGACCGCGGGAGGGATACATATTTAAGTTTCTGTGCAATGATGCACAGGTATTTCTGTGGGAAAAAAAGCCGCATGATTATTTGTAGGCTATACTTAAGTTTTTAAATTATAACTCAATATACACTGGTGTCCAAAATTAAGGACCAGTCACAAAATGCTAATTTTTAAGTAAGCGAATACTCAAAAAGAAATAATATAATTTAAATAATTACTATCTCTACAGCACAACTAGTCCATATAGCATCTCATTCATGTCACACATGATCACAAATGTCACAGTCACTACGGTGAAACAAAAAATACGAAATTCCACAAGTCTCATTATGAGTTTCAAATGATCCCTATATGTGACTTCACTGAGACGTCAATGTGACTGCTGGTTTGTGACGAGTCACAAGGTGACTTTACAATGTAGTTACATTGTGACTCTGATGTGACTGTCATTTTTAGACTCAATTTCAAAGTCATCATGAACGTGGCATTATGATAAGTCACCAAATAATATCACATTATAGTCACATGGGGACTTTTCACAAAAGAGCAGAATGGTGACTTCACAGTAGTCTCTCTGTCACCTGAAAGTCATCATGTGACTTTAATGTGACATTATTTGGATACTTATCACAACGTAGCTTTCACGATTACTTTGAAATTGTGTCTGCAGATGACAGTCACATGAGAATCACAATGTAACTACATTGTAAAGTCACATCGTGACTCGTCACAAAGCAGCAGTCACAGTGACGTCTCAGTGGAGTGACATATAGTGATTATTTGAGACTCATAATGAGATGTATGGAATTTCATATTTTTCTGCTTCACCGTAGTGACTGTGACACTTGTGACCATGTGTGACATGAATGAAATGTTATATGGACTAGCTGTGCTGTAGAGATAGTAATTATTCGAATTATATTATTTCCATTTAGGTATTCGCGTATTTGTAATTGGTCCTTAATTTTGGACACCAGTGTATTCTTACACGTTTGTATAAATATTTAATTATGAATCTAGAAAGAAGTCGCCATTAAAAGCTATTTCTATAATTCAGCATTTTCGCCATATATATTATTAAATTTTGATTTGTTAAAAATTGATGAATTTGTTAAATCATGGATCAAATGTTATAATTTGCCATTTTGACGAATATAGATAAAAATGCCGAAGGTCAAAAAGTCAATGGTAAAAAGGCAGCAGAAAAAATAGTAGTAATATTTATAAACGAGTGCAATCGGAATTATTTAAAAGATAAATACGTTAAGGTCGAAAGAACTCTTTAAAACACCATTTTGTTAGTCTTGCTGCTGTTTTCAAAGTAGTTCTCTGCGCCTGATGAAGAAAGACTAGTTCGTTCGAAGAACTTTGCGCTTCTATTAAAATATTTATGGTGTTTTAAAAAATTGTTTTTATCTTATCATTAGACACCAACGTATTTAATTATTTAATAAATACATTACTCCACAGTTTTAAGTAAAGCATGTGCTAAGCACATTGAAAGTAACATGTACATATCATTATACTAAAGCATACAAATAAATAGGTATTGTGTATTGAAGATGTATTCGCTCATTGGACATGTCCGCTATTTGTTAGGGAGTCCCTGAAAGTTATGAGTGGGGTTGGTTGGTTGGTTGTATTTATGACGGCCAATTATCTGCACGAGGGATATAGGCCCAGGGGGAGTGCCCTTCGTGGTGGCCTAAGGGAACCTAACCCGCATTAACGCTTGGAAATCCAAGGTTCGAAGAAAACCACGAAAACTCCGAACGATTAGGCCGACGAGCGCGATTGGGCTCGAACCCAGCACCTCCCGTCTACCAGCTTCGAGGGCAGAACCTCTCAGCCACTTGTGGGGCTATGATTGGGGAAGGTGAGGGGGGCTTCAGTTTTCAAAAGAAAATACAAACTGTAGATTCTTCCAACTCGCTACATCTATCACTGATGTATAAGGACAGCAACTTACATGTATTTATAGAAACTTTGACCAATAGTTGCTTGAGGGGAATGAGAAGATGTGATACATGAAATTAACAAAAGCAAAATTTTACATACAGATCTTTTGAAGAAGCTGAAAAAAAATCAAATTTGAAATGTTCGCATTATTTACAAAGTACGGGTTGAGGGAGGGGGGGGGGCAGAGTTAAGGCGGTTAACAGAAAATGTGCCTCAGTTTTTTTTTAAGATTTGGTACAAGAAAACATAATTTAAGCAACACGCAGTCAGTGCTCGAAATATTCCGGAGCAAACCGGAATGATATTCTGATTCGTGGAATTATGACAAATATTGTTCCGGTTCGTGATTGATATTTCCGCTCCAACGTTCATCGAAAAAAAAAATGGATAGAATGTTCGGCGATACACTTAACATCACTGTGATAAACACCACACACCACCCATACCACGGCCATGAAGCTATTGTGATAGTTTCTCACCAAATGAACGGCTCACGACACAAATGAGTATTAAATTTTAGTGACCAAATAAATGTGATAGACCACACATCTAAGCTTTTTAAATGTCATCTTTAACGAAGATGGAAGCAGATAAAATTTAGGCCGTACTGGAGACAGTATCGTAGCAATTTAAAAATCATATGGGGGAGGGGGGGGGGTGCTCAAATAGTTTTTAACTCAGTATGCTCGAAATAACTACGAAACTGATAAAACCAATTAATGATAAAGCACCTTATTAATAAGTAATTATATAGATTAATTAATTATTTAATTTCATTCATAATTAAAAATGTGTATGCGAAATACTTCAAAGTAAACATTATGGAATAAATTAAATTTTACAATTTTGTGAAATTGACAGTAGAGTTCGAAAGAAATATTTCTATAAAAAAGAATCAAAATGCACTTGCAAATTTTGCCATCATAACACAAAGTAGTGCGCTTCGCTCACATTGTGTTCAAAATAGATTCGGCATCTACTTGTATTTCTCCGCAATTGTTTTTTCCGCGATTCTTTGTGAAAATTCGTGTTTTTCGCGATCCTTTGACGAAATTTGCCTTTTTTCAATCATCTGACGAAATTCGCGCTGTTTAGAGATCCTTTGACGAAGTATGCGTGTTTTCGCAATTCTTTAACGAAATTAGAGATTTTTTTTCGTTATTCTTTGACGAAATTGGGGATTTTTTTCTGCGAACGATTGACAAAATTCATTTTTTTTCTTCGACCACTTGTCGAAATTTGCGATATATTTTATGTCTAAATTTTCGGACTAATGGCCGATTTTTTTAAATTTTCGGAACCGAAAGCCTTAAATTGTCGGAAAATTCGGAACAGATCTCCTGACTTTATTTCAAATGGGGGAGGGGGGGGTTGAGCCCCCTGAGCCCGTCCCTTTCCTACACCACTGCCGGAGACAATATGTAGCTTATTGCGTTATCTGTAACTTTTTTTCTTTATTATTTAGAATCTTGAATGCATTTTAAAAATTACCTTTGCATGGTTAGAATTGAAATTGTCTATGCTTTCAAAAAAAGAAAAAAAAAATTAGAAAACAGGAATTTTGCTTTTTCAGGATATAGTGTTGGACCCGATGAAAAAAATAATATATTTATATAAATAAAGATACAATAGAGTCCCGCTTACCGAGTTAATATGGCCTAAGCTAACCTCGGATAAGCAAAAAACTCGGATTAACCGGATTTACACAAATCGTCAGCCACTAAAGAGGTGAAATGTAAAATTTCACTTAATTCATTAATTAGTTCTAGTTTTTTTCAATCGAACTTATACCTTTGGAATAGATAATTTTCGTCTGATGGACAGATGGCTTCCATTGTTATGAAATAACTATTATAAATGAAGTGTTAGGTGAAGATGAAAGAGCAGTCGTAAAAACTCTGATTTTCTGGCCAGAATGGAGAAAAAATGGTAAAAAAAATTATGGACATTTTTTTTCCTATTCTGATCAGAAAATCAGAGTTCTAACTTTTTATGGCTGCACTTTCATCTTTACCTAACACTTCATTTATAATAGCTGTTTTATAATAACGGAAACCATCAGTCCATCAGAACAAAATAACTCGGTTAAAGCGAAAACCCGGTTAAGCGGAACTCTACTGTAGTACAAAACATATTTCAGTTGTAAGACTTAAAACACACGCTTTTATTTTATATAAAAGGACGTCATTTGCATCCTCTGAAGAATTCTTCATTTACCATGTTAACAACATCTATAGAAAAGTATTCATATGACGTCACTAACGCTAAATAATACCCCCCCCCACCCCCCCAAAAAAACAAACTCGACCAAAAAAAAAAAAAAAAATCGGCTGTCTAATGATTCACATGGCTTCATTTGTTTGTAATATAGATAATTAAATTAAATTTAGTTTATAATAGCTCCATGTTTTAGCAGAAATCATTCATTTTTTTCAAATTACACGTATTTTAATCATTTTTTCAGTTTTTATGAGAAAATGGCAACAAAAAGATATAATTGCTATTTTTCCACTATTATTCCTTCATTTTCGACAGAAATGGAATACTTGAGTTGCCAAAATTAAACAAATGGTGGAAAAAACCTCAAAAAAAATTAATAATTTAAAAATAAATGGGGATGCAGTTTTCAAACAAATTGCAATAAAAAGTACATTTTTTTCGAATACGACGGTATAAAAAGTGAAAATGTGCGATGCTTAGAAATTTAAAAAATGCTGTAGTGTATTTAACAGTACAATGATACATCTGCTTTGTTTTACGGCTAGCTTATACAACGCAACGTTATTTTTTGGAGACGACATAAAATAAACTGAGAGGAAGAAATAGCATTCCGGGGCTAAAAATAAGCCAACAATAATTTTGAAATGGTGTTCCTTTTCGTGAAATTTTCCGGTCCTGCATGAAGCAAAAATAAAAATGTTTTTCCAAAGGTGCTTTGATATAAAATTTGGAATCTAAAACTTATTGGTTAGAATTGTTTGGGGTAAGAAAATGTGGATGTTCAGCAAAGCAATGGAAAATTTCCAGATAAAATTAAAAGGTAATTTGTAAATATAAAAGCATGACACTTGCAGGCATGACCATTTAAATAATTTAAAATCAAGTAGATTTTTGTTTTTTCTATTTTTCAAGATATGAATTACATTTTAAGTTATAAGTGGTCGTTTTCCTATTATGACTTTTGTTTGGCTGTCGAGTACAAAAAATCGATTCTAATCGCCAATTTTGACAGCATTTTCTAAAAATTATTTATCGAAAAATAGAAAAAAATGTTCAACTTAATTCTTTCTGAATAAGAGCACCTGCCAATTTCATGTGTTTACGAAAAGACATGAATTCAGGAATATGTCAAAAAATAGTCACTTTAGATTCCAACATGATTGAAAAGATTGAGAAGTGCGATTTCTGCCTGGGCAAATGGGTCATTTGCCCAAACAACCATAATTTAAGGTCCCAAACTTAGAAGCAGTTACAGTTTTAATAGGTATACTTTTTTCTTTTTTACTTTATTCAAAAGTATACTTAAGAGCCATATCTTAAAAAAAAAATCCTATCTCCATTATTAAATTTGTTTTAATCATACTGTTGTGTGTTGTGTGTTAGGGGGGGGGGTGTAAATTAATAGTTAATTTTTCGTGGTTAAACTATTGATTTTTCCAGCATTTGAACATTAAAAAGTCCTTCCGGCCAGTGCCGGGAGGAAGATGTAGCTTTCAAATTCCTTATTTTAAAAAAGCCAACTTATATTATTCAAACACACGAAGCTCAATTTAGTGGAAACCGAATATAGGAGATTCAATACTAATTTTTATCAATACTAAATCATTATGAATGAGAATTTCGCGAAATTAGTCAGCTTTATCCAAGCTGCTTTTATTTAAAGTAACTTATATTTGGCTGAGATGTTGATGTATACTATCCACATGCCTTCTTATATGGAAAAAGTCCTTCCGGCCAGTTCCGGGAGGAAGAGGTAGCTTTCATAATCCTTATTTAAAAAAAGCAAACTTATATCATGCAAACACACGAAGCTCAATTTAGTGGAAACCGAATATAGGAGATTCAATACTAATTTTTATCAATATAATGAATGAGAATTTCGCGAAATTAGTCAGCTTTATCCAAGCTGCTTTTCTTTAAAGTATCTTATATTTGGCTGCCAAATTCGGCAATTTCTTAAAGTGCCTGTCATTTTAAGACAACATGGTGGATGAGGCTAAGCAGTGAACTTGGTCGAGACCTTAGTAATTGCTGTGCACATGCTCACTCACATCGGAATCGGTTAATATATAGGAGTGCTGTCGCATGCAAAAAATCAGATTTTTCAAAATGTCACCCACAATAGAAATTGAAACTGCTATATCTGAGCCATTTTTTAAGGTAAAGACAAACAAAAAATGCTCCTGAATCCTTATATCAAGATCAAATACTTAAGAAAGAAACCTTTTTCAATTTCTAATTTTTGTGCACCTCACTTTAAATATATATATATTTTTTAATTTAATGGCCGCCATTTTGAAACAAGATGGCTGATGAATCTGGCCAGCGAACTTGGTCGAGGTGTTGATGTATACTATCCACATGCCTTCTTACATCGAAATAGGCAAATACGTGTGTTATCGCGTGACAAATACAAGATCGTTTCAAAATGTTAGCCATGCTAGAAATTCAAAGTGCTATAAATCAACCATTTTTTAAGATATCAACAAAAGAACAAATTTCCAGAAACAAAAACTGCTCCGGAATCTTTGTATCAAGGCCAAACACATAAAAAAAATCTTTTTCATTTTCCAATTTTTTAATACCTCATTTTGAATTTTAAATTTAATTTTTTTTAAATGGCAACCCTTTTGAAACAAGATGGCGAATGAAGCTGGCCAACGAACTCGGTCGAGACATTGGTATGTACTATGAACAGACCAAGTTACATCCAAATAGGTTCATAAATACGCCTGTTATCGCGTGACAGAAATCAGGTCGTTTTAAAATGTCAGCCACAAGAGAAATTCAAAATGCTATTACTCAGCCATTTTTTTTTTTAGATATAGAAGAAAGAAAAACTGTTCCGAAATCTTTGTATTAAGATCAAACACATACAAAAAAAATGTTTTTCATTTTCCAATTTTTTGGTCTCTCATTTAAATTTTTTTATTTTTTTAAATGGCCGCCATTTTGAAACAAGATGGCGGATGAAGCTGGCCAACGAACTCGGTCGAGATATTTGTATGTACTATGTACACACCAAGGTACATCCAAGTCGGTTCATAAATACGCCTGTTATTACGTGAGAAAAATCAGGACGTTTCAAAATGTCAGCCACGCTAGAAATTCAAAATGCTAACTCAGCCATTTCTTAAGATATAGACGAAACAAAAACTGCTCCCGAATCTTTTTATCAAGGTTAAACACATAAGAAGAAAATATTTTTTCAATTTTCAATTTTTGGTACCACATTTCAAATTTAAATTTTTCTTAAAAATTTAAATGGCCGCCATTTTTAAACAAGATGGCGGGTTAAGCTGGCCAACGAACCCGGTCGAGACATTGGTATGTACTACGTATAAACGAAGTTACATCCAAATCGGTTCATAAATACGCCTTTTATCGCGTGACAAAATTCAGGACGTTTCAAAATGTCAGCCACGCTAGAAATTCAAAATGCTATAACTCAGCCATTTTTTAAGATATAGACGAAACAAAAACTGCTCCGAAATCTTTGTATAAAGGTCAGATACATAAGAAAAAAATATTTTTCCATTTTCAATTTTTTGGTACCACATTTCAAATTTTAAATTTTTAAAAAAATTTCAAATGGCCGCCATTTTGAAACAAAACGGCGGATGAAGCTGGCCAACGAACTCGGTCGAGAGATTAGTATGTACTATGTACACACCGAATTACATCCAAATCGGTTCATAAATACGCCTTTTATCGCGTGACAAAATTCAGGACGTTTCAAAATGTCAGCCACGCTAGAAATTCAAAATGCTATAACTCAGCCATTTTTTAAGATATAGACGAAACAAAAACTGCTCCGGAATCTTTGTATAAAGGTCAAATACATAAGAAAAAAATATTTTTCCATTTTTAATTTTTTGGTACAACATTTCAAGTTTTAAATTTTTTTTAAAATTTTAAATGGCCGCCATTTTGAAACAAAACGGCGGATGAAGCTGGCCAACGAACTCGGTCGAGACATTGGTATGTACTATGTACACACCGAATTACATCGAAATCGGTTCATAATTACGGGAGTTACAGTGTGACATAGGTCAGATATATATATATCAATTTTGAACGGAGGGTGGTTTCGGGATCTGGGGGTCATGATCGATGAAAATATACCAAAATTTTTTGAAATCGCTTTCCTCCGAACGGCTGCAATAGGTAGCTTTTTTGTAAAGAAAGCTACCTAATAGGCGAATACGTGTGTTATCGCATGACAAATACAAGATCGTTTCAAAATGTTAGCCATACTAGAAATTCAAAGTGCTATAACTCAACCATTTTTTAAGACATAAACAAAAGAACAAATTTTCAGAAACAAAATCTGCTCCGGAATCTTTGTATCAAGGCCAAACACATAAAAAAATGTTTTTCATTTTCCAATTTTTTAATACCTCATTTTAAATTTTAAATTTAATTTTTTTTAATGGCAACCCTTTTGAAACAAGATGGCGAATGAAGCTGGCCAACGAACTCGGTCGAGACATTGGTATGTACTATGTACAGACCAAGTAACATCCAAATCGGTTCATAAATACGCTTGTTATCGCGTGACAGAAATCAGGACGTTTTAAAATGTCAGCCACAATAGAAATTCAAAATGCTATAACTAAGCCATTTTTTTAGATATAGACGAAACAAAAACTGTTCCGGAATCTTTGTATTAAGGTCAAACACATACGAAAAAAATCTTTTTCATTTTTCAATTTTTTGGTATCTCATTTTAAATTTTAATTTTTTAAAATTTTTTTAAATGGCCGCCATTTTGAAACAAGATGGCGGATGAATCTGGAAAATGAACTCGGTCGAGATATTTGTATGTACTATGTACACACCAACGTACATTCAAATCGGTTCATAAATACGCCTGTTATCACGTGACAAATATCAGGACGTTTCAAAATGTCAGCCACGCTAGAAATTCAAAATGCTATAACTCAGCAATTTTTTAAGATATAGACGAAACAAAAACTGCTTCCCAATCTTTGTATCAAGATCAAATACATAAAAAAAAAATATTTTTTCAATTTTCAATTTTTTGACACCACATTTCAAATTTAAATTTTTCTTAAAAATTTAAATGACTGCCATTTTTAAACAAGATGGCGGATGAAGTTGGCCAACGAACTCGGTCGAGACATTGGTATGTACTATGTACAAACGAAGTTACATCCAAATCGGTTCATAAATACGCCTTTTATCGCGTGACAAAATTCAGGAGGGTTCAAAATGTCAGCCACGCTAGAAATTCAAAATGCTATAACTCAGCCATTTTTAAAGATATAGACGAAACAAAAACTGCTCCTGAATCTCTGTATAAAGGTCAAATACCTAAGAAAAAAATATTTTTCCATTTTCAAATCTTTGGTACCACATTTCAAATTTAAAATTTTTAAAAAAATTTTAAATGGCCGCCATTTTGAAACAAAATGACGGATGAAGCTGGCCAACGAACTCGGTTGAGACATTGGTATGTACTATGTACATACCGAATTACATCCAAATCGGTTCATAAATTCGAGAGTTACAGTATGACAAAGGTCATATATATATATATATATATATATATATATATATATATATATATATATATATCAACTTTTGAGCGGAGGGTGGTTTCGGGGTCTGGGGGTCATGATCGATGAAAATATATCAAAATTTTTTGAAATCGCTTTCCTCCGAACGGCTGCAATAGGTAGCTTTTTGTAATGAAAGCTACCTAAAAAAAAGGGTTTTGATTAATCACTGTTAGAAGTTCTGTGGTTATCCTCCCCCCCCCCCCCCCCGCCAAGTCTGCATTGATAATGTAGACTTTTATCCCAGGTTTTCCGGCAAAACAAAATTTTGGTGGAGGTACTACTTCAGCTGTTTTGCCAATCTTACACCAGTTTCTTACATCCTCTATATCAGGGATGGCGAACCTATGGCACGCATGCCAAACTTGGCATGCGATACAATATTTTCGGCACAGCGGTGAAATCCTAAAACGAAATAGAATTAAGTTAAACAAAATAAGCGAACTTTTACGATCTGGGCTTTTCTTTCTTTTTATTATATTAGAAAGCAACTAATTGAATTTATAAATTATTTCAGTGTCGGCTCAATAAGTTATCAAATTTAGAGAAGGTTTGTAGCATATCAAAATAAAAATATCACGCATTAGAAGCAAAATTCCTAGTCATGAAACTAAAGCGACTTGGTATAAAATATATAATCTTCACAGTTGTTCGCTCTATTTATTCCTGAGGGTCATTATTTTAGGAAATGATACGAAAATCTTAAATACTAGAAACCCAAACCACTTGTTAGATAACTCGAATTCAGCTAGCATCCTATTAAAAGTGAGTAGGTTGAACACCGTATTAATATTTGGCATAACCGACATCGCATTCAGCCTTTTATTACTTTAAGATATATGTTAGTCTAGATATTAGATGTATATTGCTCCATATTTTTAAATCCCAATGAATAAAAATCTAGAAATTTTTATCTACTAAATTACTTTTTGGTGCTTGGCACGTCATGGTCATGTAAAATCTTTTTTGAAAGAAAATGGGCACGGGGATGTAAAAAGGTTCGCCGACCCTGCTTTATCATCCTCACCCTCAGAATCCGATGAAGGGGATAAAAATGCTTCATCTGAAGAGTCAATCAAACTTTCTTCTTCTGAATCAGAATGCATTTTATAGCGATATCACGATATTATTATTATTATTATTTCTTTAGTTAAGAGAAAAAAAGATTTTTTTCAACGTTATAGCTGGAAACAATTTTGTGCATTCATAAACCGTGTAAAAACTGAACTATTGTGAAAGTAATACTGACTCGTTTTTTTCTCAATACAGTGCAATAGCTAATCTGAAAAAAGGCATTCTTAGAAGATCTCTTCCCTGTTTACCTCCCTTATTTATTTTGTCACGGATGGGGCCTCCTGAGAAGTTTATTGCTTTGCGGTATAGTACCTTTCAAAACACGGGAGTTGGGAGGCATGTAAGACACCCGCACTGTCAGTTCTATGGAACAAAGTGTCACTATGTTTTAAACACTACCCCCACTTTTGTTTTTTGAGGGTGGTTTTTTAGTCAGATGCAGGTTATTTTATGAAAGAATTTCCGCTTTCCTACTAAAAGAACCACCCTAGATTGGTATTTTAGTATTGTTTGGTATATAGTATCATTTGACTATTTGATCGTTGCAATTTCAATCTGTGTTAATACCATGATTTTAAAATTTTCTCCCACAGGTGAATTATAGTAATAACACTATTTTAATCATTTTATATGTGAATTTCTCTAAAAAAACATGTACCGTAAAGTACCGAAAGTAAGCCCCCTTTAGCAGACAAGATATTTTAATGATTATAGGAGGGGCTTATAATTGGAACTGTAGAAATTGAAAGAATGGGGGAAAAGGCAGGCCAGGGGGGGGGTGCGGTATATTTGGAATTTATGAAATTTCACTGGATCTTTACAATTTTCAAAATAAAATCAGATCAAATTAATATTGTTTGGTTTTAATATCCCCTCCCGTAGGAGCTAAATAGTTTCCATTAATAAAAATAATAAATTAATAAAACAAACTCGTATAAAATAATTAAATTAGATATCAAAGAAATATGAACAGAAATTATAAAACTTAAACTCTATATAAATATTATTTATTAAATCTTAGTGCATAAAAATGAAGGAAAAGATTAATAGTACACTTCGAAAAAAATATTCTTTTCAAAGGTATTGTAGCGTGCATAGCGAAGTATGCCATTCAATGATATTTCATAAGATATATTCATTAGGGAGATATGGAAACAAAAAACTTAAAGAATTTTCAGTAAAAAACTTGAAGATGAGGTCTTATAAATGGCACTTTTTCAAAAAAGGAATAATTAACAGATATGAGGAGGGCCGTTTTCGGACTTTCGGTATTTCGGCCGCTTACTTTCGGTACTTTACGATATATATACACGGTATAGTTTTAAAGTTACACTAAAATTTGAATAAAATTTGAGGAGCAATTATAAATTAGAAAATATTTTTAAAGTGTAATATTAATTTGGGTTTTTGATATTTTAATTATTATTACACAGCAAAAGTGATGCAAGTAAGAAAAAAGAAATTAAAAAAACGCTTTTAAGTATTTAGTATTATAGTTAAATGAAAAAACATTGAAATACTTTTTAAAAAGAAAAGAAAACAAAAAAAAAAAAAAAAAAAAAAAGAAAAGAAAAGAAAAGAACGCATGTATTCATTTAAACAATAAATGCAACATTGCAAATTTTTTGAAATACTAATAATTATTATAATGGAATATAATCTTATGGTAAAGAATGATAAAATAAAATAAGTAAACACTGTATTCTATGAATTTTTCTAATTCCACACAAAAACTATAACTCTTGTACTGTATATATTCTATGAATTCACCATAGTATCTGTTTTGAAATATAATGCTATTCTTATCCATTTACAGAAAACGTAATTCTCTAAGGCATTTTTCAACCAAATCTCTAAAAGCATTCGACTACAATAAACTACTTGACAAATAGTCCACGCCTATTATGTAGTGGAAAGAAGGAGTGGTTGATAAACGCCTTCTTTAACTCCCAGTCTCCAACAATGGGGGGGGAAGCACAAACGCGTGTACGCGACGGTGACCATTTAGAGATAACAAGTGCCGACCGTCTATACGCGTTCATAACGCTTTTAAAGCAGATATTTCTGGGCGCGTATAAGCGGCCGTAACCCTTTAGAAGCACTTTATTTTGACCGCGGATACGCGTCTGTGACCACCGAAGGGTTACGTTGGAGACATGAAATTTTGCATACTTATAGCTGAAATCCTCACATCAAACGACAAATAATAAAATTTTAAAAAAGGTCTGATATTTAACCCTCTGGGCTCTAACTTATGTATTTTAAGCAATTTTTCTAACTCATCCCCTAACTAAGTTGGAGACTTGAAAGTTTGCATACTTATAGCTGAACACTTGCGATAACACGGTAAATCATAAAATTTTGAAAAAGTCATATTTAATCCTCCAGTCTCTAACTTCTGTATTTTAAGCAATTTTTCTAACTCAGCCCCTAATTAAGTTGGATACATGAAATTTTGCATACTTTTAGCTGAACACTTCACATCAAACGACAAAGAATAAAATTTTGAAAAAGTCTAATATTTAACCCTCTGGGAGTCTAACTAGTGTATTTTAAGCAATTTTTCTAACTCAGCCCCCTAATTAAGTTGGAGACATGAAATTTTGCATACTTATAGCTGTGCACCTCAGATCAAACGACAAATAATAAAATTTTGAAAAAGGTCTAATATTTAACCTCTAATATTTTGTCTCGCGCAATTTTTAAATTTAAACTGTTTTGCAATACTATTTTTTGTTCATTTGGCATAATAAGTCTAATGTGACGTAATTTCTTCTATTTCAGACTTCTAACGAATGTTAATGAATTTATTTTACAATATCCTTTCTCTTTTAAAATTCACATGTAAATATAGTTTTTATGGCGTAATTTCCAATAAGAGCCTGCTTTTTATACCTAATTATTTAATTCTAATTTGAAGTTGTTTTTTTTTTTGTTTATAATAGTAACGTGTAAATATTTTTTTTTTATTTGAAGCAAACATTATTGTTTGCGCTGTTTATACAGTTGGCAACAGTTGAAATTAATACCATTTTCTAAAATATGTAAAAAAATATCTGTCAAGATGCTGAATATTTGAATTTAAAATAGAAATAAAACCTCAAAAATGAGTCAAATTAAAAAAAAGAATAATGAACTCTGCACACCGGGATCTTCTATTGAATAAAATGATCTAAAAGTGATTAAATTCCCATGTATAGCTTTTGCTCCTATAATTTTTTTTAATGGAACGATTTTGTCCAACTTTAGCATTAAATATCTCTTAAAATAATTCTTCGATTTGAAAACTGTATGCATTAGGGTGTTGATCAAACATTTCGCTATAATACCACCGATTTTCATATTTTTGTATGCGATAGTTTTCTTAATATTAACGAAGAAAGACCTCCGGTTACAAAAAATTCAAAACCGGCGGCGGCAGCGGCGGTGACAGCGTTAGTTACTTTTTTAAGAATAGAGAGATATATAAAAATGAAAACTTGTCTATCTGTCTGTTTGTAATTTTATAAAAATCCACAATTTGGAAGAAAAAATTGTGAAAAGATACGGACATGTGTATTAAAACATGGCCGAGGCAACTAAAGAAATCCGGAATCGAAATAATTTATAGTGAATTTTTAATTAATAAAAAACCACCAATTTAACAGCAATTTCTTATCAAATTTAAACATTTTTCGTTATAGCAGTTGCCAACAATTAAAAAACACAATAAAATTATTACTACAACAATTAATTTTCTACTGCAAGATTTCCACGTGAAAAATGAAAATGAAATAAATAGTTTGATGAATTTAAAAAAAAGGTGAATATTACGTCATAACTTTTCTATTGCAAGATATTCACGTGAAATATGAAAATGAAATAAATGGCTTGACGAATTTAAATGAAAGTGAATATAACTTCATAACATTTCAAGGTTTCCACGTGAAAGAGGAAAATATTACGTCATATTGGAAATATACAGGACGTGGTGGATATAGTATAACGTCATATGAGTGTGAAAAATGTATTGAAGCATGATAAAAACCCGATTAGGGAAATTATTGGCCTATTTTAACATTATTGCTCCAATTATAAATTGAAATAAGTTCATTTATAGCTGTATTCTTTTGCGTCTGTTATATACATTTATACATTTTTATGTAGCGTTTTCATATGATTCATTCATACAACATTTCGACTGCTTTTTTTAATGTTTGTTTTGTGTTGTACGTTAAATTTTGAAATTGATTTTTCAGAACAAACATCCTTCAAATTCTGGGCAACGCCGGCACTTTAGTTTGTAAAGGATAAATGGCTTTTGTATCTGTACATCTAATGCTAACATTCTAAAGCGTTATAATATTATAAAGTATATAATATTATTAATGCTTGTACGTTTGTGACGTGTTATCTCTGAAACTACATAGCCAACTTAAAAAAATGTATGTTTCCATCTCTGCTCCGAAAAAAAGACTATTTTATGTCAGTGCAAGAACCTACATTGCTGCAGGAGCAAAAAAGTTCTAAAATTGTGATTTCTGCGATATTGATTGGGTTAGAAACTTTAAATTTGGTGCAGTAGTTACTTTTAAGATATAAATACTCGTAATGAACGCTCTCTAAAAGGTTCAATTTGACGGATAAACGTAAAAATTTCTAGAAAGGTTCTAAACTATGATTTATTTGGAATACTGAAATTTTTGGGATACTGTTGGTGTTAGAAACTAGAACTTTGGCATGGTAGTAATTAATAAGATGTAAATGCTCGTTGTAGAACGAATTCTAAAAAATAGAAAGATTAAACAAAGCGGGAAAAGATCTAAAGATGATCTAAGTAACGAAGTACATGGAATTGTTAGGAATATAAACATGAAAATTGACATGGCTGTATTTATCATGACGTGAATTCTCGCAATAGAACAATTTCTAAAAATGTCGCTATATAAAACAGTGCAAAAGCAAAAAACTTTCAAAAATTTTCTATTTCTGTGTTACTGCTGAGCCCAAAATCTTGAAAATTTTCTTCGGGTTAGTTTTAAAATATACAATTGTCTCTATGAATGGTTTCTAAAAAATTTAAAAAGATGAAATAACGGAAAGCGATCTCAATTACTATTAATTTGGAATTATTAGGTACAGCAACTTTAAATAATGCTGCATTTCCTCCGCAAAATATGCGATTTAAATTAAACAAAACTGATAGATACCCACCTAGCATTAAATAAATTGTGTAAATATTGAATAAAGACCTGTATGAAACAGTGAGTAGGTTGCCCGAAAGTACTTGTTAAAGTGTTCCTACTCTAGGCTTTTCTCTCTCTCGCCAAGGCCACTAACAGAGGGAAGTGCTGTTTTAAATGTGATATGAATTTTTTATCCAATTCATTTTTCTAGACATTTTATCATAAGGTCATATTCTCAATTATCATTAGTAGATTTTTTATATATTAACTTATTCTGGTGAAATTTTATAATCGGGTTCATATTGGCGTATGTTAGCTTGCATGATTTGCTGAATAAATATGGATTTGTAATATGTATGGATTTGTAAATTACTTCAAATGACACTTTGACAGCTCAAAAGTTACGCAGACGATATATTCAGATCTTGTGTCATACTTTATGTTGTAATCATTGCCGATTTCTTTTATTTAATACATGCTAAATACAGCTCAACTTGTGCAGAATATGTTTGAAAACAAAACAATACAGCGTATGTAGTGGCCAGCATACACTTATCATTCAAATCCGATCGAGCATATCTAAAACACACTCAAACGAAGCATTGCATGCCACTGTTGATGTATTCGGTACTTTGATACTATATTAGATTTTGAGGAGAGAATCCCTTAAATGTTATCGACAACCTCATTGCATCCGTGGAAAACAGATATTGTACAATATTAACTATTCCGGGGGAGCACACACCATATAAAGTATAGTCCATTCTTTTTAAACATCATATATTTGTCATTTAAAGTTACTCAAATTGGTGCGGAGCGTCTGATTATGCTCTTGACATCATTTTATACAGTTAAAATTCCGATATAAGTAATTTAGTATTTCATTTTCTATTTTACTTTTAATATATTGCGTACTTTCAATTTTATATCCATGCATGGCTGTCTTGAATGGTTAGATTTCCCATTTTTTAAAACAGTGTATACGAATTTGTATATAAGATTTTGTAATTCTACGATTCGTTTATTTTCATCATTTCAATTTATCGCAGCATATGGACAATTAAAGATAACATCTCATTTTCTTTGCTTCCACATGTTATTATTAAATCTATGTTCTCAGTAATATCGCTCAGACTAATCCCTCTGAGGGAAGTCCTAGTATTTTTTGTTTTATTTATTATTCATGCGCTTCATTTCTGTATTTTGTTAAAATTTGTAACTGCGAATCTAAATCAGGTATTGCAACGGAAATATGATTGGTTTGGCTTGCTGTTTTCAATATGTCTCACAGAATAGTAATCGACGAATTTGAATCGAAAAAACAAGGAAGATGAACATCAATTGGAAATATTTTACATCTAATTAAGATATCTTAAGGTGCAAAAAAAATAATATTTTCAGACGACCTATTGTTTGCTCTGAGAAAGAGCGAACCGAGACGAAATCAACGCCCCAAAAGGACTGTAGAAAATTATACACATTATACATGGCAACTTTCAAAAAGATGTAAAGAAATATCGCTGGTTTGAAATATGAAAGTTTTATTCTCAACTTTTACTCTTGGTTTAAACATCTGGAACTTCACACATTATGTGAAAATAAACAGGAAGACGTACCCAATTGACGAAAAGTATCTGTAACATTCAAAATGTGATATTCTCCGATAAGAAAATATTGAATTTAGATAGAAAACAATAAATAAACAGCTAATGGCACGATGCAAGTTAATACAATGACTTCATGTTGAGCAGGCGCTTTAAAAGGTGATTCACTGATGTTTTGGTGAGGCGCGGTTTCGGTCAGTGTTAAGACTGATCTACTCATCGTCCCAAATACGATAGACTCCCTTGCGTACGATCATATCTTAGATAAACAGACTTTAGCATATTTTTAACTTCTAGGTGGAGACAATTTCAACTTTCGGTAAAAGAGCCCACCCTATCGCAATTCCAATCAAACAAAAACAAGTTTGAAAGAATGGAAAATCAATCTTTTGAAATGTCCAAAAAACTCACGAGACTTAAACATAATAAAGAACGTTTGTGGGATTTTTGCGAGAAAAGTTCATGCAAATCGAAGACAGTTTTTTCGTTGACATAATAGAAAAGGAAAGGAGGAATATAGTAACCTTGACACAAAATGCGTGAAAATCTCGTTGAAAACATGGCAGAAAGATTGGCAGAATGTCCTGCAAATAAGTCTTTATAAACAAATTATTGATTTTGAGGATAATTCATTTCGTTTGAAACACCAAAGTGTCTTTGTAATTGTGAATCGGTTCAAATTCTTCTATTTTATATAATTTAAATTTATTGAACTTTGAAAGGATATATACAGGGTGTCCGAACTCAAAGGTGTCCAATGGCTAATTCCTAAACCGTTAGTCATAGACGTATAGTTCTAATTACAAAAATGTTTAAAATCAGATAAAGAAATATTTTAAAAGCGATTTTTCGCAAATTTCAAAGTTAAAATTGGATCTCCTCCCTCATCTCATCGGACCACTCAGCTATTTATCTGTAAGAATCCCAGGATAAGCAAAAATATCGAATAAATTATTGAATAAAATAAAATAATATAAAACAAAAAAGTTTTACATATGATTTATAGTATGAGATTTTCGCTATATTTTAACTTACACATTTAGTATTTGCAAAAAAATTCTAACGTGATGGTTAAAAATGAAGGTCATTTTCAAATTCAGTGCTAAAAAGTACGTAAAAATCAGTTATCAAAAGTTAAAAAAACAACCATTTCCTCTACTTAAAGTATCCGATTTTTGTTATTCTTTAAATTTCACTATTTATGATTTGCGAAATGTCCTGACATGATGGTTAAAAATTTATGTAATTTTCGGATTCAGTGCTAAAAAATGCATAAAAGTTAAAAAAAAAAAAAAAAAAAAAAAAAAAAAAAAAAAAAAAAAACAATCGCAGTCTTGTATTATCGAATCTAAAACTTTTTTCTTAAACTTCTTGGCGGTAATCTATCCGAATTTTTTTGTGTTATCCTGTAAAATAAGTATAAATGGTAACCACCGAAAATCATAATAATATTAGATTGTTATTGGATTTGCGCCAGTATGTAAAATGTAATCTCGATTGGATATTTAAAAGTGAGTTAAAGTTCGATTACAAATTTTGAATGGGAAAAACATACATACGATCATTGAAGTAACATAAAAACTTATAAAAATAACATAATTTTCGTTAAAAGAAGTCATAAAAGAAACAGTCTCAAATCCTGGCAAAATAAAACATATGTTGTTTTAGCCAATCTGCAACTTAATAAATGTTAACTTAATCGTAATACTTGTACGATTTTTTCAAAGCGCAGATACACATGAAATAAGATCTTCGAATACTTTAAGCACTTGGTATGTGATCACTCAAAGCCAAGCCGACCTCATTTGTGTTCAGAGCAGAAAAGTGGCATAAGTCATGCATTTTTAAAGTTTCATAACTCGCTCGATTTTTGTGTTATATGAATGGGACGTTTTTTGTCTTACTTGTCAGTGCAATAGGAAATTTTTACTAAAAATAAATTATAGGACCGGGAGACAGTATAAAAATTTAAATTTTGTAATTTTTTAAGAAATGTTTTTATTGACCCAAATCGCTTTTAAAATATTTCTTTACCTGATTTAAAACATTTTTGTATTTGGAACTATATGTCTATGACTAACGGTTTAGGAATTAGCCATTGGACACCGTTGAGACCGGACCCCCTGTATATAAATTATGAGCCTGTATTTTCAAACTAACTAAAACCATTGGAAAATAAACGTTAAATAAATTAAATCTCAAAATCAATCAAGTCACTTTGCCCTATTCATATGTGACTATTTGTTATCCCCCGTTTTAAAAGTTTCAGTAATTTTTTTAATTACGTTAAAAGTATTAATATCTAAAACATTCTATTGAAGAGGAAAATTTTGTAACTCCGTATTACAGAATATATTTTAACACAAGTTATGCATTTATTCAACATTTGTATTAATTATACAAAGACTCCTATCTCAGTTTAAATTGCGATGTAGTTGATATATATACTTAGTATTTTTTTTCAAATAAACACTAAGAGTAACTTTTTTTTTTTTTTTTTTTTTTTTTTTTTTTTAGAAAGTTTATTAACCATTTGGAAAAAATGGTTATTGTCCTCTGTCAGGGTAGGAAATCAAAAACATATCTGAAGCGTTTTATTGGTTGAATCCGCATTTTATTCGTTTTCAGATTGGTCTATACAGTAATCTGTATTTTCCATTTACTTTCAACAGAGATGGATATTTCTGTTGCCACTATGACAAAAAAGTAATAAAAAATAATAAAAAAAAAATAACTCAGAAACTGAGATACAGCTTTCAAACAAATTGCATTTAAAAGTAATATTTTTCTCTATACGACGGTGTAAAAAGTAATATTGTGGGATGTTTAGAAGTTTAAGAGTGAAATTTCATTTAAAATTGGTCCAGGAATATTAATGTTTAATCCATGGCGTACGTAATGAATGACCAGCTCCGTAGAAGTTTAAAAATTCCCAGTACCGAAAAGTGTAATCCAGGGCGTACGTGATGTATGATCAACTCCGTGCGGTTTTTTATGTGTTAAATTTTAGTCTTTGAAAATATCATTTTCCAAATGGTCGTTGTAATGTGTTAAATTGCATTTTTTTCAACTGCGGAACCTGCAAATAAAAATAAATTAATATTTACTTTATCTGTAAAATAGCTCGAAAGATTTTGCAGTATGATTATTTATTATTATTATTATTATTTTAATATTCCTTTTGTTGAATATTTATTTCATTTTTCGATCATATCGTATTTCGATACAAGTTCATTATAACATTTAGTATTTTTTTTTTCAAAACTGAATAGGATTCTTGCACTTTTTTTACTTCCTTCTAACATTTGGAATAACCAATTTTAACTTTTTCTACTATGAAACAACGTTTACACAGATTACAGAAAAAAAATAAAGTTATTAAATATGTTTCAATGATTTATTTATTCAAATTATGCTGTGAACGTTTAAAGGACGTGCTTTGAATAATTCTCTTTTGCGATATCATTTTATATGTGCATAAATTATGGTGAAGTTGTAAGTTTTGTATAATTTCAATGCAGATGACTTTAATGGTAAAAAAGAAATATCAAAGCTAAAACAAATTTACTGATTAGATAATGAAAAGAATTACAGAACATAAAACAAAGTATATTTTATCTGTAGCTCAAATTACGACACAAGAGAAATAAGTAGCAATAAATGTTTTGCAACTTGTGTATGCATATTTAAAAAAAAAGTCCTCACTTTTTTTAATAAGAGCGGCTGAAGATATATTCAATTTAAACTTGTTAAAAACCTATTAATAAAATACAAGAGATAGTTTAATATTGCACTGTCAGTCTTTTTTTATCTGAAAATGTACGTTATTTTACATTCGATGATTTTTTACATCATTTATCTTTTAATTTTACATTAAACTATTTAAGGGGTCGGGTACCTTTCAAATGGTCAAAATTTTGATTTTTTTATTACTTTATATGAAAGTATAATCCTTTAGATACATATTAAAACAAACCCCATAAAAAATTCACATTAGAAACGAAATTATGGCGAAAATAGTAAGACCCCTTTTCACGAAAGATCATCATTTAAAGGTCCAGACGGTTTGTTTACATTTTTCACTCAGTGGGCGCCGGTTGTTGTTGATAAGATTAAAGAATTTCTACTCCGATTTTTCTTTACTCTGTGGACTTTATTTTTCATTTCCGCTTAGGAAAGCAAGCAGAAATTAGTAACTTCTACTTCAACCTCTGTTTTCTAGCTATTTATCTTTTGAATAGATCCAAACACGTTGTTTTACTCTTCCTATTTTTGATTTTTGATAATGATATATTTTTCCATCTAAGTTATTTGTTAGCTTGTAATTCAATTATTTTTTTCGTTTATCATCTTCAAGTATAATGAGTGAAGGTGAAAGCGAAATAACGCCTAAACGAGCGTCTGGAACACGGCCGAAAAAAGGAAATTTACTGGCAATGTGCATACCAGAAAACAGACTAAAAGTGAAAATGATGCATTTAATAATAACAGTGCTTCACAGAGAAAACTTTCTGTGAATAAAATTTTGAATACAATTCTGACTTTCAAGGATATAGAATATTGGATGTCAGTCTTATGTTTTCTATTCTGGAAAACTTTTATCCTGTAAATCTTGTGGTGGTGAAATAACACTAAAATAAAAAATTTAATGTGGCTTATCGTCGAAAATTTCAGTTTTATGTGAAAATTGTGCCGAAGTGATTAGATTTAAAAATTCTAAGAAGATCGGAACAAATAAAAAGATATCTGAAATAAACTATCGATATATTTATGCCATTAGATCAATTGGATTGGGGTATGCAGCTATGAAGCTATTTTGTGGGATTATGGATCTGTCTCAACCAGTTTCCAAGAAGGCTTATAATGCAGCAATAAAGCAGCTACAGAAATGTTCCGCAGCAGTCGCAGAAAAGTCGATGAATTCTGCAGCATGTGAAGAAGTTGCCCTGACTGGTTCTTCGTGTATCAATATAAGTGGGGACGGTACATGGAAAACGAGGGGTCACACATCACGTATAGGTGTATGCGCGGTTATTGGTGACAAAACTTGAAAAGTCGTTGACACCGAAGTTCTTTCCTCTTATTGCAAATCATGTGATGTATGGAAATTGAAAAAAAGGACACATGAATTTAACTCATGGAAAGAAAATCATGAAACAGAATGCCTCAGCAATCACAATGGATCTGCCGGAAAAAAGGAACAAACTGGCATGGTTCGAATATTTGAACGTTCGCAATCCGCCAGAAGTGAAAAATACACTGGATATATAGGCGATGGGGATGAAAAAACTTTTCAAGTCATAACAGAGGCCAATCCATATGGCTCAGATGTAAAAGTGACAAAAATTAAATGTGTGGGCCACATTCAAAAGAGAATGTGAACACGTTTACGAAAACTCAAACAAAACAAGGTAAAATGTAGCGAGGGTAAACCGATTGGAGGGAAATTTAGAATTACCGACAAAATCATTGTTAATCTAACAGATTATTATGGAAATGCCATTCGACAGGATCAAAACAATCTACTTGAAATGCGGAAAGCTGTGTGGGCTGTGTATTTTCATACCCGCTCAACAGATGCCGAGCCTCTACATTTTTTTTTGCCTTACCGGAAGCGAGTCTTGGTGTAAATATAACAAAGCAATTGCTTGTGGTGCTGAGAAAAAAATTATACACAAGAACACAGTACCCACAAGTGTTATGGATGTTGTAAGACCAATTTTCAAGGATTTATCGCACCCAAAACTTCTCTCTAGATGCCTGGGAGGTAAGACCCAAAACAACAATGAGTCAATAAACTCTTTAATATGGAAATTATGTCCAAAAATACAAGGAGCTGGTAGGAGGATAGTGGAAATCGCAACAAATGAAGCAGTGGTTTTGTTTAACGATGGAAATCAAGGAAAAAATAATGTAATGCAAGAATTCGGCTTGACAGTTTGTGCACATGCACGAGGATGTTTGAACGAGTTGGACCGCCAAAGAATTTCTACTTGTAAATTAAGCTTTCTCCAAAATACAAAAGAAGCAAGAAAAAGTAAAAGAATGAAAAAAAAAATATTCAAAATGAAAAAATTCTCTTGAAGGAAGGTGAAATTTACAGTGCAGGTGCATTTTAAATGTGTACGGTTTTTAAAATCCTCTAAATATTATGCAATATTTTTCACTATCTGTTGCCTTAAAAGATGATAGCTTTGCAAAGAATGATAATTTTGTTTTAGCTGTCTTCTAATTTATCGACTATATGATGGAAAAAGATGAGACAAATGCCTATACAATTAAAAAAAAAATATGTGTTAATTTTTTATTAATTATGTGTAAATCAATTTACACTATCTGCAATTAGTTTTTTTATCAACTTGATTATCAAAGTAAACAGATACTGCAGTACTATCTTGTAACGGTAAATTTTATTTTTATTTCTACATATATTTTTCATCATTTAGTGCACAATATTTATTATTTTTTATAATATTTATTAAATTCATGTGTATAAATAATTAGATAAATAAATAATTATATAAATGCTTGCAATATTTAAAAATATTTTTCACAATAAGTTTTAAAAGTTATTTTTATCTTTCAATTGAATTTTCACAAAATTTATTTCCAATTGTGCATGCGATTTCTCCAAAACAGTTGGTTAAAATTTTATAAAAAAAATAATATATCTTACATAACATAGAAATCTTGAAATTGATGAAGTATTATCACTGTTATGTAAGGATTTTCTAAGTTATGAGTAATTATTTACAAAAATTGATATGACAAAAACTGTATTTTCGTTTCTACGTTTACGATTCTATTGCGCGCATGATTTCCCCGAAATGGATGGCTAAAATATTATACAAAATTAATGTGTCTTACATAACATGTAAATCTTGAAATTGATGAAGTATTATAACATTCATGTATGGATTTTTTAAATTATGAGTAATTATTTACATAAATTGACGTGACAAAAACTGTATTTTCGTTTCTACGTTTACGATTCTGCTGCGCGCATGATTTCTCGGCAATGGTTGGCTAAAATTTTATAAAAAATTAATATGTCTTACATAACATGCAAATCTTGAAATTGATGAAGTATTATCATTTTTATATAAGGATTTTTTTAATTACGAGTAATTATTTAGAAAAATGATGTAACGAAATACTGAATTTTCGTTTCTACGTTTCCGATTCTATTGCGCGCATGATTTCTCCGAAATGGATTGCTAAAATTTTATAAAAAAAATTAGCATGTCTTACATAACATGTATATGTTGAAATTGACGAAAAATTATTACTTTTATGTAAGGATTTTTTAAGTTATGAGTAATTATTTACAAAAATTGATGTGACAAAAACTGTATTTTCGTTTCTATGTTTAAGACTCTATTATGCGTATGATTTCTCCGAAATGGTTGGTTAAAATTTTATAAACAGTTAACAGCTCTTACATAACATGCAAATGTTGAAATTGGCCGAACTGTTATAAATTTTATGTAAATGTATTTTTAATTATGAATAATTATATACAAAAATGTTGTATCATAATGTTGTATAATTGATACTCTATTTATTTCTCACAAAAAAATTATTTTTATTTATTTTTTTTTTTATAAGCAAACAAACTGCGTAAAAACATTAGTGCTCGCTGTGCTAAAATAAAACTATACAGCCTCATATCATATTGATAGAATGAAAAAAGGGTGTAAATATGGATTGATATTAATTTTAAATAATTGACATAAATATAAAATTCTTAAATAGAAACTGGTTAAAATAATAAGATACATATTCATTAAAACCTAAATAATTTTAAAAGCAAAATACAATGCAAAAAAAAAAAAAAAAAAAAAAAAAAAAGGAGCAATAGTTAATATTATTTTTTAAAGTCACCTATGTATTTATAAATATCCTTTTCTTTTAATTTCTAATCCTTTATATGGGGAACAATCTTTTGATGTCCAACAAGGATGTTCTACATTACTACAAAGGACATTTCTATTTTTATACATCTAGCTTGTCACCAGACTTTGCTCATTCACTTTTAGAAATAAATTGTCACATAAAATTAAATAAGCAAATATTAAACTAAATAACACAGAACACGCGGTCAGGAATGTTCAGCTCTGAACTCAATTCACTAGACTACTTGCCAGACGAAGTACACTGTAAAAAAAATCTGTAGTTCTACAGATGTAAAGTTACATGCTTACTAAACTTCCACCTGTAACTGTACGAAAAAAGCTGCAAATCTACAAAACTAGTTTTTGTAATGCTACAAAAATCTGTAACTTTACAAATGAATCTACTAAAATTTCAGTAATCTTACTAAACTTTTATTTGTAACCCTGGCTGGAGTTATATGAAAAGTTCTCGGAATCCCAGTTTCCAAAAAAATTCTTAGTAACCTTACAGATTTTTTGATTTTCGGAGCAAAAGTGTCTCTGTTACATGAAATTTTGTTGTTGCCGTTACATGAAAAGTTCTAGGAATCCAAGTTTCCTAGAAAAACTTTAGTAACTTCACAGATTTTTTTTACAGTGTAGTAATCGTAACCGCCATACACTGGAAGTGGGCTATAACCTTATTTTATTACGTTACAGAGACAGTGCATTTTCACCTAAAAGAACTTGACAATAGAGACGCTAATGGCTATACTTACAAAAATGCACACAGACACTGAACAGTACCCACACAGTCATTTTCCACAGTAACAGACCATTTTGAACATTTTCTGTTACATGGCTGACCACAAATATTATTTCATTACTAAATTTCTTGTTGGCTCCCTATTTTCCCTCAAGACTAAATCTCCATCGAAATATTATGTCAATCTAAAGTCATTCTCATTGTTGAAGGAGAATTCTTGAATAATTTCAGTAGATATTCGATAAATCGTATACAAACGAAAACATAATGTCACTGCCACCTTATCCTGCTGCATTTAATTTTATAGAAAATAAAATTTGATTTCAAAAATTATTATTAATATACTTTATTTTAATAGAGCTATGTTAAAATGTATATTATTATATTATATTTAAACGTGATTCATTTGCATGCATTTTATTATTCATTGTATTATATATATATATATATATATTTATTTATTTATTTAAGTGTCTCTATATTTTTTTCATGCGTGTTAAGGAATGTTTATTTCAGCAGCCCGATATTATTTTGCTTCTTTTTATTAACACATTTGAGACTTATACATGAATACTAAAAAATAATGTTTTGCTTTTAAATTATTTTAGTAGTTTCAAAATTTTAAATGTTTTATTAATGAAATGAATTCAACAATTCTCAGAAGTACGAAATTTGAAGCTATGTATGTCTTTACACAGTTGATTCATTTTTTTTTTTCTTTTTGTTTTAATGACAAGACGTAAATACGAGGTTTGAAATAGACATTATGTGGGCTTTCTTGATAAACACTGATTGGAAAAAATACATTTGATGAGAAATACCTTAAGTATCACATTTAAATCAGTTTGAAGAAAATATTTGCAGTATTTATAATAATGTCTATTACATATGTATTGCATTTTCACTACTGTGAAAATATTTGTTTAAATTGTGTTTATGTAATAAATTCCTTAACGTTTAAACTATACTTTTAAATAAGATTTGGAATTAAATTATTTTAAAAAATATTTTCACCGTATCTAATCTGCAGTACTTTACTTCTATTTTTAAATTCCCTAAAATTTGGTAAGTTAATTATAGCAAATACACTGCTCAAAACAATTAAAGGATATTTGAAGTTTTATATAAAATAAAGATATAAACGAATTTTTTTTGCCGAAGATAGAAGAAGAGAATCACAAATGCAAATTTTTCTGGTTTTCAAACTGTGGAGTATGCAAATTTTGAGTTCGACGTCAAAAACGTCGCTTCAGCGGCAGCGAATGAAATTTGACTTTCAACTGGATAAAAGAGAATGAAGACAAGGATGATCGGAATTCAGTGATTGCTTTGTTTCGATGAGTACGATGTCTCAGCGAAGTCATTTGACAGATTCAGAAGCTTTGAGAATTGTTGGTAGGTTAGAAGGGGGCCAAACTCAAGCCGAAGTAGTGCAAGCCATTGGAGTGTCACAAAGTGCCATTTCCAGGATCTGGAACCGTTTTTTGGTGAGTGGATGTGCAGGCCGAAGACCAGGGCAAGGTCGTAGACGGACAACAACGCCCAATGAAGATCGGTATTTAGCGTTAACAGCTCGGAGACACCGAACCATGAACGCTACTCTTCTCCAACAACACCTTCGCTCGACTACTGGCACCACGATTTCAACTCAGACTGCCAAAAACCGGCTCCATGCTGTAGGTCTGTATGCTCGCCGACCGATGGTATGTGTTAGATTAACATCAAGGGATCGTCGCGACAACAGGGAGTGGGCAACCGAGCATGTCAACTGGAGGAGAAATGAATGGAGCAATATTCTGTTTTCTGACGAATCCCGTTTTTCCGTGCATCCGGATAATAGGCGTATTTTCATCTGGAGGGACCGTGGCAATAGGAATAATCCTGCGTTCGTGCACGAAAGTGTCAGATTTGGCGGTGGAGGAGTGTTGGTGTATGGTGGCATCTCCATTGACGGGCGCACTGACCTCTACATCATTCGAGATGGAGCTCTGACTGGTCGCCGATATAGGGATGAGATCCTCAGACCTATTGTAGTCCCTTACGCTGCAGCAATCTGAGATAACTTCATTTTAATGGACGATAACTGCAGGCCACATCGTGCAAACCTGGTGGAGGATTTCCTTTTCGAGGAAGGAATCGTTCGAATGGAATGGCCAGCGTGTTCTCCAGACATGAATCCAATCGAGCACGTTTGGGACGCTCTAGGAAGACGAGTTTCTGGCCGCCAACAACCACCACAAACTCTCCAAGAACTGGAAAGAGCTCTTCTGGAAGAGTGGGGCAGAATACCCCAACTCGTCATTAATAGCCTCATTGAGTCCATGCCTCAAAGGTGTTCAACGTTGCTGGCCGCCCGTGGAAGCCATACCCCGTACTGAAGTGATTTTCTTTGAAGAAAACACCTTTTCTTATTCTTTTTTTCTCATATGCACAAATTGTGTTTTTTTTCCTTTAGTACACAAATGCGCAATAAAATGCATTTTTTTCTGCCAAACATGTGTAATTTACTCTCATATAACCTACTATGTCTGTCGACCATGTATCAATCAGCTAAACAGTTTACCAGATACAAAATCCACCTAAAACTGCAATATCCTTTAATTGTTTTGAGCAGTGTAGATTCAATCTATATTATCTTGAGTTACATGATTAATCTTCTAAAAGCGATATTTATGTGATTGATATAGATAATTAACGACATGTGTCTCTATCTTTTTTTTTATTATTTTTTATTTGCAAGTTTTTTTTTTATTATTATTATTTAGTATACAAGTAATTTGCTGATAGTTTAACTGTGAATATAATTTTTTTTTTTAATTGAACCGTTATGTTTTACATTTTCTGCTACTGAATACAAAACATTTTAACCCATATTCTTCCTATGCGTGATGCGCTAGATAAATAGAAAAACTAGTTTAAAAAGTTCCTTCTTTTAGAAATATGTAGTATGTACAAGATTATAATGCGTGAGTTAAAAACAGTGCTTATTTTTAAATATTTTTTTTCTAAAAAATAAGCTGAGAAAAAAACCTTATATTTATATTTTTTTATTATACTATAATAGATCATTAACAGAACCAATCCTAAGCAGAAGACACTCAGTAACAGTGATTTTGAAATGTTATTATTGCTTGTTTTCCACCTAGAAATTGACATTTTTTTCCTTAAAAAATACTATTTTATACGTTTTTTATGTACTTTCAAACTGTTGTGTAAATTCAAAGCAAAACTCTTACTTTCATTTAACAATTTTAAAAAGCAAAATGGGAAAGCAAACAGTGAAAATTATTTTTGATTTTCATACAGTCTCTTAAATTTTAAATGAAATTCATCACTATTTACCCGTATTAATTAGAGGACAATTGATAACTAAGTAACGAATGGAAAGTCAATGAATATAATTGACTATTATGTGATATATTTTAATAGCTGTTCTAATATTTAGACATTTGTGTCTTTGAAATATTTTTTTCTTTTCTTTATAATGGGATAAAATGTGATTTTAGTATTTATTTAATCGCATTAAGCGCTTATATAATATTGAACATAAAAGTTTCAAAAGATTAAACTGTTAAATATCGTTTTACTTAGGTTAAATAAATCTGTTCTTCGTTTTCAAATTATGCTCTAATAAATATAATAACATTGTTAAATTACAGCAATGTAGCGATTCTCTGTAATGCTTGAATATGGTACATATTTTTTCCTAATAAAATTTCTAGTAAAATAAATATTATAGTAATATAGTAAATGCAGTGATTCTTTATTAACTTTTGATAGATTTGATAACATTGTAATATCAATTATTATATGTTTATGATCACTATTTAATAATGTTTTGAGTTGCAACTTTCTGCAGAATTATGCATTCAACTAGGACTTCCCTGAGAGGGATTAGTCTGAGCGGTTTTAGTGAGAACATAATAATAACTCGTGACAAGAATAGAAAATGAGATGCTATATTTAATTGACAATACGTGTCTTGTCGGAAAAATATTCAACCTTCGTCCGAAAAAATACATAAGTTAGCTGACACGATTGGTACCCTTATTCCTTTCGAGGCAGGCTCCTTGCGCCTCTACACAAACAAACCGGCATTGACTGCAGCGTAAGTTATGACACGATATCTCGTCTGCATAACCTTTGAGCTGTGAAAATGTCATTTCGCGTAATTTACAAATCCGTACATATTTTTCCCACAAATCATGCAAGCTAAAATAAGTCAATATTAACCCGAGTAAAAATTTTCCCAAATAAGTTACCATGTAAAAAATCGTCTAATGATTATTGTGAAAATGACCTTATGAATAAATCTATAGATTAGTGAAGCTGAAAGAAAAATTGCATATCAAATTTAAAAAGATTAAACAGACACGTTTCGACACTTTTGCCCAGAGAAGTAAAATTTTGACAAGTACTTTCGTGCAAACTATTCGCTATTTCATATCGACATTTATTCATTGTTAGCACAATTTATTCAATGCTAGATAAGTAGCTAACCGCCTTGTTGCATTTAAGCTACATGCTTTTTTTTTTTTGGAGGGGGGGGGGGGGCTTCTATACCTAACATTGCAAATGAATGGTAATTTGGAACATTTTCCGTTCATTTTATCGTTTTTAATTTTGTATTTTTTAGAATCCATTCTTAGAGAGCATTTACAACTCAAAAGTATCCCGTCCAAAAATTTCAACCCGATAAAAAGTTTTTAGGTCATCACGAAAAGAAAAAAAAAATTGAAAGTTTTTCGTTCTTGTATCATTTTACATAGTAAAATTTTCAGAAATTGTTCTATTGCGAGTATTTACGTCTTAAAAGCAACATTCATACAAATTTTCATCTTTATATTCCTAATAATTCCATGTATTTCGTTATTCAGATCATCTTTGGAACTTTGCTTTATTTAGTTTTCTTAATTTCGATTTTTTTAGAATTCATTCTAATGCGTGCATTGCAGTTTGAATTCTTTCTAATACGAGCATTTGGATCTTATAAGTTACTACCATGCCAAATTTTAAGTTTCTAGACCCATCGGTATCACAGAAATTGCAGATTAGATTTTTTATGGTGCACCCTTTTAATTTTTTTTTTAAACTGACACCGTCATTAACGACTTAAAAGTAATAGCTATGTGAAATTTTAAAATTTCTTTCCTAACAATTCCAGATAAATCATGATTTAGAAACTTTCTAGAACGTTTACGTTTATTTCTATCTTTAAAATTTCGAACCTTGTAGAAAGTGTTCATAACGAGTATTTACATCTTAAAAGTAACCACTGCATAAAATTTCAAATTTCTAGTCCAAACAATATCGCAGAATTCGCAATTTTAGAAATTTTCTGCGCCTGCAATCATGGAGATTGTTGTGTCGACATAAAATATATATCTGTTCGAGCAGAGATGGTCATCAGCATTTTTAGACCATTATTTATTAAATCGACTGGGTAGTTTCTGAGGTTACATTCTACAAACACACAAACGTTATTACTTTATAATATTAGCATATACGTAGATAAAGGAGCCGTTTAACTTTTATTAAATAAAAACATAAATAATTTACTTAGTACGTGTTAGCAGATGTATCTATTAAAATACATACATAAACTAGTTTAATACAGCATTAATTTTATTTGTCGTTTATATCATTTGGAAAAAAAAAAAAAAAAAAAAAACCCTCCGTTTCTTAAACCCGAATTGGGTCAAACCTTTTAAAAAAGCCCCAAGGCTCATATAACATCATCACATCCCTTTGTAAGAACATGACATTCTCGTTCTAGAAGAGCCATTAGAGTATATATATGTAGAAACTCAGGGCTTGAAATATCATATTGAATGAGACTAAGACAAACTTGATCTTAACACCGGTAAATTTTAAAGAAAATTATATTTACAAATAAAAAATATATACAAATTATACACACGGATTAAAACACCATCCCAATCTTTACATTTGCGGCCGTCTTAAACCAACGCAGATGAGCATCATTACTTATCGTCTACCGTCCTTCTTTTCCCGCGGAAAACACCCCATCGAATGTTCTGTTCGTTTTCCATTTACTTTCAGTTCTCAAGCAGCTCGCTTAGATTCTCTACTGCGGCTGGCTCTAAGCCACGCCTTCTCTATTCAGCCGATTTCTAGATATCCTGGATGATGACAGTTACGATAACCAATCGTTCCTGCTGGACGCTGTAGGCACGCAGCTTGCTCTGGAACCTATTAAAGGCACTTGGGATACTAAAAAGCTTTCCCACTTATATAAAGATATATAGTGCAGTTCACTTATTCGTATATGTTTTTCACGATCAGCGTTCTGATACAAAAATATATTGCAATTTGTGCATTTTTAGATGCGTTGAAAATAATTAAAATTGCCTGTGTATGTAATATTAATAACATATGTATTTAGATCGTACTGTTTTATGAGCATTATTTATTACGAATTCCTCGAGGTGTACTTTCAACAAAAATTTATAGGAAAAACTATTGTAACTGTAAATATAAACATATTGAAGTCTCATAATATTTTTCTGCAGCTACTATTCTGAAATATCGAAGCGCATTAAATTTTAAAGAGAAAAAAAAATCTATTTCTCACCTTTCAAAAACATCTGGCAGTTATAATGTATTTGTCGATTAACTTTCGACTCACACATTTCCAGTTGAAAAACATTTTCTTCTCGTCTACTAGATTAAATTTTGTGTGGCTCTTTCGAAAAAAAAATGAAAGTTAACGTGATATTATATTTTATTTTTGAAAAGAAGTTATCTTGAAATCTAAAACCAAAGTGTTTTGGCTAAAAAAAGTGACAAACTTCAGAAATATTATTATTATTATTATTATTTTATATAATAAAAAACAGTAAGCGGTTTTAATTTAAATCATTTGTATGACTTTTCTTAACGCAATATAATAAAACAATTTAAATACAATTTCTCTATATACGTATAAATAATCTATCTATCTATCTATCTATCTATCTATGTATCTGTATCTAAATATCTATCTAAGTATCTGTATCTAAATACCTATCTAAGTATCTGTATCTATCTATCTATGTATCTCTCTCTCTCTCTCTCTCTCTATATATATATATATATGTGTGTAGAAGTTATTGTTTGTAAAATGTTAATATATAGATGATTTGAATAAGTAGACGTTTGAATCACAACACATACACTTTAATGCAATTCTATAAGGGTAAATTTACATCACTTCGTTGATACTTTTCTAAATACAGAACCTTTCTCACTTAAAACTTACAACATATTTCTTACGAATAATTTGATTAGGCTTAACAATACCTTCTTTGGCATCTCGTAAGCCAATGCTTCATGTACAACATTATTTTATAGACTGACTCTTTTCTAATTTTTGAATATGTCCAAACCTTGATCTCGTGATCGTGAATTTTCATTACTCGTGCTTTCAAATTATGGATAATAAAAATACCAGAGCATCAGTTAATTTGTTGATCAATCACGTCATAAAGAAAATAAAGTATGTTTAGATTCAAATCCTACAAATATATATAGAGAGAGATAGATATGTTACGGTTAATTTGATTAATCGATTATTATTAATGAGAACCGGTTATTATTAATAATTGCCAAATAGTATCCAAATAAACCGGTTAATATGATTAATTTATGAGAATTTATCAAATTAATCGGTTATTATTAATAATGATCAATCATGTTCGGTCAATATAATAAATTTCAACTCGTTTTCCTTGAGATTTTCATAAGATATGCGCATATTTATTCCGTGTAATCGTCTCACTATTGTGCAAACGTTTAATAGCTTTTAGGTTAGCGCAAGTTTGTTTTTGTCCGTTGACAACAACTTGATGATAACAATTTATTGTTTATTTTAGATGGATGTGGCCGTATCTTCCGTGTTGCTCACTAATATTTATTTTTCACCGCATTTTTAATTTTTGGCGGATTCATTGCGTGCCAAGTAATATCAATTTGGTGAAAATTTCGTTGTGAATTTGAAATTTTATTCAGTTGAGAGCGTTAAAAGCAAAAGTAGCCGAAAAAGTTGTTTATCATTTCATGACGTGTTTACAATATTTGGAGCACCGTGCATCTTCAAATGTGACAATGGCCAAGAATTTGCTAATAAAATTATTCAAGAAGTTTGTGGAATATGGAATCTACTCAAAATTTTCATAGAAAATCAGGACACAGTCAATCGCAAGGTTCAATTTAAAATGCAAACTAAGACAATGAAAATATGTTATCCACTTGGTTTAAAACCAACAGTAAAAAATATGGTCAAAAGGAATAAAATTCGTTCAATTTATGAAAAATAGAGCGCATCACTATTGAATTGATCGCAGTCAATATGAAGCTTTATTTAGCTATAAAACGAATGCAGGTTTAATAATGTATTTGTCAGTCGATATTTTGTTTGGAATAACAAATGAAGAAAATCTTGTTGTACAAGAAATCAGTCTAGAAACGATATCTTAACTTCTGACAGCAATCGCAACCAAAGATGAGGATTTAGGTGCAATGAACGATGACAATATGTACTTAGAACTGGTGAATGGAGCAACTGTTCCAGTTTTCTCAAAAACTCTAATAAGGCTATTAACGTTAAACGGTAATTGAAGGAGAGCAACATAATTCTGAGATAGAAAGAGAAAAAAAATTTCTGTGATGTTGAAATGGAATATTTTGAAGAAAACAAGGAAGACTCCCCTTTTTCACTAGATGAAGTCTCTAAAAATATTCAAGAAGCTCGACGCTAAGGTAAACAAACAACTAAATGCGCAAGTAGAAATAGGTTGCGGCTTTCAATGTTAAAATTTCCCAGTGCAAATGTGAAACCGTTCGAATAAGAATAATAGAGATAGAGAAATATTATAAGTGTTATAATTTCTAAGGAAAATGAAAACTTATATAAACTTGGTACAAAACATGAAATTTTAAACCAACTGTACACAAAGAATGATTTTACTGTCTGCAGGGAATCTTTAATTTCAGTTAATGAAGTTCTAATGAATGTAATAAGTCTAAGAGAATGTGTTCCAAATTAGGTGCTCAAGGTTTTCAATATTATAATTGTAAAGGCAATTGCTGATAAAGTTTCTTTAAATGTAAAAAACCAAAAATCCTTTGTAACTCCAAATGCCACAATAGCTCTTCCTGCTAAAATAAATAATTTGTTAAAAATGTAATAAAAAAATCAAAAACACTTTGTAACTCCAAATGCCACTATACCTCTTCCTACAAAAATAAATAATTTATTAGAAATAAAATAATATTGTTTCGCAAATGTAATTTGTTTGTAATATATTGTTTGTTATAGAAATAACAATATTGTATGAGGAACCCCCTTGCTGAAAAGATGTATTTTCTTCCGCTATTCGATGCCCTGCAATTTGGCATTTCTGGGCGGATGGGGGCTATAATGACGTACATATTTTTCTTTTTTTTCTTTTATTAGATTGGTGTAATAATTGTCTCATTCCGACAGTAACTTATCTTAATATATTTTCTAAATGTTAAAATTATTTGCTGGAAGTCTAAATTTAAAACTTACTACTTGTACTACATTTTTCTTGATATTAATTACTAAAAGTATGCATTTTAAAACTCAATTATTTATTTTTTCATTGTTCATTGTTTAATTAGGTATTATTGCCACTTAAGAATATTTTTTTGTTATTTGCTTCATACATGTTCCAGTAAAGTACATATTCATTACTAATCTTAATTAATCATATTGACCGAACTCCATTGGGAATTATTAGTAATAACCGGTAAATATGATTAATATGCAGTATTTATCAAATTAATCAAAAGGTCCGGTTATAATTGTATATGTTACGGTTACTTTGATAAATTCGGTTATTATTAATAATAACTGAGTTTATCAAACTAATCGTAATACACACACACATATATAGTATATATATATATATATATATTTATAACCACTAAATAAACATTACTGTACACTAACAGAAACTGTGAAATTATTAATAAAATGACATTAACAAATACAGTTCACCCCAACACACTTAACATGGATTCCAAATACATAGTTAAAAACAGCAGAAATTGAACAACAGAAATGGAATAGAGGAAATTTGTAGAACTTAGGCAGAATCATCCGGTCCCAAATGCCTTATGTTCCACAAATAAAATGTGTGGTTTCATCTTCATATTAGTCATAAATTAGCTAAAGAATATGAATTTGGGACTACCACACACGGAAAGCAGAATTAAACCATTGAACACCAATTAAGTTCAAAATGAAACACGATTAAAAAGGATAGAGAAAAAAAAAACAAATTACCAAATTAAAATCCCTACTGCCATAGCATTAGGTATAACAAATACACTCATTATGCATTTTATTCTCATTTAAGATAGTATACTATTAGAAATTAATATGATATTATCCTGAGTAGGCTAAAATTTAAATACAGGTTAATCATTAACTTTATTAAATATTAATGAATATGAATAAATTTAATATGAATTGATTAATATATAAATACAAGTACACCATTATTCATATAAAAGTATCGAATCAACAACTTCTTGCATGGATGCACTTCTTTTATGGCACATATCTTGCATGGATTGTTAGTAAAAATATTTTAATTTAGAAAGTATAGTTTTCTAAATCAGTACAGATTTTGTGGACATCTGCAATGAACGATGCAAATGAATTGCAGAAAATAAATTTTCTGCCAAATTTATTAAAAACAAGTTTATAAATAATAAATTACATAAGCGATCATGAGATAAAACTTGATAATATCCGATAATTAGTTGATACCGTAATTTCCTCATTTATTGGAGCGTGGACATTCAGCATTTTCCATCATTTATAAATATCTTAAATTTCTAGTCTCTTTAATATACTGGTTTACCAAACGATAATATACATATCAGGTTAACAGATTACGCTTTTAACTCATATTTCTGAAAATTGGAGTACGCTTATTCTTCTTATTAAATTATTATATATATACATTAGTGTACATTTATGAGAAAAAATATATATGTACAGTTTTGAAGAAAAATAATATATAGAACCTGTTCTTCATATCAAATCTTTTAGAATACCATTAATAACAAGAAAAACATTGTGCCAATCCTCTGCTAGAATACTACAGAAAACTTAAATGAAAGTGAAATTGATACTACCAACTAAAACAAAAAAGGAGACAGGCAGCTTGGCTTACGACAATAGATGAAGGGTTAATCTAGATTTACATACACCTCGTTTCCCTCACCTGTCAAAACCAAAATCAACTAGAAAAACTAACTTAAAAACAGAAAAATGATGAAATATAAATCAAACAATTAGTTCCCACCATGTCCAATCGACATACCTCTAGAATCGAGCAGTGAATATAACTCAAATCGACAACTCTTATTTTTGCTAAAATCATAAATTAAACCATTAATAAATCTCGTATGATAACCCTGCTAACTGTCGATATTCGAAAATTTCACCAACCAATCCATCCGAACTTGAAGTCAATCTCACTGTACGATTTAAACCATTTACAAAGATGTTCCTAAAAATAGATATGTACACATTACTTTGAAAATTCAAAATTTTCAAAGTATCAAAGCTGAAACTATTTCATTTATCATATACACCTGTAACTAGACCCTCTCTATTAATTCCAAAAAGGTATCTAAATAATTCACATTTTGATGACTATTAAAATTATTTTTTTAAATCAATGAATTAGAATAAAAATGGAAAACCCATTCTTTTTTAATTTTATTTGTTTTACCATATGAAATATCATCTATATATCTGTAAAAATATTAATCTTTATTTAACTGTAATCCATATTCTCATATGAACAGATAAATATCCGTTAATATAAAACTGCAACTACCTGCCATAGGTATTCCTCTAGTCTGTTTATAAACTTTTTTCCCTCAAGAAAGGTATTTTTCATAAACGGAAAAATGTTAAAAAATTATTAGTATTCTTATATGCAGAGTATGATAGCTTTGAGTCGATTGATAATTAAATTAAGTACACATTAATAAGAAAGAAAGGAACGTATTATTTAGAAAAGAAACTTACGAAATGAATTTTAATAACATCAATATGGATAATAGAACAGCCATTCTTTCTATAACATTTTCTATCAGATACAACGAGTTTAGTTGTCTGTTACTAATGACCAACTCATCAATGCATAATGTCATAAGTTCACGTGAGACGAAATATGAATTAACATAAAACAAAAACTATATTTTAACACTTTCCCTTGTTAATTACATATTTAGTCTTTAGCCTGATAATCCCATTTGATCACACAATATCAGTAATCGAGTTTTGGCTAGCGGCTTTGTCATAATATCTGCAATCTGTTTCTCAGTAGAAATTTGTTCTACAACTAACTTTCCTTCTAACACCTTCTCACGAACGAAGAAATGCTTTATTTCTATATGTTTTGTTCTCCTGTGATATTCTGGATTATGGGCAAGTTTTACGGCTGCACTATTGTCTACTTGAAGAATAGGTATTTCTTTTAGTTGTACTATTCCTTCATACAATCTTCTGAGCCAAATAATTTCTTTAGTTGTTTCAGATGCTGCTATAACTTCAGCCTCTGTTGTTGAAGTAGCCACGATGGTTTGTCTTTGACTGCGCCATGAGATTGCACCTCCAGCATATATTATCACTGACCCAGATGTTGATCTTCCAGTTTTTATGCATCCTCCAAAATCTGCATCACTGTAACACTTTAATACTCTATTTGAATTTGTTGCGCGATAAGTAATACCAAAATTTCTTGTTTTTGATATGTAGCGAAAAACTCTCTTTACTCTCACTACATCTTCAGCAGATGGGTTTTCTAGTGGTCTTGATAAAACTCCTACGCTGTAAGCTAGATCTGGTCTCGTTCCTACCATTAGGTACATTAGAGCTCCAACTGCTTGTCTATATGGAAAAATAACTTTCTTAGATTCTTCAGTATTTTGCGATCTTGATTCCTTTAACATCGGTGTTGCTACTTGCTTGCAATTTTCAAATCCAAATCTCTTAAGAATTTTCTTGGCATATCCTTTTTGACTAATAGTAATATCTCCGTTTTTCTGATATTCAATTTCAAGCCCTAGAAAACAAGAAGCTTTTCCAGTAACTATCTTGAATCTGGCTTTTAACTTTTCAATGAAGATTTCGCACTCTTGTTGATCATTTGCAGCAATTAATCCATCATCTACGTACAATGCTATAATTAACTTTTTGCCATTCTTCTCTCGAATGTATATACATGGATCGGCATCACTCACTTTGAAATCAAGTTTTAATAAAAATTGGCCAAAACACTTATTCCAACAACGTGGAGCTTGTTTTAAACCATACAAACTTCGCTTGAGCTTGCATACTTTCTTTGTGCCGTCCTCATATCCTTCTGGTTGTTGCATGTAGATTGTTTCTTCTAATTCTCCATACAAAAATGCTGTAGATACATCAAATTGTGATAAATACATTTTTTCTTCTGCTGCTATACTCAATACGGCTCGTACTGTTTCTAATTTTGCTACTGGACTAAAAGTTTCAGTATAATCAATGCCTTGACGTTGACTATAACCTTTTATAACAAGCCTGGCTTTATACTTGTTAATACTGCCATCTGGATTTGTTTTGATTCTATAAACCCATTTGCATGGTATAGCTTTGGCACCTTCTGGTAAATTGACTAATTCCCAGGTCTCATTTTCTTTTAAAGATTTTATTTCATTTTCCATAGCTTTCTTCCAATTAGAACTTTCTTTGCTGTTGATTGCTTCTATGTATGTTTCAGGATTTTCATTTTCATAAATTAATGACTCAGTTTCCATTATATAATCATCAAACCTTGCAGGCTTTCGAATCTTGTCACGTTCTCTCAATTGCATATCATGCGATGGTTTAACTTCTTCATCACTATCAAAATCGCTGTCACTTAAATCATCTTGCTTTTCATCTTCTTCAAGTTGTTCATCTTCATACTTTCCCTGATTAGAAAGATTACTTGTATTTTCTTGCTTATTGTCGTTGAATGGTAAATTAACTGAATTATCACATTTATTCAATTTTTCATGAAAAATGACATCTCTAGAAAAAATCATCCTGTTTTCTTCTTTAATCCAAATTCTGTAACGCTCATCAGAATCGTAGCCTACAAGATAACCTTTGATAGCTTTCTTCTCCATTTTTCTTCGCTTTTGTACAGGAATATGAGCATAACATGTAGAACCTATTACACGTAAATGCTTTACCCTAGGTTTCTTCTTGATCCACAATTCATAAGGACTAACTCCCTCTACTGAAGATTTTCCTGTTCTGTTTAGGATATATATCGCAGAAGATACTAGTTCGGCCCACATTGCATCCGGAAAACTAATTTCAGGATTCGAATATTTGAATGTTCTTGCCATTTCTACAATTGTTCTGTTCTCTCTTTCACTTGATCCATTCTGTTGTGGTGTAAAAGGTGCGGTAGGTCTTTTTGTAATTCCTTCTTCACGTAGAATTGCTTCAATTTCTTTATTGTCAAATTCTCCACCATTATCGCTCAAAAATTCTTTAATTTTGTATCCCATAGTTTTGGCATGAGCAAGCATATGTTTTAACATAGTATTGACTTCTGACTTCTCTCTTATCATGTAACCATACCTAAACTTTGTGAAGCTATCTTTAAATACAACTAAGTATCGTTTCTTTTGAAAAGATTCAGGAAACGGGCCACAGATATCAGCCGAAATAAGTTCACCTGGTTCTGTTGCTTTCTTTCTGTTTCCAAAAGGTAAGCGATGTGCTTTTCCATAAATGCATGGTTCACATAACTTATTTTTCAGTTGAACTTTGATTCCTAACTCTTTTTCAAGCTTTTGTTTGATGTGACATTTATCTTGATGACCCCATCTTTCATGATAAAGTTGTAATAAAGAATCGTTTTTCTCAGTATTGTTTATTTCTAAAATTTGCTTTGGCATGATTGGCTCAATTATTGCCTTAAACAAAGATCCAGATACATTGCGTGTTCCATATAGTACCACTTGATCATTTATCTTTAACCAACATTCAGTAGATGTCGATCGAAATTCACTGTCTTGATTTCTGTCTTGAGCAGCCAACACTGAAAATAAATTTTTGTTGACTTCGGGTACATACCAGACATCCTTCAGCTGAATTTTTTGACATTTTCCACCAGCAAAAGATTTGAAACGAATAGTTCCTTTTCCAATTGCAGACAATCTTTCCTTTCCAGCAGCCTTAATGCTGCAAGGACTAAGAAATTGCGCGAAATCAGTAAAGTACTCTGAACAGTTCGTGATATGTTGAGTTGCTCCATTATCAATCCAAAAAGCTGTTGGATCTGCTTCCGAAGTATACGTTTCGACAGAAATAGACATCGCTGCACCATTGGCGATTTTCTTTATATCTTTAGTATCGCTACTTGGCGACTTTTTGGCTGGTTTTCCATCGGAAATCCATTTTCTACAATTTCTTACCCAGTGACCTTTACGGTTACAGTAGTTACAAATGTCAGCTCTATATGACTTTTTGATAAATTTGGAATTTTTATCTTTATTCTGTTTTTCCAATCTTGAAGCTGCTAGTGCTTCCTGAACAGCAATATCGCCGTTTTCAACTTTGATGAAATTTCTCTCAAACATACAAAGTTGCTCTGTTAATTCATCAAATGTTCTGTCTTCGTTTTTAGACAACAACATCCAGCTAGACTTAAAGGTTTCAAATTTTCGCGGTAAAATTTGCAATACTTTACAAACTAACATTAAATCAGGTAACTTATTTACACCAATATCTTTAAGTCCGTTATTTAATTCACTCCAAATGGTTCTTAACTTAGCTATGTGAGTTGATACATCATCGCCTAACGCCCAGTTAAATGCGAAAAATTCTGTACAGATCTTAAATAACTGATCTTTTGACGTTGCTTCAAAATGATGCTTTAAGGCTTCCCACATTTCATGTGCTGTTTCTTTATCCATAATCTTTTGATAAACTACATCAGTTACGGTACTTGCTATCACGGATTTTACGTAACTGTTAGCTTTACGATACAAATCAGAACTTACTTTATGTTCCTTGATTTCTCTATCTTCAGCAGTGCTACTTAATGGTTCAGGTTTCTTTAATTTACCATCTATAACATCAAGTGCTCCTTCGTGATAATCAAGTAAATCTCTAATCTTGCGTTTCCATATTGGCCAGCCTACTACACCAGTCAATAACTTAACTTGTTTTGTTAAATCCATTTCTTCTTAAACTTTAATGCGATTTCAAAATCTTTTAATGATAATCTTCTCTACTAAAATAAACTAATGTTTTACTTCACTTGCTATGAGCAAAACCTAACTTATCTGTATCTAATTCTAATCAATCAGACTTGAGCTAACTAGCGCAATTCAAAGCGAACTGCAAAACCCATAACCTGTTAGAAATTATTAGTATTCTTATATGCAGAGTATGATAGCTTTGAGTCGATTGATAATTAAATTAAGTACACATTAATAAGAAAGAAAGGAACGTATTATTTAGAAAAGAAACTTACGAAATGAATTTTAATAACATCAATATGGATAATAGAACAGCCATTCTTTCTATAACATTTTCTATCAGATACAACGAGTTTAGTTGTCTGTTACTAATGACCAACTCATCAATGCATAATGTCATAAGTTCACGTGAGACGAAATATGAATTAACATAAAACAAAAACTATATTTTAACAAAAAATTCAATAGAATGGTAAAATGATCGATATTCTTATCATATACATTATATTTCTCATAAAAACCACTAGTTTGTTCTTTAAATCTATTAAATCAATACTGTTGTATAGATCCTTGAAGTCATAAATGTTTACACCTGCTATATGTTTCAGTTTTTTAAAGTGTTTTAGAAGTTCATAACTGTTTTTGATTATAAATGATTTTTTTTTCATACAAAATACGATTGAACAACTTTCTTAATTTTTCAAATATATTTTTATTTACCCCTCCAAAAAGACTGGCTCCTATCGGCAAGATAAGTTCCCTACCGAATCTGTTACACATTACCTAATTTGACAGCCTATCGCTTACTTGGAGAGTTATGTAGTAATTATAAGTAAAATACCTAAGCGTTTGCTCCGAAGTAACAAGAAGGTTTATGATTCTAGAGGAAGGGAAAAAGTTAGAACATCATTGCTTTAATATCGTTAACTACAATAAAATTTTAAACAATTAGCCATAGTATCATATTTATAAACATATTTCACGCAGATAAAAATTTTTATTGTTCTTTAATACTAATTGTTATTGGATTTAAGTATAAAATATGTGTGATGATTAGTTTAGTTTGAGGGATGTTTTTCTATTTAAACTTTTGCAAAGTTTAACACTTGTAATCACGACAGAACAGTTGATCTTCATACTTTGTCTATATAATTAAATAATATAATCATAAAGATAGCATCAGTTAATTATTTTTTTATTAGGCGTGTAGATAAAATTGTTTAATGAAATAATTCTTTTGTGTAACAATAAAATTATACCTACTGATACTTAAAGCAGAATTTCTATAAAATTATATAATCCTTTCTATTTTTAAAAGTTAATTAACATTTATTTAATGCGGATAAACCATTCGAACTCAACTATATCATGTCTCTCGCGACATAACGTATTAATGAAGTGTGACATATTTTGTAAGAATATATATATAAAAAAATTATAAATAAAATACTACATTAAATCGAAAACTCGTATGCAATTAACAAGAGGTTTCTTTGTCATAGAAATGTTTTACCTCTCGAAAATTTAACTTCGAAATTAGTACCAAGATTTTATAAATAATTGATTTTTATTATGTGAAATGTTTCATTAGTTCAAGAATTTTGAGCGTCAATTTAATACTTTAATATTGTTCAGGTACAGTAATAAATATTTGACATATAATCCAATTTTTACAGAAATTGCTTGGAGATGAGTTAATAAACATGTTAAATATTAAGAATATTTGCTATAGAAATAGTGTCAGAGATTTTAACTAAATTATAAAAATCGCAGTTAAAAAAAAAAAAAAGATACAGTTTTATGTCATTGATTATGTCTTAAATTATAGTAATTTCTAAAATGTTGTGAAATTAATAATAATAATTAAAAAAATAATTTATCAATATAATAAATAAAAGGGCCTTTGAAAAATCCCTTACAAGCTCATGAGGGAACAATTAGTTATTATTGAAGATAAATCGCATATAAGAAAATTGAAAACTTGTATGATTTTTCGGCGCTTAAATAGCAATGTCTACAAATTTCATGCATTTTCGTTTTAAATCACTTCAATGATTGTCAAAATATTTGCATTGTTCAGTGGACTTTGTTTTTGTTTTTTTTTTTTCCTTTTTTCTGGGAATGGGAGGGGAATCTTAATATGTATTTACATTTTTAAATATATTTTTATATAGAAAAATGTATCGTTCAAAGGGATTCCTGACCCTTATGAACTAGCTTTTGGATCCGCTTTTGAAAAAAAAAATAGCATTGATGTACGGCAAATTGGGTCATCGAAAGCAGCTAAAGTTTCACGAAAAACGAATCTGCATTACACTGCAGCGTTTTAATCAACCCGATAATATAACCTCCTGAGACCTGCCATCCATTTAAACGGATGTTTTGCTTTCTCCTTCTATTGCGTTAAATTTCATTGTAGCAATATAAAACCAGTTGGTTTTGGTAATATATGAATCAAAAATCAACATTCAGCTTATGGATTTTGGCAACGGTAACTACTTTGTTTACAAAATGGCGTAATAAATGAGCCAAGTTGGAATTCTACGTTCTGCTGGTAATTTTCGTTTGTATGTTAATTTAATTTGTTTAAACTATTTTTATTTTGCAATTTTAAATCAGATGTTAATACTTGCCTTATGTTCTTTATAATAAATTCTATTGTTTCGCATACTTCTCGTATTTTTTTTTTTTTTTTTTTTTAATTTACTTTAAAGCGAGTTATGGCCTGAACATCCATTTAGATGGATGTGCTGTAAAACAAAATTAAAAAATCGAAATTTATTAATTTCTTTAAAAACGTCATTTTTCATGCCTATTTGTTGAAAAAAAATCTCATATTTAAAAAAATTATGCATTACATTTTGCTTGGGTCTCAGGAGGATAAAATAAGAAATAAAAATCTGTTTTCATGAAATTTTATACTGCAAACAGTGAATCTATGTAATTAATGTTGTAACTATAGTAATGAAACAACGGGAACTCAAAGTAAGATTTATTTTCTGTTTTGATCATAAAATATGCATATTTAATACAGTTAACCCTTTCTCTCCCAGTGAGTCCAAATGGAATCATGACATTCCTTATATTTTTTTCTATATATCCGGATGCTCCTATATTATTTCAAATAACGAAAATAAAAGCAATGTATAATCCCCAATAGATTATTTTTTTGCTTCTCTTCAATAGATGGCAGCACTATGCAAAAAAATTATTTTAATATTTCTGATATGAGATTCAGTTCACTTCGCAAAAAGAGACATGAATAACATTCTTTTATGTAGACTTTATAATTAATAAAAGTTTTTATTTTATTTTTATCGCACTCAAATATGTTTCATTAATTTATTTTGTCTAGTTTATATAAATATTTTATTAAATTTTATTTAATAGTTTATTTATTATTTATTATTTTTATTATTATTTAAATTTTAATTGAAAAATGAAAAAAAAAATATTATTTTTCATATTGAGCATAAAATCACCCTATTTTAAGAATTTTAGAATTTTAGCATAAACAGGTAATGTATGAGACTGAAAGGGTTAATCTGAGGCGCCTGACATTGGAAAAAATTTATTATATTCCATAAAATCAACGAAAAGAATAAAAATCATAAAAACGCACACATAATTTAGCACAAAATTAGTATAATTATTGCTTTAATTATTCCAGAACAAAAATTAACTTTATACCACATCTTAAAATATATATATATATATATTCGGCAGCATTTGTTCTTACAATAATAGTAAATTTTCAAGATGTAAATTCTTCTCAAAATCTATATTTGTCTTACTGCTAAAAATAACAATAATAACAGTAATTCTTTCTCAAACCCCTTCTCCTACGCCCTCTAGTCTCCGGATTAACATAATACTCCTTACTTAAAAAAAAAAAAAAAAAAAAAAAAAAAAAAAGATTTATTGTCCCCCATCACTTGTAACTATAAAAGCTCGAGCTATAAAAGTTTTTTAAAAATTATATGTTTATTCTGCGCAAAACTTAATTATTCATTTATTAAACTTAATTATATGATTTTAATAAACACAATCGGAAAACACATTGATTGATAAAACTCATTAAACCTGTTTCTTGGAATATTCGGATGGTAAGGAAAGGCTCTGAAAGTGTTTTAGCAAAATCCGCTATGAAATCGCCAAGTGAAAAGGAAAAAGGAGCTATCAGGTAGGGAGCCCATCCTCCCGATAGCCTTTACTTCCAAATAGGTATTAAAACCGCAGGTAACTGCTCTAAATTTTACAGGGGATTTATGAAATTTAGGAATCATTACTAAAAAGGGAAAATTTGTACTAGTATGTTTTAACTTATTCTGTTTATACAAAGCCTTGTCTCTGTTTTGTAATAACCAGTTAACTGGAATTTACTAATTCATAATTACCATTTTTAAAAGCCCCCTTTTAACATATTACCATACATTTTCTTACAAATTAAAGCGTAATTAGAGTCAACTTAGTCTACGTATGTAACTATAAAATTATCCCTTAAGTTCTTTATAGAATCAATCAAAGCTTTATAGTATTCTACATTGATTCCCTCATAATTTTCATTGTATACTCCAATTAGATCTTTCATAATGTGGTATCTCCATTCTTCAAATATTTTGATTGGTACATCAAGTCGATAGGCCATTTTCTGTATGAAAAGATTTTTTGTTAACCGCTTTATAGCATAATACCTTGACACAATTCTTTTCAATCTAAATTTCGTTCCATGAATCATACATTCTTCAAGTTTAACATCAGAAATAGTATCTAAAGCGCCCGTGATCATGAATGTCCATTGTTTGAATTCAAGAATTTGTAAAATTTTTCTTCATTACAATGATATATATATAACCATTATATAATTACAAAACATCATCTATTTCCAATTACTAAAATTAATAAATTTAGCTTTAATTTTTATACACTGCTCAAAACAATTAAAGGATATTGCAGTTTTAGGTGGATTTTGTATCTGGTAAACTGTTTAGCTGATTGATACATGGTCGACAGACATAGTAGGTTATATGAGAATAAATTACACATGTTTGGCAGAAAAAATGCATTTTATTGCGCATTTGTGTACTAAAGGAAAAAAACACAATTTGTGCATATGAGAAAAAAAGAATAAGAAAAGGTGTTTTCTTTAAAGAAAACCATTTTCAGTAGGGGGTATGGTTTCTGCGGGCGGCCAGCAACGTTGATCACCTTTGAGGCATGGACTCAATGAGGCTATTAATGACGAGTTGGGGTATTCTGCCCCACTCTTCCAGAAGAGCTCTTTCCAGTTCTTGGAGAGTTTGTGGGGGTTGTTGGCGGCCAGAAACTCGTCTTCCTAGAGCATCCCAAACGTGCTCGATTGGATTCATGTCTGGAGAACACGCTGGCCATTCCATTCGAACAATTCCTTCCTCGAAAAGGAAATCCTCCACCAGGTTTGCACAATGTGGCCTGCAGTTATCGTCCATTAAAATGAAGTTATCTCCGATTGCTGCAGCGTAAGGGACTACAAGAGGTCTGAGGATCTCATCCCTATATCGGCGACCAGTCAGAGCTCCATCTCGAATGATGTAGAGGTCAGTGAGCCCGTCAATGGAGATGCCACCATACACCAACACTCCTCCACCGCCAAATCTGACACTTTCGTGCACGAACGCAGGATTATTCCTACTGCCACGATCCCCCCAGATGAAAATACGCCTATTATCCGGATGCACAGAAAAACGGGACTCGTCAGAAAACAGAATATTGCTCCATTCATTTCTCCTCCAGTTGACATGCTCGGTTGCCCACTCCCTGCGGTCGCGACGATGCCTGGATGTTAATCTAACACATACCATCGGTCGGCGAGCATACAGACCTACAGCATGGAGCCGGTTTCGGACAGTCTGAGTTGAAATCGTGGTGCCTGTAGCCGAGCGAATGTGTTGTTGGAGAAGAGTAGCGTTCATGGTTCGGTGTCTCCGAGCTGTTAACGCTAAATACCGATCTTCATTGGGCGTTGTTGCCCGTCTACGACCTTGCCCTGGTCTTCGGCCTGCACATCCACTCTCCAAAAAACGGTTCCAGATCCTGGAAATGACACTTTGTGACACTCCAATGGCTTGCGCTACTTCGGCTTGAGTTTGGCCCCCTTCTAACCTACCAACAATTCTCAAAGCTTCTGAATCTGTCAAATGACTTCGCTGAGACATCGTACTCATCGAAACAAAGCAATCACTGAATGCCGGTCATCCTTGTCTTCATTCTCTTTATCCAGTTGAAAGTCAAATTTCATTCACTGCCGCTGAAGCGACGTTTTTGACGTCGAACTCAAAATTTGCATACTCCACAGTTTGAAAACCAGAAAAATTTGCATTTGTGATTCTCTTCTTCTATTTTCGGCAAAAAAAAATTTCGTTTATATCTTTATTTTATATAAAACTTCAAATATCCTTTAATTGTTTTGAGCAGTGTATATATATATATATATATATATATATATATATATATATCCAGACATTTCTTAACATTCCATATTCCTTTCTTGCTGGATATTCCAGCTGTACAGAACACATTAAACTATGTTCTTAGTCCATTAATAATAGAACGCTGATAGGTAAAATCGCAAAAAAAAAAAAAAAAATAAATAAAATAATGTGATGTCAAGACATAGTAATATGACTGGAATTTTCGAATAGACTGATTGCAGCGTTTAGTACTGAAAATCAGTAAACGTGCAAATCTCAAAAACTGTATTCGATATTAAAAGACTAATTGAGTATAAAGTTTTATAGCAGCGTAATTTAATACTAAACGAACGTTTTTACTCTCATGAATGCCAATTATAGTGTCCTTATTTACTTAGTGTGCTTAGTGCCCTTATAATTTGTAAAATTTTTCTCCATTACAATAATATATATATATATATATATATATATATATATATATATAGTTATTTATTTCCAGAAATTTCTTAGCATGCCATATTCCTCGCTTGCTGGATATTCAAGCTGTACAGAACATAGTAAACTATATTCTTATGTGTATTTACAGACCCCATTACGTTTTGAAGCGCATTAAGAAAACAGTTGCGACAAGGGAACTATCCATTTGTATTAAGAATGTTTGTATATTATTAGAATGTTGCGAAAGGGTGCCGCCTTTAAGATTTATAGATTCAGGAAATAAAGCAAAGGAAGATTTTTCACATATTTATGTAGAGAAGCTCTTATTATCTTATAATCTTTATAATCATTAATATAACACCATTAAATACAATTCCGATCAGGATAGTATTAAAATATCCCACTAATCGTTAAGAACTATACTTGATTACAGATTAATGGATTAGTTGTAAGACTTTCCAGCCCTACAACAAGGTCATATATATATTATGTCTATATGTATTGTCTATATGCCATTACGATTAAAAGATACTATCTTAACACAGCTATCTAAATAATTCTGTGGGAATCTGGCAGCGCAGCAAACATATTATGTATAAACTGTCTATGTAGCTGAAACCATAGTTTTGTTCCGCGGTTAACTGAAAACCACCCAGAACTTCACTCCGTCGTTGCACGGGAAGAAAAAGCAGTTGAGATTAGGATTTCTGCGTGATTGTACGTTTATCTATGTTTCCAGAAAGTTAATGTTGTATTGTTGCATAGAAATGCGAATGATGTAATCTTTAATATAAATGTTAAGTTTTTTAAGTGTGATTGTTATGATTTCATAGTGGCTATGACTTTTATTCTATAATAGCAAAAAGAGAAATAGTGATCGGGTTACATGACACTCGATCCTAAAATGTCAGCAAGGAATGTTCGCGAAACCTTTAATGATGTTTTAACCACATCGAACATCTTGCATACAGTGGTAATCATAAGATATTGATTTCCTCAGACCGTACTTTTTGAAATTCCTGTGCGAATAAATGTTTCACGAACTGCCTAAAATAGTGTTTATGAAGTATGATAAGACAACATGGTAATTTCCAAAATGTTTTAACAATTATAATGCTAACATACGATCACATTAACATTGATGTAAGCAATGCGTATAATACAAATCTTTCTACACATTAAATGGTTAAACCAATTAGCAAAAATCATCTGATATTTCAGAGAATTCAGAAAAAGATTGTATTTTTGCCGAAAAAAGTTATTGCTACAAAATTTAAGAAGTATTCTGATAAGGTTAAAACGAAAATAGTCTGTTCAAGATGGAGCATTTTTATTTTAATTTTTTTTATAACACCACAACGTAAAATAAATCATGGATAAGAAAAAAGAAAAATCATTTACAGAAGATCTTAGTTATGACTTTAAATCAATCAAAAAATGAAAATGTCAGTTCAGGAAAGATTGTGATAGGATATTTAAACTAGAATATTAATAGTTAGAGTCGCATAATACACATTAATGATATCTTAGATCATTTAGAGGCGTATGATAAAAAAAGGTTTAAGTAGCGACGCTATTTGTTACACAAACAACAATAAAAGTTTATTTTTTTCTTGCGTATTATATTTTAACATTGAAGTAGAAGAAATGAGGATTTAAAAAGTTTTCTTTATGTCTTATACTTTGTGATTTATATTAGTCAAGGATAAAATGTACATTGCTGTCACAGCGATTTCTTCTACAGATTGTATTTGATGGATGATGGTTGATTCAAGAATAAGGGATTTTACTTGTCTTTAAGGATATAAACAAGGGCATAAGATATTTGAAAGTGAACATATAAAACCATAAACACATTTAACGTGAATTTATCCAAGCATATAAAATAAAAAAAAAATCTTCAAAAGTAAAAATACTATATTACACAAACAAAACGATAATTAAAAATTAATATTATTTATCTTATATTTATGGTTATATATATTTTTATATCAAATGAACATATTACTTAATGATGTACACGTGTTACTTTATACCTAAAATTTTATATTCAATCCAAAAACACGTAAGTGTTTACTGCTTAAAATTTTATTATTATTATAAATAATGAATAACATGTAATAACCCAGTATTTATTAGCGTTAGGATTCAGCTGAAAAAATATTTTAAATGGAAACAACAGAAATAGACAGAGGTTAAAACTAATAAATTAGTTCATTATTTTTACTTTTTAAATACTCCCTCGAATTATTAAAGACAAAATAAAAATTGTTATTTTTCGTGGAGTTCATTATGTTTGTGATAGAAGTTTCAGTAGTTTTCTTAAAAAATTAAATTAAGTTTCCGGATCCTATCGATGAAAGAGAAATATATTGATATTAATGATTTATCTTATGTTAAATTTCTAACATTTATAGTGAATAAGTTTAAATAAAAATATACATGGTGACCATAATTAAACTTACAGTACTCAGAGTGTTCTGTAACGCGATCTAATTGACAGAATGGCGCCAAATTTTGTGGGAAGATTAAAGAAGACGAAGGACGAAGGATTCCGCGGAAGCAACATTTGTTAGGAAAGTCACTGCTAGGGGAATGTGTGGAGCTGTGTAATAGAAAAGCGAGTTTTAAAAATGAAGAATCAATAATGAAATAAAATTACTTTTATTTAGAACATTCAAACCATGTTCAATGTGGCCATATTTTTTGGGCCACATATTGCATTGTGTGCGCATCATGCACAACAGCAAAAAGTAAGATGTCGGCAGGTATCTTCAGTACACTTCGTTTTATGTTATCATTCAACATAGCCAGTCCCTGGACAACTCTTTGTTAGACCTTGGACTTTACGTAACCCCATATCCAGAGGCCGCATGGTGTAAGAACAGGGGGCCCAGGTGGTCCGAAGTTCAAAATCAGCGGCTTATGACACTTTCTGTTGTGAATTTCTGTCGTAGCAACTGCTGTACCCGTAAAGCGATGTCAGGAGTTGATGAATCTTGCATGAAAAGGATTTTAATCAGGTAATGTCTTTGCTGAAGTTCCGAAATGACAGAGTTGTTTAACATTTGGCGATATTTCTTTCCGGTAACTGAATAGGAATAGAAGAACGGATCTACGATCATTTCCGATGTGAAACTACACCAAAAATTTACCTTTGGTGAATGTAAGGGATATTCTTTGAATGCATTTGATGATTTAATATCCCAAGTTCGGCATTTCTGGGTATTTACAGTTCCATACAGGTAACAGTGGGCCTCTTCCCCCTCATAATATTTTCCACAGACAAGAATCATCCATCTCCATTCTGTTAAGAAAGGAGAGAGCAAAATATTCCTGATTTTTTAAATAATTTTACCATGAAGGTCAATTATAGAACACTTATAAAGTTATTTTGGGCGTTAGTGATTTTGAAATACGTGACATTTGGAAGAACATCAAAAATGAGCAGTTGTGATAAAATAATTTTTCCTTCGGTATTTAGAATGTTTTCAGATGCTTAAAACATATTTGGGGCATTCTCACAATCTTTTGACTTTCGGGTATAAAAATCTGGTGAAATTAAGCCTGCTAAAATAACATTTTAATCTGACAGACGAATGCCTTAATGATTCAAAATAACGAAAAAAAGGTCAGCAGCGAAAATTTCTTTATTTAACTGAGGTTTAAGTTAAACTTGCGAGTTTAATTTTCCTTACCATTTTACCACTATAACTTTCTATTTTGTTTCATATATTTATTAAAATATACCATTTCCATCGAAATAATGTTAGCAAGGAACTTTCGCGGAACGTTCAGTTTTTCTTCGTTACGTTACACCCGGTTTCACTACTTCGAGCATCTTGGTACAATACTAAACATGTAATGATAAACATAATTTATTGATTCCTACAAACATTACAGTCAATGAGGTGTATCTTTACTTATTTCTCATTTAATGTTTAAAAGAATTAGAAATCACATGATATGTTATGATCAGAATTTTCTTCACACTACACCGATTTTAGGTGGTCTGATACTGAATTTTAATTCAGGCGGACCTTTTAATTTTTTTTTTTAAATACCATAGATGTCAGATGTTGTCCCGCGGGGAAAGAATCATGTTTTACCTGTCCTGATGCGATCATGCGAAAACCGTTACGTTCCTTTGGGCAATGTGTAAAATAAAAAAAACTATTAGACACATTAAAGGATCAAATGAAGTGACAGGTACCGCCAATGAATTCAAAAACAGATCGCATTTAAAAAATATATAATTTTATTGCTACCAACTTTGGTAAACCGGTCACTAATATTTTTATAATGTTATGAAGTTCATAGTTTGTGCTGGATGCAGGACTGTTATTTCTTTTTAAAATACCACAAATGTAATAAATTATGTAAGATAACAAGAGAAGTGTTTTTCAGAAAATTTTAGCGATCACTTTAAATTAATCAAATAGTTAAAATTTTAGTATATTTAAGTATGATGTGATTTTTTAAAAACTCATATCCATAAATTGTATATATATAAACATCTCGCTGATATCGCCGATAATTTAGAAATGTATTATAAAAAAAAAAAAAAAAAAAAAAAAAAAAAAAAAAAAAAAAATCCAGAATGCAATGTTTCACATTATTCGATTAATAAAAAACAACAAAAGCTTATTTTTTTATTGCGGATTACATTTTAACATTTAAGTAGAGAAAAAAACTTTTTCACGTCTAATACATTGAGATTTATATTGGTCAAGGATAAAATGTACGTTGCTGTCGATGTGATTTCTCCCAGAGATTGGAATTTGATTGATGATGGCTAACTCCGGAATAAAGGATTTTACTTGTCTTTAAGGCTATAAACACAGCATAAAAACTTGAAAAATCTACAAATAAAAAAAAAATAAACACATTAAACGTGGATTTCCCAAAACACATAAAAAAAGCTTCTTAAGTAAAAATAAGCCTCTTGGAAATAAATCGATATATATGTTTTCGTCAATAATGGATTATAATGAAAAAAATTAAAAATATATAAAATGCATTACATGATTTTGAAGTTTAGAATAATTCACAATAAGCACATAACTATTAAACAATGTTTTTACTTAACCATACATTTCTATCGAATTCGGAAAAACATAACGTTTTATATAAGATACAATTTTCACTGTTTTAGTGCCATTTTTAAAATGAAGCAAAATACTATTTTTCCATTATATCCAGTTTCCTTTAAAATGTAAGTTACGTAAGATATTTAAATTCAGTATTTAAATATTTTAAAGATCAGTTTGAGTAGAATTTTTCAGCTTGAATTTATTTACGAAAATAGAAAAGATGGATTTAAAAAGACAATGTATAAAAGTCGTTCAAATCATACGTCAAAAAAACTTGAAAAGCAAAAAAATAAATACACAAATTTTATATTTTAACATCAGTGGAATCAACAAATCAAAACCGCAGCATGAGAGTACTGTTTTTCGTACGTAAATCAACTAATATTATGCTAAAATTTGCAACTATTTCAAAACTTATAATTTCCTTTTGATAAAATCACAGTTTTTGTTCAGAGAAAGTTCTTCTACCTAAAGTAATGTAAAATAGCAACAGTGGAGAACATATGTATATTTTTATAGATTATAAAAAGAAAACTTTTATAATAATGATTCTTTGTTTAAGAAATACTTAATGCATATACATATTCATATGTTCCATATGATATGAATTAAGTATAATTTATATGCTACTATTATTTTTAAATGAAAACGGGAAAAAATGAACATTTTAGATTTTAATCTATTATTCTAGTATCAAAAGCAAGAAACATTAATATTTGTATTATATTGATATTCTTCTTACGTTAATGTTTGTATACATTTTAATAGGAAATGAACATACTAGTTAAATAATGACAAGTATGATTCAAGTACAATGTCACAGTTAATGCAAAACATACAGGATGTATCTGAAAAATAGGGCAAAACTTTACGGGGTGATAGAAGGCAGCTATACGAGCAAATTTCGTCGTACAATGTATGGTCGGAACGCAACGGTGAGAAGTAAAAATGTAGATTTCCACAGTCGCAGTTAAAGATTTATCAAACGGATATGAGAGGAGATAATTCAGAAAACATTTTATTAACATGAATGTAATTAATGTACGTGCTCAAAAAATTGCTCAAAGATCTTACGTCAGCATTAATGCAAGCGGGGGGAGCCCCCAGCCACATATAAATGATTATTTCTTTTCTTCTTTTTCTTAGAATTTAAATATTTTAACGTACTCGAAAAAAAAAATGCAGTATATCTTTAAAAAACGGAGAAAAAGAAAATTTTACCCGCGGAGAGGGGCTGGTCATCTCATGAATTCAAGACTGTCTTAAACCACCCATTTGAGGTTAGTATTTAAAAGTATTACAAGAAACAGAACTAAAAATTAGTATTAACCCATTTGTGCCTGGCGTCCTAATTTTGGGACGCTTTCTTTAAAAAAATCCCATTTCAAATTGAATTATGATATCATTTCAAAACTTAGTAAAATATATCCTTGTTATTTGTTTTCAATATTTATCCATAAATGGCAGTGCATTTTTAAGAATAAAAAGTGAAATAAATGTTTGTTGTAGCGCAAAGTTCGATTTTCTTGAAATAAAATGACGCGTAAGAAAAGGTAAGATATTTCTTTTATTATTATTATTTTTTTTATCAATCATTTTATAAGTGGTATTATTTATAAGATGAAACATTATTTTAGAATACGTATTTTTGCATTTTTTCAGATTTCTGTTTTTTTTGCTCGAATTTGAACCTTTATATATCGTCCCAATTTTGGGACGCTAGGCACAAATGGGTAGGGGTTTTCTCCGTTACTGTCTATGCATTAAATGTATGTTTTATGCCATTTATTTTGTTAAAAAATGGTTACATACCACTCGGATTATTATTTGGTTATAAAATTATTATTCGGATTATTATTTGGCTATTCTTTGTTATTACTATAGGGGGAACAGGGGCTGGGCTCTGTTCAAGAACAAGACACCCACCCCTTCCTACCCTAAGCTATTGGCTTAGAAAAAATTTATAACATACCGTTATGTTTTGTACTTAGTTTAGTATTTGACATCCTTAGGTTACTAAAATATATACAGCAGAACCTCGATTATCCGACGTAATTGGGTACGAACCGAGAGCGGATAATCAAATTTACAAATAATCGAGAATTTATCAATAATCATCTAGTTTAATATGCAACATCGTCATCGAACTGCCATTAGGACAATTTAAACAGCTGAATAAACATGTAAATTTAAATTATACATGAAAATAATTTTATTTTTTTAGAACAGGGACGTGTGCATGGGGGGTGGGGGGGGGGTATATAATTTTCACGGGATCGGATCTTGCTGGAGCTCAAGCTAATTTCAATGGAAGAAAGGGAAACCAAAATGCTTATCTCTACTCGTGGTTCGGAAGGGAACACTTGCATACACAAGGAATGTGAAAGTAAAAAAATAAATAAATAAACGTTGAAAAAAATTCAGGATATCGACATCGGTTTACAGAGACTTCCAGTTACACGAGGGTCGGATAATGAAAGTTCTACTGTACCATATATACTCGTGTGTAAAACGAAGAATTTTTGATAATTTTCTGCAAGTAAATTGGGAGGTAAACTTATACGCGAGTCAATTATATAAGCAAAAAAAAAAAAAAAAAAAAAAAAAAAAAAAAAAACCCTTCGAATTTTGCAAAAGTCTGATTTTTTTATGTATATAAATAATAAAATAATATATAAAATATACAAATAATAATAATTTATTATTAAAAAATTCAATGATTTGTTTTTGTTTACTTACTAATTTTTTGCATTAGTAAGTGAAATCTTTGGTTTGATTTTGTGCGAAATTGAAGTAAAAAGTTAGCGGGTCGACATACGCCAGTTTTTGCATTCAAAAGTTAATGGGTCGGCGGATATGCGAGTATATACGGTATATATAGTCTATTAGTAATTATTGATTATTATAAATTTTTACTATATAAACTTTTACTATGCCAATGGCTAATGGTGAGGAGGAAGGGGGTCTTGTTCTTGAGCCGACCCCAAAACTCCCCCCCCCTTATAGTAATAATAAAGAAAATTTTATAGTCAAGTAATAACCCGAATGATATATAACCTTTTTGAAACATATTAAATGGCATAAAGCATAGATATAATGCTTAGACAGTAACGGAGAAAACCCCTACCCTTTCGTGCCTAGTTTCCCAAAATTGGGACGTTTAGATTTTTATATGTTAAATAAATATTTGTTCAAAGATATTTTTTTTTATATTTACGTTCATTTTACACCATTTACTATAATTAAGCCCAATATTAAGTTGAAAAAAAAATTCAGGCACTAATGGGTTAAAAGAAACAGAACTAAAAATTAATTTACATAGCGGATATAGAAGAGAAAATCTACCCCGCCCACCAACAACGGAAAATTTTAAACTTATCTTCCTCTTACTGTTAAATTATTTTAACTTTCCTGAAAATTATAATTTTTCTATATCTTTAAATATGGGAGAAAAATAAAATTGTGTTTATTAAATTTCAAAAGTTCGGAGGGGCGATAGCTGTGTCACCGCCACCTGAATTAAATACTGCCCTTTGAACACGTTTGATATAATTTTTTTAATAAACTAAGAAAAAAAAATTACATGGTAGATTAAAGGGAGAAAGCACCCCCCCTCCTCCCCCCCCCCCGAAATGGAGAAAAAGTCATAACTGCACGTTCTCTTAGTATTTAATTATTTTAAGTTTCTCAAAAAGATTCAATTTACGGGGTTTATTAAAATGAGAGAAAAAATATTACTCTGTAAAATTTCAAAATCCAGAGGCAATATATTTCTTTTTCGACTACTACAACGTAAATTCAACACTGCTTTCGACAACCGTCTTAGATAACATTTTTACACATAAATCTAAAAAAAAAAAAAAAAAAAAAAAAAAGAAAATTAGTTTGTATGAATGATTTATGGGAAAAAGCGCCCCCTTCCCGTATAATTAAAATTTTAACATAAAAAAACTAAAAATTAATTTACATGAAGGTTTTTTGGGAAAGAGCATCATCCCCCCCCTCCCCCCCCCATCATAAAATCCTTAGCTGTTATTTTAGTTATAGAAAAAAAAAAAAAAAAAAAAAAAAAAAAAAGTCTTTTTCAAAAAGCGAATTTAGTCAGTTAAATTTCATAATTCGAAGAGCACTGTCATTTAAGAAATAAGTTCATAGCAATCGAATTGAAAATATGAACAATTGATTTCGTCTCCCCGCCCTACAATAAGCATTAAAGTTTTAAAATCTTAACCACCGCCTGAAATTTATAATTTCCATTCTAAGAACACTTCAAAATTGTTTCTTTTTCTGCAACAAATAATTCTGACCATATTCAAACCATTCATTAAGCAAAGAAAATTCCAGTAATGAATTATATTAATCAAGCCATATTATAATTATCCATTAACCATAGAAAATCCTAATAATAAATTACCTTATTAACTGAAACTTCGAGGATAACAGCATCGATAAATTCACTCTCTATCTTATGAAAATATCAACACACAGTAGAATCAGCTTCATAACCCATTACCTGTATTTAAAATCGTTTATAAACACGACCCCAGTAGCAAGGAAAGTAGAGAATTTTGTTCCCAAACCGCAGGTAGTGAGTTCTGTCCTCCTCGGAAGAAAAAAAAAAAAAAAAAAAACGACATAAATTTCCGCTAATAAATTCTAAGGCACCCTACTAAAGGTACTTCAGAAATTATTCAAAGATGGCGCCACTAGCGTCTTTTTTTTTTCTAATTGGGAGAATAGCAAAAAATAAAAGCAAATGATTCTAAAAAAGTATTGCTAGAATAAGCAAAAATTAAAAGCAAGTGATGCTAGTAATGTAATGCCATCATAGCAAAAACTAAAAGCAAGTGATGCTAGAAAAGCAAAAATTAAAAGCAACTGATGGTATAAATGTAATGCTAGAATAGTAACAAAAAAAAAAGTATATGTTGCTAGTGAATTACTGCAAGAATAGCAGAAATTACAAGCAACTAGTGGTCTTGATTGCGACTAGGCCAGTGACATATCCAAGCAACACAAGCTGAATTGTGAATGTTGGCCAAGCAGTAAAGTGGGCCAATGCACACCATGACATTCTGGTAATTCTGGGGGAACCAGCAAATGTGTTATGGTAGTTTATGCTATTTTACTTGGTGGGATATAGCATTTAATGCTTGTCTAGCAAACAAATACCAGCATGAATTTCGAACTGTGTATAAGTGTAAAATTTATTTTAATTTTTTATCATGCATTTACACACCATTTGTTTACTATTATTAAGTATTTTATAATTAAACAAAGAATTTCAATTCATGATACTTTTTTCAACCCTTATATATTATTATATTTTAAGCAATGCGATGTATTTATTATTCATTAAAAGAATTGTGTAAAAATAACTTCTCATTACATTTTATATTCGAATATTTAATGAGTAGCTATTTTAAGTATTTTTCATAATTATCTTCTCGAAAATGTGCATATCAGTGCCACATGAAAAGTGCAACAATCATTTTTAAACGAAAACAATTTGTTTTCGAAAAAAATTCCTTTAGACGGTTTTGATGAAAATATTTTCTCTGAGAAAAAAAAAAAAAAAAAAAAAAAAAAAAGATATAATATCTTTTATTAGAGATTCTAATTTGATTTGAAGGATTTTTAAAGATTTTATTTCTTAAACTACACACATTCCATATCATGCATTTACAGACTATTTGTTTACTATCTTTAAGTATTTTATAATTAAACAAAGAATTTCAATTCATGATACTTTTTCAACCCTTATATATTATTATATTATACGCAACACGATGTATTATTCATTAAAAGAATTGTGTAAAAATAACTTCTCATTACATGTTATATTCGAATATTTAATGAGTAGCTATTTTTTGTATATTTCATAATTATCTTTTTGAAAATGTGCATATCAGTGCATCATGAAAAGTGCAACAATCATTTTTAAACGAAAACAATTTGTTTTCGAAAAAAATTCCTTTAGACGGTTTTGATGAAAAAATTTTCTCTAAGGAAAAAAAAAAAAAAAAAAAAAGATATACATTCTTTTATTAGAGTTTCTAATTTGATTTGAAGGATTTTTAAAGTTTTTATTTCTTAAACTTCACACATTCCCTAACTTTATTCTCAGTCTCTCTTTCTTTTTTAGTTACAAGTACTTTTTAGTATACAAGGACATACAAACACACACATATATTATCTAAAATCCCCTTTAATTACAAATAGAGTATTTTTTAAACACAAGAATTGCAAACTATGAACGGAAGGTATTTATATGGCTGAAATTTTCTATAATTAATGGGATACCACATTATGGTGGAATAACATTCTACTATTAAAAACCTGAGTATCATAAAGTATTTCCAGAAAATATATATCAATGTATCTAAATTTTAGTCCAAATATAATATGTTAATCATCTAGTCATGTGTTTTTTATCAGACCTATATTTAAATGACTGGCATAATTTTCTTTTAATTGTGCTTGATAAAATTCTTTTTTTTTCGAAAAAACTATCCAGAGATGAAGTACTTTATTTTTTTCTAATCTCTCCATATTTATGTTGCATACTACGGTACTAAAATTCACTCACCTGTTCCGTTTGATACGCAATAGTGAAATTGGTGATTAATATAACTGTCGATAAAAGTGAAGTAAATGTCAAACCAATAGAGCGAAAGCACGAAATTAAGTCAGAGATGTTTTATGTTAGCATGACCTAAGTTAAATGAGAATAATATTCAGTTAAATGAGGTGAATTATAACGATGGTATTTAACCATGTTATTGAGCGCGAGAATGAAAATAATATTTAGTATCTAGTAAAGTATGCTTTAATATATAGTGAAATCTTGGCCTTGAAAAATAAATTCGATCCCTATCCCGCATGGTTCTCTAAATCATTTTTTGTTCACGACCATCGTAGATGATCTAACAAATCTACTGGAAGAGAAAATATATTAAAGCAACCAAAACAATCAGAAACGCAATAGAATGACATTCATTAATCAAAGTTTTGAATAAATTAATGTATTTCGAGATTCCTGTTCATCTATGATTTAAAGTTACTCTTATCTTTTCTTTTCTTTGTGATTTGTTTCTACCTGTGCCTCATATCATTTTCAAGCATAAACATAATCTTAAATACAGACTAGTATTCTAATGATTTAAATACCTATAAATTCAGCCATTACTCATTCCTTATATTTATCCTTAAATATATGTGTGCATTTGGATATATTTTATTCAAAATGACCATTGCGTATTTTGTATTGCTGCTGGCATTCCTAAGAACAATATTATATTCTTCAAAGTTACTACACTGTACTAATGCATATTGTTAAAACACATACATACCGCAGAAACAATTTATTTTTTATGACAAATATACATTAGACTAACAAGATACTTCTCGCAGACGTTTTTATATCGTAATCTCTTCCAGAACCAAAATACATTGCTGAAAATATCTTTCTGAGTTGAACAAACTATGGTGCTGGAATAGATGCAACTATATGACGGTGAAATATCGTTTCAATGCCTAGAATTATGGTTGTATCTGCGCTCCAAATATCACCATCTTAGGGGTACCCTACTGCAACGCGATTTTGGAATCTTCCCTCGATTCGCGCATTTGGCGAAGCAAGCTTGGCGTGGTCAATGGGGCGGTTTAAAAACCGGTACTCTGGGTTGCTGTAAACGATACGTTCCCCGCCCGCTAGAAAATATATTGCCATGTGGTTTTGCACGGGTATTTTTGTTAGGGATTTGATGCAGTAAGTCTTTTTTTTTTCTTCTTTTTAGTGTGTAAAACATATCTATATCATATTTTTTTTTGTTGCGAAGGTTTAATTTGTTGTTTTAATATAATTATATTATTTACATGTTGCTATATCGTGCTACAGTTATATACATAACACCTTTTGGTCATTGCTTATCATGAAGTACTTAATTTAGTGTTAATTTTCCTTCTCCTTTTTACCAGGAAAAGCGGGATCTATTTTTTTAAAATAAAGGTGTCTTACAGTTAATTTGCATTAATTTATTTTTAATGCATTCATAAATATTCTTGGTTAAATAACTAAATGTTTATTACGGCAAAAGTAAATTCATGCAGTTTTTTTTTTTGTTACGCATTAGTTTTAATGTGTTTTCCAATTATAAAAGCCTTTTTAAATATTTTTCAAGCGCATCTCGAAAGAAATTATATTAAGGAAATTTCCAATATACCTTTGACACTCTTTAAAAAAGCCAAACAGCTTGAGATAATTATAAATAATTAAGAATAATAAAACAGCTTGTATATAAATATACTATAATACTTTTTCCACCTCTGATTCAGTAACTGATGATTGCTTAGAAGATTTAATGAGCCTAGTATAACTTTTTTCATTTATGAAATGATATTCTGCTTTAGCAACACATTTTTTTACACCAGTATCTAATAAACTAATCAAAATGACCATTTTGATTTTTTTTTTAAATCTGAATCTTAAAGTGGCTGGTCACTCAGCTTTGGAATTCTCCTCCGTAATGTTAAGTCTGTGGACTTTTGATGCATTCATATATTTAAATTATCTTCTCCGGGAAATTCCTATTTTTAACATCTTTTTTTTTTCTTAGTTTTCAAAATATTTCTAAAATCTATGTTGAATTTATTATTTTATGTGTTAAACGCGGCAAACTGTGAGTAAAATTTTAACACTTCATATAAAATTAAGCCTATACTTTAGAAATATTTTGAGAGCTAAGGAAAAAAGAGACATCTTAGGAAAGGTACACTAAAATAGAAGTTAAAAATATTAATTTCCCGAGGAGATATTTTAAATAGACGAATGCATCAAATGCCCATAGACTTTACATTAGGGAGCGGAAATTGGAAGCTGAGTGACCAACCCCCTTAACTGAAAATTTTATTCTTTACATTGTAAATGATATGTATGTGCTTATTAAAAATATACACCTAAACTTTGCAGTACATGCTGTGTCACGTATCGAAATTTCACACTTTCAATGATGTTATCACATTTATACAAAACTAATCTGATAAAAATCTTCAATATTGTGAAAGCTGTGAACGAAAGGTTGAATTCAGCGAGGTACACTATCTTATTCTTGAAATAAATATATTGTGGTCTGGTTTTATGTACAAAAAATTTTTCAGGAGTAGTTATGCTTGAAAGTTTGTTCCATTAATTTAGAAACATCCTGCATATTAGGGGGCACAACCTTTTATAAGAGAAGATTCAGTTATATAAATGTTTAGGTTTTCAAGGGCCAAAGTCTGTACCCCAGAAATTTTTTTATTTCGGGAGTGGGAGATCTATGGCCATGGCTGTGTGGCAATCTTGTGAAAACAGATTTCGTAAAGGGGGAGGGGTGTGGCAGTTTTACCCTTTATCCAGTGTACAGTTCCAATTCTGTTGGCAGGACAACATCAACAATGTAATTTGTGTCTATAACACATACAATTAAAAGTTTTTTTTGTTTTTTTGTTTTTTTTTTTTTTTTTTTTTTTTTTAAGTGGAAATATTCATTGACTTTATTTGAAGGGGTAAAATGATATTTTTAAAAGTACAAAAACAAAATGGTCATTGACTAAAAAAAATTTCATGAATGAAGTTGAGAGGGTGGGGGTGAGTAATAAACATTGAAAGTCAAGGAGAATTTTTTCTTTGTGAAATTTGAAATTGTTGATGATGAAAATTTATGTAGCTATTTCCCTTAAACATCAGATTTTATTATGTATAAACTATAAAAAAAATTGTGAAAAATAACTGCATTATTGTACAAGAAAAAATTAGCACTCGCCAATCAGCGAGTAATACTGAAATTTTGGAGATTGACTTTATTGCCACAACTGTTCAAATTTAAGTTGCCACTTGACACTCGTCAATTGTGATAATAGATTCCACTAGGTAAAAATAAAATATCCATGATGTGAAATCATTTTTTAAAATAAAGTATATTCTAATTTCAAAAATCCATTTTTCGTTTATATAACATATCAGCATATCTTTATATACAATATCAGCATATCTTTAAATATAGTTTATCACTTATATTATAATTTGGCTGCAGTAAATGCCAGTTTTTTATGTCGAGTGTAATCTTGTCAAAGGGTAAATAAAGGATGTTAGTAAGTCATGATTTTAAGGCTCCCGTCCCACAAAGATACTTGCTAGCTAATGTTAAACCTATGTGAAGGTTCTTTTCTAATATCGCATTTACATTTAAATAATTTTAATTGGATAGCTGGGATTGATCGCTACATTTGCCCTTTTTTACTTTTTTTTTTTTTTTTTTTTTTTGGCTGCATACATTTTTAAATGTTATTTTCACTTTTAAAATCATTTCCAAAAGTAAAAGTGTCATCATAAAAATGCACTCAAAGTAAAATAAGGTCTAATGTAGGGATCAACCCCAGCTATGCAATGGGAACAAAATTATTTTAAAATATTGAAATGCAAATGAGATATTGGGAAAGAACCTTCTCGTAGATTTTAGCTCGTGAATGTCTTTGCCTGATGCGATGAAAGATATAACAGTAACGAAAATCACTTTTTTAATCAAACATTTGTAAATTTGTTACTGGCCAGTGCATAAAAAATTTGGCTAATGAAAAAAAAATCATGTACTGGCCAGTGAGTAAAAAAGTTAATTTTGACTTATACATTCTTAATTGATGGTGATTTTACCAAAAAAAAAAATAGACTAGTTACATTATAAAATACGTTCACATTATTTTAAAAATGTAACTGTTTATATTATAAGCCTGAAAGTATAGTTTTATACTGCAGTTTTGTTGCTTTGAGAAGAGAATAATAATAATGCAAAATATTAATAATGTTTCATTCTATTCGATTATGTCAGGGCTGGCTATTTTCTGGCAAAAAAGTGTTTCTGCCGTGCCAGTGGCAGAAAGTGGTTAAAACCGGTTTTAACTGGCAACAACTGGCATAAACACATTTCCATTTCGTGACATAATCTGAGACTTTTTTTACAAGTATTAAATTCCTTAAGTACATTTTATTCCGTTTAAATAACAAAGAAATATTGTGGGTAGTTTTAATTAAAAAATAAATAGATTTGTATTAGAAAAAATGAGTATAAAATTTCAGTTTAAAAATCAAATACAAAACTATATCCAATACTTATTTTAAATGAATCAATGAAAAGAAAAGATAAATATTCAATACTTGCTCAAAATGCTTTTCTGTAATTTAACGTAATAATTTAATAACAGCACTATAAATTATTTCTCATAGAAATGTTATAGTTATATGTGGATCTTGTAATTCTGTGGATTTAAAAAACATTTCATTTAAATACAGTATTCAAAGGAACAAATCTGACTTTTCTTTGTTTTGTTTTTTTAAATTTAAGTCTTATAAGCATAGATCAAACTTTGTGCGAATTTTAGTAGAAAAGCTAAAATCTTTATTTTATGCACAAATAACGTACAGACATGACAAAAAACAATCATATGGAAATTTTTTGTCGTGTCTGTATGTTATTTGTGCGTAAAATCGTTGTTTAAGATTTTAGCTTTTTTATTGAGACTGTTAGTTGAAAATGTTCCAACCACATTTTGCACTTACAAAACAAACAACTACAAAGTTTCAAACCAGATTTAGTACAGTAATAACCGACTACCATATGATAGCTTATTTACTTCATTCTATGTATATGGGATCAAAATTGACATATGAGCATAAAGAAAAGGCAACGAAAGTGCTTTCTGATATTAATCCCAATTTTGTGCCATATATAATATCCATTGAAGCAAAATCGACTTCTGTCCCAGAAACATATTTCTCCAAGGAAGCCCTAGAAAATGTTTTGCCCTTGCCTGTGTGGTGGTCGTCTTCAAAAACGAATACTGGTGAAAATGAGGATTTTTCAAATTTTGCATCCTCAAAAATGACATTGCCAGCAAGTAATGATAGTCTTGAAAGGATATTTTCAAACTTTTCTTTCATTCAAAACAAATTAAGAAACAGTGTGTTCAGGAAGATTAGCAAAATTTTGTCCTATGCTATGGAATGCTCTGTGGAAAAAGTAATAATAGTATATTTGAGTGGCAATTTTGTTCTTTCAATATTGTAAAATAATTGTACAAGATATTTCATTAATTTTTTTTCCGTTTTTTATTGTTTCAATTATTTACTCATATATTTTCACAAGAATCATAATCTTTAAGTTATTGAATTGCATTATTTATTTAAAAATACTCTTGAAAAATACATTTGTTAAAATATCAGATTTTTTTGTAATTTTCTTTTTTTACTTTTAAATAAAAATTCAACTCTAAACAACAATATAAAATAGTTAAACTTGTACAGCATCAGGCTACCATTGAAAATTTCTGTTTTTCAAGTGAAAGAAAATTAGTACCTATTATTATTACATAAACAAAGTATATTTATAAGATCATTTTGAAACTTTTTTACAACTTTGAATAACATTCATAATCTTTAATTTTAATTTGTAACTTAATTGTTTACATATCAAATACATGTGTGAATTATGAATCATTGCACATTAAAGTTCTTATTAATATTATTTCTTAGTTTCTGCCTGTTTTTGCCACTTACTGGCAGAAACTAGTTTTTGCCATGCCGGTTTTAACCGGTTATAACCGCTGGTTTTAACCACTCTGGCAGGAACTTGCCAACCCTGGTTATGATTGATAATTGAAAAGAAAGCTAATCATTTATTCATAAAGTTTTCCTTACCTAGACAACCTATTTCATTCATAAATTTCAATGTTTGTTTATTAACATATAAACTGACCATGTGTATGAATATATTTTTCTCACTGTACCATAAGTTTTATATTGTAATTTATTAAATTAAATTTATTTTTAGTTAGCTGAAATCCAGGAAATAGTTTAAGTAATAATAAAATATCACACTAGTTACAAATAAAATAGGCTAACATTATTTTAAAATGTAACTTTTTATGTAAGCCTAAAAGTGCCATTATTTTATGCTGCAGTTTTGTTGTTTTGAAAAATTGATTAAAAGTTTAACAAAATATTAATCTTTATTAAATGTTTCATTCTATTTGATTGATAAATGAAGAAAGTTATTTATTTAGAAGTAAATAGTTTTTCTTACCTACACAATCAACATTTCATTCATAAATTTCAATATGTTTACCATTAGCGAAAACTGACCATGTGTACATATATTTTTCTCACCATAAGTTAAATGTACACTATTCTAATTTATTAAATTAAATTTATTTTTAGCCAGCTTTATGTCAAGTAAATAATTTTTGAGTAATAAATAAATAAAATATCAAACTAGTTACATTATAAAGTAGGCTAACATTATTTTAAAAATATAACTTTTTATATGATAAGACTAAAAGTGCCATTATTATATCCTTGCTTTGAAAAATAGATTAAAAGTTCAAAAAAATATTAATATTTATTAAATGTTTCATTCTATTTGATTGATATAAATGAATAAAGTTATTTATATACAAGTAAATAGTTTTTCTTACCTACACAATCAACCTGTTTCATTCATAAATTTCAACATGTTTGTTTACCATTAGCGTAGCATATAAATTGATCATGTGTATGAATAAATTTTTCTCACTGTATCTACCTTAAGTTAAATCTACACTATTCCAATTTATTAAACTAAATTTATTTTTAGTCAGCTTATGCCAAAGAAATAGTTTGAATAATAATTAAATAAAATATCAGAATAGTTACATTCTAAAATAGGCTACCTTAAAAATACTTTTTTATATGATAAGCCTAAAAGTATCATTATTTTATCTTGTTTTGAAAAAAGAATAACAAAATTGTCAAATATTAATCTTTATTAAATGCTTCATTCTATTTGATAAATGAGTAGAAAGTTATTTATTTACAGTAAATAAAGTTTTTCTTACCAACAAACAAGATACTTCATTCATAAATTTCAATATATATGTTTGCCCTTATCCTTATATAAACAGACCATGTGTATGAATGATTTTTTCTCACTGTATCCTGTACTACAAATTAAATCTAGAATGTTCTAATTTACTATATTTATTATTAATCAGCTTATGTTAAGGAAATAGTTGTAGAGTAACAAACAAATTAAATATAAGACTATTTACATTAGGAAATAGGTAAAGATGTTATTAAATGGTAATGTATCCCCTTTTTATATGATAATCCGAAAAATGTGACTATTTTATCCTTTTTTTTTTTCCTGATTAAAGAAAAATGTTACTTATAGTACAGAAATACAAAATATAAATGATTCATTCTATTTGATTGCTAAATGAGAAGAAAATTACCAGTTATTTACAGTAAATTAAACTTTTCTTACCTTCAATAACATGCTATTTCCTTCATAAGTTTCAATATGTTTGTTTACCATTATACGAACCATGGATTATTGAAAAACCCCGATTTATTAACGCATTTGAGCACACAGGCGCTAATAACCGGGCAGGAAAATTCTTCTTTTTGGCTTTTTTCTTATCTAAACTTGTATTGATCACCCAATTTTTTGCTACTAAAATGCTCAAATGTATTTATTTTGGAAAGTATCTTGGCAAATGCGAAGAAGTGGGGTTTTGTGTTGTGGAAATGATGCTTGCAACTAAAAATGATAGACTGCGGCATCGAGGGTTGTGCATTCATATATTTCAGAAATTGCTAACAGGACTATTAATACAGATTATCTAATAACACAACTTCGAGAAATCTATACCTGGTGGGGTGACGTAATGACCCCACAAACCAAACAGGACGACTATGTTATCCTAGCTGAATTGACTAAAAGATGGCATGGGGAGTTTAAATTAAAAAAATTGTTAACTAAAGTATTCAAGGCTTATCAAATTGGGGAACCCAAAAAAAGATGGGTCGCGCTTCAGGGTCCAGAAAATTCGGGTAAAACAACTTTTGCTTCGGCTATAGTAGAACTTTTTAACGGGATTCCTATAAATGTTAATACAAATGAAGATAATAGATTAACATTTCAGCTGGGACAGATTATCGGTCAACGGTTTGTGCATCTAGACGATGTTACCTCCACAGGTTTTCGTAATATAGATAGATGTATGAGAGAAATGTTGGATGGTGATCACTGCGTTTCTCTCGGAAAAAAAAAGAAAGACCCACTTCTTGTCCCTTTTCCTCTGGGAAACCTAACAACTAATGAGGAGCACTTTAATTCTGATATGTACAAATGTGTCTCTGTCAGAATCCAGCTTTCTAAATTTATACCAAATAACTAATTCTTTGAGCACCATCTTCTGGATTTTGAGCAAGTTTTAGCAAGTCATTTTAGCATTATTTTTCAACTATTGGTTCAACAAGGTACGTATACATTATTATTATTATTATTATTATTATTATTTTAGTATGTGAACTATTGGGATTAAAATTTGATGTCGGAGACCAGCTATCTTAGAGATTTATTTAAGGATGAGCTCGCGGCCAGTTTGAAAAGTAAGTATATTTATTTTTAAGTAGTATAACTTTTTATATTATTTTACTTAATTTTTTTTTCTATTTCTAGGATTTCAGAAAAAACATCGGAACTGTACAGTGTGCCAAAATAACATCCTCGGTTAGTTCGGACGATGAATGCTCTCAGATGAAAGTGTTGGTACCCAACACCCCACCAAGCCCTCCACCGATACACCATCAACTCCTTTACCAGCTAGAAATGGACTTAAACAACGCAGGAGAACAGCAAGGATGTCATTTTGGGGGCCTCGGCAGGCTGCATGGATGTGCTTCACAGCCATTTCTCCACATAGAGCCTATCAGAGGAACCTGTTTCCTTCTCATAAAGAACATAAAAAAGTGATTGCCTGCAGTGTATGCATCGACTGTCAAAACAAGGATTACTCAGCATGTAAATTCAAATTGTAAAATATTGTAAATAAAAGGCAACAGCCTGGAGAGAATCTAGAGCGGGTAGCGCCTGACAACATGTCTGGCCACTCACTCGGGATGATCCCCTTGGTCTTGCTAAATTTACAATTACAAAGAATAACAAATTACTTAAGAAACCAAAAAAAAAAAAATACAAGTAAGTATAGTTTATTTTTTTTTATTTATTTATTTTTTTTTTTTGAAGGTAGGATTAATATTTTTCACGTATTAAAATTTTCCAGAGTATTTTCGAATATTTCAAAGGGCATTGCGGATCGCTCTTCACCTTCCTCCATTCCTGAGGACTTTTTTTACGCTTTGTCTTTTTCAGTTTTTAGTTCGATATCATGCAAGGTTCACCAATACACAAAATTTTAGCAGGAATTCGAATCCAAATAGAGTTATTTTGCAGGTCTACTTTACATATTGGATTTCCTCGAAACCTGCATGTGAAGAAAACTCTTGTATAAAGTAAATCAATGATGAAAGACCTGCTTTAAACAGATCTTTAGTTATATCAGGTACTTTGTGCCCCAACTGTCGACTTTCAATAATTTCGCTGTATTCTGCATTAGGGATGCTCCGAATATTCGGTATCTATTCGGTATTCGGCCATGTTACCAAATATTCGGTTTGGCCGAATAGAAAATTATTCGTCATGCCGAATATTCGGTTTGGCCGAATATCGAAATATTCGGATCTTTTAAAACATATATTTTAAAACCTTATACATTTTCTACGTTTAACAGTCAACTTATAAAGATATTCAGAATAATTAGAAACAAAATCATATTTAAATAAAAGAGAATGTTTTTACATTATTTATTTGCTGTTTGTTAAGTATTATTTAAGAAAATTAGCCAATCATGAGGATTTTCATAGGAATTAATTATGTACAAATGCAAGTTCCTCAACATTGTCCAGTAAAAATAATCTGTTTCTTGCTAAGATTTTAAGAACAACGTTTACAATCTCTGAAAATGATTGCCCACTCCAGACACCGATCAAGGATGCATTTAAAAATTTCCTTGCTTAATCAAAGGGAGTAGAACAGTTATTCTTGCTAAGTTGTCACCATATAAAATTTGAATTGATTGTATTATTTATTAACTTTTACTTTAGTCTCTTCCTGACAAGCAAATATATGATCCTGTACAATTTTTCTTCCAATTTTTTTACAATCTCTCTTTGATTTTAAAATGATTGTTTTAGAATTTAAGAAAATTTTATTCATTTGTTTTAATTCTCAGAAGAAGCTATGAAATTTAAAATTTTATTAATTAAAAATTTTTTTATAACTATCCTCTTTGTAAATAACTCAAAGCAGATTTTTTTCAACATAAAGTTTACTTGAAAAAAGCTCTTGTTTATTAGAATAAAAATTTCTGTTTGAAATATTATGTAAAATCGTTTTAAAATTTAACATTTTAATGCCTTTAAACTTTGAAATATAAAAGTATTCAACAAGCCGAATATTCGGTATTCGGCCGAATAGTTACTATTCGGCAGGCCGAATATTCGGTATCCGGCCTAGCAGTTACTATTCGGCTAGCCGAATATTCAGTATTCGGTTCACCTGTTGGCCGAATATACGGTATTCGGCCAAAATCACTATTCGGTGCATCCCTATTCTGCATCTAGTTCTTTTTTGCATTTTAAAGGGTCCTCGGCTTCCCAGCACAATTGTTTTCTAGCCTCATACGCACGCATTTCATCTTCGGTGAGAAAATAACTAATCAGCGCATCACATGAACTATCCCGAAGCTTTTCTAACTCAAATTCAGATAGATCATCCCTGTCATCTCCTGTCGCACTATCAATCTGGTCACCTGAGTTTTCGCACTTGCAGTGATTCTTAAAATACATCTGGATAGCTTTAAAAGCAATGTCGAGCGTCATGTCTATGTACAGTCGTGGAAAAAAAAAAGTAAACACCCCCTACTAACTCCTCAACAAATTATCGTAGAAGAAAGTTACTGGTGCCGAACGATTGGAAATAAAGTCTACTTTTAAATGATGTATGTAAAATTTTCTTAGGGGTCATCTACATATTAAAATAAATCCAAACTTCATTTTTTTCAATGGCAATGCCCAATTTTAACGAGATATTTCAAATCTTCAGTTCAAACTATGCCTAGACACCAAATTTCAAGTCATTTGAATGATAAGTTTTTGAATTATAAACATTCAAAATTTAGTGCTTCCAATGTTAAATTACATTTTCATATCTCCCGAAATTATGCTCCTAATGTGCTATTTTTTTTTTTTTTTTTTTTTTTGTAACAATAATACTAATATACCCAAACATAAATAAGCTGAATTTGCAATTTTTATAATTTTATTATATGAATTATGAAATTAATATTCGAAAAAATTATGAATTGCAACCTACGTTTTTTTGATGGATTTAGATTTATTAAGTCCTGCTTTATGGAAATTCAAAAATTTCACATTTTTATTATAAGTAGTTTTCAAATTATGCTTAAAAAACGGCAAAATAATGGTTTAAGGGGCCGTCTATGATGGAAGTGAGTAGACATTTTAAAATTTATTCTGCTGTACTGTAATCTAACACACTTCATTATCTCCTTGAGTGGCACTTAAGGTGCCTTGATCAAGGAAGGGGCTCTCTCGGTTAACAATCCAGTACGGAACTTCAATTTGGATACAGCCCTTAAAATAAGCTCGTTTTAAAATAATTAATTTCTCGGAAACTTATGGTACGAATTGCATAAAAATTCGTTTTTAGGCTAATTGAAGGGTGTAGAGTCCATTTATGCTGTCAGAATTGAGTACTGCTATTAAAAAAAAAACAAAGTTATGGTTCGTTTTAATATGTAGATGGCCCCCTAAGCAAATTTTATATACATCATTTAAAAGTAGACTTTATTTCCAATCGTTCAGTACCAGTAACTTTCTTCTACGATAATTTGTTGAGGAGTTAGTAGGTGGTGTTTACTTTTTTTGTCCACGACTGTACTGTTCCATGTTATTCCCTTAAAAAAAAAAATGTGCAGGATACTCGGTTAATTTTTACATGTTCATTTAATAAGAAATTCTATAAAAGATACGGTAAATATGTATGTCTTTTGAACATGCAATAACATTTTTCAATACGTATTCTTTTAGAGTTGGGTTAGACAAAACATCATCTGGGCAAAATATAAGTCTAGGATCAGTTGGGACTCTTCCTAGTCATTCGGTTGATTGCTGTTGCTGTCCGTTTGGGGGTTGCACATCTTTTGGTAATACCGGATTTTGTACAATTAGCCTTATCGTTATTTTGATTCTCTGGATTTTTTGCCAGGAATGGAGATATTGAGGCTTTGTGTAGTCCTAGTGTTTAGTTAAAAATTGTAGATTTATTTGCTTGCATGCTAGATGTCAGGCATCCATACATATAACATATTCATCATTTAACTCTTTTACATTTTATGGGATCAACACATTTTTCTGCGAGCTTCGTAGTCTTTAATTTCATCTTCCGGGCTATTTCATTCATATGAAAACACCCACTTGCTAATGTTAATCCTATGGGAGAAATTATTAAAAATATCTCTTGCATTCCAATATTTATTTTATTTTATTTTATTTTATTTTTTGCATTGGATGGCTGAGGTTGATCTCCTCAAAGGCAATGTTTTACTTTTTCAATTGTCTATATATTTTATTCTTTTTATGAGGATACTTCCACTTTCAAAACCAGTTCAGAAAGGGAAAGTATTCTAATTAAAAAATAAAAACCTGTAAACAAAATCGAAAGTAAAAAGCAGTCTTTGTAGAGATCAACCTCAGCTATCCAATGCAAAAAACAAAACAAATTAAAATGTGGAAATCCAAACAAGATATTTTTAAAAATTTCTCCCATAGGATTAACAGATTTCTGAGCACTTTTTTTGCATGAGTGAAGTATAGAGGCATTGCAAAACCGCATGTATTCTTTACTGAGTAACGGGTAATCTCCCTGGTACGAAGTACCAAATCATTAGTTCGGAATATGAGTCGTTACTGCAGAACTTAGAAACAAACTTCAAACGTTACTTTCATTTCGTGACTCATGAACGGAGCCGCATTGTCTGATGCGGAAAGATGTGAATTTGTGTTCGGAAATCAGTTGTTCCCGTATTAGTGTCCCATATGGGTATTCATTTAATCGTTTCGTTACTTCAGTGGCTTTGCTTCAGCACTCGTTTATTTGCCGAAAATGTCCGTGTGAATAATTTTGGAAGGAAGATTTTGAAGTCACATGGTCAATAGCAGAACAAACTGCTTTTAGAAGAACGATTACTATGAGATCGTTTTTTCTTTCAGGGATTGTACTTTTTAGCTCACAGGCTATCAAAGCCCGAGAGATAATGTGCCCGCCGGTTCTGTATGTAGATAACGCGATAACTCTTGATAGAAATATCCGATTTGCTTCAATTTTTTTCTAGGTTCATTCTGATACGGCACTTCCCTGATTAGTTTTGGTGGTTGATTGGTTAAGTATAAAAGGGAGGGAACGGGGGGCTAATCCTCCTCTTAACTTAGATAAATGGGTTTTCCATGCAGAATTATCGTATTTTCTTCAAATTTGGTATACCGGTTAATTCTGATAAGGCGCTTCCTGATTAGATTTGTAAGTTCATTGGTTAAATATAAAGGGGGGAACGTGGGGCTAATACCCACTTAATTAAGTTAAATGTTTTTTTCTATCCGATTTGCTTCAAATTTGGTATACCGATTTATTTTGATAAGGCGCTTCCCTGATGATATTTGGAGGATCATTGGTTAAGTATAAAGAGGGGAAACGGGAGTGAGATAATCCCCCCTTAATTTATTTTTCGAGGGGCATTATTCTTTGAAATAAGAGTATAATATACAATTAATGTCAATGGCATGTGAGCTCAATGCCATCAGTTTAAAGGGCATTTTTCTTTTTTATTTCTCAGATACGAAGTGTTATATGCTTTTTTCAAACATGGAGAGAATAATTGATTTTTTTTTTTTTTTTTTTTTTTTTTGCCAAGAGGTTTTATGAATGCATTTAAAAAAAGGAAGCATGGATCCAAGCAATAAAGAGACAAGATATGTTTATCATTTAATATTTTAATTAGATTAATTTCGTATTAATTATGCATTTAATCTATTAAGATTGCTCATAATTTTACTGTAAAAAAAAACTGAAGATTATAACAGAATAAAATATTTATTGTAGCTGCATTTAAGGAATGGTAAAGTATTTTTATAAAATATAACTTTTTAAATCCTTGCTTTTTACTCATATTCACAAGAAATCTGTAAGCACTTTTGATCAGAAATTAAGAAATGGATTAGTGTCTCTTTTCCTTTAAATTCAAAAGATTTGTTTGACGATATACTATGAAAATGTGTGTTTAAAACCAAATTTCTGGATGTGACAGTAATTGAAGGGCCATCATATAAAAGCACTTGATTATAGCTTGAACTGCGATGAACTTATCGAAAAATGAAAAAACGCTATTCGTTTCCAAAGCATTCGCATCACTGCCAATTTTATGAGTTAATGCTTTAATTGAGTATATGAATGTGTCAGAAAGTTTTGCAATGTCGAGCAGAGGTAAATATGTTTTGAGAACCGATTTCATGTTAGTTTCCGTTATAGACACGTTAAGTTGTCATGTTTTACTGGTTTCAGTAAGCAGTGAATATTTCTATTAATATACTCAATTACTATTTTTTTCTTTAATACATACAGTAATACTTACGGAGATAGAAATGTGAGAAATCCCTAAGGAATTCTGTTTCAGAGAAATTTTTCATCTTAGCAGATGCATTTCCTTGTATTATTTTTATGGAAATCAGATATTGGAATATTTCAATTCAAGGTAAATTCCACTTTTACACAGATTTCTGTTACAGAAAGGTTTCACACAAAACTTTATTATGGGTCTATGTAACGGTAACAAATTTTTGAAAAGATCTCACATACGGTATATAATTATATTTACTGTAGTCTTATGACCATATATTTCACATGCAGTATTTTGAATGCCCAATTTTATACTTTATGAAATGTTAAATTAGTGTAAGCATCCATATAGATTTTATCTATTATTTTAAGGCAACAGTTAAAACTAATTATAATAAAAAAAAACCAACTCAGAAAATTAGAAAATACATCGAATATATGTGTACTAGTACTTAGGATAATTTTTAATATCCGTTTTCTAATGAGTAATGAGTAACAAATATTTTCTAATGGGTAGTGTGTTTGAAAGTAACGAATATATACGGGTGTTCATTTAGTCGGTACTTTTACAGCACTAGTGAAGTAGCCTCTTAAGTATAATTGAATCATTAGATCTCGTGAAGCATCCTCTATCATTTCTTGAATTTCCCGTGTGTTTCATGAAACATCTTTCAGCACTTTTGGAACACCCTGTGTAGTTGAATCTATATTGTATGCCCGGTGTTGCCCAGGGCCCATTATAATAACCTAAAATAAAACTAAAGTTTGTATGATTTTATATCTTTTGAAAATATTTTAAATAAATGAACCTAGTTTTGGGGACCCCATTATCTTCTGCAGTGTCTTGTGTGTTCCCAGCAAACCTCCTTCTGAAGGAACCTGTGAACTGCATTCCCCGCAACTTAAGGTAAGTATGTACCGGAAGTGCTCTGCATGTGCCACAGATAATCGAAAGCCAAGTTGAATGTGCCAGTTCTCGTAGTAATCAAGCAAGCCCATAGAGCCCGAAAAAATAATGCACCATTAATGTTCAAAAATGTTGGCAACTGAAGTCTTAAGATAAAATTTTATAATACAGAAAATAGCTGAATTGTAATCTAAATTGAATGAACCAAATCCTGTTGAAATTGGGCCCTTATAACCCAAGGAAAGAATGTGCGCCCAAGCAGTAGAAGGTGCACCCCCCCCTCCCCCCTATCCCCGTAAATTTCACAAATTACTTTTAGTATTAACACAATATTTAATAAATGGATGATTTCCTTTATCGAAAGTTACCTATAAAGTGACGTCAGACTCATAGAGTGATAGACATTTTCTAAAAACCATCAAATCATGTTCAGGATCTTCTAAAACGTATAAATCCATTGAAAACCGGAAGTCAAAATTTTTCATGAATCCAATACTTTCTTCTTGTAAAGATAGAAGAAACTAAAATTAGTTTTTTTTTTTTTTTTTTTTTTTTTTTTTTTTTTAAATTCTAGAATTTATTATAATACATATTTAAAGATTCTGTTAACTGAAATTCATTATTGCTATTACTATTTTTACAATAAATTGCATTGATACGTTCTGTGAATAATTAAGTCCAGTTATAGCTCGACTTGACCCGAGTATGTAGAGAAAATGTAAGCTTGATTTTGGCACTCTCAGAGTCTGCTGAAAAAATTCAACACTGACTCGCACACATCTAACTGTCCGATGCCAATCTCTAAAATGGACATATTATGTTTCTGTATTGATGTTGTGAAACTAGCATCGGCTCATGCAGCATATTTGTACTCATTCTCATACCAGTCATGTCCATTGAAAATTGTTTCTATTTTATCAGCGTAGTTTATTTCCAATTTGTTGTACTGTGTCGGTCAGCCCGCTTAATTTTTTTTTTATCAGTTCGGTTTAGACCATTATAGCAAAAATTGTCTTTATTCTGCTCACCCGGCCTGTTTAAAAAAATTTAATATAGTGTTTAGTAGTAAAATAGTGTCCCCTTTTTGAAAAATTTCCGCCCAGCGGCCCTTTTTTTCTAAAGTCAACACTAAGGGAGTAACTACATTCCTTTCCAAAGTTTTGGAGAGAAAGTTATATTAAGGATTATATTCCAATCATATTTTATTTATAATTTTACTAATAATATTAAAAAACATATTGGTTACATTGAAAAGAAAAATTTAAGAATAATAATTTACTTTAATCATTGACAAATGTTTATGTTTAATAAACAATTCTTTAACTTTGTATGTTTTAAAAGTATTTCATGAAATCTTCTGATTCTAGTCTTCAATGTGTCAGTTAGTTGAAAGATATTTATTGTGTCAGAATATTTTAAAAAAAGGACGCTTCTTGATACAATAACATCGCTAGTTCTTCAGCACGAAAAAAAAAAAATAAATAAATAAAATAAAAAAGGTGTATTGTTATTGACACACGAAAAACGCAAATAAAATTCCAACCGAAAATGCGCCACAACAAGCGACAGCGAAATAATAACAATAACTCTCTTTGGGCATTTCCCTCGATTCGCGCACGATCGCTACTTCGGTTCCATATTTTTCATTTCATCTCAAAATGCATTTCTCGCCAAAAGTGCGTGAATCGAGGGGAGATTCCAAATTCGCTACTGCAACATTGAAAGTTGGTCCAACCATAGACAACATTTTTAACGGTGTACTACTTACGGTGTATTTCAACTGATATTTATTTAGTTAAAATATTTAATGGTTAGAAATTAAAAATAAATGTGTATCTTTGTATTCTTCAGCAAAACACGTAGCAGAATGACTGAATTTTTCATTGCATAATACAATAACTCTGTTATATAATATATATACATATAACTAGAAAACAGTTAGTCTGCTTTTTCAGAATTTTTTGTCAACTAGGATGAAATATATATATATATATATATATATATATATATATAAATAGTACAAAACACATTTCAGTTTTAAGACTTAAAATACACGCTTTTATTTTTTTTTAAATGACGTCATTTGTATTTGCTGAAGAGTTCCCTAATTACGATCCAATCTTTAACAACATGTATAGAGAAGAGTTTTATATGACGTCACTATTACGTAATAATACACAAACCCACCAAAAAACGATGTCGTAATTCAAGAAACTCCCAAAAAAATCGTGTGTCTCAAAAAAATCTTATATCTTCATTTGTCTGTAACATTAATATGAATACTGAAAATTAAATACAGTTTATAATAGCTCCATGTTTTATCAGAAATTATTCATTAATATTTTATCAAAACTCGGAAAATGTTATTACACACTGATTAATAAAATTGCATTCTTTCAACTTTCTGACAGGAATTAAGTAAATGCTGAGAAAATAAGTCACACAAATATGCTTTAAAATATATTTTTATACCAGACCATATTCTTGGCATAGCATGCATTTTAATTACAATTTGTTTCAATTGTTATGAGAAAATGGCAGCAGAAAGATATAGTAATCTACTATTTTCCAACTATTTTCCTTCACTTTATACAGAAATGGAGTACTTCTGTTGCCACCATTAAAGAAATGGTATTACAATCTACAAAAATAATAATATCTCAAAAATCAAAGATAATCTATCGGATTTAATCACAACATTTCTAAATGTCTAAAAAATAATATCATGCGTGCCAAAGAGTGAAATTAATAGAAAACCCATTTCGCAGTAGTATATATTTAATTCTCAAATCTCGACAATTAGCGTGATTTATTATATCTATTTTTATAAAGGGTAAATTTATCGATATCTCGCACTGTTATGAATCTACATCTAGCAACACATTTTCTTTTGCATTTTACTTTATTCATGTTAAATTATGTTGGACATTTGATCAAAATAATTAAAAAAAAAAACAAACATTGAAATAGTGTTGTATTTGTTTAATTATATGCATTCTAAAAATCTGTGAATTGGCACGTATTCGCTGTTCCATTCCGTTAAGTTACGAATATGTTCAGTTTTGGTTTCCGTATTTTTTTATCAAAGCAACAATTTTGATCTAATAGTACAGCAAAGACAAATTTTTGAAAGAAATCACAAAGTAGCATCAGCTTTGTGTTTTGGAAAAATATATATGTATGTAATTTTTCTTGAAATTAAAGAAACTTAATGCACTTCAGCTCAAACTTTGTTGTACGCCCCTGTCAAAAGAGGCCAATTTAATCAAATAACTGAAAAAAGTTTTAAAAAAAACTGAAGTTTTTCAGTAAATGATCAGCCTGGTATTTTAATATTTATTGACGAGATTCGTTTTATAGCCTAATGACTGAGTTTGACTGTAACATTTAATCAATATTTTACTCATTTTCAATTTCCCAAGAAAAGTTATTAATGATATTTAGCAAAAAGGGATTTTGGTGTAATTCAATGTTACTATTTACTTCTTATTTGCATACCGTTAAACAATTTTAATAATTCAACGTTTATTTGTAACTGATTTTGAAAAAAAAAAAAAAAAAAAAAAAAAAAAACATACAAAAATGTAGCGTAAATGTATATTTACAAAATAATCACATTAATGTAACAAAATATTACATATCATTTACTTGGTTTCTGCAGAGTATTTCCATAATTTAAAACTAAATGAAGTCACGCGTTGTTTTTATTCGTTGTCAAAGGTCTTATAAATTGCAAGAGTCAGATATTATAACGCAATAGCAAACGAATATCCTGGCAGCATATAGTTAAATCAGAATATGTATAAATTTTTATAATTTATGATACTTTTCTAAGTGAGGACATTTGATTGATTACTGAATTAAATTTAAAATGATATATACCCTGAAATGCAGGGATTTGAGTTTGTATTATTTATATAAATCATCCAAATATTTACATAATTAGAAATTAAACCTGCATTCCTCATAATCGATATCGGATCAAAATTATGAAAATTTAAAGGTATCGTAAACTATTACGTATTTTACAATAGAAATCATGTAAGCATGTATTTAAATCAAAGTTTTCATATTTTTTTATGATTTATTATATTCGCGTAAATTTGGCGATTTTATTTATTAATTCTTGATTCATTGCAAAATGAACGATGCATATTAAAAAGTATAGAGATAAGCTATTTAATGACAATTAATTGAAAATATGAATGTAGATTCCGTGTGATATTAAAATATGAGATTATAATTTAAAATATGACATTATAATTTATAAAAAGTGCTTTTATATCATTATTCTGTATTACATTCCTTTTATTTCAAGCGCATTTTTCAAACGTAGATAAACGTAGAATTAGGGTCGAAAACGGTTTAAAAGTAGACAATGTAAAATTTATGACTATATTAAAATATATCCTTGGAATAATTATTATCCTGAATTTAAAAAAAAATTAAATCGCTATGTTAATAATATTCAAGTCGTTCCCAAAAGAGGACTAATTGAAATTTAGCCCGCCGCAGAATTCGCGGAGCACGGCCTACCGCGTGTTCGTCCACAGCCCCAGCATGCATTCTTTTTACCGAGACTCTAGCGGAAAGCAGGAAGAAAATAAAATAAATTTAAAAGATTGAAACCGGGAAAGTTTAAATGTGAAATTGAAAAATTTAAAGACATCGAAAAGCGGAAAGAGTTGGGTTCGCGGCACTGAAGCTACCGCACGACCACAGTGGCTTCTAGCGCATTATTAGTCTATTGTTATATATTATTAGTCTAAATGTTTAAATGTGACACAAGCTCAGATCGACATATTTAGTAAATTTTTCATTTATTCCAATTTTATCTTATTTTGGGTATGAAGAGATCAATATATCGAAATTTTTAAATGTTTTGCATGTTTCTTTACATTTCCTTTTACAAGTTTAAATAATTTAAAATTTCTTTTATTAAATGTTATAATATTTAAAAAATATATTATGCTATTATGAGCGCTTCATAGAAAAAAAAGTCCTTCCGGCCAGTGCCGGGAGGAAGAGGTAGCTTTCATAATCCTTATTTTTAAAAAGTCAAATTATATCATTCAAACACACGAAGCTCAATGTAGTGGAAACCGAATATAGGATATTCAATACTAATTTTTATCAATATAATGAATGAGAATTTCGCGAAATTAGTCAGCTTTATCCAAGCTGCTTTTCTTTAAAGTAACATATATTTGGCTGCCAAATTCGGCAATTTCTTAAAGTGCCTGTCATTTTAAGACAACATGGTGGATGAGGCTAAGCAGTGAACTTGGTCGAGTCCTTAGTAATTGATGTGCTCATGCTCACTCACATCGGAATCGGTTAATATATAGGAGTGCTGTCGCAGGCAAAAAATCAGATTTTTCAAAATGTCACCCACAATAGAAATTGAAACTGTTATATCTGAGCCATTTTTTAAGGTAAAGACAAACAAAAAATGCTCCTGAATCCTTATATCAAGGTCAAATGCTTAAGAAAGAAACCTTTTTCAATTTCTAATTTTTTTGCACCTCACTTTAAATATATATATATTTTTTAATTTAATGGTCGCCATTTTGAAACAAGATGGCTGATGAATCTGGCCAGCGAACTTGGTCGAGGTGTTGATGTATACTATCCACATGCCTTCTTACATCGAAATAGGCGAATACGTGTGTTACCGCGTGACAAATACAAGATCGTTTCAAAATGTTAGCCATGCGAGAAATTCAAAGTGCTATAAATTAACCATTTTTTAAGATATAAACAAAAGAACAAATTTTCAGAAACAAAAACTGCTCCGGAATCTTTGTATCAAGGCCAAACACATAAAAAATCTTTTTCATTTTGCAATTGTTTAATACCTTATTTTGAATTTTAAATTTAATTTTTTTTAAATGGCAACCCTTTTGAAACAAGATGGCGAATGAAGCTGGCCAACGAACTCGGTCGAGACATTGGTATGTACTATGTACAGACCAAGTTACATCCAAATAGGTTCATAATTACGCCTGTTATCGCGTGACAAAAATCAGGTCGTTTTAAAATGTCAGCCACAAGAGAAATTCAAAATGCTATTACTCAGCCATTTTTTTAGATTAGACGAAAGAAAAACTGTTCCGGAATCTTTGTATTAAGGTCAAACACATACAAAAAAAATCTTTTTCACTTTCCAATTTTTTGGTATCTCATTTAATTTTTTTTATTTTTTAATTTTTTTAAATGGCCGCCATTTTGAAACAAGATGGCAGATGAAGCCGGCCAACGAACTCGGTCGAGATATTTGTATGTACTATGTACACACCAAGGTACATCCAAGTCGGTTCATAAATACGACTGTTATTACGTGAAAAAAATCAGGACGTTTCAAAATGTCAGCCACGCTAGAAATTCAAAATGCTATAACTCAGCCATTTCTTAAGATATAGACGAAACAAAAACTGCTTCGAAATCTTTGTATAAAGGTCAAATACATAAGAAAAAATATTTTTCCATTTTCAATTTTTTGGTACCACATTTCAAATTTTAAATTTTTAAAAAAAATTGAAATGGCCGCCATTTTGAAACAAAACGGCGGATGAAGCTGGCCAACGAACTCGGTCGAGAGATTTGTATGTACTATGTACAAACTGAATTACATCCAAATCGGTTCATGAATACGCCTTTTATCACGTGACAAAATTCAGGACGTTTCAAAATGTCAGCCACACTAGAAATTCAAAATGCTATAACTCAGCCATTTTTTAAGATATAGACGAAACAAAAACTGCTCCGGAATCTTTGTATAAAGGTCAAATACATAAGAAAAAAATATTTTTCCATTTTTAATTTTTTGGTACCACATTTCAAGTTTTAAATTTTTTTAAAAATTTTAAATGGCCGCCATTTTGAAACAAAACGGCGGATGAAACTGGCCAACGAACTCGGTCGAGACATTGGTATGTACTATGTACACACCGAATTACATCGAAATCGGTTCATAATTACGGGAGTTACAGTGTGACATAGGTCATATATATATATATATATATATATATATATCAATTTTGAACGGAGGGTGGTTTCGGGGTCTGGGGGTCATGATCGATGAAAATATACCAAAATTTTTTGAAATCGCTTTCCTCCGAACGGCTGCAATAGGTAGCTTTTTTATAAAGAAAGCTACCTAAAAATGAATTTATATCACTGAAATACAGTGAAAATTTTTAAATCCTTCTGTCTTTCTCATCTTGTGCAACATATTTTAGCAAACTTAATGAAATAAATTGAAGAGGCTCTAAACATAGATCATAAGTTACTTAAAGACATTAAAATGTGTAAAAAAAAAAATATGGACAAAACGAAGTATTTTAAAGTCAACGGATATCTATCTATTTATTTTGGAATGTTTTTCATTCTTATTTTTAAATTAACCTGAATGGAACAAATATTTCTGTGAGAAATGAATTTAGTCTGTAAGGATACATAGAAAAAATTCATCTGGAAAGTGCTCAAAATAAGGTTTGAATAAATAAATTCTTTATTTAAATAAAATAGTTCAACAATTTTTTTTTTAATTCTCTAGTGCATGATTTTTTATTTTTCCTTAAAATATATATATATATTTGATTCCCTAATGGGCATGTATTAAAAGAAAATGCTGTGAAAATTATCACTCTTTATTTTTTCCGCATTTTGGATTTTTTTTTTATGGTAGCCAAATGGCAACACCATGCATTAAGCGTATTCTAGGAACGTTCTACGATACTTCTCTGGGCTTTTTTCTATTCATTGTCGGGTTGGATTTTGCAGCGCCGGATTATGTCTCTTTTTATTATTCCAAGGCACAAAATTACTTTGGATTTTAAACACTGATGTTTAATAATTGTCTGAGCGAAGCGAAGGCTAATACACAACGCAATATTACTTTCCGGTCAAAAACAGCTACGATGGATATTAAAACCTTTCGTAAAACCTTTCTTCAAGCATAACTCAAAAAATATTTGTCGGATTCCGGTTCTGGTTTTACCAGAAGGTACCTATGAGGGTAACCTACTGAATGCACCTACTATAAAAATGAGTTCCAATTCGTTTAAAAATTATATTAAAAAAACTGGTAAAAAAGCACAATTTATCTACATACGTCACGGAAATTTAGAGTATGTCATTTTCACCGGCTGGATGTTTTCGTAGAAAACCGAATTATTGCATATGGAGCATAGAAAATATGCCCTTTCTAATATTAAAGTGCAAAAAAACATATTTAAATTTAATAAAACAGGAAAATAAATCTGGATATTTTTTTCTGTTTCAAAGAAAAAAGCCATAATAACGTAAGATTTCAGATTTTACGATAATCTATTCAATAGCATTTTTTAATCGCCAAAAGCAACCAACATTTATATTTTGCGTGTGAAAATTTCAAACAGTTATTTTATGTTTAAATAAACAATTTTTATTTGTGGCATCATTTATTCTTAATTTATTTATTTTTGTCTTTGTAGTATTTTAAATGAAATTTGGGTGCTTTTTAGTTATCCCGTCGACCAATTTCGCCAAATTATATAAATCGCCAAACCACATGCCAAATTATACCGATTGACATAATTTTTATTTAAATAACTTAATATTAATACTAAATAACTTAAATATTTTAAAGAAAAAATAAATTAGTATAACATTAATAAAAATATAAATAAAACGTCGAAATTAAAATCACTTGATGACGTAAACACGTGTTGTCAAGTGAATGTGACATTTACGATCAACCCTTTTTGGCATTTAATCTTACAATTTGGCGACAGTAATTTGGTCGACGGGATAACTAACAAGTACCAAAATTTGTACTTTTTCAGAATAGGCATCTTATAGGTAAAGAAAATGGGTTTGGCGAGAGAAGTAAAGTTTTCTTGCATAGTTTCTGGTAACCTACTCATTCTTTCATGTACCGAAGCAATTTTTTAAAGATTTAAACAATTAATTTAGTGTAAACAAGACATTTACGCACATATGTCACATGCACACCAAGTTGGCGCGATTTTTTTCTGACGCCAATGTCATATACGCACCTGGGTGCTTAACTGGCGCCAAAGTGTCGTTATTTTGCTTGATGGTAACCTAGATGGGCACAAATGTCACATTGGCGCGATTTTTTTCTGACGCCAATGTCATATACGCAACGGGTATTTAACTGGCACCAATGTGTTGTTATTTTGCTGGATATGGTAACCCGGATGATGTTGTTTATGCTGTTGAGGTTTTCGTCAAATTGGCGTCGGAAAAAATCGCGCCAATATGGGTCGGATATGACATCTGTGCCCCTAGATGTTGTTGTTTATTTATTAATAAATTGTTTATTTACTTTTATTTTCTTTTTTTAAATTATATAAATAGTTTTGTTCTATAGTTATTAATTAAACTTTTTTTATTTATTGTTATTCCCTTTTTAAAAATATATATGTAACTGGTATTCGAAAACAAGGTTTTCGCCAAATTGACGTCAGAAAAAAATCGCGCCAACCTGGTGCGTATCTGTGCCAAAAAGTTTTATATTTATTTGTAAAAAATAAACATAAACGTTCATCGGGTTTGTAATAAATTGTAAGGTTTGAATCTTTTCCTAACAAATCTCACTTTCTGAGTCCAAAACTGCGTAAAGAAAAAAAAAAAAAAAAAAAAAAAAAAAAAAACGACGCCAATGCAAAGTAATGTTGTTAAAGTACAGTGAAATTAGTTAAAAACTTGTATTTTAAATGAAGTGAATGAAAGCTTTATATTTTAAATGAAATGAATGCAAGATGAATATAGTATGGAAAAAAATATTGTCAATTTATCACCTGCGCTTGATTAACTTAAAAGTATCAGTATTGCAATTCGTACATGCTATGCAAAATGAAACATGTTATAACCACTCTTCATGCAAGAAAAATGGCCAAAAATTCGTATTCAGATACACAGGCAAGGTTGACGTCAAACAAGAGTAATACTAACAGCAACGTTGTTATAACGGACGGGAGTTATAATAGCTATAATGGCTTTAAGCACACATACCACACAAGCAGTTTTTTACACATGTTTCGAGTGAAGCTCGATCATCAAGGTGCTAATTATTCATACAAGCAACCGTTACATAAATGAAAGTTTAAAATTTAAATGTAAATATATGCAATCTCGCATTCTCTCCCCCCCCCCCCGCCAAAAAAGAAAAAAAATGTTACAGCAATGAAATTTAATTGGAGCTAAGCGAAGCTTTTTAAAATACGATATTGATTGAAAACCAGATTACGGAATATTCCTATAATATCTGAATTAATCACGATACACTTTTTTTAGCCCGGTTCAGATTTTGCCAAGAGTATTTTGTTTTTATTTTTTGTCAAAAGCCGCCTTTTTCCCCCGCAAGTGTAACTTGTGTCGATGTTGAAATAAAGGTTTTGACTTATGCTATTATCTCTTCTTATTATTTTTATTTATTTACTTATTATTATTTTTAATTAAATGAGTCAAATCGTGTTTATAAATTTATTTAATGTGTGTATTTTAAATTAAAAGAATACATTACGAAAGATGGCGATAAGAACAATATTTGACAATTTATCAATTGCGCTCACCTAAATGCTTTATTACCATGTGTTTAATTCCCTTCATGGAATTTCATTGTTATATGGACTTTGGTTTTTTAAAAAAGCTTGACGCAATTCGAGTTTTAAAAAGTGAGATTTTTTGTCAAATGATATAAACGACTATGAAAAGAAAACTGAAGAAGTATTATACTGGTTTATGTATGTATTTTTAAAAATGCAAAAATATCGGTATGAAACAGCAAATAGGTTGTCCGAAAGTACTTATAAATATGTTCGTTTTCTAGGCTATTCTATCTCTTGCCAGGGCCTTTAACAGAGGGAAGAGCTTGTTTAAAATTGATATGGATTTTTTTTTTTCAGGTTTACTAATCTCATTATTTGAATTAGTAACCAGTATATGGCCAATTAAAGATAGTATCTCATTTTCTTTACTTGCAACAAGTTATTATTAAATCTATGTTCTCGGCATTATCGCTCAGACTAATCCCTCTGAGGGAAGTCCTAGTTATTAAAATATAGATTGATTTACTCGTTCAACAACTGGATGAGTTAGTATAGTATTCACTCAAACGCTAATCTCCAAGTCATGTCCACTTGGCAGACTGATTGTATTTCTTTTTTCGAAATAAATACTATCAAAATTGTACGCAAATCTTGATACTCCTGCGAAAAATAACAATTTAAAACCATATTTTTGCGAGTTTTTCTTTTTTTGTGGGGAAGGGGGATATACTGCTTCATATGGTGACGAGCTTTTGTAGAACTTATTTGCTCATAAACATAGACGATTCCTTGGTGGGAATGGATAAGAAATTACATCCAGGTTACCGACTATCGGTCTCAACTTGAATAACTTATATTCCAAATTAGATAATGTATTATCGTTCAGATTGGAAAATTATCCTATACTTTCAAACGTAGTCAAGATCATAGTGCGACTACCCTGTGGTACACCAATGACAGTGTTCCCAAACAATCTTATGATTTTAAAGTTTGCCACGCTATTCAAGATACAAATTCTTAAACCTTTTTATATCAGTCGAGCATGTATTGAGTGGCTTTTGAATATGTTCTGGCACAATATACAGGGTTGTTTGTTCAGAGATATGTTCGAAAAGTATTGGGTGGGAAAATACAAACAATATTTGTATCATGTTTTTAATGATAGAACATTTTCAGGCAGAGAAACATCTCCAAAAATCTATATCCAAGAAGGATCTGGCAGACGAGTTTGAAGGTTTCACTCTTTTCTGTTTATGTTCACCTGTTTGCTTTTGTTTTGATGTAAAAGGAATATTCATTATCCCAAGCTTATCCATTGCGTAAGCCTCCTAGTCAATTTCATTAGAGGATGTATATGCTTGTAAATCACAATACGTCTCATCATAAGTGTCTGAAGCATTTTTAAATAGAAGGTTTGTACAAAAAGGTGGATCGTCATTGCTGTTATATTAAGAAATGCCACTTTCACTTGACAATACAATCCATAATTATTTCGTTAATATTTTTTTATTCAGAGTGTTTACTATAAAAACTATATGCTGAACATGATGAGGCTTTACCAGAAAAAAAAATCATGAAAAAATAGACAAAAAGCAAGGTCAAACAATCAACAAATTCATTGAACAAAATACTATACATGTAAAAAAATCGGAGCTCAATTCATGGTGTTGCCAAATGGCAACAAACGTATATTCCCATGCATACTATATTTGTTGCAAAAATACTTACTGAAAATTAATTTAAATAACATTTAAAACATATGCTTTTGAAAAAATTCTTTACAAATGAAATTTTGCATTTTAAATATTTTTTTATTTGTACTAGAAATCCATCTATGGCAGGAAAATGGAAAGCTTCAAAAGTTCCTCTTTATTTGTAACTGATAAAGAACTGTTATCACGTATGATATTTTTAATGAACTAAACCTAAGCATAGAGTCAAAATGAATACATAAAGAATAAAGTTATCAAAAGGCAAAAGTAAATAAACGATAAACAGAGAAAATTTAATTTGTTGCCAGTTGGCAACAGTATGCACTAGTGGGTTAAAAAGATATATTTTGAAAATTTAATATGGTCTGTTAGTGCAATAAGTTATATTTTAAAAATATTTATCCAACCTCTGAGAAACACAACAATAAAAATTCCATTCTTCAGTGATTGAAACTCGCCGAGTAAAGATGCTTGAAAGTTTGTGAATATCGGAGCTTTTATGCACTAAAAATAGATTTTAAGTGCCTAAAATTTCCGATATTTCACAAAATTAAAAATATCATAACTTCATGAATTTTGGTCGTAGAAAAATGGATGTTTTATCATTGAACCTGGGTGAATGCAGATATTTTATTTTATGCAGCTTCATGAACCGAGGATAAATAAAAATTTCAAAATGTGCAACACTTTAAATTTAAATGTAGAGAATATCTTCAACATGATCTTAAATCATCCTTTACTTTGAGCGATATTATAATTTAATCGTGTACATATACAGAACGCATAAAAAGTATTGCGCTTTTTTTGTACACCTTGTACGGTGGATCTTAAAATTTAGAATATAAGTTGGTGTTGCAATAAAACTATTTTTTTTAATAATACAGTCATATACTTCATTTTTTGATACAAGAAAAACTACCAATTTTATAAAATGAAAGTCTAAATATTTATACTACTATCATAAACATATATACCCATCAAAATAACAAATTTATCTTTCACAATCTACTAATGTTTTAAATATTTCGAAGTGTGTGAAAGATTGTTTTTCGTACAATGACGAAATCAAAAATGTACATATTTAAATCAAAATTCCTATAACAATGTTTCGTATAGAATTAAATTTACGCTCCTATAGATCTGTTTTGCGTAAGAGGCTTGTACGAATTTATCGCCCATCCTTGGATACATACCACTTATAATGGTGGTTTAATGGTAAGATTACAAACTATCTTTTTCATTAAATCAAGTGTATTATGTAGAATTTTGAACTTATTTTTAGAACATTATACATGGATATACAGTGTATCCACGTATAACCTGACCGACCTTTCTTTTCGCAACCGTTGGTCCTAGATGCATACTTCCAATTACAAAAATTGTCAAAATTAGGTGCAGGGTTAAGATAAAAAAAGTTGAAAGAGAAAAAACAATTTAGTGAAGAATTACAGAATCTAAATTTTTATACGATCCCCGGTCCTATAAGTTATATTTAGTAAAATGTTCCTGTTACATTGACAAGTAAGGCAAAAAAAAGTCCCGTTATTCTACGATTAAAATTGACCGAGTAATAGCTGTTTAAAGTTGGAGTATATTTTTTGCTGTATATTAGGGGCCATTCACAAATTTAGTAGAAATATATTTTCGTCATATATATTAAAGGAATGGTTGAGAGTAAAATTAGCATTGCAATATAAATTTGAAATCTTTAATCATTCTGACATATTACTGCAAAATGTACAATTTGTACTGAACATTATAAGAGGATAAAAATAACAGATTTTCTGTTAAATAAAAGGATGAAAAGCAACAGCCTCATTTCTTTACAAAATGATACATATTTTAAAATGCTGTAGAGATTACACTATCTTTCAAATTTTGGGTTGTGGCATGTTTTTTAGCTTTTAAAAATTGATTCTTATGTATTTTTTAGCACTGAATCCGAAAATGACCTTCATTTTAAACCATCACGTCAGGAATTTTCTCAAATCGCAAATTTCAAAGTTAAAAAGCTAAAAGTTAAAATTGATCCCCCCTCCCCTTCCAACCTCATTGGACCCCCGAGCTGTTTAGCTGTAAGAAAGCCAGTATAAGCCAAAAAATCTAATAAATTATGGAATTAAATAATATTAAACTGAATAAAATATCTTACATCTATTTTATAGTAATATAGTATTTTTTTCTCTATTTTTTAACCTTGAAATATACGATTTGCAAAAAATCATGACATCATGGATAAAAGTGAAGGTAGTTTCTTGATTCAGCGTTACAAAATACATAAAATGTAATTATAAAAGTTAAAAAACACAACCATCGCAGGTTTATGTTATCTAATCAAAAATCTTTCTTAAACTTCTTGACGGTAATCTATCCGAATTTTTTTGTGTTATTCTCTAATATTAGTATGTATAATATGGTAAAAGTCGAAAATCATAATATTGCATTGTCATCGTATTTAAGTCAGTATATAAAATTTAACTTCCATGGGACATTTGAAAGTTAGTTAAAGTTCGAGTAAAATTTTAAACTGGAGAGACGATCATTGCAAGTTAAATAAAACCTTATGAAAATAACATAATTTTAGTTAAAAGAAATCATAGCCTCAAATCCTTACAAAATAAAACATATGTTAAAATACAATTATTTTAAATAATCTGAAACTTAACTTACTTAATCGTAATATTTGTACGATTTCTTTCAAAGCGCTGATACCTTGAAATAAGTTTAACTACTTTATAGACGACCTCTGAAAGCATGGTCGAAATCATCTGTTTTGATATGCAAAAAATTGGTTTAAGTCATGCATTTCAAAGTTTCATAACTCGTTCAATTTTAATGTTAGTGAATGGGACTTTTTGTGTCTTACTTGTTAGTGTTACAGTAAATCTTTACTAAATACCACTTATAGGACCGGGGGACAGTATAAAAATTTAAATTTCGTATTTTTTTAATAAATGTTTTTCTTGACCCAAATCGCTTTACCTTATTTAAACCATTTTTGTAATTGGAAGTATGCATCTAGGACCAACGGTTGCAAAAATAAAGGTCGGTCAGGTTATACGTGAACAAACTCTATATAAATCATCTCTAATGGCGGTTTTTCAAATATTCGCAAATATATTGTACGAAAGCTTAGTATCTATCTTTCGTAAAACACTGTCCATAACAAACTTTTAAACATTGAAAATCATTAATTTTTTTTAATTATCAAAAACACGACAGCAGGACACAAATAAATTGCAATGTTTATTTAAAGCACTAAAGTACGCCAAACATATTTTAAGGACACTGATAAAAAAAATGTGCATTTTGGAAATTTCGTCAGTGTGCGCTGATAGAAATCACATCATTTTTAAGCAAAAATATTTTCGTTCCAAAAAATTAATATTTCACTACGATCCCTTTAATATTTTGTTACAAGTGATTGAAATTTTATTACATATTCATTCTTTTGACACAGAGTTTAATTATTCGTACCGTCTAAAGCACTTGCTTTAAAGATTTAAAACTTACATTTTTGATCGAATTTACTATTTCAATAAATTTATTATAAAGAAACTTATGTTACTAATTTTTAAGATTTGTTATTACACGAATTTCCTGGAAAAACTTATATTAATTTTAAAAATTTACTTTTCAAGGACGAAATCTTTTTAGATTAAAAAAATAAAATTTCGTCCATTGTGAATTATTGTAAAAATGCACTTTCATTTTAATTTGATATGTTTGCTGTTGCAAGATGGATAAGTTTAATTTTATTTTGCGGATGATAACTGAATTTTCAAATAGCAATATTTTCTTTTTCTATAATTAAATCTAAAATATGGTAAATATCACTATATTGAGAAAACATTTTATAATTAAAAAATAACATACAAGTTATCTGTCATATAGGATGATTTTAATACAAGCATTTTTAGATAACTTTAAAACTGAAGCTCGTGTCTTACATAAAAATTACTATTCTAGAAAAATATATACATTTTTATATAAAAGAATGCTTAGCTTTGTTAGTTATAAAAACAGCTTAATGAAATGAACATAAAAAAATAGAAGCAGACAGTTATGTATTCTAAAAACATATTTATTCGAAAAATAAAAAATTCGATTTTAAATATTAACAGAATATAATAGTAAAGTATATACATTTTTAAATAACAAATTCATGTTTAAAAGTGGTCTTCATATTTCCTATGTTATGACAGTTTTATAATCCACACAGCATATGGAATTTAACTTAATCGATTTAACACTTGATAATTATGGCTTAAAATAACTTTGGTTATAAGCACAAGAACATAACTCCTATAATTATGCGTGATCGATTGTGTAAATCACTTTCATAATAGCGGAGAACTATGCAAGTTCCTTCAAACATAAATTAATTTAGATAGACAGTTTGAAACATAATTTAATGATGTTCTAATTAACGGAGTTGGTTAAGGTTTACGTTTCCCAATTCATTAAACTTATCTTTTAAATATATGAATTAATAAACATTCCGTTTCATACTATATCGTTAATAATAAAAAATAATGATAAAAAACGAAGAGTTGAGACTTTTAAATACGCATAACATTAAGAGGAATATAGAAAATTAAAAATATAAATGAAAGTACATTTTTTAATGTTCCATAAATTATTAGAAAAACATGATGTATATTAAGAAATTTTTCACTAGCCCCAATCTTAATATTTCCTCAATTTTTTCACTATTCTAACAATGACGAGACATACATTTCCATACTTAAGAAAAATAAACTAAATTTTTTTAAAGTAATATTGTATGAACATTATGAATAGTAATATGAATTAAGCTGTCATATATAAGAAAACATAAACCTCAGAATTGAAGAGTGAAATTCTGCTTGATTTCTTTTGGATAGAGCATGTGTAAATGGCACTTGTAAGTGCTTTTCTGCAGTTAAACAGGAAGGAAAATTCTAATGTCTCACAGAAAACGTTTGCACAATAGGGATTTTTTTTTCTGTACAGATAAAAATCTAAAGACACTTGAGTGCCATTTATTTACATGCTGCTTCGGTAAATAGCTAGAAAATTATACTATTTCATAGTTGGCATTTTGGTTATTTTTTCATAATGATCATTTCCTTTAATTAAGTTATCTGGATTTAAGATATAACTGTTTATAAAACTATCGTTACGTCTCGATTATCATTTTAAAACTTTATTGCTTACTTTAAAATTTGCAAATCCCCAAAGTTAAATTTTCTATTTTCTAACTAAATGACACAAAATGAGAAAACTTTTTTTTTTATGTATATCAATTTATTATAATTTTTTTAATTACAGCATGTGCACTAGGGTGGTCACAAGAAATGAATTTTCGAATTTTTTCGGGGGGACCCCCAAAAAGTTGCCAATTGACTAGAAAATGAGAATGGCTAAGTTTCAGCTCATTTGGATAATATTAACCCGTGCCTCATTGAGGTTTAAGTTTGAAAAAAACGTGATTTTCACAAAAAAAGCTGTTTTTCCTTCATGAGATGAATACAATTGAACCTAGAAACATAATGCAGGTCTCATGTTATAAAAAAAGTTTTGTTTTGAAGAACCATACATCATTTTTTTCTAAAAATGTATAGATTTAAAAATATGCGCATTTTTCAGGACCAGACTTCACCTGAATCCTAAAAATTGACTTTTTATTAAAAAGCGAAAAATTTTGTAACATTCCATTTCATCTGCTTTCCACCTTTCGTTTTTCTTTTTTTCGTTTTGTGAAGTCCAATAAAGTGTTTGATTAAAAGAAATTCCAAAGAAAAGGAAAAAAATCGAATTTTAAACTGAAAGAATTTTTTAAAAAAGGGGAGGGCAAAGGCAGTATAGAAATGAGAGCAAATAATGCTAAATTGCATTTTATTATTAATGTTGTGTTACAAGAAAGGATGCATAATAAAGAAAATAAATTATTTTCCCTTACAACTGTCACGTCAACCCTTTCCGGCACAGAAAAATTCTGTTCGTAAAAGGATGAAATGATTGTCTACCCCGGAATTTACAAACGACTTTTTTAGAAATTAAAAAAACATTACTTTAACCTTTCATTGTAAAACCAAAATTTTATTAAAATATTCTCCATGCCGTTTGTAAGTTTGGAATTAAAATTAGGTGGTCCCGGCGTGGGACACTGCGCCTGAAAGGATTTAAGTGGTAATGGTTTAGATAAGGTGGTTTATGTTGACTTTTTTTACCAAAGTATTATCTAAAAAGAAAATGCAACTTGATCCGAGTTAAGATACCAAAGGTGGTTTGTCAATTTAGCAAGTGCTTTATCTGTAACCTGTTTATCAAATTTTCTGTAGTGAACACGTGATTTTATTATTTGCAGGTCTTGAATTGGGGGCTAAAGTGGCAGTGGAAATATTGAAGCACGCTTTTACATAAATATTGATTAAAAATAAGAAAAGATCTCTGATACCTTCTTTTTCTAAATTTGTTATTGAAAGATGATCCCTGAAACAACATATTTTGAGAGAATGAATGACCTGTGCCGCCACCCATCTGACATGATTAAAAGCACCAGGCGCTCTGAAAAAAAGTCTTTTGCAAGAAGGAATTCTATAAAAATTAAACAAAGTTGAATAAACTCTTTATAATCATCCCTGAGCTGTTAATTTTTAAAAGTTCCTGTAAGAAAATTTGAAATTTCTTCTGAATTAACTATTTATACCTAGTATTTCATCTTCAATAGCATTTGTATACTTACTCTGGTTTAATTTAGACCACCCAATCAGAATTGGTTTTTTTTTTATATCTGGCTGAGAGTAGTGATTATGCCCATTTTATAATCAAGAACAGCTTTTAGGAAAATTTCTAAATTATGGTGGCGGCATGGTAATCACAGAAGACTTTTCCGTTAGCAATTGCTATAAAAAAAATGCAGGTTCATCCGAGGCGACCTGTGTTTACCTCAGTTGTATCAAAAAATATTGCCTGTATTTTACCAACTTCCTCCCACTCTTCAACTGCTGAAAATAAAGCTTTCGCCTGAATTATTTCGATACTATTTTCAAGTTGAGGAACTCGTAGTAACTGTTCTTCATCTCCACAACTAATTAAAACTTTTATACACTCTACATTTTCTTTATTAAAAAAATGGTGAAGCAGTTTTCCACCCCAGTGAACACCAGTTCTCTCTAAACTGGAATTTTAAAATCTGTTTTTGATGAGCTCAGTTTTTTGTTTACGAAACAGTTATTTGCAGAGTCGATGTCTGTGGTTAGCCAGTGGATGTATTCTAAGTGTAGCAGCTTCTCTGGCGTTCAGTTCATTTTGCGAATATTATAAAATAAAATACATAAAACTTGACAATTACTTGGCCGCTTACTGTCGATGATTTGATGAGACCTGTGGCCAATTTAAAAAATCTTACATTTCTGGCATCATATCAAGAGTGGGACGGGGTTTTACGGAATGTTTCGTCAATTCTAAAAATAGATAAACATAACAGATAACAAAAACAGTCTTGTAATAAAAAGAGAAATTCAGAGGTTCAACTGCACTACAAATCAAGAAGCTCTTTCTTACTAGACACAGAACTAGATAACTAATAATCAATTATAATTCGTGAAATATTTTTAAAGTTACAAAAATTGTTCACTTATTTTTGCCTATTAATAAAAATAATACAAAAAAATTATCAGAAGTAATAAAATTTTTCATTTTTCATTTTTTACCTATGTTTCAAAAATGCAGAGTTTGAGCGTATGGTTCAGTAGCTGTCCTGAAAAATACTAAATGTTCATTAAATATAAGTTTTCATGAGAGTGAGTAAAAATTCAAGGCAACAACAGTTTCTATGAAATAAAACAAGAATCGGGTTTCTAAGACAAATATTTTTCACGTAAAGAAAGAAAAACGAAAATTGTTTGCCAAAAATTGCAAATTTTCAAGAATTCAACCTCGATGAGGCACGAGTTAATGTTATTTATTTGAGCTGAAACTTTGCCAATCTCATTTTCTAACTAATTGGCAACTTTTAGGAGGGTCCCCCTGAAGAAAACGTAAAAAAAAAAAATTCCCCATGTTGCTTGTGACCACCCTAATGTGCACTATAGTCTACAACAAAACAAATAAAGTGTTTTATATTTGTGTTTCAATTCTGCATTAATCCAAGAAATGTAAAAACAACAATTAGTAAACAAAAGCCATTTAAATAAGATTAGTGTAGGTTTAGAAATATTTTAGTTCATGCGGAACAACTTAACGTTATTCTGAAAGGACATCCATATTGATGATATCTCAACAAGTAAGATATCCGCTGCTGCGGGGCTCCCTTAATTTTTCTACTGAAAGCATGGATATTACATAATCTTTTATGTAGTACAAGCATTTAATAGGAACACTAGATGAAATATGTTAGATAGGGGGAAATAGTATTTCTGTACACTGTGTTCGACAATAAGTACCAAAAGGTTAAAATTTCATTTATTTTTCTGTTAGTGTTAATTGATGAGTGACTATAATACTACCTACTGTATAGCTTATTACGTTTGAAATGTTTTAATTATGTAATTCAAATGACAAGCAATGACTTTAAGTGAGCATTATAGTTTCATACTTTAAAGTTTTGCTGCTGAATATCACCTCTGTTCATATTTATAGGTTCTGAAAACTTTTGTTTTGTTTATAGATCGCTAAATCGAAAAGCACCTTGGATTTGAAGTCGATAATCAGATAGTAATTACCAGAAATACTTGAAAATTACAATCCTAAAATCTTGAAAAAAAAAAAGATATTGTTTTCTTTTTTAGTGAAGCTGGAATTACTTATCAGTGGGTGGAAAAGCGTGTAATGTATATGGATGCATTTTGCATGCATTGATGTTGGAAAACTATAATTGTGTACGAATTGTCGGTGTTGATATTGTAAATCGAAAAGCGTCAGTTGATAACAATTATGTGACTGCATCTGAATCTCCGCGAATTTATCTGACCATATTTATACAGAGGAGAGTTTTTTTTTTATTTGAATTATTGCTAATAATTTTTATGTAACAATATCTAACATTTTAATAATTTTCATAAAATATTTTTCTATGGTAGCATCAAGTTTTTTACGGCCAAGTTCTGACAGAATCGGTCTATTTAATATGCGTTCAGTTCGTTGCCCTTTATTCTAACACGTATGTTTGATTATCAGAAATACATGAAATAGCATGCTAAAATCATATGTATGGAAAAGTTTTGGCCTTCGATATGTAATACTATGAAAATGAAGTTTAATAAAAACTATCCGATCATCATTTACTCGATGCAAATGTGCATTTTAAACAGTGATATCAAGTTGAAATTTTTAAGTAGATTTTGTATGAAACACTACCTATTACATTCTCCCCTATGTTGAAATTTCTGAATTCTTTTTAAAGATCTAAGCCGATCATAAACCCTATAACCCAAAACCACCAACAGGAAAAAAACTTTAATATATATATATACAGTGGCGGTCAAAAGTTTCCGGCCAGTTAGTTTCTTTGATTTATTTGACAGAACGTTTCAGCGTACAAGAAGCACAATTGCTCCAAAAGTTAGGAATAAGCAAAGTACCTCTGACCACGTGATCATTTTGATTGGATACTGGAGCTAATTCATTCAAAGGGGAGGAATTCGAAATTCGCGTGTGCAAAAGTTTCCGGCCATTCGTCATCCGTTAGTTTTTGGTATCGCTAAAGTGATTTTTTGGCCGTGTTTGTTAATTAATCAACGTGAATAATGCATTTGAAATTCAAAAATGAAAAGTTGAACAATTTATTGTTCCTTAACGAGTAATTTGTTTGTCGCTAAAGGGACAATCTTCTCGTGAAATTGCGGAAAACTTGTCGATCGGAAAATCTGCTGTGAACGATATTTAAAAACCAAAAATAACCGAAAATATAAAGATTAACCAAAAATATAACAATGGTCATGGCCTTCGGAAGTAACCACGATCTGGAGGACCCTGGAAAATGACTATTCTTGTGGACAGAATTATCAGGAGAAAAGCAGTTGATGACCCGCATAATAATGCCGCTGCAATTCCTCGCGATTTACGGTGTTAAAATATTGCTGAAATAAGTTGGTCTACTGTGTCAAAACGCTTACATGACATGGGACTTTATGGAACAGTCGGTGTTAAAAAACCTTTCATAAGTAAAAAAAATCAGAGGGCCCGACTGGTGTTTGCCAAGGAATACAAAGACTGGTCAAGTAAAAACTGGAAAAAGTACTATTTTCCGATGAATCGACGTTCACTATTTTTGGGAGTGATAACAGACACTACAACCGACGACCTAAAAACAAAATATAAGATTCGAGATATGTTATTCCTACAATGAAGCATGGTGGAGGACACGTTATGCTGTGGGGAGCACTTTCTGGAAAATGTGCCTGTTCGTTATTAGAAATCCGCGGCAGGATAAATAGTGCAATACATAAGAATATCTTGCAAGATCATTTGCTGCCTTATTGGAGGAAAAATTGTGTTCGCAACTATTTGTTTCATCGTGATAACGACCAAAACATACATACAATCTTGTCAAGCAGTGGCTTTCGCACAAAAAAAAAAAAAATCCGCTTTAGAAATGGACATCTCAATCACCCGATCGGAATACAACAGAAAATCTTTGAAACTAACTTGAAAACGTGTGTGGAATTATAAATATTCCAATTCAGCAGCATTTACACAAAAAATTGCAAGAACCGTGGAAAAAAAAATTACTTATCTACATCTACGACGATCTAAAACCGTTCATTGAATCGATGCCACGTTACTGTACCGTAGTACTTATTGCTAAAGGTATGAATATAAAATACTAATTGTAAATGTTGTTGATGACTGTTATTTCTGTTATAACACCATTTTTTCCAAACTTGCCAAGGTGGCCGGAAACTTTTGAGAACATGCGTTTTCTTTTGTACTTAATTTTGTTAATTAAATTTATTAATATTTATTTTTTATTCCATAAATAAGTTCTTAACTGTTATGTCAATAAAATGTATCAGTATCACTTGGAGATTCCTCTTCATATGGGTATACTTACAAATTAACCAAAATGTTATGCTGGCCGGAAACTTTTGACCGCCACTGTATATATATATATATAGGGGGGGGGGGGATGGAGCACATTGATGCGGGTTTTTTTCTAAGAATTTTTTTGGTGCCCAGAAAACAGAAATTTCAAGTTATATATCCATGTGATGTAAGCAAAACTAGTGCGGTGTGTTATAAACAGGCACAATCGTTGTTTCATATAGTATTTCTGCGTGTAATTAAAAAAATAAAAAAGTCGTTTGTATCAATTTGCCCCATCCTCTGGGTAGACTAATTAACACATGGGCCACTTTGATGCATCATGGGATACTTTGATACGTTTGGGAAAGATGGGAGGGGTAATAACAGATACTGCAAATTTTCCATAGAAAATGAGTTTACAATCTATTTTATATCTATTTAAAGAAATTCAAATTACCTACAATTTATGTGTAAGGAATGTTAAAGCGAGCAAAATATTAAATTAAATGAATAACGACCTGATGTTCTTGTTGCCCCTTGTCCGGTTGTTGGCTGTGGCTACTTTGTCATATCTGGAACTTCAACCACACCATTATCTTTTTCCGAAAAAAAAAGTTATCTTGTTTTCTGTTCATAAACCATTCGAGATGGTTACCATCATCAGTTCTTTCCTTAACTTTGCCTGCAAAGTGAACAATCGATCTCTTTTTTGCAACCCGCACTGTAACAAAGTCCTCATAAACAATATTTTAGTAAAAAGTATCTGCTTCTTCTATTGTATCATCTTCCAAAGTATCTGCTTCTTCTATTGTATCATCTTCCAAAGTAGCTTCTTCTTCAACTAACAGGTCACTCAGATTCAAATCATCTGATGTAGTGTCACAGAACTAAGAATGTTTCAGATTCATTTGATGAATATAATTCTTCCACATTCTTTTTCTTTCGCTTCAAATATCTTTTGTCTTCTATCCTCAGTAGCATTTTTGCGTTTTCCAGCTCTTTGTCTCTCTTTCTTTGCTGTACTGCAGCTTGTTTCTATTTTTTATGATTTATCTTGCCGAAAAGCCTTTTTTCTCTGGAGAATCAGTATAAATTCACGATTTACCAGGTTACCGTTCTTTTCTTTCGCTAGTTATAATAACCTTCAAGTCGGGTAAGGTGGTACGTCTTCTGGAGTTATAGACTTGTTTGAACAAATCTTTGGCCGTAGAGTCTAGGTAGCATCAGCACTTTATGGAAAATTGCTATATTGGGACGCAGATGCGGTTGAGTGAGTTGCTGTGGCTGTCTGAAGGGGGTGTGACAAAAACTGTATTAGAGTACGAATGAGGTATTGAAACTGAATTGGGAGAAAAATGAGAGAAAATACCAATTTGCTGAAGGGCACTATGCCAGTCGTCTCAAAACGAAACACAATATTTTTCGAATTGAATGATTCTAAGTTTTAGCCAGCTTTGGAATGCCATAAACTGGTAGGTATTTTACCGGATTATTCAGGAGTCAATCGCTGAAAGTGAATTTTAGCTTTGCTTTAAAGGGACCAAACACTTCTACGTCTTATTGTTGCAGTGTATGGGAGGTGTGTAGGGGGAATGAGAAATAAACTATTCCATTTGCACGACAATGTCCAATGGCTTTGAAAGAAAACATATGACTCATCATTATAACATAGCAATACAATTCTGTTTTTAATTGATTAATTTATATGTTGTTTGATGTGCCTCAGAACTATTAAGAATAAACCTGAAGTCATCCACCCATTCCTGAACGCGAAACCCAAGCTTCCTTGTGGAGCTCCTGCAATGAAGGGGTCCTGATAATGAACCCTTGGAAAAATTAATGGTGGAGGATATTTATTTACAGTGGCAGAAATGAAGCCAATAAAAGAAAAAAGTTCCCCCTTTTCTGCTGAAATAACCTTTACTACTTGACTTTTGTGTTTTGAGGCTAGAACCTTTGGAGTTTCAAGGACTTGGGTAAACCCAGTTTCATCAAAATTGAATCGTCTGTCTCGAGCTAAATTGTATCTTTTCATGACACTCTCATAATTATTGAAAAACTCTTCTATAGCTTACCTGCGGAAACCTACACACCTCATAATGCTTGTTTTATCTGGTTTCCTCTTACTTAAATTTGCATTCCTACTTCGAAAACCATACATCCAAACTTTCAGTGACATTGCATTGCCATTCCAACTTCCAGGTTACTTACAGCGAAATGTTTTAAATATTTAAGGTTTAATTTGGTTTAGTTTAGCTTTGTTCTTCCAAATATGAATTACAAAAACATTCAATTTTAGGTAGCTTCCATTACAAAAAGCTACCTATTGCAGCCGTTCGACGATTCCGAAAAATTTTGGTATATTTTCACCGATCATGACCCCTAGAACCCGAAACCACCCTCCGTTCAAAATTGATATATATATATATATATATATATATATGATCTTTGTCATACTGTAACTCTCGTATTTATGAACCGATTTGGATAAAATTTCGTGTGTACATAGTACATACCAATGTCTCAACCGAGTTCGTTGGCCAGCTGCATCCGCCATCTTGTTTCAAAATGGCGGCCATTTAAAAAAAATTAAAAAATTAAAATTTTAAATGAGGCACAAAAAAATTAGACACTGAAAAAGATTTTTTTTTATGTATTTTGGCTTAATACAAAGATTCTGGAGCATTTTTAGTTTCGTCTATATCTTAAAAAATGGCTGAGTTATAGCACTTTGAATTTCTAGCATGACTGACATTTTGAAACGATCTGAATTTTGTCACGCGATAATACACGTATTTATGAACGGATTTGGATATGACAAGGAATGTGCATAGTACAAAGTAATGTCTCAACCGAGTTCGTTGTCCAGCCTCATCCGCCATCTTGTTTCAAAATGGCGGCCATTTAATTTTTTTAAATTTAAAATATAAAATGAGGCACAAAAAAATTAGACATTGAAAAACATTTTTTTCTTATGTGTTTGGGCTTGATACAAAGATTCTGGAGCATTTTTAGTTTCGTCTATATCTTTAAAAATGGCTCAGTTATAGCACTTTGAATTTCTAGCATGGCTGACATTTTGAAACGATCTGATTTTTGTCACACGATAACACGCGTATTTATGAACCGATTAGGATTTGATAAGGCATGTGCATAGTACATAGCAATCTCTCGGCTGGGTTCGTTTGTTAACTTCATCCGCCATCTTGTTTCAAAATGGCGGTCATTTAAAAATTAAAAAAAAATTAATTTAAAATGAGGTACAAAAAAATTAGAAAATGAAAAATATTTTTTTATTATGTGTTTCAGCTTGTTACAAAGATTGCGGATCATTTTTTTTTTTTTGTTTTGCCTTAAAAAAAAAAAAAAAAAAAAAAAAAAAAAGCCGATATATAGCAGTTTGAATTTCGAATGTGTGTGACATTTTGAAAAATCTGATTTTTTGCCTGGAACAGCACTCGTATATATCAACCGATTTCGATATGAGTGAGCATGTGCACAGGAATTACGAAGGTGTCGACCAAGTTCTTTGGTGAGCTTTGTTGCAACCATTATATTGTTTTAAAATGGCAGGCTATCACCTATAATTCGAGTTAATATAATTATTAATATAATTCGGGATATCACCGAATTTGGCGACAAAATATAAATCACTTTAATAAAACCAGCTTTGATAACGCTGACTAATTTCGCGAAATTCTCATTATATTCAGTATTGATAAAAATTAGTATTTAATCTTCATAATCGGGTTCCACTAATTTGAGCTCCGTGTGTTTGAATATTATAAGCTGGCTTTTAAAAAAGTCCTTCCGGCCAGTGCCGGGAGGAAGAGGTAGCTCTCATATTCCTTATTTTTAAAAAGCCAACTTATATTAGTCAAACACAAGAAGCTCAATTAAGTGGAAACCGAATGTAGGAGATTCAATACTAATTTTTATCAATACTAAATCATTATGAATGAGAATTTCGCGAAATTAGCCAGCTTTATCCAAGCTGCTTTTATTTAAAGTCACTTATATTTGGCTGCCAAATTCGGCGATTTCTTAAAGTGCCTGCCATTTTAAGACAACATGGTAGATGAGGCTAACCAGTGAACTTGGTCGAGACCTTAGTAATTGCTGTGCACATACTCACTCATATAGGAATCGGTTGATATATACGAGTGCTGTCGCAGGCAAAAAACCAGATTTTTCAAAATGTCACCCACTTTAGAAATTGAAACTGCTATATCTGAGTCAGTTTTTAAGATAAAGACAAACAAAAAATGCTCCTGAATCCTTATATCAAGGTCAAATACTTAAGAAAGAAACCTTTTTCAATTTCTAATTTTTTTGCACCTCACTTTAAATATATATATATTTTTTAATTTAATGGCCGCCATTTTGAAACAAGATGGCTGATGAAGCTGGCCAGCGAACTTGGTCGAGATATTGATGTCTACTATCCACATGCCTTCTTCCATCGAAATAGGCGAATACGTGTGGCATCGCGTGACAAATACAAGATCGTTCCAAAGTGTTAGCCATGATAGAATTTCAAAGTGCTATAATTCAACCACTTTTTAAGATATAAACAAAAGAACAAATTTTCAGAAACAAAAACTGCTCCAGAATCTTTGTATCAAGGCCAAACACATAAAAAAAATCTTTTTCATTTTCCAATTTTTTAATACTTCATTTTAAATTTTAAATTACATTTTTTTTTTAAAAATGGCAACTCTTTTGAAACAAGATGGCGAATGAAGCTGGCCAATGAACTCGGTCGAGACATTGGTATGTACTATGTACAGACCAAGTTATATTCAAATCGGTTCATAAATACGCCTGTTATCGCGTGACAAAAATCAGGTCGTTTTAAAATGTCAGCCACAATAGAAATTCAAAATGTTATAACTCAGCCATTTTTTTAGTTGTAGACGAAACAAAACCTGTTCCGGAATCTCTGTATTAAGGTCAAACACATACAAAAAAAGTCCTTCCGGCCAGTGCCGGGAGGAATAGGTAGCTTTCATATTCCTTATTTTAAAAAAGCGAACATATATTATTCAAACACACGAAGCTGAATTTTGTGGAAACCGAATATAGGAGATTCAATACTAAATCATAATGAATGAGAATTTTGCGAAATTAGTCAGCTTTATCCAAGCTACTTTTATTTAAAGTAACTTATATTTGGCTGCCAAATTCGGCGATTTCATAAAGTGCCTGCCATTTTAAGACAACATGATGGATGAGGCTAACCAGTGAACTTGGTCGAGACCTTAGTAATTGCTGTGCACATGCTCTCTCACATCGGAATCGGTTCATATATACGAGTGCTGTCGCAGGCAAGAAATCAGATTTTTCAAAATGTCACCCACATTAGAAATTGAAACTGCTATATCTGAACCATTTATTAAGATAAAGACAAACAAAAAATGCTCCTGAATCCTTATATCAAGGTCAAATACTTAAGAAAGAAATCTTTTTCAATTTCTATTTTTTTTGCACCTCACTTTAAATAAATATTTTTTTTCATTTAATGGCCGCCATTTTGAAACAAGATGGCTGATGAAGCTGGCCAACGAACTTGGTCGAGATATTGATGTATACCATCCACATGCCTTCTTCATCGAAATAGGCGAATACGTGTGTTATCGCGTGACAAATACAAGATCATTTCAAAGTGTTAGCCATGCTAGAAATTCAAAGTGCTATAATTCAACCATTTTTCTAAGATATAAACAAAAGAACAAATTTTCGGAAACAAAAACTGCTCCAGAATCTTTGTATCAAGGCCAAACACATAAAAAAATCTTTTTCATTTTCCAATTTTTTAATACTTCATTTTAAATTTTAAATTACATTTTTTTAAATGGGAACCCTTTTGAAACAATATGGCTAATGAAGCTGGCCGACGAACTCGGTCGAGACATTGGTATGTACTATGTACAGACCAAATTACATCCAAATCGGTTCATAAATTCCCCTGTTATCACATGACAAAAATCAGGTCGCTTTTTAATGTCAGTCACAATAGAAATTCAAAATGCTATAACTCAGCCATTTTTTTAGATACAGACGAAACAAAACCTGTTCCGGAATCTTTGTATTAAGATCAAACACATACAATAAAATCATTTTTCATTTTCTAATTTTTTGGTATCCCATTTTAAATTTTAAATTTAAAAAAAAATTTTAAATGGCCGCTTTTAGGAAACAAGATGGCGGATGAAGCTGGCCAACGAACTCGGTCGAGATATTTGTATGTACTATGTACACACCAAGGTACATCCAAATCGGTTCATAAATACGTCTGTTATCACGTGACAAAATTCAGGACGTTTCAAAATGTCAGCCACGCTAGAATTTCAAAATGCTATAACTCAGCCATTTTTTAAGATATAGACGAAACAAAAACTGCTTCCGAATCTTTTTATCAAGGTCAAACACATAAGAAAAATATATTTTTTCAATTTTTAATATTTTGGTACCACATTTCAAATTTATATTTTTCTTAAAATTTAAATGGCCGCCATTTTGAAACAAGATGGAGGCTGAAGCTGGCCAACGAGCTCAGTCCAGACATTGGTATGTACTATGTATAAACGAAGTTACATCCAAATCGGTTCATAAATACGCCTTTTATCGCGTGACAAAATTCAGGACGTTTCAAAATGTCAGCCACGCTAGAAATTCAAATTGCTATAACTCAGCCATTTTGTAAGATATAGACGAAACAAAAACTGCTCCGGAATCTTTGTATAAAGGTCAAATACATAAGAAAAAAATATTTTTCCATTTTCAATTTCTTGGTACCATATTTCAAATTTTAAATTTCTTTAAAAATTTTAAATGGCCGCCATTTTGAAACAAAATGGCGGATGAAGCTGGCCGACGAACTCGGTCGAGACATCGGTATGTACTATGTACACACCGAATTACATCCAAATCGGTTCATAAATACGAGAGTTACAGTGTGACATAGGTCATATATATATATATATATCAATTTTGAATGGAGGGTGGTTTCGCGGTCTGGGGGTCATGATCGATGAAAATATACCAAAATTTTTTGAAATCGCTTTCCTCCGAACGGCTGCAATAGGTACTTTTTGTAATGAAAGCTACCTAAAATTCTTTTTCATTTTCCAATTTTTTGGTATCTCATTTTAAATTTAATTTTTTAAAATTTTTTTTAAATGGCCACCATTTTGAAACAAGATGGCGAATGAAGCTGGTCAACGAACTCGGTTGAGTTATTTGTATGTACTATGCACACACCAAGGTACATCCAAATCGGTTCATAAATACATCTGTTATCACGTGTCAAAAATCAGGACGTTTCAAAATGTCAGCCACGTTAGAAATTCAAAATGCTATAACTCAGCCATTTTTTAAGATATAGACGAAACAAAAACTGCTCCCGAATCTTTTTATCAAGGTCAAACACATAAGAAAAAAATATTTTTTCAATTTTCAATACCACATTTCAAATTTAAATTTTTCTTAAAATTTTAAATGGCCGCCAATTTTAAACAAGATGGCGGATGAAGCTGGCCAACGAACTCGTTCGAGACATTGGTCTGTACTATGTATAAACGAAGTTACATCCAAATCGGTTCATAAATACGCCTTTTATCGCGTGACAAAATTCAGGACGTTTCAAAATTTCAGCTTCGCTAGAAATTCAAATTGCTATAACTCAGCCATTTTTTAAGATATAGACGAAACAAAAACTGCTACGGAGTCTTTGTTTAAAGGTCAAATACATAAGAAAAAAATATTTTTCCATTTTCAATTTTTTGGTACCACATTTCAAATTTTAATTTTTTTTAAATATTTAAATGTCCGCCATTTTGAAACAAAATGGCGGATGAAGCTGGCCAACGAACTCGGTCGAGACATTAGTATGTACTATGTACACACCGAATTACATCCAAATCGGTTCATAAATACGAGAGTTACAGTGTGACATAGGTCATATATATATATATTTATATATATTGATATATATATGTATATATATATATATATATATATATATATATATATATATATATATATCAATTTTGAACGGAGGGTGGTTTCGGGGTCATGATCGATGAAAATATACCAAAATTTTTTGAAATCGCTGTCCTCCGAACGGCTGCAATAGGTAGCTTTTTGTAAAGAAAGCTACCTAAAATAAGGAATATGAAAGCTACCTCTTCCACCCGGCTCTGGCCGAAAGGACTTTTTAACCCCGAGTTAATTTTTTTTTTGTCGATTATTAGTTATATGTTTATTTTTTATTTCTTAATTTCGTAATGTAATCATTATTGATTTTCTTTCGAATATTTTGTGCAATCTTTAAAATATTTGTTTGTATGTTTATTTTATTTGTGTTCATCAATAACAAGACATCGTGTTTATGTGATCTCACTGTGAAATTACGATGGCAAAGAAGATCACATACACAAATTGTCAGTAAAACTTTACTTCATTATTCGTGTTATTTTGACTCCCTGTATAGTGTCTTATAGTGATTCACTCTGAAGTTCATATTAAAGTTTATATATACAGATATGGGGATGATCTCCCCGTGAACCCAGATATTATATATACATTTGCAACTCTTCATGTATGGGACATATCGGTCGAGATTGACATAGACAGGAATACTTTTCAGGTCATGTGGTTTTCTTTTAGTCCCGTTTGGAAAATTTCTATCAGGTATGCTCAAATTTGGCAATATATATATATATATATATATATATATATTTTTTTTTTTTTTTTTTTTTTTTTTTTTTTTTTTTTTTTTTTTTTTAACCAGACAGAAGATACTTGTCTCTTGGATGAATATAAATCAGTTTAAAACAAAGAAGTTAAATTTAATTTAAAGGTAATGACTATTATACATTAAGAAAAAATATTTATCTCGTAATGAATGAATATAGAAAAAAATGATAGAATTTGAATCAACATAAATAAGCATCCCAACAAATAGATACGATTTCCTTTTTAACAGCTGCATTTTCACTTTCATAACTAAAACATTTTTTAACATTGCGATTTTAGATTTTAACATTACACTGTCCATTTTATGCACTACACTGTCAAACTGTACATACATTGTATACATTGTATACATGTATATATGTATTGTCACGAATATATAGTATGCAGTAGTACGAAACGTACCTATAATTCTGCTCACAACATTTTCTGATTATAAAATGACATCTATATTTTTTGAAATAAAAGTGAAGTTAACCTACAATGTGTATATAAGCGAATATCTGTACTTTACAAGTCTATTCAAAGAATAAAAAATCTTGCTGTTATCGGAAATTAAAAAAAAATAACTGTTCAAAATTGAAATCCAATTCTAAGTGTTCAATGTGTGCCCCTCCTTAAACACGAATGATATAGAGGGTGTACAATAACTCATCAAGCATTTTTTTTCATCATTCCCGCTGTGACTCGTTGAATAGCTGCAGATATGCGTGTCCTAAGTTCGTCAACGTCAGTTAGTAGCAGTGGTACACCTGATTTTTTATGAGTCCCCACCAAGTATCGTGCTTAGAAAAGTGTGGGATGAGTTATCTTAACGCATCGATATCGTTCGTGTTTTGGAGTAGATCACATACAGCACCTACATCTGTGTTGAATTAACACTTTCAACTGTTATTTTTTATTTCCGATGAGCAACAAGGTTAAACTTATTTTTGTTTTATTTTAATAAATCTGTAAAATTGGGATATTCATTTATTTACACACTGTGCTTTGAATTATCATAAAAGTAAGTAAAAAAGTTTGTTCTCTTTCATTTTGTTCACTTCTTCTCAATCAAATATTTATTTTATTTCATTAGATATTGAAATACGTTGAAAACAAAATTCACTGGTTATCTTATAATTGCTCAGTAACAGTTTGTCGCATCTTTGATATTGGTTTAGTAAACTGCTACTGATTAAAATTGTTACTATTTATTTAAATTTTATCCACTCCACTCACACAAATGCAGTTAATTTTCAAGTAAATAAAACAAATCTTAATTATACAACATGCGTTATTGTGCTTCATCGATTTACTTCGTCTAAATCCTCTTTAAAAATTGTCTGATTTTACTTTCGAATTTAAAAGCTGGAGTGTCCATAAGCCTTGAAATAAAGCGGAACTTTAAAAAATTAAAAAGATAATTCAATTATTCACAAATATTGTTATTTTTCGTAAGTTAAATTTGCTTCAATGTACCTTATTTAATTTTAAATGTTCTGATATTGAATTTAATGAAAAAACTTTTTATATGAATTAATAAAATATCAGTTGAATGTGATATTGTGAAGCATACATTACAATTTATTTTAATTTCAATTTACATATTTCTACGTACTTCAGTGTTATTTGTATATGCTTTTAAAAGATATTTTTAACATGCTAATAAAATAGGTATGTTAGACAAAACAACCATGCCTCGCGGCATTCTGACCATCAAATCTAAGATCTCGTGAGCGCTTATGTGAACACACCAGGTTGCCCGTGCTTACCAAAGACAAGTACAAGTACGTACTACCAATCAAGAAGGAGAGCCACACAGCGCGCGTCACTGCTTCTGAAATCTGAATACTAACGTTCATACTCTTATTTTCTGATACCCGTAATTTCCTCTTTTCCTGTTAGTCAATGAATTTCTCCCGTGAATCCGCTTCCCACCAATATAAATGAGGAAGTTTGCATTATTCTTTGCACATAGGACAGTACGCTAAATGCTACTGAAAGTAGTCTGTTCAAAGTTTAAATATTCTTGCGTTTTTAACATTGTTTCTAAATTTATGTAATTCAATAATAGGCGGATATTTATTTATTTATTTTCTCAAAAAATTTCCAGTATCAACTATTACAAAAATATATGTGTTAACTACGACATAAAAGTAAATTTTAACCATTTCCTTCTAATCAATGAATAGATTCATGCACTAAAATTTTAAATGTCGTCATTATATCAAGAATTACTTTAAAAGTCAAAAATGTATTCAAAACAGTCTTTAAAAAACATATTTTTCACTAACGTACAAAAGTATATCTATGAAAGATAAATTAACTAGATAAATTAAATAGAATGCAGAAATAATTTGTAATATCATATTTCTTGTATTATACATTTCTAGATACGAAATGTTTAAAAAATAAATCTTTCACCATAAAGTGTTTTTGAAAAAAAATGCTTTTCTAAAACTTATTTTTTATCTATATTTAAAGCAAAACATGTTAGAGTCGTTTACTAATATACTAATCTTTGCACAGCATTTTCTATGCATGGATTATAAGAAGTGAAAATGAGGATTAACATAATTGACATTCCAACAATTCATCAATTTTTTTTTTTTAATTCGATAATTGCAATACTAGTGTTTATTGAGGTGGAAGGTAAGTATTTTGTATAACAAGATTGATGAAAAATTCATGTGTTTCGTTTAATATCATGCAGAGGAAAATCTTAATATATCAGAATTTTTATTTATGTGAATTTACTTATTAAGTTATTTTATAATATGGAATACAAAATATAGTTATATATATTTTATATATTATAGTTATATTCGTTTTACTCTACATTTAAATTATTACTTTCTTTTTGTATATATGTATTTATGTAAGCATGTGTGTACTTGGTAGATTAGGAATAGGTAAACAACTTGTTTCAGAGTGGTATGAAACTTTAAGCACAGTACCATAAATATATTCAATACTTCTTTAGAATCTACCGTAAAATATAAAGTAATATGTAATGTCAAGAAGAAATATATATTATTTACGAAGCTGAAAAACGAGGTACAATTTGTGTATAAATGACAGCGTTCAGTTCATTCTTAATAGTTTTGGTTTAAAAGTCATTCATGCAGAGGAAGCTTATCCATTTCAATTAAACAAATCGACCATGAAAGCAACACCAATACTTTTATATACACAAGGGTGTAGTTCCAATACAAACTTCCAATAATATAAAAACTTTTTCTCTAAGCTATATTCTTTTTCATTATTTGCCGTTTGATGATTTTTTGATTGTCCTATGTTAAAAGAAACGATCCCTTAAATCGAGATGCTAAAGGCTATGGTAAGTTATCATGCGAAAACTTGCAATTTTCAAATGACAAATAGTTTAAACTAACTCTTGCTGTTTAAAATCTTACACTTAACTACACACTTGCATTTAACAATCTTACTCAATATATTTATTTCTAGATTTTTTTTTAATTATATGCTTGTGTACATACCAAAAGAAAAATATACCTTAGTTTCAAGTAAGTACATTTTCAACAAGAGTTTCCAGATTTTACCTTTGTACCACATTGGAATACCGGTAGTTCTTAATTTAAGAGCGCTCATTTTTCGTCCAATTTAAAGCATGTAAATCTTTGAATGATAAAATATATTCCCTCTCGATAAATAAATAAATTTAAATTTTCGCTAAAATTAAATAAATTACCATTTTAAAGATAATTTAAACAAAATTTTATAGTTATATTCGTTTTACTCTACATTTAAGTTTATTACTTTCTTTTTGTATATATGTATTTATGTAAGCATGTGTGTACTTGGTAGATTAGGAATAGGTAAACAACTTGTTTCAGAGTGGTATGAAACTTTAAGCACAGTACCATAAATATATTCAATACTTCTTTAGAATCTACCGTAAAATATAAAGTAATATGTAATGTCAAGAAGAAATATATATTACCTACGAAGGTGAAAAACGAGGTAGAATTTGTGTATAAATGACAGCGTTCAGTTCATTCTTAATAGTTTTGGTTTAAAAGTCATTGATGCAGAAGAAGTTTATCCATCTCAATTAAACAAATAGACCATGAAAGCAACACCAATACTTTCATATACACAAGGGTGTAGTTCCAATACAAACTTCCAATAATATAAAAACTTTTTCTCTAAGCTATATTCTTTTTTCATTTTTTGCCGTTTGGTGATTTTTTTATTGTCCTATGTTAAAAGAAACGATCCCTTAAATTGAGATGCTAAAGGCTATGGTAAGTTATCATGCGAAAACTTGCAATTTTCAAATGACAAATAGTTTAAACTAACTGTTGCTGTTTAAAATCTTACACTTAACTACACACTTGCATTTAACAATCTTACTCAATATATTTATTTCTAGCATTTTTTTAATTATATGCTTGTGTACATACCAAAAGGAAAATACCTTAGTTTCAAGTAAGTACATTTTCAACAAGAGTTTCCAGATTTTACATTCGTACCACATTGGAATCCCGGTAATTCCTAATTTCAGGGGCGCTCATTTTTCGTCCAATTTAAAGCATGTAAATCTTTGAATGATAAAATATATTCACTCTCGATAAATAAATAAATTTAAATTTTCGCTAAAATTAAATAAATTACCATCTTAAAGATAATTTATATAAAATTTTCTTGAATTGAATAATTTTAATAATTAAAAAAAAACAAAAAAAACATAAAAAACACAGATTATGGACAATTTGTTACTTTACTTTTGTTTTTCTTTTAAAATTGAACTTTTTACAACATTTTTTTTTTCAGTTTTGGAACACGCTAGAAAATATCGCCTGTTATATCACAGTAGGTTAGGTAAATCCGTTGAACAACAATTCGCAGTACGAAACGCTCACTTTTTTGGTGGTAGATACACTCTGTCCTCGCCATTATTGTCACTGAAAATTTCTTCATCTCATATAAAGCAAAGTTGAAAACCAGTGTCAAACTACAAAAACAGTTTCAATCCTGTGCGCTGAGTTTAAGATGAAAATATCCCAATATAATAGAGTTTGTCTGTGTTAATTTGAAAATTGCTCTGTGACATAGAAATCTAAATTTGCCACTTGCATGTACAAAAATATCGTGCACATTTGATTTATAGCATTATCTATATTTTGCCTTCATCACTTTTAATAACATAGTTGACATTATTTATTCTGTATTATTTAATCCGATAAGGTATTCTGCTTTGCTATCCTATAGTGAACAGACCTAAACATAATTTTTGAAACATTAGATCACCCTCCAGATTTTGAAAAATAAAATTTTGTAAGCGTAATCAATACCAAACGTTTTGTTAATTTTGTATTTTGTTTTGTTTTGTTTTGTTTCATAAAAATATATTTTTAAATTTAATGTTTGCCTCAATTTGTTTTTTAATATTAAGTGAATTCTCCAATTATCTAGAATGAATTCAATCTGTTTTATTTATTTTTATTTTATTTTTTTTTTCGTGACACTATTTCGTTTAGTATCAAATACAAATTCTGCTAAACGTTATACACATTTTTAATCTGCATTGTAATGAAAAACATGAAATGACTTCATTTCTGTTTATTATACCACATATTAATGATTATTAAATGTTTTAACAAACTATGCTATTGCTTTTTGATTGGTGTGATTTGAAATACTTTTGCTGTTTTTTTATTTATATTTTGCAAGAAATAGACCTTTGTATAAGGAAATAAATTAGAATTATAATACTTTTATGTATGTATTAGTTATTTTATCGATTTCTATATATATTTATTTTCAATAGTTAAAAATATACATTCAACCTTGAAACAAGGATTAATATTTGAATGCAACCTTATTTTACATTTGAAAATTTCCATAATCGCTATATGATTATTTATAAAAGCAAAGGAAACAATGTAAAAAAAGAAAATGTTTTACAATTATAGACATTACAATGTATTTTACGAAACTCCACGTAAATGATTTATTAACTTTTTGCGTGAGTTTCAATATGAAACTCATCACTTCTAATAACATTATTCAACGCTTCACTGCACACATGTCATACCTTAAGTTCTACCAATTCCTCCTACTCTAATGATACACTTAAACTATAATAATTTTTTTAGTACTTAAAAAATATTTGAATAATGATTCCATCTTCAATGACTTAAACTCAGAAACATGTATCTATTATTAAAATATATCGCTAATTTATTCAAATGGTTTAGTATAGATTTGCTTTCTAATCTTTAAACATATGTCATTAAGCATTATGTTTCGGTTTCCGGATATTTTATTAATGCTTGTTCAACTAAATGCATTTTCTTTATTGTTATATTATTCTAAAATATTCGAAAAGGTAGTTTTTGAATATCATCTATAAAATTATAGTGCATTGTGGTTTTAGTTAAAAGTTTTTCAGACATATGTTATTAATCTTAAAAGTTACTATTGTTATATTGAATGTATGCTACATCTATCTTAAACATTAAAAAAAAAAAAAAAAAAAAAAAAAAAAAAAAAAAAAAAAAAAAATATCGATATTTTTTTTAAGTATAATAGTTTCCTAATGTTAAAATGACATAATATTACTCTGCGAAATAAAAATTGTACAATTCAATAAATTTAGTCTTTACTCGGTCCTTTATTTTAATTTTCGAGTACTTCCACATAATAATCTTCACATTATTAATTTATAGAATTTGTAATAGTTTTCTACGATTAGCTATTCATAAAAACTATTAAGAGAAACTGATGATCACAGGAAAGTTGAATATAAAGAACTCATTTTTTAAAAGTTTTCTTAATTTTTCTTAAAACTGAGAGAACTTGTATTTTCAAAACAAAATTGATATCGCAATTTAAAGTGATTTATTATATTTTTCAGAATAAATTGAAAGAAACTACTCTGTTGACTGCCATTGCTCCAGGCTAAAAATGCATTTAATTCTAATTCCATTTCTCTACACTTTCTTGAACATATGTCATTATTAATAAAACACACATACTACAATATATATTAAAACACACATACACACAAATAACGCCTGCATTCAACAGTTTAAGGTATATATAAATATTATACAGACATACACACAATAAATACAATAAACCCAACTGGAGTGAAAATTTAGCCAGAGCCAGGAATCGATCCCGGGACCACAGTATACAAGTGGTTATAGCAAGCTCAGTGGTTAGAGCAGCAGTCTTGTATACTGTGGTCCCGGGTTCGATTCCTGGCTCTGGCTAATTTTTCAATCCAGTTGGGTTTATTTTATTTATTGTATGTATGTCTGTATAATATTTATATATACCTTTATATGTCATTATGTTTATTATATTTAATATTCATTTATTTTGATAATACGCGTTAAAATGAACCATGTTTTTGTTATGTTTATAGAATAAAAAAGTATTTAAATAATTAAATAATATTTGGAATGATTTTCATGAATTTATACTTACAGTAATATTTACATCAGATTTATTCTAATATTTTTACACAGATTTGATACTATAGTTTATTTATCCTACTATTTCATGTTTAAATCTTATATTAATTATGTTGTTATTTATAAACATTGATTATTATTAATCAAGTGTCTTTAGAAGTTTTCTTTTAATCTTTTTCTTTTGTTTGCTCTAAAATCATAACAAATATAAAAAAAAATAATTTCCAAACACATTAAATTTTATTAAATTGATATTAATGTTTAATACTTTATTAAATGTAATAATAAAATTAAATTGATATTATTTTATAATATGTTAAATTGATAGTAATATATGTAAATAATAGATATTTTTCTCAATTTTTTCATCAGTGTGCATGTTATACATATTTCACAAAGGAAAATGAAAATGATATCAATTCAAATTAAATATTTCTGAAATTGCTCTAGTAAAAAAAAAAAAAAAAAAAAAAAAAAAAAAAAAAAATCAATGAAATATTCGGACCGATATTGCCTTAAATCTACTAAGGGCTAATTCCATGAAAAGTTGTCATGTCTGTCACACAGCTGAAAATCGCTATGCTTGTTGGCCACCGTTATTTTCGAAAATTTTGCTTCGCGTTATTCAATTGATGAGATATCTCCGATAAAATAAGTCACATTTTCCGTTCTAAAATACTGGTAGCTAAACATCGTAGTATGTGACAGACATGACAAGTTCACATGGAATTAGCCTAAGTTAAATATAACAAAAAAGATCTCAATTAATGAATAACTGAAATAATGTAGAGTTTTAATGTAGAGTCTTTTCTGTTGCACCAACTAAATTGATATTAATGTTTAATACTTTATTGAATGTGATATTAAAATTAAATTGATATTAATTTGTAACATTTTTAATTGATAGTAATTTACGAAAATAACATATATTTTTCTAAAATTTTTCATCAATGTGCATGTGACATATATTTCACAAAGCGAAATGAAATTAATATGAATTCAAATCAATTCAATTCAGTGTTTAAAGTCTAAATAAAATGATGTAATATATTATGAGGCGAAAGTTTATCATAATAATGAATAGTCTAGGCGCGACAGAGCGGGCCCAATATCAAACACAAGGACCAACTAAAGTTACACAATTTCGGTTTAACAGTAAAACGTAAAGTTGATAAAAAAATTTGCTCTGCACTTTTTAAAATTGTTTTTACGAATTATCCTGAATAGCAGTAGTATCCCTTTAAGACCGGAAGTGTTTTTTTTTGGTTTTTTTTTTGGTAGAAATCGAAAGTTTGGGTGGTTTCCCCTTATCGATAGGACCGTATTTGATTGAAAAAATATATAAAAACGTATACCCGATGTCGGGTTATGCCAAGGGATGACCTAGACAATTGTGCGGTTTCGGCCTTAATGCAATCGTTTTTGAGCTAAATCTACACAATTGTGTAGTTTGGGATTATGTGTGCAAATATCTAAAGATAAAATTTTAAACAAAAAAAAGTTTTTGTTTATTGAGATAATTTTCATCAGCCACAATGAAAATGTTTGAAACATTTTTTTGTTTTTGGACACATCGCTACAATTCCATTTTCTGAGACGTGCTCAATGCTCGCACCCATATTAAGAGATGTTGACAAATGGTGTGCCCTTCACTCCGTTTGGATTGTGCCCGAACTTTGAAATTTCTTTTTTTTTAATTTTTTCCATCAGCGGTATTTTGTTGAACTACCGGTTGAAGTACATAAAACTAGGTCTGAACCTGAGTAAGGACTACAGTAGGTATTAAGTCAAGATCCTCAGGTCTGTACTTTCCCACTGGTATACTGCAAAATTTAAAACTATCTCAGGTGATACTGTTACAACAGAGTGTGGTTTGTTTTTTATATACTGTTTTACTGAAGCACGTCCTAAAAAAATGAATCGTCTTCTCATTTATGGAAATTTTCCCTGATCTCCTGGTAAATTCAAACAGACACTACGGAATCTGTCGAGCATTTGCTGAACTTTCCAAAATTTATTATTTATCCCTGGTGGTTTACTTGCTGTGTCGACAAAATGGAGTGAATTTATAAAACTTAAAAATCTATCTCGTGATATGCATTTAATTCATATAAAACTTATAAATCATATATGACATCTATAACTCAGAGCAGAAACATACAGTTCGTTATATGTGCATATTATATATCTAATACTATCAATTTTAAATAGAAATCATGAATAGTACAAACATAATAATTTAAAATTAATACACCTTAAAAATGTAATTAATAAAAAATAAATTCTTAAAAACATACGTTTAAAAAAAGTCACTAAAAATAAAAATAAATTATTTATTAAGAATTGTACCCATTTTGGAAGTGGTAAAGGCCGGACACGAACAATTGTGCGGGTCATTTGTTTTTTAACATTTGTAAAGCCTAATTAAATTTATCAAAGACAAAATCAATTAAAATCATGAATAAAGTATATGAAAAGAAAACTTAAATCCAAGCAAACACTAAAAATCTTATTTAAAAGAAATTACGACAGTACATACTTTTTGTCTGTTGCTGTCAGATGATATAGTCTTTTAAAAGCAGAAAATCTAACCCTGTATTGTAGTTCGTGCCCCCTAGTTGTGTCTTTGCAAAAAATCTGAAGCCAATTAACTCGTATAAACGTGCAGATCTGGTTTTAAATCTCACAAAAACAGGAAATAGTCATTCTCTTTTACTTTAGTATCACCCGCACAATTGTGCGGATCAGGGCTTAAAGGGTTATGTAATCTAAATATATATTTATATAAAAGGAAATGTTTCTTGTACCATTTATATATATATATATATATATATATATATATATATATATATATATATATATATATATATATATATATATTGTTTTAAAGAAAAAATAACTTCTCTAATCTTTCGATAACAGCTCTTATAAAGCATTTGCATAATTTTGTAACAGTTGCGAAACTATTAATTAATACATAATATAAATATGTGTTTATATCAATGTTGAATTTAAAAAATAGACGTAATTCTTTTAGAAGTTTTATGCGTATTTTCATTTTAGTAATATTTATACAAAAAGCAAGACCACGTCTTACATTTATATTAGAAAACAAAAAGAAATGAAATAAAAAACCTTTCATCTCTGGCATTATAATTTAGATGAGCATAAAAGATGGAGGAATGAAAAAACAGTTCATTACTTGTAAACTATTAAAAAGACTTCGAGAAAAATTATGCTGTCAAACATAGTCAGCAATTTTGTTGAGTAATTTTCCCCTTTTGAAATATATAATGATGCAATATTTTAACTTCTAGTGTTTCTAACAAGTTTTGAGAATGATTTGTAAAAAATGCTTATGAAAGAGGAAATGTAGGAAATGACTTCATTTAAATTCGATATTTCAAATTTTTATTCTTCTGTTCTTAGAAGACTTTAAATGAAAAAATAAAATATGTGGTAAAATATATGAATTTTACTTATCATTTGGTATTTAGTTCACATTATGAAAAAAAGGATATAATAATATTTCAGGAATCAATGTATATATAAATATTTGAACAATATATGTTTATGATTTTTTTATAAATTACTTATTAATAAAGTTGTATTATAATTGTATATTTTATTTTTATACTAGCAGACCCGCCCGGGGTTGCCCGGTGTTTGTAAATAATAACCTTAAACAAAACTTAAGTTTGCATGATTTTATATCTTTGAAAATTCTTTTAAATGAACCTAAATTCGGAGGCCCCATTTCCTTCTGCAACGCCGAGTGTGTTCCCATCAAACTTCTTTCCGAATGAACCTGTAATCTAGATCTACTAAAAAACAACTTTTCAAAAGTAAAAAAAAAAGCCAAGCAAAAAAAAAGAAAAGAAAAAAGGGGAAAGTTGTGGCTAAAAAATAGTGTGATATCAAATTTCCAAGCTTATATTATGGTACTTATTTAACATTTTTTATTAAAAATTTACCATATGTAAGTCGAGTACCTAAGTACGCGATGATAGAAAGCCTTTTCTCCTTTACTAAATACATCATAACGTGTTTCTGAAAATTAATTTTTTTTTAATTATGCATGATGGACTTGGCGGCCATCTTTCCATATTTTACACAAATTTCTAAGCACACAAGTACATTGTTAAGATCGGAAATTCGAAATTGTTGCTAAAACAAACATTTTATGCTTTTAATTTATGGAAATGGGTGCCTAGAAATTTGTGTCTTAAAATAAAGTTGAAGTAAATTCAGGTTTCATTTTATGATTTTTTTTTCGGAGGGGGTTAATTAATTAGTTAAAACAGTAAAAATCAATTTGTTTTTTTTTTTTCAAAATAAAAGACAATCTTAATTTATCTGTCTGTAGCCAAAACTAGAAGTTCAAAATTCTTAATAATGCAAACATATTACGAGCTTGTCTGCTTAGAAATTTGTATAAAATATGGAAAGATGGCCGCCAAGCCCATCATGCATAATTAAAAAAAAATAATTTTCTGAAACACGTTATGATGTATTTAGTAAAGGAGAAAAGGCTTTCTATCAACGCATACTTAGGTACTCGACTTACGTATGGTAAATTTTTAATAAAAAATGTTAAATAAGTACCATAATATAAGCTTGGAAATTTGATATCACACTATTTTTTAGCCACAACTTTCCCCTTCTTTCTTTTCTTTTTTATGCTTGGCTTTTTTTTTACTTTTGAAAAGTTGTTTTTTAGTAGATATCAGTCCTTTTTTTTAAACAGATTATATATAATTGAAATAATTCTACTCGCTAAAATTAGTCCTTGTATAGCCTTTATCAGCAGGGAACAAACACAATAGTATACATTTTGTTTACCTATCATTCATTTTTTAGAGTAATTAATAATTTAAAAGTAAGGAAAGTCAATTTCTTCTTTCAAAGTATCAGTCTTTCTCAATTTATGTCTCCTTAAAATTTTCTGTGAAGGATGAAAATTTAGTAAAAATCAAATACAGTCAAAATAAAATATATATTTATAGTTAGTCTGTCAGTTAATTGTTTGTTCTAACTTTTTTTTTCTGACGGTTTTGCAAAATAAATTTACCTTTACAAATACCTACGGATAACCCGAGAATGAAGCCCCGCCGGCATCTACAGATTCGAAGATCTGTCTAAAGAAGTAAATCTAGCAATTCTAGACATGATGAGGAAACATTTTTGATAAAAAAAAATCTAAAAATTTAAAGATATAAACTGTACATCTTCATTTAGATCGTGTTATAGAGAAAAAAAATAAATATGCAATTTTACTCAAGTCTGTTTATCCTTACCTATTTGCATAAATGTGAGAATATAATTTCATATAAAAATTCCCGTAAATTGATTATCTTTAATAGTCTATTATTAAAGCCGCATAAACATTAGAATTAAATTTTTTCCAGTTAAAATTGCCTGAAATCTATAGTCTTATCGTTCGTCAAATTTGTTTTATGTTTTTTTAATACCCAGACACCTTTTCTAAACTCTGACAAAAGATCACAGAAATACCGAAGTTATCCAAATACTTATATCTTTCTATCGTATTTCTTTTTTGAGAGGGGGGGGGGAGCGCTTAAGAACTTCGTTTTGTTCTTAGAATTCTGAATTAATCATTGAAAAGATCTACCTACATAAGTCTTGTTGTAGAATTTTCATTAGCTAAGAGTTGCATCAACCTATACATCATGTGAATATATTAAATTACTTTTGTAAAATACTAGATGGGAGCCATTGATATTTTCAGAGCATTTGCCTACATTTTAAACTTAAGTCATTTACAACTATTCATTCATTTTCTATACGAATTAAAGAAGTCGTTGTTTCCATGGCAACTGTACCTTTCACTATTGCTTGCTTGTTTGTTTGTTTGTTTGTTTGTTTGTTTTATTGAACACATATATATCAGATCACGTGGGGATCACGGCGGGATTTGAACCCGCCCCCACCTACGCTCTCAAGCGATTAGCGGCGTGGTGTCTTATCCACTCAGCCACGGTGGGCCACAAATTGCTCTCTCTAATACCCAGATACTCAAATTTAACCAGCTGCGCTTATAATTATGCTCATAACAGAGTACATTTATATGTAAGAGTGGTGACATATGCACAAGTCGTGTACTCATATTCAAGTTTTTGTCCAAAGTACAGTAACTCAGTTTTCAGTAATAGACGTGGAAGATTTCGATTAAACTAACCAGAAAAGTTAAAAAACATTGCCTTTCTGATTTGATTTTATTCAAAATCGTCTCAACCAACCAAAGTTAATGTCCGGGATCCAGATAAATTTTTCTCTGTTAGTAAAATTAGATTAACCAATCAGTAGCCTCCATCCTTGCAGGCTTTTCGGTGTTAACTGCAAACATAAAAATTTTTTTCAAAAATCCAGGCTTCTGATTGATCAATCTCATCTCGCTAATAGCTTAAAATCTATCTTGATCCCGGCCTATTGAACGCCCTTTAAATATTCGAGAAAGCCATGACACGCGTCAGGACAATATCACACAAAGCAGGCAAAACAAAGAAGAAAAATCATTCATTGGCTCGTTGATATCTACGAGCCAAAGAATGATTTTGTTCCTTTGCTTTGCCTGCTTTGTGTGATGTTTTCGTGACGCGTGTCAAGACTTTCTCAAATATCTAAGGGACGTTGGTTTATTTCACCATCATGAAGATATGAAAGGAGAGGAGCAGACATGTCAATCTTCCTGTGTGAAAAACTACATAAAAAAACGAGTCCTTCCCCCCCTTCTGCCCTTTTCTCTCTTGATTTTGACCGATAGCAGACCATTTAGCAGTCTTTAGTGCAAGATGCCGCTATATATGGCGGACGCAAGGGGGAGTGTGTTAGCGTGACCAATGACATGATAGACCAGTTCATGACGTTTAAAAGTCACACGGAGTTGGATCATCTTTACACGATGATTAGTACAAAGCGGTGTGCCAATTTTTTTTGTGTGTCCATTGCCGCGTGCAGATAATCAACTCCGTGTGACGTGATGAGCTGGCCACACTTTAGGAACAGCTTCAAATGACGTCATCTATATCTACTTCGAGACAAACGAAAAGACACGCTACCGCGGTGCTACAGCGTCTAGAATATATAGTGTGGAAATCCAATCAGTCGATCACAGCGATATCTGCAGGATATTTCCCAAAACTCCAAGACAATTTGGTCTAGACGCTGTAACTTTTTTTTTTTTTTTTTTTTTTTTTTTACGTTTTATTAACATACATCTGACCTGTGTGCTTGGCGTCAAACCCGCTGTAATAATACCATGTTTACTTTGAAATTTGAAAATATATCGCAGATGTCGCTGCGATTGCTAGTCTCTGCGATCTGCCCTGGATTTCAGCGTCAGTGCACATTTAAGGGATACACTTCTTAGCGGTTCTTGGATAGCAAATTTCCACATTATGTATTCTAGACACTGTAGCGGTGCATTACACATGTCTCTTTCTTCTTTAAAAAATATCCTGCAGATGTTGATGCAAATGACTGTTTGGAATTCGACATCGTTGTACATTTAAGGGATTCAATACTTCAGCACTTTTTTAAGTATTGCTCCGATAGTCGATTTCTACAACATATAATCTGGACGCTATAACGGAGCTATAGTTTCTAGAAGATATAGTTTAAAAATCGGCTTATTAAAAAGGTGCTAAAAAATTGTATCCCATAATTGTTGAACGAGGCTGAACGACGAATGTCGATTACAGCGACATATGGTAATTCCAAGGTAACTATTTAAAAAGAAAACGTTTCGCTCAGAGAAGATCTAGAAAATGTTGCTCCTATCGACATTTGTCATTCAGTATTTTTCAATATTTATGGGATTAAATTTTTAGCACTTTTTAAAGCATTACTGGAATAGCCTGTTTCCACACTATGACCATGATCTAGGTAGATTTTTCTCTGTTATCGTAACGAGAATGACCAATCAGAAGCCAGAGTTTTTGCTAACATTTCACTGTTTGTAAAAATGTACCTGGATCCCGACCTATATTTCTAGCCGCTATAACTGAGCTCAGGAATAGTACAGAAAGCAAACTCCGTATTTTGATACATTAAGGCCGGGATCTAATTAGGATCAAGTGTGTCTGTATAACGAAGTAGCGACATACGGCCAATAAATGTTTATAGGTAAAACTGATAAAATAAATCGTTAATGTTCTTTGTGGGCATGCCATTATCGTCAGGCTAATGCATGTTGAATTATTTCCCTAGTCTAATAGAGATCGTCCATGCACGTATCTTCCAATGGAGGATATTCGAAATATGGGTTCGATGCTGAAAAAGTCACGTGGTACCGGTAATGGAGGATATTCCATCTGCGTTTTGATCAAGTGATCAAGGTAAAAACATCTAGCGTAAAGAAGGGGAGGCTCCGTAGACGTGTAATGTAAATCCCCGGTAGCCAATGAAACAGTTCATCAGGCAAAGCAGTAGCATCTTCCCTTCTTATCAGTTAGAAGTTCCTTGGGTAAATTACCGGTATCACGTGACTTTTTTCAGCCTCGAACCCATATTTGGAATATTCTCCATTTACCCAAAGAATTTCTAACTGATAAGAAGGGAATCAGGAAACTACACTGTTAAAAATATCGTGAAAAATTACTTCTGTTCTTAAAGGTTCTCTATTTTCTGACCAATGATAACGCTATATAAACGCCTGTGAAGCGTTCTCATTGGTCAAAATACAGATAGGCTTTAAAAACAGAGGTAATTTTTCACGATGTTTTTAACAGTGTACTACTGCTTTCCCCCATGAACTGTTTCATTGGCTAGCGGGGATTTACATTACGTAGACGGAACCTTCCCTTCTTTAAGCTAGACGTTCTTGCCTTGACCATGTGATCATAACGTAGATTGAATATCCTCTATTCAAGAAAGCGAATTGCCGTACTTTCGACAAAAACTTGAAATGAGCATGCCTCCTGCGCAGATATCACCACTCTTATGCATAAAGGCTCTCTGTTATGGTGTTGTTTCTGATACAGAGCCTAGAATACCTAGTGTGGAAATATGCTATCCAAACAGTTCTAAAAATTTGTATCCCTTAAATGTGCGACGATACTGCTAAAATTTCAAGTGTCGATCGCAGCGACATCTGCGGGATTTTCGTGTTACTATTATTACATTGTATAGACTTGCAATTTCTTGCAATAGTAGAAAATATCCTGCAGATGTCGCTGCGATCTGCATATTGCAGCAATATCATTGCACATTTAAGGGATACAATATTTTAGCGCTTTTTTAAGTATTACAGGGTTAGCCGATTTCAACACTATATATTCTAGGCGCTATAGTTTCTGAGCGCTGTTGCTTAAATTTCGATATCTGTGTTTTAGAGTGAGCAATAGAGAAAAGTACTAAAACTATTAAAACAACAACTTCTTTAATATTGAAATGTATAGCAAGGGAGTTCAGAATCAATGCCTTAAATAGTTTCGAATATGCACTGTTGTTATGACATCAATACCCTTCCTAGATGTGGAAATGCAAAATTGTGTTCAACATAATTGGCCGCAATCTAGATAGATTTTTCGCTGTTAGCGAAACGAGATTCATCAATCAGAAGCTTGCACTTTTGCGAACTTTTCGCTGTTTGCAGCAATGCAGGCTATTGATTCGTGAATCTCGTTTCGCTAACAGCGAAAAATCTATCTGGATCCCAGCCTAGATTTCTGTAAACATCGCACTTCACCCATGGCACTAAGAAAATGACTCAAAACTTTTATGACATAGGCCGGGATCCAGAAACAGCAAAATTTCTCAAACATTCTGGCTTCTGATTGGTCAAACTCATTTCGCTAACAGTGAAAAATCTATCTGGATCTCAGCCATAGTTTTCTTCGATGAAATCAATGCAAAAGGATAATATAAAAGAATAGTATAAGACTTCTAAATTGGTTTGGCGGGTTTATCGCTATTTGGCATAATTTATAAACTTTAGAATTCATTAACAGTTTTTCGCTAATTAAGAATAGAAAATTTGTGTTTTTAAAGCTGAATTTTATAAAAGCACGTAGATTGAGTAAATATCTGTCCAAAAATGCAATCCTTACTGTTTTATGTCCATTATTTAAGTCTATACCTCAATTGAAGCGTAAGGTGTGACGAAGAAAATAAATTTGTCATTTTCAGTATCTCGACGTTATTTTAAAAAATCTATATCTCTGTTTATAATTAATTTGTGAGGATGCATTTGATCTCAAATTGAAGATCTTTTCCATTATGTGATAATGGTTTTGGTTTTATTTTTCTGCGATGATTGGTTCTTTTGATATGAGAAATTTTACGCTGGCATGTTTGGTCGATTTAACATGGAGAAGCTGTCTTCAGTATAATAAGCAGTTACGGTGTCTTGCGTTTTATTCTTGGCGTTTGTTTGTTTGGCGAGGTTAACATTTTTTTTCAGCTTGGCTTGGCAGAACGACCGTCCTGCTTGATCCCCGCTACCTATGGCAACATTTACCGGAAGTGCCCGCACGTGCCGGAGACTATCGAAAACCAAGTTGAGTGAGCCAGACCTCTTAGGAATCAAGCCCACAGAATAATAATAAAAAAAAGAATGCGCAATTAATGTTAGAAAATGTTGGTAACTAAAGTCTAAGATAAAATTCCATAATACAGAAAGCAGCTGAATTGTAATCTAAGTTGAAGGAAGCAAATCACGTTGAAATTGGGCCCTTAAACCAGAGGCAATAGAGCGCCCCCAAGCGGTGGAAGATTCCCCCTCCCCTTGTAAATTTCATGAATTACTGTTAGCATTAACACGATATTCAATAAACAAATGAAATCTCTTATCTAAAGTTACCTTTAAAATAATGCAATTTTTAATTTACGCTGTAGTGAGTAGACGTAAGATGATGCTGGGAAAGGACATTAATGTTCGAAAAAGGTGGTAGCTGAGGTATAAAGAAAGACAGGACCCTGAAGGCCAGGGTGTTAACTGAAATGTAGTTGGGTATACGAAACTTTTGTACTGGTTTTAAAGTATCTGGAAGACGCTAAAACTAAGTTAAAGAAAATTGCAACATAATAGGATAGTTTTAAAGAAGCTGCAACAAAGGCCCCAAGAAGACGATTAATATTCAAAATTGGTAATAGCTGAAGTCTGCAATTTTATTGTTGTTGTTGTTCATGTAGTAGCTGGAGAACCTAAGAAGTTGTTAGAAAAAAAAATTTCGTGAATCGGACCATTTTTAAAGGATCTATAACATGGGTCCCAAAAGGGTCCAACTGATAGTTGAGAGTAGGACCCTAAAATGAAAACATGTTTAAATGTTGTAGTAATTAGCATTTTAGATTTTCAATTAGTCAAAATTAATCACAGGGTATGAAATAATCATTAGAATAATATTTTCAAGAAATGCGCAAAAATGGTGTAAATGCTTATAAACGGTTCCTAGAGCCCCAATAAATATATGAGGGTGTTTGTCTAGGGAGAAGAGTCCAAGACTCAATTTTAAAATTATGCAATCAGAAGGTGAGAAAATTAGGGGGTGAAAAATGCATGACACACCTGTAGGGCCCGGGGCCCTACAGGACCGTAAGGTGCCCCAGGATTTTAAATGGAATATAGTAACAGGAGAATGACTAAATGCAAAAATGGTAAATATGAAGATCGGATTAAGAGGGGCAATTTATTAATAATTTATGGTGCAAAAGCTTCAAGGAGCCTTGTACCGGGCACCAAGGGGGAAGGGACTTAAGTGGTAAGTAGTTTGGTATAAAGACACTTTTTAATAGTTTTTAAAGTAATTAGAGGATGCTAGAACGATGGTAAAGAAATTTGCAAGGAATTCGGATCATTTTTAAAGAATCAAGCACGCAAAGAAGGCGATTAATATTCAAAATTGATGGTAGTTGAAGTCTGAATTTTTTTTTTCGTTCTTGTAGCAGCTGGAGCACTTAAGATGTTAGGAAAAAAAGCAAGTGAATCTGACTACTTTTAAGGGAATTATAATAGGGGGCTCCAAAGGGGCCAACTGATAGTACAGAACAGTGCTCTAACTCGAAAACATGTTTAAATGTTTTAGTACTTAGCCTTTTAGATCTTCAATTTGTCAAAATTAAGCATAGGGTATGAATTAATCATTAGATTAATATTTTAAAGAAATGCGCACAAAATGGGATAAATGCTTAAAAAGGGCCCTAGGGCCCCATTAAAAATATGAAGTTGTTGGTCGAGGGAGAAGAGTCTAAAACTCAATTTTAAAATTATGCAATGAGAAGGTGAGAAAATTAGGGGGTGAAAAATACATGGCAAACGAAAAGTTCAAGGGGTCCCGGATCGAGCCTCCGGGACCCTACGGTGCCACAGGATTTGAACTGAAATATAGAAACGGGAGAATAAATAAATTGAAAAATTGGTACCAAAAATGAAGTTCGGATTAAGAGGGGCAATCTATTAACAATTTATGGTGCAAAAGCTTCAACGGCCCTGTACCGGATCCCAGGGAGTCAGAAACTTAAGTGGCATGTAGGTTAGTATACATATACTTTTTAGTAGTTTTTAAAGTAATCAGATGATGCTAGAACAATGTTAAAGAAAATTGCAAGGCATTCGGATCATTTTTAAAGAACTTCACCAAGGGCCCAAGAGGGTGATTAATATTCAAAATATGTGGTAGCTGAAGTCTGCAATTTTTTTTTGTTCGTGTAACAGCTGGAGAACCTAAGATGTTGTTAGAAAAAAAAAAAAGCTAGTGATTCGGACTATTTTTAAGGGAGCTATAATAGAGGGCCCAAAAGGGGCCAACTGATAGTTGAGAACAGGGCCCTAACATTTAAACATATTAAATAGTAATTAGCGTTTTAGATCTCCAGTTTGTCAAAATTAATCATAGGATATGGGATAATCATTAGAATAATATTTATTAAAAATGCGCAATAATGGTGTAAATGCTTAAAAAGGTGCCCTAGATATAGTGGCCTAGCACTGCGATACTGGTGAAGTAATATTAAAAAAGCTAGCCATCGCCGACACACATACACACACACAGAGCGATCTGTTCTTTTATTATTATACATATTTAGTCGCAAATGGAAAAGTACTTCTCTAATCTTTCCATCCCAGTTTTTTAAAGCATTCCCATGATTGTTTCAAAACTATAAATTACTACATATTATGAGTATCTGTGTATGTTGGCACTGAATTTAATGAATAAATGTAATTGTTTTGAATTTTTTTGCGTATTTCATAAAAAAATTTAAATAAAGCACGGATCATTGTGTTACTGCTCTTAAACTAGAAATAAAATAAAATAAAAATTCTCATCTCTGACTTTATAATGTTGATGCGCATTAAAATTGTTGAAAAAATTCTACTCTATTACATGTAAACTATTAAAAAGATTTCAAGACAAATAACGCTGTCTGACGTATTCACCAAATTTGTTGAGTAATTTTGCTCTTTTGACGTATATGTACGTATATAATGATGCTTTTGACGTATATAATGATGCAATACTTTAACTTCTAGTGTTTCTAACAAGTTTTTAGGATGATTTGCGGAATATGCGAATAACAGAGGATATGAAGGAAAAGACTTCATTGAAATAAGGTATTTTATATTTTTATTGTTTTTGTTCTTGGAAAATTTAAATGAGAAGAAAAATATATGATGCATTTATAAATTTTATTTATATATGTGCATTTAGTTCCCATAATGAAAAAAAATATATAATACGATTTTGTGAATAAATATATGTAAATAATATTTAAAAAACATGTTTATTATTTTTTAGAAATTACATATGAATATAGTTGTATTATAATTTTAAATTTTATTTTTATATATTTCAGTTGCAAAGGAAAAGAAACTTCTCTAATATTTCGATCACAATATTTTTAATGAATTCGCATAGTTCTGAAACTGTTTCTAAACTATAAATTAATACATATTATAAACAAATTCTTATGTCTATGTTGAGATTAATAATAAAAAGTGATTATTTTGAATTTTGTTTTGTGCATTTAAATTAGAGAAAAAAGGAAAGAAAATAAAAGCTTTCATCTCTGACCTAACATGTTAGATGTGCTTTAAAATTGGGGGAAAAATATAGTTCATTACTTATTAACTATTAAAAAGACTTCGAAATAAATTAAGCTGTCTGCCACAGTCAGCAATTTTTTTGAGTAATTTTCGTCTTTTGAAATATATAATGGTGCAATAATTTAAATTGTAGTGTTTATAAAAAGTTTTGAGACTGATTTGTAAAATATGATGATGACAGAGGAAATGATGGAAATGTCTTCATTTAAATAATAAATTTCATATTTCATATTTGCCTTTTTTCTGTTATTAGAAGACATTAAATAATACACATATATACATGGTACATTTATATAATTTACATGTCATTGAGTATTTAGTTTCAATAATGAAATATATATATATATATATATATATATATATATACTTTAGGAATTAATATATATATATACATACATAGTATTTAAAGAAAACATGTATATGATTTTTTTTTATATATATAAATTAAGGTATTATCACCTATCATGGTCCATACACCAGTTATGGCCTATTTAATATTCCTGCGACACTAGACGCGAAACGCCCAACATTTGAACTTAGCGTCAATGAGAAGTGATAAAATGGTCTTTCGACTGTTATATTATGCCTTTGTTTTGACAAATCAACGCACGTCACATGAACAGTGGTTGCTCCTACCGAAGCTTCTTTTTTTGTCTGTTTCATCCGTCGTTTCTCAGCGAGATTTTTAGTGAGAAAACTTGGATTTCGTGCTGTGTACAACATTCTCAAGAAGGATAAAAGGAAAAAAAGGAAGTTTTAATAACTTATATAAAGTTTAAGGAATATATCAACATGTTTCTGTTTTTAAAATAAACTTATTAAGTCAGCTACTGGAGTGGGCCACTACTGATTCTGTTTTCTCTTGATCGCAATAGTGATTGTCCAGACTTATTATATTTTATAGCTATTTGTTGTATTTAATTAAAATTTTTAATATATATATTTCTTTCAAGCATTTAAAGCAAAGTGTTTGATAACAAATTCTTATTACCATCTTCCTCTTATTTATGTCCACTTTATTCTATACTTTTTATACTCGCGACATTCCTTTGTAAATGTCATAATTGACTACCCTTTTAGGCTGAAATATACACCCTAACTGCCTAACTTTTGTATCACAACTAGTGTCTATAGCCAGCTATGAATATTTAAAATTTAGCTTCAAGCTTTATAGAGTGCAAGATAGTTCAGTGGTAAGACGTTTGCCCAAGAGGTATTCATATCTATACCGGGCTTCGTATCTAGTGAGCAAAAAGAACTTTTCATTTTTCAGTATGTTTAATTAAGTTATAAAAATAATTCAAAATAATTTTAAGTTTAACTATTTTTAACTATTATTTTTATACTAATATTATAAGGAAGAAACGTTTGCTTGTAGGGGTTAATCTATGAATATGGAACTAATAACTCAATTCAAAAGTAAAGTTGGAGAAATTATGGTGACAGTCTGCACTTCAACATAGGCTATATTTTAAGTTGATATCATAATCTCAAAGGAATGCAGGAGTAAAATCTTTCTAAAATGCATATTTTTTGTGATTTTAAAGGGTATAAAAATTAAAACTTTGACTGTAACTTGCAAGATATAAATACTCTCTAAAAACAGTTTCTAAAACATTCAATATTTAAAAGGGGACTTAAATGCGCGGAAAACATTTTCTATAGAATTACGATTTCCATAGAATTGTTAAGGATAAAAAATTTAATCTTGACATGGCTGTTCTTTTTAAATCGCATATGTACGCAAAAAATAGTTCTTTTAAAGGAAAAGCGGGCTTAAATAGCTCTAAAATTCCAATTTTCGTAATATTGAAGAGGCTAGAAACTTGGCATGTGTTATGGTGGTTACGATGCAAATGCTCGTCAAGATTGTTTTCCAAAATTTTTAAATTTAAAAGGGTCAAATGAGCAGTAAATGTTCTAAATTACGATTTCTATGGTACTGACACGGCTGTTACATTTAAGACATAAATTCTTGCAGAAAACTGTTTTTAAAAATCGAAATTTAAAAGGGTGCAGGAGAAAAAAAAAATCTAAAATTTCAATTTATTTGATATTGTTTGGGCTAGAAACTAATAATTCGCATGGTTTTTATTTATAAGATATAAATGCTCATTAAAAACGGTTTCAAAAATGTATTGAAATTTAAAAAGCTTAAATGAGCTGAAAACTCTCTAAATTACGAATTACTTGGAATTGTTTAGATAACTTGAAATGTTGATTTTCATGTTGCTTTTACTGCATGCAAATGCAAATTTTTGGATTTAGGACAAAAGGAAAAATAATGGAACTATATCATACTGGCATGGAATGATACAGTTCCATTATTTTTCCTTTTGTCATCAAGTTAATCAAACTATATACTTTAATTCTGCGATTCAGCTATGTTAGTACAGCTATCTATTTTTTATTTTAGAATACTGATTGCTCCAAATAAATTGAGTAAAGAACAGTACGATTGAATTGATGCTGTTAAACATGGAATGTTTGTAAGAACTGCAGCATCTTGCTTTAAAATAACAAGATCTACATTGAAGCAAAGATTAAGTGTACAAAAACCACAAAATCCTCACACTCTTTCAATTTTGATAATCGAAGAGGAAATTCTCTTAAATAATTGGATTATTCACTGTACAAAGAAAGGATTACCCAGACACATGTGAGATGTTATAGAAAGCGCCAAGGAATTTTTAGAGAAACGACCCAAAGAAAAAACAAGTTTTATGAAAGGTGAGAGTTTAATTATTTCTGTTTATGTTTTAGCTTCTGAACTTTTCACACGTTAAAAGAAGGTATTATTATGAATGAAGCTATTACTACATTTTATGAGTGGATAGGGAATATCTTTGCCTCTTTTCTAGCAAAGAATGATGTTAAACTGCCGTTAAGTGTATTTGCGAATTTGCACATCACACATCTTACGCGTGAAACCCGTGACCATTTCAAATCTCTACAGACAATTTTGATAGCTTTGTGTCCAAATGCAACCTATATACTTCAGCCTCGCAATGTAGATGCTTTTTGCCGCTAAATGCTCAGTGGAACAGAGACTCAGTGGAAAAAGATGAGTGTTCCACAATCATTCTAAAAAGTGCGCTAGGAAGTGTACTGGAAAAAGATAAGTGGTCCATAACTATTCTAAAAAGTGTTCCAAAAGTGCGCTAAGATGTGTACTGGAAAAATATAAGTGTTCCATATGTGTTTTAAAAAGTGTTCCATAGTTGTTTTAAAAAGTGTTCCGAAAAAGGTGACAAAAATGTGTTCCAGAAAGTGTTCCAAATGTGCGCTAGAATGTGTACTGGAAAAAAATAAGTGTTCCATATGTGTTCTAAAAAGTGTTCCAAAAAGCGTGCTAAAAAGTGTTCCAAAAAAGGTGACAAAAATGTGTTCCGAAAAGTATTCTCAAATATGTTCCAAAAGTGTTCTAAAAAGTGTTCCAAAACGCGTGTTAAAAAGTGTTCCGAAAAAGGGGACAAAAATGTGTTCTGAAAAGTATTCTCAAATGAGTTCCAAAAGTGTTCTCAAAAGTATTCTAAAAACTGTTCTAAAAGGTGTGCTTCAAAGTGTTCTAAAAAAGGTGACAAAATAAGTGTTCTAAAAAGTGTTCTGAAAAGTGTTTTTAGATTTGCAGTGTACGCGTGAAACCCGTGAACATTTCAAATCTCTACAGACAATTTTGATAGCTTTATGTCCAAATGCAACCTATATACTTCAGCCTCGCAATGTAGCTGCTTTTTGCCGCTAATTGCTCAGTGGAACAAAGACCTTCTTCGCTTGCACAAAAATCATCCAGATGAAGTTGTGACTAATGTGCACATTGTTCCAATCCTAAAAATTGCGCTAGAAAACGTCATGATAATGGCAATGAAAAATGGCTTCAGGGTAAAAGGACTTTATTCATTCAGTGCAGACGCTGTGGACTATTCAAAGTGCAAGAGTCACATCAATGATGTGATCAATGATGAGATAATGGTAGGTGATGCTTCACCTGAAACCGCTTGTAATGAGGCTCCAAATGCTACACTGATAAATATATCTATTGAGGACTTCCACCAAGTCGTCGGTGAGATTGTAATCAAGAAGTTAATAATACTCAACAAACACCAAGTGAAAAAATCGGAAACTTTACGCCGTTTGTATAATATTCTGGAGAAAAAAAAAACATTCAAACCAGACTAACTGAAACGGAAATGGATCTAGATGAAGAAGATTACTCAGAAAAAGTAGACATCATGCTACCCAAGCGAAGTACGATCTTCAGTAACAGCAACACTTTCGAAAAAAGTCCTATGAATCTTAGAATTTTTCATTGCAGCCGAAGAGTTTAGACGAAGACAGTTTTTTAAAGCCCGAAAGTAAAAATAATAGAACTTCTACAGCTGAATACCGCTCCGAATGGTTAAAATAAATCCTTGAATGGCCGTACAGTCCAGAAAGGAAAAGGAAGAAGAGATCGGAGTGAATGCCTTTTATCCTTACATCGCAACGATGGAACGAGCTGCAAAAAGACAAGGTACGGAAAAGAAGAATTGCAACAAAAAGAAGTAAAATAGGTAGAAAGAGCTCTAAAACGAAAAAAAAAAAGAATTTCAGACGTCCAAGAAAATAGTTAAGATGACCAACAATGAAGCACCTAAAACATCACGGCAAAATCCGGCAAAAAATAATCGGAAAAAGAAAAATCAACTTCGGTGGGACATCCCCAATGCAGTGATGGGCCAATACGGATGCAAAATGGCCCATTACGGATGTTTTTGTACTTTTTTAGTAAAACAATTCTTGTAATGGAATAAATTTATATTTTGTTGATTTTCTTGACACGAAAGTCTTCTTCCATCCTTTCTTGTTATATTTTAATCATCGGCATGAAAGAAATTCTCACGGCATTGTAATTTTTAGTTAAAGCCGAAAAATTCGTCCTTAACCTGGCCATCACTGGTGGTTTTACCCTTTTTTTTAATGAGATTTTATTTTAATTATTTTTTAATATCTTTCTTCTTACTATTCTTACATGCCTAAAATCCAGAATAATTATATTAAACTCGAAATATTCATTAATAACAATCCCATAAATAAAACGAGAGTGTAAACAGATATTCTGAAACAAAATTGAAATTCTAAACGCTAAAAAAATACAAATGTCAGGGAAATTTATTTAAGAGAGTTGACGAAGAAGTATTAATATTCAATAGCTAAACTTCTAAGTAAAGTAATATATATGTATGAAATATATGTGGGAAAAAAAAGAAAAAAAAATGGAAAGCATATCAATAAATATGATTGAAAATCTATCACATTTCTATAATATAAAATTTTAAGAAATAAATTAAAATTTACAAAACACGAAACTAACACATTTAAAAAAAAATAAAATGTTTGCATTTTATTAGAATACAAAATTTCATTCATTAATTTTTGGAAAAAATATATAATAGGATCATGAATTATATAATAAGGCAGCATGACACAATATACATTTGTCTTACAAATAAATTCTATGGAGATTCAGGAAACATTGTGCGAATTTGCAAAAAATACTACTAATATTCAATACTACTAATTCAGTTAGACATGAATGTGAGTATACGGTTATTGCCAAATAGAATAATTCAAATGTAAATTTTATATTTCTAATTTGTTAAATGTACGAAATTAAAACATATCATTGTTTTCAATTTCTTTAATATTTTATATTTGAACTGTATTTTATTATATGTAAGAAATTGTAGTGTATTATTAGTTTGAATATCTCTTGTATTTTGTAAAGGAAATTAATTTAAATTGTAACAATAAAAATGAAACTATATTAATACATGGAAATTATTCCAGAGGGAAACATTCGCTTGGATACAATATTTCAAATGTAAATCAAATTTCAAAGTAATTGCTTAAAAGGCGCAAAGGCCAACATAGTGAAAAAGATTCCAAGCCGGGACTCGAACCCGAGCCATCAGTATAGCGCACTGACGTTCTACCGACTAAACCACTTGGAACGATACCCAGCAAGGAAAATTTCTCACTATTATATGTTGGCAAGGCTACAAACGCAGCACAAGATGGTATATTTACCGTGAACCACCAACCTGGGGGAAACACGGAATATAATTAAATCCAGCATCGATAGAAACTATATTAATACATGGAAATTATTCCAGAGGGAAACATTTGCCTTGGATATAATATTTCAAATGAAAATCAAATTTCAAAGTAATTGCTTAAAAGGCGCAAAGGCCAACATAGTGAAAAAGATTCCAAGCCGGGACTCGAACCCGGGTCATCAGTATAGCGCACTGACGTTCTACCGACTAAACCGCTTGGAATAATAGTTCGATAACCCATAGCCGGGTTCGAGTCCCGGCTTGGACTCTTTTTCACTATGTTGGCCTTTGCGCCTTTTAAGCAATTACTTTGAAATTTGATTTTCATTTGAAATAAAAATTATTTTAAGAATAAAAAATGTGTTTTATAAAATAATTAGTTTTCGTATTAAATACATGGTGTTGCAGGTATTTGAGAACTAAAGAACGCATGCTTTCAAACAGGAACGTACACTAGAGCTAGATCATTTTTGACATTTTAACGTTTTGCACAGGTGTCCAGATACACAATAGATGACATCATTAGTTGAAACTACATCCAGTTGCAATAACCGTGTATGCACGGTATAGAAACTGACTACAGGCAATAATCAAATGAGTGTTGGGAAAGTTTTCCATTGCATATACAACGGTTGCTCGTGTGAGAGCCGCAACAGCGTCGTGTGAATTACTATTGGTGTCCCTGTCAAGCGCGACGCATACGTAAAAGCCTATACAGTTAATATTTGAGGAGCTGGAATACAACAAGTTGAGAATGACATGGTCATGAAAGTTGTTGGCCATCCATTATTAGTTTTATGGGCTGTATGCAATGGTGCAGTGTTTTGTTGAAAAATGCATGGGCTTCCAAGAGCTACAAAAGTATTACAGAGCTTTAACACCTCGATATAATCAACGCCATTCACCATGAAATCTTGAAAAGAAATGTGGAGGCATGAGGACGTCTTAGTTGCTCATGGTCCCCAGAATCATCCGTGGGGCTGTAAATTTTCTTTGCATGAGAGTCGGAACCTCTTGCTGAATTTTACATAGCCCCCGCTATTTTTGCGGTTTGCTTTCTGGGCAAGTTTTCTGATCCAAAATTCTGAGCAAAGGTTTTTTTCACCGAAAGGAAACAACAGCATTCCTGACTCCTCTTGCTGTTTCAATTTGTTAAGGAGGCTATTGGCTCTAGACAGGAGGTTACACCTGGTTCTCACGGACAAGAAAACGTCCTCTTCTCCTCACATAAATCCTCAAACAAAGGTCCTCACTAATCACACACCGGACTGTGGTCTCAGTGACTACAGCTCCCTAGTGAGTACCCTCAATGACTTCCTAGGATTTTTATCGACATGACCGACGAATCCTGGCGTGTTTATAATGCCATATTGCTAAAAATATAGTTTCTTATATGAAAGGGTTGCCACATCATACATGGTAGAGTTCCATTCACTGCTTACATTAAAAAAGAATGATCGAGAGAGTTTCAAGAATGTGGATGATCTTTGCGTCAGAGTACTCTTCAGTCAATAACACAATGGCAGCATACCTGTTCATTTCAGTTCTTCTAGGTTCAAACATGTACACATGAAGCAAAAAAAGATTTGTAGCTATGATGCACAGTGTGGTATTTCCCCTATAATGTGTGTTCGCAAATACCTTCCTCATCCTATATATAAATGTGAAAAACACTACTGATACAATAATTCATTAAAATATATACTTTTACACCTGTCTTTCTTTTTTTTTTAATTCCTTTTTCTATAATTTGTATGAAATGATATTAATAACTTTTAGATTTATTATATTTTGAAATTTCAATGTCTCAAGGATATTTTATCTTCTTGCAAGGGTCTATATTATTTCTCACGCTATATTAGGAGAATGATACTAATTTGCTATTGTATTTATATCAGAAGGTAAATGGTTTTACATTACAAAAACAAACATTTTTTTTAATATCACAAATATGCAAAACATGCTATATGTAATATATTTTTTTGTTTACTAGCAACATATTTATACGAAAGTTTTCTTTGTTGTTTCTATATATTTCTTCAGATAACTTTTCTTTAATTTATTTTCATGAAATATATCTTCAATTCAATTAAAACATAATATTTAATATAACATTAACTAATTTTTTCAAGATAGTATATATATATATATATATATATATATATATATATATATACACTATCATGAAAAAATTAGTACTTCTGAAACTGAAAACAAATTTATCTATAGACAAATAAATATGTGATAAAAGCATTGTAAAATTCTGAGATAAGTTTTAAATATTTATATTACCCAAATGTGAGAAAAATTATTTTACTAAAGAAATGCATTGCTTCCCACCATAAAAAATATCATTAAAATAACAACAAAGGGGAATATATTCAGAATGATGTTTTTAATATCAGAAAAACTTTTCAGGCGGCAGGTGTTGACTGAGTAATTTGTTATCATTCTAAACATATATATATATATATATATATATATTCTTTAATATTCATACAAAAAATATTTTTCAGATTCATTTCATTCAAGATTCATTTCAATAAAGAAAATAATAAGAGTTTTTAGAAAAGAAATCACGTACAGATGTTAGTATGAATCTTGTTTCTTAATAAAGATTAAATTTTAAGGCGGTATATGTATTTTTATAAACTTATTGGAATATTAATTTGGAAGGTATAAAAAATTTCTAAAAAGTATTGCATTTTTTCAGTGAGGAAAAATGTAAAAATATCTAGTTATTTAAGGAAATCTTAATTATTTTTAGCAAGCAATTCTGAAAAACTATTATTGTTCATTAGGAAGTTTTAGATACGGTAATGTTTAGACCTATCTTCCGATAATAAAATAATTTTTTCGCATCTTTAAATTCTATTATTTTTATTCCAGAATTTTTTTAACTACTTAAAAATTATTACAGATATTAAGGGGTTTACCTATAGTTATTTTTTTTATGTTATTGGAAATAATTCTCTTTGCATTATGATTTTAAATTATCCTTTTTTGAATACTTTAAGTTAATGTTAAGAATATATATATTAAAATTAATCTGTTATTTATATTATTTTGTAAATTTCTTTCAGGTCTCCCTTTACTTCAGAATGAGTATATTACAATATCGTGTGAAGTTTGCACTGTCATAAGTAATGGACATACAAATTTTAAACTTGGAATATTTTGTTCGGAAGTATAGATGGCGGTAGTTTTTTTCTCTTTATTAAAAGAAATAATTATATAAGTAGTCTTTTTTTTAAATTCAGATTTCCATATGCTTTATAAATGCACCTATCAAAAATATCGCGACTATTACGTATGTATTTAATGGTACATAATACACATATTAGATTTAAGTATTATATAGTATATATAGTACATATATAGTATAGTATAGTATAGTATAGTATATGTATAGTATATATAGTATATATAGTATTATATAGAATTAAGTATTATCTATACTCATCATATTATAAAGAGGAAAAAATTGTTTATTTGTCCGACATAAGCTCAACAACTACCGAACCAATTCCAAAAGTAATGGTATCAAAATGATGGTGTTCTCCCAACTTAGAACATAGGCTATATCTTATGTTTGTGCCACTACCCCAAAGGGGGTGCAGGAGCAAAAAACGTTCTAAAAATGCGATTTTTGCGTTACTGAAGGGCCTAGAAATATGAAATTTGGAATATTAGTTACTAATAAGATATAAATGATGTCTAAAAACAGTTCTTAAAAAATTCAAAATTTAAAAGGGGTGAGAATGCACAAAAAGCGTTCAAAAAACGTTCTAAATGGTAGTTTCTACGTAATCTCAGGAAATACCGAACCGATTCCAAAAGTAATGGCATCAAAACGATGGTGTTAGTCCAATATAGAACATAGGCTATATTTTATGTCGGTGCAACTACACCAAAGGGGTTTCAGGAGCAAAAAAGTCCTAAAAATGCAATTGTTGCGTTACTGAAGGGCCTAGAAATATGAAATTTGGAATATTAGTTATAAGACATAAATGATGTCTAAGAACAGTTCTTAAACAATTCGAAATTTAAAAGGGGTGAAAATGCACAAAAAAGCGTTCTAAAATATGTTCTAAATGGTAGTTTCTACATAATCTCAGGAAATACCGAACCGATTTCAAAAGTAATGGTATCAAAATGATGATGTTAGTCCAACTTACAACATAGGCTATATTTTATATCGGTGCCACTACCCCAAAGGGGGTGCATGAGAAAAAAACGTCCTAAAAATGCGATTTTTGCGTTACTGAAGGGCCTAGAAATACGAAATTTGGAATATTAGTTACTTATAAGATATAAATGTTGTCTAAGAACAGTTCTTAAACAATTCGAAATTTAAAAGGGCTGAAAATGCACAAAAAGCGTTCTAAAAAACGTTCTAAATGGTAGATTCTACACAATCTCAGGAAATACCAAACCGATTTAAAAAATAATGGCGTCAAAATGATGGTGAAAATCCTTGCTCCAACATAGGCTATGTTTATGTCGGTGCCACTACCCTAAAGTATGTGTAGGAGCAAAAAACGTTCTAAAAATGTGATTTATGTGTTACTGAAGGGCCTAGAAATATGAAATTTGAAGTATCAACTATTTATTATAAAGGATTTCTAAGAACAGTTCTTAAACAATTCAAAATTTAAAAGGGGTGAAAATGCGCAAAAAGCGTTCTAAAAAACGTTCTAAATGGTAGATTCTACACAATCTCAGGAAATACCAAACCGATTTAAAAAATAATGGCGTCAAAATGATGGTGAAAATCCTTGCTCCAACATAGGCTATGTTTATGTCGGTGCCACTACCCCCAAATTGGGTGCAGGAGAAAAACGTTCTAAATTGCGGTTTTTGCGTGACGGAAGGGCCTTGAATCGTGAAATTTAGACTGGTAGTTAGATATAAGAAATCAATTATTTCTAAGGACATTTCCTAAAAAAATCGAAATTTAAAAGGGTGGTCAAAATGCGCAAAAAGCGTTGTAAAAAACGTTCTAAATTGCAATTTCTATGCAATCTCAGGAAATACTGAACCGGTTTCAAATATAATGGTGTTAAAATGATGGTGACAGATCTTGCTCCAAGAAAGGCTATATTTTATATATGTTTCCACTAACCCAGAGAAGATGCAGGAGCAAAATGAGCGAAAAGCGTTCTAAAAACGTTCTAAATGCAGATTTGTCACCAATATCTCAGGAAGAATCAAACTGATTTCAAAAGTAATGTTAAGAAATTGATGCTGACAGCCTCTAATCTAACATAGACGCTATTTTAAGTCGGTATCACTATCACCTAGACGTTGCAGGAGCAAAAAAGCGTTCCAAATTTCGATTTTTCTGATCGGTAGGGGCTAGCAACTTAAAATTAGGCAAGGTACATATGTATTACATATAACTGATGTTTAAGAACAGTTTCGAAAAAACTGGAAATTTAAAAAGAGGTGAAAATGCGCGAAAAGCGTTCTAAAAACGTTCTAAATTGCGATTTCTACTCAATTTCAGGAAATTCCAAAGCTATTTCAAAAGTAATGATTGCCAATCAATGGTAACAGTCCCTGCTATAACATAGGTTATATTTTATGTTGCTGTCACTACCATCTGAGGGTTGCAAAAGCAAAACATGCTCTAATTTTGCGTTTTTTGCATAACTGAAAGGTCTAACACTTTGAAGTATGGCATGTTATTTACTTACAAGATGCAACTGCTTTCTATGAACTTTCGAAAGAAAATTTCAAATTTAAAAAGATGAAGTGAGCGAAAAGCGTTATAAATTACAATTTTTATGTAATCTTTTCAAATATCAAACTGATTAAAAAATAATGATAACAAATTGTTGGTGATAGAACCTGCTCAAACATAAGCTATATTTTATGTCTGTGCCACTACCACCAGAGGGTTGCAGTAGCTAAAAACTTTCTAAATTGCAATTTCTGTGATACTGAAAAGGCTAGAAACTTTAAATATGGCATGGTAGTTACTTATAAAATATAAATGCCCTCGAAGGACTGTCGAAAATAAATTCGAATTAAAAAGAGGTGAAGTGAAGTGGAGGTGCGAAAAGCATTCTAAAAAAGTCCTAAATTACGATTTCTACGCTATTTCACGAAATATAAACCAAATATAAAAGTAATAGTTGCGAATCAATGGTAACAGACTCTGATCCTACACAGGCTATATTTTATGCCGATGATTCTACCACCTGGGATTCACAGGAACAACAAACGCTCTAAAAAAGGCCTTTAAAAGCTTTCTAAATTACGTTTCTGTGGAATATTAGGAAATAACAAGCCAACTTCAAAATTAATGTTGGCAAATTAATGGTGACAATTCCTGTTTCAACATAGCCCTTTATGTTGAGAGAGGTGGTAGGACTTGGAATTTGACATGATGGTTAATTTTAAGATGTAAGAAGATGGTTTCTAAAAAATTCAAACTTCAAATGAATACTGAAATGAGCGTATTAATTGAGCATAAAAGTTTCAAAATATTTTCTAAATTATTATTTATTTAGTTTTATTTCGTTTTATTAATGTAAGTCTCATTTCTGCCTTATGCAGTGTAACAATGATGTTTAATGAAACTGTGTTTTAAATAGTAATTTTTTTTAAATTATTCCTAAAAGTAAGAAGTACCTTTATTTAAAATAAAATATTACCTTTTAATAAAATAAAAATTTAGTTAGTACCTTTTAATAAAAATTAGACATATAAATATCACTTGTCATATTTCAAATATTACGCGAGCAAAGCCGCGGGGTTTGCTAGTATAGTATAAGTATTATATAGTATATTAGATTTATGTTAAACATTTTAAAAATCTTTACGTTTCATCACATGGTACTATTTTCTTATAAATAAATGCAATAAAATGATATATTTTATACACATTATTTCTATATTTACATGCTAAAATTTAGATATTTGTTGCTCCTTCTTGCTTTCTGGAGACGGTTTTTTGTATATCAAGTCATAATACAACAGTTAATATGATAAATATTAATTCTGTACCAAGTAATTAAAAAAAAATGTGCTACAAAGTAATAGCTTTAAAGCTTGTTTATTTATATTTAAAAACTTTCTTTCTTTTTTATTTAAATGAACGTATCTGACCAAAAATATTCTTACATACTTAATGCCAGTTTCAGAACACTTGTCTCTAAAATATAAAAAATGTTATCGTACGATTTTAGATAATATTTTTCAGTAAATGTCTCCGATTACGATTCATTGAATATACGTACATCCCAGACCTAATAAGTATTCCAGACATAATAAGAAATTCAATTTCTAGAAAACAAGTTTGAAGATTGAAATATTTGGCAGTTATAACTATTTGAATAAAGATACTCTATTTATCAGTGACGAGAATAACTATACTTATATAACAATCCTTCCAAACACCACAGAATTGTTTGTGTTTATCACATATTAAATGATACGAAATTGATTTGTAAATTTAATCTCAAGTATGATTTATTAAAATGGCTGATTTTAGATATTTGCTTATAGTTTTATGATTAGTTTTCAAATATGAACAAAATATTTTTAATTTTCTTGGAGGGATAACTTTGAAGGAGATTAGCCAATTAAATTCTACTAGTAAATAAAATGTAAGATTTTCTATATACCTAAAAAATGTTTTAACACTCTCAATATTCATTATTAATTATTATGATAAGAGCAGTGTAATCCACAATAAGTTTAGATATTACGTTTGAAATTCCAAGTGTCATACAAAACGAACCGTACTGAAATATATAACATTTTCTATAAGATCCCACCACCCAGATTCATCTTTGATAAACAATCATTGGCTCATTACTTAATAATTTATATCTCGCCTTGCAATCATTCAAACTTATCAAAACGTTTACAGTTTGTAACAATCTAAATATATAAATAAACAATTAAATTTAAAAAAAAATCAAAAAACCCGACTGCGTAAAAAGCGAACTAATTAATTATTTCTCATCAATGTGAAACTATTTTTTTTTTCAATTCCAACTATTAGTTCCCACTCTCGCTATATATATCTTGTTCAAATTTTCAGTCGTTAATATTATTCATCCAATCGGGCTCAAATATTTTTTTTTCACTTGTAGTGGATGACACTTGATGTTAATCCTTTTTTTTCAAATATTAATCCAGTAATTAAATTAAATTAATTAATTTTCAATAAACGAGAGAGCCTTCTTCTTGATCAAGGCGTTTTAAGCGCCACTCAAGTGGAAAGAAGAATTGCAGAAAAAAAATTCCCCATTTGACCTAAGTAGGAATTGACTTAAAAAAAAATATATATATTTTTTATATTACTTACCTATTTTTTATTTATCTATATTGATGACTTTTAAGTTGTATTTAATTGTTAGTTCTTATCTATAAACACTGTTTTGATGAGGTCTATAGAAGTCTATGATGCTTTGAATTGCAGTAAAGCTAGAGATCCACAATACATACACAACTTACAGGTTGTATAATATTTTACCGAAGCTTCTGACTGTAAAATAGTCAATGAAATATCGTCTTCCTTTTGAAAGCCCTATCCAATGATATGCCATTCAATAGGGTGCGTGTATATTTTTTCGTCTCTACCGCCATTTTGTATTTTACGGCCGCCATTTAGAATTTATAAAAACAAAACATAGTCTATAACCATCGGGCCGTTAAGACGAATTGATAGAGACCTCATTCATTAAAATCCATCCAGCCGTTGGGATGTTCCGAGGGTATAAAGAAATCCACATACACAGATACGCGTGAAACACATAACCCTTCTTTTCAGTCGGGTAATGAGGACGTGAGTTTCAAAACTCGCCTTATCCAGAAAATAAAATTTTGTGAAATCTCGAAAAAACTCTGAGTGCGTAGGTTGGATTTATTGTAACCAAGATTTTTCAATGCCAGAAATACACGATAAAACTAGTTTTTTTCAGATTGTAGTGTTTTTTCGATGCAGGTTTACCAATAGAATAGATTGATCGAGAAAACTCGATTTTTTTAAATTTTGGATAAGGCGAGTTTTGAAACTCACATCCTCCAATGTAATAAAAGATTTGTTGCTATTGAACTTCTATAAGTTGGACTGTATTTAGATTGATAAAGGCTCTCTTATCCAAAAACGAACTCCGTGTAATCCTTTCAAAGCACACAGACTTTTTCATCCTGCAATTAGAAGAAATAATAGAATAGAAGAAATGAATCCGCAGTATGTAATTTTTACGCACAATATATTTATATAAAGGTTCACTAAACATAAATGTTTCTTTTTCGGAGTTTTGTTAAGAATCTCTTATTATAAAATATATATATATATATATATATATATAGTAGAGTTTCTAATTGCATTTCCTTTAAAAAAATGATAGCTTAAAAAAAATAATTATTATTATTATTATTGAAAAGTAAATATTGTTTTATTGATTTATTCTAATAAATTGGGATTAATTATAAGGGAATGCTCATTGATTTATAAAAATATCAATAATCCTTTGTAGTTAACATAGATTCAATTCTCTTTGATAAAAGCTTTTTAGTAAAATTATAAATGTTTTTATTTTGTTTCCAAAATTGTAAAACAACCATTTATTGAGTTGATTTATAATATTATTTTTCTTGTACATCAAATTTTGAATTCAGTGCGCCGAAATGTTTAAATAAATATCTTAAATATTTATATTACTAAAGAACAGAAAGACAACTTGTCGAACAAATAAAAAAATCTTCCCTAACTGAAAAAATTATGTTTAACCAAACATGAAGCGTAATATATTCGAAGAAATGCGTTGGTTATCTGAAACGTTCTTGGTTAGCAGGTGTTACTGGAATATGTTATCTTTTGGTTCTTTTATGTCATACTTCTTTCGCCTTTCATAAAAGTATTTATTTGTTCAATTCAGAATAAATAATGAAAAAACGTTATTTGAATGTAAAAAATGATCATCCGCTTTTAATGGTAAAATATCTCGCCATTGAAGCTCATTTAAGGGTATTTTAAAGTCTGCGTATGTTGCATATTGCATACTATATAAAATATTTATATTTATTCTAAAAGTTGTTTTAGTGGAATTGTGTGTAATTGTATATGAAAATATTCAACAAAATACTGTTGTCTAAATATTTAAATAATTTTATTACATTTTCAAAAAGCTATGTTTATAATGAAATGTAATATTTACTCGTAAAATGTATTTTAGTTATCAAAATTAAGTTTTGTATATAGGGTTAAAAAAACAATAGAAATAAAATATGAATTCATGAGCAGTTTTTTTTTTTTTTTTTTTTTTTATCGTTTTCATAGTTAGGAAATTTACACGGAAAAGGTGAAGATTATCCATTTTTGACAATGCCATCTGTGAAGCACGATAGATAACATTCTATGTGTTTGCTCTATTTTTAAAAAGTGATGCCAAATGAATCATATAAATTGTAAATATGGTATTTTCCCATAAAATTACTTTACTATAACTATTAGTTAGTTGGGATTCCATTTAAGAATTTTATTAAGTATTGGGTAAATCACATCTCTTAAAGTAAAATTCTTACGCTACTGCAATATTCCTTTTGATAGACAAAAACATTCTTATTTAAGGTTCGATAAAATCATCGAACGGAAATATAATTACTAAATAAAGCAAAATCTTTTCCACTTAAACTGTCTTAGGTTTGTTACTTGATAGCTCCTGTATAGACAAGGAAAATATACTTAATAATCAACTTTAAATATCGTTCATATATGCACACTTATTTATGTTTATATATTTAGAACCTCTTTGATTTATTATTTTCAAATGATCTAAAATTATCATTTGGCATTTTGTGCGAATAAAGATATAAATATTTATTTACATATTTGCTTGTGTTAATAACCAGACTTAAATGACAAATGACGGTATTTTATTTAATATTTTGGTATTAAATATTCGTCTGAAACACAAACGCGTTAGTAGGTGAAATATTCATAAAATTTGATTCGCAAACGCACGAAAGCAGCAGAGATCTTGTTCAAGAATAATAAAATCGAATATCTTCATTTTCATTTTTCTATTATGTTAGAGATACATAGAAGTTGTTTTCAGAAACCGCTGTCGAATTTGGTCTTATGAACCAAAATTTCGGCCACAAGAGTCAGCTAAATGTCAACGTCAGATGAATGTAACGCGAAATGCAATATTCATTTAGGGGCTTTACATATACAACGTTATCTATTTAGCGATAGGGGGTGCCTGTCACTTGATATCGTAAGATATCTCGATGGGGAGGGGTTTATCTTTTTGATCTAAGCAAACTTTTTATTTTCAGTAACCTTTTCTTTCTATCCAAATGGTTACATTTATTATTATTTTTTTTTTATATTTTTATGAACATTCAAAGCTATTGTGAAAACCATTAAATGGTTATAAAATCATTTGATTCAAAAATTTGGAATACCCCAACGTTTGTCCTTTCTTTTCTTCTTCCCTATGCTGACACAATTTACTGTTAGAAAAATCAGGAGCATAATATGTAGGAAATTATACTTTCGTTTAGCAGTAACAAAAGACAAAGAAATCTGTCCACTATTTTGTTGATAATTTCTGCTTTTAACCTTTCAGGGGAGGGAGCAAGTTCAAGAAAATAATATTATTCTTGAATGCACTATGTAACATGAGCTATTATTAACTATTTTTAAACAGTAACTAAGTCTTTTAGATGTTATTTGATATAAATTTATTTCATGTAGTGATATTTTATTGACTTCTTGAATCCGTAAAGTATGCGACTTTTTACCATGAAAAGCGCATGATCATTTTTTACATTCAAATAACGTTTTTTCATTATTTATTCCGAATCGAACAAATAAATACTTTTATGAAAGGCGAAAGAAGTATGACATAAAAGAACCAAAAGATAACAACATATCCCAGTAACACCTGCTAACCAAGAACGTTTCAGATAACCAACACATTTCTATGAATATATTACGCTTCATGTTTGGTAAAACATAATTTTTTCAGTCTTAGGGAAGATTTTTTTATTTGTTCGACAAGTTGTCTTTCTGTTCTTTAGTAATATAAATATTTAAGATATTTATTTAAACATTTCGGCGCGTTGAATTCAAATATGTGATGTACAAGAAAAATAATATTATAAATCAACTCAATAAATGGTTGTTTTATAATTTTGGAAACAAAATAAAAACATTTATAATTTTATTAAAAAGCTTTTATCAAAGAGAATATATAATCATATGTGTATATCATTGCAAGCGTATAAAAAGAAAGAAAAATAATGTAAAAAAAAAAAATAGACCTTGATAACGATATCATCGAAAGGGTGTGTCGAAAAGCTGTGATAGCGTATGATATCGTAAGGAGGGAGGGGGTCCAAAATTAGCAAAATATTGGTAACGTTATATATGTATACCTCCTTATCAATAAATAAATAAAACCATAGATCAATGTGGATTTCTGTGATCTAATATTTGGTATATGACTATAATCACAAATGTTTATATTCACAATTCAGTTATTTTAAACAGAATTATAGTTTTTGCTTACAGATATTTCAAAAATTTTCAATATTTTGCATAAAACTGCGTATGTACAATGCATAAATAAATATAGTTTTAGTTTGAATAAAAGTCTTATTGCAGTGCACATTTACGCTTTTTCTTACAAGTAAAATTTAATATTGCCTAATTTAATCACGTATATCAGCGACTACATAAGGAAATTATTGGTGTTAATTTCTGTTTCATAAAAGTGCAAAAGTTGACAGCACTAATAAATCAATTCGTTTAAAAAGCAGTTTACAAACCAAACACGCATTAAAAACGAAATTCGTAAATTTATCAAAAGGTTTCGCTGGGATTTCGTTTAAAACATGTGATTTAAGTGATATCAGTTAATTATATAGAGAGAGTCAAAGAGATTTGCATCCCATCATATGTTAAAATTCGAATAAATGCTTTTAGTTTATTTAGGTTTAATTTCATTCTTTAGATGCTTTTTTTTTTTTTTTTTTTTTTTTTTTTACATTTGACAGTGTATTGCCAGTTTTTTTTTTTTTTTTTTTTTTTTTTTTTTTTTTTTTTTTTTTTTTTTTTTTTTTTTTTAAATAAGGTAAATTCTTTTTTAATCTTTATCCTATAGATACAAGTTTTAAGGGGTCACAGGACTTTTGAGTTTATCGAAACACTGAAAAACATCGCAATCTTCAAACTTCCAAAACACAAACAATATGCAATTAAGATCTTTTTTTCCCTTTCTGCCTAAAGCATATATCCTCGACTACATTATCAAAAAAAAATCGTATGTATAAAATTTATATTTCAATTTTAAATTTAAAAATTCATCTGACTAATGCGTGATTAAGTGCTGCACCCATGATAAAACTCTAAATTATGCATATAGAAAACAATTTTGGAACAAAATAGAAACATAACACTCCTACTTCTAACTTAAAACCAAAATATGCGTAAAAACATTTGTTTAAAATTTAATTTGAGCTGAAAAAATAAATAAAATAATGAGTTCAAAAATTTTAAAATATTGTCAAAATTTTCAAGTGAAAAAAAAATAATAATAATAAACGGTCAAGTGCGAGCATTACTGGCATACATAGGGTTCCTTAGAATAAATATATAAATTTGTAATTGTATTTAAGAAAAAAAAAAGTTGCTCAAAGAATACTAAGACTTCACTATACAACGTAGGGTTGGGTATAACTGTATATATTAGAAAAGTGTAAATGGGTATACCATGGAAGTTCAAAGAGATATGGAACCTAAATAATATCAAAAATAGCTATTCTTATAATTCTTTTTTTATTATTATCCTAATCAATTTATGATGAACTTAATACGGTACTGACAATGAAATTCAGTGCATAGTTAACTTCATTTGGAATTTCATGAAACTAAATTCAGTGTAGTAATAACCTTTATTTCTACAGTGTAGCTCAAACAAAACCTTTGTTCAAAGTTTAAATTTGGCATTGTGCTAAGCGCGCTTCGAATTGAGGTCTCAAAGTTGCAACGCTGCCTTGGTCAGTGCCGCGTTTTTCCAGATAGGTGTTTAAATAACTTTTAAAGACACTCGAGGCGTATTGAGAGATACAATCTATGAAAACTATCGCGAATCCCACAGTATTTATGCGGCGATTCATTCTAATTAAATCTTTCGAGGGCGATACCCTTAAAAAACGGACACCTAATTTTAATTCCAAAACAGACAAACGCATCAAGAATATTTAATTAAAAATTTCCTTTTATCATGTATGTGAAAATAAGCAACTTCGCATTTTCTAATAAATTATTTTATAAATTCTGGTAACAGTTCATTATTTCATAAGTTTATAAATAGAATTACTCCGTACCGGAAATGATTAAGTGGTCGCAGGACTCTTAAAGCTTCAAAATTTAAGAAATTTTAATTTTTTTAGATGTTAAACACCTATCTTTTCTGAATTTTTTTAATATAATTGTTTCCTTGAAATTCCCATTAGAACAGAAGTTCTGGCTTTTAGAATTATACCCACTCAATAGCTGAAGCGGCGTTTCCGAAACTTTAAAGTCATTATTTTCCAAATGGCGTTTTTGGGGCATAATGCGCAGGATACCTCAAAAACTTCTGAATATTTTTTTCATGAAATTTTCAAAACATATATTTCAAGTTAGTCTGTATAAAAGGAACCTAAAATTTCCTGTTTATTGTTCCAAAAATATTTTTTAGATGATTTTACTGTTGAAATTTTAAAAATTTTGTATTAGCTAAATGCAACATTGTATTAAAAATATAAAAATGCTTTAAATGCAAATTTATTTAAGTTCAGGGAATTTTATTATCTGAAGTATAAGTAAGCACCAAATTTTCATTCTAGTTGCAATATTTATTTTATAATCCTGCGCGTTAACTGTTATGCCAATTTTGTGTTCGACAAATGTTTAACAGTTTCGAGCCCCCTATAAATACTTATTCTGTATCTTGCAATTTTTTAAATACATGAAACGAAAGAAAATACTTATATCTTTCATCCCAATTAAAATTGTGTTTTAAAATCATATACATTTTAAGATATTAAATGTTGAAAATAGTCTTTTTTTCATTTTTTCCACTTTTTAGAGTCCAGAGACCCCTTAAATTAGTTTGTTTTTAACAATGTGATGCTTATTGCTTTTATACTGTTACTGGACTTTACATTACACATATATATCATTAAAAGTTGTTAACTAGGTATAGAGTACGCCGCTCCTGTCCTTGTGTATGTCCAAACTGACCGTAAATTTAAGGGTTAATATTTCGGCTAATTACCGATGATTTTTTTCGAAAATTATTATCAACAATGCTTTTATTCTGCTGCAACGATAGGTATATTCAGCGATGCTCGACAATTTTTCTGAATGCCCGTAAATCGAAATTTGTGTAAGCAGAAAAATGCTAATTACTCAAAAACTATGTGACCTAGGGTAATCGCTATAATTTCCCGTCAAGGTTTATATTAACGTCTACTACCTCTATTTTTTTTTCATAATTTTAATTTCAGTAGATTCGGAATTATATGGGGGAGGACATATTTTTGCGATACATTTTCAACGATATCTTTGAAAATATAATACCGAAAATTAAAAGGAATGTACTTTTGCGTTCAGCGTTACAAAAGCTTTCGCATCGTACCCCACATGATATACAAAGAAAATATTTTTTTTTTTTCAAGTAGCATAATAAGCCCCTCTACTTTTTTACTAAATATATTTATGATTGTTTATAAATCTGAAAATTTGTGGGTCAATGGTCTTTAATACTTCCCCGAATTTGAACTTTTCACGTTCCATAGTTTACGAGTAAAATGGCTGTGACAGACAGACAGACGGACAGACAGACACAGGAATGATCTTATAATGGTTCCGTTTTTACTTTTTAAGTACGGAACCCTAATAACCAAAATATGTGATTTTTTGGAGGGGGGGGGGGGGAATTAGCATGTAGACTATAAGGAAACGCATATTTGGTTATTTTTTTTAACCTGTAGCTTACATAATTTAAAAGTAACAGTGCAAGCAAACTTCAAATATACTAATCTGGAAAACGCTTTTTAAATTTTCAATATCTATGGACATTCAATTATACTCACCATCTGTAAATGTTTATAACTCAAGAAATAATGCAGATTTTTGAATGTTTTTTTTTTCATATTGTTGACAGATTTTTAAACATTTAGAAGAAAACAAAGACCCAAAATTGATTTTTTGAAAGTGTGAAGGTCCTGCGCCTTTAAAATATATTTACTTCTTATTTCGTTTTTCACGTTTATTGACAAAAATTTTATAACTTTTAAGGTTAGTTGAACATAATATGTCGCATAACTGCTTAATCATAAAATAAATTTATTCCTGTTTAGCATACATTTTTTAAATATTATTATTATTATTTGTAAGAATTAATTTCTTTTATCTTACCGATTTTCCGTTTTAATGCGTACAGTTTTTTCAATTACATTATTATTTTACTTGAATATTACACATATATCAATAAAATTAGTTGTAGAAACATTCAATAAATTAATTCAGTAAAGATATGACACAGAAAAATCAACGTAACGTGATCGTTTAGAAAATCAATATCCTTCGACCGTATCTTTTCAGGATTTTAATCACTTCTGTTTTTTCAAAATTTTCTATGAATGCAAATGTAACTTTTGAAAAATCAAGCTAAAGATGAGCATTTATTATCTTCTGGAATAAAATTTTGATAATTTCACTTTATCTTTAGTAGCAATACTAATTACGCATAAAAAATAATCCCGCATTATATACTTTTTTGATTACATTATTAAAATCGTACTGTGCATTCTGTAGCATGTTTTTTGAATAATAATTTTTTAAGGTATGATTTTAAATGTACATAATTTAAATTTAGGATAAAAGTTCTGTATATTTTAATACAAATAACTTTAACAGTAGGAAATGCGATCATAGTTTAAATAATTTTTAACTTATTGTTAATAATATAATTTATTGAATATCAAATAAAAACGATACTCAGCGCAGCATGAATTACAATTTATCTGAGAATAGAAATCTTATTAAATATTTATTCTTTTGCAAGCTACACAATTTATATTTGAAACAAAAATGATACCGTTATACATACTTAAGGAAAACTAATAATTTTAAAAATATTATTTAAAATACTCTGCATTTAAATTAGTTCCATAACGTGTAATTTCCAAATTAATGCAGCAATTTTATGTCTGAGTAAAAATAAAACAAATCTTTTCACATTCGACACATTTTAACACTATTATTTTTAAACCGGTTGAATATAAAATAAGTTAATTTATTACTCTTGAATAAATAAGTAAATTTTTAGCCTAATTTCTGAATACAATTCCTATACAGTGTGACACATACATACTGTGACGCAAATAAAAATCCATAACTTTTTACTGAACGAACAAAACAATTAGTTTTATTCCCCATTCGAAAGAAGAGGAAATCCTGTACAAAAAACAATCAAGATAATTCGAAATGGTTTCCTCCAGCGGAGATGCAGGCGTCTAGACGCTTCTGTAAATTCGTATAGATGGCCGCGATTGTTTCCAGCGTGATTTCGGCCCAGGCTTTTTCCAGAGCGTGTTTCAAGGAATCCAGGGACTTCTTCTTGATTGCGCAGGCTTTTTGCTCCAAGATCTTCAATCAGCGAAGCCCATAGTATTCAAGTCAGAGGAGTTTGAGGGCCAAACGCCCTTCGTCCAGATTCACGAGAGATTGGCCACGCACCCCTCCAATGTCTTTTTCGCTCTGTGGGTAATCGACTAATCCGGCTGAAACCTCCAGTCGATGTTTTTCCCTTTCTTTTTGGCCCAGGGGGTAACGGCGCCTTCCGAAGTTAGCTCTTGATACATCTCTGCATTGATCTTGACGCCTTTTGGGACGAAGACAAGTTTTGTCAGTTATGTCCACCATCACAGACTTCGGGAAAAGATCCTCTTCCACCTTCACGATGAGCGGAGACCCTCTGAGATTCAACTTACGTTGCATCTGCGAGTTTAGAAATGGCTGGGCCATAAAATTCTTTTCATCGGTGAAGAAAAACCGATCCAGAGGTCATCGACGCGGCACAGGGACTTCAGCTTCTTGCACTTTTCGAGCCTTGACGTCTTCAATTTTGCCCGTGAGATGGTGTCCTTTCGCCAATTTGTACGGGATGAGTTGCAGATCTTCTTTGACATGTCTTCGCATGGACTTACGGTCGACGTTGTGCTCCTTGGTCAATTTTCTGATGTTTCTTTGTGGATTTCGTTGGATCTCCTTCTGGACCTTGTTAAGGGCACTGAGGTCCTTGTTGTTCGCTGACTTCCACTCCGTTGTCGGTCTTTGATACCTCCAGTCTCTTTAAAACGTTTTACAGTACGATGGACTTGTTCCCGGTGAAATTGGACGATCGCAGGAATTGGCATTCCCCTCACTTGGTGGGAAACGATCGCCGGCCGGTCTTCTTTGCACAATAAGTTTAATTTCAAAACAGTGAATTAATATCAACTGAAATAGCAATTGTACAACAAAAAGGCACGGGGAACACGAATAAAACAAGAAAATATTTCAAAAATGGGAATAACATTAAAATAAATTGGTCTCTTCATCATGTCACAGTATTTATGTGTCACCCTGTAAAAAGCGTACGATATAGATAATAAGTATAAATCTAATTTTCTGTTAAACATCCCAAATAGAACAGTCCTTTCTGAGACATCACGATAGCGAAACAAATAGCATAATAATTACGATGACTAGTTTGATACTTAATTCTTTCAGTCGACCGACATTACTGATGTTATTAGGGTGACATTAAAATTTTGAAATGAACTTTGCATTTTTCTTATTAGTTTAGAATTTAATAGTAAACGTTTCATAAAATCTGACGGTTTAACTCTGGGAAATCCTTTATCACAAATTCTCTTTCGAATTCTGAGTTATTCAATAGTGAATTTAACTATATAAAGGTAGTTGTCATCGATCATGGATTTAGCTCGAAAATCATTAACTGTATTTTATCTAAGCCTCCGATAATTACTGATTCTGTTCCAGCAAATAAAGAATTAAAAAAGTTATTCTCTTACCTTATTTTCCTAAAATATGTATAGAAAATCCTGGTATTCTCAAAAGGTTTAGTTTCAAAGTTGTTTTCTCTCCGAGCAATAAAATTTCTTTCTCTAATCTCAAAGATCCAATTGACGACCAATATACCTGGGGTTTTATAGAATTTTTGGTGAGTCTTTTTGGCCTCTCTTACTTTGGGCAGACGAAGCGTTGTCTTAGAATTAGGCAGAAAGAACACCAGAATAACGTTATAACGCAGGAATGTGCGAGAAATCTACAATAGCTAAATATTGTTGGGATGATATGACCAGCACCCCTTTTCTCTCGCTTGTGGGGAGATATCCTGCGCAGTGAATCATTTTTTCAGTTAGTTCTGGTCCGTTACGCCTTTTCTATCATATATATAGTCTCTTATTTTCGCCTTTTCAATCAGTCCATTAGCCAGTACTCGGGGCTATAACCGAGGGGTTCTTCGAACGTATTTTAATTCTTCTTCTTGTTTTCCTCTCTCGCTCTGACGATGAAGATCCCGAAATCCTCGAAACGATCGTATAATCGATTGTACGTATTTGTGCGTTAAATCGTTGTTAAAGATTTTAGCTTATGTATTTAAGTTAGCACAAAGTGTTTGATTTATGCTTATGTATTATTTTGTTTGCATTATTTGAAATAGCGGTAAAAATAAAATTGTTCTTGTATAAATATGATTATTACATATATATTTCTGTTTAAGTAACGATTCAAAGAAAATCTGCTTTAATATGTTTCAAAACATATGAATAACTATATTTAATTAGAAGGAAAAATGAGTTTTAACAAAGTTTATAATGTAAATATAATACAAATCCTGCTGTAAGGTAGAAAATAGACATGAAGAAATAAATTATACGGAATGTTTTAGTAAAATAAATGAAATATAATGTTTTATTTATAAATATTTAAAGACAACGATTGTTTAGCGTGTTAACTTACAATAGATTGCAACAAAATACATTTCTTTATGCTTGTTATTAACAATTGAAAGAGGGACTGCATAGTGTAGTTTATGGGATATAAACAGAAAATTCAATTAACAATTCTGTTTATGTTTTAAGAATTTGCTTTAAAAGTTTAAAAAGTGTAATTTAGATAAATTAAATATGTTGATAAAATAATTATATTTTTTTTAATTCTAATATATTTATTTCACATAATGAATTATATTTATGTATTCAGTGATAAACTAAATATTTATATGCATACTAAATATGTAAAAATGTATACTTAACATAAAAACATTTTTTATCGATTGTAGTGTTTTCATTTACAAGATAAATCTAAAGTAAAGCACAGAAGATTGAATGAATTTTCCGGTAATCGCAATATGCTTAAATCGTTAGAAACATCGCATTGTTATTATATTAAGTAATTTTACTTTTGCATATAAATAGAGATTGTTTGTTTTGTTGGTATTTATTAGTGTACTGTCTCCAAGGAGATACGCTGCGAAATACAAGTCCAATTATTTAAAAGTATGTCTTACAAAAAAGCAAAATATGTACATATAAAGAGAGTATAAATGATGCACCAAACAAAATTGACGCCTTCAGCATATATAATTTGAAACGCATTTGAATGGAGAATCCGCGCAGATTACCCATTCTAAAACCCTATGTGAAAACAATAAAATATAATAAAAAAATAGTATTAGTGACATTAATTAGAATGATAAAAATAATATGTGAAGAATGATATATGTTAATGGAAAATCCTATATATTTAAAAATATATAAAAATATTTCGATTAGGTTCGTTCCGGCTAATTCACATATCTCTCCGTATTACGATTCATTTTAAACTGCCTTCATCTGAACTGAAACGAAAAGTTCTGCTGTTTATATGTATTTTCTTAAATTCTTGAATTGTTACATCGGACGAATATATTTTTATGTCATTTTAATTTTGTGAAATGTTAGTTTCTACTGTTATAGAAATCAATTATTCGGAGACTAGTACACATATCCAACAATATAATCTCTATTCAAAAATTTTCAATAAATTTTAGCTTCAATTGATTTGAATATTTCCACATAATATAATATTTCTTGTTGCTTTTGAAGTATTGTTGAACTTGAACTTTTGACAAGAGACAGCATTGCGCAAATTCTTGGACTTCAAGTTGGTAATATTTTTTTCTTTGAAAAAGTTGATCAAAATAAACAAATAAAGGCGTGTGATACCCATCGCAATAAAAAAAATATATATATATAAAAGTGTTCAGTACTTAAATAACACGGCATATTCTATAGAATATTTAGAAGAACTAATTGTTGAACTAAAAGAGAAATTTAAAATTATCAAAGATCTAAATAATACTATTATATACATTATTAATGGCAAAACAATAACAATTTAATTGAGAACTGTGATCAGAAAGTAATATCATATTCATCCAGACTAAAAATTAGTGTTAAACAGTTACATTTTAATGAAAATATTACTTTTGTTAATGATTCATGTTACTATCGGATTAATAAAAGTAAAGTTTTTAAAATTGCATTTATATTATGGTGGTGTGTAAAAACGAAAGTTGGAATTTTGATTTCGGATAACAGCCAAAAGTTGCCTTTTAGTATTTCTAATATACTTGCAAAATATCATGAATTTTGAAAACCTCCATCAGGGCTCTACCAAGACAGTTATATTTCATTTTCCGATGGCTTTTACATCTTTAAAAACTTCAAATATCTCCTTAATGACCTTTATTCAACGCCTTCATTACGCCTGGAAACTTCTCGTTTAATTTTGTTCTCCCCGGTTCTTTAAACCTTTATTTATTTTTTAATTGGTTGGTTTTTTAATCTTTGTTTTTATTTTTATTTTACTTACTTTTTGTTAGCTTATTTTATTCTTTGTTTTTAACTTTTTTCGTTCACGAATTTTTAAATTTTGGTTTCACACCAGAATTCTTAAACTTTATCAACGAGATTTTAAAAGTTTTTAAAGGTGTGGCTTCGTGGAAGTCCAAATGAGAAATGGAAATGGGAGAAGAAATAATACTATCTTTAGGAAAGTCAAAACAATGATTCGGACACAATGGAAGGTTGGGTACACACAGCGCCCTCTCCATACGCATGTGGACAATTTGCGGACATACTTTCCTATGTAAAATCGGTTTTCTGACGTATTCCGTACATCCTCAGAGTTTTAGTTAAGTTTGGGTAAGAATTTACCTTTTTTAGTTTTTCGTTCATCTGACGAAACCCTATTCGTCTCACTCCTCTGTCTGTCTGTCTGTCCGTCACAGAGCCCGTTCTCAGAGACTGTATATGTTGGAGACTTGGAATTTTGCATAATTACAGCTGGACACCTGAGATCAAACGACAAACAATAACATTTTGAGAAAAGTCGTAATTAACGAAAGTTATTAATTAAACACTCCCAATTTTACTTCTCATTAACGAGGAAACGGTATAAAATGAATGCAGTTACGAACGGACTCATGAAATATTAAAATTTCTCCTCCGGGTTACCACACATCTGCGGTTTGAAATTGCAGGTTTGACAGAGCGCGCTTTAACCAAAACAGTGTACTGGATATTTTTTAATCGACTTACATCTCAGAAAGTTTTTGGGCGAGACATTTTTAACTTACACAGACATACGCAGAAAAAAATCTACTTTCATTTGGTATACAGATCGTTTCTCTGCGAGGTGTATAATACGAAAAATCTACTAAAAATCGATCGAGAAAAATTTAATTTCTTTAATTGCAAAGACAAGAAAAACATATTTCATTTTCGCGAGAAGCGGGTGTCACACATTAAGGAGCTTGCGGTTTTCCGTAGTAGGATATTTTAATACGAAATTTAAACTTTTTAAATATTAAATTTTTAGATTAAATTTTCAGACATCCCGACCGAAAATTCTTCGCTGATTTCACTGATGTCCATTTCTAACTCCTATCTTAATTACACGCTGAGATATTAATTATTATTTAATTAATCGGTTTTATTTCTATGCGTATTGTATTAAAGAAAAACCTAATGAAGGCACGGGATTTCAAGAACCGCGATTTCATTTAAATTAGGAAATCTAACAAGGCAATCTGTTTGAAACTTGAAGATAGTTAGTTCATAAGACATAAGAAAAGGTTGAATAAAGATTTGCGCGTGAAATTTCTGGTAAATGAGGAGAGGGACACTAATTTCACTAACTGGTTTATTTCTATTATGTACTTATTTTAAAAGGCAGTCACGTGATGCTTCATTGCAGTATTCTTCTGAACGGTGGCCGATTTTTCAAAAAACAGCATAAATGTTACTTATGCCAGATAAAAATTTCAGAAGTATAGATACCACTATTTCCGAATAGTATTTTCAACAAAAATATTAAATTCGTGGTTAAGACCGCCAACAAACGCCCCAACCCATGTATCTACCGATAGGTTGTGTAAAAGAGTTTCGTTCAGATACACTTTTGTTAAGAATAGAGTGCTATCACTGGTGGTGGAATGTGGAACTAACAAACCGCGATTCCATTTTAAGTAGGAATTCCAACAAAGCGATCTGTTTGAAACTTTAGGATAATTTATAACAAATACTAAAATATTATAAAAAAGAATGGCGCGTCACATTCCGGTTGGGGGGGGGGGGGGGGTAAGGGGCGCCAACAAAAGTAGGCAGTATAATAGGGCTTTTTGTACTGTTCTGCGTGCGGTTTTTTGATGGCGTGATGAGATAACTTTTACTAATTCAATATAAAAAAAAATTATGAGTGTTCATACCACTATTTTCGAACAGTAATTTAAGCAAATATCTAAATTCTTGGTTAAGACCGCCAACCCCTCCACTAGCATATCTCCTGATAGGTTGTTTAACGGAGTTACGTTCAGATACAGTTTTGTCAAGAATAGAGTGCGCTCCCTCGTGGTGGAATGTGAAACTAACAGACCGCGATTTCATTTAAAGTAGGAAATATAACAAGGCAATAGTTTTGAAACTTTAAGGTAGTTTATAACATATAAGAAAAAGTTTATAAAAAATGGCACGTGAAATTTCTGGCTGGTGAGGGTAGAGGAGGGGTTGTGTAAAGGAGTTTCGTTCACATACTCTTTTGTTAAGAATAGAGTGCACTCCCTGGTGGTGGAATCTGGAACTAACAGACAGTGATTTCATTTAAAGTAGGAATTCTAACAATGCGATCTGTTTTAAACTTTAAGATACTTTATAACACATGATAAAAAATTGTAAAGAAGAATGGCGCGTCGCATTTCGAGGAGGGGGACGGGGGGGTTGAGAGAGGTGCACGAACAATCTGGACGATCTGTTTGAAACTTTAATATAGCTTATAAAACATAACATAAATTAAAAAAATCAGGCCGCGTCAAAAATCATGGTGACCATCTGCCCACTTTCTCCCCCAAGGGGGGCACTTTTCTAAATTTGGCAGATATCCGTCATGTGATATATCGTACCATTTCGGGGGGGGGGGGCATGAACAAAATAAAGAAATATAACAAGGCGAATATATTTGAAACTTTAAGATAGTTTAGGATGAGTTTGCCAAAATTTAGAAGGTATTCCATGGCTATAAATGTACTGGACGTTTTGAAAGAATGTTTTTTGAAAGGAAAGCCTCTGTGCGATCTATCATCACACTCACCCACTTGTTTTACATTTTATACACAGACTGCTTATACAGTTTTACTATCGTGATTTGGGAGTTGATTTATTTCTTCTTTTTAGACGTATATTTTCCACAGTTATTTATACAGAAATATTTATGAATAAATGAGTACCACTAATGTCTTTTTTGATTTCATATCATTAATAAAAAAATTTTGAAAATGTACCTCAAGTCCAAAAAAAAAAACAAACAAACATTCTTTTATACACCAAATAAATTAATTTTAAAATTAACTTTAATAACTCCAGTTTGCTTACTTACGAATATACGAATATAATCTATGCTATATGCATAAGTAATCTTCATGAACCATCCCTGTATGAACGATGGCGTATATTTTATTTAGTTATGTTTTTACATATTTAAATAGATGAATATGTATACCTAATTTTTTTTTAAATTTTACTTTAACAAAAAGGAACAGTTCAAATAAATAGTTTCATTTCTAGGTTTGTTGAATATATTTATATGTTTAATATTTATTTTTTTTGAAATGAGCCAATGTTGAAACTATATTAGAATTATGAGAAATACATTATCTCCTTACATAAGAAAATAACTACCTTAAAGAAACATACAACACTATAATTTCGTGTTACACGTTTTAAAAAGTTTGAGTGATTTGCAAAATGCCTTATCTAACTTTCGTACTTTTATTTAATACTATAAAAAGGAAAAAAGTGTATTCGCAAGAAGTTGTAAAAAGTTTTTTTTTTTTTTTTTTTTTTTTTTTTTTTTTTTTTTTTTTTTCAAATTGTTATCTAATACAATCTCGATACAAATGCATTTTTTCGAATAATAATTTTACACATATTCCATCAAATATTCACGTATCCAGTGTGTGCACACTTGGTTAGATATAAAATAAAAATCTTCTTTTTAATTAATCACAGAGATTAGAGAAGATTATATTTCAATTTTTTTTACTAAAAAATAAGGACTTCCACGGATATGTTATGTGTAGCATTTCTTTCGCACCCATTTATAGTTTTGCATGCGTATGAGTTCAATAGACTACAAAATGCCGTGACAAACGTAAACCGAAATAAATTGCCTCATGAATACTGATTTTATATTTACTATTTTTGCAGTGAATGTTTTTTTTTTCCACTATCCTCCTATTTTAAAATATCAGAATACCAAAATATATCCAAATGACTTAAACATTGACGTTATTTTATCATAGCACACAAAATAGAATAACCTAGAACAAACAAAACATGTAATACAAAAAAAAAAAAATAAATAAATAAATACCAACATAATATCATATTTTCTTTCTCGATATTACTACCCATACTCGAAGCACATTTATTTTTTGCATTTACTTTCATTATTCATTGCATAATATTTTTTGTTCAGAAATAATTTGAAACGCTTACGCAAAATGATACCTCTTTTTATCTCATTCTGTAACAGCTCGTAGGAAGATTACTTTTCAGGACCAGTATACAAAAAACAATATAAAATGAATTACAGTGAAATGCAGTTAAGGGTAATTTTCAAATTAAATTATCAGATGTGTAACATATGTTTTGAATAATATTTTTATACCTATTATATGTTACATATATAATAATAAGTATGTAAAATAAAACTGAAATGTAATTTTTTTTTTTTCTTTAAGTAGTTTTTTTTAAATCTCGAAATTCTCTGTCATTGTATTATCTTATTTTTATTACTACCCTTATCAAATATTTTACTATTATTTTAATTTAGTTATAAAAAATATTAGTGAAAAATTCAATGAAACGCAATGGTGCAGCTGATCAAAAAAATTTAAAACTTTTGATGCAAAACATTTAAAACGAAACTCATCAAAGTACAAAACATATTTATAATATTATAATTTTTCTTTATCCGAAAATCTCAAAGTAAGGCTTTTTTTAAACTATTTAATTTTTTAGCATTTAATGCTAATCCTCAAACAACTAATAATATTCCAAAAATAAAATTTAATTTCATATCTATCTAAAAGAAATACAGACCCAAATACTAGTAACAATACTAAACAACAATCACTGAAATAAACTGTGCCATATGTTCTAATTTAAGTATATTTTTCGGTGATTAATTTCAGCTTCCATAGTAATTACCTTGTATTGTAGCCGAACAGAGAACATTACACTCCTATTCACGTCATTAGTTTACTGTTACAAGAAAATATATTCGTCTTCACTTCCTTGTCTTGACATAATATATAATTTCACTTTACCAATCTACTACAAGCGTACATGTTAATTGAAAATAATTGATGTCCAAAACGAATATTATAAACGTTAATTCTAAGAAACAACCATGTTCGTTTTTTCTACATTCTCATTGTGTTTTCTAGAGCGTAATGGACTGCATATTGTATCTATATATCTGCTATATATCTTATGAAATACATTTAAGGAAAATATCTTAAATAAATAAAACTTAACAATTGTAAATTATTTTTGTTATACATTTAATAGGCAAGTAAGCAAAAAATTTATTGAAAGCATATAAATAAAAGCATGCTTATAATTTTCAGTTAATATTATCCAGTTAAACGTATTAGTAACTTAGCAGATAATTAAAATAAAATTATCTAAAGTAAGATTTTATAAAATCATTTCAAGTATTCTGAAAATATAACATATAATATATCATTTTATATCGCTTATTTATCGTCAGAATTTCGTACACTCTCAAAAACGATTTCATTAAAAATCACAAAAACTACAGACAGCAAGTCACCAGATAATTCCTGTGATTGAGAGATTTTTCTATTGCTTGAAAAATATCCAGAATTATTTTTTTCGAATTTTTCGTGTGTTCTGCGGAAAAGAGAATATACACAAATAAAAATTTTCTTATACGAAAAATACTTTGGAGCAAACTTACAGGGAACACTTTGTAAATTGTCAAAGATACAGGTTTATATTGAAGGATTCCACATAATTTGTAGCTTACATTGACACGTTTTCTGTATTTTGGAGGATATATGCGATCGCAAGGGAGAGTCGTTGTGCTTTAATGAATTATAATAAAATAATAAACGGTCAAGTGCGAGTATCAGTCGCGCTCAGGGTTCCGTACAATGAATATATTAATTATTAACTGTATTATTTAAAACAAATCCTTGCAAAAAGAATAATAAGACTTCGTAAAAAACTATACAGCGCAGGGTTGGGTATAGCTGTATATACTAGAAAAAGTATGAATGAGTATACATAAAAGTTCAAAGAGATATGAAGCCTAAATAACATCAATTATTGCTGTTCTGTATAAATCTTTTTTTAATCTTATTCTGTTTATGACGAACTTAATTCCGTACTGATAATAAAAGATGTGCATATTAAAACTTCATTTGTCATTTCATAAGACTAAATTCAGCGTAGTATTTCTTTTCTTATTACAGTGTAGATAAAACAAAACCCTTGTTCAAGTTTAAACTTAGCATTGTGCTAAGCGCACTTCGAAAGGAAGTCGCCGCCCCTGTTATTGTGTATTTCCAAACCATCCGTGTCTTTAAGATTTAATATTTCGGCTTATTACCGACGACTTTTTTTCGAAAATAATTGTCAACAATGCTTTTATACTTCTGCTAAGATAGGTAGCTCCAGCGCTCCTCAACATCTTTTCTAATTGCCTGAGAATCGAAATTTATGTTTAGCAGAAAAATGCGCTTTTCTCAAAAACTATGTGACCTAATGTAATCGCTGTAGTTTTTCTCCAAGGTTTAAGTTAACGACTACTATCTCTCTTATTTTCATAATTTTAGTTTCTGTAGATTCGGAAATATATGGCGGGGAACATATTTTTGCACTACATTTTCGACGTTATCTCTTAAAATATAATACATAAAATTAAAAGAAATGTATTTTTCAGTTCAGCATTACGAAATCTTTCACACGATTTACAAAGAATTTTTTTTTTCAAGTAACATAATTAGCCCCTCTACATTTTTCCTAAACATATTTGTGGATGTTTAATAATCTGTAAATATGTGGATCATTAGTCTTTATTACATCAACCAATTTGAACTTTTCACGTTCCATAGTTTACGAGTAAAATGGCTGTGACAGACAGACAGACGGACAGACACAGGAGTGATCTTATAATGGTTCCGTTTTTACTTTTTAAGTACGTAACCCTAAAAATGCGTCTAATTCACGATTTTTTTTAATGTATTTAAATTTGAATAAATTAATTTAATTGAAACATAAACCAAATTGCGGATATAGTTTATTTTGATGAATCTAACATAACCTAATATCGGTATTCTGTCAATAAATTACTTAAAATTAACTTATAATATTAGTAATTTTTTGTTGTCATGAAATAACTTGTTGATATTACGCTATATCAATTGTGATTTCAGCAAGTAAGCCATGTACTAATTACAGAATCCTGATACATTTTAAGAGTAACTGCTCGTATATGTATGATAACTATCATTCTACTAGTCACCCCTTTACCAGAGAATATAATTTGGACAGATAATTTTATCTTTGGTTTACGAGTGTATGATTGAAGATTATCGCTATAACATAGTTCACGTGGTAAAATGTTATTTATTGTGCATTTCTGATAATTAATAAAGGGAAATTGGTCACATTTGCATTTTAAATTAATATTTTATGTATTTAAGAATATGACACATTCACAAATCTGTGATAAACGTCATACTAATTTTATAATTACAGAACTCCGCTATTATTTCAGAATCATTGATTGAAAATATGAGGTTTAATAAGGCACTTAAATCAATCCGTTTACCGGATGCAGGTAACAACAAGTGTGCGTTACGCGTGTCATATCTAAACGATTCGAGGCTAACAAAAAATATAAACTGCCGTGGTGCATTTCACATGCCTCTTTTATCAGAAGTCTTGAGTCACATGATGCTCAAATGTAGGTGTAGAGAAAAAGTATCCAGTGAGTTTAGCTGTCTGAAACGACATGTAATGCGGCAGCCTTTCTTTTTTGCTAACCTCGTCAACGATATTACAGAAGTAAAGCTTCCCATATTAAATGGCTCAATTCAGTAGATCAATTTATATTATAAACAAATTAAATTTTTTATAATGCTATCGTAAAATTCATGTTATTATTAAATGTCGAACTTTCAGAAATCGAATTATTTATAATTTGATTAAATTAAACCCAATGTAAGCGAAGAGTTTTATAAGGTTAAATCAATTGTAGTTACATGTTTTATCTATATAATCATTGCAGATCATTGAAACATTTTAGTAGTAATACAACGCAGGTAAGAGATTTATAGGCGAACCTTATGAATTAACCACATTATTCGTGAACCTTAATTTTTGTAGTCCTCATCTTTAACAATTGTTAATTAAAAAAAAAAAAAAAAAGCTAAATATGTCGAAATAAATGACCGTAAAGAATGGTGACGTCACGGCGACGTCATTGTGACGTCATAGTGACTATAATGCGAAGTCGTTATGGCCGTTTTAGAGGTCGTTTGTGACGTTACATTGTGACCACTCTGTGAAGTCACGATGTGACAAATTTGTGAAAAGTGTGTCATTTGTGACTATTTTGGAATTAACTTTGTGATGTGACGAAAGCGACAATGCTTTGAAGTCACACTGTAACCAACTTGTGACAGATGTGTCATTTGTGACGAACTTTTCATAAACACCGTGCAGATTTCAAATGAAAATCAAATTTCAAATTAATTTTTTAAAAAGCACAAAGGCGAACATAGTGAAAAGCTTCCATGCCGGAACTCGAACCCGGGCTATCAGTATAGCGCACTGATATTCTACCGACAAAACCACTTGGAACTATACCCATGCTGGAAATTTCTCACTGTTAAATGATGGCAAGGCTACAAACGCAGCACAAGATGGAATATTTATCGTGAGCCACCGACATGGGACAAACACGAAACTTAATTAAATCCAGCATCGATTGAAAATATATTAATACTTGGAAATTTTTCAGGGAGAACCATTCGCCTTGCATACAATATTTCAAATGAAAATCAAATTTCAAATTAATTGCTTAACCCTCTGACCGCCGATCAAAAGGGCAAAATTGTCATTTTTTTCTCTGTATTTTTTTTTTTTTAATCTAAAAAAAGGTGATATTTCAAAAATACATAAAAAAATTTAATTATATATAAGAATATAAGCCTTGAGAGTATTACTCATAACAAAATGTTTTAAAACTGCATTATATTTCTAGAATTATATTAATTTAAATTTTGCTTCTATTGCCGTGAAACCTGCAGCTTAGTGAACGGATATACCAGTTCGCGGCGGTAGGAAGGTTAAAAGGCACTTTTAATTTTAAATATTGTATGGAAGGCGAGCGGCTCTGGAAAAAATTTCAAGTATTAATATAGTTTCAATCGATGCTGGATTTAATTAAATTTCGTGTTTACCCCATGTCGGTGGCTAACGATAAAAATTCCATCTTGTGTTGCGTTTGTAGCCTTGGCAACATAATGTAATAGTGATAAATTTTCCAGGCTGGGTGTCGTTCCATGTGATTTAGTCGGTAGAATGTCAGTGCGCTATACTGATGGCCCGGGTTCGAGTCCCGGCATGGAATCTTTTTCACTATGTTTGCCTTTTCGCATTTTAAGCAATTAATTCGAAATTTGATTTTCATTTGAAATATTGTATATAAGACGAATGTTTCTCTCTGGAAAAAAATTTAAGTATTAATACTGCGATGAATTTTAAAATAAAGTTTTGTTTGAAATATAAAATCTTATCCTTTTATAGTACTTTTTAAATATCGCTATTTTGGGGTCCTATTCTTCTAAAAAAAATTTAAATTTTCCACTTAAAAAACAATGCTTATCAACTGATATATATATATATATATATATATATATATATATATATATATTATTAAGTTCTAAGCTTGATCTTGAGTTCAAGCTTGATATTTAGAATGTGTGAGTTTTTTAATGTGGTGTGATTTGTCATTGCTTTATTAAATAGGAACATGGAGTCTAACGGCTATTAATACAACTCTAATTTATAGAACTGCATGCTATGCCATTTTTATTTTTTTTTTTTTATTTCCGCGTATATTGTATTTTGTGAATATGAGCTAAATAGATTTGGTACGTTTTATAGGAAAAGACTGATCTGGGAAATAGAAAAACAAAAGAAAAATCATGCGTAAGCATAGATTATAAAACCCTTTCTAACACTTCCTGAATGCTTTAACAAGACATCGTAATTTAGGGAAATAAGGTAAATAAGATAAACATTTTAGACATTCATCAGGCTGAATTGCGGCCGCAGTCTTTAAATGATGCTCGTTTTGTCCCTAGTGAATATTGTTTGTTTTTAAAAATAACTAACTGTAACTGTTCTTGATTTGCTCTGACGTTTGAAATGCAATGGATATTTTTTGTACTGATGATGCCTTACGTGTCGCTTGGCGAAGCGTTTACATATTGTATTTTTAATTGTTTTTAAGTATATTCTTTATAAATTTTATTTTTTAACTGTGCTCAAGTCTGTCTTAGTTTATTTTATTTGGTGTTTTAATGGTTTTTAAATTCAGACGTTAAATGTATATGTACTGTGAATATATAAATTATTAGAATTTTTACATAGAATTTTAAAGGTTTAATGTTTAAAGACTCAAAACATAACTATATGTCTTTTTAAAAATTGCAAATTTATATGTTAAAAAATTTAAATTTTATGAGATGCAATTATAAAATGTACTTTAAATAATTCTGTTTTTCTTCTATATCAAAAAAATATATAAATATTTAATTATAATGATTGTGATTTATCGTAATAGCGCGATAATTTTATGACACCTCAAAGAAACTATTCTTCCACATTGTTAATCATATAGCAATTACAAAATCCTCTTACATTTTAGGATTGATTTATCTCTGCTCTTATGAACTAACATTAATATTTGTAGACAATTTTAACTACGAATAAAAAGTGTCATAATTAAAATAAATCTATGGAACTTAAGTTCATGAAACTATAAAAAGTTCAGCCTGTGAATGTTTCAAATAATAAATTCACGTTTACGATCATTGTTTCATACTACTTATACTGGTGTTGAATATTATAAAACAATGCATTATTAAGTTCCTAATCACAGCATTAAAAGTGTAAATATTAAAATACTAGGACTTCCCTCAGAGGGATTAGTCTGAGCGATATTACTGAGAACATAGATTTAATAATAACATGTGGAAGCAAAGAAAATGAGATGTTATCTTTAATTATCCATATACTGCGAAAAATTGAAATGATGAAAATAAACGAATTGTAGAATTACAAAATCTTATATATAAATTCGTATACACTGTTTAAAAAAATGGGAAGTCAAACCATTCAAGACAGCCATGCATGGATATAAAATTGAAAGTACGCAATATATTAAAAGTAAAATAGAAAATGAAACACTAATTTACTTATATCGGAATTTTAACTGTATAAAATGATGTCAAGAGCATAATCAGACGCTCCGCACCAATTTGAGTAACTTTAAATGACAAATATATGATGTTTAAAAAGAATGGACTATACTTTATATGGTGTGTGCTCTCCCGGAATAGTTAATATTGTACAATATCTGTTTTCCACGGATGCAATGAGGTTGTCGATAACATTTAAGGAATTCTCTTCTCAAAATCTAATATAGTATCAAAGTACCGAATACATCAAAAGTGGCATGCAATGCTTCGTTAGAGTGTGTTTTAGATATGCTCGATCGGATTTAAATGATGAGTGTATGCTGGCCACTACATACGCTGTATTGTTTTGTTTTCAAACATATTCTGCACAAGTTGAGCTGTATTTAGCATATATTAAATAAGAGAAATCGGCAATGATTACAACATAAAGTATGACACAAGATCTGAATATATCGTCTGCATATCTTTTGAGCTGTCAAAGTGTCATTTGAAGTAATTTACAAATCCATACATATTTATTCAGCAAATCATGCAAACTAACATACGCCAATATGAACCCGATTCCAAAATTTCACCAGAATAAGTTAATATATAAAAAATCTACTAATTATAATTGAGAATATCACCTTATGACAAAATGTCTAGAAAAATGAATCGGATAAAAAATTCATATCACATTTAAAACGGCACTTCCCTCTGTTAGTGGCCTTGGCGAGAGAGAGAAAAGCCTAGAGAAGGAACACTTTAACAAGTACTTTCGGGCAACCTACTCACTGTTTCATACAGGTCTTTATTCAATATTTACACAATTTATTTAATGCTAGGTGGGTATCTATCAGTTTTGTTGCATTTAAATCGCATGTTTTGCGGAGGAAATGCAGCATTATGAAATATTTAAAGTTGCTGTACCTAATAATTCCAAATTAATGGTAATTGAGATCGCTTTCCATTAATTTCATCTTTTTAAATTTTAAATTTTTTAGAAACCATTCATAGAGACAATTGTATATTTTAAAACTAACCTGAAGCAAAATTTCAAGATTTTGGGCTCAGCAGTAACAGAGAAATAGAAAATTTTTGAACGTTTTTTGTTTCTGCACTGTTTTTTATAGCGACATTTTTAGAAATTGTTCTATTGCGAGAATTTACGTCATGATAAATACAGCCATGTCAATTTTCATGTTTATATTCCTAACAGTTCCATGTTCTTCGTTACTTAGATCATCTTTAGATCTTTTTCCGCTTTGTTTAGTATTTAAATTTTTTAGAATTCGTTCTACAACGAGCATTTACATCTTATTAATTACTACCATGCCAAAGTTCTAGTTTCTAACCCCAACAGTATCCCAAAAATTTCAGTATTCCAAATAAATCATAGTTTAGAACCTTTCTAGAAATTTTTACGTTTATCCGTCAAATTGAACCTTTTAGAGAGCGTTCATTACGAGTATTTACATCTTAAAAGTAACTACCGCACCAAATTTAAAGTTTCTAACCCAATCAATATCGCAGAAATCGCAATTTTAGAACTTTTTTTCTCCTGCAGCGATGTAGGTTCTTGCACTGACATAAAATAGTCTTTTTTTCGGAGCAGAGATGGCCACCAACATTTTTTTAAGTTGGCTATGTAGTTTCAGAGATAACACCTCACAAATGTACAAGCATTAATAACATTATATACTTTATAATATTATAACGCTTTATAATATTAGCATTAGATGTACAGATACAAAAGCCATTTATCTGTTACAAGCTAAAGTGCCGGCGTTGCCTAGAATTTGAAGGATAATTGTTCTGAAAAATCAATTTCAAAATTTAACATACAACACAAAACAAACATTAAGAAAAGCAGTCGAAATGTTGTTGAATGAATCATATGAAAACGCTATATAAAAATGTATAAATGTATATAACAGACGCAAAAGAATACAGCTATAAATGAACTTATTTCAATTTATAATTGGAGCAATAATGTTAAAATACGCCAATATTTCCCTAATCGGGTTTTTATTATGCTTCAATACATTTTTCACACTCATATGACGTTATACTATATCCACCATGCCCTTTATATTTCCAATATGACGTAATATTTTCCTCTTTCACGTGGAAACTTTGAAATAGAAAAGTTATGAAGTTATATTCACTTTCATTTAAATTCGTCAAACCATTTATTTCATTTTCATATTTCACGTGAATATCTTGCAATAGAAAAGTTATGACGTAATATTCACCTTTTTTTTTAAATTCGGCAAACTATTTATTTCATTTTCATTTTTCACGTGGAAATCTTGCAGTAGAAAATTAATTGTTGTAGTAATAATTTTATTGTGTTTTTTAATTGTTGGCAACTGCTATAACGAAAAATGTTTAAATTTGATAAGAAATTGCTGTTAAATTGGTGGTTTTTTATTAATTAAAAATTAACTATAAGTTATTTCAATTCCGGATTACTTAGTTGTCTCGGCCATGTTTTAATACACATGTACGTATCTCTTCACAATTTTGGCTTCCAAATTGTGGATTTTTTATAGAATTACAAACAGACAGATAGACAAGTTTTCATTTTTATATATCTCTCTATTCTATGAAAAGTAACTAACGCTGTCACCGCCGCCGCCGGTTTTGAAAATTTTTGTGACCGGAGGTCTTTCTTCGTTAATATTAAGAAAACTATTGCATACAAATATATGAAAATCGGTGGTATTATAGAAAAACGTTTGATCAACACACTAATGCATACAGTTTTCAAATCGAAGAATTATTTTAAGAGATATTTAATGCTAAAGTTAGACAAAATCGTTCCATTAAAAAAAATTTATAAGAGCAAAAGCTATACATGGGAATTTAATCATTTTTAGATCATTTTATTCAATAGAAGATCCCGGTCTGCAGATTTCATTAATTTTTTTTTATATTTGACTCATTTTTTGAGGTTTTATTTCAATTTAAAATTCAAATATTCAGCATTTTGACAGATATTTTTTACATATTTTAGAAAATGGTATTAATTTAAACTGTTGCCAACTGTATAAACAGCGCAAACAATAATGTTTGCTTCAAATAAAAAAAAATATTTACACGTTACTATTATAAACAGAAAAAACAAAATGTCATGTCTCCAACTTAATTAGGGGCTGAGTTAGAAAAATTGCTTAAAATACAGAAGTTAGAGGCCGGAGGGTTAAATATGACTTTTTCAAAATTTTATGATTTATCGTATTATCGCAAGTGTTCAGCTATAAGTATGCAAACTTTCATGTCTCCAACTTAATTAGGGGCTGAGTTTGAAAAATTGCTTAAAATACACAAGTTAGAGCCCAGAGGGTTAAATATTAGACCTTTTTCTAAATTTTATTATTTGTCGTTTGATGTGAGGTGTTCAGCTATAAGTATGCAAAATTTCATGTCTCTAACTTAATTAGGGGCTGAGTTAGAAAAATTGCTTAAAATACAGAAGTTAGAGACTGGAGGGTTAAATATGACTTTTTCAAAATTTTATGATTTATCGTGTTATCGCAAGTGCTCAGCTATAAGTATGCAAACTTTCATGTCTCCAACTTAATTAGGGGCTGAGTTAGAAAAATTGCTTAAAAGACACAAGTTAGAGCCCAGAGGGTTAAATATTAGACCTTTTTCAAAATTTTATTATTTGTCGTTTGATGTGAGGTGTCCAGCTATAAGTATGCAAAATTTCATGCCTCCAACTTAATTAGGGGCTGAGTTAGAAAAATTGCTTAAAATACAGAAGTTAGAGACTGGAGGGTTAAATATGACTTTTTCAAAATTTTATGATTTATCGTGTTATCGCAAGTGTTCAGCTATAAGTATGCAAACTTTCATGCCTCCAACTTAATTAGGGGCTGAGTTAGAAAAATTGCTTAAAATACACAAGTTAGAGCCCAGAGGGTTAAATATTAGACCTTTTTCAAAATTTTATTATTTGTCGTTTGATGTGAGGTGTGCAGCTATAAGTATGCAAAATGTCATGTCTCCAACTTAATTAGGGGCTGAGTTAGAAAAATTGCTTAAAATACAGAAGTTAGAGACTGGAGGGTTAAATATGACTTTTTCAAAATTTTATGATTTATCGTGTTATCGCAAGTTTTCAGCTATAAGTATGCAAACTTTCAATTCTCCAACTTAGTTAGGGGATGAGTTAGAAAAATTGCTTAAAATACATAAGTTAGAGCCCAGAGGGTTAAATATCAGACATTTTTCAAAATTTTATTATTTGTCGTTTGATGTGAGGATTTCAGCTATAAGTATGCGAAATTTCTTGTCTCCAACTTAATTAGGGGCTGAGTTAGAAAAATTGTTTAAAATACATAAGTTAGAGCCCAGAGGGTTAAATATTAGACTTTTTAAAAATTTTATTATTTGTCGTTTAATGTGATGTGTTCAGCTATAAGTATGCAAAATGTCATGTCTCCAACTTAATTACGGGTTGAGTTAGAAAAATTGCTTAAAATACAGAAGTTAGAGACCGGAGGGTTAAATATGACTTTTTCAAAATTTTATGATTTATCGTGTTATCACAAGTGTTCAGCTGTAAGTATGCAAACTTTCATGTCTCCAACTTAATTAGGGGCTGAGTTAGAAAAATTGCTTTAAATACACAAGTTAGAGCCCAAAGGGTTAATATTAAGCCTTTTTCAAAATTTTATTATTTGTCGTTTGATGTGAGATGTTCAGCTATACGTATGCAAAATTTCATGTCTCCAACTTAATTAAATTAGGGGCTGAGTTAGAAAAATTGCTTAAAATACACAAGTTAGAGCCCAGAGGGTTAAATGTTAGACTTTTTCAAAATTTTATTATTTGCCGTTTGATGTGTGGTGTTCAACTATGAGTATGCAAGTTTTCAAGTCTCCGACATATATAGTTTCTGAGAACGGGCTCTGTGACAGACGGACAAACAGACAGACAAAGGAGTGAGACAGGTAGGGTTTCGTTAGATGGGCGAAACTCTAAAAACATGCTGCGGATGACTGTAACAACATCCTAAAATTACATTACCATCAGCGATCTACCAATCCCGAATTTAGTTTATATTTGTTTCATATATTCTTATTCTTTTGTGCGGTCCTGTAAAATAATTATCAATATTATATACAGTAAAACCTCTGAATAGCGGACACCCCGAAAATGCAGAATTTGTCCTTTATTTAGAGGTGACCGCTACTGAGAGTAAAACATGTACAGTTATTTAATAGTTGGTAATCGAAAAAATGTCCGCTAAATAGAGGTATCCGCTAATCGGGTGTGTCCGCTATGGAGGTTTTACCAGTAAAACTTCTGAATAGCGAACACCTCGGGAGGGCAGAATTTGTCCTCTATTTGGAGGTGTTCGCTACTGAGAGTAAAAAATGTACAGTTATTTAAGGGTTGGTAATCGAAAAAATGCCCGCTAAATAGAGGTGTCCACTAATCGGGTGTGTCCGTTATGGAGGTTTTACTGCATATTAATATCACCCTTTACAAGAAAATTGCATGCTGTATGATAGACAGACAGACATCCAGAGAAAGATAACCTCCGGATCAATAAACACTCATGTCTTTTGTTTTAATCATCCACAATTGTATGTCATACAACATGCCAGATTTTAATCAACAGGCTAAAAATGGTCACCGTGGTACGGAATACTGTATTATTATTTGTTTGCCCACCAAAACTGGTTGCCAGTTGCAAGGTTTGTGATCACGTGGTTGAAACTGATCTATTCAATATTACTGCGTGCGTATTTTTTTTTATTTGCTCCATGTGTTCAAACCAGTTGTCTACGAAAACATCAACCGGTGAAAGTGACGCACACCAAATTTCTGTGACGTATGCAGATAAATTGTGCTTTTTTAAGAGTTTTTTCTACATAATTTTTAAACGGTTTGGAACTTATTTTTCATAGTAGGTGCATTCAGTAGGCGACCCTCATAGGTACCTTCTGGTGCAATCAGAAACGAAATCCGACAAATATTTTTTGAGTTATGCTTGACGAAAGGTTTTTATTAGGCTTTTTTTTTAGTAGGACATGGCGTTAATATCCATCGTAGTAGTAAAGTGTCCGGATAGTAATATTTCGCTGAGTATTAGCCTTCGCTTCGCTCAGACAATTAATAAGAAACGATACTTATTACATCGTTTAAACAATTCTTAGATAATACAACAAAAAATTAAGCTTTAAGGGATACAGTCATAAAATTTATGTTAATAGAAAAAATTGCATGTATAAAGCACAATTGCATAATGCACAATCTTTTAAAGCATCAACCTGCAAATCCTCAATTGCAATAACTATAATGCAGCGTGTTAAAACAACTTTTTTTTACGCATTGAAATTACAGGATGCTTACAGAAGTTTAATAAATCTTAGAAGTGATCGATATAACCTATAAGATTTATTAATAAACACTAAAATACATTACTTCAGGACATTAATTTATTTTTTAAAGATAAAATGACATCGACGGCATATGGCAGTAGCTGAGAAAACAGTAGAAGATACTTTTTCAATGACTAACAGGAACACTAATAACTGAAATGCTTCAATAATTTTCAGCTGCATATACAGGGAACTCAAAATGTAAATATTAGCATCCAGAAATGCCATTTCAAAAGTTTCTTAGGGTTCAAAGTTTTCAATGAGAGCGGGAAGTTTTCTTTTAATCTTATTATACAAATCTGAGTAGCAATTGACATTGTTTTATTTTTCACGTATATTTTAAACATTAGTCAATGTACTCATAAAAAATAAATATTTCTCACTCTAAGAACGTTGTTAAACCAAATATTTAACATTAGTTATTTGTAATTAATATTGGATGTGCTTAAAGTGGTTATTTGTTGAAATTCTTTTATAATTACTTGAAACTGGCATGGTATTTTACATTTGTGCAATTTCTGAAATACAAAATAAAGTCTGACATGTGATGGCCGGCATAACGCCTATTCTATTCTTCCCAGATGCCGCCCATGATATGAAATGAAAAAACAAATAAATTTAAAGGAAATTTTGTATTCTTAGAAACCGTTACTAATACTATTATGATTCATTATAGGAAAACAAATGCAGAACTAAAATAAAGGATTATGAATTACATATAGGAATATTTCCTAATAACACCATTTTGCATAAAGCTTTATAATATCAAGTGGCTAAAGTAAAATCGCAAAGGAAAAGAAGCGAATTTTCGTTTATCATTGTCGGAGCACAGCTCCGGCTTCCCTGCAAAAATTACACTTATTGTTAACAAGATAGCGTCCAAAATATTTGTCGTATCGACACAAAAAATTAAATGGACGTTGGTAGTGCCAAAATCTCGGTGAGTATTTAAAATCATAAATATTCGTCAACCCTAACGGCATGAAATGTCTGCTCAAAATTTTCCCATAGAGATAATATTGCGGGTTTAAATATATATATATATTTAAAAGATAAGGCTTTTTTTTTTTTTTTTTTTTTTTTTTTTTTTTTTTTTTTAGACATCTACCTTGAGCTTTTTTCTGAACCAATTTTAATAATTCTTTTTTTAAATGAAAGCTGTTTCTTTGTAGATTTGCGGATCTAGCTATTTTTTTTTAAATATTCCCATTTTTATATTTAAATTTAAAATTTAAAAAAAAATTCTATGATTTTTTTTAAATGGTAGCAATTTGATTACTTCCATTGTTGCAAAGAAAAGAAAATTAATAAAGTATGTTTATCTTTATTGTTGCCAATTTGTAATAAAATTCAAAATTAACTTTGTAAAAAAAGGGAACAGTAAATGACGGCACGCTTTAAAAAAACACTAAATTTTTCTTTAAATGTTATTACAATTCAATACTTTTTCACTCCACTGAGTTTGAGACTCTATGTGAAATGATTCAATGAGGCAAAGTGACATCATATTTAAATGAAAACCATCACTTTCTCTGATAAAACGAAATATTTTTCTACGAACGCCTCTAAAAGATATAAATTTCTGGAATTTTACTCGTCGCTACGGAGATTAGAATCACAAGTCAAGAGTGTGAATGTTCACATGCAAAGTCCTAGTTAATAAACTTGATTTCAAGTTTGGAAATATATGCATTAATAAATTATTGCGTACTGCGATATTTTTGAAATGGTATTGGAAATTTGAGAGATGCGTATGTAAATTTTGAGACGATGAAAATGACGTTAAGTTTATATTTCACGCAAAAAATAATTCTATGATTGGCCCAGGATGAAATCATTTTTGCTGATTTTCAATCGGTAATTTCAAACATAAGAGCCACCTCAATGGGTAATTTCATCATAATTACTTATCTTGATTAGGTATGCTAATACATTTTAATTTAATACGTTGAACAGTCGAAGTTTATGGAATTAATATTTTGGTAACTTTAAATTATATTAAATTCTTATAAGGAGAAATTTTCTGTAAGAAAATAGCGGTGCAGAATAATTTTCTGGTCGCAAAATTCCAGGAGTCGTACGAACCATGATATAATGTCATATATGTATTACTTATATGTATGTATTCTTATGTATGTATGTTTATATTCAGACGTATGCATGTTCGTATTGGGAAATTTCCGCAATCGGGTTTGTAGACAATTTCATAATTTAGCGAGCGTTGTTTGATGCGCAAATTTAACCATTTGGTGGCAGTCGCAATTACAGAAGATTACTCTTTTTTTTTTTTATTCACTGTAAGTGAATGTGCTGCAACTGTAATGTACATGGACATTATCCGTAACCTCCAAATCTGGAATTCATTTTGAATTTTAAATTAAGAGAAATGAAAGGAAATCGAATACGGAGAATACGATTTCGTTTATTAACCGCATGGTAACGATTTCAGTATTAGCCACATGGCTACGAATGATAATCAAAGAAATCGAAAAAAATATAATCTCATGTATGTATTACTTATCTGTATGTATTCTTATGTATGTATGGTTGTATTAAAACGTACATGTTTCTATTGGGAAATTTCCGTAATCGGGTTTGTAGATGATTTCATAATTTAATGAGCGTTGTTTGATGCGCAAATTTAACTATTTGGTAGCGGTCCCAATTTCAGAAGGTTATTAATTTTTCTTTTTAATTCACCGTAAGTGAATGTGCTGCAACTGAAATGCAAGTGAACATTTTCCGGAACCTACCAAATCGATGCGATTCACTTTCAATTTTAAATTAAGAGAGATAAAAAGAAATCGAATAAGGAGAATACGATTTTAGATGTTAGTTGCATGGTAACAGATTCAGTATTAACCGCATGGCAAAGAATGATAATAAAAGAAGTCGAGAAAAATATAATGTTATGTATGTATTACTTATATGTATGTATTCTTATGTATGTTTTTATTCAGAGGTATGTATGTTTGTATTAGGAAATTTCCGTAATCGGGTTGGTAGAACATTTCGGTACTTTTCGGTTAGGCGGGCGCCAGTGTTATATTTACATACATATATATGCACATATATGTACATATATATATATATATATACATATGTATGTATATATTTATGTGTGTGTGTACATATATATATGTACATAAATGTGCATATGCATATATATGTATATATGAATGTAAATATAACACAGGCGCCCGGCTAACCGAAAAGTACCAAAATTTCATAATATAGTGAGTGCTGTTTTATGCGCAAATATAACCATTTGGTAGTGGTCCCAATTACAGAAGTTACTCATTTTTTTTTTTTTTTAATTCACCGTAAGTGAATATGTTGCAACTTAAATGCGAGTGAACATTCTGAAGTGAATGAGATAAGCATTTTTGGCCTAGATGTATACTTGAAAATATAAATATGTAGATAACAAAATAAAAAAGTCCTAAAAGCCTAAAGAAAAGGTAGCTTACTTATTTCTTGATATTAAGAATTTAGCTAATTTTACGGTAAAACACTAAGCTAAAATGCGAAGAACCCGATTAGAGAAGAATCATCAGTGCTGAATTTCAGTGGAAATTTCGCCAAATTTGGCAGCTACAGCCAAATTCGCTGCGTTTATATAAACATGTTTTTGGCCGCCAAATTTGGCGAAATTTCGTGAAATGTCTCCAAGCTTGGCGAAAATTTTGACGTTAATGTATATGACTATATAGTTTTATGCTTATAATCGGAAAAGCGATACAAAAATGAAAGATAATTCGTGAGAAATCAACTTCACTAAAAGTCATAAATCATTCCGTGATTTTTTTAACCTGTTGCCTAGATGCAGTGTACATTTTAAGAAATGTACATATTTTTATATGTGTAACATTATACACAAAAGTTTCGAAAATGCCGGTTAAAAGAAATAAATTGAGATGAAAAGAGTTATTCAGCGTAATTCTATGTGGAAAAGCCACATAAAAATAACCCAGCTGCCTACGAGTAATTGCGCGAATAACGATATAACAATAACTCAGATGAACAAAAGTATCAAGTTTGATAGAGGAGTATAGCAGATTACCCATGTGTGCGTGTTACATAGGTGTTACAAACTTTTCCCTTATACCATATTAAATGAGTCTGGGCTATGCCAGACACGCAAGTCATTGAAGGGGCTTTGAAGTTTTCTGCCGTTAGCTCGATGGATCAAGTTTCAATTTTTGATTGTCTCAAAGATCGAAGCTACATTAAAAAAATCAAAATCGCTCAACACATCCCCGGTGGTTATTCTTTCTCTTTACCGTAGACTCACTTATTCAATGAATTCTCTTTACTTTTAACATTTCTGAACTATTTTAAAGAACAACAAGTCACGCTGTGAAAATTTTGACAATTCTGACGTCAGATTTACAGATGAGCAGCAGAAAATACTTTAGTTATGCACAGAACAGCTTTCGTCATTGCAAACAAAAGTTACAATTTTTCCTAAGTCAACATTTATTATTGAACAGCAAGAACTAAAAAAATGTAGGATAATCAAAGAAATTAGTAAAACAATCATAGAGCAGTTAGGATCAGAAGCTGTCATTCTTTTGGCACTAACACGTACTACTGCGCTTAATGTCGAAGGAAAGTTAATTCACTCAGTGCTTAAAAAAACCACCGTGTTTTAAATAGTTCGCTGATTTAAAAAGTCAGGCAGAAAGAAATCTACAGCTCAGCATGGATACAATATTATTTATCTTTATTGATGAATTTTCAATTGTCGTCTTATGGCTGAACTGGAACAAAGATGTCGCAAAGGTTCTTTGTTTAAATCCTTGGAGGTATTAGGTAGTTACATCGCGTAAAAGACATCCCTCTATATAAGAGACATTCTATAAAAGACATTTTGGCTCTTCGCAGACAAAAAATGCTTAGAGCTTTTGAAAATTGCTTCACATTAACAAGCTCATTGAGACAAAATGACGATCAGCAAAGACAGCTTCGAAAGAGTCTATATTCGCTTTGCGAGGGTCAAGTTTCAGACTACTCTCATCCCTTATGCAACGGTGGAAAGCTACACTGCTTCCGACTCAACTTGAATGATTTCAAGATGTTATATGTCTTTTTCCCAAAAACAAGCAAGCGAAAGAACATTATCAAGAAGTACTTCTTAAATACAAGTGGTCAATGACAAGAGTGTTAGCCGACCACAATAATTAAAAGTAAGATGTAGTGAAGATGATCACGTGTTTGGACTTCAGTGTGGACTTTTTTCAGCAGTTGGATGCAGAGTTATGTTACATACCAATATCTGGATGGAGTGGGATTGATAAGCGGTGTACTGAGTACAGTAAAATATACTGCCTTTGACCCAAAATTTCAACCGCCAGGCTTGCCACAGGCTATAATGGTTCATTTTGTTGATTATCATGCCACAAATTAGCATTTGAGCATTACCTGAGGCAACTGACGACTGAATTAAACACTAGAAAATGAGGATTCAACGGGTGTTATTTTAAATTTAATTTTGTAATATTAAACAGTAATCATGGAAATTAAACTTTTTTTTTATTTTAAGATGTTATGTGTTAAGTTTATACGACTCCATGCTCCGACATTTCGGCCTGACGGATACTAGTATTTTTAACTCATATTATAGGCTCACCGACAATTGTACTGTATTTTGTACTCTGGGACCCTGTTTCTTCTGTTTAAAGCAGGATTCTATTAAACACTGGTCGTTTTATAGCTTTATTACAATATTTATATTTCACTATAGAATATTAGAATTTATGCAATACTAAGTTGAGTCGGAAGTAACTTCAGTTTTTTTATCGGACATTTATTTTGATTTCATTAAATAAGAAAATTATCTGAATTTATTATGTATGTATGATCTTCTTCCATCCTCCTGTCAGCTTATTAATTCCTTTCTGGGAAATAAACTGTGGTTGGTTTGGATAGTAATATATTCTCACCCTGGTTGTTTGCTTTTGGATCTGGTAGATTGGTTGATGGTTATCATGTCACTGTCTTTTGCCGACGATATAGCCATAGGTAACCTATTTCTTATCGTCTGTTTGAATCCAATCAAAAAAGACTCGACATTTACCCCTAATAGCAAATTTGTGACGATTGGCATGCGATCTTCTTTATTCCGTTCACAGAGATAGTTAGGCACTCATACTCCTAACTGATTTCCCCTAATTAATCCAGGTGGATTGAATGTTTGAACAGTTTATTGTAATGTTTTCTTCCTTTTTGATATACCTCATGTTGACTGAAGTGAACTTTTATCGAATGTTGCATTTAATGAGGCCCAGGGCTCAAAAAATTGATTTTTAAAAAATTCTATTTCGATTATTCAATTAATTATGAACACCGTGCAAAAAACCGCATAAAAATATTTGCATTTTTAACGGACTTATTGGCATTTGTGTAACAATCGCTTTCAAAGCCGCACCCATTTAATTGCAACTTTAAGTCTATCCGTAATATTAAAAAAAAAAACTATTTGATGGAATAGCTTGATTTTTTTTGCATGCATATAACATCATTATCTATAGAATGAATTAATATATTTTAGATAGTTTGATATTTTGTGTATTTTTAATGTAAAAAAATGTATGTTTGAAAGTTTTTTTTAAGTTTTCAACTTTGAGAGATTTTTTTTATAAGTTTCCTTTGAGTGATAGTTGTATCCTTAATTCACTATATACAGTAAAGTTTCTGATCATTTTAAATCAAAAATTATGACTTATGTCAATTCAACGTTAAGATATTTTACGCATGGTGATCCGACACCTGAAGTTTTTTCGAAAATTGTGTTATATAAATTTTGCTGTATTTCTTTTTTATTACATTGAAGTACTTCATTTTATAATTTTGTAAGACTGCAAACATACCTTAAAAATATCTGAAAGTTTAAACTAGTTACATTGAAGACTTCTGTTTATATACGGACTCGAAGCAAGAGCTCTGTTTACATGTTTTTCGATATCGATAAAAGGTTGTCTTCAAAGTCAGAAAGACATCCCGAAATCGGTTCTTCTGTTAATGTCGTATCTCCAGAACTGAATTTAAAACTAATTTCTAACTGCCTTTTTTCTAATTGCATATTTTCTCTACAGTTGCTGATACTTCACAGTATACAGTGCCTATTTTTCATCTCTCTCCTGAGCAGTATTGCCTTCTTTAATTTCCTTAAGAATGATGAATATACACTTTTCACTGCCCATTTCAGAGGATAAGTAAAAAGTTTAATGTAACTTTCGAAACTCTTGATATGAGAACTAAATCCTCATTTATATAGCGAAATCAAAAACAGGATTGTCCTTGTGACTCATAGTGCAAAGAAAATAAAAACTATAGCTTATGCTTAACTGCATCGGAATTTACTTATTTGGCAAACTAATATTTTATCAAAAACCATACGAATATCAAATTATGTAAAAGAAGCCAATCCAAGAAATATATTTAAATATTGCTGGTTTCTCATATGTTCATTAAACCAAATTAAAACATTATATTTAATCGTCTAAGTTTCACGTTCACTGGTTACCTAACTGATTTTAAATTGATTTTTGACATGTAGTATGGTAGATAAATGGTGTATTTGATAAACGTATTAAAATAAATAAGGATTACTAAATTTTTAATAGTTCATTTATCATGACATCATTATTTCAAAAGCAATCTAAATTCTTTAAGACAATATAAAATCCTCTTTAGAAAATAAATGTCTTATTTTTTATCTAAAGGCAATCAAAAAGTTATTTATGGGAAAATTTTATTTAGACTAATAGACCATTTTCTGAGGCGGAACGCAAACTTAAAGCAATAAATCAATATCCAAATTCAGCGTTCTCCATCAAAATATCTGAAATGGGTGGAGACACAATATTCTGCAGTTTATAAAAGAAAATGCAGAGCGATAGATATTATTTCTAAAAATAGATTTAGGATAACATATTTTCTAAAGAAAGATTTTTCTATGTAGAAAATAAAAGTAATATACAGATTAGTTTAATTTTTTTTTAATAAAATATTTCATCTATAAAAACAAAGTTAACGCAACTTATTTGATCTGAGCTAGTTTTTTATTCGTAATTATGAAGTATATGTACATGTTCGTATAAATTATATATTTGTTTCCAGAAATAAAAATATTATCGAGCAAAATCTGTAAGGTAAGCATAAGTAGTATACAAAAGTATATAATAAAAAAATACTGTTTGTTTTCTTTGAAAAACCCTCTTGTCCGTAACAAATATAAGTGATCTATTGCTGATATATTATATATATTTGTACCAGAAATGTAGAAGAATCTATAGACTTATTCTAGATTACGAAAAATAAAATGGTTTTAAAAGACGAATTCCATATACTGAATTTCTTGGTAGTTATGTTGACATTTAAATTCCTAAACCACAAAAGAAATATCAGGAATAGTTATAAAACATGTATAATATCAGACATTTCACGATTGCATTTGGAAGTTGTAGCAATAATTACATAAGTGTCGGTATTTTACTTAATGATATAATTCAAACAAATTCTTTTTTCTGTTATAATCATTAAAAAAATACTTTAAAGGTGGTAGAAAAAAGTATTTAGTCACTAAAACTACACATGTTTTACATAAAAAAATCAGATTAAAATAAAATATAGATATATATCTAAGTGCACTAGAGCTGATAGAATATTCTTCGCACCAGAAACGCAGACAAACTACAGACTTATTATAGATTTAAAAAAAATAAAAGTTTGTAATACAGACGAATTCAATGGACCGTATTTCTTGGTAGACAAATTGGCATTTTGAATCCGTAAACCGCAAAACAAATCTGAGGTACAATTATAAATATATACAAAATCAGACCTTTCACGATTGCATTTGGAAATTGTAGCAATAATTACGTGATAAATGTCGATCTTTTACATAAGTATATAACTCAAACAAATTCTGATTTCAGATGTATTCCTTAACACGTCCACGCCGGCGCGGTGGGTCACAGTCAACTGTCACAGAGTTTTCAAGTCTCCGGCTTTTTAAACACCACTATTATTTTAGAGAAAATATTGTTCCTTTAAATCGCCCAATTGTTCTAATTATACAAAATAATATTTTCTGTATTAAAATACTTGTACCCTAACAGCCAAAGATTTGGCAGCTCTGAGACAGTCGAGTGTGACCCACCGCGCCGGCGTGAACGTGTTAAAAACTTAAGCATTATTTTTGCAATTTTTTTGTAATTATTACCATAAAATAATTTACACAAAAAAATCATATGGCTGCGGAAATTCATCAGAAGGAGCACAGAAAAGAAATAAAGACTCCATTCCAGGAAAATCATTATAGCCTTTGCTTTTCCAATAAAGTATCTTACAAATGACTTTTTCTATAAAAACTTAAATTTTCTGAATATGTACTTAGTGTGTATATCTTTCTGTCACATAAACCTGTATGTGAATTTTTATTTTACTAACATAATATCGTTAACAGTATTTTAATTCATATATGAAAAAAATCGTTGTTATTTTATTATTGACAAATATTTTCTTTCAGACACAATTATACTAAAATTTATTGCTATAACCGATTTTTTTAGTTTTAAAATTTACATAGCGTTTTATGCTTCATTTTTTTGCTAATATTGATCAAATATATAAATAACAAAAGTTGCTTTTTGAAGTGGTAACAACTAAGTTGTGTTTTTAAAATTTTAATTTATAGTATATTTCTTAAATAGTTTCACGGTCGAAATTTTAGAAGGTTCTTCCTTAAAGATATGTCATAAGTATGAGACAATCCCTTTATAACACATATTTACATTTCTATATCAATTGCAATTGTTTAAATAAAAGTTTATGACGATGTTTTTAAGACAAAATCTTTACCATGAACATGTAAATAAAACAGAAAATTAACTAAGCATTATTAAATATAAATTACGACAGAAAACACAAAATTGCTGATTTAAATTGCAAAATTTTGTGGGAAAAAATATATATAAGGCCAATGTAAAATTTTGACAAACAAAAAAAACGCTGTATTTAATTTGACCGTAGTTCATAGTATTATTTTTTATGTAGAACTCTAAAAGCTGTAAACCTAATAATGGTCGTTTGAAATACTTCTATTGTTGTTAATTAAAATATTTCTCTATAATTATGATTAAAATACCTCTTTGAAGTAATTCTATTCCTTTTAAAAAAATAATGCATACAAAAAGAAATACATGTAGGGTTTTTTTTCCTATATGCTAGCAAAAAATTAATCTATTAAAAGATTATTTTTGAATCACTTTTGTTAAATCATTTTAATAATATCATAATGTGAAAGATGCTTTGTATTACTTTATTAAAAAATAAATAAAAATTTATATTTTTACAAATTTTAATTTACTAATTAACTAATTAAACTGCAGCTATAACATTGAAATATAATAATAATAATAATAATATATTTTAAAATTAGTAAAATATTAATTCTTTTCCATCAGTGCAGATTCGATTTTGTTGTAGTTATCTTATACATATTTTATTTATTGATATATATATATATATATATATATATATATATATATATATATATATTTTTTTTTTTTTTTTTTTTTTTTTTTTTTTTTTTTTTTTTTTGCTTTTAATCGAAAGTATAAAAAAAAGAAATCTATGCAATAAATTCAAAAGGTGAAAATATTTTATTTATTACACATTCAGCATGATATATTCTCTCTTTTATTAAAATAAAATTTATTTCTTCATAAGAGTATTCCAGCTTGAAAAAGTATATGAATACTTTCTTTTACAAAATATCGTTTATCTTCATTAACTTGTCTTGGATATTAAAAAAGGTCATTATTTAAATAAACATCATAATTTCAGGTTGTGTAATATTCCGTCGCATATTTATTTATAAAACATATTTTATCGAAAATATAATATGCGGAAACTAGAACAGAGAAATAGTCTATTATACGACGAGAAAAGAACTTTTAATAACGACACAAGCTAAAATATATTTTATTTCATTTTATTAACAATTTTTTTTCGGCCATAGTTGTAATAATAGGGAAATTTTTTAACACATTATGTAGATTTAAATTTAATTTTCAAATTCTGATTCATTTTTTCCCAAATACTAATTACTATAAAAATGAATATATTTTTGCAGCCTTCAAGATAATAAAGTTGTAGCGAAAACTTTTAATTTAGAATATATACATATACATATTTCAGGAGCTATTTCATTTCAGAGATGTTGAATGTATGAAGTATCTTTTTTATCACACGTGTTTAATAACGTATGCCATTTAAACAACAATTTTGTTTCGGACGATGTTTCATGACGATGTTTTTACCATGAAAATGAATATAGAATGTCAAATATACTACAGTTCTAAGTCAAAAATTTAGAATAACAGAAAAAAAAAGGCCTTTTGAAAAAAGTTTTTTTTTTTTTTTTTTTTTTTTTTTTTTTTTTTTTTATGTACCGCTTATACAAAAAGTAATACAGGATAAACTTAATATTATAAGAATCTACATAGTTTGTAGAATCTCTTAGCATTCAAATTACATGGAATAATACAAAAATTAAAATATTATTCACACTGGGAAAAAATCAAAATATTAGAATAACCAATTACCTGGTTCAGAATAATGCATTGTAAATGATATATAATTTTTTTAAAAAGGAAAAACAGTTACGCTTTAATAATTTGTAGCATCACAATTTCATTTTAAAACAGCACGAACCAGCTTTGCTAAGTTAGGTAGAAGTGGTTCACAATGTTTTCTCCCCAGACATGACCATGTTAACTTTATGCTGGAAAGAGGCTCAACTTTGTTTTTTGGCGCAATAACTTGCAGTCTTTTCTTCATTATTCCTCACAAATCCGAATTATCCGGACTGGGAAGGACGTTTATATGGTGTTGACTAAGCCCGTTTTTGGAGGATACTGACCTGTGTGCAGGTGCTAAATCATTTTGGAAAATAAAATCCCCACGACACAGATTTTCCGACCATGGTATCATGAAATGCTTACATATTTGTTGATATATCTCAGAATTAAATCTTTCGTTAACGATACATAGCCTTCCAGGACTTTCTTCAATCATCCAAGCACACATTATTACACTAGCTGCAAATTTCACTGATCGTTTCATTAAGTTCTTGTCATATACGTCCTGCTTTATCCGCCATACACAAACATCTTTAATACCATACGCTATGCAAAATACACTTTTATAGCTAAACAATATCTTTTTACAATCAACCTGACCCCATAAATGTCTTTTTTTTTGCGCCACTTGAAATGCAAGTTTATGGAGACGTCTTAGTGATTTATATTTACCCACATCAATACCGTGTTCATTCCACTTTCGATGCAAAAATCTTACACTACTAAAATGGTTTTTTAGCAATACTCTTTAGCTTTCTATCATCTCTCTCAGTAGTTTTAACTTTCGGCAGCTATTTAGATGCTTGTTTTTAAAATGTCCTTCGTTAAAATATTGCTTTATTTCTCTACTAACACTTGGTTGAGAACATTTTAAGTAGCTGGTCGATATAATACGATATAAAGCGATATATTGCGGATTACGACCTTTATGAAAGTCATCAACACAATGCTTTGTAAACCCCGTTGTGTCGGACGAAGGACCCATGTTTCACACAAAATGAAAACAATGATGATGCAAAACGTTTTTATAACATAAGAAGTCCCGCAGAAGCTAATTTTATGCATAACTTATGCAACCTTCTGAACCTCTCTGAAAAATTCATAAATATTCTAATTTTCTGAACTTATTTTGTTTATTCTAATATTTTGAATAAAGAAAATAATTTTACAAAAATACAATATTCACTCACAATTTAATCTTTTACAGTTTTCATTTTCTTTAATAACATGGAAATTTATCAACTTACTAATTATTGGTGTTCTTTTTCAATTTTACTTCATTGAAATAAAGATAAATCCAATTCCAAATACAAATTAAATGAATTATTCATTTTTTTTTATTTCGAGCTGTGTTTGGGCATCGGGGTCCTTTGAAGAAACCAGTGCTAACCCTTTTACAACCAACCCAAGAATCTACAGTGTGGGTAAGAGGTGTGACCAATTTAATTACACCGTAAGACCACGTTCTCCGTCATCTGAAACATTAGGAAAACTAAACTCTGCATATACATATTAAACCTTTTAAAACAGTAATTAAATATATAAAATAAATCAGTAATAATAATGATAATAATAATAATAATAATACAATAAATGTTTTATAAAATGTATTTCGAAGTGTTGAACACAGTTCTATTCAACAAGCTGTATGTGATTACATATTTTGTATATAATAAAAAGGGATTTCTTCATTCTAGTATCATTAACGCTTTTACATTACATATTGAAAATATTTATTTAGAGAACATTTTAATAATGTTATTATTCTAGACACGCTATACATCACTTTATTTTAAAAGTTTATAAGTTTACAATTTTAAATTTGTAATTAAAGCTAATGTTATAAGCCCAAAATAAGATAAGAGAACTACAAAATGAATAACAACATAATAATATAATAATAATAACAATTTTAATAATAACAATATTAATAGTATAATAATAATAGTAATAGTAATAATAATGATAATATATATTTATACTAGTGAAATATTTATTCTTTTTATAATTTTACAGTGCAGATTTTTTTTATCTCAATCTTTGAATATATATATATATATATATATATATATTTAATCTCAATCCTTGAATATATTTTTTTTTAGGTTTTTAGTTTGCTTATAATCGGAAGTATAAAAAAAAAGGAAGTCTAAGAAACAATTTAGAATGACTTTAACGATTAGGCATGTAGTATAATATAGTATCTGTTACTGATCGTAATTAAAATCTCCCGTACGAGGGCGCTGTGTCAGCGCCGTAATTTTATTTATTATTCCAATCGTCTGCGTGTTGACAATAGATTGTAATTTATTTACTAGTGAGTGGAAACACTGATTTTTTTTTGTTGTTGTTATTGAAATGATGGAATGTTTGACTTGGAAACGGCCAGAGAGACTGTTTCACTCTTAACAATTATTGTTTTAAAATAAAGAAATATACAGTTCACTGCGAAGAGTTCCTTAAAAATGGTATCATTGAGTAACTTATTGTTTTATTCATAACAAAAATTGGTCCTTCGAGGCCAAAGTAAACGGATTTATCGTTTGCTTTTAGAGTCTAGAATCAGCGACGAGACTTGGTTTCTTCGAATAAGTTAGGACTTTTTCTTTAACATGTCTACTGAATTAAAAAATATTTTGACAAAAAAAAAGAGTTTTAAAATGTAAAATTACTAAATTTGTGAGTGAAATTAAATTAAGTGACTCTGATGAATGCTCTTTAGAACTTGTAAATACGAAATGTGATCAATTCAATACAGAATTGAAATACATTTTTGATAAAATTTATTCATTGTGCGATGAAGAGGAAATTGATAAATATATCGATGAACAATCATCGATTGAAAAAGAGTTAGATGAAACTTGGTTAAAAATTAAAAGAGCGAAACAAAAACAAATAAATGTTCTTAATGAATCAAAGCCGAAACAAGAGAATAGTGTAACGGAAGTTCGACTTCCCGCGATTAATCTACATTCTTTTAGTGGAAACGTACAGGATTGGATATATTTTAGTGATCTTTTTAAATCTAGCGTTCACAATAATAGCGCACTTTCGGGTGCTCAAAAGTTATCATATTTGAAATCTTCGCTTAATTCTGAAGCTGCAAAAGTTGTACAAAGTATAACGATTTCAGATGATAATTATCAAAGAGCGTGGTCCTTATTAGAGGAAAGATATTCCAATAAAAGACAACAAGTGTTTGCTCACATTAAAAAATTAATGTCCATTAATTCAATACAAAGTGAAACACCTAGTGCTATTCTTAATTTAGCAGATACCGCCAGTGAATGTGTCAGATCTCTAGAAATTCTCGATCAAAAAATTGAAGGGTTTGCGGATACAATAATAATTTATATATTGTGGCAGAAATTAGATGGGTCCTCAAAATTATGGTTTGAACGTGAACAAAAAAAAAGACGAGCTACCAAAATTAAAAGAATTAATCGAGTTTTTAAAAAGACAAGCGAGAACACTGCAAGTTTCCAAACCTCTTATAAATAATGTAACTCCTAAACGCAATGATCAACAACGAATCACTAGTATGGTATCTACATCTAATGGTAAAAACTCAAATACATTTAAATGTGTTAAGTGTCAGAGTAATGAATTCCACGGTTTGCACAAATGTCCAGAATTCTTAAATCTTTCAGTGGCTTCTAGATATGAATTCGTAAAGAAAAATAATATATTTTTTAACTGTTTAAAATTCCACTCGGTTAGAAATTGTAAATCTAGTTATTCTTGTCAGAAATGTATGAGAAAACATTCGAGTTTACTGCATTTCGAGAATGAAAATGAAAAGCAAATTCAAAACAGCAATAGAAAAAATGAATTTATTTCAAAACCCGAGGTCAGTGATTGCAATACCCAAAACCAGAATCGAATCGTAGCGCAATCAAATCTAGACCCGAATGCTGCAACATTTCACATTTCTAACGAAAGAGTATTTTCAGGTACATCTGTTTATGAGATGAATTATTTAAGTTCTGGCATCTTATCAACTGTCATTATTTATATTAAAAATAAATTTGGTGAATTTAAGCCGTTAAGAGGTTTGATCGATGCTGGATCAATGAGTAATTTCATTACGATTCAGTGTGCTGATTATTTAGGAATTAAGAAAGAAAAAATAAAAGTTGCGGTTTCAGGATTAAATGGCATCTCCGTGAATATTAACTCCAAGGTAAAAGCATTAATTCCGAACAATTCAAATTTTAAGGCAGAAATAAAACTTCTTTGTATACCAAAAATATCGGATACTATTCCAGTAAATCGGATTAACGTTCCAAGAGAACATTACCTTAATAACATTAAATTAGCGGATCCAGAATTTTACAAACCTGGAAAAATTCATGTTCTTTTGGGAGCTCAAATATTTTATGATCTTTTAGAAGTCGGTCGAATTGAAGTCCCCAATTCTAATTTAAAATTCCAAAACTCGGTATTTGGATTCATTGCCTGTGGAAGCGTATTAAATCCTGACAATCAAATCACGCAAAATACTCATTGTGGGCTTGTTTGTAACTATGAAGATTTGACAAAAGAAGTTCAAAAATTCTTTCAGTTAGAAACATTAGGGATAAAAGACGATCCCACATGTACTGACGAAGATAGAGCATTAGAAATATTCGAAAAATCTGTATCTTATAAAAATAAACGTTACGAAGTTACCTTACCATGGAAAAAAGATTGGCGAGAAATGAACGACAATTTCAAAATAGCCAATAATAGACTAAACTATCGTAAAATGAAAATGAAGCGAAAATTAGAGCTTCGTGCTCAATATTGTGAGACTTTGAAAGATTATGAAAATAAAAGAATCATAGAAAAAATAACGGAAACGCACAAGCCAGTGGAGAAACCACTTTTTTATCTTCCACATCAACCTGTCTTTAGACAAAGCCTGACAACAAAAATGAGAGTAGTCTTCGATGCCAGCTCACATGATGTTGGCGAATTATCGTTAAATGATTGTCTTTGGCCAGGTCCAAATCTTAATCCAAACATATTCGATCTACTTATCAATTTTAGATTAAACAAAATAGCATTGATAGGTGATATAGAAAAGGCCTTTCTGCAGATATCCCTAGCGGAGAAAGACAGAGATGCAGTGAGGTTTTTATGGATTGGAGATAGAGGTATAGAAATATATCGCTTCAACTGAGTTCTTTTTGGTATGAATAACTTCAAAAAGTAGAACTACACCTCTTAAACAAATCACTTTACCAAGATTAGAGCTATTGGGAGCTTTACTTGCTGCCCGACTAGGTAATGCAGTCAAGAAAATAGTAGATCATAAGAAGCCATCAGATGTGTTCTTCTGGACAGACTCGAAAATCACTTTGTACTGGATTAGAGGTTCTAGTAAAAGATGGAAATCATTCATAGCGAATCGTGTCAAAGAGATTCAATCTTTGACTGACTCCAATTCGTGGTTTCATTGTCCGGGAAAGTCTAATCCAGCCGACCTCCTTACCAGAAGCGTCAGTGTTGATATGCTCTTAGAAAAGGATTTGTGGTTTAAAGGTCCCCCCTTTTTGAGAGAAACTGTTCTCCCAACTAATGACTGCAACATCCAAAATTCGACAGATGACTATTCTGATGAACTAAAGAAAACAGTTAAATGTGAAAATGATAACTCTTTAGTTACTCTAGCTATTTATGATCAAAATTATTTATTAGATTATATTATTAGTGTTAGTAATAATTATATAACTATCATTCGTATTTTATGTTATGTGCTTAGATTTATTCATAACCTTCGAAATGTTAATAGAGTGAAAGATCATCTTACTTCTAAAGAATTGAATGCTGCAGAATTATCACTGATAAAGATGGTTCAACAAAGTGAGTAAAACTAAATTATTTAAATTGTTTCTTAGATGAAAGTAATATTTTAAGAGTTGGGGGTAGATTGGGTAACTCATATTTGACAACAAATGAAAAACATCCTATGGTTCTGCCAAGTAAGCATCCCCTTACTTTAATTATTGTAAGATATTTTCATTTAAAGTATTTACATGTAGGATCACAAACATTGTTGTACCATATTCGTCATAAATTTTGGATAACTAATGGTAGAAACATCTGTCGCAAAATAACATATGAATGTGTCACTTGTTTTAAAAACAAGCCTGTATTAGCGAGTCAAGTTATGGGTGACTTGCCCAAAGAGCGTGTTACACTTTCATTTCCATTTTCCATTATTGGAACTGATTATTGCGGACCTTTTTACATTAAATTCAAAAATCAAAGGAAAGGTACATATAATAAAGTGTATGTATGTATATTCGTTTGTCTCTGCACCAAAGCTATTCATCTAGATTTCGTTTCAGATCTCACTTCTACAGCCTTCATTGCTTGTTTTAAGCGCTTTGTTAGCAGAAGGGGAAAGTGTTCAAAAATATTTTCTGACAATGCAATAAACTTTGTAGGGGCAAACTTAGAATTGAAAAAGCTTCACAATTTGGTTAGACACCCAGATGAATCATTAGCTGATTATTTTGCAATGGAAAATATCGAATGGAATTTTATTCCTCCGAAGGCACCGAACTTCGGTGGTCTTTGGGAGGCAGGGTTTAAATCATTCAAATTCCATCTAAAACGTGTAACTGGTAACGCGCACCTCACTTTAGAGGAATTTCTGACAGTAATTCTAGAAATTGAAAGTGTTTTGAACTCAAGACCTCTGTCCCCATTATCATCAGATTTCGACGATTTCGAGACTCTGTCACCGGGTCATTTTCTTATAGGTAGGCCCTTAACGTCTATTATTGAACCCCAGCTCACTGAAATTTCGGAAAACAAACTTATCAACTGGCAAAAAATAACAAAATATAGCCAGCAAATATGGAAATTATGGAAGCGGGACTATCTGAACACCTTACAGCAACGTAATAAATGGCAAATAAATAAAAACAATATAAATGTTGGTTCTCTCGTATTGATCAAAGATAAAAATATGCTCAGCACAAAATGGGCAACAGGTAGGATTTCCGAGATATTTCTCGGTAAGGACAAAAAAGTTCGAGTAGTGAGCATTCGTCTACCTAACGGTACAATAATAAAGAGAGATGTGAGAAGTATTTGTCCCCTTCCAATTAATGGAAACTAATTTAATTAATGTATATATTTGATATATTTTGAATATATTTCGTTGTTTAATTTCTATAGTATGTTTTATTGTATTCAAATGTAAAGTAATTCTGCCATTTTTCCTTTGTTATTAATTATATCTTTGCATTGTTATATGTAGTATTATGTAATTTTATATTATATATTAGAGTAGTTTTGAAACCTGCAGGTTTCAACGGTCGGGAGTATGTTACTGATCGTAATTAAAATCTCCCGTACGAGAGCGCTGTGTCAGCGCCGTAATTTTATTTATTATTCCAATCGTCTGCGTGTTGACGATAGATTGTAATTTAGTTACTAGTGAGTGGAGACACTGAATTTTTGTTGTTGTTATTGAAATGATGGAATGTTTGACTTGGAAACGGCCATAGAGACTGTTTCACTCTTAACAATTATTGTTTTAAAATAAAGAAATATACAGTTCACTGCGAAGAGTTCCTTAAAAATGGTGTCATTGAGTAACTTATTGTTTTATTCTTAACAGTATCTATTTTAATAAAATGAAATTAATTCTTCATAAAAATATTAGATTTAAAATATATATATATATATATATATACTTTTTTTAAGTGATAGTTTATCTCTATTTACCTGTCTTAAATAATATAATAAACCATTACATAGGAGCGCATTTTAATTCCAGGAAGTACAATATTATTTAGCATATTCCTTAAAAACATGGTTTACAGAACTGATTATGATATGGTGGAAAATATAACATAAAAAGTATATTATATGATTAAAAAAACAGGTATAAGGGAACATTTTTAAATTGTATAAAATAAAATAAAAAATAAAACTTTAGATGAAATTCAAATTTCTTTTTCTTCAATTAATTTTAAATATTTTATAGGGGAAAAACCTTGTAGAGCATTTCTGAAATTCATTAAATAAAATCTAATTGATTCCATAAATGAATTTCTATTCTTAAAGTATTTTAAAAAGGGCTCTTAATATAATTAAATATCTTACTTTTTGTATACAAGCGATAATTACTTTTTTACTATGTTATTATGAAAATCAAACACATTAAATAAAAACGCAGCAGAAACACGAAACACTTTTATTCGCTTTACAAATAAGATTGAACTATCAAAAAGTATAAACCTTGAAATGAAATACCATGTCAAATTAAATTCTGTCTTTGAACTTTCTTTTTATGCACAGTTTAAAGAAAAATATGTGATTTTTCGTACACTTAATGTTGTAAATTTTCAAGCACCAATGATGTGAAAGCTAATTCAAGCAAAAAGTGAAGTAAAAATCGAATTCTTTCCGTCATGTGCAACAAGCGGCCAGTGCCAAAGCGACTTTCGGCAGAGTTGGGAAATTTTAACGCATTCTTGAAGACATCAGCTTACAAATTTTACAGCAACTGTGTTGGCAGCATGGGGTCCAGGACCTATTGCTATAGAATACATTTTTTTATAATCCATCTTATAATTATTTGATGCAACAAACATTAATCCCTTTTCAACTATCGCATTATACAGATTAAAAATTTTATAATAAAAATAAGTGTTCAATAAATAAATTATTATTATTAATATTAGTGTAAAACATTTCCAGTAATTGAATATATATATATATATATATGTGTGTGTGTGTGTGTGTGTGTGTGTGTGTTTATTCCATTAAAATATTTCTTATACCTTCGGCAAAAACATTTCTCTTATAGGGGAGAGAACCAAATTTGGACCACTTCGCTTATTTGTAGGTGTAATTCGCCTAATTTTTGGAATATCTGCAAATTATCACTACACGGGGTAAATCTAGTCATCTACTAACTAAATAAATTCTTAGATCAATTTCTTTTTGAAAATCCTAAATTTTATTTTACTTTGAAAAATTTGTCAAAAGTGGTCCAAATTCAGCAACTGGTCACCTTAAGTTGGACCCCAGTCTCCTAAATTGGACTAACCAATATCAGGTTGTTTTAATGACTAGGGAATACAACTAATTTTATTAAAAAACAAACTCTGCGATTAAAGAAATAATCAAACGAAACAATAGCAATGAAATATAATGAAAACAAATATCCGAAAGTAAGAAAAATAATAATAATAAAGGACTTTACGTTGTAATATCGATACAAAACAAATAGGTGTTGCTATCCAACGTACAATTTATACACAAGTTTAACATAAAACTCTACGTTTCGGTTTATTCTTTAAAACCTTCATCAGGAGAAAAATTTTCTAAAATATAAATCGACAACAAACTCTTTACATGCTACATTTTGAAATCAATTCAAAATTCAAAACATTCTAACGGAAACCTCTTACTCCCAAATAAAGAGTTCAGTGGCGCCATCTTTTAATCAAAGATGTAAACGAAGAAAGACTAGCTGAAAAAATGGAATTTTCATTGAGTTTTCAAAATTGAAAGCCATATTGCTGGTATGTGAAAGGAAACATTATCATTACACACTTCATGGTTTCTTAGACGAATTTCTAAAGATTCACGAATAACAGCATTGCGCGGAATAACTTGTTTGGAAATAACTTTAGCATGGTCAAAGTCTATAAATGAAATGAGTCCTTTATGGTAGCTTCTTGAGAGTGCAGTAGAAAGTTTACGAAACTTCAAATCGTTTTTATGTTCTTGCAATCTTTCCCTTTAAATTTTCTGATGGGACCACCTCGTCCTATATTGGTATGACTAAACGTCGATTTTTCGAAAGATTGCAAGAACATAAAAACGATTTGAAGTTTCGTAAACTTTCTACTGCACTCTCAAGAAGCTACCATAAAGGACTCATTTCATTTATAGACTTTGATCATGCTAAAGTTATTTCCAAACAAGTTATTCCGCGCAATGCTGTTATTCGTGAATCTTTAGAAATTCGTCTAAGAAACCATGAAGTGTGTAATGATAATGTTTCCTTTCACATACCAGCAATATGGCTTTCAATTTTGAAAACTCAATGAAAATTCCATTTTTTCAGCTAGTCTTTCTTCGTTTACATCTTTGATTAAAAGATGGCGCCACTGAACTCTTTATTTGGGAGTAAGAGGTTTCCGTTAGAATGTTTTGAATTTTGAATTGATTTCAAAATGTAGCATGTAAAGAGTTTGTTGTCGATTTATATTTTAGAAAATTTTTCTCCTGATGAAGGTTTTAAAGAATAAACCGAAACGTAGAGTTTTATGTTAAACTTGTGTATAAATTGTACGTTGGATAGCAACACCTATTTGTTTTGTATAGTAAGAAAAATGTTTTAAATCAAAATAATTTCAAGATATAAATCAAAGTTGTAAGTAATTAAGAATAGAAATTATGGAACTAATTTCCAGAAACTTGGATATCATATAAGGAGTGATGCAAATCTTACATGTCAATATCTTTTATTCATGTTTTATTCCAGTGTACATAACATGGAACCGTATTTGGCAATCTCAACAGTGAAACATTTCTGCTATTTTATTTTCTTACAAATTAGGTAAAACCAATTATCACTGTCTAGATTTTTCTTTTTAGATTCTGAATTATTAGAGATTTTTTTAAACAGAATTTTCTTAACATTATGTATGTACCTCCCCTTCCATCATTTTGTTTTCCAGTTGCATTTACCCTATTTTTTAAAACTTAATGTTATAATTGCTTTTGTGTTGTAAGAGCTTCCTTTTTGTCGTTTTTTTTTTTCATTTCAAGGTTACTCTATATGGCGAAGATGTTAACACAACTGTTTTTTCGCTCACTCTGTACTCTGATTTAACTGAATTTAAAAAAGGATATAACGTTCATAATGATTTTTTTGGCTTTTTGGGGGGATTTGTAGCTGCAGCTTTTTTGCATGTCAATTTATTCAAAATTTATTTTCTCCTTTTCCTTTCCTATATATTTAACAGGTTTTGTTGTCATGTGTGTTTTCCTTCCAGATAGTTTGTCTGTGTTGTTTTCAACCTTTTCAACGTTATATTTAAAAAGTATTTAAAAATATGATCTATTGAAAAAAAAGCGCTCCGATTAATCAAACGCAAAACATATATTCAAACAATGTTGAATTCATGTGTAGTCCACCCCGGAACCTTGAAATAACTACTACTCCCCGAAGGTTTGAGGTTTTATGCGTTTTAATGGCAAAAAAGTGAAATTCCACCCTCCAGAACAATAAAAAGTCTGACACCCGCATTACGGAACCGCAAATATCCTACAGAATGGAAAGGCTAGGATTCAACTCTGTAAATCGAATGTGCCGTAGGAATAAATAATTCAAAGAAAATAAATGCAAATACATACAAGATAAAAGAAATTGCAAACAAAATTTATTACATAAACATGTAAAAATACTTTTATATTTATAAAGGCTTAAACTGTATAGAGAAATTGATCCAGATATACAAAAAAAAAAAAAAAAAAAAAAAAAAAAAAAAAAAAAAAAAAATCAAAAACATCTATGGACATAGTAATCCATAAAAAAATAGTATACAACGCGTACCGGTCCTCGAAATTCATTACTTACTTTTCAAATTTATGATCTATATCTGGTTCAATTTAAGCAACTTAAATTGGCTCAATTAAGGCAACTCTGCCATTTTTTACAAAATATAATCTCAAGACTAAGAACAAAAATGAAATCAAACTAATCCTCATGAAAAATATGCGCAATAAACAGATGAATTTAGATATGTATATGATAACATAACAATTTACCTTAGTTTTAGAGTATTCACTTACGTTTAGTAGGAAAAAATTAGATCAAAACAGCTAACTATAGGTTTTTTAAAATTGTCTAAAAACAGAACATGGTAGGCGAGTGCTTCTTCTAATCATAAATTACGCCATTCTGATGAGTGGGATTTCAGCGGTAGACGGTCTTTCTGTAATTTTTGGCAGGATGGCAACGGTCCATTTAACCACTTCACCGGCGACGGGTAGAGGGAAACAGGGCTTGTACCCCCCCCCCCCCCGACCTTTCTCGGGGCAGCAGTTGAGTTGGTTAAAGCGGCGGTCCAAATATGGCTACTCTCCCCTATATACACATACGCACTTCGATATATTTTCATTTTTTGTTAAACAGAAAAGTTTTTCATTAAAAAAATGTTTCCGATTGAACAAAATATAGAAATAATCAATACTTCTTTCAAAAATATCCATTGTCATTGTTACGTGCAAGGTAATTTAAGTTTTTAGTATATCCTGTATCACGCTTATAAAAGAAGCATATTTTAAAAATATATTTATAAAGTAGAAAAAAAATATTAAAAATAAAAACACGTCTTTCAAATTGAAAATGTGTATAATTGGTTTGAAATACTGGAAAACAAAGAATTTTTCAGATCAAAATGGTTTTGCTTTTGTAATTATTTTCAAATATTTCTTAGAATTAATAATTAAATAAAAAGGTTTTTTTTACAGGCAAGTGAATAATTCACTTTAAAAATGCACTACTAAAAAAAATTCGAATTTCGCAAAAATGTTAATATATAGCGTTAATTCAGATTATATGAACTACCGTGTTAATTGCCCTATATACTTTTTTTCAGGTATGCGATGCATGGCGGAGCTAAAACCATTCTAATAATATCAATTATTATATAAAGCATAGTAGACGAAGTTACTGCGATTAATGTCTCCAAATAAAAATTATATTGATCAAAGAAAGATAAGTTTGGAATTTGTTGTACACTCTAATAGTCTAAGAGCCGAGAGCACAAAAACCTATGTTATCAGACACAAGAAAAAAAAAACGTTTATTTTATGGAAGAGTAGAAGTAGGGGTATCTAATTATCCATGTCTGCAGGAAGTGAAGTGGCGCATAAGCCAAAAATTAATACCACCAGTGGTTAACTCGTAGGTTTATCAATGTGTTTGTCCTACAAACAAAGGTAGGACAACATGCAGGATAGTTGTAGTAGAAACGCAATGTTAAACTTACGAATCAACCACTTGTGGTATTAATTTTCCGCTTATGCATCACTTCACTTCTAGCAGACATGGATCTTTAGATTTCCCTCCTTCTACTCTCCCATAAAGTAAAAGTTTTTTCTTGTGGTTGATAACATTTTTGATGATTTATGTGCTGTCGGCTCTTGGATTATAACGATATAGAGACAAGAATAAGTTAAAATATAGATTTTTCCTCAAACATTTAGTGAATACTATCAAAACAGATGTCAAGTTATGGGTTACCGCAAGCTGCACCCATATGCTTTGTTATTTAAAGAGATAGTGTTTGAGACATCTTTTCCATATTAAAAAAGATACTTTCCACATCTTGCATCCGATATATACTAAGGTGGATCGAAAAATCGAAATGTTGATAATCGAATCGGCACGAGATGCAAAAGTTGCCTTTTATGTAAACTAGTTTACATGTGTTTTTTAGAAACCATTTAAATCTTCCGGTGCCCCAAATGCCCCTAAAATAGATAAAAAATGATTTTTGTTATAAAAATGTACATTTTTTTAAAATTGCTTTTCGCTCGCGGTGCGGAAGTTATCTTTCATGCATATTAATTTACATATTTTTTTATTGAAATCCATTCATATCTTCCGTTGCCCCAAGCGCCCTAAATGTAGTTAAAAATTGAAATTTTTATGAAACTTATATATATTTTTTTGTTTTTTTATTTTTTATTAAATTACTTTTGGCGCGGGGTGTGAAAGTGCATACTAGCATGCATGCAAAAATTTTCAACTTCGATAAATTACTTGCGGTGTCCCAAGACACTTAAATACTTACAAAAAGTCGATTTTTATGCAACTTTTGTACTAAGAAATATATGTAAAAATAAGAGTTAAAGAATCATTTGTATAGCGTAAAAAGTACTATCTATAAAAGATGAAAAATTGTTTATCATTTATTATTAAATATGTAAAATTATTTTTTATACTACATAGACAAGACCTCACAAAAGTGCACGTGATGAAAGGCACAAAGTTATACACAAAAACCACTAAGGAGGAGCAATTATATTCTTCTAAAGGAACTTTATTCGCAGTATATTGCACAAGTTTCAGTTGCAACAGGAGAAGCTAAAGCCATAAAAGTAACAATAATATCTGTTTAATCAAATAACATTCAATTATATGGGCTTACAGTAATTGGATCCGACGGAACTGTGATGGATGTGTAACTCAAACGTAAATGTATGGTGCACAAAGGATGAGTTATTTGCCTGATAGAACTGAACTTAATAGACTCTTACATTAGTCATCAGTTTGCTTCATACAAATGAATTGCCTTTACGACATTTACTAAATTCTTTGCATGGTACAACAATTGATTCTACAGACTTTTGTTGGCCAATTAATACAGCAATCAAAACTTGCGATGAGCTACCTGTAGTTTATTTTTCTTCAGTAAGTGTGGAGAATATGCCAGATAACATAGATAGAATGGTTCTCAGCAATAATCAGCATAACAATTTTGCATAGAAATTCGCCTAGCGAATGTGGTTCTGACCTATCCTTAAATAAATTTTTTAAAAAAACTGGTCCAGTTCTTCACTCAATATGGCTGACAACTGAAGGTAGAATTTTAAGGTGTTATGTGGCAACAGAAAATCCATTTCAGAATCCGATTATTCTTTCAACATACCTTATGGAGGTATGTGCCCCTGTATGATTCCATATTAAAATAAAGCCATTCATAACAAAAGGAGCGCGGTATTTTTGAAAACTTACCCATACAAATTTGTAGAATCTAAGAAAAATAGCAGACGTTGTTGTTCAACGATATTGTTTATTTTGTCATCGTGAATTTTTTTGTATTGTCAATGCTCTCTCTCAGATAACAGAGAGCATATCACGTCTTCAGCTGTACGAAAGCTAATTTGTGTAGAAATGAAAATAAAGTGACACAAGGAATAAATATTTTTTAAGTACAAATACACGCTTCAAAACAAAGGGTTATAACGGAGTTTTTAACTGGCAACGAGTTATAAGTTAGACGTTTTTGTATCACCTCTTTTGATGAATGACAAATAAATTGAGCACATAGTAAAACCAGTAAAAACGGAGGAATGGTCAAAATATCCATGCCATACTTACGTTGTTGAAAGATGGATTAGCATACTGTCTGAGGCATCAGAAAATCTAAATGGACATGAAATTGGACAAGATTGCATAATGTGTAGAATAGCCTCAAGAAGTCATATTAAAGATTTTAACACAAAAAATTACTACAAACTTCAGAAAAATGTAAATTTTCTAAATACAAGATGTAAATATTTTTCTACGTAAGTTCAATTTTTGTAATTTGTATGTTTTTGTGATTTTTTTTAAATTTATACTTCTTGTATTATTATAAAATTATTATTATTTATAATTTTATTCTTTATTAACAAAACACTTTGCCAGATTTGGAAACAATTTTCGTAAATTAAAAATTTTTAATACATTTTCTTAAAAATTGCAATCTTTAACTATACTTGGGACACCCGAAGGTACGAATGGAATTCGATAAAGAATTATGTAAATTGCACAATTTTGTTGTACATACAATACACGACTTTCTCCCCAGACGCTAAATGGAATTTAAAATAAACAAAAAATTCATAAATAAAATAAAAAAAATAATAAATGTTCATAAAAGTTTAATTTTTTAGCTATTTTCAGGGCGCTTGGGACACCGAAAGGTATGAATGGATTTTAATTGAAATAAAGTGTAAAGCTATGTATATAAAATACAACTTTCACAGTCTGCGCTAAAACTAATAAAAAATATCTATATAAAAAAATATTATAAATTTTCCTAAAAATTTCTATTTTAAACCATTTTGGAACCACTTGGGGCATCGGAATATATGAATGAATTTCAATAAAAGAATCGGTGTAAACAGGAATACATAAAAAAAAAAAGTTTCATATACTTTTCGATCCACCATAGTATGTATGTCTCCAATATAATTCGGGATAACACGTCCCATTTGTAATTATTAAATAACTTTTATACGTAAGAATGTTTCTTTAAATCTTCAGGATTGTGGATAAATATATATATATATATATATATATATTGTTTTGGTTGATTATGGCACTTACAGGGGATATTTCGATAACAATCAGGTGGCGGTGTTAGGAGTAATAAATTGTCTTTTTAAACAATTCATTTCTTTAATTTCAGATATTAGTTGCTTCAAAATGTTGGAATTCCCTTAGATTTTGAATTGAAATTTTGTATGTGTTTTGCTTTTATAGGTGTGCTAAAAACAATTATTCAAACATTCCGAACGTGCCCTGTCTTTATATCAGAATAAATTCAGGGGCACTAAAGGGAAAGCTAAATGCAAAATTAAAATCTAAAATTCCTTAAGTGTATCATTCTCGCAGCAAAATTCGAAAGGATTAACAATGAGGAATCATATTAGAGATATAATCCCCATGCTTATTCCTTTATTTAAGTAATATTCCTGTAATTTTGGCAATTTTTCATCTACCACAGCTTTTTGGTACAAACCCTTAATTTAAATTACACATAAATTATAAAAATGTTTCGAACTCATTCATTATGAAACCTTTTAACGCATTAATTTGAGAAGTTATTTTTTTTCCCGAATTAGAGTTTGTGTATCGAAAATAAGAAGGTGGAGGGATAAACCATATTAATTTAGATATTAAAAGTTTAGAATTCGTTAGAATTAACCGATTTGATTCAAATTGTGAATATCGGATCATTGAGGAAATGCATTTCCAAAATTAGGTTTTTGAGTTTGTGCATCGAATATGAGAAGGATGGGGGAGGCATATTTCTTAATTTAGATTAACAACTAATTTATGTTAGCCATCGCACATACAGAAGATTTTCCATTTACAAAGTTTAACTTGTAATTTCTAGTTTAATTATGTGTACTAGTGGGATTTTTTTTTAAACATTAGTAATGTCGTTAAAGGTTTTTGAATAGGTGTAATTTAATTATAACAATCCTCTACAAAATCAGTTTCATGTGCCTTAATCGTGTCTTTTATTGATTTTTCGATACAGCTGTGTCACGGACAGCTCACGGTAGCTGTGAGACGATATCTGCCACAGTAGTTAAAAAAAAAATCTAAATTTGATATAAATAGAATATTAAGTCAAATAGAAATCTAGTTTTTTAATTAAACATGCCATTTTAGGAATGGGGCATATATCCCAATGAATTGGGTGTCTAACCATGAGGGCTGGTATAAATGACAAAAATCATTGATTAAGTTTTTTTGATAAAAATCCTATTTTAGCTGGTATTTACATTACAGTAGTATATTTTGTTTTGTTCTATATAAAATTTGGAATAGATGAGCTACATGCGCACTGCAAAAATCAATACTGCAAATGTGTAAAATTATGGGGGCGGGCTTAAGAGAACAACCATACCAGACGAATAGAACCCGGTTAAGACGCTCACGGTTAATACGCGATCCCGCTTAATGCGCGGATTTTTTCCGCTCCCTTGAACATCGCCCATAAGACTAATGAAAAAACATCCCGTTTAAGACGCGAACGGTTATTACGCGATCCCGCCTAAAACGCGATAGATTTTCGGTCCTGTGTGGCAAAAAATCACGTTTAAGACGCGAATTCCTCCTCTTTTCTCCATTGTTTCCAATTTAGCGGATTTTTTCATTCAGATAAAAAACTCTATTTCTGCATACTAATATTTACTTTATTTAATAACAGATTAATTAAAGCGAACATTACTAATCGAAAATAGTGGTAGATATTGGAATTAAAAAACCCCTATATATTAGCAACACTGCAATTCTTCTTTGATCTCGTGTCCTAACATTCTTTGTCTCTCGCTTCGTATATTTTTACTTGTGGTAGAGATAGATACATAGAGGAATTCACGATACTCAGATGCGTCAGAAAATTATTATGATTAAGGTTGATTATACCTGTTGTTAGTGAGTTTTTAAATGTACTTTATATCATAACTATGTTTTATAATGTATGTTATAGAAAAAAGAAAAAGAAACTCGCAAAAATTAAACAAATGCGACTGCGGTTATTTAATTCATCTTTAATGATTTCTTTACTTTTGCTATGCTAACAATATTTCTTACACAAAAATTAATAAGGATAGTTTTTTCTTACATAAAAAGAAGGACAGATTATATTGGTACTCATTATTACAAGTAATAAATATGATTTTAACAACAGGATTGTGCTTCAAAATTTAATATTTTTATTCATTTTGTTTAAAAAAAAAAAATTAGACTAGCAGAAAAATTATTTTTGCTATTTTATCTTTGGTTGCCACGTATTAACGACAATTGTTTAATCCATATTTATTTTCAGTTATTTTCTCAGTCGGTCCTATAAAAAGATACAATGAGTAAAGTTGTATAGAATTAAATTTAAATCTAATTATACATATAAGGAACAATTTTCGACCATAAATATATAAATGAAAGTTCTAAAGTTCATTTAGACGATTATATGTGTAAATAAACCCAGTTCCTGCAACATTATCCAAATCACGTTTAATACGCGATCCCGTTTAATACGCGAATTTATTCCACTCCCTTGAAACGCGTCTTAACCGGGCTCGACTGTATTACATAATGTTAACATATATTTATTGGAATTTTATTTGAACATTTAGGTTTATATATTTTTCTAGTCTAATTCAAATAATCAGATTTTTTTAAAAGTCCAGGGGATAGTTAATCTCTTCAAGGTCCTTGGGATAGTAAAATAATGCCTGAAAAACACTAAATAAAATAATGCCTGAAAAACACTAAATAAAATAATGCCTGAAAAACACTAAATTCCTGTCACTTAATAACCCTGTTAGAGTTATATTCTACTTTTTACAACTTTTTTTATAGAGATTTCCTTTAATATCAGGATACAAAATATCATATCCTTATCATTTGAAGCCAGTGTGAAATATTTTTCTTCTTAGTGATTCGATCATAACTACTATACATCTGTTGCTTTCACAAACAATTTTATGAATCAATATAGATTTCACATATCGATTGAAACACTAAAACACCAATATTTATCAATAGTCACTTTATATTTTTAAAATAAATTTTTAAGTTTTGATTAAACTGTTATAAACAATTTTCAGTGTGAAAATTAATTAATTTCTTTTATTTATTTATAATTTTAAGACGAAAATAATTCCATTGACATATTTCATAATAACTTCAATGTAAGCATAAATGAATGACCGTATTTAAAGATATACATATTTTCCAAACTATTGAACATATAAAAATAAGTGATCTAAGAAAATGAGGAAAAACATTCTAAGGTTTATTTATTTACTTATTTATTGGTTCGTTTGAAAATGTCTGATATGTGAACATTTCGTAGCACAAAAAATTCCTGATCTGTAATCAAGGACGTTCCACAATTTTTTGCAGTTTTGCACTGTAAATGCTTCTTAATGTAAAACTGTTGTGTTTGTTATGTTCTTGGAGTTTTTCCATCAATGGTGGTTCACAAACAAGATCTTTTAAGCAACCTCAAAAAAAGGGGGTGACTGTGTGTGTAGAAATGGGGTATTCCAACATTAAGCGACGGCGCAAAAGATTTGGAATATCATTCTTTATTTTCATACATCACTTACTATATATGTGTAATAATTTTGAAAACTAAAATTTTTACTATCAGGTTATTAATTTATGCTAATTCTGCATTTTGTTTTATTAAATAAGCTTATATTGCGATCTATAAAATTAAATATTTTCGCAAAAATCACGGTTTGTTGCGTTTAACATTAAACGACATCATTTTTTACTTAATTGCGTAAAGCTACTTTAAAATAGGGCATAATATTTCTCTTAAAACGTTTTATCTTATAAAATGAAAATAAAAACCAATCCTGTTTGCTTTGCAATTATGTTTACGTGCTCCGAAATTGTCTAAAACACGAAAGCATCTTTTAGTCATGAATCCTTGATTAAGATTTTTGTAGAATAATATGCAATTTAGGTACTTCAGAGAATAAGATTAAAGTGAATAGCTTTTTTCCCTTTAAATAACTGTTGAAAGAGATTTATGTTAATAATAATACTTAAGTGGCTGGGGTTAATGGGATTAAAATGTTTTGAAATAACGAAAATAGATCAAATTTTAACCTGTATTAGGAATCTTGTAATTACTTTATACCATAGCTTTTTGGGATTTATTTATTTATGTTTTGTTGAAGTTAAAATTATATCTATTTGTTAAATTATATATATATATATATATATATATATATATATATATATATTGTGCAACAATCTTAGTCTTTCAACAGTGATTTTACTACGATTTTCATGTCAATATTTTCCGTATTTTGAAGTCGATATCTATTTTTTATAATGCGTATAATTTTGTGTCTTAATTATGTTGCAAACACACACACGAAAACAAAATAATTTTGAAATTTTAATAAACAATTTAATATCGAATGAAAAAATAGTGTTTTTTTTCATAACTTGAAAAAAAATTGTTTTTAATTAGATATAGCTTATTGATAAGTTAATTGCATTTTAAAATTTTCTGTACAGGTAACAGTGTTTCGTCTGCATGATATTTATTACAACTTCAATTCGGAAAGTATTTATTTATCGGCAGTATTTATGTTCTTATTTTTAGTAATATTGTAAAGTTTCTTTGAAATTTATAATGGATTAAATGTAAAGATTGAAATATAAGTATTATATCTTTAGTTAAACTTTCATAAACTACAATAAAGAAACTCCGGACGCAAGTGCATTCTTTTAAATTACCGTATTTACTGGTGCATAATCCACATCTATTCCAAGAGCGGTGCGCATTAAACATGGAATAATTTTGAAAATCATGATATCAGACCATTCATTATATCAAAATCTTGCTGAATACAGCAATCGGTTATTATGATTGTGCGAATATGGGAATTGTAAATAAAATAAGTCCAGGAATTCCACTTTTACGTGTTACTGTTTACAGTTAACAATACAATGTAGATAATCACTTCCTATACAGACTACTTCCTAAAAGCCTGATTATAAGCAAAGATTTTCTGTTCAACTAGTCAACACTTAAAAAAATACACCGTACATCTTTATTACATTAGAATTACACAAATAAAAAATCAGTAAAATAAAACTATGCACACATAAAAAGTATCTCTTATGTAGTTCACAATTAATCAAAGCTGTCCCAACGTTATCAGGCATTATCACTAACGTAGAGATTAAATTAGGCATATATAGCATGGCGCGGAATGGTGCGATTTTTTCAGAGCGACATATCTTTTAAGGTAGTCGTGCTGTTTTTTTAAATCACCATACTATTTTTTAGTTGTATCATGCTATTTTTTTTTAATTCACTAACGATTTTCTGAGAACACCGCGTGGATATTTCAAGGGTCAGTACTGATTCTGTTCTAAAACGTCCTAAAATTTAAGCCATTCATATCCGAAAAAATATCATTAGTAATCTAACCAGACATAAATATAAATCCCGCTTATTCTTATCATTATTAAATTAACATTATTAACCGTTTCTTTTACTTCTTATTCTCTGCTCCATACCGAATCAGACAATAAAAATTTAACAGCTACGTTTTAATGCGTGTTTCAAGGTCACGTTCTGAAGGGCACCAACATCGATATGGGTGCGCACAGATAAACTGATTTCCAAATACAGGCATTACTGCGTTCTGACGTAAGATGGCACAGAATCTCTCGTAGATCATTCACTTCGATGAATGAACAAGATATCGATAATTACAGAGAATTAGTGCTTAGCAATCTTTTTTGACAATAAAAGACATTCTTGAACAAGTTACTGTATCACTTGATTTCTGTCAAACAATTTAATAAGATAATTTAGTGTTGCGACGGCTTCTTGAGTTGTTCCAAGAAATCTGATTTTGTTCCAGAAACAACACCTCAAGTGGGCCGATATGTACTTTTTCAAAGCGAATCCTTTCTAAAACGCATTATTAAATATGATGAAACTTGGATATATGCTTTTCGTACAGAAAAAGCTCAACAAACATGTGAATGGCTTGTGAAAGTTGGAGCAAATCAGAAATGACCACGTCCAAATCACTCACAAAAATAAATGAAATGTTCACAGTTTTCTTTCATTGTAGTGGTGTTGTGCATTATGAATTCCTACCAACTAGCCAGACAGTCAAATAAAATTATTATTTAAGCATTTTGCACCGTTTGCTTAAAGGAATTTGTCGAAAGCGGCCTGAAATGTCGAGAAAACTCGAAAACAGCGATAAACGGTTTTGTGTCACCATATTGAGTCTTCTCAATTATTATTCGTGAGCTTTAATCCTATCTTTTAACAAATACAGCTTCATAAGCTGCGTATTTATATCATATCGTACCGTCTGACTTTTGTTTCCACGGTTAAAATTGAATCTTCATTTTGGATCCAGTAATCCGTTAAAAGAAAATATTCTACGAAATCTGGAGGGGTTTCAGGGAAATGACTTTAATCTTCTCAGCGCTTAACTTCAACTTATTCTCGCACCAAGCTGTAGGTTTCACTGTGATAGAAACACTAATTAAATAATTATAACTCTACAGATAAAATGCAGTTTTAAATCATTGAGAAATGCTTACAATTCTCAAGGATGAGAATCATATACGTAGTAAAGTTTTATATATCATGCTAAAAAAATAATCTTTTTGAATATATTTTTTTTTTTAATTACGTAGAAAACAACATTAGTTGTTTGTTCTTTTCTGGTCAATCAGGAGGTTAAGGCATGTATTGAAGATTGGAAAACGTTGCAGAAGTGAATTGCAGTCGGAGGATATTATCTTGAAGGTGATGCAATAAATTTGTATCTTTTGTTTTATTCCACCATACTGGAAGCTTTTTGATCACAGTAATATAAATATATTTGAATATATGGCACATTTTCAAAATCTGCCTATGTTTTCGAAATACAAAATCATATTTTAGAAATAATCAGAAAGATTTAACCTTTTGTAAATAATTACATTACCTCATAAACATTAATATACAACAATCAACAGAGAAAAAAATTACTAATTTAACATTTCAAAACTGAATTTTAATTTTTAATTAACTTGGTAATGAGATAAGTGATCACGATAATGACATCTACGGAAATGACAAATTAAGTAAAATACTTTTATTTTTCCCCAGGAATAATTGGCAGACATTTTATCTTCTGGCCCATACAATGAATTTCTATTTCTTATACAATAAAAGTAGATTAATGAATAAAAGTTCATTTAATTATCAATAAGAAGTGGGTAGGGTAATGACGTAAAAAAAATATTCACCAAAACATTCGAAATCTTTGCTTGTTTTATTGAAACTATAAAACTATTTAGTCTATTCACCTGAACCTGATAACAAGTTGACTTTTAAGGAGTTTTTTTGCCTTGATAAAAAGGCGTGTGCTGCCCTCTTAAAATTCTAGATGAACTTTTTGTCAGAAGCATGGCAATGACATTCTTTCTTGGGACACGGTTTAAAATAATTATTAAGAATTATAGATAAGTTTAATTAATGAAAATAAATATTTTATTTAACTAGTAGCATCTTAATAAATAAAAATGTATGAAAAAATATATAACCATCTGTTTAAAATAGATCTCATTCAAATCTTTACCTAATAAATTGCTTGTTGGGACAACCTACGGTAATGACATTTTGACTATAAAGTAATATATTTCTTATTTTGCATTTTTTAAAATAAATAATACTATAGCTGTAAATTATCATTAAAAAACATGATAGTTAAAATACGATAATTACAATTGAGATATTTAACTATTTTTTATGTACAAATGTGAAAAGTCAGTAAAACACGATACTTTTTTGAAAATCAACTATATATACATTTTTTCATATATTCATGATAAAATTTTAAAAGTAAAGAATATAAATTAAATGGATATGTGTATATACAAAAATTCTGAACTTCTTTTTGAAGATTTAATTTTTTTCAGCTTATTTTATTCAATTTACTTTATCTCTCTGTGTATGTTATGCATATAAGAAAAAACATGATTCATGTATTAAGCAATATTTTCTACTACTTTATTAAAAATAAATTTTTTTGGCAAGATTTTAATGTATTAAATCGATAAAATAAAAGTCGATACCGAAGAAAAAGCTATTTTATATTTCAAAGAATTTTTTTTTTTCAATTTCATTGGAGAAATTTAATTTATTTTTTCTATAACACACATCGACACAACTTTGTTTTTTTTTTCATTCAATAAAAAAGGGACATTCTACTACAAAAAATACTAATTAAATTTAACATAATGATTAAAAAAATCTTTACAAGATAATGAGATCTTTTAAATTATTAGTAAAAACACAAACGTGGTTTTTTATTAATATATTTATAATATTTGTAATAGTAATAATTTAAAAAAGATATTTTCTCATTGGATTTACCTTATTATTAATTGAATTCAATGTAAGAATAAAAATCACGGTATGTATATTAATATTTCCACCCTTTTGATACATATATATATATATATATATACAGTGAAGCACCGTTTATACGTTTTTCAAGTGTCCAAGAAATGAAAACGTATAAATGAAAAAAACGTGTAAACGGAAATCACAAAAGTACAAACATTTCCGTAATTACCAACAATAAAAAATCACAGATAAATTAATATACATGAAATGCAAGAGGTATATAATACCAAACTTCTTATTCCGGATATAATTTACAACTTAATGAATTCATATTCATTCACCATGTACAAAATATTTTGTTATTTTAGGTTGTACGGAATTTTTTGAATGCACAGAAAAAAGTTCATTGTTCAGAGTTAAAAGTGTCATCTTAAGATTATCATTCTAATCACTGCTAATGAGGTATTCTTGCATGGTGTTAAAACCTGCCAAAGCTTGTTGAAAACTTGGCAGTGGCTTTTCGGTGCAGTTATCCTCTTCTTCACTGCTAATTTCCTCATTTGCAATCATTTCATCGATTGTTAGAAGAGAACATGTTGCAAGTTCCGAATCACATTGCACAAAATCTTCAAATGTAGTAACATCACTTAAATTTAACCGGTTTTCTGGTGGAGCAAAATGATCAGGTTCGGTGTTTTCAATAGGATTGGCATCCACTGGTATTAAAAATCCGCTTTTTTCTCATTTGCACTCATTTCATCGATTTTTAGACGAGAACATGTTGCAAGTTCCGAAACACATTGCACAAAATCTTCAAATGTATTAACATCACTTAAATTTGACCAGTTTTCTGATGAAGAAAAATGATGAGGTTTGGTGTTTTCAATAGGATTGACATCCACTGGTGTTAAAAATCCGCCAAGGGCGAAGCAGTTTTTTATCATTTTGGGTAAAACATTTTGCCAAGCCATCATTATGAAATTCATAGCTTGTAAGGTGTTAATATTCACATTTTCGAAGCCATCGTGGGTCAATTGGCGATAGCAGTTTTCATCAAAGTTTTCGATAATGTTGTTTTAGGGATTTTATGACTCATAAATCCAGTGGCTGCAATTTTAACGAATCGGTAAAGAAGGACATTGTCATCCATGATGTTTTATTGGCCTGATACATTTTTGGTAATATTTTCACATTTTTGAAGCAGCGGGGCTTTTTTGATTTGTCAATAATCAAAGGAGGCAATTTTTCGGATCCATCTGCATTGGCACACAATAGTACTGTTAATCGCACTTTACTCTTTTTTCCACCATGGCACGTATCCGATTTGATTACAAGAGTTTTAGGTGGCAGAAGATTGTAAAACAAAAACGGTTTCAACTGTTTTGAAAATGTCTTTTTGTTCATATCCTTTTATCAGATCTGGCATTTGGTTTGAATCCAATCATCCACTGTTTCGCAATCAACATCTCCAGACTCTCCACTAATAGCTTTGCTTGTTATATCATGTCTTAATTTAAACTTGTGAAGCCATCCTGAAGAAAATGATGCATCGCATTCCACATTCAGCATCTTCGAAGTTTCTCGCTCTTTCTCCATAAGCACAGGACCGCTGACGGGAATTTTTGCACTACGACACTGATTAAACCACTGTAAAAGCAATTTTTCAACATCAGCGAATTTTCCGCTTTGGATTCGAACTGGAAGCATTGCATTTACTTTGATGATGGCTTCCCTCGATCATCTTAAGCTTATAAATTAGCGTGTTTAAAGTTGAAACCGGGAAACCTAATTTGTTGGCATTTGTTGGCTTTTTATTCGTTTTCATCCACTTTTTTAAAAATGCACATTTTTTCCTTCAACGACAGAGATTTTCTATTACGCGATGTCATTTTGAACAACTAATTAACGATACAAATCCAGACACTGAAGCTGCCAGGAAAAAAAAAAAACAAACTTGTCCTGCTTGGTCTGGGGATGCACAACAACAACCCTTATATATAGAAAGTGGGATGTTCCCATTCCTTAGGGGTACGGCTTTTGTTCAACTGGGCAGGTGTTAGTCAACATCACGTGCCTTTTGTAAGACTGAACAATCGGGAGTTGGGAATATGAGGTTAAAATGACATTTTCTCTCTTCTTGACTTGTTGAAAAAACGTATAAATGAAATTTGCGATTTAAGGAAAAACACATAAATGAAAGTATTTAACATTAATATCCATTGGATTTTGTCGGGACCATTAAAACAAAACGTGTAAATGATAAAAACGTATAAATGAGAAACGTATAAGCGGAGCTCCACTGTATATATATAATTATATATATATATATATACTCTGATGGCCATAAATTCTATCGAAACAACCTTTCAAAATACTTAAGAAATGGGGTTTGTGATTTTCTTTTTTAGAATAGTTAATGTCATATGGTTCCTCTTCTATTATCTTTTCGTGTTATAATTAGATAATTTATGAAGGATTTTTGAAAGTTTCCGAAAAACAAGCATTTATAAATACACAATATAAATAAATGGAAAAGTTAAAATAAATCACATTTACAAAAAAATATGCAGGCTACGCACATTAGAAAAATAAATTACTGTTGCTGTTTTTTTTTTTTTTTTTTTTTTTTTTTTTTTTTTTTTAACATGGCTACAGATGAGACACATAGTTGCTTTTTGTTAACAGTTTGCTTCGTTCCACAGTCGCATATGTAATGATTTGGAATAAGCTCTTATGTTTCTGACGTATAAGTAATCACCATGTATGCCACCAATGGACGTTTTAATTAAAAGCCCTTTAATCAGAATGTTTTAAACAATTTTGTGAAGTAAGTAGCATATATTCTGCTTTATGCTGGTATGGATGCACACCATAAACATTAGCTTGCATTGTTAAAACAAAATTTCTGCATGACAAAAACTAACATATGAATCTTTGAATTTCATGCATTATCAGCGTTATCTGGTACTAAACACAAAGGTTTCAATTTTTATGACTAAAACGTAGAAACTTCATAAAATTAGGGGTATCAAAACTAAGTAAGTTTTGTTAATAGAAGAATAATTCTTTATTATTTTAATTTTTAGAACATGGAGAAATTATTTTAATTAAAACTTATTGACATTGTATTAATTTTTTTGTTTCGTAACTACTTAAAATATAATTATTTTGACTTAAATATATTTTTATATTATGAACAATATTTAACATATTTTGTAATGAGAACAATACCTCTAAAATTAACGGTATTAGCTACTTTATTAATATTATTAGTTTTAAATTAGCTATTGGTAAACGATAAGAATTGACACCCTATATAAAAATAAAACAGATTCTTAAAAACATGATCTATAGAAAAATGAAATTTGAACCTCGACTCCATTGCAATCATATTAATCAACGTATATCTAAAGCTAATCCTTCAAAAAAGTGAAAATATTATTTCTAACAGTATTATTTCTATTAGTATTATTTCAAATATAATTTGTAAAATTGTTTATAGAAAATCCGTCCAAACAAATTATTTTTGCTTTTTTCAAATTAATTACAATTTTCTTAAAATGAAGTGCCAGCATAAATAATACGATAGTATTGTCATTTTTTAGTGAAATAAACCCACAGAAATAAAAATGTTTTCCAGCTCTCATTTTCTAAAAACACAGTAATGACCAAAGTAACAGAAAAAGTAAAATAAAAACACATTCCTAAAGAAGATTTCCGATCGTCTGAATACAAAGAAAGTCCTTCCGGCCAGTGCCGGGAGGAAGAGGTAGCTTTCAAAGACCTTACTTTAAAAAAGCCAACTTATATTATTCAAACACACGAAACTCAATTTAGTGGAAACCGAATATAGGAGATTCAATACTAATTTTTATCAATACTAAATCATTATGAATGAGAATTTCACGAAACTAGTCAGCTTTATCCAAGCTGCTTTTATTTAAAGTAACTTATATTTGGCTGAGATGTTGATGTATACTATCCACATGCTTTCTCACATGGAAATAGGCGAATACGTGTGTTATCGCGTGACAAATACAAGATCGTTTCAAAATGTTAGCCATACTAGAAATTCAAAGAGCAATAATTCAACCATTTTTTAAGATATAAACAAAAGAACAAATTTTCAGAAACAAAATCTACTCCGGAATCTTTGGATCAAGGCCAAACACATAAACAAATCTTTTTCATTTTCCAATTTTTTAATACCTCATTTTAAATTTTAAATTTATTTTTTTTAAATGGCAACCCTTTTGAAACAAGATGGCGAATGAAGCTGGCCAATGAACTCGGTCGAGACATTGGTATGTACTATGTACACACCAACGTACATCCAAATCGGTTCATAAATACGCCTGTGACAAATATCAGGACGTTTCAAAATGTCAGCCACGCTACAAATTCAAAATGCTATAACTCAGCCATTTTTTGAGATATAGACGAAACAAAAACTGCTCCCGAATCTTTGTATCAAGGTCAAATACATAAAAAAAATATTTTTTTCAATTTTCAATTTTTTGGTACCACATTTCAAATTTAAATTTTTCTTAAAAATTTAAATGGCTGCCATTTTTAAACAAGATGGCGGATGAAGCTGGCCAACGAATTCGGTCGAGACATTGGTATGTACTATGTACAAACGAAGTTACATCCAAATCGGTTCATAAATATGCCTTTTATCGCGTGACAAATTTCAGGACGTTTCAAAATGTCAGCCACGCTAGAAATTCAAAATGCTATAACTCAGCCATTTTTCAAGATATAGACGAAACAAAAACTGCTCCGGAATCTTTGTATAATGGTCCAATACATAAGAAAAAAATATTTTTCTATTTTCAATTCTTTGGTACCACATTTCAAATTAAAAATTTTTAAGAAAATTTTAAATGGCCGCCATTTTGAAACAAAATGGCGGATGAAGCTGGCCAACGAACTCGGTCGAGACATTGGCATGCACTATGTACATACCGAATTACATCCAAATCGGTTCAGAAATTCGAGAGTTACAGTATGACAAAGGTCAGATACATATATATATATAAATATATGGATATATATATATATATATATATATATATATATATATATACATATATATATATATATATATATATATATATATATATATATATATATATATATATATATATATATATATATATATATAATGCTTTCAAAAAATTTTTTAAAAACAAATAACCCAGTGCATCAGGCGCAACGCAGCTTCTTATATGCACTAAGTTAATATAGCTCTAATAAAAGTGAATGATTATGAAAATTATTATGAAAAGAGGGTGCAAAACAACAATAAAAATCCATGAAAATTTATAACGAAAAAACAACAAACAAACCACTCCCTGCTCTTCAGAAAGTGGGAGGAGTGAAAAAAGCATGTATCAAAAACAGAAATTGGATCCTCACGGGTTTCGCAAGATATGGCCAACCCACATACTCCAAAAGTATAACAATAGATTTAAACTTTCAAAAACACAACATAACAAAGCTATTTTATAAAAAAATTTTTAACGAATCAAAACTGCTTTAAAAACAAATATAACCAACCAATTCAAAATCCAAGAAAACCGATTTAGCTTATAAAACGTAAATAAAAATTAATAAATTTTTTTTTAATATGACTAAATCATTAAGCAATTAGAAGTATTGAACATGTGAGAAGGCCATATCCCCACCTTTACCCATGAAGACCTGAAAAAAACTTGCTACCTTTGAAAAAATCACTACGCTCCACTTCTTTCCATCAGCAGGAGTTGCAAGCAAGGCCATAATCCAAGTTAGACCAGCGTCCTAAAGACTTGTCTTTCCATTATCCTCATAATCATTAATTTTCTTTCCAAGTCACCGCAGTTTCTACTTGAAGCACATCAACATGCAGACGTTCTTAAAGACTTTAATCCACACCCTTCATATATTCAAGCAGCTACCTTGGCATCCATTACGGTGTTTGGCCGCTTAGCTGTTGCCACTTTAGAAAACTCTTCTCAAGTTGATTTACATAATGAAAAATAAACTGGTATGGAAATAAATTATTATAAAAAAGATTAGCAGTAAATTTAAAAATCTGTGAACTCAAAAATTCTCTATTACTACAAATTCTATAAAATCTATTAATTTGTCCCACAATAATGTTATTAAAAACCTTCTTACTTAAATTTGAATACCAGTGTGGCATCGATTGAGTATTAAAATAAAAAAAATCCCGTTTATCAAAAAGCTTAATTAGTATATTGCTATCTTTAATTAAAATGTCTAAATCCAAAAAATTAACATGTAAATTATCAACAGAAGCCTTATTTAATTTTAAACATGGGGTATAGATATCGTTAATCGATACCAAAAGTTTGTCATCGAATATTATTAAATCATCGATATACCTTAAAACTGAATAACTCTTATTACTGTTTAAAACATAATTAAATTCATAATAAAAAAGAAACAGATTTGCAGCAGAACTCGAAAAATTAGTTCCCATACCGATACCACATACCTGGTAGAAAAATGAGCTATTGAATGTAATGAAATTATTAAGAAAACAGAAATTACATAAACTCAAGAAAAAATCTCTTTTAATTCCAAGCTCCTCCTCAATACAGAACATATCAAAAATATTTTTTAGTGTATCATAAAGTAAATCTATAGGTATATTAGAAAAAGGTTTTCAAAATCATAGGTATACAAATTTGTGGGCGTTATGGGCGTTTTTTTTATTTTATTTAAAACCTCATTACTATTGTCTATACACCAAAAATAGCTAGTATTTCTATATTTAAACTTCAAAAAACCATAAATGCGCTTCAAAAACTCCTGTAACTTAACATTTAAACTTTTACCTATACCTCTTGAATTACAACATATAAATCTGAATTTAATAGGTGTCTTGTGAAATTTTGGGGTCATAAACAGAAATGGAAAAGTATGATGATTATTAATAGCAAAATTATATGAATACATCTTTCTAGCCTTCTTGGTGCATGCATTAAATTTGTTTACAACAACCTTGTGACTTAATTTACATTCTTTATATAATTTACTATTATTTAACTCATTTTTAACTTTGTCAATATAAAAAAGCTTTCATATAATTGCATAATTTGAAGCCGCTTTGTCCACAGGTACTATTACAAAATTGTTATGTAAAAATTGAATATAATTTAAATCTTCTTTATTGAGACTATGATAAACATAATCCTTACTGTTCAAATAATTATTAACAAAAAACTCAAATTCCTTTAATATATACCACTCCCATTCAAAAAAAGCTTCATAGGGGGTGTTAAATCTGTAACATAATTGCATAATGAATTTTTTCAAATCCCTTTCAAAAATCTGAATAGCCGTTTTCTTGCTAATTGTTTTATTTAATCTAAACTTAGTACCTAATCCCATCATAAAATGTAAATTTTTGTTCTGTATAATATCTAAATTTCCAGTAATAACATGTTTATGGAAATCATCAATAAAATCTAAAAAATCTGTGTCACATTTACATGTTTCAGGAATTTCATCAGAAAAAGCAAGAGATCTATAATTGAACAATTTTTTACAAAGAGGAATGTTATATTTATAAGCAACAGCTATATCAATATCTCTAAGAGGGAAAAAAGTGTCATAATATCTGAAAAAATCTCTAATTTTAAAATTGTCGAAAGACTTCTGTTGAAAATTCAAGGTAAAGAAAACCGTGTCAGTTTTGGAATCCAAAAAATTCTTTAATCTAAAATTAATAAAGTCACAAAGCAGGTCCCTAAAATGCAAATTAGAAAATTTATAAATTTTACTAGCTTTCCTAATTTTGTTTAAAATTTTAAGCTTAAGTGTGAATACCGCTTTTTTTACATTTTTAATACTGAAATTTACTACAAAATCATTTTCAACATTACAGATCCAATCCTCTGGCACTAAACAATTTAATTTATTGAATAACATATGTGATCCTCTGGTATCTCTTTTAATTTTCAAATTACTAAACAAATTTAAAAAACTATAAACATTATCAATACTTTTTATATTGTAAGAATTTAATACTGTATTTAGGCCATAAGGATATAAAGTCCTGTGTTTCAAAATGAAGTCATTTTCTATTTTCAAACGTTCATTCTGAGGATCCAATTTCTGTTTTTGATACCTGCTTTTTTCACTCCTCCCACTTTCTGAAGAGCAGGGAGTGGTTTGTTTGTTGTTTATTTCGTTATAAATTTTCATGGATTTTTATTGTTGTTTTGCACCCTCTTTTCATAATAATTTTCATAATCATTCACTTTTATTAGAGCTATATATATATATATATAGATATCAACTTTTGAACGGAGGGTGGTTTCGGGGTCTGGGGGTCATGATCGATGAAAATATGCCAAAATTTTTTGAAATCGCTTTCCTCCGAACGGCTGCAATAGGTAGCTTTTTGTAATGAAAGCTACTTAAAACAAAATTATGAAACTCCGTGAGTATACATAATTTCTCTTTTACACATTGAAATTCAGAGAAACTGCCATCTACGAGCAATGCTGCCCTAGAACTCTGAATGCGAACATATAAGACATACATGCTCTACGAAAATATAACTACCATAATTTCCGGTGTATATCCCGCAGATCAAACAATTTAGTTTGGTCCCAGAAATTTTATTCAGTATTTGAAGAACAATATTTACCGTGATCTAAAAAGTTACATTTTATTTTAAAACGTTTCTGGGTCGAAACACAATTGTTTGATCCACGGGCTATATACCGGAAATTACGGTAGATCGAAATTAAAAGTCACATTCTTATCTCATCCTCGCATATGCTTTATTGAAGAACACCTTTTGGCATTATCTTACCTACTAATTCAAATTATTTTACGCAACACTATACATGTATATAAATAACTGCAACTTTCACGTTATAAAATTGTGAATGTATTTTTGTTCTTACTGAGAGAAGGCATTTACATAATAAAAATCAACAATAATGATAGTTTGATGGAGAAAAACTATCATGTTATGTACGGTTGCTTTGAACTGTTACAATTGCAGATTACAGAGAGATAAACAAGCAGAAAGATGTTTTTATGAAAACTCATGAATCACATGAATGTTTAATGGTTCTTTCTCTATTCGACGAACGTCATGGTTTAAAGTACTCATGTTATTGAAAAACAAATTTTAAAGCAATAACTGTTATTTGTACTGTTATGTTACATAATATCCACCTCTACTTTGAACACAAAAGACAACCTTGATAGGTCTTATAATTGGAACGGTTTTATTTACAGAAAATTAACAGACGTTCAACATCATTTTAGAAATGAACGACGAAAATATCAATAAGTTAATAGAGATTTGTTTATTAAAGTATTTTCTGTTAGAAAACTTTTTTTTTTTAACATAAATTATTAGAAAAAGCATATTTTTGGTTATTATTATTTATAATAATGAAATATTAATAAATAAATGTTATTTGATTAATTAATACATCTGGTATAAGAAATATATCTTATTTACTTTATCATCACTCAAAATGTTCAGTAGTAACACTAATATATCTGAAATTTTAAAGAAGAGAAAAGTTATATTGTCTAGGTTTCTCAGCTTGCTGACGTTATATATGTTAGTAGTTAAAAATTAAATAGTTTTAAAGGGACATATATTGAACATAGGTGTTTAGTCTACATAAATCACACAAATATTTCTTTTTAAATTCACACCCTTGAAATGACATAACAGTTTAAAAACATTCTTTAACATTAACTTATTTAATTTTAGAGAATTTAATGAAAAAAAATACTATGTATTAAATTTTATGAAATATCCTTATAAAACACTTAATAAATGATAAGTTTACAAATTATTATTATTATTATTATTATTATTATTATTATTATTATTAATTATTATTTGATTGATAAAAGTGTTCAAAACGAGATATTTCATGATAGTTAGAAAATAGTAATATAAAATATATTTTAATATTATGTAAAAGTGAATGTGCATATCTCATGCTATCTTTTAAATATGTGAGTTTATATATATTGTATATGTGACACAATTATATAGAATATCATACCTGAATGCCGATATGTCCAATTCTGATAAAAAAAAAAAAATGCATCTGCCTAAGAAACGAAAGAAAAAATCGTTAAAAGGTGATAGCATGAAATTATTTTAATTCAAAATTTTTTATATATATATGTCATGGCACTAAATATCGTATTCCTCCACAGTGTAATACACATTCCATCATTAAACAATTCACATATGATTTAGATTTCTTCATTTACAAAATAGCTATCAACTATAATAAACCTACTGAATATTTTGTAGATTGGAAGCATAATGTCATCTTTCTTTAGAAACAACAATTACTAAAACTGCATATTGCCAAAAAATCATTCTCTCTCTCTACCCTTATACCACGTATACAAGAACTTCAAAATAATTTCATCATTATATATGTAGATATGGCTGCTACCAACTATGCTATCACCTGCAAATATTACTATCATCACCTTCTAACTGAAGCAGTTACTTCTAATAATATTTTCAAACTTCATCATTTTACGCTAGAAGAAAATGATAACCATATATATTAAGCTATCATAAATTGCTAGGCAAAAAAAAATCAACCTAAATTAACCTTATATAATCATGATTCCAATGTTTCACAAAAATCTCCTTAAATTCCGCAATGTCACTGTAGGATGTAATACATGTAACACTTGTGTTAATGCATTATTTTTAAATATTCTTACACAAATTTATGAGTTATCAGTTTTAAAAAAAGACAGCACTCATTGTACTAAAAAAAAGTTTTCAATTGGTGGATAAAATAAAGCCTTAACAAGCGTCAAAAATATTATTACTTTATATTTCAAAGACCTATTTAATAATAACATTCTAAAAGACTAACAATCTATTATTAACGGATTATTTATAGAATATTTCCCTTTATTAAATTTACCTGATAATATTTATACTGACTATTTCAAATCTTTGACTAGTTTTCTACTCTTTAACAATTTTATCTTCCAAGACAATGCTTTTTTTATTCAGATACAGGGCATGATTAAGGCGCTGCTTCATCAAGCATATTACTAGATTTATATCTTCATTATTATGAAATAAAATTTATTAACAATAATATATTGCTCTACAGATACATAGATGACATAATTATTCTTTCTGTCAAATATAATAATTCTATATCTCTTCCTGAAAAGTACCCTTCTAAACTAGAACTTAGCACTACTTATTCAAATAACTCTAGTGTCAATTTTATGGATGTTAAAGTTAATATTGTACATAATAACATCCTATCATTCAATATTTTTACAAACCCAATGATTTTTCATTTGATGTAATGTATTTTACTAACACCAATTCCTGCTTAGATATTTCAGTTTATAGAAATATTTTACTTAATCATAGTCTTCGTATCAAACGTTTACGTTTTGAAATTGTATTGACGTTTATTGTATTGAAGTATCAAGTATTGACGTTTATTGAATATGACCCCCAATTCTTACAGCTTAATACTTTTAAATTAAAGCAATTACTATTGTTTTATAATTATCCCGTCTCTTTTATATCTGCATGGATCAAATGTCAATATTCATTTTTCCTACTTTTTACCAGAATAGGTATATAATAGGTACAAATAAATAAATAAATATGTATCTATATATAAAAAATCGAAAACACTATTTTGGAATGTGGGAAGTGGATTGCTGAAAAAATTATAAATACTTACACAAAAAAATATTTAAAAGCATATGTGTATGTTTTACATAGATTATACAATCTTATATAAAAAAAATAAATAAATAAAAATTAAAATACCATTATGGAGGGTAGTGCTAGGGAATGCTAAAAAAAGTTTAAAACCTAATATGTATATATGTGCGTGAGCAGGTATATGTATATGTATATTTGCTTATATATTGTATGGATAGATATGAAAAAAAACAGTAGTATGAAGCATTTCATACCATAAAGTTTTCATATATTGGCACATAATTCAATGCTATATTTTACTATCTCAAAATAATCTTCATTTTTTTAAAAAGTTATTCATATACTTATTTTTTTATTTAATAATATTTGCTTTTAAATGGTTAATTTAATCAATGCCCTTTTATTTTGTTTTATTTTTTTTTTTATATTTACTCATTTCTTATTAAGTTTATTCCTATTTTTTTTCATTCGACTTTATATAATTCTACTTTAAATAAGTCACTTCTTAATTTGTTCAATTGGTTTCACTTATTTTTTTTTATTCTACTTTAAATAAATACTAATTTAAGTCATTTCGTGATTTCTCCAATTTATTTAACTTTTTTGTTGGTATAGATGACAGCACCAAACATTTTTGTTAAAAATCTAGTTTCAATGTAGTTTTCTTTTTCCCACCAGATGGCAGCAATGGTTTCGTTCTCAGTAACTAATTACTGCCCACATGACTTAATAGTCTTAAATCTGATTCTTAAGTTTTGGATTAATGTCTATAATTCAGGTATTGTGCTCTAATTATTTTTCGATTTTTAATATCTTGTGTGAGGGCTACTTTTCTTTAGATCTCTTGGTTTTTTATCATTTATTTTGTTGTATGATGCGCTATTAGCAGCTAAATTTTGTCATTTTAGGCTTAACTCTGACAAAATTGGATTAAATAACGCATCTTCACTATGAATTAAACCTACAAGCTCCTCTGACAATTCTGTAGGTTATTCATAGTTTCTTATTTTACATGCTGGTCTCCTGTGTTCATATCTTGCTCATCTTTAGACTTCATTTGTTTATAATTTGTTCATATAAATGTGATTTTATCTTTATTATATATATATAGATAGATATAGATATATATATATAATATATATATATATATATATACTAATAAACGTAAAGTATAATAATCACCAATAAAAAACAATTTACATTCATGTGAAATGCGCCAAAATGCTGCAGTAAAACACATAAATTCAATATAAACCAGCAAATGGTTATATTTAGCCTTAACTGACGCATCCCCCACCTCCCACTTCCACAGAACAAGAAGTATATAACTGTTTGTAAAAAAATAAAATTCCAACAAAAACTAGGATAAAACAGGCTGCGGCCTCCTCGGACTTGGGTTATATTTCAAAAGCAGCCGTACATTCAAAAATGTTTGTAAAATATGTATTAGTGGCACTGGGTTTCGGCCAGAACAGTGAGAAGCAAAATAAAATGTTAAACATAATAAAAGATCCTAAAAATATGTTCATTGAATAAAACCACACGTAACCAACTCAACCACGTTGCCACAACCAAAAGCGTAAAACACAAATCAAACTAAACAAGGCAGAATCAAACTTCCAAACAACCAATCCAAATGCATTCCAGGTATGTTGCCAATCGACACAGCACATCATCATAAAACCGTCCTTGAGCAGGCTTTAGGAATTATAAGTCATTCACTGACGTCGCAAAGCAAACTATTAATAATGAAGAATATCTGCAAAATCTGAATATGTTTTTTATAAAATTTAATTTTAAATAAATAAATAAGTATATATATATATATATATATATATATATATATATATATATATATATATCAATTCACGCTACACCAGAAAAATAAATATATTAAAATGTTTATTTCATATAAACCTGAAATTTTATCAATATTTGAAAATTATGGAAATATGTTTGGCATCATGCAAAATAACATCAGGGGCTGATGTTGTGGGAAAATGACACCTGTTGCTATATCTGCAAACTCGTTTTGAAAACGAGGATCTATTATTTCTTTCGCTAAACGACGATCATTTTGATCTATGATATTGTATATTATCAGAAACTATAATAAAACTATTCTATGAAACTTGTGGCATTACATATTTATAATAGTTTTATGCAGGAATATAATTTCTGCTTTGGAAAATATTCAAATTTCTGAGATTCAAGATTTTGCTTTAAGAACCTGTAATTGTTTTCTTATAATCGCTTTTTTTGTTAATGTGTATAATACAGTTATCTATAATCCGTTTTGAAAAATTCAAAATTTTGCAAATCTAGAAAACATTATCAATTACATCATTAAAAATAAATTTTATCTGTCTGTTTATCCACTGCATATTTACAGGCATATATAATCAAAATACATGTAGCATTTAGACAGAAAATCATATTTATATATCCGAAAATTTAAAATAAAGAGATTAATATTATAACAAAAAGCTGAAGATATAAGAATTTTGCCATATATAAAATATGAAAATATCTAGTATATATATTAATTAAAATATAATTTTATAAAGGCCATCTAACAGCATTGATAACATAATTTAATTTTTACTACTGACTTTTATTTTGTCCTACTTTTCTAAAAACTTGTATGAAAAAAAAGAAAAAAGAAAAGCTTTGCCCGTATTAAAGGACATAAGAATAATTTCACGTTACATTTCGACTAACAAATATGGAGTTTAGATATCTTGAACGATATTAATTTTCAGTTATTTTTGGCACTAAAAAAAGAAAAATGTTTTTTGTTGTACCGACACTGACAATAATTATTTCGACGTGCGTGTCCTTATATTTTAAGCGTAAAGACACTTTTTCTTTAGCAATGCCGTTTCGCTTAATATACAAATGTATAATATTTCTGCAATAGTAATTTTCATTGTAAATAGTTAAAATATAAAGCACATATTCGAAGAAATTGTTTCAGATGAATCGAAACATCAAACACAAAAAAGTGTCTTACAGCTATAGATGTGTCCATAACAGCAAGGACAAATACGTGCAATGCATTTTAATGTATGAAAAACCTAATGCGATAATTGTTTTATGTATCTAAAATAATTAAGCATTCTGTGATTATTACCTTATTTCTATTAGTTTATGTCGGATTATCATAAATGTTAATAAATACATAAAATTTAAGAACATGGTTAATATTGAATTTGATAATTAACTTTTGTATTTAACGTATTTAATTCATACAAATACTTATACTGTTATCATGTTATATATATATATATATATATTAGTCTTCGATACCAATATAAATGTTTAGTTTATTTTTAAATGATGTCATGTACGTCAAATTGTTAGAAATAAACATAATTATTTTGGTATCATTAAGACATTTTAATAATATCTAAACGTTGATTCCACTTAATCTGTTAAAATTGTAATAAATAGCAATTGAACAGACTGTAAATATAATGGTAATTTTAAAACTCCGTTTTCCGTGTTTAATACTATTTTTTTTTTTTAAATAACAGTGTGTGCTTCCCGTCCCGTATTAGCAAACAATAGCTAGAAAGATATTTTGTTTCAATACTATTATACATCAATATATTAAATTATGATTATCATTGAAAACGTATAAGTAAATATAAGTAATTTCCTATTCATTTTTCATACAGGTTTATGAATGTTTATATTGGACCTTTCTGTAACGATGACTGTGAAAAAATACCACCGCATTATGCAAGTTTGGCATGAGCTCTCTTGCCAAAAAAAAGGTCAAATATTTATTTATATAGTATATGAAACAATTACTTAAATACAAATTTATATTTAACTACTAAAACAAATATGAAAAAAATATTTTTACATATTAATTGTTCTATACAACAATACATAATTTTAAGAAGGAACAATATTTAACCTAAAAATGAGTGATGGAGCCCGGCAATAATAGGCAACAGAAAAGAGATTTGGCTTAATTTCAAGAGTTTGTTTTGATAATAACTTCGTTTGAAATACAAGAACATTATTTACTATAGTTAATATTACATTCATTAAATCATCATTTCAGATTTATTATTCATGACAATTAAATTAGTCGAAATCGATACCAATTAATCGTGAGTGATATAGTTTAATAATAATCTATTTTCCTAACTCTACATAAAAATTAATAATTCTATGTTTTGAAAAATATCGGAATTATTAATGGTGCAGTTTTTTTTTTTATTATATGTAATTGCACAATACACGTCAAAATATAAGCTTGTTCTATCTGATTAAAATATCGTTGATAACAAGTAATATTTTCAAAATAAATTTTTAATTACGCATTCCTTTCTTATCGAATAAAACAGAGAATTAGTGATAATTACTTAACACGTTTATTAAGTATTAATATATATGCGAACCACAGTGGATGAATTTTTACTCTGTTTGCATAACTGTTTGAAAAACTACACTTTGGCATACACTTTTACCAAAATTGGCATACACTTTAACTGAACGTTTAAGATAAATCTGCCAGAAGAATTATTTTTTCAATTGTGCTATGATAGAATATAAAAAATAGTCGCCAGCCCTAGACCATGATCAAAGACTTAACGTTAAGTGTGGAAGTTAAAAAAGTATGAATAACTATTACAATTTTCGAATGACAGAATACTGAATACATTGGGCTAATGTGAAATGGATATTCTTTTGGTGTTAATTTATATGGATATCGGTAGGAACGTTCTGTAGCAGATTCTGTGTTAAAAGTGGGGACACATGCAAACAGCTCATATTCAAAATATTAGAATAATTACTTTTCTTACAAATTGAAAATATCGTTTGCTAATTTAATGTCTTTTAATGCAAATATGCAAACGATATTTTCATTAAAAACTCATTGTTGATTAAACATATTTATTATCTTAAAATTGTTATCACTTTTGAAAAGATTAATTGAAAAAAATTATTTTGTAAAGTCAAAATAGTAGAATACTTATTCAAGTGGTTCAAATTATTAGAATATTTCAGGTTAATTCTCCTTTAATTATCACTAATTCATAACTGGCGGCATCATTGGTTAAATTCAGACGATTGTATTTAAAATCAGTATTCTTTTTGCAGTTTGTTTGCTTTTTCGTCTTAAAATAGGTCGGGTGAGGGATATTCCTGAATCTATTAAACTTCGTAGGGCTGATTTTTATCGGTACGGTAACAAATGTTATATAGCGAATTATTTACATTTCGCAATCAAGTGTTAGTAAAATAATTACACAATATTAAAAAGATGGAAAATTTCAAAATAAGCGCCGAAATGGTTGCCGAAAACCAAAATCATCTGCTAGAGATGACAGGAAATTAAAGCGTGTAGTAAACTGAAGCGTAAAAAAAACCGTTTTAAAAGTGTGCGATTTTTGCACCGAAAATGGAAAGAAGGAGTTGAAGATTCTACATCGCCAACATTAAGACGTCTCCATAAATTTAAGTTTGAATCTCGTGTACCGAAAACAAAACCTCTCATGACTGCAAAACAAAGACGTATAAGATTGAATTGGTGGTAATCAAGACGTTTATGGAGCGAAGAAGATTGAAGAAAATTTGTTTTGTATTTCATATGGTAATCAATGTATTCGAGTTCGAAGAATGAAGCAAGAAACATTTGATAAAGAATGCCTTAAACATTCCGTAAAATTTTCTGCTAGTGTCAAGGTTTGGGGTTGCATGAGTGCAGAAGGACCTGGAAAGTTATGCATCGTCTACGAATAGGTTAACTCTCAGATACTATGTCAATTAATTTTGGAATATTACGTGAGTCCATCATAAGAATATTTATTTGAAGATGATTTCTTTTTCATTAAGATTTAGTGTCACCGCATACCTCAGTGTCAACTAAGAATTGGTTCCGCCAACGCAACATTTAGGTACTTTCTTGGACACCAAACTCACTAGACCTTAATCCCATCGAAAACTTATTGTGTATAATAAAGAAAAAAATTCCATGAAAATCATCCTTCAAATAAAACTGAGTTAGTGGCACATATAAAGTCTATTTAGGCTAATATTGATAGAAATGTTTGTAAACACCTTGTATTTAGTACGCAAGATTGATTGTACGCTGTTATGAAAGCTAAAAGAGATGCTACAAAATATTAACTACCATTTACTTCATATTCATAAGGTAATATTGTTGCATAAAATAAAATATGCTAATATTTTGAATCAATCTAAATCTTATTCTAATATTTTGATGTGTTTCAGAAAGCTGTATACCCAATTTATTGTACTGTATTTCATATTTTGTAAATGTTAAAATCTTATATAAACATTCCAGATTTAGTTTATAAGAAATTTAATTGCATTTAATAGTATCAAAAATAAATAAATGAAAAATATTTTTTTCTTATTACTTTATCTCAATTATTCTAATATTTTGGATATGAGATGTAAGGCATTATAAATTATCTCAAGCCAAAGTGACTAAAAGAAAATTTTCCAAAATCAAATAAGTAATACATTTATTATTGTTCAGAATATATAGAATCTTAATATCAGCCGTTAATTATTAAGGTTTAGTATATATGCGCATCCCAATGGGCTAATTTTTGTTCTGTTTGTATTTCTTTTTGAAAACTACTCTTTGGCATACACTTTTACCAAAATACGTTTAATAGAAATCGGGAAGAAAATTTCTTTTTTAATTGCGATACGATTGAATATAAAAATTGTCGCCGGTGTAGACCATAATCAAATTCTTAATGTCGAGAGTAAAAATTAAACAAATATGAAAAAGTATTTCTATTTTAGATTGCAATAACACTGAATACATTTGGCCAATGTGAAATGGATATTCTGATTAAAATGTTTATACAAGAATATGTCCATTTGAAATTATGTGTACACTGTAAAAAAAGACAGATGTCTCTTAATATACAAAAATGAAGTACAGTAGAACCTCGATTATCCGAAATGATTGGGACCGACCATCTTTCGGAAAATCGAAATTGTCGGATAATCGACGGTGCTTCAATTTTAAGATTAAGGAGAAATATATGCAATAGTTCTCATTATGGTAACAAATGCTTAATAAAAATAAAGCAATAGCAAAACAGAAACAAGAATAAATTACCTAAATTTTAATTCAGAAATTAAGAACCTTTTACATATATATCACAAGTGTTTGAAAAAAAATGTTTTGTTTGTCGCAGTTTCGATTGCCTTTGCTTTGAAGGTGTATCATGGCGTTTTTTTAATATTATTAGTTCACCAGTTTTACAATCAGCTTCAGAATTGTTAATTTATTCGTTTTCTTTCTGGTACTCCAGCCATGCCAAACCTTTTGTAAAACATCCAAAACCATGAGAATTGCATATTTGTTCATTTTCTTCATTTCACTCCGCAGCTTGCGGGAGCTCGAGTTAAATTCAAAGAAACTAGGGATCTATATGTACTCGTAGTTCGGAAAGGATCGCTTGCGCACAAGGAATGTGATAGTAAAAAATAAATAAATAAATAAATAAATAAAAAAGCTTTCAAAATGGATTTTACACACGAGAAATGAAATAGTAACAAAAAAAAATGCTTCAAAAATGAATTTCGGTTAACCGAGAGTTTCGGTTAAAAGAGTTTCGGATAAAAGAGATTCTACTGTATAATCAAGGACGGAAATATATAACAACCTCTTACAAGTGGCCGAAGATTCCGGAAAGTGTTCCTTTACCTTTAAAAACTCCAGAACGCTATTTATTTAAAAATTTAAAGAAGAATTTATAAAAATAAATTTTTATTAGCTGCTCGTCATTTTTTGAAACGTTTCTGAGTAGCTTTTATGGAGCAATAATGAATTTTCGCAAATCGGAATATCACTATTTTGGATGCTATTAATTCTCAGGTTAACCCATATTGCACCACATCGATTAAATATTTTTGAAATTTTTTAAAACTTCGATTATATCATTAATATGGTGTAATTAAGTAGATACTAACAAATTTTTGAAAAAGAGTTTTTAATTTTTTAAGTAACTAGCTGTCCTATAAACAGGACATATTAGTAGGACACATAGTAAGGACATATAAACTGCAAATATAAACTAATTTTATGAGCAAATATTTTATTTTACTTTAAAAATACTGTTTATGTTGTGCAAAAATACTTATGATTTCTCCAATAAAAAGATAATAATAATGGTAAAATTCTAGATTATAAGATCCCAATTTTTAAAGGATTTTTTGAATAGATTTTTTTCAATTAAATTTTAATTGATTACTTGTTTTTTTTTTGTTGTTGTTTATATGTTATACTTTTATGTATTTTAAAGACGTCATAACAAAATTCATCCAGAAAATCCTTACCAATTTTATTTTAAAAAAATGTTTTATTAGTTGTCCTATATATAGGACAGCGGTCCAATATGGGTTAATATTTTGATATACAGTAAACATGTTTAACAGACAAACATACAAAATTAACAGCTTTAACATTAATATGAAAATTAATATGATCTTGTCAAAATTAATAGTATACAAAGTTATGCCGCTGACAATATTTACTTGAGAATGGGTAAAATCCGAAAAATCGATTTTTCTGATAGAATAAACTGATTAATGCAGTCTGAAAGCTACTAGGAAATGTTTCCGAAAATTACGGGCAGCTAATAAAAATTTCTTTTTATAAATTCTTCGTAAAATTTCGAAAACAAATTGTTTTCTGAGATTGTTAACGATAAAGGAACACTTTTCAGAATCTTTGGTTAGTCAGAGAACGTTATTATATATTTGAGTTCGTGAATATTGTACACTAGCTGTTACCCGTGACGTCGTTCACGTAACATAAAGAGAAGAAGAAATGAATTAATTAAGCAAAGCATTTCCCTTCCGATAATTAAAAACATACATAATAAACCAATTCTTTATCACATTTTATAGTAGACAATCTATTTATGTATTACGCTATCGTACGTGGCACAGAAATCTTTAGTTATTTATTAATTGTTTAACAGTGACGCCCAAATGAAACGCATCCCATTGGTTATTGAACGCATTGGCTATTGAACATTGCTTATTGATTGGTTATTATTGGTTATTTAATGCATCCCCATACCTATAAGGGGGTTACCATAGGGGGGACCCTGTTCTGTCTCCGAAAGTGACGCCAACTTAGCGATAGCATTAATATTTCGCCGAATTCACATAGACTTCCATTGTAAACCAATAGGGATTACTTGCTTAGAGAAAATCAACACATTGAGATATTTTAATGCAACAAAAAGTAATATTAGCTAAGGGGATTATATTAATTATATTTAACCCTTTTTAACGCAGCTTAAGGCGAAATCAGGGCTGTCACTGGAGACTACTTTTATACTAGATTAATATTAACACAATTATAACACAATTAACTACTTTTATAGTTTCGCACCACTATTTTAAGAAAATCAATTTTGCAGTGTATTTTTCATGTAGATGTTGTTAATGTCTATATGGAATTTTTTGTACTTAAAAAGTGGTCCGAGTTGAATTAAAACATAGTCGCCAGTGGAAAAATTGAACCCCCGAGGAAATCTCGGACTGCACAAATTTTGCTACTTTTACGTTTCCCGAGGAAATCTCGTTTTGCGCAGCGAGAGGGTTAGGGTAGTCCAAGTAAGTTAAATTGTGAATAAAAGTAACATTATACAATGCTTAACATGCTTTCCCGAACATAAATTTTAAGGAAACCAAACTGGTCTCCACGGTTGGGTTGTATAAGATATTTCTTTATTATAAGTTCATTGACATAACTTAGGTTTATACGCTGAACCAAGATGTCTGTTTATATCATGAAGTTATAATAAAATGGCACAGATATCATACACGCAGCGGGGTACGTAATTGTTGCCAAAATTGCTTATTTTGCTTGACATGGTAACACCGAATATTGTTGTTTATTTATTAATAAATTGTTTATTTACTTGCGGTCAGCGTCTTCTTTTAACCTATGTTGTGGGGGGCTCTGCGGCTGAGTGGTCAAAGCATCAGTCAGCTAATCGCATGTGCGTAAGGGTTTGTGGGTTCGATTCCCGCTGGTTCCATTGCACACACACTTTGTGTGGAACTCCCAGGGTGTATTTCTCTTGTGTTGTAATATTTCCTTGTGCTATCTTGTCTCCGACTTATAAGCAGGTTTTATGTCAAGCACACAAGTCGTATGTTTGTTATTCAGTTAAAAAAAAAAAAAATCCTATGTTGCGGGGCTCTGTGGCTGAGTGGTCAAAGCACCAGTCAGCAAATCGCTTGTGCGTAAGAGTTTGTGGGTTCGATTCCCGCTGGTTCCATTGCACACACACTTTGAGTGGAACTCCCAGGGTGTATTTCTCTTGTGTTGTAATATAATATTTCCTTGTGCTATCTTGTCTCCGACTTATAAGCGGGCTCTCATGTCAAGCACACAAGTCGTATGTTTGTTATTCAATAAATAAATAAACCTACGTTTCGACAGTTCAGGTGATCCACATTCCCTCCTTGAAGCCAAATAAGTAACGTTATAATGGTGACGCAGTTGGGACTTTTCAGCTGTATCAGCATCTCTAAGATTAGCCTGACGATCGGCTTGTTCATGTCTACGCAATTCTGCTTGAGGAAAAGTTTCATTAATTTTTGATATTTTCAATGCTCTTGCATTACGTGAATTTCTCGATAAATTTTATTTCGCTTTGATGACATTCCTGTCTTTAAATTCTTATAACATTTTAAATTCAGTTAGACATTGTATTAAATGGCATATTTATAAGGCATATTTATCTGAGGCATATTTATCTCAATCTATCATACTTCACAAAAAACTATTATCCAAAAGGGATTAGATGCTGCATATTCTCGCGGCCGCCTTCTTGGATGTTTTGAGATTTCTTTGCGATTTTTTGTTGGCAATGTTTTACATTTTATTTCCGTCAAGCCTAACAGGAGCATAAAACACTGCTTGGCGACATTTACTACTTGGCGGAAAGGGAGTGTTCACGCCAAGAAAAGATCCAAGATGGCGCCCGCTGGAATATATAACATCTGTTCCTAAGAAAGAGCACTAAAAAGAGCTATTTTTCAAAATATCAACAAATATTTTGCCATTTTAAAGCTAAAAGAAATGTAGAATTAAAATTCAGCTGCCACACTACGATTTACAAACGTTTCTCCAATAAAAAAAAAAAAATATACTGAATGTTACTTTGATGGCGCAATCATATTAAAAATTTTTGTTCTTTGAACGAAAATGTAAATTTCTTTAAAAATAAAGTAACTTTTATTTAAATTTCCTGTAATGAATGCTTAAGAATTAACACTCACAAAAAATTGTTTTATTCAGGTAATTTAGTTAACTTTTGACTTTTTAAGAATGAAAATACATTTCCTGCTAATTATTACGTCATTTTCGACATTGCTAATTTTACTGTGCATATTATTAACATTTGCTCTTCAGAAGTTTTTTTTTTTTTTTTTTTTTTTTTTTTTTTTTTTTAAATTTTAAATAAAAAATTCTATCTTTATGTTAACCGCGCGTAGACGATAAACCGTATGCATTCATAACAATTTTCATTAAATAATAAGAATTATTGCCATAACACAATCTCATTTTATTTCAGCATCAAAGCATATCCGTTTTATTTTCCATATATGACGTCACATTTGCCTTCTTTCCGCACTTACTCAAAATCCATGCACCTTGTATAATTAAAAATACTTGAAAATTTCCATTTTAATCTCTCAATTGGAAATTAAATTATTATTCTGGATTTTTATTTTTTGGCAACGAAAAAAGGAAGATGGTTAAATTTTATCAGGAACATGTCAATTCATTGTGTATGAAAAATAATGAAAATTTGGATTATTAAGCAAATTATTTGAATAAAATAAATTAAACATAGCCTATGTTCATTTCCGTATTGTAATCCATCTATAACCAAAAATTCAAAAGCATTAATTCATCCGTTTAGACGCTGTCTTCATTCAAACTTTCGGACACACAATGACATTTATAATATTGTAAGGATTTACGTACATTAGAAACATGTGCCTATTTTTACAGTGTATTAGAAGCCAATCTTCTCCAGGCAAAGTAATTAAGAGAATATTTTCCAAAATTAAATAATCAATATGTTCATTATTGGTAAGTATATATTGTAAAAAGAAACTTGGACTTACGCTGTCAAATTTAACCATTAAAAACACTTACGATACTCATCAGCGCACACTAGAAATAAAGAGTATATTAAAAACAAATTAAAAATATACATTATATAACACATTAAATCTAGATAGAGCTGTAAACTGTCTATTGTCATAGATAGCCTACAGCTTTATCTAGATTAGCGTTTAAAGGCAGTATTAAGACAGTTCATTTTGATGATGTAAATATTATTTCTAGATATTCCAACCCTCTTAAAGCCCTTATACGAGAATCTATAGAAATTAGTCTGAGGAAAAGCGAAGTATGTAATGACAATATATCATTTCACGTTTCTACTGTTTGGTTAAATGTTTTAAAAGAAATACATTCGTAAAGGTATTTTCAGTTTTTCCTGGTTTTGATAATAGTGCTATGGCCTACCAACAGATGGCGCCATATCCGATGCAATATTGTTTTTGATGTTTAATGATCTGTTACAGATATGTTTTCAGTTTCATGTTGTGACAGTGACTGTGTTGTGCATAACTTTGCTCCGTAGTGGTCAAGAACCCTCCGCCCCCCTGATGATGGTTCATTAGAAAGAGCATGAAACGTTGGGTGTATTTTTAATGGGTTTTTAATATAATTTTTATTTATGTTATACGCTGATGAGCATCGAATGTGTTTTTCATCAAGAATATGTAGAATCTTAATGTCAGCCGTAGCATATGACTTTTGAAAGAAATCAAGATCATCGCCATTTTGATGATCGTCATGAATGTGATATTTTTGATAACTTCCAATGCCTTAGTGACGTCTCATTGACTGGGTATTTCATTAAATATCATTAACTAGAAATAAATTTGACAGCCATTATTGATATCTTACATTTTTAAGGGGAAGGTTTCTTAGAAAATTCGCTAGCAAAACACTTTCAAATTCAAGAATATAAGAAGGAACAAACAAAATCTGCATATTTTACATTCTAATACGAGGGCTTTTCGAAAAGTAAAGATACAATGCAGACGATAGGGGGAAGAAATTATAACGAGCGCGCTGGCGACAGAGATTATAACCTTGAAAATTTTCCGTCGCAGTCATTCGTTAATTATGTGGTGATCCTGCTTCATGTAACAAATGCTTAGAATAGCTGCGGCAATTAAAAATCCCACCAAATGTGAAGTTCGATCCGTCATACGTTTTCTTCACTGCAAAAGGGAAGCGTCCAGCGGAAATTCACAAAGAAATTGTTGCTGTCTATGGGAACATTATGAATCGATAAAATGTAACGAAATGGTGTGGTGCTTTATTTAGTGGTAGGACCAATGTTCTTGAAGAACCCCGAACATGTAGACCATCAGTGATCTCTGATTCCCTTCTTCAAAGAACGGTGGAAGTGATTCGAGCAAATAGGCGTCTCACAATGAAAGAGTTGCATAAAATTATACATGAAGTGTTTATGACAACTCTTTAGGAAGCTGTGACTGTTACTTTAGGATACCCTAAATTCTGTGCACGCTAGGTTCCGAAAATGTAAACGGAAGAAGTCAAAAAGAAGAGGATGGGCTACGCATTCTAGTTCCTCACGCGCTATGCAAAAGCGAGTGATGAAATTCAAATGGAAAGGTTTAAGCCATCCGTCATACAGTTCGGAACTTGCACCCAGTGACTTCCACTTATTCCTTTACCTGGTAGGACACCTTGCAGGGCAAAACTTCCACGACGATGATATCAAAATTGAAGTTGAAATGTGGTTTCGACAACAGGCGACAAACTTCTATGACAATGAGATACAGAAGCTTGTATCCAGACTAAACAGATGCTTGGACAACGGCGGCAATTATCATGAAAAATAAGGTATATAGGTGTAAATAATTCGTAATAAACATTTTATCAAATAAGCTTTTTTGTGTGTATGCGGCATTGTATCTTTACTTTTCGAAAAGCCTTCGCATATTTCTATTTCATTATTTATTCTCATTTCAACTCATAAATATTTTTATTAATGCTAAAGGAAATATAAGATAAATAAACCGAAAGATAACTAAATATTCAAGTAACACCTGCTCTCCAAGAACTTTCAGAGATAATGAAAGAATTATTCTGAATATATCACTATTCATGTTTGGTTAAACATAATTCTTTTACTCTAAGGGAATATATTTTTTCTTTCCTGGGCAAGTTTCTTTGTTTTCTTTAGTGAATGTATATATTAGGTTTTGAGCTTTGTTTAGATATAAATTTCTGTGTGTGAAGATTTGAAACAAAAAACTGAATAATGTATGAGACAAATATTCAAATAACTCAATTACATTTGCCGTGTTTTTATAATTATTATTTTCAAAACTAACTCTATATAATATATATATATATATATATATATATATATATATATATATATATATATATTAATTTAATGTTGATTTACTTCTCAGAAAGAGTAAGCTCACTATTTTCAATAACAGTTATGAATGTCCACTTTTACATTTCATATTAACTGTATTCTCATCTTCCTAATAAATCCCATTGGTTATATTAAATGTGTTAAAGGAACGTTAAATAGTTACTTTGAATAACTGTAATTTATATCTAATTTATGTAATTTATATTAAATGATGGTTCGTATAGCTTTAACGGAAACACGGATTAAAAGCAACTTTATGCATTTTTTTGTCGATTTGTTACAACATAAGATAAAAAGAAACAGTAATAATCTTATTATTAACCGTTTCCATTAAATATTTTCCATTGCTAATGTATTGTTGTTCTATGAATGAAATTATATATTTTTTTCAAACAACTAAAGAAATGAATAGAAAATTCTTTAAAATATATTTCACAAAGTTGCTGTATGTGTTGAAGTACAATTTTCAAAATTATCTGCTTCCATATAGAAGGAGATAGAATGGATTTATAGGTACTAAGTGTGGTTTCATTAGGCAAAAAAAAAAAAAAAAAAAAAAAAAAAAAAACACAAAATGATACAAATATACCCGATATTGATGTTTCTATATTATGATACAGTCAGTATGTATGCATAATCATTTTTATGCATGTTTGCACAAGTACAAATTATATATTATAGCGAATATTTATATACACCATATGTATCCATGCAGAGTGTGTCCCCTTGTTTTATTTATTAAAGACAAAAATAAATTATTATTGTGTATAATTTTCATCATTGTACATTAACAGCAGAAACACCTGACTATGGATAAAAAAAATGAAATCCAGACACAAAAAACTTCCAAGTACAGATAGTTTTTAAAAAGTAACGATTATGTATAAAGATAGAGACTGAGCTAGTGAAGTTTCCATCAACAGTACAATTAGTGTAGTGTTTATTCTAGAAAAAAAGTGCACCAAGTCGGGGAAAATAAATGGCACTGCGGGAGAAAAAATCGCAAGGTGGAGAAGGAAAAAAAGGCCTTGAAGAAGAAACAAAAAGAATCATTAGACATAAAAAAGGCCATTGAAGAAAAAACTGCATAAAAAATGCTAAAATATAAGTTTGGTAAACAAATTTACCTGAGCAATATTGTAAACGACCTTACAATACTGTAAAAACTTACTTAAATCCACACCTCTCAAAAAAAAGAACAAAAAAAAAACTCGATAAAATCTGGACCAGATACGGAAACGTAATTTGAAGTATTTTTATTCAGTTCAGGATTCAGTTCAGTTCAGTTCATATTAAATCAAAAATTATCACAAATGACTTAAATCTATACCATAGAAAAATCGCTTATATGACACGATGCGATTATTTTCGCGAAATTTACCGTTTTTTTCCAGGGTCGTTTGTCGATATCCGCATTTGTTTCCTTGCTCTTTTGACGAAAATCGCGTTTGTTATATTGATTGACGAAATCAATTTTTTCCGCTTGGTAAAAATCGTGATGTTACCCCGTAATTAACTGACAAAATTTGCTATTTGTTTTCGCAATTTTTTGACAAGGCTAGCGATATATTCCCTTGATCGTTTATTGAAATTCATGAATCTTTTTCGCAACCAATTGTCAAAATTTGTGAATGTTTGAGCGACTTTCGACGTGAATATTCGACGAAATTCGTGATTATGTTGAGTGACCAATTATTAAAATTTCCAATTCTTCCTGCATTCTACTACATATCTGTACCAAACAAAAAAGTATTTTTACCGGAATTTTTTTCGACTTCCGGTTTTCGAATGATTTACACGTTTTAGGGGTCAGTGATCTCCCAAAACCTACTTATATAAAATGGGGGTTTATTTTTCGCTCTGCTAGTAGATTGTCCTTGAATTTGAAAATATTTCACCTGGACGGGTGGCTGTAACAGCGATTTTTTGTAACATTATCATTATTGTACCATTGAAAAGTGTATGAAGTTATGCAAGATCGGAAATATTCCGCCGTAAAGCGGAGCTATAATAACGACTTTTGTGCCATTTTTATTATTATACATTTGAAAACTGTCTAAATTTATGCAAAGAATTGAATGAAATTTCATATTTGTGTTTTTGACTATAGAAAGCAAGTCCTGTTTAAATTTCGAAATATTCCACCGGCAGTGGGCGTTATAATAGAGATTTTTGAATAATTTTCTCGATTTTTTGTAGCTCTATTCTACATCGGTGACTCGTGCAGCGACGGGAACCTCGCGTCCTGCTAAACCGGCTAATCTCTAACAGCTCATGTACAACAGAATAACGAAAAAGTATTGGTTTTAATAAATATCATGATCGATGTTAACTTGTTCTTACACCGATTATACTTATGTAAAGCAGAATCTTAAGATGAAAGTCAACGTTGGTATAGAGTTGGACTAATAATTTTGAAGTATTAGCATTTGTAACTACTTTTTGAAACATTAAGATGTATGAGATAGAACAAAAGTTTAGGGATTGGCACATCCAACTTGTTTATTATGCGGTTAATTACATAAAACTTTTGAAAATGTCTTCTGTTATACAATGTAATTTAAAATCTTAAATATGATAAAAAAATCCTAATGAAATATCTCAAAAAATATGTTTTGTTTAATTTATTGTTTATATTGTTAAACAATACAGTTCGTTTCACATAAAATATACGAGTTGTAGTTGAATACATCACCTGTTTCGTTAATTGCCATAACTGACAGGAAACTAATGTCTGATGTATATTTCGTTCAGTCTTACTCACTGGAGATACAAATTAATCTCGAAATGTGTTTTGTTAAATCAGTTCAAGTTAACTATTATTTGTGAGGACATTATTATTTCTGATTGTTCTACATGGTTTTTTCAGAATAAAGAAGTTCAAAATAATTTTTTTGGTACGTAGATTTCGCAAGAAATGCTAGCTATTACAATCTCCCCTACGTTGGAATTTCTGAGGAAAAAATGCAGATCTACGCTGATTATGACCCCTAGAACCCAAACCACACCCACTGCAAAATTTTATCTATCTATATATCTATCTATCCATATATATATATATAGATATCATCATCATCGACAACAACCGTTTTCATCTCTCCATCATACTTGAAGTTGTTTTCTTGATCGTTCTACATTTCTGGGATACCACAGTAGGATATTTGTGTTCCATCTATTGTCTTGTATTCTTGCAATGTGCTCATCCCATTTCCATTTCAGCCATTTTTTTTTTCTTTCAATGATGTCAAAAACTTTCGTCTGACTTCTTATTCGAGTTATTCTCTTTCTTCTTTTCTAGTTATGCCAAGCATACATCTTTCCATACTTCTCTGTATTGTTTGTAATCTTTGTACCATCCGTTTTGTTAGCAACAAAGTTTTTGCTCCATAAGTTAGTGCAGGCAAAACACATTGGTTAAACACATTTTTTCTTTTAAACAATGAGGCAAGTTACTCTTCAGAATAATGTTGTTCTCTCTAAAAGCACTCCACCCATTTATTATTCTTCTATTGTATCCTTTCATAATACAATTATCCGATGGCACCTCATGTCCAAGGAACACATAATTTTACACTTCTTTAATCTCAGTGTTGTTGCAGAAGATTTTCTTTTTTTATGCAATTATATTGAACATCACCTTAGTCTTTGCCAAACTTAATGTTTAACCAACATTAATGCTAGATTCTGCCAAATCTATTAGTATATTTTCCAATTCTTCAGGGCTGTTACTGAAACTTAAAGTGTCTTCAGCGAACCAGAAATGACTTAAATATCCGCCATTTATTATAATCCTTTGTTTTCCCAACAAAGGACAAAGAGTTTCTAAGACAGCAATAAAAAGCTTAGGCGAAATGTGTCTCCTTGTCTTACCCCTTTTCTAAGCTTGATCTTCGCTTTTCCTTTGTCCAAACGGATGGTTGCTGTTGCTTTTTTGCAAATATTTTAAATGATATTGATGTAAGGTTTGTCTATACCAATGTCTTTCAGATATTCCGGTACTGCTGATGTGTAGACCAAATCAAAAGCTTTTTCATAATCAATAAAGGTAAGGCAGAGAGGTAAATTATATTTTTTATTCTTTATGAGACGTTTTCCGCCTCTTTGCTCGCGTAATAGTTGAAATATGCCAAGGGATATTTACATGACTATTTTTTATTAGAAGAACACTTTTTGGAATAATTCAAACATTACAAATTAAGCCACAGTTTGACTAAACTTCGTTATAAAAGTGCAATAGACAGAAACGAGATTTTAATTAATAAGAAGAACTGAAACTAATTCCAAATAAATGATAATTTAGAAAGTATTTTGAGACTTTTATGTTCATTTCATACACTCATTTCAGTATTCAATTGAAGTATTGAATTTTTAACACAATCTTAACACATTCACATCTTAAAATTAACAATCGTGTCAAATTCCAAGCTTGTTGTCTAACATTCTACCACCTCTCTGGTGTTAGTGGCAGCAATATTAAATGCCGAATCAGAGATGGAATAGGATGTCTCGAAAAATGTTGAAACAGAGACTGTCACCATTAATTTCCCAGCAATAACCTTGAAATAGGTTTGTATGTCCAAAATTTCTATGAAAAACGGTATTTAGTTGTTTTTAAAATCTTTCTTGTTGTTCCTGCCAACCAGGTGGTAGTGACACCGGCATAAAATATAGCCCGTATAGGATCAGGGACTATAACTCTTGATTCGCATCCAATAACTTCTGTAATCGGTTTATTATTTCCTTAGATTCCATTGCAATCGTAATTTAGGACTCTTTTAGAATGATTTTCGCTCCTTCCCTTCGCTTCACCACTTTTTAATTTCGAATTAATTTTTTACTGTTCTTAGACGACATTTATATATTAAAAGTAAATACCGTGCTATATTTAAAGTTTCTAGCCTCTTCAGTACCGCAAAAATCACAATTTGGAAAGATTTTTGTTCTTGCAACCCTCTAGGTGTTGTGGTAACGACATAAAATATAGCTTTTGTTTCAGCAGGTTCCATCACCATCAATTTGTAACCATTATGTTTGAAATCGATTTCGTATTTCATACGATTGAATAAAAAACGTAATTTAGAACGCTTACAGAACGATTTTCGCTCACTTCATCCCTTTAAATTTGGAATTTTCTTTCGACAATTCTTAGAAAGCATTTGCACCTTTGAAGTGATTACCATTTCAAATTTAAAATGTTGGACCCCCTCTTTAGCACAAAAAACGTAATTCAGAAAATTTTTTGCTCCTGTAACCTCCAGATGGTAGTAACAACAACGTAAAATATAGGCTACGTTCGATCGGGGACTTTCACAATCAATTTGAAACCATTACTTCTGAAATCGGTTTATATATCCTGTGAGATTGCGTAGAAATCGCTATTTAGGACGTTTTTAGAACGCTTTTCGTTTATTTTCACCCCATTTAAATTTGAAATTTTTAAAGAACTCTTCTGAGAGAGCCTTTACATCGCATAAGTAATTACCATGCCACATTTCAAGTTGCTAGCTCCTTTAGTATCACAAAAATCACAATTTAGAAAGTTTTTTTAAATGAAACCACAAGATGGTAGTGACGCCGACATGAAGTAGATCCTATATTAGAGCAAGGGCTGTCATCATCCATTTCGAACCATTACTTTTGAAATCGGTTGGGTACTTTCTGAGATTGCGTAGAAATCGCCATTTAGAAAGTTTTTTAGAACTCTTTTCGCGCATTTTCAACCTTTTTAAATTTTGAATTTTTTCAGAAATGTTCTTAGAGATCATTTATATCTTATAAGTAACTTCCATTCCAAATTTCATATTTCTAGGCCTTTCAGTAACACAAAAATCGCATTTTCGAACGTTTTTGTTTTTTTGCTCCTGCACCACCTCTAGGGGTAATGGCACCGATATAAAATGTAGCCTATTGTGACAGCGTTTCTGTCCCATAGCTTTCTTTTTTATTCAAAATTAATTTAAAACATAACTTTCTTACTTTTAGATCACATTATCCTCCCCCCCCCCCCTCTTTCTTATGCTGAAATACGTAATTAAATTCATTTCTCAAAACCATCCAGCTTTTATTAAAAGGTTTTGCTTTCTTCTTTCTAAAAACATCTTTATTTCCACCCGCAAAGATTCATTTCTTTTTTCCTTTTCCTTATCTATCAGTTACCGCTTCCAGTGCAAAGAAATAAATAAGAATTAAATGGCACATCTGCTTGTATCAAGGTCTGCATTTAATTGCATCGGATTTTTGCGCGCCACATTGATAAGAAATTTTTACTTTACTAATACGTGAACGTTGAATATGTATTAACAATAGAAAAAGTAAAAATGAACAGATCTTATGGGAAGCATGTATTTATCTTGTTTTGTGGTCAAGCTAAAAGCCATGCCTGTGATTTCCAGCATTTTTCTCAGGTGGCGATCTACTTTGTAAAATCTGTTGTATAAACAAGTTTCGCTTTTCTGACGCATTTCTCATCGTATTAGAAGCGCTTGCTTGCAATCTGGGCCTCACCCGTCCGGTTGTGTCACCACATTTTTGCGGTAATGTTTATCGCCAAAAGCCTTTGTTCATTTTCGCGCAGTCTCCAAAAGTTTGTAAATTGGCGATTCTGTACAACGCCAAGATTTCTTGACTTCGTGCAAAAACGGGACTTCTGTTTCAGCTTTCGAGATGTAAAGTTGTCTAAAAGAAAAGGCGCTTCGGCGTCCCATGTATTATGGGGTCTCTCTCTCCCATTTTTAACTGAACCACCTTTTAAATTACCTTTTTAAATAAAGAGTAATTTCCAGTAAAGTTATAGTTGGAGTTTTTTTTTAGCATTTAGAACCCGGTCTTCAAATCTATGCTATATAATTTTGGCGCATCGCCTATATATTTTTTCTCCAACTTAGTTAAAAAAGAAAAAAAAGAAAAAAAAAAAGCACGTTAGAGAGAGAAATTCACCCCCCCCCCCTCTTAAAATCATTCAAGTACCCCATTCAAGTACTCTTGCAGGAATTTTCTTCAAATTCTTGGACTGGATATTTTTTTTCAACCATGCCGGACAGTGTGCTTTCTTGGTGTGCCGTGATATCCTGCACTCATAACATTGTGCTCGAAGGATGGATGCGATTTTCTCCGAAGGACAGTGATGGAACCCATTCTAGTGTTTCTTCGCTCACCAGCTGGACATATTCGAGCCACTCTTGTTTCGCCTGTATGCCTCCTACACCCCTCTGATGTTGGTGCGGTTGTTTCTTCGTTCATGCTCACCATCACATCCCCCAGATGATCGGAATTAGTCGGTGAATTGATCTTGTATCGTAACTAATCATAGAAAAAAAACGTGACTTCAGCGGTTCGCCTTGTGTGTGTTTGTGTCGACGTTTTGTTTTCCCCTTTCGACAGAATATTGTGACCTAGTGTGTTATCATTTATGTGCGTGTGCATTCAACGGTGCCTGGAGATTTATCGTGAGGAATGTGAAAAAGTAACAAGGTTCGTGTGCATTGCGGCAAAGGTGTACGTAAAATCTCATGCTACAATTTTTTTAGGAAAGTGCCTTCAAAAAGTTTTCTTTTTTCCATGTGTTACGTCAAGTATGTGTTGTCTTCAAGTGAAAATTAATAAAAAAAAAATATGTGTTGACAGATATCACATAAACGCTCTAATCAGGTGTAAATTTTTTTGTAAAGGAAAAGAAAGTGCATATCAACAGAATTAGTGCATCCGAAAATATTTCAGATTATGTGAACAGTTTTCTTTTAATCTGTGCTTCAGCTAGCAACACAATAACTATTCGCTTCTTATGCATAAATGAGATTAAAAAAAAAAAAGATTTGCTTCAGTTTTCATCATCAAATTTGCACCAGATTGATTTTTGTTTGTTGCTGGTTTCTGCCATCTTTGCTTGTAAAAAAATCAGTGCCAATATGTTCGCAATAATAAAAGTGGTACACCTGATTAAAAAAAGGAAAACGTGAAGTTATATAAAAAAGTGCATACGTACAGAAATGTACCATCGTATGTCTGCGAATAATACAACAAAAAAATTCTAGGGCTAGGAATAGAAATTAAATAATAAAAGTGTCTAGTTTTCACTGCATAAGCATGAACACGGAAAATTCAAGTGGTTCTTTTAAACTTTAATTGTAATAAATACAGTAAATTAGTTATTATTATTTTGCTTTATTTTTTTATCTGTAGGTATGCGTTATGATTTATCAATTTCCCTTTTCATGCTATTTGGGTAAAAAAAATATAGATATAAAATGATGACGTCTTACTATTCAGTATATTTGTTAGCATGAACAGAGAAGCTTACGAAATTTAAGCATTATATTTTAAATGTTTATTTGGCACTTATAATTTTTTTGTCTTCTCTTTTCTTGCTTTATTTTGAAAGGTAAGTTTTTTTTTTAAAAATTCAGTATTGCAGTGCATATTTATTTTATATTGATGGTTAGGTGATTAATTATTTTCCATACAGAAAATAAAATGTCATTTAGTTAAAATGTGTTTGTGATAGGCTAGGCATATTAACAGTTATTGCCCTCGTTTCCAAAGGGGCCTTATAAAATTTTCTTGGCTTGTATTTGATAGTTATTTTTTGATTTTTTTTTTTTTTTTTTTTTTTTTGCTTGTATTCAGCATTTACAAGTGAATATTATTTTTGCATGCATATTATTGGAAGATGTTGCAGTGATTTTGTGCTGTTTGCTATATAATATCTGAGGGTGTATAAATTTTTCTTACTGTATCAATATTTCAGATACTGCATACTTTTAAAATAGACAGAAATCTGTTTTGAGAACTTCCATTTTTTTTTCTTCTATTTTAATCTGCTCATTCAAAAAAAGAGAAAGGGAGAGAAAATATTTGTTTTGATTTTTTCTTTTTCTTGCTGTTTTGCCCTAATACAGTAACTAAATTTTAAATTATTGTGCAATCTTTTATATATTTTTTTTAATTCTTCTTTGGCTACTTTTTTCAACATTTTTGAAAAATGTCACAGGCCGATAGCCATCCAGAATTAGAAGTATCTATGGCTGAATTAAAATGTTCTCTGCCGTACATGTTTCAGGAAGCACTTAACAGATTTGCGGAAAAGGTAAACACAGAATTCCCTATACTACAGGAACAAATTGGTAGTAAAAACAATGACACTTTAGTTGAAAATATATTTTCTATGCATAAGAAATTTTTATCGGAATTTCAAATTTTGGGTAATTTTTTCAGGTTATAAAAGATGATTATGTTAAGTTGCAGAATAAGAACAAATGTTTACAAATTGTTAATACAAAAATTTTGGAAAGATTGCACGCACTCACAGTGAAAGAGAAACATAAAGTTGAAATTAATGAGACGTCTTATCAAAATCAAAGCACATCCGAGGCATACAGCGAAATACTATCACTTAAGCGGATTGAAACAACACAAATAGATAATTGTGAAACCAACAGTCTGACTGAAAATCCTTGCAGCATAACTCAAATATTATTTCTGATTTGAAATGCCCACAACAAGATGTTACCACTTCTCCTATAAATAGTAACTTTTCGTCCCCTTTTAAGCATGATTTGAAGCCAATTTCAGTTATAATTTGTCAGTTGCCAGAAAATTTTAATATTCCTGATATTCTTTTGGAAATTTCTGACTTAACTGGTATATCCACACCTTCTATTCAATTTCAACAAAAATATAAGATGAAATATGTTGAGTTATTTAATTGGATATTTCTAATGCCCCCAAAGATAGCTAAAAGGTTAATTATTCATGGCGAAATCAAAATTCAGTCTACTGGTTACCCTGTAAAAAGATACGTTTCAGTAAAAAGATGTTTTACATGTCAAAATCTTTTTCATCAGGCAAAATCATGCACAGATAAAATTAGGTGTCCTGTATTATCACATAAAGATCCTCATTGTTCAAACAGCCCCAAATGCATTAATTGCATTAGATGTAATGAGGTAAACAACACAAATTTTAACGTTTTCCATACAGCTTTCTCGCATAGATGTCCTACTGTAAAGAGATATATAAAAGAGCAACGAGAAACCTTACACAACTGCAATTCATTTCATTGAGCACATTTTTTTTATATAGATATAAAAAAAAGACCTCTTTACAAGATAAATTTTTTTTTCTCTTGCTGCATTTTGTATTGTGAAGGATTCTTTAAAAAGAAAGTTCATTAAAAAAAAAAAAAAAAAAAAAAAAAAAAAAACATTTCACTGTGTTAGACAGTTATGTACATCTTAATACTTCACCATATGGCATTAGTGATAATTTATTTCGCAGTTAACACTTAACTGCAAATTTAAATATATATATTTTTTAGAAATTATGTGTGTACTGTTAGGTATACCTTTTGATCATTTGGTTATTACTGCAGGAATGGTCGGATGATTAAAAGATTGTATGGGAGAGTAAAATACATTGATGCAGGTCATCAGTTTTTTTATTCTCGCTTGTAAAGGTTTTGGTAGTACAGGTGTACACACAAACACAGTACAGATGTGTCTTCCTTTTTTTGCACCATTTACACTTAAACGATTTTAGATATTTTTTTTCTACTTTGGTAATTTGATAGATACAAGTGATGGAAACATCACATTTCACTTTTTACATTCAGTTTTGGTTTTGGAATTTACATTTTCACAATATAATTTAATAACATTTTCTATTTTTGTCTCTTGCTTAATATTTATTTTAAAATTGACTGTACTTTTCTTTTTACTTTTGACAACATTAGTTCATGCGCTGCACTTAAGTTTTAGATAGATACACAATTAGTTCATGTGAAATCACACATTAGTTCATGAGATTAGTTACACAATTTAGTTCACGTGAAAACACACATTTGTTCATGAGAATAATTACACAATTTTGTTCATGTGAGATTACATTTAGTTCATGTGAGTTTATTTTAGTTCATGGGTATATTTACACAATTTTAGTTCATGTGAGAATACACTTTGTTCATTAAGATATTATCATACATTGTTCATGAGTTTGTCACACTTTGTTCATTGAGATAATCTAAAAGCTTTCACACTTTGTTCAGATGTTTATACACTTAGTTCATGGTGTCAAGCAAAACTCTGTATCATTATATAATCTAGTGATATTAATTCATTAATTATGTAATTGAAATCACATTCACAAGAATGATTTTGGAGTTTTGTGTTTGTACACACGTACCGTTATTTTTTTTACTTCTACATCTTATGTCAGGTTTTCGTTTTACACTACAGATTTTTTTTTTTGTTTTTCTCTCTTACCCTCTATATACTAATTTTCTTTTCAGTTTGGGTAATGTCATAACTTACTAATGATACCATCACTTTCTTAATTACACAGATTTTATTTTTAGAGTTACATGAAATTATCCTTCACATGACATTTTTACTTGACACATTCATTTTGCGGCAATTAACCTGTAACAGATCTTTTTTAACACTTTTGTTATAGACTCCTTGCTTGTAGGTGGCATATAAAGTAAGGTCTCTATTTACACTACACACAGTAAAATACAGTTTTTAATTTTTTTTAATATACTTGGTAGGATGTTTTTGGTTGATGTGTTTAAATGTTTTGCAGAAATTATGACACAATTTAACTATTGTACAGGGTTTGCACATACATCTAAAATTTTTATGCAGGAGGTAACTAATTGGCTGTACATTTTTACACATACAGTTAATCTACAGTTTAATTTCATTGTTTACGCAAAGCTGGTGACTTGTTGCTATTTTATTTATAACATAAGGTAATTTTATTTTATCTGACATGACATTTGATATCCTTACATGTTGTTTTTTTCGAAAAATTTATTCAAAGGCATAATGCTAGCTGTTATGTACACTTTAGTTATTTTTTTTTAACGCTATTCAAATAGAGTCATTAAACTAAATCTTTGGCATTTTCTCACATTTGAAATTTTTTTAATTAGTGAGTGAAAGTCTCACGTTGTCTTGTGACGATGTTTGGTTTGGCATAACTTCTACATTTTCAGCGTAGAATTATGCAATCTACTGGGCACTTCTGCATTTTATACACACACTTTTGTTACCTTAATACAGTAATAACTTGCGCAGATACAATTTTATTTTAATTTTAACCCTTAGTTAACCATTAAGTCATTTTTACAAGCAGTTCATGTGTTGCATATTTGTTTCTGTTGCACAACATTTGCTTATTTAGAATACATTTTGTGCATCCATATACATACATTACACTAGTTCATGTGTTGATTTACATATTTTGTTCATTTGATTTTACACATTGTACTTTGCTAACGAATTATTCGGCAGTATTTCTTTTTTTTTTTTTTTTTTCTTACAAGTACTTCATTGAGTAATACACACTGGCTGGTTTAGAGTTTATCCAGGGTTTACACACACATTACAAGTTGTTCATTTGTTTTTTAACCCTTATTCACTACATTTTGATGATAACTCATTAATTATGTAATTGAATCTCACTCGTTGTAAGTGTCTTGGGTTATTACACTTATACTGTCTGTTTATTTTGTTGGCAATTACATTACAATTATAGTTCATTGAGACATTAATACATTGAGTTCATGTGATATTATACAATTGTTCATGTGTTTACTTACACGTTGTGTATGCTTGCGTACACTTTTGTTCATGTGTTGCATTACAAGTAGTTCATGAGTTTGGGAGTTTTTCTCCCCCGACCTCCACACACACATACAGTTTCGCCTTTACTTTCCTATCTTTTAAATTTTACACCATGTTTCAATATTAATATACTTCTTTTTTTAACAGTTTTTTTGTGTTTGCATAATGTCATAATATATCAATGACAACATCACTTTGTCTATGTACAAAGATTTTAAAGTTACAAGGAGTTATCCGTCACATGACATACTAAACTACACATACATTTCGAATTTGTTTATTTTTAACATGTTGCATTTTAACACTTTGCTTAGATACTTCTTGCTTGAAAGTGGCAGATCGAGTAAGGTATCTTGTTACATTATATAACATTTAGATACATTTTTCTTACCCTTTTTTTTTCATATTCTTGCAAGGACTAAAAAAAAGGAAAAAAAAATTACTCTAGTGATTACACAGGCACTTCATATCATGCAGAATCTTGAACACAAGATGGGGCATTTTAATTAATACGCAGAAATACAGGACGGCAGTGTGTAAATTTATCAAATGCTAACTTATATTATACTTTGACTTCTTGTTACAGCGGGAACTTAGTTATAGTGCAGGTATCTAAAAAAATATATACTCTTGTTATTTAAGGCAGAAGCCCTAAGCTGACGCCATAATACTTGTGGTCGTCACAAGATTTAGGGCTACACCTGTTTGTCAGCGTGCTACATGCACCCCTTTTTGGTAGTCCTGTGCCTTGTGCACAAATTTTTCTTTTCATATACGATTCATCTTCAGTGTAATACAGTACATTTTAACTTGTATTTTATATATATACATACAATACTTTTCTTTGTTTCATTTAAAAAAAAGTTCTTATTGGTGTGTTTTGTTTTAATTTGCTTGCATTTCGTATGAAATTATGATCTCATTGTAAGATCACATTGTGAGAAGTTATAAAATATGTCTAATGTAAATGCTTCTCTTTGGAATCATGACACAACAAAAAAAAAGCTGGTACCAGCGCCACAAACATTGAGCCACATAAAAAGCATAGGATCCTAACTTTTCGTCAAATGTGGCACATTTTTTTTTCTCTTGTGGCATATTGAATTGATAAATAAGATTTGTTTTAAATATGAGCGCTCAGTCATGAATAAATATTATTATTTTGAATTATTTGAAAGCAAGCAAATATGTTTATAGACTACCTTTTTATTTTATTACTTAAATTACTGGAAATGAAGCTCTAATAGCATTTTAGAGAAACAGGTTCAAAAAATTTTCTGTTATTGGATACAAAATTTTTATATTTCTATGTAGATTGTATACACTGTATGTGCGAAGGTGGACAAAGGATTTTATGTAGATATAAAGCCGCAACATACACGTTTCAGCTTTCTTCTGTGGTCGGGGTGAGTTATGTGACAGCATTTCTGTCCCATAGCTTTCTTTTTTATTCAAAATTAATTTAAAACATAACTTTCTTACTTTTAGATCACATTATCCTCCCCCCCCTCTTTCTTATGCTGAAATATGTAATTAAATTCATTTCTCAAAACCATCCAGCTTTTATTAAAAGGTTTTGCTTTCTTCTTTCTAAAAACATCTTTATTTCCACCCGCAAAGATTCATTTCTTTTTCCCTTTTCCTTATCTGTCAGTTACCGCTTCCAGTGCAAAGAAATAAATAAGAATTAAATGGCGCATCTGCTAGTATCAAGGTCTGCATTTAATTGCATCGGATTTTTGCGCACCACATTGATAAGAAATTTTTATCTCTACTAATACGTGAACGTTGAATATGTATTAACAATAGAAAAAGTAAAAATGAACAGATCTTATGGGAAGCATGTATTTATCGTGTTTTGTGGTCGAGCTAAAGGCCAGATGCCTGTGATTTCCAGCATTTTTCTCAGGCGGCGGTCTACTTTGTAAAATCTGTTGTATAAACAAGTTTCGCTTTTCTGACGCATTTCTCATCGTATTAGAAGCGCTTGCTTGCAATCGTGACCTCACCCGTCCGGTTGTGTCACCACATTTTTGCGGTAATGTTTATCGCCAAAAGCCTTTGTTCATTTTCGCGCAGTCTCCAAAAGTTTGTAAATAGGCGATACTGTGCAACGCCAAGATTTCTTGACTTCGTCCAAAAACGGGACTTCTGTTTCAGCTTTCGACATGTAAAGTTGTCTAAAAGAAAAGGCGCTTCGGCGTCCCATGTATTATGGGGTCTCTCTCTCCCATTTTTAACTGAACCACCTTTTAAATGACCTTTTTAAGTAAAGAGTAATTTCCAGTAAAGTTATAGTTGGAGTTTTTTTTTTAGCATTTAGAACCCGGTCTTCAAATCAATGCTATACCTATGTTGGAGCAAGGGTTGTCACCATTATTTTGAAACTATTATTTTTGAAATGAGTTTGGTACTTCTTGAGATTGCGTAAATATCGCCATTTAGAACGCCCTTTTGCGCATTTTCACCCCTTTTAAATTTCGAATTTTAGAACCATGAAATTAAAGAACCAATCATTGGGAGCCTTCGAACGTAAGGCTGTTAAGTGACCCCGTCGAGCTACCTGGATCGATGGAGTTGTGTCGAATCGCTTCCCTTTTATGTATTTCTTGATCTGTGGGAACAAAACAAACGCGCTGGGAGCGAGGTCGGTGCTGTAGGAGGCTTGCGAGAGTACTGCCACGTTAAACTTATCCAAAACACCGGCGGCGGCAGGTGACGCGTGAGAGGGCACATTGTTGTGGGGAACAATCCAATCGTATCTGATGTCTGGGCGGACTCGCCGGGGAAGGTCAGATTTACGCTAGAGTGCTCCACCATTTGAAGGATCAAGAGACCTACAGCCTTGACCTCGTTCCCAGTGACCTTTTTAGTCCTCCTGGATCAAGATATACCTGGAAGGGAAGCGATTCAACACGATTCCAGTGATTCTGGCAGCTTCGACGACGACCCTTAACAGCCTTGCACACGAAGGCTTCCAGGGAGCCTATCAGCCATGAACAAAAACGCTTTCAGCGGTGTGTTGATGCTCAAGGGTCATATTTCAAAGAATTTTAGTTCGCTGTACAAAAATATTTAATAAATTTTGTTTTCTCAGACCAGTCTTGAAACTTTGCGAAAACACCATTTATTTTTGTACTTTATTTAAAAAATATATTATTAAACTTCTAAATCTTAACGCTAACGGTACATTTGAGTTATATAGAAAAGTTATTTATTATTTTAGCTAAATCATACTGATCGATAAAGAAATAAAATTAGTAAGAATTTTAACAACAGAGAAAAAAATTGAACATAAAGGATTTTTTTTTTTTCAAAAAGAAGCAGTGAGCTGGTTCACAAATTGTAGAAAATCCCTTAAAATAAAGTTACTTACATAAAGCAAGGAAATATCAGATAAGATACTCTAAATAGCTGACTACCAAATTATGAAATAAAAATTTTGGAATCTGTCGCGTATGCAGAGTTAAAAAGTATTTCATGCAAATGATAATATCACACCAAATATTCAATATATTACTGTTTTAATTGCAGTATACTTTCTACTGCTCATTTTTAAGTTTTCGAAAAGTGATGCTAAATTTGGTTGAAAGCTTAGTATTCTAAAATCACAAACATTTGAATTTTTGAATCACAAATATTTACTTTCTCGAAAATCAAGAACAATTCGTTACAGATTTTTGTACATATTTGATAAGAGATGTACAGTCAAAGCATTCGGTCAATGTTCACATAATTGTCTGTTCAAGCAATAAAGTAAAAATACAAGATGGTGCAATCATGAAATGTATGTTAATGAAAAATGGAGATAAAAAATCTTTAATCATTTAAGCAAACTATTTATTAAAAACTTCTACAAACCTGATTAACGGTAATAGTTGAAGCTCTTTATAATGACACATTAAAGCAACTATGCTTAAAAGTGTTCAACGATATTATAGTTTCATAACTTTAGAATACTTCAGTAATTATCGAACATATGTTTAAGACTTGCCGCTGCACTTTATGAATGAATATCTGTACTCAAGTGCATGAATTTCGATAGACAATTTCACGAAATATTACACAGTGTAACGTTTATAAGATATCTGTATAGCGAAATTTATCAAGCTAAATAAATAGATAACTAACTAAAGCGAAAAATAATAGATGTACTTTTTTATTATTGTTTCAGATTAAATAAACTAGTTTTTCATTTCATAAATATATGTATTAATATTTTTCATAAATTGGACTTTAAATTGTATAGTAATCGAACAGTGAAATCATATGCAGAATTTTGTTACTCAGTTCAAAGAAAAATTAATAGTCTGTATGACAAACATACCTTTTTGAGATACATTATAATTTATATGTTATTAAAAATGGAACTAAAAATGCTTAATCTCTTAACCTATAAATTTTATTATTAGTCCATAAATTTTGCAACAACAATATAAAACGACTGATTTTACTCATGCAGATGATATAGTAATTAAGTTTCACGCATAATAAAAATAATAGATGAAATGTATAAGAATAACCAATGCATTTTATGAACTAAGAACTTTACTAGAGAGCCTTAATTTCGGCAGACAAGTTGAGTTAATAGTTAAGAATGTCACGTTTAAAGGTAATCGCTAAATGTCCAGAAGAAGATAATTTTCATTTGTTGAATGATATGAAAAATAATTACGGGGTATTTCCGACACGTTTACCGTATAAATGTATTTTTTATATAAATATAATTTTCATTCTTCGTGATTTTTTGTGATCAGAATGTTAAAAAAAGATTTAAAAAAATATTATATGTCTTCTTAAATTTGATAGTCCGTGAAAAAGTGCAGGGTTAGAAAAAATTAAATTATGTATTTTAAAGGGCGTTCTACTGTTCCGAATCATATGCTAAGTAACAATTTTGCACAAAAAAAATTCCACAATAAATGCAGCCATGCTGCTATGACAGAAAAGGTTTGTCACCATGTTTTTTTGATATTTTTGTAGATTTACAGAAATTAAAGATATGCTTCCCGTATTAAAGCATGGTACCGTATAATCACTACAGCAATTATCAAAATAAACTTTTACTATGCGTTCTAATTTAAACCCGAGTTCACATTTGTTACAAATTGCAGCTTTAAAAGCACATTTAAAAAAAATTAAACTTTTATATTTAATGGTTTTAACTTTTAACCGGAAACGTACCGTCTGTGAGATGGTTGCGTCTACATATCTACTCTTTACACACAAATGTATGCGCTCCCAATCTGATCGCGCAATCTAATCCTTGTGCTATTGGCCTCTGCCTCCCCCACCCATTTGAAACAACTGCGCATTTTTAGTAATTGACAGAAAAAATATTTTATTCTTACGCAGTCTTTCAGACGGCGTGTTTTCGTTTACGTATTTTTTTGCTCTGGGATATTGAAATAGAGGGGCCGTCAAAGCGGGTACGCTGTGGTGATAAAGACTTTGAAGAAACTGTTTTGCGATGGTTTGATGAAGTAGGAAGTTACATAGACAATGTTAAAAGTATATCAGATGAAGAATATATAAATTCTAAACACAAAAGTGACTCAAAATTGTCACGAAATGCATAAAAAACGCAGATATTTATAACATGCTGCAATATTTAGTATTTATTGTTTTGTTAATTTTGCTGCTTAATATTTTTTTCTAATTCGTATTGTATCGAAATATATAAAAATATCAGCATTTATTTAATTATTAGTTTGAAAATGTAATATTTTGAAAAATAATGTGTGATTTTAAAATATTTTTTGTTTCCGACATTCAAAACTTATTTTTATCCTGTTATATTAAAAAAAAATGGTCTTGTTAATACTTTATTATTAAAGATTAAGTGTTTACTTTAATTATTCAAAATATTAAAAAAAAATGTTAAAAATTCACTATTTGGTAAATAATTGAGAGTTATTTTCTTTTTAAAATTGTATAGCAACTTTTAAAATCTAGCAGTCTCACAGACGGCGCGATTTTGTTTGTCCAGGGGATTACCACGTTTCCGGTTAAGGGTTAAGACAGCAATTATTAACACATATACACAAGATATTGAAAAAAAGTGAACATTTAAAATGCTATTTTTAAATTGTTGTAGTGCATTAAATTTTGAATTCATAACTGATTACTGCAGAACGAAATTTAGAAGAATTTTTCTAAGAAAACTTTCTATTTAAATAATAAAATGCTCATTATTTATGGTATCCTTATTATTTGTATCTGTAGAATACAAAACTAAAAACCTTTGAATCATTCGCTGAACCTGTAATACCACCCCCCCCCCTCCCTCCGAGACAACCCACTGATCTTAAGATAATTTTTTATTATTTGAATAAAAATTATTGAATTTAGAGAAATTTGTTATATATTTTTTTTTAAAGAAAGAAACGTTCATTTCATTAGGAAAAAAAATAAATGAGAAAAATATAGCAATTAAAATTATATTATTTATTTATACATCGCTTTCCTGCCTTCAAAGTTTTCGATATCTTACATAAGGTAAACGCACCGGTAGTGGGCAACGTACCCGTAGTGGGCCAGTAATTTTCAAAGCTTAAAAACAAGCTCACAATCCATTTCAGAAAAAAGACTGAAATAAATCTGATTATCTAAAGTCCTTAATTGTTAACTTTCCATAAACATTTTGGAATAATTGTTATTTCCCTGTAGATATATTTGTTTATTTTCTAGATTGTCTTCAAACACAGATTTGTCGGCAAATTTTCAGTGATTTCATTAAGAGACAAGGTTTTATTTAAAGCGTTGTTTCTTTAATATTATGTTTTATTTTGAATTAAACTTCCGTTGATATACTCGATTACATTGTAAATAATTTGTTAGGTTACCTGAAAACTTAAAAATTGAGTACTATATTGATTTTAAGGGGTGGCTCCCTTATGGATCACAATTTCTTAAATTGTACCAATAGTGGGCATGGGGCCCACTACTGGAGCATATGCCAAAAAAATTATGTTTAATTATAATTAAGTATTTTTTGAAGATCTAAGACTTTGTATATAATTTATTTAGTTTTTTGTTCATCAGAAGCAGTAGTGGGCCAGGGGCCCACTTCTGGAGCTGCGAAAATATAACTTCACTAAGCTACCTGACATATTATTCTTAAAAAAAAATGTAATATCTAAAATAGTTCATACTTCAAAGTTGGTTGATTGTTTGGTTTGCTAAACTTTCATTATTGAATGCTTATAGAGTTTTAAATAAGATAATTGAAAAAGTCTACACCTATTCATATTCATATCCAAGTTTAGAGTTGAACAGTTCAAGTTTATTCCAACAGAGCGGGAAATGTCCAGAACAGGAATCGAACCGGGATACTTGGCGTGCCGTGCCAATGCTTTACATGTTAAGTTATATGGGGGATACCTGGCTGATATAATTCAGTCTTATTTGTTGGACATGGCTGCGATCTGCAGCTCTAGTTTCAGCTATGCTCTAGCCATGATGATAGAGCCTTGTAGCAGTTCGCAGCCATGTCCAACAAATAAAATTGAATTATGTCAGCCAGATATCGCCCGGATAGCTTAACAGGTAAAGCATTGGCACGGATCGCCAAGTACGCAGGTTCGATTCCTGGTCTGGACATTTTTTGCTCTTTTGGAATAAACTTCAACTGTGCTACTCCAGCCTTGAATATAATTTAATCCAGTTAAAATATATATATATATCCGTACTCTTCCTTAAGTCTATCTCTGTTAACTTGCATTAGATTTTCGCTGCACTAACATTTTTTTTTTCATTAAAATTTTGAATGTATTTTAAGTCCTAATTAAAAGAGTTATTTTTTGGCCAAAAGAGAGAGGAAACACAAAGAAAAAGCAAAATAGAGAGAAAATTCCTGCAGTTGTGACTTCTCCCCAAGTACTTCAATACTATAAGAAAAGAGAAGATGTTAAAAATGCTAAAGATGCAGAAAATGAAATAAAAAATGAAAAGTGCCCAGTTAAATTGATGGCATATAGCTCACAGTCTATTCACACTAATTTCATATTATACTCTTACTTCAAAGAATAATGCCTTTCGAAAAATAAATTCAGGGGGATTAACTCCCCCCCCCCTTTTTTTTCACATCTTTATACTTAGCCAACGAGTCTCCAAATATCCTCAGGGAAGCGCTTTATCATAAAAAACCGGTATACCAAATTTTAAGCAAATCGGATAATAAAACCCAATTTCCTAAAATAAGGTGGTATTACCCCCAATCCCCCCTTTATACTTAAACAATGAACCTACAAATCTAATGAGGGAAGCTTCTTATCAGAATTAACCGGTATACCAAAATTGAAACAAATCCGATAATTTTGTACGAAAAACACATTTATCTAAGTTAAGGGGGGGGGGGGGGTATTAGTCCTCATACTCCAACCTTTATACTTAACCAATGAAAAGTCAAAACTAATCAGGGAAGCGCCTTATGAGAATGAACCTATAAAAGAAATCTGAAGCAAATCGGATGTATCTATCGAGAGTTATCACGTTACGTACGCACATGCAGAACCTGTGGGCCCATTAGGCTTTGATAGCCTGTGAGCTAAACAGAAAAACTGAAAGAGAAAAAAGAAAGAGTTAAAAAAAGTAGCCGATTGGAAAAAAAAGGAGAGGCAGGAAATTATCGCCCGAGTTGATGCCTCTCTTTCATTGGAAGTTTCAACCAAAAGTACTCTTTGTAAATTGGCTGTAAACCGTTCTCACATTTTGAGATTTCTTTCGTTTTTGGATAAATCATTTTGTTTTGTAGTCAGCTTTTAATTATATTTGTCTTTATTTATCACCACTGCGAAATAACAAATAGGGAAGTTTTTTTTTTTTTTTTTTAATTACAAAATATAACAGACTGTTATTTAGAGAAAAAAAAAAGTATGTATTTCGAGAAAAAAAATGGTTGCTAAATTGTCTACTATTATATTCGACAAAACTGGGGATTTTTGTTCCCTACCATTTGTATCATTCTGGTACAAAACACAAAAAATGTATTTTTAATGTCTGAAATCACTGAAAATTCATTCAATTCATTATAGCACAATTTAGAAACTTTTGATCACAGAATATGGGGATATTTACTGTTCATTATTTACTGTTTATTATTTACTGTTATTATTTACTGTTTACTAAATATAACTTATAGATAATAAGAACTGCACAAAAACTAAATTTCGTTACATGAATAAAATGTAACTACTTTGATGGAAATGGATTTTCACCTGATGAAAAGCATGAAAAATTAAAATTATACCTCTGAAACTAGCTTCTTAGGAATTAGCAATTTTTAAACGATAAGAAAGGATACCGTGTATATAATCTAAAAAAATTACTTTGCAGATTGTAGAACATTAGCTTTTATAAATAAGTGAGATAAAATTAAAATTGATTTACAGAACTGAAATTGAGGCCCCTGATCTGCGGATTTACTAGTGAGATCATTTTACGTAATCATCTAAACTTCTACGTATGATTTCATTACTGTGTATAGACTGTAAAAAAAGTATATCTTCAGTATTTTCACACTAGACTCAAAACTGGAGTGGTCCACTTCTGGGGGGCCCACTACTGGTGCATCAAAATTTTACTATGCCCACTACTGGAGCATAGAAGAAGGTAACCTTTTTCTATTTTAATTTTTTCCAGGGAATATATTTTGAAACTTTGAATGTTTATTCCGATACATGAAGGTTAGGACTAGGTTAAAAAAATGTATGTGCTTTAGAATTCGTTAATATTTCCGTAATAATTAGATTTGTCCTTAAGTGGCCCACTACCGGTGCGTTTACCTTAATTTGTTTTTTTTTTAATTTTTATTATTATTATTAATTTTTTATATATCTAGTAAACGTTAAAGTATATTAATCGCAATCTGGAATTAATACCACATTTTATAGGTTTATAAATATATTTTAAAGTTCTTTTTTTTTTTTTTTTTTTTTTTTTTAAATTTTATATTTGAAAATTCAAAGAAGGTGTGAAAGCTACATTTTTTTTTTACTGAAGGACTCTTAAAAATTAACTTTAGGTAAAAAAAAAGTGGAATACTCTATATGGAACAAATACAGAATGAACTAAATCCTTGGTGAAAAATACACACATACACTACTAAAGTTTGCTTTTGCACAATAATTACTAAAATGCTGACATATAATTTCAGTACACAAAATGTTTTCTTTCATATCATTTGCTGCTATCTTCATTAAGCATACGTTTAATGACAAATCTCTTACTCCACATCAGTTATCATAAATTAAAATTAAAATGGTAACATTGAATGTCCTCTATCAACCTAACTAGTTATACTCTACGTATTTGACAGCTGTTATCTAAGAATGCTCTAGTACAGAGATGGCAAACCTATGGCACGCGTGCCGAACTTGGCACGTAAGAAAACTTCTCTGGCACACGAAAAAACTTATCGATCATATTCAGTTTATGGAGAACAATCCACTATATGTATTTTTGTACAAAAATTACTGTTTCGTGTAACAGCTGCATAATTTAGTTTAAAATAACCCAGTACTATTCAATGAATTAAGGTCAATGAAAGCGTCTTGTAGCACCATTTTCTTGCTAAACCATTCAACATATAGTGTTTTCTAAATCATTTTACTACTCTATCAAATTTCAAAGGATTTATTTTTGAAAATTGAATTTTAAGATACAGTTTGCATAGAATAATATACCTAACTGACACGCTTCTACTTCAAATTATGTTATATTTTATTTAGGTTTAGGGCTTTAAGTTATTTTAGGTTTTAATATATTTAGGTTTTAATTTTGAAAATTGAACTTTATCTCTTATTGTAAATAATTATGTATCTATTGAACCTACTTCTACCTGAAGAACTAAAAATGGAAGTATACAGTACAAGAAAAACTCATTTATAGATTACTAACTCGGAATTCGATGCGATGTGTCTATGTTATTGGTTAAAATGTTTCTGGCACGTTAGAATGTTGGTACATAATATTTTTTTTAATTTTTGCCATGCATACTCGAAAAGGTTCGCCATCCCTGCACTAGTAGATTCCACTGATAGATCATCGATTATTATTCATAATCGTTCTTGGTACATTTTAATTTATTTTTAACTTTGTGATTACTATTTTATTGTACTAAATAAGATAATTTCGCAAACCAAAAATACGTTCACAGACAACGACTATTCTTAGGTTTAATATTAAATAAAATTTAAGCTGAAACTAAAGGCATTCGATAGCACTTCTTTTAGAAAGGCCATAAATTTACCTATAAAAATGTTTAGTTCCAGAAATTATACTTAAACACTTCATGTCTTTAATCGTGTAATTATCTTTACGTGTTCTATGACAGCTTAAAACACGAAAACGCCCTTAAATCATGCACGTTAATTCTAGCTTGAATAATTTGTATCTTTAGTACTTTAAAGAAGATATTTAAGGCGAAAAGTTTTTCTAAATTACAACGCTAAAATTTGATTTATGTAAATAACTATGTCGAAGTGACAGTTTTCAATGTACTTCGTTTGCATAACATTTATTACAAATATCTCAAAATATATTGAAATCTGATGAATATAATGTGTAATCCTTAATATTACTTAACCGTTTTCAAAAATTAAAAACATTGTAGAATTAAACAATTAACTAAACAAATATATGTAGTGATAATTTAATGAAATAACCTCTGTAGAATCAAGTAGCAGATAGATGCATGTAATAGATTAATTTAATAACAAATCTGGCAGTATTTTAATAGAATATAATAATTTAAATGTGAGATTGAATAATGTTGAAATTTTTATAATCCTAATTAATATCTACTAAGTACATTGTAAACGAAAAATGCTATTATCATGTATATACCACAGTTATCAAGTTTCCTGATAGTTTGGTACCACTTTTTCCGTAAAGCACAGTCACTTTACCTAATATGATTAAATGAAGAAGATACATATTTATTATTTCTCAAAGAACGATTCATTATTAAAAAGTACAGTTTTAGTTCATATAAAAAATTAAATATGGAAATTAAGAAATAGTCATCATTCATTATTATTTTAAATAAAATTTTGAAGTCTCTAAATATTGCAGTTTTTTTTTTCTATCCATAAAAGGCATGTTATTGATTTTGTCTCCCTGCTATTAAGACGTATATAAAAAGCTTGCGTAACAAGAATTAAAAAAAAAAAATCTTCAACAATAAGTAGAAAATGTTTAAAATTTTAATGGCTCATCTCTCATCAGGTTGGCGGTGATATTTTCATCTCCTGCTTTCGGAAAAACATATAGTGATGTGTATATTATTTTATTATTTCGAAGTGGAACACGACATGCTTCTATATTGGACTTCATTTAGAAGGAGGTTTTATTTAATTCAAGCTTGTTGGGCTTAACTTAACTTTGAAATACCCGAAATAGCATTCTCTGATATTTCAATCATATCCCAGCAATATCTCAGATGATTTAGCGCAGTAAGCTTTTACATAAATTTCTAGTCTAGAGGTTGTGACATTGATTAGCCACGGCGGGTGCAAATATGTACCCTTGTTTACTCAAATATATATAAACTAAGAATTAAGATAGGGTAATAAGTCTTTTCATAATTTTCCAAAGCAGAGATTATCAAACTTTATTAAAAAGTAAGACAGCTTGAGGCATAAAATGTTCTAGCGACCAACTAATATTTGAGAATATAGGGTATTTGTCAATGTTTGAATATTTAAATTATTTTTAAAAAGGTCATACAAGAAAACATACAGATTTTACAAACGATTATGTGAATTAATCAAATTAAGTTGTTTTTAACACATTTGGAGAAATACATTTATATAAAAGTATTTTAAAATATACTAATAATAAGTTAATAGTTTTCAATCATTAGTTTTCATTAATGACGAATTAGACTTCGGTATTAAAACTTTATTTTTTTCTAATACAAATTTCTATGCAAGCATTAATCAAACGCTTTATTTTCTGATGTATATTCATAATGTCATATTCTAAAGTGGTAACACATTGTTTTCTCTATAGTTTTAGCTTGAGATAAAATAATAAAATATATTCCTTTCAAATTTTAACAAACGTTCCCCGACCAACCAAAATGGTGCGTGAGACTTAAAAATGGGTTAGCAATTTCAGATAAGCTGTTCTTGTTTATTTTAGATTATTTTTTTATTTAGTTATATGCTGAAACTTCCAGTTATTGACACTTAACACAGTAACTGACACTTCAGAAAAAATCTCACTCAAACAACCACGTTCTTGTAAAATTTTGAAAAACAATGTCATTTAGTGGCAATTTAGACACTTAGTTGTATTTCTGAGTCAATTTATTCACCACCAATATGCCAAGAAAATATTCAATAAGAAAGGAAATTTGAAAACACAAAAAATGCCATATTGATGTAACCGTCTTATTACTAAAATTAAGGTTTTTTAAATGTTTTAAAAATATATTTGTAATGCAATCATCCTGAACATTTTCTTAAAGTTGTACTTCTAAAAATTAGTTAAAAGAGGTCTATTATACATTTGGGCCATGATTTATTATTTAGAGTTATTTAATTTAGATTAATAAAGGGTGCCAGTTATTGGTTCCGGTAATTTTATTTTACCATTCTCCGACAGAGGTGTTAATTATTGGTAATATTAAAAAAAAAAAAAAAAAAAAAATTAAATATGATATTTGAACTGTTTAAAAAAAAACATAATAATAAATTAAATGTATCTCGTAGTTAACATAATCAAACTGTAAGTTGTTCTACCAGGGACTGACACCATTTGTCAGTTACTGGTTCATAAATGCCAGTTATTGGATAGCTGAATTACTAATAATTTAAAACATGAAAATTAAAGAACATGCGTGTGTAGTATATAATGTAAATAAAGTTTAACTGTTTTATTTTTATAATAAAGATTAAAATATTTTTAAACAATAAAAGCCTTAAAATATAAAATACCTTTTTTAAATCTTTGGAAATAAAATGTCAGACACTGGTTAATTTTCTGTCAGTTATTGGTTTTACAAAATAGGGTTGGTGTCATTACAGAAGATATTAACAATATTTATAGAACGAAATATGTTTTTAATAAAACAATGCATAATTTTTTGAAATTTTTCTGAAAAAGAATTCTGAAATGTATATCTACTAACGTTTCAAAAATAAAGATAAGTATAAAATGAAATTTAAATTTTGTAATAGGGATTTTAACAAGAAAGAATCCTTATGCATTAGGGTGTTTGAACGTTTTGATATTCATATCATACACGTGAATGTGCTTGATACATTTTCGTCGGCAGCTTGTCGTTTTTCCTTTCTTGCACGTAAAATTAAAATTGTTAGAAAGTGTAATCTAGATGAAGATCAAACCTACCTCTTCCATATAAAATATAACTACTGAATCTGTATTATATATATATATATATATATATATATATATATATATATATGTCAGTGTGTGTGTGTTTACATATTATATTTAATTAAATATTATTATATATTAAACTACTCCGAATGAATTTTCATGAAAAAAAAAATACTGAAAAGCAACTTGAAAATTTGAAAAAATTTAAATGCCAGGATTTACAAAGATACGTTAATGTAATACTTCGTATATTATGATGTAATATCAGTAAAATGTTATGATGTAATATGAGTATAATATTACGATGTAATATCAATATAATGTTATGATGTAATGTAATTTGTTATACTATGAATGCCTTGAGATGCATAACTTCTGTAATGTATTTGATGAACACTTTAGTGCACAGTTTTGCACATACGCAAACAACACTGTGTTGAATTTAATAGATTTTTTTTTATTGGGATATACCTAATTCACACCAGAAAATTAAAATAGCAGTATTTGCTTTAATTAAAAAATAGACATTCCGTACTTAAATAAAACTAAATTAACCATTGAAACTTTCTGGTATAAAGTCAGATTCTCTGAACTACTTAATTTCTGGAACGTATTCTATTATGGGAATTAAAGGGTTAAAGGTGAAGTTTAATAAAATAAATAATTATATAAAATAAGGTGTTTGGAGACGTACGTATTAAAGAATTTACTAATTTGCATTATTTTAACGCAAAACAGCCGCGCGACAATAGTTTTTACTTATATTGCAGATATACAAAAGAAGAAAAGATTGACGTATTATATGAAAAATGTATTTCTGATTTTTTTTTTCATTATTTTTCCTGTGTAATAAAACTTGCAGAGAATCATATATAATTTTTTTTAAACAAAATAAAAAATCGCGCATTTAAGGCTTAACCCGTTTATATTAGTTGCATGAATAATAAGATCGATGGGTTTTCCATTGTCTCCCAAAATTTCACTTTGAAACGTTTCAGATTATTCCCATAATTTCTTTCAATGTATAATGTGTGTATCAGGTATTCATGTTTTGTATCAACCATTCATCAAGATCTCTATAGTTATTTGCAAGACAAAAAAGAAAAAAAAAATCTGTAAGATGTTATGTAAGTGTTCTTTAAATCAAAATACCATACATACATATATATATATATAACTGTCATTTTAATCATAATTATGTTGAAAGGTAAATAATTTATTTTTAAAATAACATGCTTATATTAGAGAAGATAAATTTTTAAATTATGCAAATTTGAATTTCTCTTCTGTGTCGTTTATATCCTGCAGGATTTGAAAAAAATATATATCATTTGTATAAAAAAAAGTCTTGCTTTGTTTATGTTTGAAATGTATTTTTTTTAATTATATTTTAAAATTGATAAAAAAATGCAATTAGCAGATTATTAGTAAGAGGTTTATAGCTTTAAATATATCTATTTATTAAAAAGACGTATTTTGTGGTGAAAAGAATTAAATATATTATATATATTTTCTATTTGCCAGATACATAATATTTTATTCATATTTTTTTTACAATAGGTGTTTAAAAAAAGGTATAAAAATGTTTACGTTTGCAACTTTTTCATGCACTGACATATTATTCATGTCTAGTTAAAATTACCCTATGTGATATATATAAATCATTAACAAACGGTGTTATAATTACATTCACTAATATGTTTTGTCAACATTACCTGTTAAATCCGAAGCTTAATTAATAAAAGGGACACTCATTCAATTTTTTTATGTTCATGCAATGACAACTTAGATCACGGAATTATTTTTTTATGGAATTGGTATTTTTAATGTCTGAAGTACCTAATATTACAAACTCCCTAAATTAACAAATCCATTATCACAATTACACGGATTTATGAAAAATAAATTTAATTCTCTAAATGTGTTCATGATCAAAATCTTTATTTTTTTTTAATTTAAAGTGTCTAAAATATATTAGTATGAAATGATTGGTGAATTTTTATTGGTTTTATCAAGACTTGTGTAAACTATATTTATTTTTCAAGGGAATAAACATCGTGTTGCTATTGCTTACAGCAGCAAACACAACAATTTTATTAACCACAACTAAACACCGTATTTTGATATCATTAAACACCTTAAGGAGTGCCCTACCAGCCCTCAAAAAGTTGAGACTAAATATCAAAGAAAAGAAAGTGTTTACATTTTATGAAGCATAGCGTAAAGAGGTTTACATATTTGGAGTCGGAAGAAATTTCATCTAAATATATATCATTACGCAAACTTTCGCCCTTAAAAATTTACAAAGATTAAATCTATAATTATAAGAAAAATTGGTATGTAAGACATGTATTCAAATCTAAAAATCAGAGAAACATCAAATCTATGTTTAGTTGTTTTTGCCTGGAATGTTTATTGAAACATTCCAGATTAATAATCACACGATTAACACGAACTACGATTAATAATTACACGATTAACACGAACTACGATTAATAATCACACGATTAACACGAATTACGATTAATAATCACACGATTATTATGTGTATAGTAAGTTAAGTTTTTAACTTTTCAACATCAACACGTTACTTTTTTGTTCAATTTCACGTAAGGTTACTGTGCCTAAATGTGATGACCCACGAAAAAGTAATTTACTTAAAATATTAATGCAAGAATCACAAATAAATGCTATAAAATGAGAAAATCGAACTTCATGAACAGAACACAAAACATTTTCCTGCAATTAAAGCATTTTCTAAGACAAAAAATCACAATCAAATACACATCGTTCATTTTAAAGCACTCCCGTATTCTCTAGATGCGACAAAATTCTCGAAATTGGCTCAAAATTGGGTTTTTCCATTTAAACTATAAAGATCAAATAACCTAATTAACGCCAAGAACAGTGTTTTATTCTGCAGGTACTTAATAGTGACATATCGAATGCTGTAAACGCTGAGAGACTTTCAGGAGATTAACGAAATATGCTAATAAGGTATTTTTCATATATTTTATTAAATATTAAATGTTTTGTATTTATTAAATGTTTTAAACAGATATTGTGTTTCATTAAGTGTGTTGCGTTAACACATTATGAATTTCAGTGTATTCGTTTTATAATGATTTTCTTTAAATGAGTACTTAAATGCGTGTTTAAGATGAACAAAATTGAAAAAAAATAGGTGTCTTTAAAATTTTAATTAAATAACAGGTGTTTGAAAAGCGGTGTATATTGCAGACAGATAATATAGACTCATGACTACGGAATTTGCAATATTTTTATATTGTGGAAATTTCGAAAAATCTTGTATATTTTGAAAACACTTAAATTATGTCAATTTTAATGTGGTTAAATGAGTTAATTTTACCAACATTATGCCATTCGGTACCTTAAATACCGTGTCTGATTAAAACATGATGGAGCTGAGTTATTTCCCTACAGTTAAGCCCTAGTTAAAAATGCACAATTTTTGTTAGCACTTTTTTAAAATCTGACATTTTCATCCTGTTTTCACTTTTTACTCATGATAATCAAGACGTTCTACTTTTAAGTTAGAAAAATATTATAAAGGAATTTTATGATTATCTAAATGAATATTTGTTTCCATATGTATATTCTAAAGTACAGAAACTGATAATTTTTTTAGGAAAATGCAAAATAGGAGGGTGGTCAACAGAATATCAGGCAATGGGCCTGTCTTTGGCTTAACTAGGCCTGCTTAAATAGAATAATGAGAAGCATTGTCGATTTTATCTATTTTTAAGTCTAAATTTTTTTTCCTGTGACATTTTATAATAATTAAATGTAATGTAATAAATACTCTTATTACAATGTATAAATATCTAGTAAATAATCTTTTAAACCGTAAACTCCACGCTTATGCGAATTTGCACTGACAGAAATGTCGGTGTTATTTAAAACTTGTTTTAACTAATTCTTATTTTTCATTAACAAAATAGGACTTTTGATAAAACTCAATATCCTATTTGGATTCCTTATTAAATTTCGTATCGAAATCGTGTAGTTATATTTCATTATCACTATGCTATCAGCAAAATTATGCGCAGTTGAAGTGACGGAAACCTAAATCGCAGTAGTTTAGATTTTATGGGTCAACTCTTAACTTCTGTTAGCAGCGTCACAGATTGCTACATGTTTCAATTTCCACAGTTAAACTCGTAATTTCTAGTTAAGCTATCCATACTAGTTAAATTTTCTTTTAGTTGGAGCCCTAGAAATATTGCTAGAGAAGCTGAATATGTGAAGTTTAATTATAATAGTCCTGTACTAGTTAAGTACAGAAATAGTATCCTATGTGTTAATCGGGATTTTCATTCATCTCTCAATCAAGCAGCCTCAGAGACCGCTCCCAGTAGTTATGAGACAATTCCTGTCACAGAAGATAAGGGTTAAGTAATTCCAAAAATAATTGCAATTAATCCTTAGTTGTTGTTAGTGCTGCTTTTTTTAGCATTTTCATAGTTCAATTAGTAGTTTCCAGTTTAACAGCAGATACAGGGAAATTTCATTTGCATGTTTGCATGAAAATCATTTGCATGAAATTTCATTCTATTACTTTTGTTTGAAATATTTGAATACATGAAATTTTTTAGCAATTGTACTTTACAAAATGTTTACTTGAAAAACTGTATTTTATGATTTAATCACTCCTTTTATTCATATTTCAATCGAGTGATTTCGCAGACCGCTCATATTGGTTATATGCAATTTTCTGCCACAGCATTTAAGTGTTAAATGCGCATTTTGAGATGAATTGTCATGTATAAAACACATTGTCACATTTAGAACTATAGACGTCTCACTTAGGTGTTAACTGCCGAAAATACGACAAAAAGTACCTAAATGCTATAATTGTATATTGTGGTCTTTTACTACAGATAAATAATTAATTAAAAAAAAAAAAACGAGATAATTTTGAATTGAAGGTACAATATTCAGTAATTTGCTGCTCATTAAAATATTTTTTTTTAATTTAATAAAATGCCAAATATACCCTAAAAGCTAAAACTATGGGGAATCTCGTCTCATTATGGCACCATTCCTTACTTCATTTAATAATATTTCAATTTGCTGCATATTGTAAAATAGTTTGTAATGAGTTCTACGTACGCACAGTGTGTGTGTGTGTGTGTGGGGGGGGAATCCTGAAAACATGATTCATCAAATTCATATGCTTTTTATTATAATACAGTGACCTCTCACTTATGCGCCTCTCAGTTATACGCGTCTCTCAGTTATAAGCGAATTTCGTAAGATCCCGTCACGAGGAATAGGAAAATAATGCTATACATCTCTCACTTATAAGCGGAACTTTGAATTGTCTCTCTCAGTTATACGCGAAAATAAAACGCAATTCACAAACTATGAATTGCATTCGAAAGGTTTTTTTTTATCTATAAAAATTTTTCTGCAGGTGTCAAGGTCAAAAGACCGTTCCGCGGCGCCTGAAAGGGTGGATAGGTTGTTACAATTAGACATTTCACCCTCTCCCCTCAGCTCTAATGGTTTCTTCTTTTCTTTTTTTCTCTTTTATTTTATGAATATACCCGCATGTTTCTTTCGTCTTTGCTATTACGGTAGCACCTGGATTTTATTTTTGTTTTTTTTGTGCAATAAAAATGAGTAAAAGAAAGTTAACAATATCGTTCAAAATGGAGGTTATACGAGTAGCAGAAAATGATCCTAAACTGTCAAAAATAAGTTTAGCTCGAAAATTCGATTTGCCAGAATCAACGCTCAGAGGGATTTTAAAGAACAAGGACTCGATCAAAAAAATAAACAGTGAGTATTCTACACAAGCGAAGAAACAAACAAGAATTCAGAAAGAAAAATTTGAGATTTTAGAAACCGCTTTAATTCAGTGGTTTAGAGAAATGAGAGCTTCTAATTTACCCATTAGTGGTGAGTTATTCAAAGAAAAGGCACTCACTTTATCAACAAAATTGAGAATCGAAAATTTTTTTGCTTCTTGGGGATGGCTAGAAAAACTTAAGAAAAGACACGGTTTAACAAATCATTGCCTGAGTGGTGAAAGCGCAGCTGTTTCAGATTCAACTGCTAATGAATGGATTGCAGATCTTCCAAATTTAATTCAAATCTTTGATGTTAAGTATGTTTTTAACTGCGACGAAACAGGTTTATTTTACCGTCTTTTACCAAACAAAACGCTGGATTTTATGGGAGAAACATGTCATGGTGGAAAACACAGCAAAGAAAGAGTGACTGTTCTTTTATGTTGCAATGCGGACGGATCAGAAAAGTTACCGCCAATAGTGATTGGTAAATCGATGAAACCACAGTGTTTAAAAAAATGTGAAGAAATTGCCATGTTCTTATGCAAATAGCATCAAAGCCTGGATGACATCGAAAATTTTTTTAGACTTTTTCAAAAAATTTGATACGAAGATGGCAAAAAAAGAAAGAAACGTTCTGCTATTTATGGACCAGTGTCCCGCCCATCCTCCTGATCTCCAATCGCTGACACATACACGAGTTCTATTTTTCCCTGCAAATTGTACTAGCAGAATTCAGCCATTACATCTCGGTATAATAAGGTCAGTTAAAGCGCAATATAGGAAAGATTTGGTGAGAAGAATGTTCATATCACTAGAGCAGAAAAAGGAATTCAAGAAAATTTCGATTCTGGATGCTATGCATATGTTGGTTTCCTCTTGGAATAATGTAACAGCCACAACAATTTCTAACTGCTTTAGAAAAGCGGGGTTTTTTTCATTCAAATGATGTTGAAATTATTCCATTACAGGAAAATGAAAACGACAGTAATGATTTTAACGTAGACGTGGAAGAATGGAACAGCATAACCCAAGATCATCTTTCTTTTCAAGATTTCGTCAATGTTGATGAAAACTTAACATCAACGGCAATAAGAGATATTGAAACTGTTTTTGATGACGTGAATGCTGAAAAAGAAGTAGAATAGGATGATAATGATGAAATTGATACGTGATTGTCCCATCTTATGCTGCTGCTTTAGGAGCCCTGGACGCTTTGAGATGTTACCTTCAAAATGCTGATGTAGCATCAAATACAATGACGCACTTTAATGCATTAGAAAACGTCGTTATACAAACACGACCTAAGCAAAAACAAACGACCATTGATGACGTCTTTAAAGAGGACTAATTAGCATTTTTTTTTCTTTTGTAAGTACTGTAAGAACTTTACTAATTACCCCTAAAGACTATTTATTCACGAACTATTAATTCGGGAGAAGATCCCCCTAGGGTCTTCTGGACTTTCCCACGCTAAGAGGAATCTCATAAACTCATAGTTCATCTCTGAACAAAGGTATGGTGCCGTCGAGTCTGCAAATATGAATGGAACTGGCAGTACATTTTCGTTCCGGCACTAACTTAACATTCCATTGAATTGCACAGAGAGCAGGTGTTTCAGCCGTCCAGTAAGTGAGCGGTGGCAACGGCTGAGGGGGAGAAAAGACGATTTCTCCTAGGGCGGCGAGCTTCAGCCTTCGAGAAATAGGCGGTGGCATCGGCTAAGAGGGAAAAAGCTAGTTTTCCCTAGGACCGGGAGTTTCAGCCTTGGAGAGAAGCGAGGTGGCAACGCGGAGAAGCAGTTAGGAAGTGAGAGAGGGAGGACGCTGGCAAGGAGGTCTTGCTGGAGCTAGTGGTGAATGAGCGAAGCGAGGAGATGAGATAGATGGTCATCCGACCAGTCTTTTCTCCGATTGAAGCACTATATCTGTGGAAGCAGCCCGTTGATGGAACTTTTTATCCTGTAAAATTGACGAGAACCCAAACCAATATTGTTTAACTTGTAAATATTCAAAATAATAATCGAGACTAAATAAAGGACTTAGATTTTGATAACTTACGCTACCATAGACTCTTGTCCAGTGATATCTAAGTCCCTACAGTGGTGGCAGCTAAAGAGGATTAAGAACTGGTGAAAATAAATTATCACAGTTCGTCAAAAAACAGGAAGGGCCGCAACCAGGCCGCAAGATAGAAGGACTCGTGATCACCAGATCAGAGTCTTCGGCAAATCCAGCAGGGATTCCAGAGCCAAGGCAATCCGACGCCGTGCAAGAGGTTCCGGAGAGCTGAAATCGACAGACGGAGATTAGAAAGGAGACCTTGATCCCCAGACCAGAGTCTTCGGCAAATCCAGCAGGGATTCCAGAGCCAAGGCATTCCGACGCCGTGCAAGAGACGTAAGACGTTCCGGAGATCCGAAATCGACAGACGGAGGGTAGAAAGGAGACCTTGATCCCAGAGCAGAGTCTTCGGTGAATCCAGCAAGGATTCCAGACCCAAGGCAATCCGACGCCGTGCAAGAGACGAGAGACACCCGAATGCAGGGAAGTCGAGCCCGCCGGATGGTTTAGCCTACAGATGACCGGAGCTGTACCAGTCTAAGACGATGTCAGAGGAGCAGTCAACAATATCTCAGGTTAGCACTCTTTATTTGATTCATTACAGAGGTTTAATCGAAATAGTATAGTTAATAACAAACATGTTTTTTTAATCATTATATATTTAATAGAGTTTGGGAAGTAAGGAATTTGATAATAACATTTTGTGAAATTTTTCCAACTGGATTCTAAGAAATTTAAGTAAATATTAATTTTCTAAAGTTCCTTAAAACTGTTTTAAATAAGTATTACTTGTACTAAAGGTTAATAATTCAGTGAGGATAATTTAAATTGCTTATGAGAGGCGGCGCATCATTGGATGCACTGAATGCAAATAATTTAAATTCTGTTTTGTATGTGAATTTTATTCAGAATGTATGTTTTCTAAATTTAAGAGACTTTTTGAGCAATTGACTTAAAGATATGATACCAAAGAATATATAAAGTTATATATGAAAACTTGGTTGGTTAATGATAAGGCTGTTTATCATATTAATATTATTGAAATTGTTGTGATATTTTTATGTCGCGAGAGTTTGTGATTATCCACAACTAGGAAAATATTTAGAGACTTCGAAGTGGATAATTGCATGATTGGCATAGCATTTTTTATAACTGTTAATTAGTAGGAAACATGTCAGTGTTTGCGGGTAAGAAAAAGTGCGATCTAAAAGAGTTGGCTATTGAATTCGGCGCGAGCATAGAAGAGTCGGATAATATAGCCAAAATTATTAAAAAACTCGAAGAAGCAGAGGACTATGACGAAACTTTAGCACTAGCCCAGCTAAAAATCTTAGAGAAAGATAGGGTTGAGAGAGAAAATGAAGAAAGGTTAGAACGAGAGCGGAATAAGGCCTTTGAGAGGGAAGAAAAGGCTAAGGCTTTGGAGAGGGAGCATGAATTGGCGAGAATTAGGTTAGAACGGGAACCAGATGAGTTTAGTTTAGCTAGCCAAAATGAGAGAGAGCCGAAAATATCTTTAAAATCAGTCCTGCCCAAATTCGACTCCGATAAGTCCGAAATATCAATCTATCTCAGTTTATTCGAAAGACAAGCGCAGAAAGCCCAAATCGAGAAAAGTCAATGGGTTACGCATTTACTAGGATTGTTACTGACGGAATTGGGGCAGCTTATCTTGAGAGAACCACCCGCATGTTCCGACGATTTTGATCATGTAAAAAAGATGTTACTAGAAAGGTTCCAACTTTCGGCAGAAGACTTTCGACTAAAATTTGTTACGACACAAAAGCCCGAAAACAAAACGTGGAAAGATTGCGTATATGAGGCTTCCAATTACTTTGATCAATGGTTAAGTGGTTTAGAAGTGGGAAATTTCGTCCAACTGAGAAAGCTAATAATCACAGATCAGTTAAAAAGAAAGGTTAATCCGGAAACGAAGCATCATTTCATTGATGTTTGGAGCACGATAATCACTCCATTTGATTTGGCGAAGAAATTAGATGCGTATGATTCGGCTAGGAAAACTATGAGACGGCAAGGGCCCCCGAAACTTCAAAACCTTTCCCAACCTCTAGAGCGAAATAAATTCGCGGGGCAATCAAAAACGGAAAGTAGATCGGAAGAGAGTAGAACAAATTGGAGGGATAAAGACAACTCGAAAAATCGGGATGCAATTTTCGATAAAAAGAAAGAGATTACATGTTTTTTGTGTAGGAAACCCGGCCATTACAAGTATTCTTGCCCGGAGCTAAAAAAGGCTGAAAAGACCGAAGCAGTTTACCATATCGCGGGCCTACAAGACTTAGAAAGTGCCTTTGAACCCTACGTCAGTCGCGGGTTAATTAATGGGAAAGAAATGACTATTCTACGCGATAGCGGAAGTAATTTGGACTTAATATCAGCTCACGATGTAAATGAGGACCGATTTACGGGTGAAAGTGTATATGTTAAACAAGCATTAGATAATAAACTTCGGTGTTTACCTATTGTAGAAATAGAAATTAATCTGGGTACCGGGGATACTATAAGGACAAAGGCGGCCGCAGTAGATAAAGAAACGGACATGGTTCATTATTTGTTAGGGAACAAAACGCAGCAATTAATTGACAGGCGGAGACGATACCCGCGTTCAATCATAGCAGTTCGCACTGGGTCACGAGCGCACCCCGGAAACGCGGCTACGAAAAGCGAAACTAAATCGCAGAGCTCGTCCATTCCCCCTACCGTAACGGAGAGCGAAAATGAAAAACCAGCCGGTTCACCTAAGCCGATGGACCAGCCAATTCCCCGCGCCGAAGCAGAAAGAGGAATTTTTAAGTGCGACCCCACGAGGTCAGGGAGTAACGCAGAGGAGGGAAACTTTGTTGAAGAAAAAAGGGAATTTTTCTACCCGTAGTTGAGAGCGCACAGCCCGTACCGAATTTGAATCCCTTTAACGAACAGGATTTGAACTTGGCTGAGAGAGGCGATTTAGCTGGAAGGGTGGGGAGAGTCGAGACTTTAAAATTCAACCCCCCGGGAGCAGTGAGAGAAATAGGAGCCAGTTTAGTAACGGAGAAAAAGCAAGAGACTTTTCTAAGACTAAGCGAGACCGTACCGCGGGATGAAAACTTGACCCTTGGAAACAAAGAAAATGTGAGTGAGGCGCAAGAGAATGTCAAGTTCGATTGTGTTAAGCAGAGAGCGGACGAGGTGAAATCACATTTTGAAATGAACGAGGGGTTAGGGATTAGGAAAATAAAAGATCCCAGGGAATCTGACCAAGAACCAATGGTAATCCCGTTGAAAGTCAAAGGAGATATGTTATCCTTATGTAAGGAGAGTGCAGGTAGACTTCTAAGTACGAAGAAAAAGTCAGGTTATAAATTCTTGAATCGTTATTGTTGGCCAAAAACCGTAAACGAAATTAAAAAGTTATACGAGAGATGGAAAAGAGATGAACGTTCTAAAGGTTTAAAATTCATACCTAGATTGGATTTAATTAGACGTATCAGGCAATTTCGGGAATTATTAGTGGAAACGGGGACGAAAACTCGTGAGGTTAAGAAGAAGAGGGGTGTCTTCCAGATTGATCCGGGAGAAAACTATTCGAGTACGCACGACTTAGATTTAGGCGCTAGAAGGCAAGACAATTCGAATTATGATTCTCCTAAGATATTTGGTTTGTTGTATTTAAACAACGTGAAAAGGGTTTCCGATTATTGGAGTAATCATATGGGAGAGAGAGGAATTGTATTGAACCGCATCAGAGGAGTAAAAATGAAAGTGAAACTATATAAGAGAAAATCAGCGCAGAGTACCAATAAATATTGGATAAGGTTGATCCGGAACAACGCCATGAATAGTCCAAGATTGATCCACTGGTCATTGATGCGGCAACCTTATCATTATACAATCAGGCACCGCCCGGGAAAAGAAAGAGTGCACTAGTGCTTAAGTAGGGTTGAATAAATTTAGGGAAATTGTATATAATTCTCAAAAAAAGGTGCTTGCATCATAAGGTATAAATAATTTACATTTTGTATATATTGTTGTAATTGTCATAATAATGTTCCTGGAAAAGTGTGTAAATTTATATGTGTTTAGTACAAAAGAAAAAAATGAATAATGAACCTCTGTGGTGAACGAATTTTGAGTGTAACACTGACTTCACTATAGATTTTCCAGCTACGTGAAAAATCTCTCTTGGAGGGGGAATTGCTGTAAGAACTTTACTAATTACCCCTAAAGACTATTTATTCGCGAACTATTAATTCGGGAGAAGATCCCCCTAGGGTCTTCTGGACTTTCCCACGCTAAGAGGAATCTCATAAACTCATAGTTCATCTCTGAACAAAGGTATGGTGCCGTCGAGTCTGCAAATATGAATGGAACTGGCAGTACATTTTCGTTCCGGCGCTAACTTAACATTCCATTGATTTGCACAGAGAGCAGGTGTTTCAGCCGCCCAGTAAGTGAGCGGTGGCAACGGCTGAGGGGGAGAAAAGACGATTTCTCCTAGGGCGGCGAGCTTCAGCCTTCGAGAAATAGGCGGTGGCATCGGCTAAGAGGGAAAAAGCTAGTTTTCCCTAGGACCGGGAGTTTCAGCCTTGGAGAGAAGCGAGGTGGCAACGCGGAGAAGCAGTTAGGAAGTGAGAGAGGGAGGACGCTGGCGAGGAGGTCTTGCTGGAGCTAGTGGTGAATGAGCGAAGCGAGGAGATGAGATAGATGGTCATCCGACCAGTCTTTTCTCCGATTGAAGCACTATATCTGTGGAAGCAGCCCGTTGATGGAACTTTTTATCCTGTAAAATTGACGAGAAACCAAACCAATATTGTTTAACTTGTAAATATTCAAAATAATAATCGAGACTAAATAAAGGACTTAGATTTTGATAACTTACGCTACCATAGACTCTTGTCCAGTGATATCTAAGTCCCTACAGTACTATATCTCTTTCTACGTAAAATTAAATTTTACGTTTTTTGTATTTTTTAAACTAATTTTTATAGTGAAAGTGTAAGAATTTTTTTTAAAAGTACGATATACTAATATTAAACCTTTTTTTATTTTATAAAATGTTATTAATCATAATTCTTATATTGCAAAATGTTTTTTTTCCCCATAATGTGTATAAAGAAATACTACATCAACATTCTCTCAGTTATGCGCGGCTCTCAGTTATGCGCGATTTTAAATCAATTCCTTCAAACGCGTATAAGTGAGAGGTCACTGTACTTATTTGTAGTTTGTTTGCCAGATTGAGGAAACCAATCATGTCTTAATCGTGTTATAGCAAGATTGATTAGAAATATCTCTATGTTTAACTCCTTATAAATATGTACAGCAATTTAACCTTTGAATGCAACTATTTTAAATACACTCTCTGGTCAAAAGTATCTGCAGTTTTTCGATTTTAGATGTTCTGTCCAAAACAAAAACTCGATGAATTGCTCTTAAATGTCGTAGACCTAAAGATAGTTTGTGTTATTTTTGTTAGAAGCCATTTTTGTAAGAATAGATCATATAATCTTGAAAATGTAAATAATTTATTTAAGAAATTCCAAAAAATTCCTAAGGTTTTTGTTTGAAGCAAGAACGGGTTTTAACCAAATTTTACTCCACTATCAGGAAACTTAAAAAAATTTAGTAGACATACTATTGTGCAATTAGAATATCAAAACATTTTGCATTTCATACAGTATGAATGTTTGTATGTAAATCCCTTTTAACTGCGAATGCGTTAATTTTTTTTTCCGTTTTACATATATTAATAGTTAGTTATATACATAGAACTCATATAAAAATGTATTCAAATACCGCGGAAATTGTAAAAGGTAGCCGCAATATATTGGCCATATCGCCAGTATTGAAACTACAAAAAAATTCAGTATCTTTTTAACGAATCGGAATGATAAGGGACTTTTTCACAAATTGCATGTTTTTATTAACCGATTTTCAACAAACGCATATCGATTTTATACATCTCCACGCATACAAATTGATTTTTTTCTTTTTTTTTAATGGGACTGCTTGGAGGGTTCTTCATACAAGGGAAGACTATGAGCATAAACCTTTATCACATGCTAATGATTTAATCCGTCTTGATTTTCTAACAGAAAGTAAATTTTTTTTATTGCAATTGTATTTTTTTTCTTTTTTTTTTTTTATAACCGAAGGAATGAAAATATTGTAACGTGCTTAAAACAATCGTGATTATCTTCCATGAGGGACTGTAAGAAAACTACAGGTTAAATATTTCATATGTAGTTTTTCAAGAACAAATATTCGACGAGGGCTTTTTCTTTATATTATCTTGCTTCCAAGAAATATTTTTTTTCTTTTACACAATCTATTAACCATTTTTTTCTTTATTAAATTAATCATAAATTGACTACCTAATTTGAAAGATTGTTTTTATTTATTCGTGAAGTAGGACTTGCGTCAGAGTTCTTTTTTTTTTTTTTTTTTTTTTTTTTTTTTTTTTTTTTTTTTTTTTATCAGCGGAAAAATGTACACTGCTCAAAACAATTAAAGGATATTTGAAGTTTTATATAAAATAAAGATATAAACGAAATTTTTTTTGCCGAAAATAGAAGAAGAGAATCACAAATGCAAATTTTTCTGGTTTTAAAACTGTGGAGTATGCAAATTTTGAGTTCGACGTCAAAAACGTCGCTTCAGCAGCAGCGAATGAAATTTGACTTTCAACTGGATAAAAGAGAATGAAAACAAGGATGATCGGCATTCAGTGATTGCTTTGTTTCGATGAGTACGATGTCTCAGCGAAGTCATTTGACAGATTCAGAAGCTTTGAGAATTGTTGGTAGGTTAGAAGGGAGCCAAACTCAAGCCGAAGTAGCGCAAGCCATTGGAGTGTCACAAAGTGTCATTTCCAGGATCTGGAACCGTTTTTTGGAGAGTGGATGTGCAGGCCGAAGACCAGGGCAAGGTCGTAGACGGGCAACAACGCCCAATGAAGATCGGTATTTAGCGTTAACAGCTCGGAGACACCGAACCATGAACGCTATTCTTCTCCAACAACACCTTCGCTCGGCTACAGGCACCACGATTTCAACTCAGATTGTCCGAAACTGGCTCCATGCTGTAGGTCTGTATGCTCTCCGACCGATGGTATGTGTTAGATTAACATCAAGGCATCGTCGCGACCGCAGGGAGTGGGCAACCGAGCATGTCAACTGGAGGAGAAATGAATGGAGCAATATTCTGTTTTCTGACGAGTCCCGTTTTTCTGTGCATCCGGATAATAGGCGTATTTTCATCTGGAGGGACCGTGGCAGTAGGAATAATCCTGCGTTCGTGCACGAAAGTGTCAGATTTGGCGGTGGAGGAGTGTTGGTGTATGGTGGCATCTCCATTGACGGGCGCACTGACCTCTACACCATTCGAGATGGAGCTCTGACTGGTCGCCGATATAGGGATGAGATCCTCAGACCTATTTTAGTCCCTTACGCTGCAGCAATCGGAGATAACTTCATTTTAATGGATGAAAACTGCAGGCCACATCGTGCAAACCTGGTGGAGGATTTCCTTTTCGAGGAAGGAATCGTTCGAATGGAATGGCCAGCGTGTTCTCCAGACATGAATCCAATCGAGCACGTTTGGGACGCTCTAGGAAGACGAGTTTCTGGCCGCCAACAACACCCACAATCTCTCCAAGAACTGGAAAGAGCTCTTCTGGAAGAGTGGGGCAGAATACCCCAACTCGTCATTAATAGCCTCATTGAGTCCATGCCTCAAAGGTGTTCAACGTTGCTGGCCGCCCGTGGAAACCATACCCCCCTACTGAAAATGATTTTCTTTGAAGAAAACACCTTTTCTTATTCTTTTTTTCTCATATGCACAAATTGTGTTTTTTTCCTTTAGTACACAAATGCGCAATAAAATGCATTTTTTTCTGCCAAACATGTGTAATTTATTCTCATATAACCTATTATGTCTGTCGACCATGTATCAATCAGCTAAACAGTTTACCAGATATAAAATCCACCTAAAACTGCAATATCCTTTAATTGTTTTGAGCAGTGTATTTTCATTCTTTTAAATAGTAAATGAAATGCGTTGCGTTTTTTACATCTAAAATACTGTCATGGGTAATAAAATGTGCGTTTTCTTTGAGGATGTACGTATATTTCTCATAACAGACAATCTTGGGGAGATATATAATACAAAAAATTTTCTTTTAAGAAAATGTAGAACTTTTAACTGAAAAAAAACTGTTATAAAATAACTCAACAGTCAGAATAGTTTAAAGTAATTGATTAAATATTTATATAAAATATGTTTTATGTGGTAAACTTTCCTTATAAGAACATGTATAATAATTACTTATAAACATGTTTTTTTTTTTTTTTTTTTTTTTTTTTTTTTTTTCGTGAATGATTTTGAAAATGTCGCCATTTGTGTGACGAAACGATCATCAACCTTAATAAAGATATTGTATCACTTTTTTTAGCATTATTTAATTTAATTTACTTATAAGGTTACTAAAAAATATTAATATGTTTTCCTATATTTAGAGAGAAAGTAATATATTTTATACACTGTTAAAAATTCAGCAATATTATATAGCACAAAACAAACTTTTAATCAACATGTAATTTACTATTTACTTCTGATTAGTTTCTTTTTTTTTCAACGTACCTTTCCATAAAAGTATGACAAAATAATGCAAAACAAATTAAAATTTCCGAAATTCCCCAGAGCTATATAATTTTTTGTGCTAATTTCAACAACATCAACTTAAGAAATATGTGTTATTTAATCACATGAATCATTTATATCATTTTATATTTTGTAACAATTTCCCTTCAGACTATTCTAACCCCTAAACTTACTATTTAAATTTATATTAATCTTCTCATAACGATAGGCCAGTTTTTGTGAAATTCGAGATGATAGTGCCATATGTTTAACTGAAATGCGTATTATTGTTTAGTATCTTTGGATCGAGTTCAAAATCTTACAAAAACACAGTTTAACGTAGGTAAATGTTGAATTTGGAAGAGTCTGTGGCCATTACTGATCATAACGCTCTGATGACTGGTGATCAGTACCACCAAAAAGTCTATCTACAGCCAGAAATGAGGATCTTCTTTGAACAGGCTACATCTAATGTTCCAACTAGTGGATAGGACTGCAGAAACATATAAACAACACAAACATAAATGTTAGTAAATAGAAAGGTAAAAACAAAAGCTAGGAAAAATAGTCTTCACGTATCTTGTGTACCGGGCCATAGATTTACTCGGATATTATGGATACAGGGATATTACATGCAAGCAAAAAGGAGGTCCGGCCGGACACTGTGGTGGCCATCTGTATGCAGTTCATTCGTGTGTGCCAGAGTATACACCTGTTTCGATCTACGCAAGGAAGGGTGCGCCTTACAGCCATCCAAGACCCTTAGTGTTTGTCCTTGAGTGCGTTATGGTGGTCTGCACGATCATACACCACTTACAGACTATCCACATGCATTTTTCGCGAAAGCAGATTGCACAGTAAAGGCGTGGGTTTCTATCGACGACTTGCAACATTCAGGGAATTAGCTTTAGTGCTCTTCCTAACTGGAAATGACCGACATAGCGTCCTGTGCCAGGCTCCTGGTCCTCCTCATGCGCCGAAGATAGGGGGATTCAGGATCACCTGGAAGCGCACGAGACCAACTTATATATAAACGGGAATGAACTATCTTCGGGAATGAAGTCTTTAAAAAATAATACGATTGAAGTTTTGTATAAAGGGTAGAAACGATGAAAATTTAAACTCGTTAAAGAAATTGTGATACATAACCAAAATAATATAACTATATGTGATCAGCATAATTTTTGCTAACTAATTCTTCACTTCATTAAATATTTTTAAAGAAATGATTTTCAGTGAATCACTAATGAGTCTAAAAATTTATTTTACCAAAATTTCTGTGCATTGTTTTGCTAATAAACAAAACAACAACAGAAATATATTTATTTCTTAATTTGTATAAAACATATGATAAAAACAGAATACAATGTGAAACATAAATGAAGTCTTACCATATGCTCTTATAACTGTTAAATTCGATATCAATAGATTTAGTTTTTCACCCACACAATATAAAATAACTTTATATGAAGAATGTATATTATTTAATAAAGAACAAGTGAAAATTCATGAAATAATAAATATCCAATAAACTATAATCGTATAATATTGACATTTGATTGCATTGAAGTAAATGAAATCAATAGATTATCTTCTTTACAATAATGAATACTTTACTCACATGCGATATTGTTATTTATTTAAACCGTTATTTAGAATAATAGCCTTTTTCTTAAAACGTAGGAAGAAAATAGAGCATTTGTAAGCGTTGTAAGCTTAAATCAATATCGTATTTTAGAATTTCTTATTAAAGAATCTCAAATAGGTGGAGTCAAAATCATATGCAGATTATGAAATAAAATGTTCCGATCTGAACTGAATATTATGTATAAAAATAATAAATCAGACTATATTTTCCACAAGAAAATACATGAAAATAATGTTGAAGTATACCCAGTTATTATTATTTTTCGAAGAATAAAATTTTCAAACTTAATGAAATTTAAGTTCAACTAATGTAAAACTCCACTAGGGTAGATTGGTGAAGATGCCGTAGTTTGTGACTTAATTGTTTTAAAAATCGCCTGATATTTGCATTTGTTATTTATTGATTTCTTGTTAAATTTTAGACTCTTATGTATGATTTAAAAACTTATTTAATTTTACAAACGTTATAGAAAGCATCGATTATTATTATTATTATTTTTTTTTTTGTAAACCTTTGCATTTCGGCATCTTACCCATAGGTATGTGTAAGATGGCCAACAATCTAGGAGTAAGATGCCTTATGGAGTTTTAATGTATACAATAATTTTTTTGAAGCAGTATAAAACATAATGGGACGAATAAAAGTAATGTTAATTTTTAGACATACTAAAGTTGTTTACTTAATTAATATTAGGAACATCCAAAAATATGAATGCAACAAACGTTGGCAATATAATAAAAGAACAAACTAATATTTATTTGATATATAATTATTTATATCATGTTAATATATTTGTCTGTATAATATTTATTTAATATATTATGTTCTACTTAACATTGAAAAGAATTATGGCTCTTAAGTATGCCTATTTTTAAACATTATAACAAGTTTAACAACGGTAAAGCCACTGTGATAAAGTGCTTTAGAGTTGAGCTTTTTTGTTACTGTTTTTTATAAGTCGCGTTGTTTTTTTTTTTTTGTTGTTGTTGTTGTTTTTAGGAATATCTGAGGTCTTCCAAAAATTGCACGCTTGTTTAGGAACTTTGAACAGCTTTTATATAACCAACAATGTCAGTGAATGCAAGTGATCCCATCATAATTTCTCGAGGTTTTATTGCACTCTGCTAGACACTCTGAACAACCATTTTCAGTCGCTTAAAAAAAAAAAAAAAAAAAAAAAAAAAACTCATCTTCCGAATCTTGGGAGAGAATTTGATCATCATCCATATCATCGTCAGTTGAAGATTCTGTCTGTCTACCCTTTGGGGTTTTTTTATCTGATTCCCTTTGGAAAGGCTTGAGACACCTGGAAATTCGCTGTTGCTATTGTCACACAGATTTAGTTAGGCTTTAGGCCTTTAATTTTCATTTGAATACGAAAATGAGAAAAAAAAAACTTTAGTGAAAATTACGCCATATTTAAAACGATACATATAAATGTCTAATTTGAAATAAATTTCTTATAGTATCTTCATAAAATTGTTTACTTGTCATTTTATACAAACAAATTTTAAATTGTTCGACTGATCTTAGTAAATCAATCAAGAAAATAACAGTTATCAATCTCGACAGCAATTGATTCTGTCTTAAAATCCCCCAGCCAAGGTAAAATGAATGAAAATCTGATTACAGGAGATCGCCACTAGTCGTTTACTTACGATTAATTTTTTGTAATATTTACAAAGCAGATCAAATTAACGTGTTTTTGGAGTCTGTGGTTTCTCAATGTAAGTTGGCGAGCGTAGCTCGCACGGGCAAGAGACCCCTAGTTATCAAAACTATGTTATATACTATCGATATTTACATTTATTACAATTATTTATAACTGCATTTCACTTGAAAATTTTAACAATTATAAACATTAATAATTATTAAACAATTTTTCATAGGGCCACAAAAGTTTATTTATAAGGAAAAATACATATACCCACCTTTCAAATTATATTCACCTTAGATTTAAATATTTGTTTATGTCATTTTAAACATTTGAGAAATTTATAATTTTAATCAATGATTTTTTTAATCAATTGTTTAAAATCACGATTTAATCGATGATTTAAATTATCTGATTAAAATTGTGGACATGTTAGTTAATAGCCAATAGTAGTTTAAACAATGAAGAAACAACCAGGCATTTAACCGCAACGGAAAATAACCGGCATCTTACCACAATGGAAAACAACCGTCATCTTACCCACAAAAATTTTCGTTGACTCAGCCCAAAGTATTGGCGTGAAGAAGCTGGAACCTGCCTCCATTTATGCTTTGTATAAAGACCAGGTACCAGTACACTCTAAAAACATCAGATTTATTTCGCTGATGTTTAAACTAAGACTTATATAGGCAAATAAAGAAGTCACGCAAAAGATTTTGGACACATACCAGAAGCTTTATGACGAAATAGAAATAAAAAAGTAGGCCTTAAAAATTAAAAAAAATAATAATGCAAATGGAAATTAAAGTATCACTAGGGAAACCCTCTTCCTTACATGCGAGCAGCGTTTCCTTACATCGCACGGGCATCTGAAAACTACGTGGTACGTCACATGGTACCCCCCCCCCCCAACACGGCACCTCACATCAATTTACCCTATTTATAAATTTATTTCAAAGATTAGTACAAAAATAGATCATAAAACAAAACATCAGCACGCAAAATAAAAACAGATCATATTTAAAATTAATTTGAAATTATCGTTACACATTCGGTATGCAAGTTTAATTCAATTAATAAATATTCAATTATTTTATATCAACTAATAGAAACTCATGATTAATGCATATGTGTAGTTTCAGATGATATCCAGAATCATGTGTTTAAATGATATTTTGAAATGTAATATTTAATACGCGTTTTAATTATTTTTTCTTTTCTTTTATCAAAACATTTTCAAATAACATACGAAAATATCTGCGGAAAAAATGTTCCTCATTGAATTGACTGCAACTACGGCATACTTTTGTAGAATTCTGTAAAAGGAATCTTTGACAACTATTGATCTTTGGTGATGGATCGTTTTTGCTTTTTAAATTTCTCTTTAATGAGTGCTTTCAATTCAATTTTTTGTTTCATTTTGGTGAAACAAAATGCATTTTAGGATTGTATAAAAGAAACTCATTGTAGGATGTTTAGAATATTTTGATTTAAATTTCGTTCCATTTTAATGTGTTTACCGAAACGAAAAAAATTAATGCATTTTAGCGGAAAATTAATATTATATGTTATGCTTCTACTACAACTTACATGGTGTATGTCGTTATTTCACAAAATAGATGAAATGGAACTAATAATAATAATTTTACATAATTTATTTAATAAATCAAATATACACTGTTAAAACACTATTGTTAAAAATAAGTAAATTGTACTAATTATTGAGCACTTCCCCATCTTAAAGAAACTCCGAGTACTTAACTCATAAATTTAAAAAGTGTATGTGCTCATTTTTTGAGTACATACAGGGACTCGAAAATAAGTATGTATAAAAACACACATACTCTATAAGAAAAAAAATCGAAATTACAGAGAACCGACAAATCACATTTTTAATTGCGAAGAACTACAAAATTTGGAGTAAAGAACAAAGAATTTACTCTTTTAATTTAATTCTTAATATTTTGAGAATGAGCCGCCCCGTGAATTGAACCCGGGTCCTCTAGGTGGGAGATCAGTATTGTACTTACTGTGCTATAAGAGCACTTACCAGCTGTTTCCAAATGAAAACTTTTATGAATCAGCGACGGAAGATCGTTAGCAGCAGAGATGAATTTTTCCTTTCTTAAATATTCTAATTTCTAATAAAATAATTTTTAAACTAAATTTTCTTCTTTAAGATTTCTAATGAAATTGTAAATAAATTTTAAAAGTGTGTATTATAAATTAAAAATTATAACAAAGATAGACATGTCTTTAAATAAAAGCTTGGAAATCGCTACTGTCAATTCGGTATAAGAAAAGGTCAGAAAACTCATACCTTTGAGCACATAGGATTTAAACATGAATATTAAGACTTTAAAATACAAAATATATGTATTCATTTCTGCATACATTTAGAAATCAAGTATAAGTATACACAACTCCAAAATATCATGTACTCGTTTCTGAATTAATTGTACTTAAAAAAATCGAGTACAAAGAAATTTTCATTTTTAAGTAGATTAATGCTCCTTTTTGAAGCAATTGTACTTAAAAAATATGAGTACATAGAAATGCTCATTTTTAAGTAGATTATTTTTAACAATGTACTTCTTTTTGAAGCATTGTACTTAAAAAAATACGAGTACATGGAAGTTCTCATTTTTAAGTAAATTATTTTTGAGAGTGTATATAAAATTAGATGTGAATACGGTCGAGCTCGTTAATTGTCGAGATACGACCATTAAATGAGAAAACCTGGATAAGTGAGGATATCAGAAATGGACATGGATGTGTTAGAGTTTTATGTCCGATCATCACTAGGTCAAATGATCAGTAATTCGGAATATAATTGGCAATATATAAAATATAACTGAACAAGCAACTGCGTGCAGTTGCTAAAGTTTACAACTATGCTATCTAGATTGCATGATAGATTACACGACAATATACTAGCTACATTTTAATAAAATTAGAGTTAATAGTAAAAGACCATTAGAATAATATTATTTTTGTTATGAGCTTGAACAAATGTCCTGGTTTAGCTGTTAGTGTAGCGCCGTATATATTTCACCGAATAAGCAAATTTTTACATAAATTCAGTTGCAAATATTTCTCATTTTTCTACACAATATCACTCTTCTATTTTACATCAAAGCCAGCACATTGTATTATATGTGTGTTTTCATATATTTATTTACGAAACAATTTTTGAAAAAAAACAGCAAAAACAAAGCTACAAAATATATAACACTAAATATGTCCATACACATTTCTTTTTGGATTGCTGATATTGCATTTATACATCCATAATTATTGTTCTAATATAGATTGTTTTTGCCATGTTAATACCACGTACTTTTAATAAACTTTATAATATACTTATAACTACTTAAAAGGTGACAAAAAGATATAAAAACATATAAAAATATTATTTAATGTAACCCGAGATCTTTCGAACACACACGTGTTCATTTTCAAAGGGATAAAAGATGATTGACTGGATAGAAATACATAAAAAAATAATAATTAATTAGTACGCATGCGCAAGCGGAGTTCAGTACATTTCTCTGCAGAGGGGTGAAAAGATTAGTTCATATTATCAGGAGATCGTGAAATATTTAGGATATTGTACCAAATTGCGGGAATAATATAGGAAAGGACGTCGTTACAAACATAGATGTCCTTTCCTATAATATTCACGCAATTTGGTACAATATCCTAAATATTTCACGACCTCCTGATATTATGAACTTATCTTTTCACCCCTCTGCAGAGAAATGGACTGAACTCCGCTTGCTCATGAGTACTATTTACGTTATGTTTTTAAAATGTATTTCTACTCAGTCAATCATCTTTTATCCCTTTGAAAATGAACGCGTCTGTGTTCGAAAGATCTCGGGTTACATTAAATAATATTTCTATATGTTTTTGTCACCTTTTAAGTAGTTATAAGTATATTATAAAGTTTATTAATAACAAGGTGAAAATTTCCTTCACGACACTAGTGTTTAAAACAGTGTTTTGACTCTATTGACATACTTTTAAACAATATTATTAAGTGCGTTCATAATTATATAAATACGTAACACCTAAAGTCGTCGTTTGGTCCATCTGGAAAAATAGTTTAAAGGTACGATGGGAAAAATAGTTTTAAGTACATTTTAATGATGTTACATCCTTTCGAACAGAATGAAATATGCACTTATGAAGTGCAGTAAAATGTACATTTAGTAGAATATGCGGTACAAAAAACCTTTATAAAACTAGTTATAGTACGAACTTTGCCACGTTTGGTGTGCAATTTCCAACTTGAATAAAAATATTAACAAAATACTTTCTAATTGATATTTTTACTTATTAAGCACATGATATACTGCTATTTTGCATAAGATAAATACCATTTCACGTCAGTATACTTGTTCAAAATTTTTACATTAAAATAGTGATAATATATATATATTTTTGTAAATTAACAGAGCAAAATTTTAGTTTATGATATGCTTTGTAATTGAGTCGAATGTTTCTGATTTTGCCATGGTATCTTAGATAGAAAATACACATTTTAAGTTACTCAAATATTTTTTCCCTATAAATACGCCATAGAGAACATTTAAATACTAAAGTACAGTAACTGGGAATCCAATTTAAAATATTACATTTATGTATATTTTAGATCTATGAAATTCAAGGATAGGTTTCCTAAGCTATATATTATACATTCAGAAAACTGCATATTTTACATTTTTTGCAAGAAATAATATTTTCAATCTCCTTCGGATATAAAATTCAGGTTGAATAAAATACTTTATATGATGCCGTTGACATCCCAAAAGACAGTCAATGCAATACATGGATTTGGATTTTTGTTGTTTCCGGCAAATCCAGCATATATTTGATTGGACTGTCATTTTATAACAATACGATTTCAATATCTTACAACTAGTCTTCTCTCAGTTTTATTCATAACAAATGTATAATGTTGTGGAGAAGAAATGGGCTTATAACACAAAATGATTAGATTAGTGCTTGTTAGATCTTTTAAAAAATACAAAAGTTATTGTGGATTATGCGTCTTTTCTCTTATAAAAATATTTTCTTTCTTAAAATATTTATTTCTTGGCGAACTTTGAATAAACGTTGATATATATGTTTTTTATTTATCCCTGATTTTTTAAGTGTTTCTATATATTTACTAATTTTATAACTATTATGCAAAAATCATGTAAGATGTAGAGTACGTCAATTTTAATGATAATATATTATGAGGTTTTTAAACCGAGTCATTAAATGTATGATTGTATAGAAGGTAGTCACGTCACAGGTAAATATCATTCAAACTGAAAGGCCATGAGTGAACAACAATATATAAAGTACAATATACAGGGTGTTTCAAAATTCGACAGTCAATTTCAGATGTGTGATAGTAGGCATCATGAGGATGAAAAATTACATAAAAAAAAAAAAAAAAAAAAAAAAAAAAAAAAAAAAAAAAAAAAACTGAATTTGGGTTGAAGGTATCAGCTTTCAGAAAGATGAAGTATGATAAAATATATAACAGACATTCTCAGATTTGCTATAAATGTGATAAAACCAAAAAAAGTATTAGAATTAAGAAATATATTACAATTCGTCAGACATAGAAGTAAAAGATACATAAATAGGGACAAGTGTTTACATTGGCTGATAACGGGCTGTTAAAATGCTCACCCTGAAAAGCGTCGTGTGTGTGCTTTTGTTTTATGGTGATTAACATAAAGCTTTATTATTTAATCAGTGCATGCAAGTTTTAAAATTGTTTCCACAACTCCTTTTCAGTTCGAAATATGTCTTGTGTATTTAGTGTAAGTGACGACAATTTTTCAATGGATGTCTTGAAAATTTAGACTGTTAACATACAAAAAATCGCCCAGTTTATCAAATCTCTAATTTAGAGAATGAATCCAGCTGATATATCACCAAACAGCTTCCTAAGACCAACGAATTAACATCATGCCAAAGCCCAATGATCTCAAATTTTCGACCCAAAACGAATTTTCTTTTATTATAATTCTTCACAAACTAGTTCGAAGTACCACATAGTTATAAAATCACCTATATGCATATAATATGTTATATGTATGATACCTCCTAGGTTACTTTAAACAGTCTAGTGTAACATATGACACAAGAAGTGAAATAAAAGTGTTGACCAAAATAATAAAATTGTTATTAGAATTAAATAAATGAATATGTATACATAATATAAATATAGTTAGATAGATATAGATAGATAGATAGTTACGTATACATATATGAAGAAAATTTACAAAATTAGTAGTATCCAGAGTATTTGGTCACCAACACTAACTACGTTTTAGGTAAAGCATGTTATGACTTTAAAAATACATTATTTATCTTTAGAACTTTTTTTAATGAGGCTCCTAAACAACTATTTCATTAAACAATACTTGTAAGTGCATCGAGTTTTATGTACGCTGTCTTCTATTAAAAAACTTTTAACTCTAGAGAACATTTTGGTAAAAAGAAGATAAATCGATTTTTCTTACTAAACATTATTTTCTTTGTAAAGTTCGGATGGGTAATGCAGAGTACCATTATGTAAATAGGTATTAAAACTTTCAGTCTAACGAAAATTCAAAAGTGCACTTATTTTAGAAGCATATTTCAAGAAATCAATTATCATATACGAAAAAATATATCTGAAGGAGAATTCGGTATAATATTGAAAAAAAAATAATTATATAAGGCTTAAAGGTATAAGAAACGTTATAATATATATATATATATATATCAAAAGAAAAATATATTTGTAATTATCTTGAAAATACTTTTTAGAATTATTACTCCCTTTCATAGGGTGCTTATGAAATTTATAGTTAATTGAAGCTATAAAAAATAAATCTGAAAAAAAAAGAGTTTCAATGCGGTTTTTCCATATTTTAATATATAAAAAGAAAATTATTAACCCTTTAATACCAGGAGATTTTTTGGTAGAAACTGACAGTTTCCCCTTATCGATAGGACCGTATTTGATTGAAAAAAAAATATCCGATGTCAGGTTATGCCAAGGGAGGACACGTACAACTGTGCGGCTTCGGTCTTAATGCAGCCGTTTTTGGGCTAAATCTACACAATTGTGTAGATTGGGATTATGTGTGCAAATATCTAAAGATAGAAGTTTAAGCAAAAAAAGTTGTTTTTTATTGAGATAATTTTCATCAGCCACAATGAAAATGTTTGAAACAATTTTTGTTTTTGGACAGACCACTACAATTTCATTTTCTGAGACGTGCTCAATGCTCGCACCCCTCTTAAGAGCCGTTGACAAATGGTATGCCCTTCACCCCGTTTGGATTGTGACTGATCCTTCAAATTTCTTTTTAACACTTTCCAACAAATTTGAAAAGTGTTTATGCATTCGGTTTCTCTCACCGTCAGTCCGTCTGTCCGTCTTTCCACACTCTAACTCCCGTAAATATACTCGTATTTTCATGAAATTGATAAAGGTTATTTAGGGTCACCAAAGCATGTTTGGTATTGCATATGAAGTATATAGGCTTAATCGTTCATTTACAGGGACACTCAAAATTATTCGTTTACATTATGGTATATGGAGAAAATCGTTTACAGAGTATTTTAATGACATTATGCTATTTAAAATGTATTGAAAATGATATAAATCACTAAATTTCACTACGACCCCGTTAGAACAGGACATTCATAGAATTTTTTATTCATTTACAGGGACACACAAAAGAAATATGTTACAGTACTGTACTGTCTTTAATAATTGCGGAAGTGTACCGTTTTAAATTTGGTATGTGCGTTTAAATTTAATTAAATTTTTGTATCTTACTCGTTATAAATAAATTCTATACGTGAAATACAGGTCTGCACAAAAGTATTCACGTACCTTTCTCCTTATTACAGGAAATTGCTGAAGGTAAATTTTCAACTGAAGGATATGTGTTTCTTAAGTGAACTAAATTTTGGCATGCATGTAGTTAATAGATTCAAATCTATATATCGTATAGATTTTCATCTGCTGAAAAAATTCGCATAATTTCCTATTGTGCATGGGAACAGCTTAAATTGGGTTTTGAAATGTTTTATGCGTTTCCATATGGTTGAATTAGACGTAATATTTCAATTTTTTAAACGGTGCAGTTTTGTTACATTATTCTGAATATGTTCGAAAGTGTTTCATAATCTATGCTTGACGCATCATATTTTCTTTCTTGTATTTAGTTTTTCCAGCGGCGGTATTTTGTTGAAATACCGATCGAAATACATAAACCTAGGTCTGAACCAGAATAAGGACTACATCAGGTTCTAAGCCCAGATCCTTGTGGACCAGGTCTGTACTTCCCCACTGGTATACTAAAAAGTTTAAAATATCCCAGATGATACTGTTACAACAGAGTGTGGTTTGTTTTTTATATACTGCGTTACTGAAGCACGTCCTAAAAACGGAATCGTCTGCTCATCTATGGAAAATTTTCCCTGATCCCCTGGTAAATTCAAGCAGACACTACGGAATTGTCAAGCATTTGCTGATCTTTCCATAATTTATTATTTATTCCTGGTGGTTTACTTGCTGTGTCGACAAAATGGAATGAGTTTATCAAACTTAAAAATCTATCTGGTGATATGCATATAACTCATATAAAACTTATAAATCATATATGACATCTATAGCTCAGAGCAGAAACATACAGTTCGTTACATGTGCACATTATATATCTAATACTATCAATTTTAAATAGAAATAATGAATAGTACAAACCTATTAATTTAAAATTAAACCCATTTAAAAATATAATTAATAAAAAAATAAATTGCTAAAAATATAAGTTTCAAAACATAAACATTTCATATGTTAGGAATTGTGTTTGCCTGTGTATGCATTTGTAAAGCCTAATTAAATTTATAAAAGACAAAATCAATTAAAATCATGAATAAAGTATATGAAAAGAAAAATTAAATCCAAGCACACACTAAAAATCATATTTAAAAGAAATTACGACAGTACATACTTTTTGTCTATTGCTGTCAGATGATATAGTCTTTTAAAAGCAGAAAATGTAACCCTGTATGGTAGTTGGTGCCCCCTAGTTGTGTTAATTAACTCATATAACTCATAAATTAACCCATATAAATGCGCATATTTGGTTTTAAATCTCACAAAAACAGGAAATAGTCATTCTCTTTTACTTTAGTATCACCCGAACAATTGTGCGGGTTATGGCTTAAAGGGTTAAATCATGATTTCTTCTGTTTTACTTTTTCTTTAAATATATGGTATACGCGTTTCTAACAAGAAAAAATATGGCTGTCATCTTTATAGTTTTTAAATTTCTATTCTGATACATTTTTAGCATTAAAATAATAAAATTCGATCATTTGTTCAAATTTCGAAAACATAAATGTAGTTAAAACCTCAAATGAAATTAAAATATTGTGATATTATGACGTTCATTAATTTTGAAACTTGGTAAATCGAAAAGAAAAAAAATTAAAGCTTTAAATATTTTCAGAGATTTAACTTATAGTATTGAGAATACGACTAGTACTTTTCGCAAAAGATATTTCATCCTTTGCTTTTTTACTTATTCGCAATATTTTAGTAGAACAAACTTTTATTCCTAATTCAAAATTGACGTATTTCATCATTAAGTAGACTGAGAAATGAATGTGTTAAGTGTTTAAACGGATTATTTACCAAACATTTACACATAATTAGTAATTACTTTATTGTATTACTTTTTTATGTTTGTATTAAAAAGTGGGTTAAATGTTTTTTAAAGAGGAATAGCAAATCACGCTAGAACAGTAAATTCCTTTCGAATTTAGATACAGCTATGCCATTTTAATCAAATTCTGAGAAAGTCGTTTTAGAAGAATTTTCCCCTGTCTGATTAATAGTTGGTTTTTATAATAATTTTCTCGGAAACAATGTTTTGATTTTTTTAAGAAAATGAATGATTTGATTTATTAATCCATCTGCCACTTAAGTTTATTTAAAATAATTTTTATAGATCATATTCATTTTTCTCAAATTTAATGAATCTAGTGATTTTTTAAGTCAATGTAATGGATGGGAATTGGAGAAGTGCACTTCATTTCAATATTTATCTCTATGATTTTGTTTCTGGATAAATACAAACAATAGGATTGATAGATAATGAATTTAGAAACAATTTCAAGCGTTGGATTTGTGCTGAAAAAACAGAATTGGATTATAAATCAAAAAATTAAAACTTGTGTCTACAAATCCCCACATTCTTCTTATTCTCCTAATTACCCCGTAATGCAGATTCGACACTCAGGTCACATTTACAATTAAAATTCTTCAAAATTCCAAGATTGATCATTTTGATATTTTAGAATAACCTAAATTTAATGTTGAATATTTAATAAAACTTCATATATGCATTTAAATGTTATATCCTTAAACTAAAAAATCACTAGAAATATACCGTTGGAATTTGCACTTTATGTCGTGGACTATAATTTAAAACAACGTAAATAAAAAATGGAAAGTATTTATTAGTTACATAATTTATTTTGGCTCTAAAGACATTACACATATGCCTAACATATATGTAATTCAGTCATTAATTTCGTCTATATATTAATTTATTCAAGTATCATTGTTTTATCGGTTCAAGTTCTAAAACAGGATATTTCTACTCGCTTAAAAAAAGCCTTTCATTTCTATATTTGCTTAAAAAAATTAATTACTACGAAGAAGTCATATGAATGATTGTGAATTAAATAATATTATTATTCACAAAAACATAGGAGTGAAATATATTTAAACATTCACTTTTAATCATTGCTCTTTTGAAATACATTAACACATTTAGTTCAATATGCACGATAGACATGAGCAACAAATATAAGTACCATTTTAATTATAGAGCTTTTACAAATATTTATATTAGTATTTTTCATGTAGAAAATGACATATATGTTTTTCTCTAAGCACTATAAAAATTATATAAATATATCATTCACAATTATAGTACTCTTCCAAAAAAACACTGGTTTATTTGAACATAAAAATGTACGGACTTGTGAGAAAAATGTAAATTTTCACTACTGTTACATTTTATGGACTATAAAAACATTTGTATAAATCCATGAATTCTTCCAACGTGAAATATCCACCAAATGTTTGAACAAGCTCATAAAATCTTTTCTAGTGATATTCCTAATGTCTACTTAACGTATAAAAACATGTAGCAAATAGTATTTGTATTGAATAAATCTATTGAGATCGATCTTCTGGAAATCTGTCTGTATTTAATTACTTGAACAAATATTTGGGGCTATACTCATTTCTTTTCTTCCGATAAAATATTTACGTTTACTTTTGTTTTATATCATAATATTATTTAAATCAAATTTATGTTATGGGATTTAATAAATAGTTTTTACAAGAATTTTGTATAAATGTATACTTATAAAATTTTTAATAATGCTAATTGGCAATACAGAAGATATGCCATTTTATGATTCTCCAAAAGCTAATGTAATTATACTGACACCAGGTGTCACTTACTCTCATGGTATTCTACTTTTTGTATTTGCAAAGGGAACTACCACATGTAGAAAAGTCCACAAAAACTCTAAAAGTTGGAGGGCGCATATTTTTTTCGAGTTGAAGAAAATCATCATGATGAGTTTCTACATTTTAGAAACTATGTAAAATGTCTCAAATAAACAAGGTATAAGATGCAGATACTTTCAAATCGATTTTCCAATAAAATTTCTAACTCAATGTTGGATTTCTTTCGGACGAAACTGGAAGAAATTGCCAAAAACTGGAAAAATTGGGGGAAAAATAGAAAACAAAACATACGTTCAAAATTAAAATACCGTATTTACTCGTGTATAACGGGCACCTTAAATTTGACATTGAAGTGAATGAATGACCAAATGAACTTCAATAAAGAAAGTCGAAACATATGTTACATCAAGCCAAGAAAGAAGGCAAAAATCTATTTATATGCTTAGTGTAGGGATTGAGTGTGTGGGGAGAGAGTGTATGATGGGGGTAAGGAGTGATTGACGTATCATGCTGTTGTGACGTCACTCGCTTAACGAAAAACTTGAGCGCGTCTTTTGACGACGTGCGTGTAAAATAGAGAATCGATGACGTTATTATGCGACATTTAAGTTGAAAAATAGTTCAGTATGCAAAAGAAAATAATAACCGTGATTCAAGTCGGAATTGTCCAAATATGGCAGAAAAACGGAAAAAAGAACCATCCACAAAGAGTGCTTTTCTGGGAAAAACGTGTAAATATCCGCAAGTGGAGCAGCAACTTTCAACTCATCTAACATATTTGCGGCGTTCGGGGTACTCTATCTCAACGGAAATGTTGATGTTCGAGGCCTGTAAAATACCAATTAAAATGAATATTCGAAGAGAAGATTTCGAGGGAAGTTATGGCTTGGTGCGACGCTTTATGATCCATAACAGTTTCTCTATCAGGAGAAGAACAACGCAATCGCAGAAGCTGCCGGAAGAATACGAAGAACAACGTACCAAGTTCTTCCAGCCTGTTATAAGGTTACGAAAGCAAAAAGGATATCATATGGCGCAATTCGGCAATGCAGATCAAACTCCATTGTGGTTTTGTATGTCGGAAGCCACAACCGTTCATCCCATTCGAGGTACTACACCCTAAAACTAATTTTGGATAATCTCATACATTGTAATTGCAAGACTTAAGAAGCGATAAAAAGTTTATAGCGTCAAGTGTTAATTATGTTGGATACCATTCATAATGTACACAATAAAAAAAGTATATTATTGAAAAAAAAAACACATATGAACTTAAAAATATCCTTACGTGAAAGTGAACACGGTGTATATTAAAACGCTGAAAAAAAATTTATGAAAATGTTTATTGATAAATCACTTATAGTTTGTGTGTGTACAACAAAATAATAATCTTATAAAATATTTTCAGAGCTACTATAAAATATACTTTTGAATACTCTTAACGCTCTCTAACAGATTCTTTTATTGTAAATGGTGTATTAGCATATTTTCCTTTATCTTTGTATCATTATATGTGTTATTTTCTTTTTTATCTGATTATCTAGATTAAATCTAGGTTGGCTTGCCATGTTATTAATCAGCAAATCATATTACGAGTCTGTAATCTCGAATATAAAGCTATTAATTTATTTCATATATAATGGGTGTAATATAAAAAATTATCGAACTTGCGGACGCATTGTAGTTTCAAAAACACTGTTAACGTGAACAGCTGTATGGATTTTTAGGTTAAAGTGCAGATAAAAACAAGTGTATTTCAAACTATGATGTATTTCACATAGTTCTAAATTAAGAAATCTTCGTATACAATACGTGATGTGTATAACATTTCACGCATCATAATCATTTTTGAATCATTGATGGTAAAAAATTTCTTAAGCAAACTCTTGCATTTTTATAAAATGTTATAATTCCTTTTTTTACTTGCGTTATTTTTTGTCTGTTTCAGAGCATTTATATAGCCATTTTCTGCATAATTAGCAACGAATTTTGTATTCGTTATGACTCATCCATCAAACTGGACACATCTATTTGAAACAGAAATGTAAGTGTCGAAATTTTCCTTTACTTGTATTAATCATACAACAAAATACTATTTAGTTAAAGCATTAATTTTGTTTTCAAATTCATTTAAAATATGCCAGGCAAGAAAATAAATATTCGATACTGTATAAAATTAAACATGATAGATTACTGTCGAAAGGGATTTGATTTTTAAATTACTGAAAGATATTTAAAAATACCTGTACAAGGTTTTATTATGTAAATCACTGCTTCAAAGAAAAAAATATATTTTCTTTATCATCTAAAAACTATTAAAATCTTCCGAAATTCGGATATATGACTTCAAATTCGTTTGATGTAAAGTTTTATAAATGGTATGCACTACTATGTTCACATTTATTTAAAATTTCACCATTAAATGTTTTTCAGGAGCACTATAATATAGTTGTATAAACTAATGTAAAAAAGAACGTTAAAAACTGAAGATTTAGATCATTTAAAACTGCAGTTTGTTTTATATACGTGTATCAAAACGTAAAGTATTATGCACATAATGGCTAATTTCTTGAGCCATTCTTTAAACCTATTTAAATGAAATGTTGAATTGGGTTGTCGTGTAATTGCATTTTCCTAATGTTATCCATGAAGAATATAGTTTCAATAAAATAAAATAAAATCACATTAAGAAATACAAAACTTAATTCATATATTTATTATGATACAAAATAAAATACATAGATTTAACAATAATTGAAATAAGCTCACTTTCAAAGATCTATGTCATAATGCATCACAAAATTATACTTAGGAAATGTGTAATTGTTGCTGATTACCTGTATATTTTATTGACAAAAACCATCCTAACTCTTTATTTTACATAAATAAATATTGAAGTAAAAGTTTTACTTATAGCTTCTTAATGTTTCATTATTTGCTCTCAATAAGTAATTCATTGGAGCATCGCATAATCATTGCATATATATCGTTTTATGAACTTAAAAGATTATATGTTAAAAAAAAAAAAATGATAAAAAACGGATAAATTTTAAATAACTTGCATACAGTCAGGCAAAATTGAGTTTATTTCCATAATATTGTATGTCCCTGTAGCATCTAGATTTACTATATACTGGTGCGAAAAAAAGGTACAACTATGGGTCATCAACAAAATTAATATATATATATATATATATATATATATATATATATATGTATTTTTTTTCATATTTGCTGCTCATTTCTTTTATTTTTCTTGTACTTTGTATACAAAAAAAATCCATTTCCAAAATAATAAACATAAAAATAAAATAAAATGAACATTCAAACCCTTTTAACTCCCTTATTCAACCTCCCCCCCCCCCCTCTCCCTGTAACTGCTATTTTGTACGTTTTTGACAAATTCCAGTGTTTATAAAATCGTGCATATGCATTTTAACTATTAAAAATGAACAAATATTTAAAAGAGATCTTAAATCTGCATATATATTTCTAGTAGATCATGTAATTCTCATCAATTTGTTTATTCTGTAAGCAGGTTTAGACCATCTTTTCGGTATTTAGCTTTATATCAAATTTACAATAAATATATTTAAACTTATTTTTTGAAAAGTATATCCTGGATTATAAAGATATGTCAGTCATTATGAAATTAAGATCTTTTGAAAGTTCAATTCTCTTCGCAACAAAATTGTTCAGAGTACATGACTTCTTAGTTACTTATTTCTGTATTTTTTTCAGCCAGTGAATGTTACTAACCAATCTTGCATAGCAGTGCTAAGGTAATTTATGGAATTCGGGAGACGATATTATTTTGAAAATGAAATATTTTTAGATACGTCTACCTTAATTTTAATATTTTAATAGCATAAAGCACGGCTGAATTTTTATGTGAAACGTAAGTAAAAGCGACTAAGAACATTTCAAATATTTGTAATTTAATTACTTTCCCGGCAATCTTCGTTTGAATTAATAAATTATAGTTATTTTCTATAAAGACAAAATTATTACATTTTAAAATTCCTTATCAGAACAATCCGAAAATTATTTTACTTAACATGTTATATATGTAATATGTTTGTGGTTTTACATGTTAATCTTCTGTTCTGTACGTTTTACAATCTTTGCAAAATAACTAATATGATAGAATCGAAGAAATTAATAAGTTACACAACTTTTCCTTCTTGAACTGTCTTGCCCTGAACTTTGAAATATTTATTTAAGAACCAATTGAAAAGCATACCTAAAATTCTACACAATCTCAAAAACAATTTAGTTTTGCAAAGTTAGAACGCAAACAATGTACTTTTAAATACATATTTCACAATAAAAATGAGTTGAAACCTCTCAAACGTCTAACATCGTAAAAATGCACTTTAGGTTTTCAGTGAGTTCTTTTTTAAATGCTAAAACATATTGTTTTGTGATGACTTAAGAAAGCTCTTTCTAGCAATATACGCATTTCATTCAAAACTTCTAATATTTCAAAAATAAAATTCTTGCAATTATTGGATTTCTTATTCCGTTTCAAGGATGTAAAATAATTCTAATTATACGATTTCATTTCTACCTCATAATATTGAAGTGAAAGCTTACCAGTGCAATCAAAGGATTTGAACTTATATATAACTACTCTATAATTCAAGTGATCAAGTGAGTCTTTTTTTATATAAAATAAGAAAGGCGAAAAAACATATAAAGGCAATTTCAATATAGAAAACAAGTTGTTTCTCCAATATTTGTGCTATAAAAGTAATATGGGTATAATAGAACGCAATGCTACGATTACCTTATTACTTACTATGGTTCTTGTATGTTAAATAAAATATTGTAGTTTAAATAAATATAAATTGATATAACTGTAGTTACCTAATGCAATTCATGTATATTAATTCTTACATTAATTCGTGTATTGGTCTTAATATTTTAGAGTGTTTTATTTATTATGAATTTTCAGGCGCTAAAATCACTAACACGATTTCGTAGTGCGGGCAAGACATGGTTTGTTCAAAAATACTCAGCAAATTCGCAGATTTGAAAGTACCATATATGTCGGCATGTTTTTCTCAAAAAATAATGTTTCTGCTTTTCTCGTTATGGTATGAAGAATGATTTGTGAATATAAGTATCAAAGGCAGTAAGCATTTTATATGTATTAGATAAAAAAAAAGACTTTTTTTATGGTCGTAATTATCAGTTAATATTATGACGAACATTGTAAAACACTTGGCAGAATTATTTTACTAAACATTATTAGAATTAAAAATAGGACACTTGTAAGCTGGGTTAAATTAATTAATTCTTTATATAACATATCATACTGCTTCTAAAATACAGAACATTAATTATTTTTGAAGGATAATTAATTTAGCGAACAAATTCTTTTTTACTAAGGAGGAATTTTCCAAACATACAAGTCATAGAGTTTCCTTGTATTTTTCATTTTTAGTGGATAGATTAAATATGCCCATAAGATCTAATTTATTTTTATTAATTTCGTGTCAATTAGAAAATTTAAATATCAAATAAAAAATAATGTAAAACAATAATAATAAATACAATTTATGCATGTCTTTGCAATTATAAAATTTGTCCATGGAATGTAATACAGCAAAACCTCTAAATAACGGACACCTCGGGATCGCGGAAACTGTCCGCTATTCGGAGGCGACCGCTATTGGGAAAACCTCAGAGATTCAAAAATTGCTAAGAAAAGCATAATGCTTCATTAATTGACTTAATCAGAAATTAAAATTCTTTTTTAAGCAATAAAACTAAAATAAAATTGAGCATACCTTTATCCACTGTAAGATACATTCTTACGAAAAACATCTGTTACAAAAGTTTGCTTTTTCTTGCGATTACTTGAAATTTGTTTTTAAAAGTGAAGTTTTAACTCTGTCAATAGTTTTAATCCTTCTGAATCAACATTTTTTTTTTTTTTTACACAAAATTTGTGCAACTGCTCACTGTATTTTGCCACTTTTTGGAAATTCTCGATATTACAGCGAAAAAAAAAAAGTATATCCAGTTTTAGTATCTATTTCATCATCAAAAACAGGGTCAGATTTTGTCGAAAATTCTGAAGGAATATTATCGCTTACATTAACCGATTCTTCTTCAGTAAGTAGCACATCGTCAATATTAATCAACAGCAGATTTTTCACTCCTGATACATTTTATTAATGTATTTATTTAGCTTATTTTTTCATTTGTGTCGGAAATGTGTGTTTCATTTTCTTTTAATAGAAAGTCTACTTTTGCGAAACATTCTCGCACGCTTTCCGGTTTTATGTTTTTTACAGCTGAGGAAATCAAAATTATAGCATCGAAAGCATTAACTAATTTTAGGCAGTTCTCAAGTGTATTAATAGAAGCTAACTGAAAGAATGTGGCGTAATAAAAGCTTTCTGTACCAGGCTTTAAAATTGTGTACTACGCATTGATCAAGTAGCTGGCATACTGAAGTTGTGTTTTGGGGAAAAAAAACACAATTTTAATATTGTCGAATTTCAAATGTTTTGGATGATAACTTGCATCGTCCAAAAACAAGAGAACTTTTCTTTGTTGTGTTTTCATAATGTTATCAAAGAAAGTTAACCATTCGATCATTAAAGTACTCGTCACCCACGCTTCTTTATTCCCTCTCCACACCTACCAAATTTATTAAATTGAATGTTCTTTGGGAAACATCTGTATTTCAGAGATTTTCCAATAATAAGTGGAATTTCAAATTCTCCTAACACATTCCAACATAATAAAATATTGGGTCGTTCTTTTGACATTTTTTCGTCGATATAGTTACGCTTTTTAAAACACAAACTCTTATTAGGATAAAGAGTCCGGTTTCATCGGCATTCAAAATGTTTCTCTCCTCATAACCTTGAGGATTGCAGCCGTTCATGCCAATCCTCCAATTCTTTAAGATCTACAGATTTTGCTTCTCCACATATTGTTTTGAAAAATACGTTGTGCCGAGATCGGAGCTTTCCTTGACACCCACTGGAAAACTTGCAATCGTGTAATCAGAGATCTTTCATTTACGGTTAATTGCACTGTTGTTTCTTTTGCTTGGCGAGAAAATCTGTCGAGTTTCTATGATTTTGCATTTGCGTTTTTTTTATTTATTTTAGTTACTGTTTATTTATATGCGGGATTTTTCACATTTGAAACTGGTTAAAATCGGTTCTGAAAATGAAACTACTTCTCTATTAAAAAAAAATAATAATAATAACTAACGCTGTCACCGCCGCCAGTTCTGAATTTTTTTTGTGACCAGAGGTCTTTTTTCGTTAATATTAAGACAAATATTACATACAAAAATATTAATATCAGTGGTATTATAGATAAATGTTTGATAAACACGCTGATGCAGACAGTTATCAAATCGAAGAATTATTTTAAGAGATATTTAATGTTAAAGTTAGCCAAAATCGTTCCATTAAAAAAGTTTTATAGGAACAAAAACTATACATAGGAAATTAATAAGAATAATACCTATATCTATTTCTATAATAATCTATTTCTTTGAGAGCTTTCTGACAGAATAGAGCAGGGGAGTTTATTGACCGTCATTCTTAATTTGTCATCAGTGTTAAATTTCTTGCCTAAAAAGTCACAAAGGAGTTTAAACATTTAAAAGTTACCGAAATAAAATAAAATTCTAAACTTAGTTTTGAAGTTCGATGCATAATGCGCTCTCCGGAATTATTTTTTCTAATAAAACCTCCTTCAAACGAACAGGAAAAAACGGAATTTGTTTCATTTTCTTCAAAGAAATGGGTCGCTCATGGAGGGAGTTCAACTGGCATGGTCTCTGAATGGATTATTATCCTTTTAATTTATGGATAATTATCCTTTTTAAAACACAAAATCTTATTCGGATAAATTCTGATAAAAAGTCCTGTTTCATCGGCATTCAAAATGCTTCTCTCCTCATAACCTTGGAGGATTGCAGCCGTTCATGCCAATCCTCCACTTCTTTAAGATCTACAGATTTTGCTTCTCCACATATTGTTTTGAAAAAGATATCGTGCCGAGATCGGAGCTTTTCCTGCAACCCACTGGAAGCCTTGTAATCGTGTAATCCGAGATCTTTAGCGACTTCTAAAGCCTTTTCCTGAATCAAAGACCCACTGATAGGAATGTTTTTTGAACGAACTGAAGTAAACAAACTCAGAATTACAATCAATTTCAATGTAATTAGTCTTCCTCGATTTCACATTTTTGGTGTTATCGTTAGTAATCTACAAACTTTTTATTTCTTCTTTATATCGTAAAATCTCTCCCGCCTGTGTTTTACCTATTTTAAATCATTCAGCAAGTATCCGTGCTTTTACTTTGTTTCTTGACACTGTATACGTTTATCCGAAAAATTCTTTGAGTTTGGGTATGATAAAACAAAGATACTAGTCAACGTATTATCTGTCCTGAAGTTTCATGCCAATTGTAAACGAAGTTATCTTACACGCATTTAAAATGAAAGAGAAAATGATGTATGTAGGAATTCTGCGGATCAAGAAATTTGCACTTCTAGCCATTAATCAGCAGAAAATTCTAAATATTTCAAGAAGGGACGGTTTATTTCTCGGACGTGAAGTGGGAGGGAGGAATTTTTCCCAACTCACCCCGTTCATTTATCTGTGGTCACAAAATTTGTGACATTAATAAATTCAGAAATATCTTTAATTCAGAAATTAAGAGGCATTTTACTATTTTTCCCATTATTTTTTTCTCTTTAGAAAATATTTTTTCATCCTTTATCGCAAAAATTACTATTCGGAATGTCCGTTATTTAGAGGTTAAACATACAAAAAATTAGGTTTTTGGAGTAGGGATTTGAAAACTGTCCTTTAAATAGAGGTATCCGCTATTCGGTTGTGTCCGTTATGGAGGTTTTACTGTACATTGGATTTCAGGAAATTAAATTTTTCATGAACTTTTATCTGTACCAGACAAAAGTCTCACTTTTCAGTAAATAATTTATTGAAACCTATTTTTATCTTTGGTGGGTAAGAAAAGCAAAAACATATTTTACGTACCGAAACAGAGTGAAAAGATTTTTATATAGTCCTAAAACATAATATTAGACCACCGTAATTGTTTTTGCATAATTTGAAAATATTTAGATGGAAATGTACAGTGCCAAAAGCTAAAATATTGATTAACGAAAATAAGCCTTAAATCCGTTTGCATCATTGGTACATATATGCCCGGGAATTTTCAGTACTGCATCACCAACAGCGCATAAATGCGTAAAAAACTCTTTATAACATTTAATACAGAAATCATGTGCAAGTACTTAATGAATGGAAAATACATAGCGGTGTGTCTAACAGTTTTGCGTTTAAATTAGATTTTTACTTAAATGTTTAAAGCACGAAGTTTTAAGTAAGTATTTTTATGTTTACCCAAATTTTATCAACTTTAACTTTTACAGCAGTATCTTTAACAGAAACATCACTCTCATGTCTAAAGAATAAAATTGCCATGTGCCGCAACATAAATGAAAAACTTTATTGAGTTAAATGAAATTATGAGCGTTTTGCTTTCGCGATTTGTTTTTTAGGTTTTATACGTTTTGAACTATTTCCATTTTGATACTCTAAAAAATCCTTTAAGCTGATACTGACTAATTTTTCACTTTTCCAAATGATGCAAAATGGTTAACGATTAAATTGGTACCAGAAACGTTCATCGAATCAATTGTTCATACCTTTCAGAATACTTAAATGCAATACATTGATATAGTAATATAATTCAAGCAAGTTGGTTCATATGCATATTGTTCTCGTATAAATTTAAAACACTTTATTTTGTGCTTCAAAAATTGGTTAATGAAAATTAATGCTTAATTTAAAATTAATAATTTTAATTTAAACTTTTATATAAGTGGATGCATTTTGTATAATTGGGAGTGGTTTATGGGAAACGTATTCTATAGGAGAGGAAATTTGTTAAAAGCGATAATAAAATTTCAGTAAAATATTTATAAATAAATGTCGATACACGAAGACCAACTGGATACTTCTGAGCTAAATGTTTACCCCAGTTTTAACTTTTCAAGCATTTTAGGACAACGAATATTAAATGTGTTTCACACATCAATAATTACATTACTAATTACGTTACTGGCAAATTTAAACATTTGAAAGACGCGAATCGTCCAGAAATATGACACATTGATTTAATTATTATGTGAGTTTTAGTAAAAGATGTTGTAATATGTTACAATGTGTAATATTATCTCATTAAATTTTGTACCTTCGGCTGACAAAAAAAATTGCACGAATAAAAAAACATATTCCTTATAAGAATTTTCTATCGCTTTCAATTTTAAGGCAGATGCTTTCATTTTTTTTGAAATTTTGAAATTTGAACTGGTATATATATATTAAAAATATCGCATTAAGATATGAACACTTATTTATTAATGCGTCTGTATATTCAATCTGAAAAATTAATTTTAGTTCAGTTATAAGCATATAAAATAATTAAAATGTCGAATCTACTTCATTTCGAAGCGCATTATGTCTCTTTTTTTATGTATATATGCATTTTTAAATACCTAAGTATCTACTAAAATCTATACTATCGTAAGAAAAAGAATATGTATCATTGTAAAATTTGTAACTATTTTCAATTTAAAGATTCTATTTAACTAAAGATTATCATATTTTTTAAATGAAAATATTTCCAAACTATTGCACTGATGGATATTTGAAAGCAAACTTATCTATCATTAAATACATTCTCTACAAGAATTTTAGATGTTTTTATTGAATTATTCATGAGAATTTTATCTATCTTTTGGAATAAATAATATATCATCATAGCTCAGAAATACATTAAAGATGTCGCAATGATAAAAAAAAAAAAAAAAAATCCCTTGAAAAATGTTTAAATCTGCATTTGACTAAGATAAATACATTTTATCTAATTTTAATATTTAGAATGAATAAATCAATACTTATCGGATTTTGATTAGTTGTAGTTTTGATTGTTTTACAATTTTCATTGTACTGATTACATATCATTCCAAATTAACGCTTTTTTACAACTTTTTTACAAAATTTCTAGCATTTATATTCATGAATCCTTAAAAAGTTTCGTGGAAATAAAGAAGTTTTTAATGAAGGTATCGTAAATAAAGTAATGAGTAATATGCAGTGGCGTACACCTCTGAGAAGTGAACTTGGAAAAAAGAATGACAATAAATTTAACAAATAACAACAATTTATTTAAAGTAATAGTCACTGCATTTGGATGATTTTAAAAATAAGCAATTAAATGATAAGTTCAAATCAATAGGAACTGAGAGGGCGGGGTGCTTTCACAAAATGTTGCATTCAAATATCTAGCTTCAATAAAAATGACCTCGCTGATACTTTGGAAGATCCAAATAAGAATTTACTTTAACTCACGGTAAAATGTTACTAGAAACACTGTAACTGTAACTATAAAATGGCATTTGAAACACGGAATTATCTCAGTGGAAGTGAAAGCTGTAAATCCCAATAGGCCTTTTTCCAATACACTGTAAAAAAAAAAAAAAAAAAAAAAAAAAAAAAAAAAAAAAAAAAAAAAAACGACATTTTTACAGTGCAAAGTACTGTTCATCTCGCGCTCAAACTCGACCACAGTGAATGTGCTGTATCTTTCTTTCGTTTCCTGACTACATTAACATTGAAAATACAGTATTTGCGTAAAATTAGCAGCCCAATGTGCTGGCAATTTGGATGCCAGCAGTTTGTGCTGTAAAAAAAATCGTCCAAATTGCAGCACATTATGCTGTTAATTTTACTCAACTACTGTATTTTCCATGTTAATATAGCCAGTAAAGCAAAGAAAGATACAGCATATTCACTGTGATCGAGTTTGTTCTGGCAAATTTACAGTGGTTTTTTTGCAGTGTAGAAAGAATCTTAAAATTTTGGGAGCACATTTGTTTCAGGACAGCCATTGACGGTTTTCTTTTCATTCTATCTCCCACCACTTTCTCAAAACAAAAATCTTTCATATTCAGGTTAACAACATGTGCAAGATAAATATACTAGATTCCTTTTCTTGAAATGATAGGAATATAATATAAAAAAAAGACGCCAGTGGCCAATGCATGTTGTGTATGTCCAGTGATTGTAGGTTTAAAAAATTAACTAAACTTTTAGAAATACAAACTTCTTCAAATTAATCTCATATATTCTTTTAAGCAACAGGAATCTATAGTTTTACATGTTTAAAGGTGTTTATAACTTAACAAAGCTATCAATAAAATGAACTAATTAATTTTTTTAAGCCATAAGATTTCACCAAAGGTGATTTTGATGATTAATTAGTGCCAGTGAGTTAAATATGTAATGCTTTAAGCTCGGACATCATCACTGTTAATATATATTTCAGTCATAATGACAATTTAATATCTGAAAAATATTGCAACACGTTAAATAGAATTTTGAATGGGTGTTAAAGTAGTGTGTATGCAACATCGTGAATTGTGTAAGATTAAAAATACCTAAAACCATAACATAAGGAGAGTATTTGCGTGGAATGTATTCTCTATAAATAATTCTCATTAAAAAAAAAATGTATTTATATAAAAAATACATGCTATAAATTTATGAGAAGTAATGGAGTTATTGGTGAATATTAGGCTGTATATTAAGCAGAGTATCATACGTTTCACATATCAATTTTTAAAATTTTATATTATATATTATTTCAAATATTTATTAGTATAATTTTATTTATTTACCATTATTTTAAGTATTATTTTCAGATTATTACAGATATGCAAAACATCACTGCATGTCCAGCGATGAATTGTCACTTGATTTTCATTAATTTTGCAGTAAATGAAACATTATACAAAAAATGAGAAATTCCTGATTCAACCAGCAAACGCTGTTTTCTTTCGCAGTTTCTTGGTGCTGAATTACAGTGTTTCTATACTGTAATAAATCTGTTGAACCCTAACAAAATTATCCAGAATAAACTACGTAGAATTCAAAGTTAGTCTGGAAAATAAATCCATTTTGGACACATATTATCTGCGCATCTTTACTTCGTATTACATATGAGTGCTAATTATTACTGTCTTTAACATAATTAGTATATAATAATGGAAATTTGCGATTTTAGTTCCGCAGATAATATTTGAAAATGACTAATAATATATTAATTTTAATAATGATTAATTATAGCATATAAATAAAATTTTATTAAAACACTAGCATTCCCAACCTCCGTTGAGTGAGTCTGCGAAAAATATTTAACAGGGCCCAGTTCCAGCGTAATTATATTTTGATGTGCATTTAAAATTTAAATAATTATTAACGATTATAATTATAAAACAAACGGATGTAGTAATGACGTCGTAACTCTCTGGTAATAAAAGGTTGTCAAAAGAACGATATGCTTTTCCCCTTTCACTGAATTCGCTATATGGAAAAAATATAACTTCACAAGATTAAACAATTTGAAAATGTTTTCGAATAAAAGGAAAGAAAAAAAAAAAAAAAAAAAAAAAAAAAAAAACTAACATAAAATTTTAGACTGCGGTAACGTCACATACTGCAGTTATTTACGAATGTACGAAATCATCATCATCACAACAGAATATTGGCGGTAGACGATCACTGTCGTAACCTAACGCCGGATAAATCAATCTCTGGAACTATATTTTGGTAAACAAAAAAATTATCTTTGCTATTAAAAAAAATTGTATTAATTCAAATTAATAATAAATTTGAATTTATTTAACGATTTTTGTTGGTCTCATTCGTCCATTTGCATGAAATATAGCAATGAATGACTAAGATATGAAGTAGAATTTGGTTGATAAAAAATAAATTCGGCCCTTTCGCTTGCAAAGAATTTTTTTTCTAAATATTGAAAAATTGAAAAATCGTTTAACGATTATATTAATTAATTATTACTGACTATTATTGACATTTACATTTCTTGAGATTTTTGTGTAAATTAAGAAATTTATTTTTCAAAAAACAAAATCTTGTTCGAGCATGAAGATAATACACGTGTATTACGGACAATTAATATGCAAAATGAAACATTATTGATATACAATAAATAAAAACACAATACATTAAAATAAAGAAAACAACTAAAATATTTTTCAAACTTTTATTGATACAGTAAAATGCTTTTAAGATTATCGATAGCGAAAATTTCTGTGTTACATTTCAAATCTTCTTCAACTGGCACACCAAAGAAAATACATTTCAACAAAATAAATATAAAGTATATTGATTAAATCTTCATTGGTTCTTCTTTCTTTATCATGTGTGTCTGAACAAATCGAAGCTTTTGTCACTTTCGTTAAACAAAGAAATACAAAGATAGTGACGTAAAAAAGATTGTTGTTCTATTTCCCGATAGTGATATTTTTTGTTACTTTAAGAGTAAACAATAGTAACTATAAGACATGTCTGAGAAACCTTACTTGTATTCTGTTGTAAGTATAAAATTTTATTTTTTATATAATGCTTGTATTTTTTGTCCTTCTCCTTGATTTAAAATTATCTTCTACTAGAAAATGTGAAAAACAGAAAAATAATAGTGTGCTTAATACAAATATAAATTATTAAATTTAAACTTATTTTGTTTCGTTTTAACAAAATTATCTGTTTCATATTTACGATGCACCTTATAGCATGTTTGTTCTAATATTTAATGGGGATACCGAATCTTTATGTGTTTTTCATCTCAAACAGGTTTTAGCATAGCTATAAATCAACGTACATTTAATATTAGCAGATACAGTAGCGTGTAAAATGAGAAGAACGACAAAAAAAAAAAAAAAAAAAAAAAAAAAAAAAAAAAAAATCTGTTCCAGTTTAATATTCAAACAAGCAGATTTTTTGTTAAAATTAAATACATTATATTTCAATTAATATTAAATTAATCGTTTAAAATTTTGAATAATTGCTTTAAATCTATTTAATCTATTTTAATATATGTATTTTGCTAAATTTACGCTGAAGCAAAAATGCGCTATAATATTTATGAACTTGTGGCTAGTGATTCGTGCATGTCATATATGAAAAGAAATTAAAAGGTAATCTGGGAGTATTCGTTTAGCTTTCAAATTTTTGAAGATGGAGAAAGGAAAATTGCTTTCTGAATTGAAATTGGCTGAATGCTAGCTTATAACAATATTGGAAATCCACTTGAAATAATTGCTGATGGAATTATTTAAACATTGCAATTATTATTTTTTAAGTGTACAACTGATTATGCCACTCCAAAGTCTACGTAAAATCTGAGAACTCTTTCGAAATAATTAGGAAGTTTACTGTTCCTACGGTCCCAAGCAAAATAACGGTAGCAAAGGAATTTGGAAGAAGGATAAATACAACAGCATCACTATGCACTATAGGAATAGCTTATCTCACATGCCAATTAATATTAAAGAAGTAATTTAGAAAAAAAACTGTATATATTGCTTTAAATGTATTATTTTCGAATATCCTTTAAAGAACAGCTTGAAAGAGATTCTGGGTGCATTTGTTTATTTCACAAAGCTTTTTGACGATGGCGAGAAAGAAAATGAGGTTGAAAAGAAGCCAAATGTTAGATTTTAACAACATCGAAATGTTACTTCAAAGAATGGTTGATAAAATTAAACGTTTAAAGATTGTCATTTTAATTTTTTTACAGAATGCAACTGCGTATGTTATATTGTAATATTGACCGGAAGGTCAGGAGTGAAGGAATGGTTAGAAATGATTCGAAAGTGTGATTGTTGATAGGTAAAAGAACAGTTTCCCCATTTGAGAAAAGTTATAAAATTCAACTTTCAGCAATGTTTTTTACTTAAAAATGAACTACGTCTGTCACGCTAAGGCAGATGACAGCACAATCAGACTTCTTCAACTCATTTTTCACGTGATCGGAGTTTCTGTGCCTGTTTTGACTTTGTTATTTCGAAGATAATGTTTCCTTTATGTTTATTGTGTATATTTAGTGATGTCTAAATTAATATAATTAAATTTATTATTTAGTCAAATAAACGATATTTCCTATCATTTTACACACCGGTGCATAGATAAATGGACGGTGGCACTAAAAAGTTCAAAATATTAAAAGCATGAAAAACTATAAAGTAAAATGAAAAATTACATCTGTACTACAAATAAAAATCTAAGATGTGAGGCTAAAATGACTCAAAATAGGACATTCATAAACAAACTTCACTTAACAAGGTTTCTTTTTTTTCTTTTTTATATATATATTTTTACACATCATGCTTCATTATCAAATTCATGGAACAAACTGAAATTAAAACATGTTGAGATTTCAAATTATTTATTTTTTCTTCCATGAAATTTATGATTTTCTTTAATATAAAAAAAAAAATGCAAAATCTATTAAAAACGTAAGAGATTTAATATATTTCATAAAAGAAAAACAAATGCAGAGAATTAAATCAAGTATTTTATTTTTGTTTAATTATATTTCTAACTTCTCGTGTAAAACAGTTATATAATACAATATTAGTTAATTTTTTTTTAATTTTATTATTATGCTGATTTCTTTTTTGCTGTTGTTTTTATTTTGTTTTCCATAAGACGTAATAATGCGAATTGCCAGACCACAAATGGTGCGAGAAAACAGACAAAATAACTATAATTCCTTATTTTGGTATCTATTTATATAAAATCCAAGTCTCTGTGTGTCCCTCACTATTCCGGTAGGACCGCCTCATTGAAATGAGTAATTGTTGAAAAATATTAATGCAGGGTTACCACAGTAGTGCCAAATGTTAGCCAACTTGGCGATAGCTGGATAATTTGGCGAAATTCCCATTTAAAACCATTAATCTTTTATAATGGAGGTCACCGAAATTTAATTTAAACTCCACTCTTTTAAGATATTTTTTCGAAATCTATGGGTGAGAATTTAAAGTACATCTTTACATCTTCCTCCCGATGCTACTAATAAAATAACCGCCAATAGACAACGGTGTACTGTGTGAGCTCCTAACTGCGCGATTTTAATGTGCTTTAGGTACTTTTCCAGTATAGGTGCCTTGGCGAAAAAGAAAATTTGGTAACATATTTTCCGGGAACCTATTCACTGTTTCATTTTATATACACACGCATTTTTTTCGTATTTATACGATTTATTTAACATAAAAAAGCCGTTTCTCTAATTTTATACAGAAACAGATGTAATTTGTACATAAAAACATCAATAATATACATATAAAACAAACAAAAACGCTCATCAAATTTGTTTTCATAGCTGTTTATATGATTTGACAACAAATCTCGATATTTTTCCGTTATACGGATACCATGCCAAAATGTATGCTAATGCGCCAGTTATTTCAAAATGCTAAAAGATATTTGTAATTTTATGCCAGCAGTTTAATATGAGTTTTATTTTATTGCTTTATTTTATAGCCGTTATTTGTTCACTTATTTTAAGTATATATTTGTGATTTGATGAAATAGTTCGTAAAAGTCTGGAATTTTAAATTGTTATATTTTTTAAATGCTCACTTTAGTATCGACAAGGGTTTTCTTTTATTTTTCAAATGCTTCAATTCACGATTTTGCGCCAACTATTACGCTTGGCGACAATGGTGTCCGCATAACGGAAAAGTACCCAAATCTCACTTTCTGATGCCCAAATTACACCAAGCTTTAAAAAAAAAAATGCCAAAGCCCCTACAGTGGAAAAGTACCAAACTGTCTATTATTTTGCGCTATCCGTGTTATAGTTTGTACTATATGCAAGGGGAGGGCACAGATGTCATATACGCCCCATATTGGCGCGATTTTTTTTCTGGCGCCAATGTCATATACACAACGGGTACTTAACTGGCGCCAAAGTGTCGTAATTTTGCTTGATATAGTAATCCGGATGTTGTTGTTTATGCTGTTGATGTTTTCGCCAAATTGGCGTCGGAAAATAATCGCGCTAATATATGATAACGTATATGACAACTGTGCCAAAGTTTCTGTAAAGCAGTATAAGACTAAAAAATTAAGAATAAAATAAATGCAAAATAAGACTAAAGTAGAAAGAAAAATCATGCGTTAAGCATAGAATCTGAAACTCTTTCCAACACATCCTGAATGCTTTAACAAAACTTCGTTATTTAGGGAAATAAGGTAAATAAGATAATGTTACTTCTTAGATATTCCGTCGACCAATTTCGCCAAATTATATAAATTGCCAAATCAATAGTAAAACATTAATAAAAATACAAATAAAACGTCGAATTAATGGTTTTATTGGCCATTATTGGCATTTAATTAATTAATTAATGACAACCATTATTGGCAATTAATCTTACAATTTGGCAACAGTAATTTGGTCGACGGGATAACTAAGAAGTACCAAGATAACTAAGTAAACATTTTAGAAAACGCATAAAAAAAATTTAAAATTGATTTCAGCAGTTACCGTCCATAGCCAATAGTACCGTTATTACATGCCACTATTTAGCTAAATTTAATTTAAATTACTCTTAAAACTACTGAAATCCCATTTCCAGATATTATCATCCATAGACGGTTATGTATCCAATTCTTTGCGTGACCCTGTATATCATTTTATCTATATTCCACAAACATTTCTTAGGAAACTAAATGCAGTTCAGCGTAAAATGCATAACTCCTTTAAAAACCACCTTTAAGCAATTTACTCTCATACTCAGTAACCCTTACGAATTCTTTTGTGTAGCCCTGCATATGAACTGTAGCATTTATACACACAGTATAGTATGCATAAATATAGTGAAACATAAAAGCGCATATCATAATTAAAAATGCATTTCTAGCAATCATTGCTTATGTACAATACTTCGGAGAAAAGTTTCTTGGCGAGAAAGAAGTTTGTCAACGTATTTTCTGGCAACCTATTTACTGCTTCATACTCACAAGCAATTTTTTCCATATGTATATAATTTGGCACAGATGTCATATTGGCGCGATATATTTCCGACGCCAATTTGGCGAAAACATCAACAGCATAAACAACATTCGGGTTACCATTACAAGCAAAATAACGACACTTTGGTGCCACTTAAGTACCCGGTGCGTATATGACATCGGCGTCAAAAAAAAAAAAAAAAAATCGCGCCAACATGGGCGTATATGACATCTGTGCCGACAATTTAATATAAAAAAAGCTATTTACTCATTTTTATAAAGAAACAGAAGTAATTTTTGCGCAGATGTCATATACGCATGGGGATTGGCGTGATTTTTCTATGACGCCAATTTGGCTGAAATCTCGCTTTCGAATACCAGTTACTTATATATTTTTCAGTTATTTGCTATCATTTTGAAAAAGAAATAACTATAAATAAATAAAAGTTTGAATAATAACTATAGAACAAAGCAGGGCACAGATGTCATATTCGCCCCATATTGGCGCGGTTTTTTTCTGACGCCAATGTCATATACGCAACGGGTACTTAACTGCCGCCAAAGTGTCGTTATTTTGCTTGATGTAGTAACCCGGATTATGTTGTTTATGCTGTTGATGTTTTCGCCAAATTACCAACCGAAACAAATTGCGCCAATATGGGGCAAATATGACATCTGTGCCCAAAGCAGTTTATATAATTAAAAAACAGAAAATAAAAGTAAATAAACAATTTATTAATAAATAAAAGACAATAGTCGGGTTACCATAGCGGGCAAAATAACGCCAGTTAGGTACCCTGGTTCATATCTGAAATCTGTGCCGTAATTTTTATATAAAAAAAAATATATATTTAGAAACGATTTTTTATGCATATAAGTGCATATATAAACAAAGATAAAAGTTCATCAGATTTGTTTTCATAGCTGTTTATATATTTTCGCAACATATCTCACTTTCTGATGCCCGAATCGCGCCAAGCTTTTCTTAAAAATGCGCTATAATGGAAAAGTACTTAAATAAATAATTAACAGAAATAACAAATTATACAAACTAAAACTTTTTATTTCGAGATCAAAGCATTGTTTTTAATTTCGATTAAAAATACATACATCCTTGGATAACTTCAATTGAAATTAGGTGGTAAAATGGTGGCGGTATCGTTTGTTTATGGTTTGTAATCACAAAGATTTAATTTTGCAATGTCTCTTAGTTACATTATTTTATTGTCATATTTATGAGCTCAGAACAAAAGCCTATTTTTTCATTATTTAGTTATTAAAGAAGGAAAAAAATCATAAATGCATGATTTGAAAATTTTTAATAATTTTCTTTCTTTATACAAAAAATAAAATCGGGAAGTAACAGCGAGTTTAAGTTAAATAAGTTTAACTGTTTAATTCTGTTGCAATGTTCAAAATAACTGTATTTATTAGATTTCGGTACTCAACATCAGGGCCCACTAATCTTTGAAGTTAGAGGAATTACAATGTCATTTCAGGACCTTTCTTTTGGAGAAGCTTTTCTAAATTCCATATATACATGGAAAATCTTCAGTGTTAGAAATATTATTCCTAGGACTGACATAACACGAGAACGGCCTGCAATTTTACACAACTTTTTGAAAGCTACTTTATATCAGAAATTTTACTAAAAACTGGTTACTTTTTTGTTATAGCGGCCCACACTATTAGGATTATGACAAGTTGCAGCCAATTTCGCCAACTTCGTAACCAAGATCGTGAAGCACACACATATAATACCATTTCATGAAATCGCATACGATAATTTAATAGTTTTTAACCTTACTTCAAGTGTGTTATTTATTTATTTTTAAGGCTCAACAATTTAAATTGTCCAATATATGAATTTAAAAAAATGTAAACAAAGATTGAATAGACATGACCGCAAAAAGCCTCAAATCTGCATAACACTTGGAACCAAACTGTGCAGATTAGTGGTCTTCTACTGTATACAGTTTTTCATAAATGTGTTTCGTTCTTAAAATGTGTTATTTTCATCTATTACTGCGGAACAAGCGAGAAAACTCATATTCTTGCACATGAGTTGTATATATCATTATATCTAAATTTCCGTCATTTTTGACGGGCTACCTTTCTAGTCTTTAAATATTTTAATGTGTCATTAAAAATGCATTATTACTTTTAACACTCATTTCAAAGAGTATTGTACTGAAATGCATCGTTTTTTTACTATGCTTTTAAAGTTTTAAAACGTCTTAAATGTTATCTTTAATAAAGTTCATAAAAAAAGGCCTTCAAGTGTAAAACATTTTGTGCAGATTTTGTGCAGTTTTGCTTTTCTTTTACATGTGCAATGAGGATCTTAAAATTCGAAAAAAAAACCACTATTTATACTAGCTTAGATAAGCTTTTAAATGAGATTGATATTTTTATTAGTGTAATACATAAATGTAACAGAACTATAATAAAAAAATATCTCTAACTAACCCAATAACGGCTAAAGCTATATTGTGGAAAAATTCGAATTTCTTGAGGAAAGTCGTTTGCCACCAGTCGCTTTATTAAAATATCAAAATTGTAGCCAATAAATAAGTCAATATTTTTAATTCTAAAATATTGGTGGCAAAGTAATTAATTTAAGCATGAGTAATTATTTTGACCGTTGCATCAACGCAACACCAGCGGGTAATGGGTTAATACAAATTCGAAAAGGTATAGACTCTAGCATGACACTGGTTTCTACAGGAATACACTAAAATATATGGGTATGTTTCATAGTAATAATGTTATTTATAGAATAGCCGCAATTATCAGTGACAATTAGCATTGTTGATGTCCAAAAGCTACTGTATGTCGCCTTCATGTGACAAGGACTACAACAAAACTTAATTTATATTCTAAGCTTAAATTACCACGAATATTAGAGAAAAAAAAGTGTTTCTTCTATGACAATATTATCGAAAATGAAGCTTCTTTTTTTCTCACTTATGGCAACCAAAATACTGTTAACAATTCATTGTAGTGTTCTTAATATGTTTATATACTAGATGCTTTAATCCTTGTATAAAAAAGTAAACATATAAAAAATAAAATGATGTTATAAGTACAATATGCATATAAATAAATCATCTGATAGAATTTAAAATCTTCAAAAATTTCTAATGAAAGCTGATCTCGTGTAACATGTTTAAATAGATTCAAAAGACTAATTTTTCATACATTTGTTTAAATTTTACATTTGTAACTGAAACTTTTAGCATTTCTTAGAAGCAAAAAATGTACAATGACTTATTCGGCCATTTAAAAAGTAAATAAATACCATGTTATTAAAACATAAATACAAAAAGATGTTACTCTTCCTGCAAATTTCTAACAGTCCTATAAAAATAACTTAAGCGAGAAAATAACGTGGTGTTTAATGAAAAATAACAAAAGATTTTTTTTTCTATTGTTCTTTATGTTTCTAAGAGAGTTACTAAAGTTTTCTGCTCTGAGGGATTAGTAACGGCACAGTAAAATGGAAATGTAAAAACTGCTATTGGATTCTTTTAAAATAGTTGCGTGACATGAAGAAAAAGAAATAATAAAGATTTTGATGCTGGTTTCTAAAATAAGACTTTAAGTACTGCTTAACAAAAAATAACATTATATTTTTACATTACCATAAAGCTATGAAAATATTTATTTCCGTTGAACTCTGTTTTAAAATACCGAAGATATTTTATAGTTTTTTTTCCTACCAGGACGTATTAAATGTAGTAAATTAATATCAGTCATTAAACAAATATCATTGTATAGAATTAATTTTCCACTCAATATAAAAGCAGGGTCTATAAGTCATGTAACTTTTTCAATAAAAATATTTTTCTTAATTCTTTTTTTTTTAATAATAATAATAAAATATTGATACCTATATGATGTTTTTTTTTTTTTTTGCATTTATCTCCCCTTATTAAGTTTAAATATAATACAGAATTTATTATTTTAAAACATATCATAAAAGATGAACTTTTATAAATTTCATTGAAAATTCAATAAAATTAAAACGCTGATGTTAAAAAGAAAATAAAAAATAAATAAACTTAGTACTAAAGAAACTAAAATTACATTAATATTCAAAAAGATATTTAAAAGAATGGAAGAAATAAAAACAAAGGTTTTCTATGCTGTACTTTTGTATATAATGCAAACACTCATTTTTAATAGTCAGAATAGTTTAATTTTAAACTTTTAAAAATGACATATTAACTTTACTTGTTTAAGAAACGTATCTTAAAGGGTTTAATTGATGTTTATGGAAATGGTCAGAAACTAACCCCGCTAGAGAAATTCCATTCGGCATCGCTGACATTCCAAAACATACAAATATTTTACAGAAATGAATTTTATTTTTAAAAGTACCATTGCAATTTACAGTTGTAATTTGTGAATTGGTTTATTTCTTTCATGTAATACATACTTTATTATTTTTTTAGATCGAATTATTTAAAACAGTTCCTACAAATTAGGTTTTTCAATTTTTTTGTTTATTTGAAAATTTCTGTTCATTATCTACAAGTTCGGATTTGGTAAAGTCCCGAGGATTCCGGAGTTTAGGCTTTGTACTGTAGTATTTTATTTTTTTTTCTTTTATTATTTTGCTGATTTCTTTTTTGCTATTGTTTTTCTTTGTTTCATTTTTTTATTTCCGTAATCTATACTTCCTATTATAAAGAGGAAAAAATTGTTTATTTGTCGGAGGTAAGCTCAGAAACTACCGAACCGATTCCAAAAGTAATGGTATCAAAATGATGGTATTAGTCCAACTTAGAACATAGGCTATATCTTATGTCGGTGCCACTACCCCCAAGGGGGTGCGGAACAAAAAACGTTCTAAAAATGCGATTTTTGCGTTAATGAAGGGCCTAGAAATATGAAATTTGGAATATTAGTTACTTATAAGATATAAATTATGTCTAAGAACTGTTCTTAAACAAATCCAAATTTAAAAGGGGTGAAAATGCACAAAAAGCGTTCTAAAAAACGTTCTAAATGGTAGTTTCTACATAATCTCAGGAAATACCAAACCGATTTCAAAAGTAATGGTATCAAAATGATTGTGTTAGTCCAACTTAGAACATAGGCTATATCTTATGTCGGTGCGTCTAATTTTCTTAATTGCCCAAATTTTGTCCAAGGCATACGATGTATAATATCTCAATGAAGTTCGCATCGTTTTCAGCAAGGAAATTGCGGAAGGACATTCCAGGTGATGGTCTTTATTGCTTTAAAATAGAAGGTTAAATTCACAATTTCGTTTGATTCAAGATTCGTTTGGAAAAATGGACCAGCGCAGCGGGCATAGTCTGCTAGTCATCTATATCTATACTTCCTATTATAAAGAGGAAAAAATTGTTTATTTGTCGGAGGTAAGCTCAGGAACTACCGAACCGATTCCAAAAGTAATGGTATCAAAATGATGGTATTAGTCCAACTTAGAACATAGGCTATATCTTATGTCGGTGCCACTACCCCCAAGGGGGTGCGGAACAAAAAACGTTCTAAAAATGCGATTTTTGCGTTAATGAAGGGCCTAGAAATATGAAATTTGGAATATTAGTTACTTATAAGATATAAATTATGTCTAAGAACTGTTCTTAAACAAATCCAAATTTAAAAGGGGTGAAAATGCACAAAAAGCGTTCTAAAAAACGTTCTAAATGGTAGTTTCTACATAATCTCAGGAAATACCAAACCGATTTCAAAAGTAATGGTATCAAAATGATTGTGTTAGTCCAACTTAGAACATAGGCTATATCTTATGTCGGTGCGTCTAATTTTCTTAATTGCCCAAATTTTGTCCAAGGCATACGATGTATAATATCTCAATGAAGTTCGCATCGTTTTCAGCAAGGAAATTGCGGAAGGACATTCCAGGTGATGGTCTTTATTGCTTTAAAATAGAAGGTTAAATTCACAATTTCGTTTGATTCAAGATTCGTTTGGAAAAATGGACCAGCGCAGCGGGCATAGTCTGCTAGTCATCTATATCTATACTTCCTATTATAAAGAGGAAAAAATTGTTTATTTGTCGGAGGTAAGCTCAGGAACTACCGAACCGATTCCAAAAGTAATGGTATCAAAATGATGGTATTAGTCCAACTTAGAACATAGGCTATATCTTATGTCGGTGCCACTACCCCCAAGGGGGTGCGGAACAAAAAACGTTCTAAAAATGCGATTTTTGCGTTAATGAAGGGCCTAGAAATATGAAATTTGGAATATTAGTTACTTATAAGATATAAATTATGTCTAAGAACTGTTCTTAAACAAATCCAAATTTAAAAGGGGTGAAAATGCACAAAAAGCGTTCTAAAAAACGTTCTAAATGGTAGTTTCTACATAATCTCAGGAAATACCAAACCGATTTCAAAAGTAATGGTATCAAAATGATTGTGTTAGTCCAACTTAGAACATAGGCTATATCTTATGTCGGTGCGTCTAATTTTCTTAATTGCCCAAATTTTGTCCAAGGCATACGATAGTATAATATCTCAATGAAGTTCGCATCGTTTTCAGCAAGGAAATTGCGGAAGGACATTCCAGGTGATGGTCTTTATTGCTTTAAAATAGAAGGTTAAATTCACAATTTCGTTTGATTCAAGATTCGTTTGGAAAAATGGACCAGCGCAGCGGGCATAGTCTGCTAGTCATCTATATCTATACTTCCTATTATAAAGAGGAAAAAATTGTTTATTTGTCGGAGGTAAGCTCAGGAACTACCGAACCGATTCCAAAAGTAATGGTATCAAAATGATGGTATTAGTCCAACTTAGAACATAGGCTATATCTTATGTCGGTGCCACTACCCCCAAGGGGGTGCGGAACAAAAAACGTTCTAAAAATGCGATTTTTGCGTTAATGAAGGGCCTAGAAATATGAAATTTGGAATATTAGTTACTTATAAGATATAAATTATGTCTAAGAACTGTTCTTAAACAAATCCAAATTTAAAAGGGGTGAAAATGCACAAAAAGCGTTCTAAAAAACGTTCTAAATGGTAGTTTCTACATAATCTCAGGAAATACCAAACCGATTTCAAAAGTAATGGTATCAAAATGATTGTGTTAGTCCAACTTAGAATATAGGCTATATCTTATGTCGGTGCGACAACCCCCAAGGGGGTGCAGGAGCAAAAAATGTTCTAAAAATGCGATTTTTGCGTTACTGAAGGGCCTAGAAATATGAAATTTGGAATATTAGTTACTTATAAGATATAAATTATGTCTAAGAACAGTTCTTAAACAAATCGAAATTTAAAAGAGGTGAAAATGCACAAAAAGCGTTCTAAAAAACGTTCTAAATGGTAGTTTCTACATAATCTCAGGAAATACCAAACCGATTTCAAAAGTAATGGTATCAAAATGATTGTGTTAGTCCAACTTAGAACATAGGCTATATCTTATGTCGGTGCCACTACCCCAGAGGGGGTGCAGGAGCAAAAAATGTTCTAAAAATGCGATTTTTGCGTTACTGAAAGGCCTAGAAATGTGAAATTTGGAATATTAGTTACTTATAATGTATAAATGAGTCTAAGAACAGTTCTTAAACAATTCGAAATTTAAAAGGGGTGAAAACGCACAAAAAGCGTTCTAAAAAACGTTCTAAATGGTAGTTTCTACATAATCTCAGGAAATACCAAACCGATTTAAAAAGTAATGGTATCAAAATGATGGTGTTAGTCCAACTTAGAACATAGGCTATACTTTATGTCGGTGCCACTACCCCAGAGAGGATGCAGGAGCAAATAATCTTCTAAAAATGCGATTTTTGCGTTACTGAAGGGCCTAGAAATGTGAAATTTGGAATATTAGTTACTTATAATGTATAAATGATGTCTAAGAACAGTTCTTAAACAATTCGAAATTTAAAAGGGGTGAAAATGCACAAAAAGCGTTCTAAAAAACGTTCTAAATGGTAGTTTCTACATAATCTCAGGAAATACCAAACCGATTTAAAAAGTAATGGTATCAAAATGATGGTGTTAGTCCAACTTAGAACATAGGCTATATTTTATGTCGGTGCCACAGGGCTCCCAAATGGTTTTGCCAACTGAATACCAATAACTTTTAACAGAAAATTTTATGGTAGGTTTGCGCTAGAATTAACTTTCAAAGGTGGTTTCGAGGTGGTTTATAAGAAAAATCTAAAAAGATAATTTTTCGAAAATAATATTGGTATTCAGTTGGCGGACCATTTGGGAGCCCTGGTGCCACTACCCCAAAGGGGGTGCAGGAGCATAAAAAGTTATAAAAATGCGATTTTTGCGTTACTGAAGGGGCTAGAAATATGAAATTTGGAATATTAGTTACTTATAAAATATAAATGATGTCTAAGACCAGTTCTTAAACAATTCGAAATTTAAAAGGGGTGAAAATGCACAAAAAGCGTTCTAAAAAACGTTCTAAATGGTAGTTTCTACGTAATCTCAGGAAATAGCAAACCGATTTAAAAAAATATTGGCGTCAAAATGATAGTGACAACGTTTGCTCCAAGATTGGGTATGTTTTATGTCGGTGCCACTACCCCAAAGGGGGTGTAGGAGCAAAAAACGTTCTAAAAATGCGATTTATGTGTTACTGAAGGGCCTAGAAATATGAAATTTGAAGTATCAGTTACTATTAGATATAAAGGATATCTAAGGACAGTTCTTAAGCTATTCGAAATTTAAAAGGAGTGAAAATGTGCGAAAAGCGTTCTAAAAAACGTTCTAAATGGTGATTTCTACACAATCTCAGGAAATACCAAACCGATTAAAAAAATAATGGCGTCAAAATGATGGCGAAAACCCTTGCTCCAACATAGGCTATGTTTTATGTCGGTGCCACTACCCCAAAGGGGGTGCAGGAGAAAAACGTTCTAAATTGCGGTTTTTGCGTGACGGAAAGGCCTTGAATCGTGAAATTTAGAATGGTAGTTAGTTATAATATATCAATGATCTCTAAGGACATTTCCTAAAAAAGTCAAAATTGAAAAGGGGAGTCAAAAAGCGTTGTAAAAAACGTTCTAAATTGCGATTTGTCACCAATATCTCAGGAAGAATCAAACTGATTTCAAAAGTAATGGTAAGAAATTGATGCTGACAGCCTCTGCTCTCAAGAAATACTGAACCGATTTCAATTATAATGGTGTAAAAATGATGGGGACAGATCATGCTCCAAGATAGGCTATATTTTATATCTGTTTCCACTACCCTAGAGGAGATGCAGGAGCAAAATGAGCGAAAAGCGTTCTAAAAATCTTCTAAATGCCGATTTGTCACCAATATCTCAGGAAGAATCAAACTGATTTCAAACGTAATGGTAAGAAATTGATGCTGACAGTCTCTGCTCTAATATAGACGCTATTTTAAGTCGGTATCACTATCACCTAGACGTTGCAGGAGCAGAAAAGCGTTTCAAATTTCGAATTTTGTGATCGGTAGGGGCTAGCAACTTAAAATTAGGCAAGGTAGATATTTATTACATATAAATTATCTTTAAGAACAGTTTCGAAAAAATTGGAAATTTAAAAGGGGGTGAAAATGCTCGAAAAGCGTTCTAAAAACGTTCTAAATTGCGATTTTTACTCAATCTCGGGAAATTCCAAAGCTATTTCAAAAGTAATGGTAGCAAATCAATGGTGACAGTCCCTGCTATAACATAGGTTATATTTTATAGGTTATATATTTTTATATTTTTCTGTCACTACCATCTGAGGGTTGCATAAGCAAAACATGTTCTAATTTGCGTTTTTTGCATAAGTGAAGGGTCTAACACCTTGAAGTATGGCATGGTATTTACTTACAAGATGCAACTGATTTCTAAGAACTGTCGAAAGAAAATTTCATATTTAAAAAGATGAAGTGAGCGAAAAGCGTTATAAATTACATTTTTTAGGTAATCTTATCAAATACCAAACCGATTAAAAAAATAATGATGACAAATTGTTGGTGATAGAACCTGCTCAAACATAAGCTATATTTTATGTCTGTGCCACTACCACCAGAGGGTTGCAGTAGCTAAAAACTTTCTAAATTGCGATTCTGTGATACTGAAAAGGCTAGAAACTTTAAATATGGCATGGTAGTTACTTATAAAATGTAAATACCCTCGAAGGACTGTCGAAAATAAATTCGAATTAAAAAGGGATGAAGTGAAGGGGAGGTGCGAAAATCATTCTAAAAAAGTCCTAAATTACGATTTCTACTCATTTTCAGGGAATATAAACCAAATATAAAAGTAATAGCTGCGAATCAATGGTAGCAGTCTCTGATCCTACACAGGCTATATTTTATGCCGATGATTCTACCACCTGGGGTTCACAGGAACAACAAACGCTCTAAAAAAGGTCTTTAAAAGCTTTCTAAATTACGTTTCTGTGGAATATTAGGAAATAACAAACCAATTTCAAAATTAATGTTGGCAAATTAATGGTGACAGTTCCTATTTCAACATAGCCCTTTATGTTGAGAGAGGTGGTAGGACTTGGAATTTGACATGATGGTTAATTTTAAGATGTAAGAAGATGGTTTCTAAAAAATTCAAAACTTCAAATGAATACTGAAATGAGCGTATTAATTGAGCATGAAAGTTTCAAAATATTTTTTAAATTATTATTTATTTAGTTTTATTTCGTTTTATTAATTTAAGTCTCATTTCTGCCTTATTCAGTGTAACAATGATGTTTAATCAAACTGTGTTTTAAATAGTAATTTTTTTAATTATTCCTAAAAGTAATAAGTACTTTTTAATAAAATAAATATTACATTTTAATAAAATAAAAATTTAGTTAGTACCTTTTAATAAAAATTAGACATATAAATATCAGTTGGCATATTTCAACTATTACGCGAGCAAAGCCGCGGGATTTGCTAGTCTGTAATAATTTAGATTTCCAGACCACAAATGCTGCCAGAATACTGATAAAATAACTATAATTCTTTGTTTTACTATCTTTAAGTATTATAATGCGTCATTAACATACATTATTAATTTAACACTTATTTCAAAGTGTACTGTATTTAAATGCATCGTTTGTTTGCTATACTTTTAAAGTTTTAAAACATATTAAATATAACCTTTAATACAGTTCATATTAAAACAAATAATTCTTCAAGTGCAAAACATTTTGTACAGATTTCAGTTTTGCCTTTACTATTCATGTGCACTGAGGATCATAAAATTAGAAAATAAACACAATTTATGCATCTTAGATAAGGTTTTAAATTAGATTAATAGTTTTATTAGTGTAATGCATAAATGTAACTGCAGTATAGTTAAATGAATTATTTCAAAATAATACAATTTGGTAAAGATATAGACAATAGCATGACACTGGTTTCTACAGGAATACACTGGAATAAATGGATATGTTTAATAATAATAATGTTATTTCTAGAATAGCAGCAATTATGAGTGAGAATTACCACTGTTGATGTTCCAAAGCTACTGTATGACGCCATTTTATGACAAGGACTACAAGCAAACTTAATTTCTACTCTAAGCTTAAATTACCCGCGATATCTTAAAAAAAGTATTGATTTAATGACAATAATATTGTCATAAATGAAGTTTCTTTTTTCTATCTTATAGCAACCAAAATCCCGTGAAAAATCCATAGAATTTATTATTCAGGATGTCCCAAAAACATTAATCACGCCTTTTATTCCTTAAGTATTGATCATAGACAAATATTAAAAATTACAATGTTACGTAAAAAAAGCCACAGAATTTTATGGAATCGATAACAATTTTCAGGGTATTAAATTTGAAAGTATACAGAATTTTACTTTTTATACAGTCCCCGTACAAAAAAATTTCAAATGAGTAAAATGCGTCCCATACACTAATAAATTCGTGTATACAATTTCAGTATTTTATCATAAAAATTTGCATAGATAGGAAAACACAAAAGTCTGATTTAACCTACATTTCTATGCTGGATATAAGTTCAAAAAAGGGGAAACCATGTCAAATTATCAGGTTTCAAGGGTAGTACGCATATTCCAAAATAAAACAATGATTGCAGAAAAAATAATAATTGTGATATTTATATATGTACAAAAGTTTCTAAACTATGTATCAATACTAACTTTATTAAAATGTGCAGAAACTGTGTAGAGATAATAATAAAAAGTACAAAGCTTCTTCAAAATGTTTTCCATACTTACCAATACAGAGCTTCATTCGATTGAAAACAATGCTGTGCAATCTAAGCTATTTTAATGTCCATTAACTGTGCCATTTCCAAGTTTTATTCTATAATTCATCATGAAAAAAATTATTGTATTTTTTCTGGAAGCATCATTTTAAATTTTAAATAAATCAAAAAATAAGAGTCATATTTTATTTGCTTAACATGCATTACTACGTCGCGTCATTTGCACTATTAATCTATATGCAGTATTAAACTATCTGCTGTAAATCTTTACTTTTTAATTTATCATTAACTCCTCACCAACTTTTTTTAAACATATCTCTGAGGCGTTTTCTGACAAAATACCGAAAATTTGTAGATGACCTTATTAGTGTATGAGGAACATTTTAGTTATTTGGGGTTATTCTTTTGTACGAAGAGCGTATAAAAATAAAAATTTTGTAACTCTTCAATTTTAATCCCCCTAAGAATTTTAATCGATTTCGTAAAATTCCTCACCTTTTTTATATATATATGTAGCATTGTAATTTATATTACATAGCTACTATAAATATTTATTGAGTGTAAACCAAGGTTAATGTTCTTGGGATACAAGGGATAATAAACCACAACATACTATAAATATTTATTTAGATAAAATATAATTTTTGTGATATCTTGATATACAAAATAAAACTGGCAAGCACGAGCCAATGTTAATAATTCTAAACAAAACTATTTAAACAATCTTAAGACATAAAATTGAGAAAATTATTGAATGCTATAAGCATAGTATGTAAATAAATTCAACTAGTACTGTGTATGAGATGATTACATTGATTTCAAAATATTTCACTGTAGCTATTTATAAGTAATAATCTATAAAATTAGAAATATTTGCACTGCACAATATGTTTCTTAATGATTCTTACTCCTATTTACTTTATTGTATTGAAAATTGGCTATTACTCTGTAATCGTGAATAATATATACGGATTATTGTGATTAAACAAGTAACGCAAATCCTTAATGAAGATATGAAGTGGGAAAAAAAGAGCATTGATTGATAAGCTGAAAAAAATGTTTTATTTTTCTAAGAGTGTTTGTAAGTAAGTAAAGTAAGTTAAGTAAGAGTCTTAAATGTTTTTATTCAATTTATAATGCACTTTCCTAATTGATTTTCGTAAGAAAATTGATTAAATGCAGTTAAACAAATTTATCTTGAAAATTTCAATGTATTTCAATAATATCAACACGGTGCTGATTTATATGAAGCAATCATAACATCTTCGCACATTGCAGTGTTTTTTTTTTTTTATATTTTTATATACTAAATGCTTTAATTATTGTATAAAAAAGTAAACATGTAAAAAAATGATAATATGATAATATAAGTAAAATATGCATATAAATAAATCCCTTATATAATTTTTAAAAATTCTGATTAAAGCTATGTTACTCATCTTGTGTAATATATTTAAACAGATGTAAAGGTCAAATCTCAAAAGCTTTAAAAGTTCTTAACGTCAAAAGTATTCATATATTTCTTTAAAATTTACATTTGTAACTGAAACTTTGAGCATTTCTTAGAAACAAAAAATGTACAATGATTTACTCGGCGATTTAAAAAATAAATAAATACCATGTTCTTAAAACATAAATACAAAAAGAAGTTACTCTTCCAGCAAATTTCTAACAGTCCTATAAAAATAACTTAAGCGAGAAAATAACGTGGTGTTTAATGAAAAATAATAAAATATTTTTTTTTCTTTTGTACTTTATGTTTCTAAGAAAGTTTCTAAAGTTTTCTGTTTTTAGGGATTAGTAACTGCACAGTACAATTGAAATGTAAAAACTGCTATTGGATACTTTTAAAATAGTTAAGAAGAAGTAAAGATGAATGAGAATTGATTATGAAGAAGAAATAATAAATATTTTGATACTGGTTTCTCAAATAAGACTCTAAGAACTGCTTTTTTTTAAAAGAATAAAATTATAATTTTACAATACCGTAAAGTCATGGGAAAATGCCGTTTTAATGCTGTTTTAAAATGCGAAAGATTTTTTTTTTTTTTTTTTTTTTTTTTTTTTTTTTTTTTTTTTTTAAATCACGACGTATTAAATGTAGTAAATTAAGCTCAGTCATTAAACAAATATCATTGTTTATAATTAATTTTCAACTCGATATAAAGGCAGGGTCTATAAGCCATATAAGTTTTTCAATAAAAATCGTTTTGTATATATAAATCGGACCATACAATAAAATTCCTTATACCTAAATGATTTATTTAAAGTTTTTGCATTTATCTTCCCTTATTCAGTTTTAATCAAGAATTTATTATTTAAAAACCTATCATAAAAGCTGAATTTTTATATATTTCATTGAAAATTTAATAAAATTAAAACGCCGATGAAAAAAAAAAAATTAATATATCACTAAAGTAATAGAAATTAAATTAATATTCTAAAAGATATTTAAAAAAAAAATGGAAAAAATAAAAACAAATTTTTTTCTATGCTGTACTTGTGTAAATAATGCAAACCATCCTTTTTATTAGTCAATAATTTTATTTGAAGAATAACTTAATTTTATACTTTTAAAAATGAAAAATTAACTTTACTTGGTTAAGAAACGTATCTTAAAGAATCTAATTGATGTTAATTGAAATCCGAAGAAACTAAACATCTAGAGAAATTCCATTCGGCATTGTTGACATTCTAAAACATACAAATATTTTACAGAAAGGAATTTTATTTTTAAACGTACCATTGCATTTGCAGTGGTAATTAGTGAATTGGTTTATTTATTTCATATACAAAAGACTTTAATTTTTTCTAGATCGAATTATTTAAAACAGTTCCTACAAATTAGCGTTTCCAAATTTTTTGTTTATTTCAAAATTTCTATTCATTATGCGTAATTCCATGTAAGAATAAATGATAAATTTAATTTTAGTACATTAAGAAAGCTGATTATACAAAAAGAGTATGATAAAATTAAAAGAAACGACACTAAGTTATTTTATTTTTTATAAAAAAAAAAGAATAATTAAATCCATCTTTCATGTACTACATATGTAAGGATGATTCTACATACAGCGTCTTGCCCAATACTTTGGGGTGAGTCGATGAAAATTTTTGGGGATAAGATGTCGGTTTTTTTCCGTTGTTGTCAAATGCCTGGTTGTTTCTTCATTGTTTAAATTAATCTTATATTAACTAACTTGTCAAGGATTTTAATAAATTGCTTTAAATCAGTGATTAAATCGTGATTTTAATCAACTGATTAAAAAAATTCATTGATTAAAATGACAAATTTTCTAAAAGTTTAAAATTACAAAAAAAAAAAAAAAAAAAAAAAAAAAAAAATGTTAAAATCTAAGGTGAAAATAATTCGAAAGTTTTCTATATGTATTCTGAATTATAAATAAACTTTAATGGCCTTACAAATTTGTAATAATTATTAATTTTAATCATTTTTTAAAATTCGACGTTAAATGCCGTTATAGATAATTTAATAAATGTAAATATCATAGTATGTACACAGTTTTAGATAACTAGGGGTTTCTGCCCTTTACAGGCTATGCTCGCCAACATCCATCCAGACACCGCGGACTCTAAAAACACGCTAACTTGGTCTGGTTTGAAAAGATTACGGAAGATTAAATCGTAATTAAATGACTTTTGGCGATCACCTGTAATCAGGTTTCTATTCATAGCACAATCTTACATTTAACATACACCATCCCATTAATGCAGAACAGAAAAAAAAAATGTTATTATTTAAACGAAATACACAAAAAATTGCTATTACGAAAATTGTTATTATTTAAATATTCTCGTTTTTAAGATGTATATTTTCTTCTTATCCAAGCTTTTCGTGGAATTACTGATTTTAAAGTAGAAAATCGTAATATCATTACGATCGTTAATTATGTATATTTTGTATACGAATTATATACAAAATTTTATTTCATTCTAGTTAAAAGAAAATAAAGCAGAATTATAATAAAATTCGATAACGGAAATATGGATACAGATTGTACCAATACTTATTACTGTGACAGATCTCTCTTACATATTAGGTATAATTATCATTTTTTCTTTCAAAATAATTATCTTGTTCTGCTTCAAAGACAAGAACATGGCATTAAGATTTTGATCATTAGAGATTTGTCATGTGAAAATCTATCCATTTTTGCTTCCTTGTCTGAACATTATATATATCTCATTTTACTAATGTACTCGAAGCGTACTTGTCAACTTAGTATAATTGATCTCTGAAACGAATATTATGAATATAAATTCTAAGAAAGATCGCTGTTACTTCCTTCTAACATTCCACGATGTGAACCTTTGCGTAACGGAACCCATTTTTATTGCACTGCATTATGTATCATCTGAAATATATATATAAAATTTCAGAAAAACTTAAAATATTCAATAATAATTTTTCAAAGTTTACTTTAACTTTAAACACAAATGTTCGTAAGTAAACGCTTGCAAGGCATTAAAAATGCGCTTCTTATAAATTGTAGTTAAATTTATCGAATTAAAAAAAATTATAATATTAACAGATAAATACAAAATATTTATTCTGAAGTTTAATAACAACTTTTTTTTTAAAACGAGCAATAATAATTCTTAAATACTTTTATTTTGCTTGTCTTTTGCAAACAAACAAAAAATATTCTGCGATCTATCTGTAAAAAAAAATAAAAATAAATAAAAATAAAAAATAAATACAATACATGATTTATATTAAAACCTACAAATAGCACTAGACTAATTTTTAAAAAAAAAATACATTCTAACTATATTAATTAACGTAAATTATGTTAAAAAATGTTTTAAATATATTTATAATTATCTAAAACGGTCAGTCAGATAATAATAAACTAATGATTTTTATTAAAATCCTAAGTAAATCATTTTTGTTATTTTGTATGTTTTAAATGTATTTCAAATTAATGTTTTTGTGAAATTCTTAACCCTTAGGGCGCGTTATTCACAAAATTGGGCATCCAATTTTACTTTCAAAACTAACAAAGAACACCAAGAATATTTAATTACAATTTTCCTTTTATAAAGTACGGGAAAATAAGCATTTTTTCTTGTTTATGTAGTCAGTCCCTCATTTCATCATTTTGCAAACAGACTTACTCCACGCCGGGAAGGGTTAATACACATGTGCTTTACCCGTAGTTTCGTAACCAGTTTATAATGGCATGTTAAAAGAACTGTGCTTATACATGTAAATTAATAATATTTTCATAAATTTCATAATTTTAGATCGATCGTTTGCATAAAATTTATCACTGTACGTAAGTACCAAGCTCTTTACTAGAAGACATTGATTTCGATAGAAATTTCTAAGTAGGAAACAAGCGTGTCACCTTAAAAATATAGATAATATTTCCAAAGAAATTTATTTTAATTAATATGTTAAATAACAAATGCGCACTTTCGATCACGATTTTACTTTATACATATATGTTTTGCATTACATAAAATATATTTTTTTTCATTCTGTAATCAGAACTTTCCAAAAGTAAAAATCAAATAAATGAAATTTTCTACTTTATAGCTTTTAACAGCATCACTTTTAATTAATTTTAAAGTGTTTTCTGCTTCTAAAGTATGTAAATAATTATTTTTCAAGAAAAAAAAATAACGCTTTGTATCGCATATACAAAATGTAAATGTAAATAAAACCCTAAATAAGCTTTCATTTATATATTAACAACAGATAATAAAAAAAAAATATGTGTAATTTATGTTCTCCATATTTTTTTTTTTTTTTTTTTTTTTTTACTTTAATAAGCGTGAATCCATCTCGCAGTCAAATACATTATAACGCCAAATAAAAACATGTGTAATAAAACATGTTTATTTTACACTTTAAAGATTCTTTTACATTGTAGTAGTAGTCGATGTATGAGATTAATTATCACAACTTATTACAGAAGCACTTTACTAGAGGACATTGATTTTGATAAATAACTTCAAGAATGGGTTAAGAGTATCATGTCTTAAAGAATATAACGTTATGAAATGTTAAAGATGAAAATAAAGTTTTCTCGAACAGTGTGTGAAATTGAAAGTACAAGTTTTAAATTATTGCTTCAAAATAAATATATCAATTTTTGCAATATTTTAAATAATATAAAAAAAAAATATTTTTAAACTTTTTTAATAGCGATTTGAAAATATAGCTAATAAAATATTTAAAGCAGTCGAATAAACATGTTTATTTTAGGTAATACACCCATGAAATATATACTAGTTAAAATAGTATTAAAAATACTTAATCTGTGCAACTGTCAAAATGTAAATATTTTAATTATAATACATGTTTTTCGATTCAGCAGTGAAAATACATTCAGGCTAGTTTTGGCAACTGGACGCACAAGGTAACTTGGCCACAGGCTATTTTATAAAAAAACTGTTGATGTTTTTTAAGTTTTAGCTTTTGTGAACAATGCATCTTAATATCTGCTTCGTAAAACAATGTGTGTTAACTCAATTATAACTCTGACTTTGCTGTGATCAAAAATTTATGTTTCTTTTTTTTAAAAGTAATGTCAATAAAGTTTGAACTTCCTCGATTTTTCATTAAAATAGTGTCAGAACTTATATTAAATAATCTTTTTTTTTTTTTTTTTTTTTTTTTTTTTTTAAGATAATTTTTTAGAGTTTCTCTTACTACGCAAAATAAATTTGGTCATTATTTTCTACTCACAATAAATAAAATTATAGAATACCTTATTAAAATTACATAATAAAATTTAAAAAAAAGCACATCACGTGGCATCGAACCAAATTTCTTGACCCCCTGAGAGTCGGTGATGAAGTTATGGCATCACATAATTTTAATCCCTAATTGCCACATTGGCACTGGAATTTTATAATGAAAATTTCACCATTATTACGTACGCGAAAATATACTTTTACTTGATTACAAATAGATTCTCTTGTAAATACTGTTGTCATTAAATTATTTCAACATTTTACGAATGCAAGTACCTTGCCTCTGAAAGCGAGAAAGCCAAACCTTGAAATCGAACGATTTAAATAAACATGTGTGCAAATTAAAATAAAATATTTATTTTTTTTTTAAGTAAAATAGATGTAAATTTGTAAAATAAAATTTTTAATAAGTTCTTTTATTTTTTTCTATTAAAATTGTTTTATAAAAGATAAATACAGTTTTACAAGTTATTTTTTGGTTTCCATATATTAAGAGTAACAATACTTTTTATGATGTAAAATTATAAGTTATAAATGAATAAAAATAGATCTTAAAATGTAAATAATTTTTTTCTGATCGTCTAAATATATTTTGTTGTATATATATAATTATAAAAGATTAAATAGGTACTAATATCAATTAATAGAAATTCATGATTAACACATATATGCAATTTCAGATGATATCCAGAAACATATGTTTAAATTATATTTCAAAATGTAATATTTAACACACGTTTTAATCACATATTTTTCTTTTCTTTTATCAAAACATTTTCAAATAACATACGAAAATTTCTGCGGAAAAAAAATTTCCTCATTGAAGGGACTGCAACTACGCCATACTTTAGTAGAATTCTGTAAAGGGAATTGTTGAATCTATTGATCTTTGGTGGGAAGTGCTGGGTTCGAACCCAATCGCGCCCGTCGACCTAATCGTTCGGAGATTTCGTGCTTTTCTTCGAACCTTGGATTTCCAAGTGTAAATACGGGTTTGGTTCCCTTAGAAAGACCCCCACGAAGGGCACTTCCCCCATTAGGGCCTATATCTCTCGTGTTGATAATTTGCCGTCATAAACAAAACACAAGCACACTATTGATCTTTGGTGATGAATCGTTTTTGCTTTTTAAATTTATCTTTAATGAATGCTTGCAATTCAGTTTTTTGTTTCATTTTAGTAAAACAAAATACAATTTAGGATTATATAAAAGAAACACATTGTGGGATGTTTAGAATATTTTGATTTAAATTTCCTTTCATTTTAAGTGTTTATGATGTTATGCGTCGACTACAACTTACATGGTGCATGTATTTATTTCAGAAAATATATCAAATGAAACAAATAACAATTTTACAAAATTTATTTAAAAATCAAATAAATATAAATTATATATGAATACAGTTGAGCTTGTTAAATGTCGATATCCGACCATTGAATTATAAAACGTGGATATGTGGGACATCAGAAATATAAATGTATGTCTTAGACTTTCAACTTAGATCATCACTAGATCAAATTCTCAGTAATTCTGAATATAATTGACAATATATAGGCTATAACTGAATAAGTTACTGCGTGCACTTGCTACAGTATACGCTATGCTATCTAGATTGCCTGTTAGGTTACATGACGCTATACTATTACATTTTATTCAAACATTTATACATTTATTATACATTATTATACAAATATTACATACAATATTACATACAATACATTTATTATACAAACATTATACATTTTATTCAAACTATAGAAAATAGTATAACTATATTTAATAGTAAACACGATTAAATTATCATTATTATTTTTATGAGCTTTAACAAATGTCCCTGTTTAGCTGTTAGTGTAGGGCCGTACACTTTTCATTGAATAACTGAACTTTTGCATAAATTCAGTTGCAAATATTATTCAGTGTGCAACACAATATCAGTCTTCTAATTTACATCAAAACTAGAAATCCTGTAATAAATGTGTATTTTTATCCTATTACTTATATATGTGTTTTATTTCATATTTGTTTATTTACGAAACAATTTTTGAAAAAACTGCAAAAATAAGGCTACAAAAATATAAAAATAAATATGTCCATATACATTTCTCTTAGGTTTGTTGATATTGCCTTTATAGATCCATAATTATTGTCCTACTATAGATATTATTTTATCACCTACGTAATTACCATATAGCTCTAAAACAATGTTATATAAAAATATTAACAAAATATTTTCTAATTGATATTTTCATTTATTTAGTACATGATACAGTGCTGTTTTTCATAAGATAAGTAACATTTCATGTAAGTATTCCTGTTCAAAATTTTTGCATTAAAATAGTGATAATATATACTTTTTTCTAAATTGACTGAGCAAAGCTTCAGTTTCTGATATGCTGTGTAACTGAATCCGAAGTTTCTGGTTTTGCCAAGCTATCTTAGATCGAAAATACACAAGTTACTCAAATATTTTTACTTTAAATGCACTATAGAGAATATGTAAATACTAAAGTATTGTAACTGGTAATCCAATTTCAAATATTACGTTTATGTATATTTCATATCTATAAAATTCAACGATAGGCTTCCTAAACTATATTTTATACATTCAGAAAACTGCATATTTTACATTTTTTACAAGAAATTTTCAATCTCCTTCGGATATAGAATTCAAGTTGAATAAAATACTTTATATGATGCTGTTGACATCCCAAAAGACAGTCAATGTAATACATGGATTTGGATTTTTGTTATTTCCAGAAATTCAGCAAATATTTTATATGAATGTCATTTTATAACAACAAGAGTTCAATGTCGTGCAACTAGTCTTCTCACAGTTCTATTCATAAGAAATGTATAATGTTGTGGAGAAGAAATGAGTTTTTACCACAAAAGGATTAGATTAGTGCTTCTGAGAGCTTTTAAAAAATGCAAAAGTTATTGTGGATTATGCGTCTTTTTATCTTATAAATCAATTTTCTTTTTTAGAAAAATTATTTCTTAGCGAACTTTGAATCAACGTTGATATATAGGGGCATTCTCAAAATCTCTTGACTTTCATGTCCCTGATTAATAATTTTTATTTTAATACACTTTTTTGTGTTTTTTTTATTTCATATACTCGGGAACATCCCACTGCATGTTCGCACAACAATATTAACGATATAAATAAGTTTTGGACGATGTTGGGTGTCCAAACACCTAGAAAACTCCTATACAGTCCCATGTCCCTGATGCTGATTTTTAAGTTTGGAGCTGTCTGGATAAAATTGTTTCAATGAAAATAATACGATGTATATTTTTCATGAAACTGGAACTATTGTTTTGTATAAATATGTAGCTAAAAAATAACCTGTACACATTTTTAGGGTTGTTATTATTTTCTTAACTCTGTCCCTGGGTTTTAGATTCTTTAGCATCCGTCTTCTAAAATTATAGATAAAATAATTCTCTAGTTTTTCTCATGCAGAAGTATGCTAGAGAAATAATGTCTAAAATTCTTTGGCAGGAAATTTACTGTAGAATTTAAAGCAGCACTTAAATATCAATTTCAAGCATCGTGGCTTTATCGGTAGCCTCACCGTCCCCAAGGTTTATTAGTGCACTTTTTGAGGTAAATTAAAAAATAATAATAATTGAATCCAATGTTAACAACTGTTTCTAAATATCAATGAAAATTGTGGCTATCATTTAGTCTTAACATGATTTTCCTAAAAATAGGTGGTTATTTTCCTTACCGTTCAATCCTTACCGTCACTTATTTTACTATTCCATCCCTTTTTTCCAATACCATCCATTTTTTTACCTTACCGTCCCTTCTTTAACACCCCTTTAAGATAATGTTATACAAAATTTCTGTATTAAAAGTACTACATTGTTATTATTTCATATTTGAATGTCCTGTGGGTACTATGCAAATTCATTATAAGTAAAAATGTAGAAGAAAATAAAAAGTTATAGGGGTAAAATTGTAAGGAAAATTCAACTCGCAAGTTTAACTTAAACCTCAGTTAAGTAAAAAAAAAAAAAAAATCGCTGCTGACCATTTTTCCTTTATTTTAAATTATTAAGGCATTCGTCTATCAGATTAAAATGTTATTTTAGCGAGTTTAATTTTGTCAGATTCTTTCCCCAAAAGTCAAAAGATTCTGAGAATGCCCCATATATATATTTTGTTTATCCCTGATTTTTTAAGTGTTCCTATATGTTTACTATTTTGTAACTATTATGCAAAAATCATGTAAGATGTAGAATGCAAAAAATTTAATGATAGTATGTTACGATGCTTTTAAACCGTGTCTTTAGATGTATGATTGTACAGAAAGTAGACATGTCACAGGTAATTCAAAATTGCAAAGGCCATGAGTGAACTACAATACACAAAAGTACAATATACAGGGTGTTTCAAAATTCGACCGACAATTTCAGATGTGTGATCGTACACTGTTAAAATATTGCAGCATTCTGGCAGGTCATTTGACCATTTTTTCTGAAAACGGTTACACAACCGTAATTTAACACTATTCTGACCATATTATTGGCCATTTTATGGTCAGAATATAGTTAGATTATGTTTATGAAACCGTTTTTTCAAAAAACTGTCGAATGACCTGCCAGAATGCTGCAAAATTTTTAACAGTGTAGGCATCATGAGGATAAAAAATTACCACAGAACATGGAGTCGCAAACTACGTATTTAATACAAAAAAAAATACTGTGTAATCCACCTTAACTGAATTTGGGTTGAAGATATTAACTTTCAGAAAACTGAAGTATATTATAATAAAACATTTAACAGACATTCTTGCATTTGTTATAAATGTGATAAAACCAAACAAAACTATTAGAATTAAACTAGTTGGATGTGAAAATCCAAAACTTTCTTCTATCTTAAACATCTTAATATTTCAAAAAATAGTTACACATGTTAATACTTCAATATTATTAGTTCAATACAATACCAACTTTCATTTTCTTCTTAAATTTCTGCTTTAGTCAATTAAACGGACTAAAAACGAGTTAATCTATATCATGATATTTGTTAAAATTAATAGTTTTTTCTTAATCTGTGTTATCAGATGTTTGCGAATAGCCGGCTTAGCAGGAAGCGAGTTCCCGCCTTTGCACGAGCCGCCGAAGGACTATCGAACTAAGAAAAATCAAGAAAAGTATACAAAAATCGCTATCACAGAGCGCCTTTACCACGCAATATTTCCAAATTCAAGAGGACCTGTTGGCCAAAGCCAAAAACATGCCCAAAATATTTGGTTCAATTGTATGTATAATTTTATCCACTTTTCGTTTGTACAATAAAGAAAATGGCACAAACATCGCTATTACAGCCCCCCCCCCCCCCTTCCAGCAGATTTTTTTTTTTCAAATTCAGGGAGGACTTGTTTGCCATAGCCAGAAACATACACAAAAAATTTGGTTCAATTCTATGCATAAATTCATACATTTTTCGATGGTACAATAATGAAAATGGCACAGAGATCCAATTATGGTGCCCCCTTATGGCGGAATTTTTTCAAGTTCACGGAAGACTTGCTTGCCATAGCCAGAAACATACACATAAAATTTGGTTCAATTAGATACATAATTTCATACACTTTTAGATTGTACAATAATGAAAATGGTACAGACATCGCAATTATAACGCCCCCTTCCGGTGGAATTTTTCAAAATTCAGGGAGGACCTTCGTGCCATGACCAAAAACAAACACAAAAAAATTGGCCCAATTCTATGCATATCTTCATACATTTTTCGACGGTACAATATTAAAAATGGCACAAAAATCGCTATTACAGAGCCTCCTACCGGCGATTTTTTTTCCAAATTAAGGAAGGACCTGTTTGCCATAGCCTAGAACTTAAAATAAAAATATGGTTCAGTTCTATGCATAACTTCACACACTTTTCAATTGGTACAATATTCAAAATTGCACAAAAATCGCTATTACAGCGCCCACTAGCGGCGAATTTTTTCCAAATTCAGTGAGGACCTGCGTGCCATAGCCAAAAACTTAAAATAATAATTTGGTTTAATTCTATGCATAACTTCATACACTTTTGGATGGTACAATATTCCAAATTGCACAAAAATTGCAGTTACAGCGCTTCCTACAGGCGAATTTTTTCCAAATTCAGGGAGGACCTACTTGCTATATCGAAAAACTTAAAATAAAAATTTGGTTCAGTTCTATGCATAACTTCATACACTTTTGGTTGGTACAATATTATAAATTTCACAAAAATCGCTGTTACAGCGCCTCCTACCATCGAATTTTTTCCAAATTCTGGGAAGACCTACTTGCCATATCCAAAAACTTAAAAAAATTTTTGGTTCAATTCTATGCATAACTTCATACACTTTTGGATGGTACAATATTCAAAATCGCACAAAAATCGCTATTACAGCGCCCCCTACCGGCGATTTTTTTTCCAATTTCAGGGAGGATTTGCTTGCCATAGCCAAAAACATAAAATAAATATTTGGTTCAGTTCTATGCAAAACTTCATACACTTTATGATGGTACAATGGCGACAGACAGACGGACAGACGGACACACACAGACAGACAGACATTTTCTATAAACATGTTTTTTGGAATCTCTGACCCCTAAAACGCATAAATCCGTCGAAAACCGTTAGTCGAAAAAAATTTCGATTACAATACTTTCTTCTATTGAAGATAGAAGAAAGTAAAAATATATTACAATTCATCAGACATAGAAGTAAAAGATACATAAATACAGACACGTGTTTACATTGGCTGATGACGGTGTGTTAAATTCTCACCACGAAACACGTCGTGCGTGTGCTTTTGTTTTATGGTGATTAAAGGGACAAAGGACCTTAAAATATATATATATATATATATATATATATATATATTTTTAAATTTCACCTTAAATATTATTCAAGGGTACATTATATGCATTATGGCGTGCATTTATCACAAAACTAGTTGGATGTGCCAATCCCAAAACTTTATTCTATCTTATACATCTTAATATTTCAAAAACTAATTACACACGTTAATAGTTCAATATTATTAGTTCATTACTGTGCCAACTTTGATTTTGATCTTAAATTCCTGCCTCAGTCAATTAAACGAACTAAAAACGAATTTATCTATATCATGATATTTGTTAAAATTAATAGTTTTTCCTTACTCTGTTGTTATCAGATGTTTGCGAATAGCCGACTTAGCAGGAAGTGAGTTCCCGCCTTTGCACAAGCCGCCGATGGACAATAGAATTACGAAAAAACAAGAAAAGTATACAAAAATCGCTATCACATAGCCCCTTTACCGCGTGATATTTCCAAATTCAAGGAGGACCTGTTAGCCAAAACCAAAAACATGCACAAAAAATTTGGTTCAATTGTATGCATAATTTTATACACTTTTCGTTTGTACAATAAAGAAAATGGTACAGACATCGTAATTATAGCGCCCCGTTCCAGCGGAATTTTTCGAAATTCAGGGAGGACCTTCATGCCATGACCAAAAAGAAACACAAAAAATTTGGCTCAATTCTATGCATAACTTCATACACTTTCGATGATACAATATTAAAAATCGCACAAAATTCGCTATTAAAGCGCCCCTTACCGGCGAATTTTTTTCCAAATTAAGAAAGGACCTGCTTGCCATAGTCAAGAACTTAAAATAAAAATTTGGTTCAATTCTATGCATAACTTCATACGCTTTTCGATGGTACATTATCCAAAATCGCTATTACAGTACCCCCTAGAGGCGATTTTTTTCCAAATTCAGAGAGCACCTGCTAGTCATAGCCATAAACATAAAATAAAAATTTGGTTCTATTCTATGCGTAATTTCATACACTTTTGGATGGTACAATATTCAAAGTCACACTAAAATTGCTATTACAGCGCCCCCTACCGGCGAAAGTTTTCCAAATTCAGGAAGGATCTGCTTGCCATAGCCACAAACTAAAAATAAAATTATGGTTCAATTCTATGCATAACTTCATACACTTTTGGATGGTAAAATATTCAAAATGGCACTAAAATCGCTATTACAGCGTCCCCTACCGGCGAATGTTTTCCAAATTCAGGGAACATCTGCTTGCCATAGCCACAAACTTAAAATAAAATTTTTTTTCAATTCTATGCATAACTTCATACACTTTTGGATGGTAAAATATTCAAAATCGCAAAAAATTGCTGTTACAGCGCCCCTACCGGCGATTTTTTTTTCCAAATTCAGGGAGGATCTACTTGCCATATCCAAAAACTTAAAATGAAAATTTGGTTCAATTCTATGCATAACTTCATACACTTTTGGATGGTACAATATTAAAAATGGCACAAAATTCGCTATTAAAGAGCCCCCTACCGGTATTTTTTTTCCAAATTAAGAAAGGACCTGCTTGCCATAATCAAGATCTTAAAATAAATTTGGTTCAATTCTATGCATAACTTCATACATTTTTGGATAGTAAAATATTAAAAATGGCACAAAATTTGCTATTAAAGCGTCCCCTACCGACGAATTTTTCCCAAATTAAGGAAGAACCTGCTTGCCATAGTTAAGAACATAAATAAAAATTTGGTTCAATTCTATGCATAACTTCATACACTTTTGGATGGTAAAATATTCAAAATCGCACAAAATCGCTGTTACAGCGCCCCCTACCGGCGATTTTTTTTCCAAATTCAGGGAGGACCTACTTGCCATATCCAAAAACTTAAAATAAAAATTTGGTTCAATTCTATGCATAACTTCATACACTTTTGGATGGTACAATATTAAAAATGGCACAAAATTCGCTATTAAAGAGCCCCCTACTGGTAATTTTTTTTCCAAATTAAGGAAGGACCTGCTTGCCATAGTCAAGATCTTAAAATAAAAATTTGGTTCAATTCTATGCATAACTTCATACACTTTTGGATGGTACAATATTAAAAATGGCACAAAATTCGCTATTAAAGCGCCCCCTACCGGCGAATTTTTCCCAAATTAAGGAAGGACCTGCTTGCCATAGTTAAGAACTTAAAATAAAAATTTGGTTCAATTCCATGCATAACTTCATACACTTTTCGATGGTACATTATCCAAAATCGCTATTACAGCGCCCCCTAGCGGCGAATTTTTTCCAAAATCAGAGACGACCTGCTTGTCATAGCCATAAACATAAAATAAAAATTTGGATCAATTATAATGCATAACTTCATACGCTTTTGGATGGTACAATATCCAAAATCGCACAAAAATCGCTGTTACAGCGCCCACTACCGGCTATTTTTTCCAAATTCAGGGAGGACCTACTTGCCATATCCAAAAACTTAAAATAAAAATTTTGTTCTATTCTATGCATAACTTCATACACTTTTGCATGGTACAATATTCAAAATCGCTATTACAGCGCCCCCTACCGGCGATTTTTTTTCAAATTCAGGGAAGATCTGCATGCCATAGCCAAAAACTTAAAATAAAAATTTGGTTCAATTCTATGCATAACTTCATACACTTTTTGATGGTACAATGGCGACAGACACACGGACACACGGACAGACAGACATTTTCTATAAACATGTTTTTTGGGATCTCTGACCACTAGAACGTGTAAATCCGTCGAAAACCGGAAGTCGAAAAAAATTTCGATTACAATACTTTCTTCTATTGAAGATAGAAGAAAGTAAAAAGATTAAAAAAAAAAAATTATTTTTGAGGGAAAAAAAAAATCGAATTTTACGTGTCGTCTTATAGAAGTCTTCGAAATGCCCCCTGAGTCTTCCATTTTAATGAAAATCCCCAATATTTTTTATAAAAGTTTGGTTTATATATATAAACAAAATAGAGCATCGAATTTTACATACTTGAATTTAAAGGTTAAAAAAAAAAAAAAAAAAAAAAAAAAAAGTTGAAAAATTTTGAAATTTTTTCGAAAAAATTTCAAATTTTTTTTTTATTTTTTGTAAATTTTATCTTAAATATTATTCAAAGGTACATTATATGCATTATGGCATGCATTTATCACAAAAAAATAAGATTAAAAAAATTTTATTTTTGAGAAAAAAATGGAATTTTACACATCGTCTTAGAAATCTTCGGAATTCCCCCTGCGCGTCCCATATCAATGAAAATCCCAAATATTTTTATAAAAGTTTGATTTATATACATAAATAAAATAGAGCATCGACTTTTATATATTTGAATTAAAAAAATAAAATAAATTAAAAATTAAAAATTTTGAAATTTTTTCGATTTTTTTTTTTGTAAATTTTATCTTAAATATTATTCAGGGGTACATTACATGTATTAGGGCATGCATTTAGCACACACACAAAAAAAAAAAAAAAAAAAAAAAAAAAAAAAAAAAAAAGAGAAAAAAAATGGAATTTTACGTGTCGTCTCCGAAATGCCCCCTGCGCATCCCATATCAATGAAAATCCCCAATATTTTTTTTAAGTTTGTTTTTTATATATAAATAAAATAGAGCATCAAATTTTATATATTTGAATTTAAAAGTTAAAAAAAAAAAATTGAAAATTTTTGAATATTTTTCAAAAAATTTGCAAAACTTTTTTATTTTATTTTATTTTATTTTATTTTATTTTTTACCTTTAAATTCAAATATAAAACTCGATGCTCTATTTTATTTATATATATAAAACAAACTTTTATAAAAAATATTGGGGATTTTCATTGATATGGAAGACGCAGGGGGCATTTCGAAGATTTCTAAGACAACGCATAAAATTCCCTTTTTACTCAAAAATATTTTTTTTACATTTTTTTTTTTTTTTTTTTTTTTTTTTTTGTGTGATAAATGCATGCTATAATGCATATAACGGAATTGAATGAATTCCCTTGAATAATATTTAGGTAAAATTTACAAAATAAAATAAAATAAAATAAAATATTTTTTTTTTTTTTTTTTTTTTTTTTTTTTTTTAAGGATTTTAAGGTCATTTGTCCCCTTAACAGATAGCTTTATTATTTAATCACTGTATGCAAGTTTAAAATTGTCTCCGCATCCCCTTTTCAGATCGAAATATGTCTTGCTTATTTAGTGTAAGTGACGTCAATTTTTCAATGGATGTCTTGAAAATTTAGTCTGTTAACACACAAAAAAGCGTCCAGTTTATCAAATCTCTAATCTAGAGAATGAATCTAGCTGATGTATCACCAAACGGGTTCTTAAGAACAACAAAAATAACATCATGCCAAAGCCCAATGACTCAAATTTTCGACCCAAAACGAACTTTCTTTTACTTTTAATTCTTCACAAACTACTTCGAAATACGACATAGTTATAAATATGCATATAATACGTTATATGTATGATACCTCCTACTTTAGTTTAAATAGTCACAGTGTAACATATGACACAAGCAGTAAAATCAAAGTGTTGACCAAAATAATAAAATTCTTATTAAGAATAAACAAATAAATATGTGTATATAATATATATATATTTTGCTTATATCATTGAATTCTGTGCCCTTGACAACGTAATTCAATGTATAAGCTTTTCCATTTTTTGTCAGTGTCCACTTTTTTCTTTTTCTTCCATAATAATTCTTATAATAATTTTTTTTTATACTTACAGCTTTAATTCATAATATTTGATGGTGGTAGGTTATGTTTAATTAATGGTTTGGTTATATATATAGATAGAGATAGATAGATATAGATAGATAGATACGTATACATATACGAAGAAAATTTGCAAATTATATTGAAAATACTTTTAGAATTATTACTCCCTTTCCTAGGGTGCTTATGAAATTTAGTGTTAAGTGAAGCTATAACAAATAAATCCAAAAAGAAATTCAATGCGGTTTTTCCATATTTTATTATTTAAAAAGAAAAGTATTAAATCGTCATTTCTTCTGTTTTACTTTTTTCTTTAAATATATGATATACGCTTTTCTGGCAAGAAAAAATATGGCAGTCTATTTTATAGTTTTTAACTTCCTATTCTGATACATTTTTATCATTAAAATAATAAAATTCGATCATTTCTTTAAATTTAGAAAATATAAATGTAGCTAAAATCTCAAATGAAATTAAAATACTATGATATTATGACGTTCATTAATTTTGAAACTTGGTAAATAGAAAAGAAAAAAAAATAAAGGTTTGAATATTTTCAGAGATTTAACTTATACTATTGAGAATACGACTAGTACTTTTTGCAAAAGCAATTTCATCCTTTTCTTTTTTACCTATGCGCAGTATTTTAATAGATCAAACTCGTATATTGTTTAAACTATATAAGGTATTGTTATTAATTTCACATTTCCACATGCATGAAAACACATACAATTACGGTTTGCTTCCTAACTCAAAATTGACTTCATTAAATCATCAAAAATTTCATCATTAAATGGACTGATAAATGACTGTGTTAAGTGTTTAAACAGATTATTTATGATACATTTACACAGAATTAGGAATTACTTTATTGTATTACTATTTTACGTCTGTATTAAAAAGTGGGTTAAATTACTTTTAAAGAGGAAAAGGAAATCACGCTAGAACAGTAAATTCCTTTCGGATTTATATACAGTTATGCCATTTTAATCAAATTCAGAGAAAGTTGTTTTAGATTAAATTTCCCCTATCTGATTAATAGTGGGTTTTTATAATAATTTTCTTGGAAACAAAGTTCTGATTTTTTTAGGAAAATGATTGATTTCATTTGACAGTCTATTTCCCACTTAGGATAATTTAAAATAATTTGTTATAGATCATATTTAATTTTCCTCAAATTTAAGTAATCTAGTGATTTTTTTCATGTAAATTATGGGAATTGGAGAAGCGTACTTCATTTGTGTATTTATTACCCTATGATTTTCTTTCTGGATAAATAAAAAACATAGGATTGATAGATAATGAATTTAGATACACTTTCAAGCGTTGGATTTGTATATAAACTTGTGTCTACAAATCCCTACATTATTCTTATTCTCCTAATTATCCCGTAACGCAGATTCGACACTCAGGTTACATTTACAATTAAAATTCTTCAAAATTCCAAGATTGATCATTTTGATATGTTAGAATAACCCATATTTATTGTTGAATTTTTAATAAAACTTGATATATTCAATTGATTTTTATATCCTTGAACTAGAAAATCACCAGAAATATACCATTGAAATTTCCACTTTATGTCGGTGACTATAGTTTAAAACAGCGTAATATATATATATATATATATATATTACTTACACAATTTATCTTGTTCTAAAGAAATTACACATATGTCTAACATATGTTCCCAAAAATGTGTGTAATTCAGTCACTAATTACGTTTATATTTTAATTTCTTCAAGTATCATTGTTTTGTTGGTTCAAGTTCTAAAACAGAATATTTCTACTCGCTTCAAAAAAGCCTTTCATTTCTATATTTGCTTAAAAAATTAATTACTGCGAAGAAGTCATATGAATGATTATGAATTCAATAATTTTATTACTCACAAGAACATAGGAGTAAAATAGATTTAAACGTTCACTTTTAATCATTACTCTTTTGAAATACATGGACAAATCTCGTTCAATAAGCACGATAGACATGAGTAACAGATATCAGTACAATTTTAATTATAGAGCCTTTACAAATATATATTATATATATTAGCATTTTTCATCTAGAATATGACTTATATTTTTCTCTAAGCACTATAAAAATTACATAAATATGTAATTCACAATTATAGTACTTTTTCTAAAAAAACAACAAAAACACAGGTGCATTTGAATATAAAAATGCACGGACTTATGAGGAAAATGTAAATTCTCACTACTGTTACTTTTTATGGACTATAAAAACTTTTGTATAAATCCATGAATTCTTTCAACGTGAAATATCCACCAAATGTTTGCAGAAGATCATAAAATCTTTTTAGGGATATTCTTCTTGTCTACTTAACGTATAAAAACATGAAGCAAATAGTATGTGTATTGAATAAACCTATTGAGATCAATCTTCCAGAAATCGGTCTGTATTTAATTACTTAAACAATTATTTGGGGTTATACTCAGTTCTTTTCTTTCGATAAAATCTTTACGTCTACGTTTGCTTTATAATATAATATTATTTAAATCAGATTTATATCATATGATTTAACAAATAGTTTTTACAAGTATTTAGGATAAATATATACTTATGAAATTTTTATTAATGCTAATTAGAAATACACAGGATATGCATTTTTATCATTGTCCAAATGCTAATGTAATTATACTGACAGCAGGTGTTACTTACTCTCATGGTATACTACTTATGGTTTTTCCAAAGGGAACTAACAAAAAATTCTAAAAGTTGGAGGGCTCATGTTTCGCCGAGTTGAAGAAAATCATAATGATGAGTTTCTATATTTTAGAAGCTATGTAATACGTCACAAATACTAAACAAAATATAAGATGCACATAATTTCTAATCGATTTTTCGATAAAATTTTGTAACTCAGGGCTGGATTTCCTGCGAAAGAAACCAGTTTATTCTAGTACAGTGGAAGAAACTGGTAAAATACGGAAGGAACTGGAAGAAATTGGAAAACGCTGGAAAAACTGGAAATAAAAATAACAGAAAACAAAACATACGTTCAAAATTAAAGGTTGTGTTTATGTCGGCCAATTATCAACACGAGGGATATAGGCACTATGGGGAGGGGAGTCCCCTTCGTGGGGGTCTTTCTAAGGGAACCTAACCCGTATTAACGCTTGGAAGTCCAAGGTTCGAAGAAAACCACGAAAACTCCGAAAGATTAGGCCGACGGGTGCGATTGGGATGGAACCCAGCACCTCCCGTCTACCAGCTTCGAGAGCAGAACCTCTCGGCCACTGGTGGGGCCACGTTCAAAACTAAAAATTATGTATATAAAAAACATTAAATTCAAAGCAAAATTCAAACAATATATGGCGCTGAGAGCAATGGGTTCTCAGTTGAGAACCGATTTTTGGTACTTCGGGATACAATTAATACATTTTAATCTCCTTTTTTCGCATGGCAGAAGAGAGAGGCCGAAAAATCAAGCCTAGATACAGCGGTTATTGCTTGCAGAGCCATCTATCGATGCTATTTGTAACTAAAACACAGAATCGCAGCATACAAACTCCTGCCATCTTACATAAGATTCGTGCAAGAATTTTTTTAATATCTGTCCCCGTTTGCGAGTTATTGAATTTTAAATTCATCGGTCATTTTTGGGAGACCCGGTATATTGCCATACTAATTCCTATTATTATTATCTCTTTTATCTCAACCATACTTGACAATATACTATTCTCCCCTCATATTAGTTTCCTTAATAAAATGCATGTAAAGACTGTTTTTTAGTCAATTAATCTATAAAAAAAAGTCTCATCCTACAATAGACAAATTATTTATATACTGACTTCCACTTAAATAAATTTAACCAATAAAAATAAGAATATGCTAGATAAGTTGAAATGCATAACTTTTAATGGATTTTCTGTATTTTGTATAATATTTCTTTCATTCAGTTATCTAATTATTGATAAGCCTTAGTCAGATGTGTAATTTTGGTTAAAAAAAAAAAAAAAAAGTAATTATTGATTTAGCACATAATTGATTTTTTTGTAGTAATAATTAAATTTTCTTAAGGTTATCTATAAAATATGACTTTTTTGTACTTTAAAAAGTTGTAACTTACATTCTAAAGTCGGTAAAAAATATCAAATTCATTAATTTTTTTTTCAGCTTGGAAGAAACACACCGGCTTTCTCCGCGGTTTCTTTCACTTTGGAAGAAACTTGCCAAACCTAAATTCTGGTTGGCTTTCCTAAATGTGCAACATCTCTTTGTAGTAAAACTGTACTTGAAAAATTGAAAAGCTTCGCATTAAATACACTATCTTTAAAATATAAAAAACAATCAAAATCGTTGAGAAATAGTGAAATATAAAATGTCTTGGGCATGTGCTGTTATTCGATTAATAACTACATCCTAAAACTGATTTTGGACAGTCTCATACATTGTGACTGCAATACTCACCATCCAAAAAAAATGTTATATTGTCAAGCAGCAGTCGGGATGGATACCATTCAAAATTTGCACAATAAAAAAGATATGTTATTGAACAAAACACATATGAACTTAAAAGTATCATTGCGTGAAAATAAACACGGTACGTATTTTAAACGCTGACAATCATTTTATGAAACTGATTGTTGATAAATCACTTATAGTTTAAGCGTGTATAAAAAATTATAATATTATAAAATATTTTTCAGAGCTATTCTGAGATTTACGTTTCCGTACTCTTAACGTTTTCTAACAGAGTCTTAATGTAATTAATGTATCAGCATATTCTCCTTTATCTTTGTTTCATGAAATACGTTATTTTCTTCTTTATCTGACTATCTAGATTGAAAATGCTGAAGGGTTGTTACATTATTAATCTGAAAATCATAATGTGAGCTTAAAATCTCGAATATAAGGATGTTTATTTAGTCCATGCGCAATGTGTGTAATATAAAAAATTATCGAACTTGCAGACGAATTAAAGTTTAAAAAATCCTGTTATTGTGAACAACGATAAGTACTTTTATGTTAAAGTGTGGATAAATACAATTCTGTTTCAAGCTATGATATATTTCACATAGTTGTAAATTAAGAAATCTTTGTATACAACACGTTATTTGTATGAAATTTTACTCATCATAATCCTTTGTGAATCATTGATGGTAAAATATTTCTTTTGAAAACTCTTCTATTTTTCTAAAATGTTAAAATTCCTTTTTTTTGTTGTTGTTGTTGTTTTGTTCTGTTTTGAAACATTTATATAGCCATATTCTGCATCATTAGTCACGAAAAAATTCTTTTTATTCGCTATGACTCATCCATCAAACTCGACACATCTAACTGAAGCAGAAATGTTAATGCCGACATTTTCCTTTACTTGTATAAATCATAAAACAAAATATTTAGTTAAAGCTTTAATTTTGTTTTCAAATTCATCTTTAAATATGTCAGGCAAGAAAATAAATATTCGATATTGTATAAAATATAACATGATAGGTTCATATCTCAAGGGTTTTTGATTTTTAATTACTGAAAGATAGTTAAATGTACCTTTACAACAAGGATTTATAAAGTAAATCTCTGCTTTAAAAAAATAATAATACTTTTCTGTATCATCTAAAAACATTTTACAATTTTCCAAAGCTCGGATTTAAGACTTTAATTTCGTTTATGTAAAGTTTTATGAATGGTAGGAATTCCCATGGTCGTATTTAATTAAAATTTCATCAATAAATGTTATTCAGGAGCACTGAAATTCAGTTGTATAAAATAACGTAAAATATACCGTTAAAAATGGGGATTTAGATCTTTTAAAAATATAGTTCTTTACATTTTCCCGTATCAAAGTACTATGCACATAATGGCTAATTTCCTGAGGCATTCTTTAAACCCCTTTAAACGAAGTGTTGAATCAGTTGTGTCGTGTAATGGCATATTTCTAATGTTATCCGTGATGAATTCAGATTTAAAAAAATAAAATAAAATCACATTAAATAAATGGTCAAGTGGGAGTATTACTCGCACTCAGACGGTTCCGTGCAATAAATATATGAATTATTAAATGTATCATTTAAAAAATCGTTGCGAAAAGAATAATAAGACTTTGTAAAAAAGCCTTAATAATATCAAATATTGCTATTCTGTATGACTATTTTTTTTATCTTATCCTAATCTGTTTGTAACGATTTTAAATTTGTACTGACAATAAAAGTAGTTTATACTTAACTTCCGGCGCTGATAGCGGATGTATGTCACTAAACACCAGTGTTGCCGCATCTGGGAGTTTTACTTTAGAAGTTTTGAATTCACACCGCAAAATTTAACTAATAATGTTCTTTTAGTTTATTTATGGTAAATGAAGCAAATTGTAAAGCAAAAATAAGAGTTAAAACTTTCTGATGAGTATTCGGAATATGTAATTAAAACATCAATAAAATATCGTGACGTACGCTGAGTACGTAATTTTCGGAAATGACCGAAATAACATGGCGCACGCTGCGTACGTCATAGAGCGCAAGAGGTTAAACTTCTTTTTTTCAATACATAAAACTGAATTTAACGTAGTAATAAACTTTTCTTTTTACAGTGTAGCCAAAACAAAACCCTTGTTCAAAGTTAAATTTGGCATTGAGCTAAGAGCGCTTCAAAAGGAGTTCGCAAAGTTCCAACGGCACCTTGGTCCGTGCGGCGTTCTTCCAGATAGGTTTTTAATTAACTTTTAAAGACCCGGGAGGCGTATTGAGAGATCCACTTTATGCAAACTGATCTCGAATCCCATAATATCTATGTAATTATTTCTAATTAAATTACTCTATAACAATTTGACGTTTATTTCTTTTAAACTGCTAATGGGCCTTGCATTAAAGAAATACATCATTAAAAGTTGCTATTTGGGTGTTAAAAGCCGATGGTACATAAAGTATGCCATTCCTGTCATTATGTATGTAAAACCACCCGTGTCGCTAAAGGTTAATATCTCGGCTAATTACCAACGATGTTTTTTTCGAAAATAATTACCAACAATTGTTTCATACTTCTGCTACGATAGGTATCTCAAGCGCTCCTCAACACATTTGCTGAATCCAAGCAGATCCAAATTTGTGTGTAACGGAAAAATGCTCTTTTCTGAAAAACTATATGACCTAGGGTAATCACTATAATTTTCCTGCAAGGATTATATTAACGTCTACTACCTCAAATTTTTTCATGATTGTAGTTTTAGTAGATTCCGTAATAGATGGGGGGGGGCATATTTTTGCACTACATTTTTGATGATATCTCTCAAATTATAATACTTAAAATTAAATGAAATATATTTTTAAGTTCAGTGTTACGGAAGCTTTCACACGATACCGCACACAATGTACAAAGAAAAGATTTTTTTTTTTCAAATATTTTAATTAGCCCCCTCTACATTTTTACTAAGAACATTTATAAATGTTTAATAATCTGTCAGTATGTGGGTCAATAGACTTTATTAATATCCCCATTTTAAATTTTTCACGTTGCATAGTTTACGAGTAACATGGCTTTGACAGACGGATAAACAGACACAGAAGTGATTTTATAATGGTTCCGTTTTTACTTTTAGGTAGCTTTCATTACAAAAAGCTACCTATTGCAGCCGTTCGGAGGAAAACGATTTCGAAAAATTTTGGTATATTTTCACCGATCATGACCCCTAGACCCCGAAACCACCCTCCGTTCAAAATTGATATATATATATCAGTGGCGTGGCGCCCGGACCAAGCAATATTTTAAAACTCTTAACAAGCTTTTAAAACTGTACGATCCAGTTTTAGCAGAACATTTGGAGTTCATGTATAAGTGAAGGTAAGATTTAAAGTTTCTTTTTTGAACATTCAACCATTGAATTTTAGAGTTAATAACTTTTCACCACAAACTTAAATAATTGCGATGACCACCGAAAATTTTCACGCCACGCCACTGATATATATATATATATATATATATATATATATATATATATATATATATATATATATATATCGGGTGTCCCAATAAGGACTGACTGATTTTAAAATTCAATAACTTCCAAACGGTGACAGATATTAAAAAAATTCTTGCAGGAGGGTTATGCATAAAGTGAAAAGATATTTTACAGTGATTTTCGATTTTAGTTCGAATTACAAACAATAGAAGGCAATAAGCTCCGTTCAATAAGTACCGTTTCCAATGCATTTTTCAAGACCCCTCGGAACGGGCATTTTATCCCCTACACCGTTTCCAATGAACAAGCCGGTTTGAGGGTGAAACTAGCCTAGGTCATTTTTTCCCGGAAATCAGACCTGCAATCTACTAGGTCAGTAAGGCTGCTTTACGAAAAATTCTTTTTGGATAAACAAACTCTCAGCACAGCGCTTGATGAATTGCTTATGTATTTCAATGGCGTGTTGATGTTTTAGTGATTAATTTTAAATGTTATTAATTGTTTTGTTATTATATTTTAATCTTTTTTAATTTTTGGAAATTATTATTTTTGTTAAGGCTACAACACGAATAAAGAGAGTTCGTTGGTCATCTAATGAAATGAAGCGTCCGACAGAAAAAAATTTCGAACTTAATGTGATTAGTTGAAATATGAAGCATAATAAAAATGAAAAGGTGGCGATCAATTAGTAATGGTAAAATTTTTTGGCTTTTGAGAAAATCTGAGTTAATATTTTCGCAATATTGTAATCTCAACAATACAAAGTATTTCTGTATTTTTTTTTTCACATTTCATTTATTAACCCCCTGTATGCTATTTCTTTCTCCCAGCAATTAAAGTGTCATCTCCTAAAAATATCGTTCCGTTATATAAGCCAGCCGTAAAACAAAAGATGTATCATTGTACAGAATAATCTCTACTGCAATTTTTTAAACTTCTAAGAATCGCACATTTTCAATTTTTATAGCGTCGTTTTGGGGGAAAAAAGTAGTTTTAAATGCAACTTGTTTGAAAACTGCATCTCAATTTATTTTTGAGATATTAAATTTTTTGTAGTTTTTTAGCGCCGTTTGTTTAATTTTGGTAACTCAAGTACTCCATTTCTGTAGAAAGTAAAGGAAAAATAGTTGGGAAATAGCAATTATATCTTTTTGTTTCCAGTTTCCCATAAAACAGAAGAAAAAGTAATTAAAATACATGCTATTTTGAAAAACAACAACAACAACAAAAAAAAAAAAACATAAATGAATGATTTCTGATAAACATGGAGCTGTTATAAACTACATTTAATTTTAAATAACTATATATTAATATTACAAACAAATGAAGGCAAATAGGTCATTAGATAGCCGATATTTTTTGTCGAATTTCTTTCCGATTTCTTTTTGCTGGATTTGTGTATTATTCTGAGATAGTGACGTCCTACTTTAGTGTAGATGTTGTTTAAGACTGGATCGTAAATGAGGAATTCTTCATCGGTTGCAAATGACGTCGTTTTATATAAAATAAAAGCTTGCGTTTGAAGTCTTAAAACTGAACTATCTATATTTATATACATGTATATTTTTTTTCCATCGGGAGCGACACTAAATTCTGAAAAAGCAGAATTCCTGTTTTCTAGTTTCTGCCCCCCCCCCCCCTAAGGATGTCATCAGAATTTGCAGAAGTGATTTTTTTAATGATTTCTTGAAGAAAATCCTTTAAAGTGCATTGTTGAAGCTCTTGATATTTTAATTTAATGAAGCAATATCTTTCTTTCAGTCTAATTAGACAGAAAACTAAAAGCAAACTATGAACTTTATTTGAGAAATCTACATTGCTAAAAAACTTAACATTCCTCAGATATATAATAAAAGCGGTGAAATCTACACAAAAACAAAATTAGGCAGCAATGTAACTCTAAAAACTGTAGCGTTTTGCAAAAATTAATAATCGATTATATGCCATATTTATTATTATATGCAAAAGGAATGTTTGTAATCCAAATATCTACCTAAAATATCTAAATTTTTTTTCGCACGAAGAGAAGAAAAGGCCTTTGTAATTGTACAAAACTATGTATGATTATCAAATATTAGCGGTAACATGCATCATTTGCAAACAATAGGTAACAAAAATTAAAAATGAAAGTAGATTTTTTGGATTTTTATGTAATTTTTTTTTCTGCAAGATGCTGAAAACAAGCGGATTTCTCAAATTTTTAATAACGAACAATTTGCTTGGTGAAGAAAAACAATGTAAAGGGTGTTCTAAAAATCCAAAATACCATTTTCAGACAATCTTTTCTTATTTTTATTCTTAGACATATGAGATTGGCAAGAGCTATTATTCAGAAACTACGAAATTGAATAGCGCTTTCCATTTTTTGATAAAGCTAAAGTATATTTAAAATAATTTTGTCAAATTTAACGTTTTAAGCATATTTTTGGCGTGTAATTGCTTAAAAAAGGTCGTCATGAGACAAAAGTCACTTATAACTCAAGATATAATACATTTATCGAAAAAAGAAAAACGCTATTCGATTTCATATCCCTTCAATAGTCTTGCCTTCATATTCTATGCTTTCGCGCTTAAAAATGACTTCGTGAATGCGTCAGAAAGTTCTGCGCTAATGTTAGGAATATATGCATATATATATATATATATATATATTCAAAATGTATTAACTGCATCCTTTGGTATCAATTACTGTGATTTCTTAACTGTTTTATTCACCTTAATCTTTATGATATTCTGGTAGGCATTTGCGCGTGGTTATTTGTAAAATACTGAAATATTAATCGGTATGGTGTTTATTATTTATATTTTATATCCTATAAATATTTAAATACGTTTTATCGATTCTTCCATTTCATATTATTTGTTTCTATTCTGCTTTCATTTTTAATCAATTCACTTGATTTTAATGGTTGTTTGGGCACAGGGGAAAATAATTTTTAGCTTTAGCTTATATTTCTCACAGAAAACAACCATTTTGCTTATATCATTGAATTCTGTGCCCTTGACAACGTAATTCAATATATAAGCTTTTCCATTTTTTGTCGGTGTCCACTTTTTTCTTTTTCTTCCATAATAATTCTTATAATAAATTATTATTATTTTTTTTAATACTTACAGCTTTAATTCATAATAATTGACGGTGGTAGGTTATGTTTAATTAATGGTTATATATAATATATATATATATATATATATATACTTTTTTTTAAGAACCGCTCTAGACCCATTACCTAATATTTGCTTCCTTATCATATGAACATATAATTACAATCTATTCGACTCCATTCAGAGTCAGTCTTTCGTAAAACAACCCAGACGAAAGAGAATTTTCGGAAGGCCCTATATATTTTCATTGAACCCCCTTTCCTCCCCCCCCCTCAAAAAAAAGTTTCCTTGGGAGTCGTTTATAAATGAGAGGGAAGAAGTACATTGGATCAGAATACACACCCTTTTACCTTCAAAGATAATATATATATATATATTAGATTTCAGCCTCTTTGGGACCCCTTATAAGTGAGCTCTGCCGTTTATGGCTGGTCCTGATACCATTAAATTACTATCGGATAGCTTAAGAAATTCATGACAAAGGATTATAGATTTGTCAAATTTTTCATTTAAGAAATACAACAACCCTTTACTATACGTGAGATTCAAACTTAATTAAAAGTATCTAAGTAGTGGTACTAAAGGGTGCTTAAAAATGAGCTTAAAAATTAAATTAGAATCAAAATTTAAAAATAAAATAAAACTAAAATTAGAAAATCAGTAAAGTTTAGCAAATTTTAGAATTTATATTCGAAGAAATTGCTCGATTTTTCTTAACTTGTTTTAAATCTGAATATTCTATACGTGTAGTGCTGAAAATTATTTTGTTACGTTCTTAGGCGTATGATAACTAGATAATAAATAACATTGATAAAATGCAAAAGTTATTTAGAAAACATTAAAAGGTAACTTTCGTCCTCAGATGTTCAAAACAGATTTAAGAAATTTTAATAAAATCATTTTTTCAAAATAAAATATTTTTCTTATTCTTTCTTTCTCTTTTTTCCCCATTATAACTAACTTGTATTTGTAGATCCTTGAAAACTAAAATTTGAAGCTTTATTTGGAATATAAAAAATTATATTATGAAATTTTCACGATGCAATAAAATTTGAAGGCTAAAAATACTATTCCAATAAATTGGCAACCATCTTTTACTTACAATACTTGAATAAAAACATCATTTTCAGATTTGTTCAGATTCCACAAATTGTGAAAAATGCAACATTTGAACTTTTAAATTTTAAATGTTTGATCATTTTATTATAATAGCTCAACATCATCCTTCATCGGTCTTTCACCTGACCAAACATCACAAATCTGATAAAGATAAGTTAAGCAAAATTTGAAAAAATTATGATATGCAGTGTAACTTCAAAAATCCGGCATTCAGAAATCCGGCAACTTCAAAAATCCGGCATCAAAACCATCTTTCCCTTCCTTTTTCTTTTACACTTTCAAGTTATGGGAGGAGAAAAATAGAAATTCTTTCTGAATTAAAAACTTCAAGATCGAAAGTAAAAATGCAAAAAAAAAAAAAAAAAAAAAAAAAAAAAAAAAAAAAAAAAGAATATCTGACTTAATATTTTTTTTTCGATTTGTCAGAGGCGATTATATTCTGAACACACTTTCTGGGAGCTGCACCGTTGCTCAGCAAAGGCAACACATTTGGGGACAACGTTGGCAAATGCATAGCACAATAGTATATGGCTATACGAATTTTCGGCAACGGCGACATCAATGCTGAAGAAGTATTTCAGACTTTCACATTACCCGTGTAAAGACCGCAATTTATGAGCTGACTGAACACGCAAAATTTTAAAATGTATTAAGTGTCGAAAAAGTGATATAGATGATTGGTTAAGCATTGAAGAAAATGCATCAAGAACGAACAATTTAATGGACAGATAGATCGCTCACGTTGTGCTAAATAAAACGGCTGATAGTGCTAGTAGCGACTCAGAAGATGAGGATGAACAACCAACCGAAGAAAAGGTGTCACTAGAAAAATACATAAATTTGACTAGAGAATTAATATATGGTTTAGAGAAATAAGACTGTATTTCCGAAACCGACATTTTTCATTTGTATAAAATGGGAAAAAAAAAAAAAACAACTTGTTAAGGAACGACCAAAAAAATTGAAGTAAACAAAGTGGACATCGATGTTATCGAAATTATAAGCGAAGAAATAATTTCACTCTTTATTAGATTTTTTTTTCTGTAATATAGAAAATATTAAACTAAGTTTTTTTTATATTTAATTCTCTTTTTCTTACATAATTTTCACTTATCATGAATTAAATTATGACTAAAGGCACCATTAAGAATATAATACTACATTTGACATTCCTAGTTACTACTTTTGACATTCCTTCAAAAATCTGGAATTTTCAAAAATCCGGCATAGTCTCAATCCCGATGATGCCGGATTTTTGAAGTTATAATGTACTAGGCCATTTATAATGAAATCACTATGCATAATTTTACGAGTAAAGTTTTGCATATCGCTTCTTCTGTTTACATCGGAACTGGACTAGCAGCCAATCACGGTCCAAAAGAACACGTGACGCAGCTTTCGGATTTTAAAAGAAGTTTGGTTTTATGCTTGCGTATGGAAACGGGTGCAAAATGAAAGCAGGTACGACAGCCGCATCTCACCCCTTCCTTAAAAGCCGGTTTGATTTTAATGCGATTGGAAACGGTACTATAGAGTCTAAATTCAGGTTCGATTTTTGGTACTTCTTGGCCAGGATAATACATTTCCATCTTCTTTTTCTGCATGGAACAACAGAAAGGAGCAAAAATAGAGCCTGTATTTAGCGACTATTGCTTACAGTGCCATCTATTGTTTGTAATTCGAACTAAAATCGAAATTCACTGTAATAAGACTTTTGACTTTATGCATAACCCTCCTGCAAGAATTTTTTAAATATCTGTCAGCGTTTGGAGGTTATTGAATTTTAAAATCAGTCAGTCCTTTTTGGGACACCCGGTATATATCCATATACAGTGTGTCCACCTATAACCTGACCGACATTTATTCTCGCAACCGTTGGTCCTAGATGCATACTTCCAATTACAAAAATGGTCAAAATTAGGTGCAGGATTAAGATAAAAAAGATTGAAAAAACTAATTAGTGAAGAATTACAGAATACTAAATTTTTATACGGCCTGCCGGTCCTATAAGTTATATTAGTATAAGTTATATTAGTGAAATTTCCCTGTTACACTGGCAAGTAAGGCAAAAAAAGTCCCATTATTCTACGATTAAAATTGACCGAGTAATAGCTGTTTAAATTTGGAACATGTTTTTTGCTGCATATGAGGGGTCATTCACAAATTTAGTAGAAATGTAATTTCGTCAGATATATTAAAGAAATTATTGAGAGTAAAATTAGCATTGCAATATAAATTTGAAATCTTTAGCCATTCTGACATATTAACGCAAAATGTACAATTTGTACTGAACATTATAAGAGGATAAAAATAACAGATTTTTTGTTAAATAAAAAGATGAAAAACAACAGCCTCAATTCTTTAAAAATGATACATATTTTAAAATGCTGTTAGATTACACTGTCTTTCAAATTTTGGGTTGTGGCATGTGTTTTAGCTTTTGAAAATTGATTCTTATGTATTTCTTAGCACTGAATCCGAAAATGACCTTCATTTTAAACCATCACCACAGGAATTTTCTCAAATCCCATATTTCAAAGTAAGAAAGCTAAAAGTTAAAATTGATCCCCCCCCCCTCCCCTCCCAACCTCATCGGACCCCCGAGCTGTTTAGCTGTCAGAAAGCCAGTATAAACCAAAAAATCTAATAAATTATTGAATTAAATAAAATTAAACTGAATAAAAAAGTTTCACATCTATTTTATATTATCAGATTTTTCTTTATTTTTTAACCTTGAAATTTACGATTTGCGAAAAATCTCGACATGATGGTTAAAAGTGAAGGTAATTTTTTGATTCAGCGTTAAAAAATACATAAAATGTAAAAGTTAAAAAACACAACAATTGCACGTTTATGTTATCTAATCTAATACTTCTTGACGGTAATCTATCCGATTTTTTTTGTGTTATCCTCTAATATAAGTGTGTATAAGATGGTAAGAGTCGAAAATCATAATAATATTGCATTGTCATCGGATTTAAGTCAGTATGTAAAATTTAACTTCGATCGGACATGTGAAAGTAAGTTAAATTTCGAGTACAAATTTTAAACTGGAAAGACTGTCATTGCAAGTTAAATAAAACTTTATGAAAATAACATAAATTTAGTTTAAAAAAATCATAGCCTCAAATCCTTACAAAACAAAACATATGTTAAAATACAATTATATTACTTAATCTGAAACTTAACTAATAAAAGTTAATCGTAATATTTGTACGATTTCTTTCAAAGCGCATATACCTTGAAATAAGTTTAAGTACTTTATACATGACCCCAGAAAGCATGGTCGAAATAATCTGTTAGGTATATATATATATATATATGACCTATGTCACACTGTAACTCTCGAAATTATGAGCCGATTTCGATGTAATTCGGTGTGTACATAGTACATACCAATGTCTCGACCGAGTTCGTTGGCCAGCTTCATCCACCGTTTTGTTTCAAAATAGCGGCCATTTAAAATTTAAAAAAAATTAAATTTAAAATGTGGTACCTAAAAATTAAAAATGGAAAAATATTTTTTTCTTATGTATTTGACCTTTATACAAAGATTCTGGAGCAGTTTTTGTTTCGTCTATATCTTAAAAAATGGCTGAGTTGCAGCATTTTGAATTTCTAGCGTGGCTGACATTTTGAAACGTCCTGAAATTTGTCACGCGATAAAAGGCGTATTTATCAACCGATTTGGATGTAACTTCGTTTATACATAGTACATACGAATGACTCGACCGGGTTCGTTGGCCAGCTTCATCCGCCATCTTGTTTAAAAATGGCGGCCATTTAAATTTTTAAGAAAAATTTAAATTTGAAATGTGGTACCAAAAAATTTAAAATTGAAAAAATATTTTCTTCTTATGTGTTTGACCTTGATAAAAAGATTCGAGAGCAGTTTTTGTTTCGTCTATAACTTAAGAAATGGCTGAGTTATAGCATTTTGAATTTCTAGCGTGGCTGACATTTTGAATTGTCCTGATATTTGTCACATAATAACAGGCGTATTTATGAACCGATTTGGATGCACCTTGATGTGTACATAGTACATACAAATATCTCGACCGAGTATGTTGGCCAGCTTCATCCGCCATCTTGTTTCAAAATGGCGGCCATTTAAAAAAAATAAAAAATTAAAAAATTAAAATGAGATACCAAAAAATTGGAAAATGAAAATTATTTTTTTCGTATGTGTTTGACCTAAATACAAAGATTCCGGAACTGTTTTTGTTTCGTCTATATCTAAAAAATGGCTGCGTATTAGAATTTTGAATTTCTATTGTGGCTGACATTTTAAAACCACTTGATTTTTGTCACGCGATAACAGGCGTATTTATGAACTGATTTGGATGTAACTTGGTCTGTACATAGTACATACCAATGTCTCGACCGAGTTCGTTGGCCAGCTTTATTCGCCATCTTGTTTTAAAAGGGTTGCCATTAAAAAAAATTAAATTTAAAATGAGGTATTACAAAAAAATGCAAAATGAAAAAGATTTTTTTTATGTGTTTGGCCTTGATACAAAGATTCCGGAGCAGTTTTTGTTTCTGAAAATTTGTTCTTTTGTTTATATCTTAAAAAATGGTTAAATGGTTGAATTATAGCACTTTGAATTTCTAGCATGGCTAACATATAGAAACGATCTTGTATTTGTCACGCGATAACACACGTATTCGCATATTTCGATGTAAGAAGGCATGTGGATAGTATACATCAATACCACGACCAAGTTCGCTGGCGAGATTCATCAGCCATCTTGTTTCAAAATGGCGGCCATTAAATTAAAATATATATATATATTTAAAGTGAGGTGCAAAAAAATTAGAAATTGAAAAAGGCATTCTTTCTTAAGTATTTGATCTTGTATAAGGATTCAGGAGCATTTTTTGTTTGTCTTTACTTTAAAAAATGGCTCAGATATAGCAGTTTCAATTTCTATTGTGGGTGACATTTTGAAAAATCTGATTTTTGCATGCGACAGCACTCGTATATATCAACCGATTCCAATGTGAATGAGCATATGCACAGCAATTACTAAGGTCTCGACCAAGTTCACTGGTTAGCCTCATCCACCATGTTGTCGTAAAATGGCAGGCACTTTAAGAAATCGTCGAATTTGGCAGCCAAATATAAGTTACTTTAAAGAAAAGCAGCTTTGATAAAGCTGACTAATTTCTCGAAATTCTCGTTCATTATATTGATAAAAATTAGTATTGGATCTCCTATATTCAGTTTCCACTAAATTGAGCTTCATGTGTTTGAATGATATAAGTTGGCTTTTTCAAAATAAGGAATATGAAAAATACATCTTCCTCTCGGCACTGGCCGGAAGGACTTTTTTGATATGCAAAAAAGTGGTACAAATCATTCATTTCAAATTTTCATAACTCGGTCAATTTTAATGCTAGCAGAATGGGACTTTTTTGTCTTACTTGTTAGTGTCACAGTAAATTTTTGTAAATATCACTTATAGGACAGGGGGACTGTATACAAATTTTCCTTATGTGTTTGAGCTTGATACAAAGATTCTGGAGCAATTTTAGTTTCATCTATATCTTAAAAAATGGCCGAGTTACAGCACTTTGAATTTTTAGCATGCCTGACATTTTGAAACGATCTGATTTTTGTCACGCAATAATACACTTATTTATGAACCGATTTGGATGTGACAAGGCATGTACATAATACATAGCAATGTCTCGACCGAGTTCGTTGACCAGCTTCATACGCCATCTTGTTTCAAAATGTCGGCCATTATTTTTTTTTAAATTTTAATTTAAAATGAGATACAAAAAAAAAATAGAAATTGAAAAAGATTTTTTTTCTTCTTTGTTTGACCTTGATACAAAGATTCTGGAGCATTTTTTGTTTCGTCTATATCTTAAAAAATGGCTGAGTTATAGCACATTGAATTTCTAGCATGGCTGACATTTTGAAACGATCAGATTTTTGTCACGCGATAACACGCGTATTTATGAACCGATTAGGATGTGACAAAGCATGTGCATAGTACATAGCAATATCTCGGCCGAGTTCACTTGCTAACTTCATCCGCCATCTTGTTTCAAAATGTCGTCCATTTAAAAAAAAATAATAATAATAATTTAAAATGAGGTACAAAAAAAAAATAGAAATTGAAAAATATTTTTTTCTTATGTGTTTCAGCTTGTTACAAAGATTACGGATCATTTTTTGTTTTGCCTTTATCTAAAAAAAAGCCGAGATATAGCAGTTTGAATTTCGAATGTGTGTGACGTTTTAAAAAATCTCATTTTTTGCCTGCAACAGCACTCGCATATATCAACCGATTTAGATATGAGTGAGCATGTGCATAGGAATTACTGAAGTCTCTACCAAGTTCATTGGTGAGCTTTGTTGCACCCATTATGTTGTTTTAAAATGACGGGCAGTCATCGATAATTCGGGTTAGTATAATTATTAATATAATTCGGGATATCACCGAAATTGGTGACAAAATATAAATCACTTTAATAAAACCAGCTTTGATAACGCTGACTAATTTCGTGAAATTCTGATTCATAATCAATATTGACAAAAATTAGTATTTAATCTTCTATAATCGGGTTCCACTAATTTGAGCTCAGTGTGTTTGAATAATATAATCTGGCTTTTAAAAAATAAGGAATATGAAATCTACCTCTTCCTCCCGGAACTGGCCGGAAGGACTTTTTAAGTACGGAACCCTAAAAATACAAAACATAATTAATATATTTATAATGATAGAAAAGACAGTACATAGAATTAACAACAATTTAAATTCACACACTTTCAAAGATCTACGGCATAACTCATCACAAAATTATGCTAACGAAATGTGTAATTGTTGTTGATTACGTCTATACTTTATTGACAAAAACCCTCATAACTCTTTATTTTAAGGAAATAAATATTGAAGTGAAACCTTTACGTATAGCCATTAATGTTTCCTAATCAGTAATAAATTGGAGAAAAGCATATATATTGTTTTATTAACTTAAAACATTATAAATTTAAAAATAATAAAATGATAAAAATACGGAAACATTTTAAATAAATTACATACAATGGGGCAAAATTGAGTTTCTTTCTATAATATTGCATTTCACTGTAGCATCTAGACTTACTATACACAGGTGCGAAAAAGAAAGGGTCAACTATGTGTCATTCCACGAAATTAATATACATACATCTTTTCGTATTTCCTGCTCTTTTTTTTTTTACTTTTCTTGTACTTTGTATGCATGAAATAAATCCATTTAAAAAAAAAAGTAATAATAATAAAAATAAAATAAAATAAACATACAAATCCTTTTAATTATAGGTGGTCAATAGCTGCAAATTTGTACATTTTTGTCAAATTCTAATGTTTATAATATTGTGTATATGCATTTTAAGTAATAAATATCAACAAACATAAAAAAATATCTTAAACATACGTATACGTTTCTAGCAGATAATGCAATTCTCTTCAAGTTGTTTGTTCTTTAAGCAAGATTAGACCATCTTCACAGCATTTTGCGTTATATCAACGTTAATTTTATTTAATAATTACATTAATTAATTATAATAAATAAATTTTACGTTAAGTATATTTAAACTTATTTTTCGAAAAGTATATCCTGTTTTATAAAGATATGTCAGTCAATAAGAAATAAAGATCATTTGTAAGTTCATTTTTCTTCGCTACAAAATTATTCAAATTACATGACTTTTTTTTTACTTATTTCTGTTTTTTTTTTCTTCTCCAGTGAATGTTACTAACCAATCTTACATGGCAGTACTAAGTTCTAATTTGTGGAATTTGGGTGACGATAATATTTTGAAAATTAATTATTTTTAGATACGTCTACCTTAATTTGTCAGTATATTGTATTAGCACAGGACAGCTGAATTTTTATGTGAAACGTTTGTAAAAGCAACTATGAACATTTCAAATGTGTGTAATTTAATTATTTTTCTGGCAACCTTCATTTGCATTAAAAATTATAATTATTTTCTATAAAGACAAAATAATTACATTTTAAAATTCATTATCAGAACGATCCGAAAATTATTTTGCTTGACATGTTATATATATAGGGCATTCTTACAAACTTTTGACTTTCATGTCCCTGAATAATAATTTTTATTATAATATACTTTTTCTTTTTTTTTTTTTTTCATATACTGGGGAATATCTCATTGCATGATTTCACAACAATATTAACGCCATAAATAAGTTTTGGACGATGTCGGGTAGGGTGTATCGATTTTTAACTTTTTTTTTGTTTCCAAATTCCAAGTTGATAAAAAGTTGCTACTAGACACCACAACTTACCACAAGAAATTTTGGATTTTTAAAAAAATGTTTAGGTCTCCCGCACAAGGCCTAAAGTTTAGAAATTTTACTTAAAAAGTAAATTTTTACAATTTTTTTAAAAAAAACCTAAAATACTTTTTTTCTAAATTGCAAGTCAAAATTCCACTAACAATAAGCACAAAAAACGATAGAAAATGTATTTCAAAAACTTAGCACAACATTTAGGTCTCCCGCACAAGGCCTAAAGTTTGTTAATTTTGACGAAACTTTCGTAATTTTTAGTGTAAATGAACCATTTTTGTTTTCGTTAAAAGCACCAGACTTAAGTGTATTTTTGTTACAGGAGGCATAAAATGACACAATATAAATAAATAAATAAATAAATAAATATATATATATATATACATACTACATAAATAATATATAAATGTTGTATACCTTAAAAAATAGTTTAACGATGTAAATTGTTTGATAAAGGTGTTGAAATAAACTCTATCGTTATTTGTGATTACTATTGTTTATTACAAATGTATAAAATATTATAACGTGGAATAAAATGTAGTATATAAGTACAAAATGTTGCTGATGTATTTTCATAGAACATGAGCGCAGTTTTCCTGTTCTATTTCAAATTAACTGACTTGTTTTAAATATTCGTCCTTTCATCTTGTCTTCAAAACCTGAAACGAAAGTTATATACAGTATTTACGTAGGCCTACAGATTTCTACAAAATTATAGAAATGATCCCCAATGAATTTCAAATATTATATGGAAGACAGTAAGATAAAGATGTTATTTAAAAACATCAAAATTCAAAGTAGTACAAAAAACACTTACTTACATTTTAATCCTTCATTGAGGTTTTGTACTGGCTGTTGGTCTCGAACGTAGGTGGCTCTTTACGGTCTTCCAGTCTGGCACGAATGAAACCATCTCTTTCGATCATCCCACGTACTAGCTTTGAAGCTTCTGTGACTTCTTTCACAATTCGTTCCACAGCTTGAGTGTGAGAAGGAATTTTAAATTCAACCCTTCCACTTTTTCCCGTTTCCGCAATTAACTGTAACTCTTCTAGTCTCATATCGGTAATAAGATGGGGTTCGGTTACTGAAGAGGTTTACCAGTCAATCATATCTATATTGTCTTTAGCATTAAAATTGATCTGAGGGGGGTTAAATATCCTTACCCCTTTCTTTTCTGTTTCACGAGCTTTCTGGATTCTCTTATAAGCCAAGACTCTAATATGTTTTCGTTCATCAAACAACATCGCTATTAAAACATGCTCTGGGTGAGCTATGAATGCGTTTCTCTGTAACGTTGCATGGACGACATGGTTTAGCTCGTCTTCCAAGTAATTTCTGAAATGAATCATTTTAAAAAAATTAATGGAACCCTGCGGGATTTTGGGATTGCACGTAATTGAGAACCATGATGGTATGTAGACTTTCATTATGAACTCTGCAAGCATTCTCAGCTCAGGGGTCGGATCATCCATGGGTACATACAAACGAAGGATTCGATTTGCCAGGGTAAGCCACCTGGCGTGCGAGATGTTTCCGGGGTTTCGTCTGGCCAACTCTTCTGTGCATGTACCTATTGATACGGCTTTGGATATTTCATACAGATACTTTTCGCCAGTGCTCAACTCTTTAAGATCAACTTCTGGTATATCGCTTTCAATTGCAACAAAATTGACAACATCCAGATTTTGGCAGCTTAGAAGTTTTTATACCAAAAGGCCCGCTAAATCTGTTTGGTCCAGAAGTTGGCCCATCAAGAGCAACCATAATTTTTCTAAATGGTAATTCATTCAAATGTAGTAGTGCTGCTAAATGTAGTAAACTGCCTGCAGTGGCTGTTGTATTTTATTTTCAAATACGGTGATAACTCCATTTGAAGTGCCTGTGTTTGCTGCCGTACCATCTCAACCAATAGCTTTTAGTTTTTTAAGATCGACAGTTTTTTCTTCACAATACTTTACAAGTGATGTAACTATTTCCTTTCCTGTTCCATTTATGGGAGTTACATAACCGAAATACTTGGATCCAGGTTCTTCAACAATAGATATGTGTTCTTCCATTAAAGATTTTCGGACAATTTTACCAGCTACAATTTCTTTTGTTGTGGTTTCATCTTTACGACCATCAAAGTAAATGGCCATCAGATCGGAGGTTTGAGTTGAGCTTACTTCTTTACGAGACTTAAGTCCTTCACGTGCTACTTTTGTTTTGTCGATTACTGCTTCTTGGTTCTCCACAGTAACGACATTTAAGTCTCGCAAAAGGGCAGTAGCTAACTGAGCTCCAGCTCTACTAGAAATGCCCCTGTGGTCACAAGCTCGTGAAAACAAAGACAAGCGTTGTGACAGTTCTTGTTTTACTTCTACACTTAAAACACTTTTTTGACTCGTATCAAGTACATTTATTTCAAAATCACTATCTTGACATGATGTGTGAGACATTGAATCATCTGTACTATCACTAGAATCAATGTTATCAACAGATTTTAAGTTTTCATCCTCAGTCTTTTTTACAACTACCTGCATTAAATCTTGTGACCTAGATTTTATTTCTAATCGCTTTTTAAGCTTGTTAGTCTCGTTTTTGTCACACTCTGCAATTGGCATCAATCTAGGACCACGTTGGTTGAGCAAAAACTCGTGTTCTAGTGCCGGGACTTTTTTGTCAATAGAGCAAATACAGTTGCTGAGGTCACATTTGCAAGTACAAATATCAAACAATGCAGTTTGAGTTTTTGACTGAAAGCTAGTTACTGCATCTTTGTAGGAGTTAGGATACTTCCTTTTGTGCCCTGAACACTTTTTAATTTTCTCAAGCTGCTCATGCAGTTCTAAAACCATAAATATTGTGTTTTTGTGCCACAAACAGGAATTGAAGCTCTTTTCCATATTTCCTCAAGTTTTAAAGCAACTCTTAACGCAATTACATTCTTTGTAGGCTGATGTATTCCCTCTTGTTTCATTTCAATGCGTACTCACTCAAAATACTTCAAAACAACCATCTTGGTTGGCAGAACATTAAACTCACTCACATCAATAGGTTGCCCGATAACCGGCATGTCGGTAGTTTGTCTAGTTAGATGCGGTTTTTTACTCATAAGAAACAGCAACAACACTCACTCAATTGATTCTTACAACAAGACTATCGCACTAAAACACAACCGTAAGGCTCGCTCGCGGGCAGACGACTACTGACAAGTCTGCGCGGAGATTCATAGGTGTCGCATCACCGCGGCGCAGCAGTCTGGCCTTCCCCCACCCCATCACTTCAAGTTGACGCTTGACGTATTGAAATGTGATTTATTATTTCACTTATTTCAACAATTCCAATCAAGCCTAACGAGGCTTTAGTTACATTTAATTTTTAAACCAGCAACAACACAAATATCAAAGCACTGAAAAATGTTCAAAAATTGGCTGAAATTTACGACTTTTAGGCCTTGTGCGGGATACCTAAATGTTGTGCTAAGTTTTTGAAGTACATTGTCTATCGTTTTTTGTGCTTATTGTTAGTGGAATTTTAACTTGCAATTTAGAAATAAAGTGTTTTAGGTTTTTTTCAAATTTTTGTAAAAAATTACTTTTAAAGTAAAATTTCTAAACTTTAGGCCTTGTGCGGGAGACCTAAACATTTTTTTTAAAAATCCAAAATTTTTTGTGGTAAGGTGTGGTGTCTAGTAACAACTTATTATCAACTTGGAATTTGGAAACAAAAAAAAAGTTAAAAATCGATACACCCTAATGTCGGGGTCCAAATACCTGGAAAACTTCTAAACCGTCCCATGTCCCTGTTGCTGATTTTAGGTAGAATTCGTATGAAATACTACCTATTGGGATCGTTCCTATGTTGGAATTTCTGAAAAATTTTGGAAGATCTACACCGATCATGACCCCTAGAACCCAAAACCACACTCAGTAAAAAAATTTATCTATCTATCTATCTATCTATCTATCTATCTATCTATATATATCACTTTTTCTGGACACGATAACTTTCGTAATTCTGCACCAATCTCTTCCAAACTGATACATAAAATCAATGGTCATAGAATCTCGGTCAAGTTCGTTAATGGGCAAAATCGGACCAAGGGGATGGAAATAGGGAGGGGTTTTGTGAAAACAGAACCCCCCCCCCCCCTTAACTTCTTAATTTTTGTACATATCAAATCAATTTAAAGTTTTTATTACTTCTAAAAATAGGGTCAAAAATTTATGTATCACAGATTTTTGATAAACTTAAAAATGGGCTCAAGGGGCGCAAAAATAGGGTTTTTGGGAGAAAAAAATCATAAATTCATCAATTCTCAAGATATCAAATCAAACTAATTTTATTATAAATCTCCTCAACATTATCTACAACTTTTAAATTCACAAGTTTTTGATAAGACCAATTCGTGCCGCAAAATAAAATAAAAACGAAAACAAAAAGGGGGGTTGAAGAAGAAATAAATCCATAACTCCGTCAATTCAAAAGATATAAAATCCCCATGAATTTATCATATATCTTCTTAATATTGTCTACAACATCTATATAAACAAGTTTTGGATAGGACCAATTCTTATAGCAAAAACAAATTAAAAATACATAGCGGTTGAAGAAAAAAATCATCTTAGTAAGGGTGTATTCAAATCCAAACTGCTTATTTTCTGACTCATTTTAAAATTCATTTTTGCTCTCAAAGGCTACCAATTGGTATGTTTTCTTACTCAGAAACTATATAATGTACCGTAATGGTTGATTTTTTGATAGAGGCAGAATAAATTTTTAAAAATGCTGTTAAAAAGGGCATTTTGAACCGAATTTACCGAAGCGGATTGTGTTGGAAAAATCATTGTATTAAGGATGCACTCAAATCCAAACTGCTTATTTTCTGACTCATTTTTAAATTCATTTTTGCTCTCAAACGCATTTAATTAGTAGATTAGCTTATTTAGAAACAATATAATGTACCGTAATGATCGAATTTTCAATAGAAGCAGAATATATTTCAAAAAACGATGTCAAAGTGGTCATTTTGAACGGAATTTCCCGAAGCGATTGTGTTAGAAACGAAAACGAAACATAATGTCCTTCTGAGAAAATAATTGTTTATATATCAAGTTTTAATTACACTGCTCAAAACAATTAAAGGATATTGCAGTTTTAGGTGGATTTTGTATCTGGTAAACTGTTTAGCTGATTGATACATGGTCGACAGACATAGTAGGTTATATGAGAATAAATTACACATGTTTGGCAGAAAAAAATGCATTTTATTGCGCATTTGTGTACTAAAGGAAAAAAACACAATTTGTGCATATGAGAAAAAAAGAATAAGAAAGGGTGTTTTCTTCAAAGAAAATCATTTTCAGTAGGGGGTATGGTTTCCACGGGCGGCCAGCAACGTTGAACACCTTTGAGGCATGGACTCAATGAGGCTATTAATGACGAGTTGGGGTATTCTGCCCCACTCTTCCAGAAGAGCTCTTTCCAGTTCTTGGAGAGTTTGTGGGGGTTGTTGGCGGCCAGAAACTCGTCTTCCTAGAGCGTCCCAAACGTGCTCGATTGGATTCTTGTCTGGAGAACACGCTGGCCATTCCATTCGAACGATTCCTTCCTCGAAAAGGAAATCCTCCACCAGGTTTGCACGATGTGGCCTGCAGTTATCGTCCATTAAAATGAAGTTATCTCCGATTGCTGCAGCGTAAGGGACTACAATAGGTCTGAGGATCTCATCCCTATATCGGCGACCAGTTTGAGCTCCATCTCGAATGATGTAGAGGTCAGTGCGCTCGTCAATGGAGATGCCACTATACACCAACACTCCTCCACCGCCAAATCTGACACTTTCGTGCACGAACGCAGGATTATTCCTACTGCCACGGTCCCTCCAGATGAAAATACGCCTATTATCCGGATGCACAGAAAAACGGAAATCGCCAGAAAACAGAATATTGCTCCATTCATTTCTCCTCCAGTTGACATGCTCGGTTGCCCACTCCCTGCGGTCTTGACGATGTCTTGATGTTAATCTAACACATACCATCGGTCGGCGAGCATACAGACCTACAGCATGGAGCCGGTTTCGGACAGTCTGAGTTGAAATCGTGGTGCCTGTAGCCGAGCGAATGTGTTGTTGGAGAAGAGTAGCGTTCATGGTTCGGTGTCTCCGAGCTGTTAACGCTAAATACCAATCTTCATTGGGCGTTGTTGCCCGTCTACGACCTTGCCCTGGTCTTCGGCCTGCACATCCACTCTCCAAAAAACGGTTCCAGATCCTGGAAATGACACTTTGTGACACTCCAATGGCTTGCGCTACTTCGGCTTGAGTTTGGCCCCGTTCTAACCTACCAACAATTCTCAAAGCTTCTGAATCTGTCAAATGACTTCGCTGAGACATCGTACTCATCGAAACAAAGCAATCGCTGAATGCCGATCATCCTTGTCTTCATTTTCATTTATCCAGTTGAAAGTCAAATTTCATTCGCTGCCGCTGAAGCGACGTTTTTGACGTCGAACTCAAAATTTGCATACTCCACAGTTTGAAAACCAGAAAAATTTGCATTTGTGATTCTCTTCTTCTATTTTCGGCAAAAAAAATTTCGTTTATATCTTTATTTTATATAAAACTTCAAATATCCTTTAATTGTTTTGAGCAGTGTAATTGAATAAAAAATAAAAACACAGGCCGCATATAAATCTCCTCAAAACTCACGTCAGCAAGTTTCATATTTTTAAAAAAAATAGAGTTGTTGAGCATGGAAAAGTATTTTTTTGAATACCACCCTAACATGATCCTCATAAAACCAGCTATTATATAAAAATGAAATAAAAACTCGTCAAAAGCGGCCAGATAAATTTGCTAAAGTGAATTTATCTCTAATCAGGTTTAGTTTTTGTTTGTGAAATTAGAATATTTGACTTCGAAATCTACCTCTGTCTGTAGGCCGGGCCGGCAGGGATTTTTAAGTTTGGAAATGTCTGGATAAAATTGTTTCAATAAAAATAATTCCATGTAATTTTTTTCTGAAACTGGAACTATTGTTTTATATAAATATGTAGCTAAAATTAACCTGCACAGATTTTTAGGGTTGTTATTATTTTTTTTAACTCTGTCCCTGAATTTTATATTCCTCACCATCCCTCTTTTAAACTTATACAGAAAATCATTTCAGATGCAGCCACAGAATTTTTTTCAAGTTTTTTCTCATGCATAAGTATGCTAGAGAATTAATTTCTAAAATTCTTTGGCAGGAAATTTACTGTCGAATTTAAATCAGCATTTAAATATTAATTTCAAGCATCGTGGCTTTATTGGTAGTCTCACCGTCCACAAGGTTTATTCCTGCACTTTTCAAGTTAAATTAAAAAAATAATTTAATTTCATCCAATTTTAACAATAAAAATTCTTTAACACCCCTTTAAGACAATGTTATACAAAAAATCTGTATTAAAAGTACTACATTGTTATTATTTATTATTTGAATGTCCTGTGGGTACTATGCAAATTCATTATAAGTAAAAATTTAGAAGAAAATAAAAAGTTATAGGGGTAAAATTTCAGGAAAATTAAACTTAAGACGCAAGTTTAACTTAAACCTCAGTTAAATAAAAAAATTTCGCTGCTGACCATTTTTTCATTATTTTGAATCATTAAGGCATTCGTCTATCAGATTAAAATGTTATTTTAGCAAGTTTAATTTTGTCAGTTTTTTTTTTCCCCAAAAGTCAAAAGATTGTGAGAATGCCCCATATAATATGTTTATGGTTTTACAAGTTAATCTTTAGCTTTGTAAGTTTTCCAATCTTAGCAAAATGACGAATATGATAATATCTTAGAAATTAATAAGTTACAAAAATTGTCCTTGTTACCGAAATTACCTCTCTTGCCCTGAAATTTAGTTGAACGTTCAATTTGGTAATTGACAAAAAGTAATCCAGATTCTTGTATTTAAGTTGAGTTTACAACATTTTTTAAAGTTTTAAAGATAAAAGGATAAGAGGTGAAGGTTTAATATATTTTATTTAAAAATAATATTTGTTTTTGATATTAACATATAGGTAACATATTATAACTTATATATATGTTTTAATAAAAAATAAATACCCTAAAACAGAAGTATGGGTTCTAAAATTAATTTAAAATACTTTAGACATTCTTCATATATCGTTTACATGAATAAATGTCATATCCATTTGTAAATGTCACTCTGCATGATATAAACATGGCACGGAGGTGACATTCATGGGGGTGACATATTAAAAATTAAGCAATATATTTTCTGAACTTCACAATATTCACGTACACTGCTTGGATATAAAATTAAATTGAGTTACATAAAGAAACATATCAACAGACCTCTGCTATTTTTGAAACTAGCAGAATTAAGGAAACCATGAAAATATTATACTATGATAATTAAAATTTTAAAATTATAACCACACGAAATAACAATTTACTATGTTTTAGAAATGTTCTATCCAACAAGCGGGATCATATAATTAATTTGGATTCCAAGTTCTGGATTATTCTACCATATAATAGATTTGTGTACAGCTATAACTGATACTCCATTAAGTGGCTATAATTCTAAGGACTAAATGTCAAATGCTGTATATATTTTTTTATATAATTTTCCAAGGTTTTCTTTTGAAATGTTTAAGGATTCTTATGACTCTTAAAATTGAAAAAAAAAGAAAAAAAAGACCATTTTCAACATTTAAAATCTTAAAATGTATTTAATTTTAACACCTAATTTTAATTGGAATAAAATATATAAGTACATTTTTTTCATTTCACGCATTTAAAAAATCGCAAGATGCAAAACTGGCATTTACAGGCTTCAAAGGTCTTCAAATTATTAGACATGTGAGGAGCAGAAAATCGGCATAACAGATTACCCGTACGATTACAAATAAATTTTGAAAGTAGAAGGAACATTTTGGTGCCTACTTATACTTCAGATCATAATGATTATCTTTAACTGAAATAAATTTGCTTTTGAAGTCTTTTTATATTTTTAATACAAAGTTGTATTTAGCTAATCCAAAATTTAGAAAATTTCAACGATATATTCACCTATAAAAACATTTTTTGAACAATAAAACGGAAATTTTAGGTTCAGTTTATATAAACTAACATAAAACATATATTTTGAAAAATTCATGAAAAAATATTCAGAAGCTTTTGAAACATCGTGCGCGCTATGCCTAAAAACGTCATTTGGAAGAAAAGGATATCAAAGTTTCGTAAATGCCCCTTCAGTTATTGAGTGCGTATAATTCTAAAAGCCATAACTTCTGTTCTAATGGGAATTTTAAGGAAACGATTATATCAAAATGTTCAGAAAAGATATGGGTTTAACATATAAAAAAATTAAAAATTCGAAAATTTTAAATCTTTAAGATTCCTGTGACCCCTTAAAAGTACACCCATTTTTTGAATTTCATGTATTTTACCCAGTTGTTTTGCGTCATCTTATGGGCCATGGTTATGTTGTAAAGTAAAAACAGGAATAGATGGGCATACCATGGAGGTGACATTTAGCGTGATTGTAATTTAATGAAAATAGTTTTAAATTTCAATTTTATTCGAATTATTTTGTATAAGCTTTAGATGTATCTTCGGGGACCATTTAAATAGTTCAAAATATTTTTGCATGAAAGATTAAAAATTTAATGGAACTGAAATCTCCATTTCATTTTTGAACAAACCAACTGACTTAGATATTTGTATGTATATTAAATAGACATATTCAATGGCAGCAAATAAAAGTTTACAAAACTTTGAAGATTCGGGTATTTTGATTTCATCTCATTAATATATATATATTGAAACATAAGTGCTACCAGAGAAATTTATTGTTAATTTAATTCTTTAAATTTGAATAAAATTTTTATTTTCAATTATATCAAAACAAATACGACACATAAAAGGAATATAAAATCAATAATTTTAGTTCCTTAAATAGTTATTTAAGTAGTATAAGTATTAAAACTTTAAATATTTAATTAAGAAACAATTTAAAAACATACCTAAAATTCAACAAAATCTCGAAAAACAATTTTGTTTTGCAAAGTTAGATTGCAATGTTCATTGAAATACGTATTTCACAACAATAAACATGAATTGAAACCTCTCAAACGTATAACAGCGTAAAATGTCACTCTAGGTTTTCAGTGATATCCTTTATATACGCTGAAAAACATTGTTTTGCGATAACTTGAGAATGCTCTGTCTAGCAATATAAATATTTCTTTCTAAAGTTCCCATATTACAAAAAAAAAAAAAAAAAAAAAAAAAAAAAAAATTCTTGCAATTTTTGGATTTCTAATTCCATTTCAAGGATGTTAAATATTTCAAAATATATGGTTTCATTTCTACCTAATAATATTGATGTGAAAGCTTACCAGTGCAATTAAAGAATAAGGACTTTCAAATAGATAATTTATAATTCAGGTGATCAAATGAATTTATTTATAAATAAGAATAGTGAAAAACATATAAAGGCAATTTTAATATAGAAAACAAGACGTTTCTGCAATTTTTGCGCTATAGAAGTAATATTAGATCTAATAAAACGCAAAGTTACAATTTTCTTATTACTTATTATGGTTCTTGTATGTTAATTAGAGTGTAAGTAAATATAAATTGATATAACTGTGGTTATCTAATTGAATTCATGTAAATTAATTCTCACATTATTTTTTTATATTTGTCTTAATATTTTAGAGTGTTTTATCTATTTTTAATTTTCAGGCGCTAAATTCGCTACGATTTCGTAGTGCTGAAAAGACATCTTTAGTTCAAAAGTACTCTGGAAATTTGCAGCTTTGAAAATACGATGTATTGCGGCATGTTTTTGTCGAAAAAATTGTTTTTATGCTTTTCTCGTTAGATTATGAAGAATGACTTCTGAATATAAGTATCAAAGACAGTAAGCATTTTAAATATGTTAGAGTGAAAAAAAAAATTCTATGGACGTAATTATCAGTTAATATTACGGAGAATATTGTGAAACACGTGAAAATTAAAAAAAAATGCTGTCGGAATTATGTTACTAAATATTATTAGAATTAAAAATAGGACACATGTAAGCTGGTATAAATAAATTAATTATTTATTAAACATACCATACTGCTCATAAAATACAGAACAATACTTATTTTTGAAGGATATTTAATGCAGTAAATAAATTGTATTTTAGTAAAGAGGTTTTTTGCAAACATATAAATTATAAATTTTCTTTGAATTTTCCATTTTAGTGGATAGGTGAAACATACGTATAAGATTTTATTTAGTTTTATTACTTAGAAAACTATTATTCAATCTGAAAATTAAAATTAAAATTTAAAAAAAAATAATCTAAAACAATATTAATAAATACAATTTATGCATGTCTTTGTAACTATAAATTTTGTTTTTGAAATGTAATATATTGGATTTTTTGGAAATTTAATTTTTCATGAACCTTTATGCGTCAGATTTAAAACATACGATTATCAGACAAAACTCGCATGTTTCATTACATAATTTATCTTTGTATTAGTAACAAAAGCAAAAACATAATCACTACAGCATATTTAATGCACCGAAAAAGACACAAAGAATGCTTATATATTCATAAAAAAGGATATTAGATCACCTTAATTGTTTTCGCATAATTTGAAAATACTTAGATGGAAATGGTACAGTATGAAAAGCTAAAATTTTGGTTAATGAAAATAATCGTTAAATGCGTTTTCATCATTGACACATATATGGCGGTATTTTTCAGATCAGTATCACCAACAGCGCATATATGCGCAATTTTTTTTATAATATTTAAACCAGAAATCATATTTACGTAGTTAATAAACAGAAAATACATGACGGTGTGCCTAACAGTTTTGCATTTAAATTAGATTTTTACTTAAATGTTTAATGCCCGAAATTTTAAGCTAAGGATTTTTATGTTTACCCAAAATGTATCTACTATAATACAGTAATATCGCTATCTGAAACATCACCCTAATGTCTAAAGAATAAATATTTCATGTGTCGCAACATAGTAGTACAACTTTATTGAGCTAAACGAAATTATGAGCGTTTTTATTTCGCCATTTGCTTTTTAGTTTTTATACGTTTTGAACTATTTCTACTTTGATACACTAAAAAAAAAAAAAAATAATAATAATAATAATAATTTCTGTTGATACTGACAAATTTTCCACCTTTCCAAATGATGCAAATTGATTAACGATTAAATGGGTACAAGAAACGACATCGAATCGCTTTGTTCATATCTTTCAGAATACTTGAATGCAATACATTAATATTGTAATATAATTCAAACATTTTGGTTCATATGCATATTGTTCTGATATAAATTTAAAACACTTTATTTCGTGCTTCAAAAATTGGTTAATGAAAATTAATGCTTAATTTAAAATTAATAATTTTAATTTAAAAATTTATATAAGTGGATGCATTTTGTATAATTGTGTGTGGTTTGTGGGAGACATGCTCTATAGAAGAGGAGATTTGTTAAAAAAGATAAAAAAATTTCAATTAAATATTTATAAATCAACGTCGATACATGAATACACACTGGATACTTGTGAGCGAAATGTTTGCCTCAGTTTTAACTTCGCAAGCATTTTAGGACAGCGAATATTGAATGTGTTTCAGGCAACAAAAATCACATTACTAATTACATCACTAGTACAATTAAGCATTTGAAAAACGTTTATCTCCCAGAAATATAACACATTGATTAAGTTATTATGTGTTTTTTAGTAAAAAATGTTTTAATGTGTTACAATATTTAATATTATATGATTTAAAATTTTGCACCTTCTGTTGACAAAAAAAAAAAAAAAAATCGCACTAATAAAAAACCATATTCGTTATAAGAACTTTCGATTGCTTTCAATTTTAAGGCGTCATTAATTTTTTTATGAAAATTTGAAATTTTAACCCGAATATATATATATTAAAAATATCACATTAAGATATGAACACTTTTTTTATTAATGCGCCTGTATATTCAATTTGAAAAAGTAATTTTAGTTCAGTTATAAGAATAAAAAATAATTAAAATATCAAAACTATTTCATTTCAAAGAATTGCATCAGCATGTGAATTATGTTTACATTTTATTTATGTATATATATACATTTTTAAATACCTACATTTCTATTAAAATCCATACTATCGTAAGAAAAACAATACGTATCAATGTAAAATGTGTAACTATTTTCAATTTAAACATTCCATTTAACTAAAGAGTGGCCGAGAGGTTCTGCTCTCGAAGCTGGTAGACGGGAGGTGCTGGGTTCTATCCCAATCGCGCCCGTCGGCCTAATCGTTCGGAATTTTCGTGGTTTTCTTCGAACCTTGGTTGTCCAAGCGTTAATACGGGTTAGGTTCCCTTAGAAAGACCTCCACGGAAGGCACTCTCCCCCCCTCAGGGCCTATATCCCACGTGATAATTGGCCGACATAAATACAACCAACAACCAACCAACCATTTAACTAAAGATTGTCATATTCTGAAAGAGAAAATAGTTCCAAATTATTGCACTGGATATTTGAAAGGAAACTCATATATCATTAAATAGTTTCTCTACAGGAATTTATTACGTTTATATTGAATTATTCATGAGAACTTTTATCTATCTTTTGGAATAAAAAAAAAAAATACCATCATAGCTCAGAAGTACATTAAAGATTTTGCAATGATAAATAAAAATCCCTTCAAAAATATTTAAATCAGCATTTTACTAAGATACGTACAGTTTATCTGTTTTTAATATTTTAGAATGAATAGATCGCTACTTTTCGGATTTTTCTTAATTATAGTTTTGAATGTTTTAAAATTTTTATAGTATCCATTTCATATTATTCCGAATTATCGTATTTTTACAACTTGAAAAAAATATCTAGCATTTAAATTCATGAATCATATATATATATATATATATATATATATATACGTTTATAAGTGAAGTTGTGGGAATAAGGAAGTTTTTAATGAAAATATCGTAAACAATGTAAGGAGAAATAGGCGGCGGAGGACACCTCCGGGAATTGAAATTGAAAAAAAAAAAAAAAAAAGAATGAGACGAAATTTAACAAATAACAATTTATTTAAAACAATAATCAGTGCATTTGCCTGATTTTAACAATAAGCAATTATATAAGTTCATATCACTAAAAACTGATAGGGCGGGATTGTTTCACAAAATTTTGAATTCAAATCTCTAGCTCCAATAAAATTGGCCTCGCAGATACTTTGCAAGATCCTAAGAAGAATTTATTTAAACTCACTGTCAAATATTACTAGAAGCATTGTAACTGTAACTATAAAATGTCATTTAAAACACGGAATTATCACTCAGGAAGTGGAAGGTGTAAATCCCAATTGTCATTTTATTTCAAAGTAAAGAATCCTAAAATTTTGGGAACAAATTTGTTTCAGGGCAGCCATTGACGGTTTTCTTTTCATTCTATCTCCCACCACTTTCTCAAAGCACAAATCTTTCATATTCACATGGACAACATGTGCAAGAGAAATATACTACATTCCTTTTCTTTAAATAGTGGTATGAATATAATATAAAGAAAGACGCCAGTGGCCAGTGCAGGTCGTGTATGTCCGGTGATTATAAGTTGAAAAAAGTAACTAAGCATTTTGAAATCCAAACTTTTTCAAATTAATCTCAGAAATTATTTTAAGCAACATGAATCTATAGTTTTAAATATATAAAAGTGTTTGTAACTTATCAAAGCTATCAATGAAATGAACTACTTAATTTTATATGTCATACAATTTCACTAAATATGATTACTATGATTAATTAGTGTCAGTGAGTTAAACGTGTAATGCTTTAAGCTCGGCAATCATCACTGTTAATTTATATGTCAGTCACAATGACAATTTAATATCTGAAAAAAAAAAACTGCCCCACGTGAAATGCATTTATATAAAAAATACATGCTATAAATCTATGAAAAGCAATAGAGGTGTTAGTAAATAGTACACTCTTGTCCAAAATTATCTATACATATTATAATCACGGATTTCACAGAAATGGTGAACTGTAATTTTATGAATTTCTGTGGAACTATACTTTACATCATAATACATGAATACAGAGGAAAAAAATTAATATTACTGCTTATGATATAAAACTGTAGCATGAAACAATAAAAATAACAAAAATAGGTGACAAGGAAAGTGCATAAAAACAGGAATAATTCAGAAAAAAATAGAAGCTTGTAATTTTAATACGGAATGTGATCTTCTCTAACGTGAACATTAGGGTGGTCACAAGCAACATGGGGAATTTTTTTTAACGTTTTATTCGGGGGGGGGGGGGGCTCTTAAAAGTTGCCAATTAGTTAGAAAATGAGATTGGCAAAGTTTCAGCTCAAATAAATAATATTAACCCGTGCCTCATCGAGGTTGCATTCTTGAAAATTTGCAATTTTTGGCAAAAAATTGTCGTTTTTCTTTCCTTACGTGAAAAATACTTGTCTTACAAACCTGATTCTTGTTTTATTTCATAGAAACTGTTGTTGCCTTGAACTTTTACTCTCATGAAAACTTATATTTAATGAACATTTAGTATTTTTCAGGACATCTAGTGAACCATACCCTCAAACTCTGCATTTTTGAAACATAGGTAAAAAATGACAAATTAAAAATTTTATTACTTTTGATAATTTTTTTGTATCATTTTTATTAATAGGCAAAAATAAGTGAACAATTTTTGTAGCTTTAAAAATATTTCACGAATTATAATTGATTATTAGTTATTTAGTTATGAGTCTAGTAAGAAAGAGCTTCTCGATTTGTGTTGCAGTTGAACCTCTGAATTTCTCTTTTTATTACAAGGCTGTTTTTGTAATCTATTATGGTTATCTATTTTTAGAATTCACGAAACATTCCGTAAAACCCCTTCCCCCTCTTGATATGATTGCAGAAATGTAAGATTTTTTAAATTGGCCACATGTCTCATCAAATCATCGACAGTAAGCAGCTAAGTAATTGTCAAGTTTTATGTATTTTATTTTATAATATTCGCAAAATGAACTGAACGCCAGAGAAGCTGCTAGACTTAGAATACATCCTCTAGCTAACCACAGACATCGACTCTGCAAATAAATGTTTCGTAAAAAAAACAAGTTGGAAATTGCTCGTCAAACGTGGCAAATGAGGTGCGTTCGTACAATAACTAGATTTATAATTATTTTTTGCACCCCATATTGTACTGAATGTATATTTTTTTGCGCTTCATAAGTGCATAGTCTGTAACATCATTAAAATGCACTTACAATAATTTTTTCCCCATTCCCCGTAATGTAACGGAAAACTTTTGACTGTCCCTGTAATTAAACTATACATTCGATTTTCATAAAATTTGAAATGGCTCGAGAAAAATTTTGCAGCAATTATATACTTAAAATTTCAGACCATTCGGAAGGCTGTAAAATCATTAAAATGCATTTGCAATAATTTTTTCCCATTGGCCATAATGTAACGGAAAACTTTTGGGTGTCCCTGTAATTAGACTATACATCCGATTTTCATAAAATTGCAAATGGCTCAACAAAATTTTGTAGCAATTATATATTAAAAATTTCAGACCATTCGGAAGGCTGTAAAATCATTAAAATGCATTTGCTATAATTTTTTCCCATTGGCCGTAATGTAAAGAAAATCTTTTGACTGTCCCTGTAATTAAACTATACATCCGATTTTCATAAAATTGGAAATGGCTCGACAAAATTTTGCAGAAATTATATATTAAAAATTTCAGATCATTCGGTCGGGTAGTTTTTGCTCTGTTATATGCGGACGGACGGACAGACAGACGGACGGACAGACGGACAGACAGACGGACTGAACGACGACAATAGGTGCTACGTATTTATATAATTACGAACGCACCTAAAAACTGAGCTCATCAAAAACAGATTTTAAAATTCCCGTTTAGAGAGAACTGTTGTTACATATATGCAATATATAACTACATGTTCGGCAATAAATGGTCACTTGATTTTCATTAACTTTGCAGTAAATATAATAGGATATAAACAAATGAGAACTTCAAGGTTCGATCAACAAACGATGATTTCTTTCGCAGTTTCTTGTTGCAGAATTACAGTGTGTTCTGGATTGCATATATATATATATATTTTAACTCTAACCAAATTTTACAGAATATCTAGTCTAGAAAATAAATCCATGATGGACGCATATTATCTGCGCATTATTATTTCGTATTACATATGAGTGCTAATTAATATTGTCTTTAACATAGTTAGCATATAATTACGGAGATTTGCGATTTTAGTTAGGCAGATAATGTTTGCAAAAAGATTAATAATATATTTGTTTATAATAAAGATAAAGTATAGCTTATAAATGAAATTCTATTAATACTCTATCATGTCCGACCTACATTGAGTGAGTCTGCCGAAAATTATTAAACAAGGCCCATTATATTTTGGTGTGCATTTCAAATTTAAATGATTATTGATGATTGTAGTTTTAGAAAAAAGGAAGTAGTAATGACGTCATAACACTTTTGTTGTAAAATGTTGTCAAAAGTACTAAACGTGTTTCCCTTTTCACTGAAACGTACATCGAAAAAAAAAAGGAACTTAAGAAAATTAAACAATTCCAAATGTTGCCGAATAAAATAAACTGAAAAGAAAAAGAAAACTAACCTGAAAATTTCGAACAGAACAAATGAACAGAACCAATTACGAAGGGAAAAAATCATCATTACAACAGAATTTATGGCGGTAGATGGTCACTGTCGGAACCTAACGCCGGATAAACCAATCTCTAGAACTATATTTTGGTAAACAAAGAAATTATCTTTGCTATTTTTTAAACAACACTTGTATTTATTCAAAATAATAATAATTTTTGACTTATTTTAACGATTTTTGTTGGTCTCATTCGTCCGTTTGCATAAAATATAACAATGAATGCAAAATATGAATTAGATATTGGTTGATAAAAATACAAATTCCTCCTTTTCGCTCGGTAATATAACTTTTTTTCTAAATATTGAAAAATTGAAATATTGTTTAAAGATTATATTAATTAATAATTACTGACTATTACTAACATTTAAAGTTCTTGAGAATTTCGTGATATTTGTTCAAATGAAGAACATTATTTTTCAAAAAAAAAAAAATGTTCTTGCATGACATAATACACGTGTATTACAGACAAGTAATTAAAAAGAAAATAACTGTATCATAACAAATATTTTTCCATTCGTAAAATTTAATTTTATTGCTATAAACTTGTACGAATGTATAGTTTTTGTGAATGTTTATTCTAATTTTGTATCAATGACGAGAAAACTTAATTAATAAATATAATATGCACATTGAAACATTCTTAATATACAAACGATAAAAGCACAATACTTTAAAATAAAGAAAACAACTAAGATATTTTTTTTAACTTTTATTGATACAGTAAAATGCTTTTAAGAATATCGATAACGAACATTTCTGTGTTATATTTCAAATCTTCTTCATTGGTACGCCAAAAGCAAATGCATTTCAACAAAATAAATATAAAGTAAATTGATTATATCTTCTTCGGTTCTTCTTTCTTTATCATGTGTGTCTGAACAAATCGAAGCTTTTGTCACTTTCGTTAAACAATGAAATAGAAAGATAGTGACGCAAAAAAGATTGTTGTTCTATTTCCCGATAGTGATTTTTTTTTTTTTTTTTACTTTAAGAGTAAACAATAGTAACTATCAGGCATGTCTGTAAAACCTTACTTGCATTCTGTTCTAAGTATATAAGGTTGTTTTTTTATATAAAATGATGGAATTTTTTTCTTTCTTCTTGATTTAAAGTTATCTTCTATTAAAAAAGTTTAAATACAGAAAAATAATATTGTGCTTAATATAAATATAAATGATTAAGTTTAAACTAATTTTGTTTCGTTTTAACAAAATTGTCTATTTCATATTTACCATGCACATTGTAGCACGCTTGTTCTAATATTTAATGGGGACCCTGAATCGTTATATGGCTTTTATCTCAACCAGGGCTCAGAATAACTATAATTCTATACACTTTTAATATTCGCAGACACAGTAGTGTGCAAAATGGTAAGAACGACACACAAAAAAAAAAATATATATTAGTTCCTGTTTGAAATTCAAATACTTAGTGTTTTGTTAAAATTAAATGCATTATATTCCAATTAATGTTAAATTAATAGTTTAACATTTTGTATAATTGCTTTAAATCTATTTAATCTATTTTAAAATACGTATTTTGCTAAATTTACGCTGGAGAAAAAACGCGTCATAAATATTTATGAACCCTTGGTTAGAGATTCGTGCATGTGATATGCAAAAGAAAATTAAAAAAAATAATAATCTGGGCGTTTTCTTTCAGTTTTAAAATTTTTGATGATGGAGAGAGGAAAATTGCTTTCTGAACTGAAATTGGCTGAATGCTAGCTTATAACAACATTGGAATTCAATTTCAAAGAATTTCTGATGGAATTGTTTAGAAATTCTCATTTTTTATTTTTTACCGAGCACAAGTGATTATGCCAATTGAAAATCTACATGAAATCCGAGAACTATTATGCAATTAATTCGGAAGTTTACTGTTTCCATGGTAACAAGCAAAATAAAGGTAGCAAAGGAATTTGGAAACAGGATAAATACAATAACCTAACTATGCGCTATAGGAACTCATATGCCAATTAATATTAAAGCAGCAATTTAGAAAAAGTATATATATTGTTTTAAATGTATTGTTTTCGATTATCAGTTAACAAGCAACTTGAAAGAGATTCTGGGAACATTTGTTTACTTCACAAAAGTTTTTGACGATGGCGAGAGGGAAAACACTGTCTTGGTTCAAAAAGAGCCAAATGTTAGATTCTAATAACATTGAAATGTAACTTCAAAGAATGGTTTATAAAATTAAACGTTTAAAAAATGTCCTCCTTTTTTTACAAAATGAAGCTGTGTATTCTAGAGCTTCATAAACCCTTAAAGAGTAGCCACCTCATTTAAGAAAAGTTATAAAATTCTAATTTAAGCAATATTTTTTCCTTACAAATGAACTATTTCTGTCAAGTCAAAACACATGACAGCACAATCAGCCTTCCCCAACTCATTATTCACACAGCAGATGTTTCTCTGTCTGTTCGGATTCTTTGTTATTTCGAGGATTCTGCAAACACTTGGACTGCTTTGTATTAACTGTTATTAGACGACTTTTTGTGCTTAGTATCATAGCAAACGCGGCAGCGTTAAGCTATAATATGATTGAGAAATAGAAAACGCAAACGGCTTTCTTAAATTTCTGGCGAACCAGTTGACATACGACAATGATTTTTCTTTTGAAAGATAGAACTCGACAAGACGAATAAACTGATAGCATTTAAAAAATTACTGTAGCTTTCAGTAGTTTTTTATTTAATCTTAAAAGAAAAAATGAAGACACAAAATTCAACAAAGTGTAGCTAACGTTCCAGTTAGTGGATTAACTTCGTTTTTGTTTAAATTTGATCCTCTTGTTAAAACTTAGAATAGATTTTTTTTTCATCTTTGTATGTTTGACGGTCGCTGAGAAAATCGAATTTATCTTTTATAATGTCTCCATAAAATTATAGAAATCTCTCCTTTTCATTTTCTAATTCAATATATTCTTTCGTGTTGCCACTCCCTAAACAATAATTTAAAAAAAAAGATAACACGTATACTTTTGTTTTTATAAGTCAATAAAAATTGAAATTCAACTGACAGATTTTTGTACTTTTGAAACCGACGTCAACCTAAGAAGATAACGCATAATTTTCATAAATATATATATATAAACTTTCTTGATTAATATTTTGAACTGCAGTAATAGACAATTTGGAGCACAAATGAGTTAATAGGAAAAAAAAAACAGGGTAAATCCCAAGCTTCTGTTCAGGAGGTAAATGTAAGTTTTTTTTTTTAATTATCATCATAACATCCTGACTTACATAAGCGATAGGTATGCAGTAATATAAATACTTCACATACTAAGCATACCTTAAAATAAAAAAGAAAAATGCCCAGCTAAACTGATGGCATTGAGCTCACAGGCTATTCACACTAATTGTATATCATACTCTTATTTTAAAGAATAATGCCCCTCAAAAAAATAAGTGAAGGGGAGTTAGCCCCCGTTTCACCCTTTATACTTAACCAGTGAACCTCCAAATCTAATCAGGGAAGCTCCTTATCATAATAAACCGGTATATCAAATTTGGAGCAAATCGAATAATCCTGCAAAAAAACCCCATTTATCTAAATTAAGGGGGTGGACTACCCTCCCCCCCCCTTTATCCTTAACCAATGAATCCCCAAAACGAATCAGGGAAGCTCCTTAACATAATAAACAGGTATACCAAATTTGGAGCAAAGCGAATAATTCTGCATGAAAAAACCGTTTATATAAATTAAGGTTGGGGACTAGCCACCCTTCCCCCCTTTATCCTTAACCAATGAACCCTCAAAACTAATCAGGGAAGTTCCTTAACATAATAAAACGGTATAGCAACTTCGGAGCAAATCGAATCATTCTGCATGAAAAACCCATTTATCTAATTTAAGAGGGGCGGGCTAACCTCCCTTTTCCCCCTTTATCCTTAACCAATGAACCCCCAAAACTAATCAGGGAAGTTCCTTAACCTAATAAACCGGTATACCAAATTCCGAGCAAATCGAATCATTCTGCATGAAAAACCCATTTATCTAAATTAAGGGGGTGGACTAGCCCCCCTTTTCCCCCTTTATTCTTAACCAATGAACCCCCAAAACTAATCAGGAAAATTCCTTAACCTAATTAACCGGTATACCAAATTCGGAGCAAATCGAATCATTCTGCATGAAAAACCCATTTATCTGAATTAAGGGGGTGGACTAACCCCCCTTTTCCCCCTTTATCCTTAACCAATAAACCTCCAAAACTATTCAGGGAAGTTCCTTAACATAATAAACCGATATACCAAATTCGGAGAAAATCGAATCATTCTGCATGAAAAACCCTTTTATCTGAATTAAGGGTTGGACTAACCCCGTTTTTCCCCCTTTATCCTTAACCAATGAACTCCCAAAACTAATCAGGGAAGCGCCTTATCACAATGAACCTAGGAAAAATTTTTGAAGCAAATCGGATGTCTCTATCAAGAGTTATCGCGTTACGTACATACATACGTACGTAGTTACATACATACATACATACATACAGAGCGGGCGGGCACATTAGCTCTCAGGCTTTGATAGCCTGCGAGCTAAAAAAACATTCCATCTATTTTAAATAAGGAAGAGATGTCGTATAGGCACCAGTGTACATAACTAGCGGGATAATGGCGTTATTTTGCCCGATACGGTAACTGAGCGGCTGTTGTTTATTTATCAATTATTTTTTTATTTGCTTTTATTTTATTTTTTTAAATTATATAAATTATTTTGTTCTATAGTTATTAATTAAACTTTTCGTTATTTATTATTATTTCCTTTTTAAAATAATAGAAAGTAATTTAAAAATATATCTGTAACTGCTATTCGAAAACGCGGTTTTCGTTAAATTGGCGTCCGAAAAAAACCCCGCGCTAAACCCGTTGTGTATATGACATCTGTGCCTTAAATAATTAGGGTTTCGTTTAACTCTAGGTACTTTTGCTTGAGATAGTGCCGAAATGTACAGCAAAAATATACGGTACTACTTGATTATCCCGTCGACCAATTTCGCCAAACTATTTGCCAAATGATACAAACTGACATAATTTTTATTTTAAATAACGGAAGAATAAATAAATAAGTAAAACATTAATAAAAATTCTAATAAAAACTTGGGCGCAAATGTCATATACGCTCCGCGATTTTTTCCGACGCCAATTTGGCAAAAACCTCGTTAGTATATCATCTATATCCGGGTTACCATATCAAGTAAAATAACGACACTTTTGCGCCAGTTAAGTACCCGGTGCGTATATGACATTGGCGGCTTCAAAAAAATCGCGTCAATATGTGTATATGGCATCTGTGCCAAAACTTGAATTAAAAATCACTTGATGACGTAACAGACACGTGTATCGTGTTTAATGTCAAGTGAATGTAACATTTACAATGATCCATTATTGTCATTTAATCTTATAGTTTGGCGATAATTTTTTGGTCGACAGGATAATCAAGTTTTACCAAGTATGGTACAGATGTCATATACGCACCACGTTTGCGCGATATTTTTTCTGACGCCAATTTGGCGAAAACCTTGTTTTCGAATACCAGTTACATATATATTTTTAAAAAGGGATTAACAATAAATTTATAAAAGTTTAATTAATAACAATAGAACAAAACGAATTATATAATTTGAAAAAGAAAATAAAAGTAAATAAATATTTTATTAACAAATAAACAACAACATTCGGGTTACCATATCAAGCAAAATAACAAAACTTTTCGCGCCAGTTAAGTATATGACATTGGCGTCAGAGAAAATTCGCGTCAACGTGATGTTCATATGACATCTGTGGCGGTTCAAGTACACTTCGGAACGTTATTTTGAAATCGGTAAGTTTCATCGCCAAAATCGCCAAGATGCTTAATGATCATCGCCACTGAATATATAGATAATGCCATATTTGCAAACTTATAGGTCAAAATATAAGTGGAACCTCGGTTCACGATCACCTCTGTTTACGACCAGTTTGGTTTATGTCCATCTTCGATGATCAAAATTTGACTCGGCTGGCGTGCAATATCTCGGTTCACGACCAAGACTGACGAATAGTTCAGTTGGCAACCTTCACATAACTGTTGTTATTAGTCAGGTTTGGAGTAAGGTGTGCATATCAGAGTGCTTTGTGTACCTTTATTACTGTAAAAAAATTAACTTTTTGTTTTACTTTTACTCAGTTTTGCGCTAATATTAGCTCTCATTATGGCTTCTAAGAATGAATTCTGCTTAGTGATAGGAGTAGTACGAAGCTTAAGCGAATTAATTGTTCAATAAAAGAAATTGTAGCAAAACATGAGAACGACGTTAGTATAACCGGTCTATCTAAGCAATACGATCTGGCCTAAACCTTCGATTTCCACGATAATCTATATATATATATTACGCTATCGTATGTGTCACAGAAATCACGATTATTTGCTAATTGTTTAATAGCAACGCTCGAATGAAACGCATCTCATTGTTTATAGAACAACATTTAATGCATCCCCATACCTATAAGTGGGGTTACCATAGGCTGGACCCTGTTCTGTCCCCAAATTCCGCCAAATTTGTCGCAAACTTGGCGATATAACGCCAAATACCTATAGACTCCCATTGTAAACCAATAGGGTTCACTTGTTTAGAAAGATTCAACAAATTGAGATATTTTAATGCAACAAAAACTAATATCAGTTTAAGGAATTATATTAATTATATTTAAGGGAGCCCAAGTAAATTAAACTATGAATAAAAATAACTTGAATTTGATTTAAAAACATTGAACCTCTCAAAACAGTGTGCATTACTTGGTTAAGTAGTGCGTTATTGTGCGAAATAAGATAAAAGTATTGGGAATGTTTAAAAGCAACTCAGGTTTATTTATATTCAATATATAATTATCAAAAAATTTAAATGACTAGTATTAAAAAATGCTCTGACGAGCACCAAAAAAGGCTAATAGGTTTTTAAGTATGAAAAAGGGTTTGACAAGTGCTTCTAATTGAGCTTGAAAAAGGACAAGGGGTACCTTCTTGGCTGCAGCTCACTGTCAATGACAACTTTGAAAAAATCATATTTGAGCTTATTCCATATAAAAAAATCAGCCACAGTTACGATAAAAATGTGTAGTGTAAAGACACAGCCAGTAAAGACGCAGCCTGATTAAATATGAATGTAAGGAATGTAAAGCTTAGTACCAAAAATCTTTGTTCCTGCAGCGTATCACACTCATGCAGTGGCACCAAGCATGCCCGCAGTGTAGAACTGTATAGAAAACTGACTTGTAGTGCAGTGTAGACTGTTGCAGCACTCTGCACAGGAACAATTCCACATGTGCACGCATAACAGTATAATGCATTCATTGATTATTGAAATTATATCCAAGTGGCTGTGGCTGTAAGATGTACTATGCAGTACAACAGTGCATATGTAAATTATAAACGAACATTAGACGCATACATCTTTAATACGGAAGTACAAAAGCACAATGTGAGTGTGCGCTGAGGTTCAAAAGCATAATAGGAATGTACAATGTAGTATAATTTGTAGAGAAATAATGGTAGACAGTGCACTGTACAAAGTTGCATTGCAGACGCATGTGCAGTACAATAGTGGAACAGTGCAGTTAACATGTAAAGCACGACGGAAAGATTTACTAAAGTACTGCGAATTTTTTTTTATATGGAATAAGCGCAAATATGATTTTCTCAAAGTTGGCATTGACAGTGAGCTGCAGCCAAGAAGGGACACCTTGTCCTTTTTCAAGCTCAATTAGAAGCACTTGTCAAACCCTTTTTCATACTTAAAAACATATTAGCCTTTTTTGGTGCTCGTCAGAGCATTTTTTAATACTAGTTTACAAATGTTCCATACATTAATGTTAATTATTTTCCCGTTTTGTGCTTGAATATATTTTGGTTCTCTTATATGGATTTTGTTTTATCAGAATTTGGTTTAAAATTTTGCTGCCCTTGCTTCATAACTCTGGGATTTTGGGGGCAAAATAGTTCGTTCAACCGGTATCTACTGAGTACTTACACAAGAGTACTTACTTCACATTGTGAGCAAATTCAATCGGATAGAATCGCTATTACCTTCAATCGAAAAATACTTGCGAACGGAGAAGGCTACAGCTATGCAAGTGAAGTAACGGTATAGTAAAGCGACTACGCACAACCTGATGCAAACTAGAGCAAAGCTCCTAGTGGCGAAATTGTGATGACAGCCACTGTAAATCGAAAACGAAAAGAAGAGCAAAATTTTCAATTAGGAAATTTTCGAGCATCAATTAATTAGTACGAAACGACAGTTGGTTCACACGGATAATATAAATCGTCGCCTGTATACCCAAAAATGTCCGAAATGAATGAGCGACGATTCTACTTTGCATATTTTCATATGTAATGTCTATAAAATTAAATTTCCATGTTCGTGTAAAATTTTAGATTAAATCTGTGCCGTGTTATTGAAGAGGCTTGCAATAGACGTTCCATGCTGAGAAATGTGCATGCAGAATTACTCTCACGAATAAAAACGTGTAACGTGAGCAATGGGAAGCTTTTCCAACATACTGAATATTAACTTTTTATCACTGTGAGTAACTTTGTATTTTTTGTTCTTTTTGTGTGGTGTTATCAAAATCTATTGAGAAAAGTATGTATTTATACTATAAATTGCGCATATTCTTCATACTTCTGGCTATTCCATTCAGACGTTTACACAAAATGCAGTTCATCGATTTCGGATATTTTTAGGCAAAGATTTGTCTTATCCATGCAAACCAAATGTCGTTTGGTACTAATTAATTGATGCTCTAAAACAGTGTAACTGAAAATTTTGCTCTATCTCTTTTCGTTTTCGACTTACAATGGCTACCTTCCAATTTCGCCAATAGGGGCACTGCTGTCGTTTTCATTAAATCGGGCGTAGTCGCTTTACTATACCATTACCACAATTGCATAGCTGTAGTTCTGGCCGTTCGCAAGCATTTTAAGGTTAAAGGGACTTTTCTTTGTACCCTGTATACTATAAAATTTATGAATGCGTATACCATAAAAGTTCAAAGAGATGTGAATCTTAAATAATATCAAATATCGCTATTCTGTATAACACTTTTTTTAAATCGTATCCTAATCTGTTTATGATGAACTTAATTCGGTACTGAAATAAAAGTAGTACATATTTAAATTTCATTTGGCATTTCACAAAACTAAATTCAATAATAATAAGCTTTAATAATAAGCTTTTATTTTTACAGTGTAGTTAAACAAAACACTTGTTAAAAGTTTAAACTTTACATTGTGCTAAGCGCGCTTCGAAAGGAGGTCACAAATTTGAAATGCAGCCTCGGTCCGGGCCGCGTTTTCCCAGATAGGTTTTTAATTAACTTTTAAAGTAATGAGAGGCGTATTGAGACATCCATTCAATGCAAACTATCCGCGAATTCCATAATATTTAGGTTATTGATTCGAATTAAATTAGTCTGTTTTTAACAATTTGACGTTTATTGCTTTTATACTGTTACTGTACATCGCATTCCATAAATATATCATTATAAAATATTGTCTGAGTTTTAAAAGCCGATGGTGCATAGGGTATACCGCCCCTGTCATTATGTACGTCCAAACCGTCCGTGTCTTTAAGGGTTAATATCTCAGGTAATTACCGACGATTTTTTTTTTTGAAAATCGTTATCAACAATGCTTTTATACTTCTTCTTTGATATGTACCTCTTGTGTTCCTCAACACATTTCTTGAATGCCTGCAAATCGAAATTTGTGCGTAACGGGAAAATGCGCTTTTCTCAAAAAATGTGTGATCTAAGGTAATAGCTATAATTTCCCTGAGAGGTTTAAATTAACGTCTACTACCTCTAATTTTTTCATAATTTTAATTTCGGTAGATTCGGAAATAGATGGGGGCGGGGGGGGGACATATTTTTGCACTAAATTTTCGACGATATCTCTGAATATATAATGCCTAAAATTAAAAGAAAGGTATTTTCCAGTTCAGCGTTAAGAGAGCTTTCATACGATACCCCAAACGATATACAAAGAAAATATTTTTTTTTTCGAGTAACATAATTAGCCCCTCTAAAAATCTGTGAACATGTGGGCAAATGGTCTTTATTACTTAACCGAATTTGAATATTCCACGTTCAATAGTTTTCGAGTACAATGGCTGTGACAGACAGACAGACACAGGCGTGAATTGTAATCGTTCCGTTTTTGCTTTTTGAGTACGGAACCCTAAAAATAATCGAATGGTCCAGTGTAACTAGAAAGCAAAAAAAAAAAACCTGCAATTTGTGATACATTGCGTGTTTTGTCCCCTTGACAAGTTCGAAACCGTTAAAAAACTTTTCAACAATGATGCAATGAAATTATTAAGCACAAAGGGAATCCAATTGACTTGTGATTAACATTTCTTTTAATAAGAAAACTTGTGCCCTTATTATAATTTTGCGCTTAACACATATTCAGTGAAAAAATTCGTTATAATGAAATAATAACAATTGTTTTTTTCATGTTTATTTTGCATATTTAGAGATATTTTATATTAATATATTAAAATTCATTATTTAGTCAAACAAAGGATATTTCTTAGACTTTTTCACACCGATGTACAGATAAATGAACGGTGGCGCAAAAAAAAAAGATCAAAATATTAAAATCATGAAAAACGATATTAATAAGTACGATGAAAAACTGCATCTGTACTACAATTTATAATGTATGGTGTGTGTCTAAAATGACTCATAATGGGATATTTATAAGGACATAGACAAAGTTCATTTAACCAGATTGATTTATTTTTCACTTTTTTTGGCTTTTTGAAACGCCATGCGTAATTATTAAATTAATGGAACAAACACAAATTCGAAAATGTTTATATTTCAAATCATTTACATTTATTCTATGTAATTTATGATTTTCTTTAATATAAAAACTAATTTTATATTCATTTGCAAAATATATCAAAAACGTAATAGATTTAATATATTTCATAAAAGATCAGCAAATTTAGGGAATTAACTGAAGTATTATATTTTTATTTAAGTACATTTTCTAAATTCTCAAGGAAAAGTTATAATGTAATATTATTTAAATTATTTTTTATTTTATTGTTATGCTTATAGAGGAGATTTATTAGAGAGTCCAGGTTCATGGATGAATGAAAAAAAACTCCAACACGAGGATTCCGAGGACTTACTTCTTTATTATGAAACTTTTTAAAAGAAGGGCCATGATAGTACAGTGGACGGGAGAAGTCAGACGAGACTGCCCGACGGGGCAGCCCCGAAGGGCAGAGAGCCGAGGTCTGTCACACTCAAGTTCAGAGGCAGTAGTGGTAAAATATTCATTACAATCACTCACTCATTGGCGAGATGAATAGCAACATCTGTACTGTATTGGCGATGAATATTGGTGGCGTGGACAAAGGAATCAGAGGCATCTCGAAGTATTACATAGAATTCAAACTTACGCCATGGCGAGCTATTTATGGTTACACGTGTCCTAACATTCTTGTGGTAAGGGAAAGTGGTTAGAGAAATAGGAACACGTGATTTTTAGATGCACGTTACAGATCTCTACAGCTGCAAATTAGTCAGTAATGGGCATATGGTTTGTATCCGACAAAGTACAAGGGTGAGAATTGAATACTAATGCAAGCCCAGAGGCTGGGAAAACATGCATTAGATAACGTCGGCTGCAAAGCGAAAAGACCTTCATTTGTATTTTATTCTTTTACTTTATTTCAATGGAAAATAACTGCGGTTAAGATCTTTTTCTATCGTGTGAATTTGAAAGACAAAAAAAGGAACCGAGATAAATGATGTCTGCATTTGAAAAGAACTTTAAAAAGTAAAAGCGAAACTTACAGTAGTGAGAGGGGGGGGGGGGAGAGAGAATGAATAAAGACATATGAAATTAACTCTAAAATGTCAAATTTAAACTAAATATTTTATTTGAAGGGGGGGGGGGAGAATAATGACAATTTATAATAATCCAGTAAAGTTAAAAGTTGATTTTTTGAGGGGAAAGGAGGAATAATGAATATATAACGGTAAAGCCGTTATATATATCACCCATTACCACCAGAAAAAAAAAACTGTAAATGTTGTAGAACAGTTTTTTTTATATTTGAAGATTACTTTGTCCACCCCATACATATAAGTATTTAAAACAGATATAACATAATAAGAAAGATAAGCCTCCATATATATATATATAACATATAACTGTGTGCTTGCAATTCTTTAAATGTTTGCATAAAGCAAAACTTTTCAGGTCATGATAAATGGCGCCTTTTTATTTTTATTCATTTCTTGGTATTCATTAGTCTTTACAGTCATCAGAAACTGCAAATAATAATTTTTTGATTTAACAGGATCCTTTTTAAATATCTTTTTAGTATTTGATTAAGAGGCTGGTACCAGCATTTTTCATGACCAAAATAAGAGAAGTAAATATTTTTTTTAGTAACTTGTTATAATATCTTCTCAAAATAAAAATAATATAAGTGCAAGCAACAAAATACACAGTTACTACTTTAAAATGAAATAGAAAATAAATGACATTGCATGTCTGTGAATAGAAGCTAAATGAAAAAAATATAAAAAAATAAAAAGAGTAGAAAATTGGTTTTCGTGCACACCGCACAGGACTACAAAAGAACGGGATGCATATAGCATGCCTATGAATGGGTGTAGCCCTTAATCTTGTTAATAAACAAGTGTGATGGCGTCAGTTTAGAACATCAGCCCTAGGGGGGGAGGAAGTTATGAGACCCAGACACCAAGTGATACCTAGGTCCCTGCTCCCCAAAGATCACATTGATCTTCAAAGGAGCATGCGTCAATGTATCATATAAAAAGTTTTGTTTATTGAATTGGAACAACAATTCAAGAGTTTTGTCTCTCTACACAATGAAGTTTGGACCCTTAGGGCAAAAATTTTGAACGGGAACAAAACTTCAGAGGGGATAAATTAAAAAAAAATAGTAAAAAAAAACTGAGATAAATGTCTCACATGTCAAAGGTAAAAGGACAATCCGAGTGTGTGGAGAGACTGGTGACATGATCGGGTAAGTATAACAACCACAACTTTTTTTTTTTTTAAGTAAATTCTAACTTTGTATTCCTTACAATGTATCGAGTAGGATCTGAACTGTATGTCTATTGTATGACCTTAACTAATGTTTTAAACATTTAGTGTAACTGCACTAGGTTACTAATGCTATAAACAAAAATTTTTGTGTTATTGTGAAGTTATGTTATTACAAGAACGACATAATATCTTAGACGTGTGTATTGTCTAAGTGAAGCTGAACCAGAGATTATATTTAATCTCCAAATTTAAAATAAAACGTGTAATTATGTACATGTAGAAAACCAAAACAAGTGTGATGAAAACAATTAAAACATCATAAGTTTAAAATTTAAAGAAAATGCATGTGAAGGGGTAGCATCCTGTAAACTGGGCATTCTTTGTTGTGAAACAAAGTGATGGTGACATGGAATGTCATGGCATAAAAGAAATATAATAATAATGGAAAAATTAAGAATGTGTTAAAACTTAACCATTTTAATACATGTTTAATTTGTGGATATCATGAGAGGTCAAAAGTAGTTCCTGGTAAAATGAAAACAAAAAAAAAAGAAATATCCTAATGTGTAACGTTGAAACCTAGAAACAAAATATTTTCAATTGCGTATAATGTGTTTTTTTTTTTTTTTTCAAACAAAATATCAGTGAACTCAGTTGTAATATCAATGAACTAAATTGTAATTGTATCTCTATGAACCAAAGAAAAAAAATGTGTATTTCAATGAACGAAGCAAGGAAAAGTATTTCACTATGAACTAAAACCGTGTATGTCAGTGAAAGAAAAGGAAAATTTCAACGACTTAGATGTATGTTTGTGAACACAGCAGTCTAAGTACCTGAATGAACAAATTATGAGCAAGTATTTCACTGACTTAAAGTATACAAGTAATGCGATGAACTCAAATGTGTGAAAAAAAAAACTTACAATGAACTCATGTGTCTAACAAAAAAAAAAAAAAAATATTCCAATGAACTAAAGTGTCTACCAAAACAAAAATTGGTATGAACTAGTATGCAAAACAAATCACAAGAAAGAAAACAAACTCTGAACTAATATGTGTAAGGAAAAATTCTACGAACTAAGTATTGTCATGAAAGAAAAATGATAGTGCAATTGGTCCCTGAAGTACACAAAGAATTGACAATGCTATGAACTCGTGTAAAAGTGTTTTTTCTATGAACTCAATGAACTATGAACTCGTGTAAAGTGTATTTTCTATGAACTCAGTGTAAAGTGTATTTTCTATGAACTCAGTGAACTATGAACTCAGTTGTGTAACCTATGAACTCAGTTGTATAACCTATGAACACAAACTCAGTGTGTACATATGGAACCAAGAGCATTGTATCACAAGTACAAAAATGCATCGCCTAAAGTTAAAACAAACCAACCAAAAAAAAAAAAATTGTGCTTTTAAGTAAAGGAAAGTGAAAAAGGATAAAATGTAACCAGGAAACGCTACTTGTGTGATGAAATGTAACTAAATAAACTTAACTAAGATTAACAAGTGAAATTATATTCAAATTTCTAAAAAAATAAATCTACAAACTAGTGTAATGATGAATTTTTAAAGTTGAATTAATGTGTACTCTTTTAGTAACATCTACCTCAAATGTGAAAATCCCAACGTCTGATGACCCGCATCAGAAAAATTTTCACAAATGTTCCATTTCGAGATTCATTTAACTATTTGCCGGCTAAATAATCAAATGAAAAAGCAACCTACTGTACACTTGTGTTTATAAAAAAAATCTTGAAAGAATTAAGTAATTTTAAACATCAAATCAGTATGAATAATGCTGTCAAAAACTGACATATGTGTGTAAATGCATAGGAAAATAAAAAAATTTTAAAAGGAATGCTGTAGATAGTAACTCCTTCACAGTAATGTGTGTTAAATAAAAACGAAAAATGTAAAATGTATGTTACATTGTTTTTGTTTTTTTTTTTTTTTTTACAAAAAAAAAGGGAGCTGTATGAGATGTTTATGGAAATGTATTGCAGTTGTATACTTTTTCTCGCATTTGCTTGATGAATTTTTTTAATGATGGACAATAAGGTGCAAAAGCACTGTGGAAAATGTCAAAGTTGGTGTTATTGCTATCATTATTTCTAATGCAATTAATGCATTTTGGAGGATTTCTACACTGAGGGTCAATGTGTGGCAAAGCACACACCGAGCATCTAATGTCATTATGACACGAAATTGCAATATGATCATTGTATACCTGGCCCTTAAAACAACGTTTAACATTTATATATGGTTTAACAGGGTACGGTTTTGATTGTATCATAATTTCCTTATGCATTAATAATTGCCTAGCATCCTGTGGTGCAAGCTCAAAGATCCAATTAAAGGACTTAATATGTAGGAGCTTGTACTTTTTAACAAAGTGAAAATCAGGTTCAGGTATATGGATTAAATCTGAGATACCAAACAAGATATCAGGAATATTTAAATTTTCAGGGAGGTTAAAAATAATGACACGAATAGGCTTAGGTACATTAAGTTTAGTAGGGGATAAGGACTTTAGAGAGGAATCGCTAATATCTGTAAATTTTTCATTGTGCTTACCTTGAGTGTGCAGGTCGGAACTAAGATATGTGTCTTTATCATTTTCCAGTTGTGGTAACTTTTCTTGTTTACACATATAAGAGGGGATAGTTTGTGTAGATTTATCTAGGGCAGATGGAGGGAGTTTGTTTTTGGCATCTACCACCTGATCAACCATTGTCTTACTACATTTAGTAAGCTTCTTCTTATTTTTCTGTTTGCCTGTGGTTTCATGTAATCTCTCTATAAGTTTCTGATTTACAAGAAATAAATTATCTTTATCCTATTTTAATTTGGAATAATCATCTTTTAGAATATTAAAGTTTAGTTTAAGCACATGAAAATTGAATTTAATGATCTGAAGGAACTCTATAATATTTTCAGACATGAATGCAGCATTTTCGGTCTTAAGTGAATTTTGAATAGATGTGGCTTCCATATTAATGGAATCCGAATATCTGACTAATATCTCCTCAAAATAATCTACCCATGGAGATACAGAAATGGGGTGATTAAAGTCACAAATAGCATTTTCATCATTAGCTGCCATATTGTAGAAATAAACTGGTGAAGTGTCTGTTATCTGCAAAATCCTTTTTTTTATTTTCTAGTGTTTATTTAACTTCTGTTGTTTACTTTTTTTTTTGACAGCCAAAATGGAAAAAGGAGGAATTCTTTTTTTTGAGAGAGCAACACAAATAATGCAAAATAAATAATACTAGTATTTCAAAAAGGTGTATGTATGCAAAAACTCTAGTTATCAGAAATGAAATGCATGCACATAAAATAAAACACAATAAGTTGCATAAATAAATTATACACAAAAGAAAAAGGACGGGGGGGGGGGGTGTAAAAATAATATGAGTGTATCAATCACAACATTTCAGAAAGTTAAATTTCTGTCAACATCCAGTAGGCTTAAAGTTTCCGAAATTCAATAAAATAAAAAAAACAGGTAATTAAATTGTAATTCTGGTTTAAAATACAAAAAAAAAAAAAAAAAAAAAAAAAAAAAACAAGGTCAGAATCGAGCCACATGCTGAGAATAATTGTGCAAATGTCACACACAAGTGAAAATGTGCAAATGTTGTGAGCGAAATATGCACATATTTACATAAAAAAATCAAATATTGCAAAACCTGGAGCAGAGAACTTTTTTGTTGCCTATCGGCAGAATAAGTGTACTTTCAAAGTATGCCAGTGAGGCAAAAGGGTTAAACTCTAGATTTTTGAATGCATAAAAAAAATCATTTTTACGAAAAAGGAAACATAGCATGTTTATGTAAATTAACGGAAGAAAAAAAATATGAGAAGTATGTCATGATTTAACCATAAAAACATTATAAGTGAAATATTAATAAAAGTATAATAATTTTATCATTTTAACTGCAAAAAGTACTTAAAACAAACAAACAAACGCAGCTTGGAAGAAGATAATAGGGAGCAAATATGCTATCACTGTTAAAAATATTATAAAAAATATAGTTCAGAAGTGATTTCTTCGTTCAAGCTGATTAATCAACAAACTTATGAAAATCCAAATGGTAAAAGTACAAGTATGAATAGGGAACCATAACATGGATAGAAACTGATAATATTTACTGATATTGAAAAGAAAGAAAAAAAAAGTTATAACAATTTAGAGTAAATAATTTAATATAAAAGTATTCCCTGTTCATACTTACATGCAAACTGTGTTTTCTTTTTTTTGTGGAAAGTATTGTGACACAAGTGTTTTCATTGGATTGGTTGAACTAGTATGTCATTTTTTGTAGAGAGCATTCATTTGGAGTACAAAAACAGAGCGATGCGAAAACAACGCTTGTTTTTTTTAAGAAAAAGAGTAAAATAAAAATATTTTAGTGACAATTTGCAACGGAAAAGAAATTAAAACAAAAATATCATTAACGTCCTATTTTCGTACTCTGAATGCTATAAAGATGTTGAATGCTAGATGACACAACGTGTGCAGCGTGATTTAGTACACTCTTTTTTTTTATGCAGAGTGGTTTCTTTTTTTTTTTTTTAACTGAGGCATTCGCACACACTAGGGTAATTTTTTTTATATCTTGACAACACACCACAAAAGGAAAACATTTTCCCTCGAACTCATGGCACGCTTAGTGCATTCTATATATTTTTTAGAAAAATTGAAGGTATCACCACAACAAAGCACAAAGTAAATCGAATTTTTTTTTCTTTTTTTTTTTTCTGCCTATTGCTTCGGACACAATTTGTTATTTTAACACAAGATGACACTTTCGCGAAATTATATTTCTTTTTTTTAGCATATTTCACTGTGTTGTCACCAAATCTGTGGGATTCCTGGACACTTTGCACTGCAAATAATAATCATAAGATCACAAACAAAGCGAAACGGCGCACAATTCCTGGACTTGTTGCACTGAGAACTTTGTTTAAAATGTGTGTTACTTGTGCGGATAATTCATACCACAACTAGGTGAGGACTTTTCACAAAACATTTCCTTTTAGGAAACTATGGATGTACGTTCAGATGGCACTTTTTTTTTTCACAAAACATTTCACACTAAAACTATTTTCACTCACACTGGTAGCACGAACACGTTTGCTTGAAGGTTGAAGATCACGCACAAAAAACAGAAACTGTCTTGATTTTTGTTTGACGAAGCCACAACTTCACGCAGGGGAACAAGTGATGCAGGTGTGATATTTCGTAGAAAAAGGAACTGCTGGAGGAGGCGACTTCGTTCGATGACCCCGTTGGAGCATCGCAGTGTAAATCTTGCTTTTCGTTAGGCTAGTGTAAAGTCCGGAAGAAAGAGGCACTCTCCAAATCCGTTGGGGTAGCGAGAAAGGGAAATCCCCTGAAGTTGACATCGGCGAGCGAACAGAGTAGGGCAGCCGGAACTCCCGTGGGGAAAAAGAACATCCTTTCGCGTCGCTGGTAAAGCATGATACGGAAGGAACGATACTTCTCCTCGTATTTTTTTTTTTTTTTTTTTTTTTTTTTTTATTACTGTTGGAGAAAAATCTGGGCAACGGCGCCAATTTGTATAGAGGAGATTTATTAGAGAGTCCAGGTTCATGGATGAATGAAAAAAAACTCCAACACGAGGATTCCGAGGACTTACTTCTTTATTATGAAACTTTTTAAAAGAAGGGCCATGATAGTACAGTGGACGGGAGAAGTCAGACGAGACTGCCCGACGGGGCAGCCCCGAAGGGCAGAGAGCCGAGGTCTGTCACACTCAAGTTCAGAGGCAGTAGTGGTAAAATATTCATTACAATCACTCACTCATTGGCGAGATGAATAGCAACATCTGTACTGTATTGGCGATGAATATTGGTGGCGTGGACAAAGGAATCAGAGGCATCTCGAAGTATTACACAGAATTGAAACTTACGCCATGGCGAGCTATTTATGGTTACACGTGTCCTAACATTCTTGTGGTAAGGGAAAGTGGTTAGAGAAATAGGAACACGTGATTTTTAGATGCACGTTACAGATCTCTACAGCTGCAAATTAGTCAGTAATGGGCATATGGTTTGTATCCGACAAAGTACAAGGGTGAGAATTGAATACTAATGCAAGCCCAGAGGCTGGGAAAACATGCATTAGATAACGTCGGCTGCAAAGCGAAAAGACATTCATTTGTATTTTATTCTTTTACTTTATTTCAATGGAAAATAACTGCGGTTAAGATCTTTTTCTATCGTGTGAATTTGAAAGACAGAAAAAGGAACCGAGATAAATGATGTCTGCATTTGAAAAGAACTTTAAAAAGTAAAAGCGAAACTTACAGTAGTGAGAGGGGGGGGGGGGAAGAGAATGAATAAAGACATATGAAATTAACTCTAAAATGTCAAATTTAAACTAAATATTTTATTTGAAGGGGGGGGGGGGAATAATGACAATTTATAATAATCCAGTAAAGTTAAAAGTTGATTTTTTGAGGGGAAAGGAGGAATAATGAATATATAACGGTAAAGCCGTTATAATGCTGATTTCTAATTTGCTGTTGTTTGTATTTATTTTTTCATAAGACGTAATGATCCAGATTTCCAGATCACAATTGCTGCGAGAAAACAGATAAAATAACTATAATTCTATATTTTGGTATCTTTAAAAATTTTAATGGGTCACTAAGAATACATTATTACTTTTAACACTTATTTATATTTAAATGCACCGTTTGATTACTGTGATTTTAAAGTTCTAAAACGTCTTTAATATTATCTTTAATACAGTCCATGTAAAAAAAATGCAAGTACAGATTTAATTTTTGATTTTCTTTTACATGTGCACTGAGGATCTTAAAATGAGAAAATAAGCACTATTTATACGAATTTAGATAACATTTTAAATGAGATTGATATTTTTATTAGCGTAATACATAAATGTAATTGCATTATAATTAAATGAATTATTTTTAATTAATACAAATTCGAAAATGTATAGGCTGTAGCATGACACTCATTTCTATAGGAATATACTTAAATATACGAGTATGGCTTATAGTAATAATGTTATTTCGAGAACACTTGCAATAATCAGTGACAGTTAGCACTGTTGGTGTTCCAAAGCCACTTTATGACGTTATCATGTGACAAAGACTACAGCAAAAATTAATTTATATTCTAAGCTTAAATTACCCGCGACTATCTAAAAAAGGTGTTTCTTCTATGTCAATAATATTATAAAAAAAGAAATTTCTTTTTTTTCTTTCTAACTTATAGCAACAAAAATCCTGTGAGCAATCCGAACAATTTATTATTCAGAGTGTCCCAAAAACCTTAAGCAACGATTTTTAATCCTTAAATATTGATCATAGACATATATTATAAATTACAAAGTTGCATAAGAAAAACCACAAAATTTTATGGAATCGATAAAATGTTTCAGGGGATTAAATTTGAAGGCATAAAAAACTTTTATACAGTCCCCGTACAAAAAAAAATTTCAAATGAGTAAAATGTGTCCCATACACTAATAAATTCATGTATAAAATTTCTGTATTTTATCATAAAATTTGCATAGATATAAAAGCACAAAATTCTGTTTAACCTACATTTCGATGCTGGATATGAGTTCGCAAAAGGGAAAAATCATATTGGATTATCGCGTTTCAAGGGTCGTATACATATTCCAAAAGGAAACATTGATTGCAGAAAAAGTAATAATTGTGCTATTTATTTACGCACAAAAGTTTCTAAATTAGGCAGCAATACTAATTTTATTGATACGAGTAGAAAGTGTGTAGAAATAATAACAAACATTACAAAGCTTATTCCAAATGTTTTCCATCCTTACCAGTACAATGCTGCATTCGATTGATAAACTGCTGTGAAGTAAACTGTTTTAATGTTCATTGACTGTGCCATTTCTAAGTTGTATTCTGTAATTCATCATGAAAAAAATTATTGTATTTTTTGGAAGCATTATTTTAAATTTTAAATAAATAAAAAAATAACAGTCACATTTTATTTGCTTATCATGCATTTCTACATAGAGCAATCTACACTAGCGGTAAATATTTACTTTTTAATTTATCTTAACTCCTCACCAACTTTTTTTAAGCATAACTGTGAGACTTTTCTGACAAAATGATCAAAATTTGTAGATGCACGTATTAGTTAATGAGAAACATTTTAGTTATTTGGGGTTATTTTTTGTACGAAGGGCGTATAAAAATTAAAATTTTGTAAATCTTCAAGTTGAATCCCCTGAGAATTTTAATAGATTTCGTAAAATTCCTCACCCTTTTATACATAACATTGTTCTTTATATTTCACATATCTACTATCAATATTTATGGAATGTAAACCAAGGTTAATGTTATTGGGATACAAGGGAAAATAAACAACAACATGCTATAAATATTTATTTAGATAAAATATAATTGTGGTGATATCTTGATATAAAAAATAAAACTGGCAAGCACTAGCCAATGTTAATAATTGGAAACAAAACAATTTAAAAAATCTTAAGTCATAAAATTGAGAAAATTATTGAATGCTATAAGCATAATATGTAAATAAATTCAACTATTACTTTATGTGAGATGATTACTTTGATTTCAAAATATTTCACCGCAATTATTTATAAATAATAATCTATAAAATTAGAAATACTTGCACTGCACAATATGTTTCTTAATGATTCTTACTCCTATTTACATTATTGCATTTAAAACTGGTTGTTACACTGCAATCGTGAATAAAATATACGGATTATTGTGATTAAGCAACTAACGCAAATCCTTAATGTAGATATGAAGTGGGAAAAAAAGGGCACTGATTGATAAGCTGAAAAAAATGTTTTATTTTTCTAAGATATGTTAAGTCTTTTTATTCAATTTAGAATCCAGAATATTCTAATTGTTTTTTTTTTTTTTGTTGTTGTTTTTTTTTTTTGTAAGAAAATTGTTTAAATGTATTACATAAAGCAGTTAAACAAATTTATTTCGAAAATTTCAATGTATATCAATAACATCAATTCGGTGCTGATTTATATGAAGCACTCATAACATATTCGCATATTCTAGATTTTTAAATATGTTTATATAATAAATGCTTTAATGCTTGTATAAAAAAGTAAACATATAAAAAGTAAAATTATATTATGAGAACAATATGCATATAAATAAATCCCTGAATCAATTGAAGCTATGTTTCTGATCTTGTGTAATATGCTTAAATAGATGAAAAAGACTAATTTGAAAATCTTTAAAAGTTCTTAACATCAAAATTATTCATATATTTCTTTAAAATTTACATTTGTAACTAGAACTTTTATAATTTCTTACAAACAAAAAATTTACAATGACTTATTCGGTTATTTAAAAAATAAATACTATGTTTTTAAAACATAAATACAAAAACATCTTACTTTTCCTACACATTTCTAACAGTCCTATAAAAATAACTTAAGCGAGAAAATAACGTGGTGTTTAATGAAAAATAACAAAAGGTTTTTTTCTATTGTACTTTATGTTTCTAAGAAACTTGCTAAAGTTTTCTGTTTTAGGGATTAGTAACGGCATAGTACAATGGAAATGTAAAAACTGCTATTGGATTCTTTTAAAATAGTTGTGTGACATGGAGAAAAAAGCAGAATAAAGATTTTGATTCTCGTTTCTAAAATAAGACTTTAAGAACTGCCTTTTTTTTTTTCTTTTGAAGAATAACATTATAATTTAACATAACCTTAAAGCCAATAGAATATTTATTTCTATTGAACTCTGTTTTAAAATACCGAAGTTTTTTTTTATGTTTTTAAGGTTCGTACTTAAAAAGTAAAACGGAACCATTATAAGATCATTCCTGTGTCTGTCCCTTTGTCTGTCTGTCTGTTTGTCTGTCTGTGACAGCCATTTTACTCGTAATCTATGGAACATGGAAAGCTTAAATTCGGGGAAGTAATAAAGACCATTGACCCACATATTTTCAGATTAATAAACATTCATAAATATGTTTAGTAAAAAATTAGAGGGGGTAATTATGATACTTGAAATAAAAATCTTTTCTTTGTATATCATGTGGTGTATCCTATGAAAGCTTTTGCAACGCTGAACTCAAAAATATTATTCTATTACTATAAAATATATTGCTGAAAATGTAGCGCAAAAATATGTTCCCCCGCATGTAATTCCGAATCTACTGAAACTAAAATTATGAAAAAAATTGAGGGAGTAGACGTTAGTATAAACCTTGCCGGAAAAGTATAGCGATTACCCTAGGTCACATAGTTTTTGAGTAATTAGCATTTTTCTGTTATACACAAATTTCGATTTACGGGCATTCAGAAAAATTGTTGAGCATCGCTGAATATACCTATCGTTGCAGAAGAATAAAAGCATTGTTGATAATGATTTCCGAAAAAAATCATCGGTAATTAGCCGAGATATTAACCCTTAAAGGTACGGTTAGTTTGGGCATACACAAGGACGGGGGCGGCGTACTCTATGCCTAGTTAACAACTTTTAATGATATGTATGTGTTATGTAATGTCCAGTAACAGTATAAAAGCAATCAACGCCAAATTGTTAAAAACATACTAATTTAAGGGGTCACGGGACTCTAAAATGAGGAAAAAACGAAAAAAGGACCATTTTCAACATTTAATGTCTTAAAATGTATATGATTTTAAAATACAATTTTAATTGGGATGAAAGATATAAGTATGTTCTGTCGTTTCATGCATTTAAAAAATTGCAAGATACAGAATTAGTATTTATAGGGGGCTCAAAACTGTTAGACATTTGTCCAACAAAAATTGGCATAACAGTTTACGCGCAGGATTACAAAATAAATATTGCAGCTAGAATGAAAATTTTGGTGCTTACTTATACTTCAGATTGCAATAATTTCCCTTAACTTAAATAAATTTGTATTTAAAACATTTTTATATTTTTAATGCAATGTTGCATTTAGCTAATACAAGATTTTGAAAATTTCAACAGTAAAATCACCTAAAAAAATATTTTTTTGAACGATAAAAAGTAAATTTTATTTTCAGTTTATACAGACTAACATGAAACATATGTTTTGAAAATTTCATGAAAAAATATTCAGAAGTTTTTGAGGTATCCTGCGCGTTATGCCCCAAAAACGCCATTTGGAAAATAATGACTTTAGAGTTTCGGAAACGCCGCTTCAGCTATTGAGCCGGTATAATTCTAAAAGCCAAAACTTATGTTCTAATGGGAATTTCAAGGAAACAATTATATCAAAATATTCAATACACTGTAGTAATACACTGTAGTAATAAAGGTTATTACTACGCTGAATTTAGTTTCATGAAATGCCAAATGAAGTTTAACTATGCACTGCTTTTATTGTCAGTACCGAATTAAGTTCATCATAAACAGATTAGGATAATATTAAAAAAAAAAGATTTATACGAAGAGCTATATTTTATATTATTTAGGTTCCATATCTCTTTGAACTTTCCTGGTATACCCATTTACACTTTTCTAATATATACAGGTATACCCAAACCTATGTTGTATATTTTTTATAAAGTCTTAGTATTCTTTTAACAACTTTTTTTTAAAAAATACAATTACAAATTCATATATTTATTCTACGGAACCCTCTGTCAGCGAGTAACGCTCGCACTTGACCGTTTATTTTTAACAGGACGTATTAAATGTAGTAACTTAAGCGCAACCATTAAACAAATATCATCGAATAGAATTAATTTTCCACTCGATATAAAGGCAGGCTCTATATGTCATATAAGTTTTTCAATAAAAATCTTTTATATATATATGAATCGGACCATATAATAAAATGCCTGATACCTATATGTTTTTTTTTTCAAATATATCTCCCCTTATTAAGTTTAAATATAATACAGAATTTATTATTTTAAAATATATCATAAAAGCTGAACTTTTATAAAATTCATTGAAAATTTAATAAAATTAAAAGTTGATGTTAAAAAAAAAAAAAAAAAAAAAAAAAAAAAAAAAAAAAAAAAAAAAAAACTTAGTATACCACTAAAACAACTGAAATTACATTAATATTCTAAAAAGATATTTAAAAGAATGGAAAAAATAAAAACAAAGTTTTTCTATGCTGTACTCTATGCTGTGTAAATAATGTAATCCTACCCTTTTAATAGAGTAATTTAATTTTATGCTTTTAAAAATGGAATATTAACTTTACTTGGTTAAGAAACGTATCTTAAAGGATCTAATTGATGTTAGTTGAAATGGAAAGAAACTAAGCTCTCTAGAGAAATTCCATTCGGCATCGCTGACATTCCAAAAGATACAATATTTTAAAGAATTAATTTTATTTTTATAAGTACCATTGCAGTTTACAGTGGTAATTTGTGAATTGGTTTATTTTTTTCATGTTCAACAGACTTTATTTTTTTTTCTTGATCGAATTATTTAAAACAGTTCCTACAAATTAGCTTTTTCAATTTTTTTGTTTATTTCAAAATTTCTATTAATTGTGCGTGATTATTCTATGTAAGAATAAAAGAAAAAAATAATTTTAGTATATTAAGAGAGCTGATTATTCATATGTTAAACTTAGTATGTTAAAATTTATGAAAAATGTGTTAATTAAAAGAAACGGCACTACTTTATTTTATTTTTTATTTAAAAAAAATCCATCTATTATGTAATACATATGTAAGGATGATTCTACAAACATGGTTTCTTAAATTATGTCTTTTCGACTATCCTTATATTTTGTAAAATATGTTCAAGATTCAACATCCGACTTATTTCAATAATGTTGTTTAATATGCAATCTGCAATTTGACGCTCCTGTTGTTAAAACAATTTCTTTAGAAAAAATTTCGACGGAAGTACATTTGATAGTATCTTAAATCTTATAAATATATTTATTTAGAACATGCTATAATTTTAAAAAAGACCTTGTTTGCACATGAAACTAATTTTGTATTTTTTTTTCTAAATTTTAAGAATACTATATTTTTGTTCTAAAAATATATTTTAATCCTAAAAAGGTCTCAATTACATCTATTTAAAAGTTTGCATAAATGTATGGAATTGAAAAATAACAAATTTGAGTTATAAAACATATATATGTAAAAGTATGTATATATATTGAAAATTCACGCAATCGCTAAATAAATCATTATGTATCGGCGAACTCCATTCTGAAAAATATTCGAAACCCTAAAATTTTTTTATATTCGAATTATGAGAAATTTTATATTTCGTTTTGTCTTTAATCTTTTTTTGTTGTTGTTGTTGATTTAAAAAATTTACTCATTACAATTGAAAATACTTTATCAAAGTTAAACAATTGTATTATTTATCAATTTCTTTTTTTTTCAAGTTTATTTTTAAGCAATCGTTATTTTTCGGAGCATTTCTTTGTATGGTCAATTCCATCGGAGATATTGGTGTTACACGATTTTAACATACAACGTAATTTATGTTTTTTCACTGACTATGGAGCTCTGCTCCATGCGAGCTACGCTCGCCAACCCCCGTTCATACTTTGCAGTCTCTAACAACATGAAAATATGCGAATGTAATAATTCCATTCGAGCTACGCTCCGCAACCCTTGTTCGGACTTCGCAACCTCTAACAACAGGTAACAACCTTGTAAATGTATGTATGTATATTTACACATGCATATATTTCCATGTTAGTATATATTAAATGATAGTATCACGAATGTCGACTGTCCTCTGTATTCGGATTCTCAATCTTTTCTGTTTGAATGGGACATTTTTTGTTTACCATATCCTAATCCTCAACTATCGCTACAACTGACGGGTATTTTTGGGTAAGTAAGATAAGTAAGATAAAGTAAGTAAGATAAGTTGATAAGTAAGATAAATTATACATTTGAAAAGAAACTTGCATAAAATTCATAGGTTACAAATGTCGCTGCCTCTCGAACTTTTATAATGATGATATGGACAATATCCATCCTTCGTTTTCTAGGTTAAAAGCTCCGTCTGCTTCTTAATAGCATTCAGAACCAAGGTATTGAAAAGCATAGTGTTTTAAAATTGTACGCTTATATTTTAAGTTTTGATTGATTACCTATTTTTTCAGGAAAAACTCTAGCTTATGAATGAATTCTTTTCTCCATTTTAATGTATCCTCGTACATATTATTTGTTATTATTAAAATGCAAACTGTTTATTTTAATTATTAAGTATATACGAATTTTCTAATATGCATTTATCGAATATTAATTTGTATAAAACAAATCGGACTCACTTTGCGGATACATTTACGTGTAATTATTATGCATGAAGTGATGATATATTAACACAATTTTTCTAACTTCTAGACCATGTGATTCCCAGTCTGATGTCACATGTATATTGCCCATGAAAAAGTCTTTTTAAATGTATTGTTTTAATATATTACTTAATTTCTACCATTAAATGCATTTCGCTTGTGATAATTTAATTTATTAAAGATTATTTTTCTCTCTATCAATACTCGCGTGATACTATCTTATCCAGTTTGAAAATGTTTGGGAATATTATTATTTGAGCTTTTTAAATATGACATAAATCTCACAATTGAAAGTTTTTCACGCGTAATAATTTAATTATTTTAAGCATTTTACATTTGACGACATTTAACAATTGGACATTTTACATATAACGTAATTGTCCCCATTAAACGTGTTTAGCGTGTAATACATATAAGTATTTTATGATTTTCTTACTTTTCAAATATCCATGTGCTAAATCCAGCTTTTAAGACCCTTTATCCTGCTTTTAATGCGTGATCATTTATTTATTATTTTAAATTAACATTTCAGTTTTAAATGGTCACGTTTGAATACATATTTATTTGAGAGCAATTGTAATTATTTGCTCTAATTTACAAATTAACATCAATATAAAAATTCTTTCCAAACTTTTACAAATATGAATAAAAATATATCCTTTGAAATGATAAAATTTTGAATAAAAAAATGTTAAAAAATCCTCAAAACATTAAGTCAAATAAAAAAAAATAAGCACAGTCTGCACATCTCTAGCTTGTGAAGCTTATCCTCAGAATGAATTATTAAATTTGTATGTATAAATTTTGTTACTATAAAACTTTTTAATGAAACTGTTTTGACATAATTTAACATTAAATTTAAATAGCTATTAAAACAATTCTTTGATTTAAAACTGCCTGCGTCAGCCTTTTCCTCAAAAATTCCTGTGTAATAGTACCAGTTTCATATATCTGTATGCAGTAGGTTTCTTAATATTAGCGAAGAAAGTCTTCCGGTCATAAATTAATCATTCACGGTGACAAGGCGTTAGATTATTTTTTTAGGATAGTGAGATGCTCGGATGACAATGTATACATATATATTTTTTTTTGGCCTAAAAGTGTTAAAATAGAGAAATAAACTAATGTAAAACAAACAAAATTTGCAGCAAAACTCAATTTTTAGTATAAGCAAATAGTAAGTTGTAATTTTATGCTGTAGTCATAGTAGCCATTTGTTGAAACGTTTCATAATTGATTCATAATTGTTTCATAATTGATTGTATATTTTCATCGATCATGACCCACAGACACCGAAACCACCCTCCGTTCAAAATTGATGTATATATATATATTATATATATATATGTGTATATATATATATATAAATATATCTGACATATGTCACACTGTAACTCTCGTAATTATGAACCGATTTCGATGTAATTCGGTGTGTACATAGTACATACCAATGTCCCGACCGAGTTCGTTGGCCAGCTTCATCCGTCGTTTTGTTTCAAAACGGCGGCCATTTAAAATTTGAAAAAAAATTTTAATTTAAAATGTGGTTACAAAAAATTATAAATGGAAAAATATTTTTTCTTATGTATTTGACCTTTATACAAAAATTCCGGAGCAGTTTTTGTTTCGTCTATATCTTAAAAAATGGCTGAGTTGCAGCATTTTAGGTAGCTTTCTTTACAAAAAGCTACCTATTGCAGCCGTTCGGAGGAAAGCGAATTCAAAAAATTTTGGTATATTTTCATCGATCATGATCCCCAGACCCCGAAACCACCCACTGATCAAAATTTATATATATATATATATATATATATATATATATATATCTGACCTATGTCACACTGTATCTCTCGTATTTATGAACCGATTTGGATGTAATTCGGTATGTACATAGTACATACCAATGTCTCGACCGAGTTCGTTGGCCAGCTTCATCCGCCATTTTGTTTCAAAATGGCGGCCATTTAAAAATTTTTTAAAAATTTAAAATTTGAAAAGTCGTACCAAAAAATTGAAAATGGAAAAATATTTTTTTCTTATGTATTTGACCTTTAAACAAAGATTTCGGAGCAGTTTTTGTTTCGTCTATATCTTAAAAAATGGCTCAGTTATAGCATTTTGAATTTCTAGCGTGGCTGACATTTTAAAACGTCCTGAAATTTGTCACGCGATAAAAGGCGTATTTATGAACCAATTTGGATGCAACTTCGTTTATACATAGTACATACCAATGTCTCGACCGAGTTCGTTGGCCAGCTTCATCCGCCATCTTGTTTAAAAATGGCGGCCATTTAAATTTTTAAGAAAAATTTAAATTTGAAATGTGGTACCAAAAAATGAAAATTGAAAAAATATTTTTTTCTTATGTGTTTGACCTTGATAAAAAGATTCGAGAACAGTTTTTGTTTCGTCTATATCTTAAAAAAAGGCTGAGTTGTAGCATTTTAGGTAGCTTTCTTTACAAAAAGCTACCTATTGCAGCCGTTCGGAGGAAAGCGAATTAAAAAATTTTGGTATATTTTCATCGATCATGACCCTCAGACCCCGAAACCACCCACCGTTCAAAATTGATATATATATATATATATATCTGACCTATGTCACACTGTAACTCTCGTATTTATGAACCGATTTGGATGTAATTCGGTATGTACATAGTACATACCAATGTCTCGACCGAGTTCGTTGGCCAGCTTCATCCGCCATTTTGTTTCAAAATGGCGGCCATTTAAAAATTTTTTAAAAATTTAAAATTTGAAAAGTCGTACCAAAAAATTGAAAATGGAAAAATATTTTTTTCTTATGTATTTGACCTTTAAACAAAGATTTCGGAGCAGTTTTTGTTTCGTCTATATCTTAAAAAATGGCTCAGTTATAGCATTTTGAATTTCTAGCGTGGCTGACATTTTAAAACGTCCTGAAATTTGTCACGCGATAAAAGGCGTATTTATGAACCAATTTGGATGCAACTTCGTTTATACATAGTACATACCAATGTCTCGACCGAGTTCGTTGGCCAGCTTCATCCGCCATCTTGTTTAAAAATGGCGGCCATTTAAATTTTTAAGAAAAATTTAAATTTGAAATGTGGTACCAAAAAATGAAAATTGAAAAAATATTTTTTTCTTATGTGTTTGACCTTGATAAAAAGATTCGAGAACAGTTTTTGTTTCGTCTATATCTTAAAAAAAGGCTGAGTTGTAGCATTTTAGGTAGCTTTCTTTACAAAAAGCTACCTATTGCAGCCGTTCGGAGGAAAGCGATTTCAAAAAATTTTGGTATATTTTCATCGATCATGACCCCCAGACCCCGAAACCACCCTCCGTTCAAAATTGATATATCTGACCTATGTCACACTATAACTCTCGTATTTATGAACCGATTTGGATGTAATTCGGTGTGTACATAGTGCATACCAATGTCTCGACCGAGTTCGTTGGCCAGCTTCATCCGCCATTTTGTTTCAAAATGGCGGCCATTTAAAATTTTTTTTAAAATTTAAAATTTGAAATGTGGTACCAAGAAATTAAAAATGGAAACATATTTTTTTCTTATGTATTTGACCTTTATACAAAGACTCCGGAGCAGTTTTTGTTTCGTCTATATCTTAAAAAATGTCTGAGTTATAGCATTTTGAATTTCTAGCGTGGCTGACATTTTGAAACGTCCTGAATTTTGTCACGCGATAAAAGGTATATTTATGAACCGATTTGGATGTAACTTCGTTTATACATAGTACATACCAATGTCTGGACCGAGTTCGTTGGCCAGCTTCAGCCGCCATCTTGTTCCAAAATGGCGGCCATTTAAAATTTTAAGAAAAACTTAAATTTGAAATGTGGTACCAAAAAATTGAAAATTGAACATATTTTTTTCTTATGTGTTTGACCTTGATAAAAAGATTCGGAAGCAGTTTTTGTTTCGTCTATATCTTAAAAAATGGCTTAGTTATAGCATTTTGAAGTGCTAGCGTGGCTGACATTTTGAAACGTCCTGAATTTTGTCACTTGATAACAGACATATTTATGAACCGATTTGGATGTACCTTGGTGTGTACATAGTATGTACAAATAACTCGGCCGAGTTCGTTGGCCAGCTCCATCCGCCATCTTATTTAAAAATGGCGGCCATTTAAATAAATTTAAAAAATTTAAAATTTAAAATAAGATACCAAAAAATTGGAAAATGAAAAAGATTTTTTTCGTATGTGTTTGACCTTAGTACAAAGATTCCGGGACAGGTTTTGTTTCGTCTATATCTAAAAAAATGGCTGAGTTATAGCATTTTGAATTTCTATTGTGGCTGACATTTTAAAACGACCTGATTTTTGTCATGCGATAACAGGCGTATTTATGAACCGATTTGGATGTAATTTGGTCTGTACATAGTATATACCAATGTCTCGACCGAGTTCTTCGGCAAGCTTCATTCGCCATCTTGTTTCAAAATGGTTGCCACTTAAAAAATGTAATTTAAAATTTAAAATGAAGTATTAAAAAATTTGAAAATGAAAAAGATTTTTTTATGTGTTTGGCTTTGATACAAAGATTCTGGAGCAGTTTTTGTTTCTGAAAATTTGTTCTTTTGTTTATATCTTAAAAAATGGTTGAATTTTAGCACTTTGAATTTCTAGCATGGCTAACACTTTGAAACGATCTTGAATTTGTCACGCGATAACACACGTATTCGCCTATTTCGATGGAAGAAGGCATGTGGATAGTATACATCAATATCTCGACCAAGTTCGCTGGCCAGCTTCATCAGCCATCTTGTTTCAAGATGGCGGCCATTAAATTAAAAATATATATATTTAAAGTGAGGTGCAAAAAAATAGAAATTGAATAAGGTTTCTTTCTTAAGTATTTGACCTTGATATAAGGATTCAGGAGCATTTTTTGTTTGTCTTTATCTTAAAAAATGGCCCAGATATAGCAGTTTTAATTTCTAATGTGGGTGACATTTTGAAAAATCTGATTTTTTGCATGCGACAGCACTCGTATATATCAACCGATTCCGATGTGAGTGCGCATGTGCACAGCAATTACTAAGGTCTCGACCATTTTCACTGGTTAGCCTCATCCATCATGTTGTCTTAAAATAGCAGGCACTTTATGAAATCGCCGAATTTGGCAGCCAAATATAAGTTACTTTAAATAAAAGCAGCTTGGATAAAGCTGACTAATTTCGCGAAATTCTCATTCATTATGATTTAGTATTGATAAAAATTAGTATTGAATCTCCTGTATTCGGTTTCCACAAAATTCAGCTTCGTGTGTTTGAATAATATAAGTTGGCTTTTTTAAAATAAGGAATATGAAAGCTACCTCTTCCTCCCGGCACTGGCCGGAAGGACTTTTTATGAACCGATTTGGATGTACCTTGGTGTGTACATAGTACATACAAATAACTCAACCGAGTTCGTTGACCAGCTTCATTCACCATCTTGTTTCAAAATGGTGGCCATTAAAAAAATTTAAAAAAAAAAATTAAATTTAAAATGAGATACCAAAAAATTGGAAAATGAAAAAGATTTTTTTGTATGTGTTTGACCTTAATACAAAGATTCCGGAAATGGTTTTGTTTCGTCTACATCTAGAAAAATGGCTGAGTTATAACATTTTCAATTTCTATTGTGGCTGATATTTTAAAACGACCTGATTTTTGTCACGCGATAACAGGTGTATTTGTGAACCGATTTGAATGTAACTTGGTCTGTACATAGTACATATCAATGTCTCGACCGAGTTCGTTGGCCAGCTTCATTCGCCATCTTGTTTCAAAAGGGTTGCCATTTTTAAAAAAAATGTAATTTAAAATTTAAAATGAGGTATTAAAAAATTGGAAAATGAAAAAGATTTTTTATGTGTTTGGCTTTGATACAAAGATTCTGGAGCAGTTTTTGTTTCTGAAAATTTGTTCTTTCGTTTATATCTTAAAAAGTGGTTGAATTATAGCACTTTGAATTTCTATCATGGCGAACACTTTGAAACGATCTTGTATTTGTCACGTGATACCACACGTATTCGCCTATTTCGATGGAAGAAGGCATGTGGATAGTATACATCAATATCTCGACCAAGTTCGCTGGCCAGCTTCATCAGCCATCTTGTTTCAAAATGGCGACCATTAAATTAAAAAATATATATATTTAAAGTGAGGTGCAAAAAAATTAGAAATTGAAAAAGGTTTCTTTCTTAAGTATTTGACCTCAAGGTCAAATACTTTACAAGGTCAAATACTATAAGGATTCAGGAGCATTTTTTGTTTGTCTTTATCTTAAAAAATGGCTCAGATATAGCAGTTTCAATTTCTAAAGTGGGTCACATTTTGAAAAATGTTATTTTTTGCCTGCGACTGCACTCGTATATATCAACCGATTCCGATATGAGTAAGCATGTGCACAGCAATTACTAAGGTCTCGACCAAGTTCACTGGTTAGCCTCATCTACTATGTTGTCTTAAAATGGCAGGCACTTTAAGAAATCGCCGAATTTGGCAGCCAAGTATAAGTGACTTTAAATAAAAGCAGCTTGGATAAAGCTGACTAATTTCGCGAAATTCTCATTCATAATGATTTAGTATTCATAAAAATTAGTATTGAATCTCCTACATTCGGTTTCCACTTAATTGAGCTTCGTGTGTTTGAATAATATAAGTTGGCTTTTTAAAAATAAGGAGTATGAAAGCTACCTCTTCCTCCCGCACTGGCCGGAAGGACTTTTGAATTTCTAGCGTGGCTGACATTTTGAAACGTCCTGAATTTGTCACGCGATAAAAGGCGTATTTATGAATCGATTTCGACGTAATTCAGCGTGTACATAGTACATACCAATGTCTCGACCGAGTTCGCTGGCCAGCTTCATCTGCCGTTTTGTTTAAAAATGGCGGCCATTTAAAATTTTAAAAAAAATTTAAAATTTGAAATGTGGTATCAAAAAATTGAAAATGGAAAAATATTTTTTACTTATGTATTTGACCTTTATACAAAGATTTCGGAGCGGTTTTTGTTACGTCTATATCTTAAAAAATGTCTGAGTTGCAGCATTTTGAATTTCTAGCGTGGCTGACATTTTGAAACGTCCTGAAATTTGTCACGCGATAAAAGGCGTATTTATGAATCGATTTTGATGTAATTCAGCGTGTACATAGTACATACCAATGTCTCGACCGAGTTCGCTGGCCAGCTTCATCTGCCATTTTGTTTCAAAATGGCGGCCATTTAAAATTTTTAAAAAAATTTAAAATTTGAAATGTGGTATCAAAATTTGAAAATGGAAAAATATTTTTTTCTTATGTATTTGAACTTTATACAAAGATTTCGGAGTGGCTTTTGTTTCGTCTATATCTTAAAAAATGACTGAGTTGCAGCATTTTGAATTTCTAGCGTGGCTGACATTTTGAAACGTCCTGAATTTTGTCACGCGATAAAAGGTGTATTTATGAACCGATTTGGATGTAACTTCGTTTATGTATAGTACATACCAGTGTCTAGACCGGGTTCGTTGTCCAGCTTCATCCGCCATCTTGTTTAAAAATGGCGGTCATTTAAATTTTTAAGAAAAATTTAAATTTGAAATGTGGTACCAAAAAATTGAAAATTGAAAAAATATTTTCATCTTATGTCTTTGACCTTGATAAAAAGATTCGGGAGCAGCTTTTGTTTCGTCTATATCTTAAGAAATGGCTGAGTTATAGAATTTTGAATTTCCAGCGTGGCTGACATATGAAACGTCCTGATATTTGTCACGTAATAACAGGCGTATTTATGAACCGATTTGGATGCACCTTGGTGTGTAAATAGTACATACAAATATCTCGACCGAGTTCGTTGTCCAGATTCATCCGCCATCTTGTTTCAAAATGGAGGCCATTTAAAAAAAATTAAAAAAATTAAAAAATTAAAATGAGATACCAAAAAATTGGATAATAAAAAAGATTTTTTTCGTATGTGTTTGACCTTAATACAAAGATTCCGGAACAGTTTTTGTTTCGTCTATATCTAAAAAAAATGACTGAGTAAGAGCATTTTGAATTTCTATTGTGGCTGACATTTTAAAACGACCTGATTCTTGTCACGTGATAACAGGCGTATTTATGAACCGATTTGGATGTAACTTGGTCTGTACATAGTACATACCAATGTCTCGACAAAGTTCATTGGCCTGCTTCATTCACCATCTTGTTTCAAAAGGGTTGCCATTAAAAAAAATTAAATTTAAATTTAAAATGAGGTATTAAAAAATTGGAAAATGAAAAAGGTTTTTTTTTTTATGTGTTTTGCCTTGATACAAAGATTACGGAGCAGTTTTTGTTTCTAAAAATTTTTTCTTTTGTTTATATCTTAAAAAATGGTTGACTTATAGCACTTTTTATTTCTAGCATGGCTAACATTTTGAAACGATCTTGTATTTGTCACGCGATAACACACGTATTCGCCTATTTCGATGTAAGAAGACATGTGGATAGTATACATTAATACCTCGGCCAAGTTCGCTGTCCAGATTCATCAGCCATCTTGTTTCAAAATGGCGGCCATTAAATTAAAATATATATATTTATTTAAAGTGAGATGCAAAAAAAATGGAAATTGAAAAAGGTTTCTTTCTTAATTATTTGACCTTGATATAAGGATTCAGGAGCATTTTTTGTTTGTCTTTACCTTAAAAAATTGCTCAGATATAGGAGTTTCAATTTCTATTGTGGGTGACTTTTTTAAAAATCTGACTTTTTTGCATGCGACAGCACTCGTATATATCAACCGATTCCGATGTGAGTGAGCATGTGCACAGCAATTACTAAGGTCTCAACCAAGTTCACTGGTTAGCCTCATCCACCATGTTGTCTTAAAATGGCACCCACTTTAAGAAATCGCCGAATTTGGCAGCCAAATATAAGTTACTTTAAAGAAAAGCAACTTGGATAAAGCTGACTAAATTCACGAAATTCTTATTCATTATATTGACAAAAATTAGTATTGAATCTCCTATATTCGGTTTCTACTAAATTGAGCTTTGTGTGTTTGAATGATGTAAGTTGGCTTGGTTAAAATAAGAAATATGAAAGCTACCTCTTCCTCCCGGCACTGGCCGGAAGGACTTTTTACAATGATGATGCAACTGTAAGAAATTTTCTCACATTATTTGAACATTGCTGAGTGCTTTATTTATTCCTGAGAAGAAATATTTAACATTTTATTTTGTTCTTATTTCTTCTTTAAAGTCGTAATAAAAATGTCTCTTCAGCATCCCTTTAATGGAAAAAGGGATTCTCCCTGCAGTAGAAATATATTTTTTTAATTATATCTAAAGATAAATCGTTTATAGAAATCTACCATAAAACTAATTTGATCCTTAAAATACATTGGGTGTAGTTAGACTTCAAATAATATTAAAATTTTTTTTTCTTTCTCTCAGAGGAGCAAGTATTCGATTCAAGCTGAATGCTACCTTCTTTTATATATTTTGTGATATATTAAGCTCATTCTTTTATTTTGTTTTATTATTACGCAATACGTGAATTAGTAGCCATTCGCACATTTTAAATTAAAACGTTTAATGGCGTTTATGTCATTAAATCTTCATACATTTCAAGAATTAATTTATTGCTTATAATATTTTTAATAGAGCAACTTGAAGTGACATGCCGTCGTGTACAAGATGCCGTATCACGTAGTTTGTGTTCTTTAAAAAAAAGTCCTTCCGGCCAGTGCCGGGAGGAAGAGGTAGCTTTCATATTCCTTATTTTATAAAAGCCAACTTATATCCTTCAAACACACGAAGTTCAATTTAGTGAAAACCGAATATAGTAGATTCAATACTAATTTTTATCAATATAATGAATGAGAATTTCGCGAAATTAGTCAGCTTTATCCAAGCTGCTTTTCTTTAAAGTAACTTATATTTGGCTGCCAATTTCGGCGATTTCTTAAAGTGCCTGCCATTTTAAGACAACAAGGTGGATGAGGCTAACCAGTGAACTTGGTTGAGACCTTAGTAATTCCTGTGGACATGCTCACTCACATCGGAATCGGTTGATATATACGAGTGCTGTCGCATGCAAAAAATCAGATTTTTCAAAATGTCATCCACAATAGAAACTGAAACTGCTATATCTGAGCCATTTTTTTAAGGTAAAGACAAACAAAAAATGCTCCTGAATCCTTATATCAAGGTCAAATACTTAAGAAAGAAACATTTTTCAATTTCTAATTTTTTTGCACCTCACTTTAAATATATATATATTTTTTTATTCAATCGCCGCCATTTTGAAACAAGATGGCTGATGGATCTGGCCAGCGAACTTTGTCGAGGTATTGATATATACTATCCACATGCCTTCTTACATCGAAATAGGCGAATGCGTGTGTTATCGCGTGACAAATACAAGATCGTTTCAAAATGTTAGCCATGCTAGAAATTCAAAGTGCTATAATTCAACCATTTTTTTAAGATATAAACAAAAGAACAAATTTTGATAAACAAAAACTGCTCCGAAATCTTTGTATCAAGGACAAACACATAAAAAAAATCTTTTTCATTTTCCAATTTTCTAATACCTCATTTTAAATTTTAAATTTAATTTTTTTAAATGGCAACCCTTTTGAAACAAGATGGCGAATGAAACTGGCCAACGAACTCGGTCGAGACATTGGTATGCACTATGTACAGACCAAGTTACATCCAAATCGGTTCATAAATACGCCTGTTATCGCGTGACAAAAATCATGTCGTTTTAAAATGTCAGCCACAATAGAAATTCAAAATGCTATTACTCAGCCATTTTAATAGATATAGACGAAAAAAAAACTGTTCCGGAATCTTTGGATTAAGGTCAAACACATACGAAAAAAATATTTTTCATTTTCCAATTTTTTGGTATCTCATTTTAATTTTATTATTTTTTAAATTTTTTAAATGGCCGCCTTTTTAAAATAAGATGGCGGATGAAGCTGGCCAACGAACTCGGTCGAGATATTTGTATGTACTATATACACACCAAGGTACATCCAAATCGGTTCATAAATACGCCTGTTATTACGTGACAAAAATCATGACGTTTCAAAATATCAGCCACGCTAGAAATTCAAAATGCTATAACTCAGCCATTTCTTAAGATATAGACGAAACAAAAACCGCCCCCGAATCTTTTTATCAAGGTTAAACACATAAGAACAAAATACTTTTTTCAATTTTCAATTTTTTGGTACCACATTTCAAATTTGAATTTTTCTTAAAAATCTAAATGGCCGCCATTTTTAAACAAGATGGCGGATGAAGCTGGCCAACGAACCCGGCCGAAACATTTTTATGTACTATGTATCAACGAAGTTACATCCAAATCGGTTCATATATACGCCTTTTATCGCGTGTCGAAATTCAGGATGTTTCAAAATGTCAGCCACGCTAGAAATTCAAAATGCTATAACTCAGCCATTTTTTAAGATATAGACGAAACAATATCTGCTCCAGAATCTTTCTATAAAGGTCAAATACATAAGAAAAAAATATTTTCCCATTTTTAATTTTTTGGTACCACATTTCAAATTTTAATTTTTTTTTAAAAATTGGCCGCCATTTTGAAACAAAACGGAGGATGAAGCTGGCCAACGAACTCGGTCGAGACATTGGTATGTACTATGTACAAACCGAATTACATCGAAATCGGTTCATAATTGCGAGAGTTACAGTGTGACATATTTCATATATATATATATATATATATATATAATATATATATATTATCACAAACTTCTTACAACCTGTATTTCTTCTAATAAATCTTTTCAAAAAACTAATGAAAATGTAATTGTAAATAATCGTAAAATTCAAAGTTATTATAAACTATTAAATATTCTATGTACTAATTTTAATTATCCTTATTTAGTTCTAATTCCCAAATTTCATAAAACTCCAATTAAATTTAGGACGGTAACTATTGGTTGCAATACATATAATAATAAAGCCAATTAACTTCTATTAAAAATTCTTAATCAATTATATATACTTACTACAAACAATGATAATACACATTGTATAAAAAATAGCTTTCAACTGGTCACTATTTTAAAAAATCTTAATTGTGTATATAATATAACGACATATGACTTCAAAGATCTTTTTAATAATATAGACTTATTAGATTTACATAATATAATAAATGCATTTTTTAAAAAGTATTATAAAAAACTGGAATTACCATCTAACATTGATATAGCTTATTTTAAATAATTCACAAACTTTATTATCTATAATAATTATATATTGCAAGATAATACATTATATTTACAGCACGTCTGTATACAACAAGGTGGTTGTACATCCAGTTTATTATCAGACTTATATCACTATGAACGTACTTTTACTAATAATAATCTCCATTTATATCGTTATATTGATGACATAATTTTAATTGCCACTGATCAATCTAAAATTTCTATATTTCCAGTTGATTATCCCACTAATTATGAATTAACGGAAAACCTGTTATCTAACAATACTATTAACTTCTTAGATCTTAAAATTACAATAAAAGACAACAAAACAGTAACTGATTTATACGATAAACGTAAAGAATTTAAATTCAAAGTTAATATATTTACAAATTTTAAATCCTGTCTTCATCATTATGTATATCGAAATATACTACTTAAACATTTATATAGAATAAAATGTTTATGTTCTTCTCATCTAATTAACAATAATATTAAAAAACTAATTTATGATGCATTAAATCATGGTTTTCCAAAAAAACTTCATATATTCATTAATATACAATTAGTATTTACATGATCTATAAAAAAAAGAAAAGAAAAAGAAATTAACACATGCGTAAACAAAATTATAAAAAAATTATAAAATGAAAAATATTTATAAAAAATTAAAAATTGTAAAATAAAAATAAACAATTACTATAGGATGGTTGGGTGGGTAGATGTTAGAGTACGGAGGAGTGTGGTGTTGTCTGGATAATACGCAATGGTTAATTTATATTAAAAAAGGGGCTTTTGTATTATAATTACATTTCTAATACGTATTTTATATGGATGTTGATTTGATGTTTTATATGTCATCTTTTTTAAAATTTCATATTAAATTTAACTTATTTAATCAAATTCAATATTAACTTATTTTTAATTTAGTCTACTCAGGACAATGTCATATAAATTAATAATAGTATACCAACTTTTTAGTGATTATTATGCATATTGGTTTATTTGATTAACTAATGTTATACAGTATGTATTAAAATTGGGTAAATAGTTATTATTATTATTATTCCTCTATACTATTTAATAGTGTTTTATTTTCAACATTGTATTCCATGATTAATTATCGGTTTATATGTTTGAATGGCACAATCATATATATATTTTTTTTACCTTTTTTATGACTAATATAAGGATAATTCACACACTATATATTTGATCTTTAGGCTATTTGGAATTTTAGTATCTGACAATCTTATATAAACATCCATTTTTATTCATTTATTTAATAATTTAATAATTTATTTTTTTTCTTTCCTGTTCATTTTTTATATGTAAAGCTAAATATTACGACTATTATATTTTTTATAATATATAATTTAATTTATTTTATAGCATATAGCCTATATTCTATATATTATCAAGTTAAAAAAGTTTTTTAATTTCTCAGTGTGGATTTAATGGAATATATTGTATTAACATTTAATTTATTTAAAAAAATTTCTGAATAATGAAATACAGTATGGTATTTTTTATATTAGGATGTGTGTAGGAATGCAGTTGATACATTTTAATTCATTAGCATGTATTAGGTTCTACTTACTGTGACATTTGAACAAAATAGTAATAGATGGCAGCACCATAAATTTTGTATTTTTAAATAGCCTCTTTAAAGTCATAATTTTAATTTTTTACACTAGGTGGTAATTAACGTTGAATATTGGCAATGTTGTAAAATTGTTATTATACAATTTAAAATTGTTTTTAGGTATTATAAATAATGTAATTATTTTTTATTTATATTATATTAATTATATTTATCACAATATTTCAACATGAATTAACTGACTCCATAGCTTTTAATTTCTGTGTTAACTTAACTGTTTTATTCACCTTGATCTTATCATGCTTTTTGGATTCCATGTGCGGGAATATATTTTGAAAATCTACTGGGAATTAATACGGTATGTTTTGTGGGATTTCTATTGCTATAAATTAGATATTTAATGGGTTGTAGTTTTTTTCCATTTCATGCCATTTGATAATGTTCTGTATTCATCTTGAAACTATTATTTTGATTATATTGGTTGTTTGAGTACAGGAGAATTTTTTTTTCAGCTTATAGCTTTTTTTTCCCACAGAAAACAACCGATTTGCTTATATCATTGAATTATGTACTCTTGAAAACGTAATTCAATATATAAGTTTTTCAATTTTTTCGGAATCCCTATTCTTCTTCTTCTTCTTTTTTTTTTTTTTTTCTTTTCCCTGTTAATTCTTGTAATTAGGTATACGGTACTTTATTTTACACATGCAGTTATATATTGTTGGTTTATGGCGTGTAGTCAATCATTCACAATATTGCAGTTTTTGATGATGGTCGGTGGTGTTTAATTAATGGTTATATATATATCAATTTTGAACGGAGGGTGGTTTCGGGGTCTGGGGGTCATGATCGATGAAAATATACTAAATTTTTTTGAAATCGCTTTCCTCCGAACGGCTGCAATAAGTAGCTTTTTGTAATGACAGCTACCTAAAATTATGTGGTGCATTTTTGTTGCTATTTCGTCTTAACGCTTCTGTTAAGTGTCCAAAATCTTTTGCGCGACGTCTTTATTTCCTAGATAAGTCTTAGTTTAAGCACCGCAGAAAAAACCCTTATGTTTCTAGAGATTACTGGTCCCTGGCCTTTCTGCAAAACATAAATGGCTCTCGGTTCCCGCTTCTTCATGTCAGTGTGTGTGTGTGTGGTGGTGCTGGTGGTGGGGGTAATCTTATTTATTTACAGTTATTTTCCGTTGCGGTCAAATGCCTGGTTGTTTTCCCTTTCGGTAAGATGCCGGTTATTTTCCGTTGAGGTCAAATGCTTGGTTGTTTCTTCATTGTGTAAATTACCCTTGGCTGTAACTAAATTTTCAACGATTTTAATCAATTACTTTAAATCGGGGATTAAATCGTGATTTTAATCACCTGATTAAGAAAAATTCATTGATTAAAATCATAAATTTTCTATATGATTAAAATATCATAAAAATGTTAAAATCTAAGGTGAACATAATTTAAAGGTTTCTATATGTATTGAGCATTATAAATAAACTTTATTGACCTAATAAATAATTGTTTAATAATTATTAATTTTAATCGTTCTTAAAAATTCGATGTTAAATGCTGTTCTAAACAATTTAATAAATGTAAATATCGGTATTATATAATATAGTTTTAGATAACTAGTGGTTTTAGACCCTTGCAATCTATGCTCACCAACCTCCATCCAGACACAGCAGACTCTAAAAACCCGCTAATTTGATCTGCTTTGTAAAGATTACGGAAGATTAAATCGTAATTAAACGACTATTGGATATCCCTGTAATCAAGTTTCTATTCATAAAACAATCTTACTTTTAACGTATCCCATCCCATTAATACAAAGCACATCAAATTTTACGAAAATTTTATTATTTAAATATTCTTGTTTTTGAGGTATATATTTTCTTCTTATCCAAGCTTTTAAATCAGGAAATTACTGATTTTAAAGTAGAAAATCGCAATCTCGTTAACATTAATTATGTACTTTGTATACGAATTATATACAAAATTTTATTTCACTCTAGCTGAAAGAAAATAAAGCAGAAATATAATAAAATTCGATTACAGGAAATTTTGCTAAATATTGTACTAATTCTTATTACTGTGACAGATCTTAGTTACATTTTAAGTATAATTATCATTTTTTTTTCTTTTAAAATAATTATCTTGTTCTGCTTCAAAAGACAAGAACATGGCATTAAGATTTTTATCAGTAGAGTTTTGTCATAGGAAAATCTATCCATCTTTGCTTCCTTGTCTGAACATTATATATATCTCGCTTTACTAATGTACTCCAAGCGTACATGTCAACTTAGTATAATTGATCTCTGAAACGAATATTATGAATGTAAATTCTAAGAAAGAACGCTGTTTGTTCCTTCTAACATTCCATGATGTGAACTAGTGCGTAACGGAACCCATTTTTATTCCACTGCATTATGTATCATCTGATATATATATAAATTTTAGAAAATTTTAAAATATTCAATAGTAATTTTTCAGAGTTTACTTTAACTTTAAACGCAAATGTTCGTAAGTGAACGCCTGCAAGGCATTAAAAAAAGCGCTTCTTATAAATTGTAGTTAAATGTATCAAATTAAACAATTTTATAATATTAACAGATACAAATAAAACATTTATTTTGAAGTTTAATAGCAACTTTTTATTTTTGAAACGAACAATAATATTCTATAAATATTTTTATTTTGCTTGTCTCTTTCAAACAAACAAAAAATATTTTTTTAATATGTTCTAACTATATTAATTAGCATAAATTATGTTCAAAAATATTTTAAATGTATTGATTAAGTTCTGAAACGTTCAGTCAGACAATAATAAACTAATGATTTTTATTAAAATAATAAGTAAATAATGATTGTTATTTTTTATGTTTTAAATATATTTAATTTTTTTGTGGAATTCTTAACCCTTAAGACGCGGTGTTCACAAAAAGAGGCACCTAATATTAATTTCAAAACTGACAAATAACACAAGAATATTAAATAAAAAATGTACGCGAAAATAAACAAATTTTTGTTTTCTAATAAATTCGTTTGTAAATTCTGGTGTTAGTCCACCATTTCATCACTTTGCAAACAGACTTACTCCACTCCGGAAAGCATTAATACACATGTGATTTACTCGTAGTTTCTCAACCAGTTTATAAAGACATGTTAAAAGAACTGTGGTTGTACAGGTAAATTAGTAATATTTTCATAAACTTGATATGTTTTAGCAGTGATCGATCCTTTGCATCAGATTTATCACTGTACGTAATTACTAAGCACTTTACTAGAAGACATTGATTTCCATAGAAATTTTCAAGTAGGAAACAAGCGTGTCACGTTAAAAATACAGATAATATTTCCAAAGAATTTTATTTTAATTAATATGTTAAATAACAAATGCGCACTTTCGATCAAGCTTTCACATTGTACGTATTTGTTTTGCATTACATAAAATGACTTTTTTCATTCCGTAATCAGAACTTTCTAAAAGTAAAAATCAAATAAATGAAATTTTCTACTTTATAGCTTTTAACAGCTTCACCTTTAATTAATTTTAAAGTTTTTACTGGTTCTAGTGTATGTAAGTAATTATTTTTCAAGATTAAGAAAAAAACAATAACGTTTTGTATCGCATATACAAAATATAAATGTAAATAAAAACATAAAAATGCTTTATATATTAACTACTGATGGTAATAAAAATATGTGTAATATATGTAATTCATAATTTTTTCAAAACGTTAATAATCGTGAATCCATCTGGCAGTCAAACACATTATAACGCCAAATAAAAACATCCCCAGTTACACATGTTTATTTTACACTTTATAGATTCTTGTTACATTGTAGTAGTCGTCTGTAGTAGTATGTATGAGATTAATGATCATACCTTATTACAGAAGCACTTTACTAGAGGACATTAATTTTGATAAATAACTTCAAGGATGGGTTAAGAGTATCATGTTTTAAAGAGTATAACGTTATGTAAGCTTTCTGATGAATATACAGTTTTCTCGAACAGTGTGTGAAATGGAAAATACAATTGTTAAATTATTGCTTTAAAATAAATATACGAAGTTTTGCAATATTTTAAATAATATTAAAACAATATTTTAAAGCTTTTTCATTAGAGATTTGAAAATATAGTTAATGAATTATTCAAAGCAGCCGAATAAACACGTTTATATTAGGTAATGTACTTATGAAGTGATAATAGTTAAAATAGTATTAAAAATATTTAATCTGTGCAACTATCCAAATGTAAATATTGAGCTTTATAATAATGAGCTTTATTTTGAAAATAAATTTGTTATTCAAAATTCTATTAAATATATTTTTTTTATTCATCTACTTAAAATTAACATGAACTAAACAAAGAAAAAAATATTAGAATCGATAGAATAATAAACTGTATATACATATGCACAACAGATCCGTGCTTGAAAATAAATAATTTGAAAGGTGATATAGATACTCGTATCTATTTTATAAGATTCAAAATTCAAATTGCTTACATAGCGATAATTTCCTATATACACAGGAAATACAAAACTGTAATTAGAAAAAAAAAATTCTAAGATTGGTACTCAGATTAAATATAAATTTATTTACAGAAAAATATAATCTGCTCTTTGCTTTAAACCTAAGTGATTCAGCTTTTATTTTAATAATTTTGCAACAAATATGAATGTATGAGTGAAATTCTGATGATAATTGCAGCAGCTTTTTGTTGACGATTTATCGATCGCATATATGAGATTTATCACTGACACTTATGAATTACGCTCATTACTCGAAGGCATTACTTACAAAATAAAACTCCGTCGAGTTAAGAGTATCACTAAAGAATATCTATAAAGCTGAGTTAAAGGAAGTCGATATAGCTAAACTTCCCGAATGAAAGAATTTGTTAATTTATGTGTGAAAGAATAAATACGCATATTCGATCATTCGTTATGCATAAATGTATAGTTTTCATATTTTATATAAATACCGTTTAAAATTTAGAATCAGTGTTGTGTTTACGGGTATAAAAATAAGTTTAAAAGTACTCAATATGCGTATAACTTCAATCTCTTTAATTTCCGATTGATATAAACCTGATTCAAATAAGAAACCAAATACATTTTGAGAGAAATATGTTTTATATATTAAATTTATCATAGCATCTTATAGTCTACAAGAAGGGGGAGGATTGTACTTTCTTCCACTATATCAAGAAAAAAAATGAAACAACGTTTAAAAAACAAAGTGTAAGTATATAAATGGTTCATACAGCTGTTTCGTAACTTCTAAAGCTCCATCATTAGTATAAAATTAAAATTAAATAAATAAATAAATAAAACTAACGATCAATACATAGGGACTCAAATAGGCGCAACTCACAGCTTGCCATCAGTGGCGAAGCAGCGGAGAGCGTCACAATTTTTAAGAAATTTATTAAGAAAAATAAGAAAAAAAAAAAAATAAGAACAAATTTCCCCAATACACTCCCAGAATAGCTGAACAATTCTACTTGGTGCAGTCTCATGCGCGATGAGATTGGATCCGCTGTTATTTTGCGATGCTCACAGCTATTTTGCAACTAACAGCAAGCTGTGTGGTGCGCCTCATTGGCTCGCTATGTTTTAATGTTTAATTTTGTTTAATCTTTTAAATTTTGCCTGATGATGAAGCTTTAAAAGCTCCGAGACAGCTATATGAACATATCGTATGGTACTTACTTTTATGATTTTTATCCGTTGTTTCATCCTCTCTTAACATTTTATAATCTAACTAATTTATCAGAAGATATTAACTCATTAGTACCTGAATTTTTTTTTCAACTCAATATTGGGCTTAATTATAGTAAATGGCGTACAATGAACGTAAAAAATAATTAAAAAAATCTCTTTGATTTTTTTTTTATTTATTTAACGTATAAATACATAAACGTCCCAATTTTGGGACGCTAGGCACGAAAAGTTAGGGGTTTTCTCCGTTACTGTTTAAGCATTATATCTATGTTTTATGCCATTTAATATGTTTCAAAAAGGTTATATATCATTCGTGTTATTATTTGACAATAAAAATTTCTTTATTATTACTATAAGGAGGGGGGCGAGGGCTGGGGTCGGCTCAAGAACAAGACTCCCTTCCTCCTCACCATTAGCTATTGGCATAGTACAAATTTATATAGTAACAATTTATAATAATCAGTAACTACAAATGGAGTATATATACCGTATATACTTGCATATATGCCGACCCATTAACTTTTGAACGCAAATTCTGCAAAAAATCAAAAACTCGCGTATGTCGACCACCTAACTTTTTACTTCAATTTCGCACAAAATCAAACCGAAGAGTTCATTTACTAATGCGAAGTAAACAAAAACAAATCATTGAAATTTTTTTAATATTAAATTATTATTATTTGTATATTTTATATATTATTTTATTATTTATACACATAAAAAAGCAGACTTTTGCAGTATTCGAAGTTTTTTCTTTCTTTTTTTTTCTTCTTTTCGGCTTTTGTAATTGACTCGCGTATAAGTATTTGTATTTCATAAAAATGTAGTTCAAAGCATTTTACCAGAAAAACGGAAAATTATTTTATCAAAAGAATAACCAAATTTGTTTAAATAAACTGTTTCAATGAAAATGTTGTGATCATTTTTATAATAAAATAATTAATGCATCTGACATGCATTCACCAAATTTGTTTATCTACGTGTACTAAAATAATAAAATGAAAGTGTTAGTGATGGTAAGACACAAATAATATTGTAAAGTAAATATTTTCATAAAAATTACAAATAAAATTAAGATTTTTTTACTTAGTGCAATTTACTCAGAAAAAATTAAATGTTGTTAAAAATGTATAATGATTATGAATTAAATAATAATAATAATAAAAAACATTATGCATCAAGGACCTACCATGTGCTACTATTAAACATGTATTTACTCCATTAAAAACAGCTTACGTGCAGTCGCTGGGTACCAAAAAACTTAATACAAAAATTTAGTAGTTCTCTGCTTAAGGTACAGTGTCACTATTAGCTATATTGTACTTATTTTCAATGATATCGTAAAGTTGTTTGTGAAAGGCAATAGTCCATTATATGCACTTTTCTGCTAATATATATATATATATGATATTATATTGAGTTATTTATATATATATATATATATATATATATATATATATATATATATATATGATATATATATTGAGTTATCTATCTGTCTATCTATCTATCTCTCTCTCTCTCTATATATATATATATATATGTGTGTGTGTGTGTGCGTGTTACATTATTAGATCTAATTCCGCGATTTCCTTATCTTATTCTAAATTACTACTTTATATTTACTAAATCCTTATCCTTAAATAATCTCTATCGTTAACTCTGTTAAATTCCCTTTAATTTAATGTCTCACTTGTCTTAATCGCCTAAATATTACGCTTTTAGTTTTCTTAAATTAAACGTTCTATTCCCGCGCTTTTTTCTTTCGATATTATTCTTTTAGCTTCCATTTTTTCTTCCCGCGCATTTTTGATGTTATCCTTTTTTCCTCCAAATTCATCCGCTAGTTCTGTTCGCACTCTTTATATGACGTGACATTCTTAATTATTCATTGGTTGAGAGCGCGACCTAAGTCATATTTGTATCCATACATTGAAGGAATAAAAAGTTGATACTCGCTGTGTTTCAGCAGATTTGAGTCGTATTTCCAGTTTTCATCCATCCCCTGGTCACCGTCTGTTATTCGATTATCTGGAACTTTGTTTAAACATAATTACTACTACGGAGCGATGGCTAATTATCTTGGTGGAAACTGCACTTTTTGCAAGATCTTCTAATAAAGTGCTTAGATGATATTATGAGTTGTTTCAATTTCTTCTGGGGAAACTTTACGGAACGATGCATTCCATTGTTTTCACTCGACAACTGCATTTCAGCAATTGGTTCTACTAACATAACAGATTCGAATTATCCGTTCTGACCACTTCTTTTACGTCATTATCGCTGCATGTGAACCACAACTTCTATCGTGACAGCCAGTACGGCATTTTCAACGATAAAGCCAATCCAATGTTGCTAGAATGTAACATTTAACCATAAAACCTTCCAATGTTAGAATAATCTAACATATATATATATTTATGTTTAATTAAAAACAAGCATACATTTTATCAGAAACAGATTAAGCAATGATTGAATTATTTATCTATTTTTTTTTTAAATTAAATTGCAAGTTACAAAAAGAGTTCAAAGATGCATGTTTGACAAGTATTTGTTAAACAAATTAATATAATACTCTTAATTATTTTAAGCTAATCTGTGAATTAAAAATACGTATATTGAATCAGTTTGAAATATAAACATAAAATATGATAAATAGTTAAGAGGAGCATAGATTAATTTAATGAAAACTAAATGAGAAATATAAAATTTCTAACAATTTAATCATCAGCCAATCATTATTTCTACTAATATCTGACATTTAAAAATATAATTCATAACATTCTTTAATATAATTAATAACTTTCTTGCATCTAAAGCCAATCTAAAAGTTATTTATAGAAATATTTTATTTAGACTAATAGATCATTTCTTTTCATAGAAAGCAAACTAATAGAAATTATTATCAAAATCAATATTATATGTCAAAATTCTCAAATGGGTGGAGTCAAAATATTCCGCAGTTAATGAAGGAAAACGAACTTCGTTAGATAATATTATAAAAAATATTACTTACATTAGATAAATGACTTTCGAACAAAAAAATTTTAGCAGTACACGCAAGTTGTAACATAACCCTATGTATCACCATGCTGCATATCTGCAGCATACACAAAAAACAATGTTACTTATACAGCAGGCTTTAAAAGACTGTTTTATTTATTGCTACAAACTTCCAACACAGCAGTTAAGATGAATTTTCACAGAATTCTCAACGTACGACGATTGTGAGTAAAATTTTCATTACATTAATTATGTTTTGAGCAGTTTTCATCGTTATTGGTAAAGCTAACTTTGTAATTTTTTTAAATTAAAAAGGCTAGAGACGTTCAAAAATAGATCTTTTTTACAAAGGTTAGTTCATGCATTTTATCATTTTTTATTAGAGAAAATATTTATGAAAATTATGTAATTTTCTGTTAATTTCAGATTTGAAAAAAGTACCTTTTAAACAATATTTTTTTAAAAATAGTTTTTTAAAAATTAAAGGGTTAAGGGTTTAAAGAGTTAAAGGGTTTCATTCATCTCAGGAAACCGTTATAATCTCGCTTATCTGTCTGTCCACAACAGTGCTCGTACTTGGAAAATATTTAAGTTACAGATTTGTTTGTTTTTTTTTCTTTTTTTTTTTTTTTAGATAGAAATGAATACCACCTGTCGTACCTAAAATCATAAAAATTTGAAAAAGTTATGTTATAAACTATAAAAAAGTGCTCTGAATTTTATACTTAATAATACTTATTTCACCTTTGACAATAAAATCTATAAACAAAATAATTTGGTTCCAGTGGATTTTCCTATATCAGGACTTTTAGCCGAATTTGTACTACGATCTCTAGAATTATACATACATAATAAATTGGATTATACCACGCAAACATGGATCAGATACGTAGATGATATTGTTATCATATGGCAAATTGTAGATACCTTAATCAATAGCTTCTTAATGTAGATTAATAGCCTTGACTCTAAAATATAATTTACATTGGAAATGTGACAGAATGGTACACTACCTTATTTCTATGTATTACTAATAAAAACGCATTAAGGAACATAACGTACTGTCCACAGGAAACCAATAGTCAATAATTACACTATACCTCATAATTCTCATCGTTTTCACACAAAGTTTCGGCATTTAAGAATTCTATCAAAAAACTTTTCACTGTTTGTGCCCCGGGTCTATTAGACAACTAAATAAAAAATATATATGACATCGCAAGAAACAATGGCATTAAAGAAAAAACAAAAAATAAATTTATTAAGAGCTTGAGGAATAAAAAGAAATGTAATTTCAAAATAAAAAATTTCCAAGTTATCCTCTTTGCAATATTTTTCTGGTTTTTTCGAAAGATTGAAATATAAACTCAATAAATACAATATTTCCATTGTTGCAAAACCATCCGCAAAATTAAAAAAAATCATAACATGTTAGAAAATAGACCCAATAGAACCAAATAAATTATCAGGGTTATATGAAACACCTTTACCAAGGAAGATGGAACTGTTCAATTTTATATAGAAATGACAAATAGAAAGCTCAAAACTAGAATAAAAGAACATATAGCAGACATCAAATACAACAAGTAAACTACAGCTCTGGCCAGACAATATAACATAGAACCTTTACAATTGATTTAAAAAGTAGTAGAATAATTTATCCATCAAGATATTATTTGCCATCCACCATCACAGAATGAATAGTGATCTTCATACGCAATGATGATGTTTGATATGATTCAGCATCCATGGAGCTCCCTAAAATTTGGAAAGAAATGTTACACAGAATAATGAAACAATGTATAAAATAATTCACATTCACAAATTTCAATTTTCATACAACAGTTAATTTCATGATGCTTGTGTTCGCTTGACTTTTGTTTTTGTTTACTAGTTTTTTAATTTGAATTTTTCCAAAATATATTTATCATTTTATTTTCTTGAGAATGTTGCCGTCTGATGCAATGAAACATGTCGAATGTAAATAAATGAAGGTATTTTACCTAAATCTTATGTTTATCACTTATAGCAGTTATTGAGAATTTTAAAGTTACATTATTTTAATTAAATAAATTAATGTAATGACACCCCACCACTTTTGCAATAAGAAAACACAATCTTAATTTGAACCATTTTTTCATGAACCCGGTAGTCCTTGGGTAGTACGTGTTATTTCTAAACGAAAAATCCTGGATTCGAGGTACGTCGGCGGAAGTTGAAATGTCATTTTTTTTATATTCCATTGTCCTATGGATTTAATTAAAAGAAATTTCGTATTTTTTAACCATTTTACGGCTTTTTGAACATGTTTAAAGAATACTTTTCTTTAAAAAAATTATATTTTATACCTCAGCTAAATTTTGGGGAATTTTTAAAAATATTCGGATTTTATAATTTAATTTAAATAATTTTACTTGAACATTTTTAATTTGGTATAAAAATGTTTTTTTAAATTAAATTTTTTTTCAATATTAAAATAATGTATAATGAATATTTCAATATTTTTTCAATATTAAAAACAATAGTGCTGCATTTATGTAATGGTTTAATAATTTTAAATTAACAATTTTGATTTATTACATTAAAGATAAAATGTCTTAAAAGAGATATTAATCGAAACCCTCTTTGCGATCTGAGGTCACACTTACCCACTTGTTTATAAATAAAAATGATATTGTTTAAGCATTTATGTCCTACATTATGTATTAAAATAAAAGTCTGCTCATTTCTTAATCATTACTTTATAAAAGCGGATTACAAGGTTTTTAGAATAATAATATTCATTAAAAAAATAAAAATAAAATCGTGAATTAGAACTAATAAATTAGTTTCACGGATGATCGGTAATTAGCGGCTAGTATGCCACAGCAACCATATTTCAATATTTCTAAAGAATTTAGATCATCAGAAACAATCAGGTACTAATTTAGAACGAATGACAAATTTTCTCGTAAAATATATTTTAAAAATGAGAGACATAAAATTAGGCGAGGGTGGCCTCCGACGGTAGACTTGTCAGCTGGTCAGTCACTAAGTTAGAGGCGAAGTGGCCTCAATCTAACTCAGTTAAAACCAAGAATGCTCATGTATCAAGCTAACATTCCAAGTACAAAATTATCGGATAGGCGGCGAGCCATATCCAAATCTGAACGAGTAAAACACTTGCTTACAAAACGTTTAAACGCCCTGCAGAATCATCGACAAACAACCTTTTTCTCGAAGACGTTAAAATACGTTTTACACTCTTTTTATTATTTTATACGAAACTCCTTATAACTAAAAGCAGAAGTCCAATTCAATTGCGTAAAACGCAAGAGCATATAGCTAACAAAATCGAAGGGAGCGCCAGTTATCTAACTAAAATATAAATAAAACAGTATTTTGTAGGATAAAATTACGCTTAGATTCGATTTTTTTTTTTAAATACAAACGTTGGAATGAAGACAAAAAGAAATTTAGAATAAACACTAATTTTGAATAGAAAGAAGATACACTTATATATCATCTTCATCATACTCTGTATACGTTTATACATGTTTATTTCATGTTTGTATATTTATGAAACATGTTTCGGCAAACAGCAAAACCAAAGTTAGAAGAATATAACATTAAAAAGGTCCATACGTATTTTTGTTTGGTTTGTTGTTATTGCCTTTATACGTTCAAAATTATAGTTCTAATATATAGATTTCATTTCACCACGCAATTAACACATAGGTCTAAAATAATATAAAATGAAAATATTAACGATTTTTTAATGAAAATTTTGTTTATTATTATTAAGTATATGATCCGTTACTATTTTGTAAAAGATAACTTTTCCCATCAGTACTCTTGTTCAGATGTATTATATCGAAAAAGTGATAACGTATTTTTTTTCTTAGTTAACTGAGCAATATTTTAACTTAGGATATGCCCTGTAATTGATTCGTAAGCTTATGTTTCAGTATGGTATCTTAGAACAAAAATACACATTTTAACTAACTCAAATATTTTGTTCATTAAATACACCATCGATAGTATGTTTAGTACACTGCTCAAAACAATTAAAGGATATTTGAAGTTTTACATAAAATAAAGATATAAACGAATTTTTTTTGCCGAAAATAGAAGAAGAGAATCAAATGCAAATTTTTCTGGTTTTCAAACTATTGAGTATGCAAATTTTGAGTTCGACGTCAAAAACGTCGCTTCAGCGGCAGCGAATGAAATTTGACTTTCAACTGGATAAAAGAGAATGAAGACAAGGATGATCGGCATTCAGTGATTGCTTTGTTTCGGTGAGTACGATGTCTCAGCGAAGTCATTTGACAGATTCAGAAGCTTTGAGAATTGTTGGTAGTTTAGAAGGGGGTCAATCTCAAGCCGAAGTAGCGCAAGCCATTGGAGTGTCACAAAGTGTCATTTCCAGGATCTGGAACCGTTTTTGGAGAGTGGATGTGCAGGCCGAAGACCAGGGCAAGGTCGTAGACGGGCAACAACGCCCAATGAAGATCGGTATTTAGCGTTAACAGCTCGGAGACACCGAACCATGAACGCTACTCTTCTCCAACAACACCTTCGCTCGGCTACAGGGACCACGATTTCAACTCAGACTGTCCGAAACCGGCTCCATGCTGTAGGTCTGTATGCTCGCCGACCGATGGTATGTGTTAGATTAACATCAAGGCATCGTCGCGACCGCAGGGAGTGGGCAATCGAGCATGTCAACTGGAGGAGAAATGAATGGAGCAATATTCTGTTTTCTGACGAGTCCCGTTTTTCTGTGCATCCGGATAATAGGCGTATTTTCATCTGGAGGGACCGTGGCAGTAGGAATAATCCTGCGTTCGTGCACGAAAGTGTCAGATTTGGCGGTGGAGGAGTGTTGGTGTATGGTGGCATCTCCATTGACGGGCGCACTGACCTCTACATCATTCGAGATGGAGCTCTGACTGGTCGCCGATATAGGGATGAGATCCTCAGACCTATTGTAGTCCCTTACGCTGCAGCAATCGGAGATAACTTCATTTTAATGGACGATAACTGCAGGCCACATCGTGCAAACCTGGTGGAGGATTTCCTTTTCGAGGAAGGAATCGTTCGAATGGAATGGCCAGCGTGTTCTCCAGACATGAATCCAATCGAGCACGTTTGGGACGCTCTAGGAAGACGAGTTTCTGGCCGCCAACAACCCCCACAAACTCTCCAAGAACTGGAAAGAGCTCTTCTGGAAGAGTGGGGCAGAATACCCCAACTCGTCATTAATAGCCTCATTGAGTCCATGCCTCAAAGGTGTTCAACGTTGCTGGCCGCCCGTGGAAACCATACCCCCTACTGAAAATGATTTTCTTTGAAGAAAACACCTTTTCTTATTCTTTTTTTTCTCATATGCACAAATTGTGTTTTTTTTTCCTTTAGTACACAAATGCGCAATAAAATGCATTTTTTTCTGCCAAACATGTGTAATTTATTCTCATATAACCTACTATGTCTGTCGACCATGTATCAATCAGCTAAACAGTTTACCAGATACAAAATCCACCTAAAACTGCAATATCCTTTAATTGTTTTGAGCAGATAATGGAAATTCAATTTCAAATATTACCTTTATGTGTGTTTCAAATCTATGGTATTCAAGGATCGGCGTCCTGTGCTAAATCTTCTAAATTCAGAAAACTGCACATTTTACATTTTTTGCAAGAAATAAATATTTTCAATCTTCTTCAAATATAAAATTCAGGTTGAGTAAAATACTTTATATACCGCCGTTGACATGCCAAAATGCTGTCAATGCAGTACATGGATTTTGAAATTTTTTATTGCTAGCAAATTCAGCAAATATTTCATAGGACTATGATTTTATAAGAAATAAGATTTCAAAATGTTAGCACTAGACCTCTCTCGGTTATGTTCTTAAAACATGGATAAAGTTATTACAAACGGGATATATTTTTGATATATCTCGTTACTTTCTTAAGTGTCTCTATATATTTACTAATTTTGTAACTACCATGGAAAAACATGTAATTGAAATCTGATGTAGATTGGGTCAATTTTAATGAAATATGTTACGAGGCTTTTAAACTTTTTGTTCTTCAATTTGCGATTGCATAGAAAGTAGACATGTCATAGGTAAATGAAACTGAAATTAAAAGGCCATGCGTAAAGAAGAATATATACAAACAATACATATAATTTTAAGCATCTTAAAATATTTTTTATAATACTACAACAGATCTAAGATTTATATATATCTATTGGTGTTCTGTTTTTAATATTATGTAGTTTGAAATACAAAAATCATGTATTACATTTTATTAATGACCGCTCATATCTTAAATGTTCTATTTTGAACTAAAATTAATTATATTAAAGGCTGGAGTAGCACAGTTAAAGTTTATTCCAACAGAGCGAAAAATGTCCAGACCAGGGATCGAACCTGGATACTTGGCGTGTCGTGCCAATGCGTTACCTGTTAGGCTATCCGGACCGATACCTAGCTGACATAATTCACTCTTATTAGTTGGACAGATGTCAGCCAGGTATCGGTCCGGATAGCCTAACAGGTAAGGCATTGGCACGGCACGCCAAGTATCCAGGTTCGATCCCTGGTCTGGACATTTTTCGCTCTGTTGGAATAAACTTCAACTGTGCTACTCCAGCCTTTAATATGATTTAATCCAGTTGTAAAAAAAATATTCGTTCCCTTCATTATGATAAAATGGATTATATTTGATTTTTATGTATAAGAGATTACTTTAAAGAATAATTCCGACTTTTGGGTGATAAAATGAATGTTTATATTTAATTTTAGTTTATTTCATATTTCCTATTGGTATTCATTTTACTAATTACTTGTCCTATAATCTGCATTAGTGCATATTGAAAAAATCGAAATTTCTTATTTTTTTTTGCGGTAGTGAGGAACATTTTTGAACTCCCTTTATTAAAAAGTTTGCGGAATCTTAAAACTTGTTATCTTCTGTAACCTCAATGGGTCGAAAGTTCCGACAACTGGACAAAAAATGATAAAAAAACAAAAATTAATAAATGATCACCGATTTCGTTGATCGGTTTATGGTAGTTCTTAAAAGTTAGTAGGTTTTAACAACAACAACCAATTTGTTTTTAAGAATTATAGCTTATTACTTTCTGCCGCATCATCGACACCAAGTTTTGGAAAATGGAGGAAATTTTTTAAATAAGCAATTAAATTTTTTTATGTCAATTCAATGCGAACAAAAATTTTATTTTACCTTTCAAAAGTACAAATGACAAAATCATTACTGCTTATCATTTTTGGTCTCGAATTTTGACATGTGCTTTCCGGATTCTATTGTCGCTCTAATAAATCTATCTCTGTACTGCTACCCATCTGTTTTTACGGAGGCTGAAGTGACTAGTTACACAATCTACACAACTACGTGTGTGTGTGAAAGAAATTTAATAAGTTCGCAACAGTCCATTGACATACTGTCCTGTATCATTTTCAAAAGTTTTGGGAACTTAATGCGATGTCACATTACAAGCTTGCCAGCCAATGAGATCTACATAGTCTGTAACTCCAACTTGCCTTGATAATCCGCCGAGCTTCAAAAGCTCTAATATAGCACCTCTCATCAGTTAACATGGCCAATAGTCTGTTTTCTGGAGCCACAAAGTAAGCGTTGCGAGAAATACTGAATCGATTACGTCACGATATTTCTTAAGAAAGTACGGAGATAAGTTGATGTAATACGACAGGTTTCTAGCTCCGTCCTTTATGGAATGATGATGATGAAACTTATTTTAGAACCGTGAGCGTGCGTAGACTCTTAAAATGAATACAACCAAAGCTAGCATATCATTTAATGAGTCTCATGAAGATATAGATAACCTCATCATTCGATTTTCACTTGTTAGCCTGTGAGGTAAAATCAACGTTCCCCGTTCCTGGTTAGCTAGATTTCAGAAACAAACGACAGAACTAATGGTGGTGCAAATGACTAATAAGCATTTGTGATCTGAACAAAGGGTGGTAGGATCAATGTCTGACAACTCGCATCCAATGCTATTAAAAGCAACATTTGAAAGCTTTTTTCAGTCTTTGAGGTTTTCTCCGGTGTAAGATGAAGCACCAGATGACTTGCCGACTGGACTCAAATAGGTGTCATAAAGGCAACTCTCTGAAATGAAGTAAGCAGATATCCCATAGCACTGGCCTCTGAAGTTTCAATTAAAACCTGCGAATTACATCATTACACACACTTGTGCTCACTACAGTTCTCTCACACCCGAGAACAATGAAGTTGTTAAAATCTTCCAATGATGCACTTATAACGTAGTCGCAAATGCTGTTACATATATCAACACTAGATCCACTTTCAAGTGTAACATGTCCCAAGTACGTAGAACCAGGTTCCGATACAATACGGTAATACGCTTCTAATATTGTTCTTTGGAACTGTTTGCCCTCGAGTGTTTCTGATGATAAACTTTTATCATGATGTCTATCAAAATAAAGGCCATATGGAGTGGAACGATTTTCATTTGATTTTGAGAGTATTTTTTTGTACATTTTCGAATTTTCACTCCATATTTTATTTTTGTCTGTGACGAGGCTGGTATATTTGATTTCGATATTAAACACAAATCTTGCATAGCATTCGATGCAATAGAAGCACCATATCTTTCAAAAATAGGGGAGATGCACATTTGGGGCGGAGCGCCGAACTCAGTCTGTGTGGATTGTGCATTTTGCATTCAACAAACAGTAAATAGTTATCCAGAAAAGTACGAAAATGAGTCAAAATTTCCAAACATTCGATGCCGATGAGGCGGAAGAAGGTAGTAACCTAAAATTCTAAAAATTTTTGGTTGTTGTTGATTCATAGCCACTTTTAAATTCCCCCCCCCCCAAACCTATCAACGAAATATGTGATCTTTTATGAAATTTTGTATTTTTATAATTTTTTGCCCATTTTCCGGAACTTTTGGCCCACTGAGGTGACAGAAGATATCAACCCACTATTTTAAGATTTCTCAAATTTTTAATAAAGGGAGTTCACAACTTTTCCGCACTACCGCAAAAAGATCTAAGAATTTTCAATTTTTTTTTCAAAATGCCCTAATCCGCATATTCGTATAAATTACTAAATTTAAAACATAGTATTTAGAACGTTTTAAATCATTTTTTAGGTCTTATATTTATAACGTACCTTATGCTGAAGTAGAAATGCATGACAATTTTTGTATGTAACTTTCTGATTCCTAAACACATAAATCATTTTAGGAGATACTTTTAAATATTTATTTTCACCACATATGAGAAATGCTAACACATACTATGATTATTATGATTATTGGTATATTGATTCAAATTGAACAAGTTATCTAAAAAATATTAGATGAGTTAAATCACGCTTTTTTGAAAAATACATTTATTTTTAATTTTAAAATGAAATTTTATCAGTTAAATGCATGATACTTTAGTAATTACAAGAATGATTCGAATAAGAAAATATATTTGGCCCTAGTTGCACATTGGAAAATTAGGAAGATTTTGGAAGATTAAGTATATTTTATGTAGTTTTGAAACTAACAATAGTTCCTGTTGCAGTTAAAACGAACATGTTTATTTGAGAATGAGCATGTCATATTTTTGTATGAGCTGTACCTTTTCTCCAAATTAGAGAATTGAGAATGTGTATGGTTTCATATAAATTATTTGAAAACAACGTTTAAACACACAATAAAATAAGTTGATTTGATCAGACGTATACGTTTCGTGAGTACTAGGACTCACATCCTCAGTGTAAAAAACTTTAAAAACAATATCCCCGCAACTACATGTACGGTGAAAAACCCAAATGTCAAAACATAATACCAAAAGACCATCAAGTTCTAACAGCCAATGAAATTAATGCGGAAGTGAAGTGTCGCGACACAACAAATCCACTCAGAAAGTTGAGATGTATGGTGTACTAGATAAATCATTAAACAAGATGTCTTTAAATTTATGGATATGAACAGCCTCAAAAAAGTCTAAAGAGGAGTAATGCATTTCTTGATAATGGTAGCTGAGTCAAAATTAAAATTATGTCCCTCCCCCCCAGCAATGAGAGGCGATAGAGGATTTCTGTAATTATTTTCTCTTTACATCGTTTCTGTGTTCATTGACTCTGTAACGGATTTTTTGTTTAGTTTGTCCAATGTAGGACAAACCACACTGGCATTGAATGTTGTAAACGCCCCAATAAATATGAGGAGGAATTTGATCCTTAAGTTGCAATAAAACTAATTTATTAACTGGTTTAAAAACCACATTAAAATCATAGTGTCTTAAGATATTAGCCATCTTAAAGCTAATGCTATTATAAAATGGTAAAATGATAAGGTTAGATATGAAAACCGCAGTAACAGGAGAATCAAGATTATTAACATATTTATTAAGACTATGCGAAATTAAATTATTGATATAAGATAAACTAAAACCTAGATCAATAGCCACAGATCTAATGTAATTTAATTCTGTAATAAGTGAATTATTATCTGAACAAATTAAGCGAGATCTATTAATAAAATAAAGAAAAGCTGAAGCTTTTTCGGAAGGGGGGTGACATGAATTGAAATGGGGGGGGGGTGACAGCAAAAGGTTTACGGTAAACGCAAGTATCAAAGGTGTTAACACCTTTGTCAAAGTTACCTTTGTCACCTTTGTCACCTTTGTCAAAGATGTTAACACCTTTAGCGCGAGTAATACTCAGTCTTGACTTAATTTATTTTTTGCTTTCAATTCAGCAGAGGAATCGACTTGACCACTTAGCCGTTTCCTCTGCTTCTCTCTCGTTGGTTGTTTTTAGCGCATTCGCTACCCGAGTCGGGTATATAAGTCTGTCATTTTGCTCAGCCTTGTTTTTTCTAGCACGCTGTGTCTTGCCCTATCTTGCACTGAAGAAGAACTCACTACTAGATTCGAAACAGCTGTTTGCTGCTTTTTCATGCGTTATTTGTGCACTTTTAAACGTTGGTTTTCTGCATTTTAATTACTATACTAGATATTAGAGAAAAATAAAAAGGGACATCCCTTGTACTGTTAATAATCATGCTTAAAATTTTATAAGCTTACATTTCTCCTAAGTTCTTGCAAAAACTATTTTTTAAATCCATAATATAAATGTAAACTAATTTCTTAATTTATTATGAAATACATAAACTAAAAAGATATATATAATATTATAATATATAAAGCAAACGTAAACCTAAAGATTTTTATCGAAAGAAAAGAATTGAGTATAGCCCCAAAATATTTGTTCAAGTAATTAAATGCAGACAGATTTCCAGAAGAATAATCTCAATAGATTTATTCAATACAAATACTATTTGCTACAAGTTTTTATACATTAAGTAGGTACGACAAATATCACTGAGAAAGATTTTATGATCTTGTGTAAACATTTGTTGGAAATTTTATGTTAGTCAGAATTCATGGATGTTCTTTTTTCTACTATAAAAAGTAACAGTATTAAAAATTTACATTTTTACCATGAGTGCGTGCATTTTTATGTTCAAATAAACCAGTGTGGTGTTTTTTAGGAAGAATATTATAATTGTGAATTATATATTCATGTAGGTCTTTATAGTGGTTAGACAAAAACAAATCATCTTCTAGATGAAAAATGCTAATATATAGTTGTAAAAGGTCTATAATTAAAATGGTACTGACATTTGAATTTATGTTAGTCGTACGTATTGAACAATTTCTTTTTATATTTCAAAAGTTAGAATAAATGTGAACGATGAAATATATTTTAATCCTTTCTCTTTTTGAGTAATAATATTATTTTATTCGTAGTAACTGACATGACTCCCCGCGACTGAAGTTAACGACTGAATCACACAGCTCATTGTGTGTAGATGTTATTTCTGTGCGTAAAACTTTTGTGACTAAGATAAACTAGTATGAAAGTAATAAATACTTTCCAATTTTTCTTTTCGCTGTTTTAAATTATTATCACGAATGAAAGGCATATATTTCAGCTGTATATTTCTATTGAATTTGTAGTTCAAGGTTGTAATAACCATTTAAAAAAATATACATATACCATTGTTTTATTAAGCATTAAACTGAGATAATGGTAACATACCGAAATGATCCTTCTTGAAGTTTGAAGAAATTTTATTATAAATATAATCTGAGTGTCGAATCTGCGTTATAGGGTAAACAGGGTAAGAAGAAGAGTGTAAGGATTTGGAGACACAAGTTTTATTATTATTATTTTTATAACGCAATTACTTTTTTTCGGTGCTAATAAAAAGTGTGAAGTTATAGTTAATTTCATTAAATATCAATCCTCAATTATATTTAACATGAAGCAAAATCGCAGGCAAATATATAAAGGAAGTACGCGTGTCCAGGTCCCACACTTTACACTTAATCAAAAAATGCACTAAACTCATTAAATTTGAGTAAAAGAGATATGATCTATAACAATTTAAATCATCCTAAATGGCAAATATATTATCAAATCAAATCATGCATTTTGTTAAAAAAAAATCAAAACATTCACTGTAAAAAACGAACTAAAATACGGAAATTGTACTGGCAATCGAAACGCCAGTACTATTTTCGTATTTTAACGGAAAATTTCCCGTTAGATTCCAGTTAAACGGACATTTTTCCGGAATTTACAAGGAAAAATTTTCGTTAAAATACGTAAAATGTTCTTGTTTTTTGATTGCCATTGCCATTTCCGTATTTTAGTCCAGTTTTTTACAGTGTTGTTTCAAATAAAATTATTATAAAAACCAACGATTCACCAAATAGATCAAACTCTTTCTCAACCAACTTTCTGAGAATTTGATTAAAATGGAGTTCCTCTATGTGAATCCAAAATGAATTTACTTCTTTTTGCGTGTTTTGATTTTCTTTCACGTTTTTTAACAAAAATAAAAAAAAGTACTCAAATACATTAATTCCTAATGTTGAAGAAATGTAGTATCATAAAAAATGTATTTAAAATGTAACACAGTCATTTCTCAGTTCATTAGAGATACAAAAAATTGTCAATTTTGTGTTAGAAAATGCAGTTTTTTGCGTTTTCATGAATGTGAAAATTTGAAGTTTACAACAATACTTTATATAGTCTAAGCGATAGAGAGTTTATTCTACTAAAAGTTTGCGCAAAAAAAAAGGTAAAATTGGTTTTGCAAAAAGTACTAATCGCATAGTCAATCTTTGAGACTGTTAAAGGATTAAATCTCTGAAAATATTTAAAGCTTTAAAACAATTTTAAAAGTTTTAAGAGTATCTAACATGAACAAAATATTATGATTTCATTAGACACACAAACAATATTTATATATTCGAAATTTAAACATATGATTGAATTTTATTATTTTAATGTTAGAAATGCATCAGAACAGTCAGCTAAAATCAGTGAGGTTTTTATCAGTTTCTTTCTTATTGGAAACGCGTGTATATTTTGTTTAATAAAACGAAAGGTAATGCAAAATAAATAATAATTTCATATATAAACAATTTTTTAATATATTAAAATTATTATTCAAACTCCTAATTATTTAACTTTCTTTAAAAATTTATTTGTTAAAACTTAACTCAAGAATAAATTTTACAAGAATCCTAGGAAAGGGAGTAACAATTCTTAAAAAGTATTTCCAGGATGATTACGAGTATATTTTAATTATAGTATATTGCAATTCTTATATCATTAAATCTTTTACGAAATATATTTCAAAAATATACCGTATTCTTCATATATCTTTTCTCGCACATGATGATTGATTTCATGGAATATGCTTCTTAAATAAGAAGTTCCCGTTGTTTGGAACGGTAACTAGACTGAAAGTTTTAATAAATATTTACATAATGGTTCTTTGCATTATCCATCGCGACTTTAAGAGAAAATGCCATTTAGCAAGGAAAATCGATTTTATATCATTCTATCAAAAAAGATTTTTGAGAGTTAAAAGTTTCTTTTGATGAAAGAGAGCATATAGCACTCGATGTACTTACATGTATTGTTTAATAAGTTAGTTTTTTAAGTGCCTCATTAAAAAAAAAAAAAAAAAACCTCAGAATATAAATAATGATTTTTTTTTAACATAACATGCTTTACCTGTAACGTAGCTGGATGAGGTGCCAAAAGCTCTGGATATAACTAATTTTCTTATATAAATATATACATGTGGAACGCCTGTGACGCTTTTGCATATCTACGTAAAAGTAGTATACTAACTCACACTGTAAAAATAATACTGCCAGTTTTCCGGTAGGAATCGCAAAAACAGTTGCCCTAATCGTACCGGAATAATTTCCGACCCAGCTCGGAATAAAATCCGTAAAAATAAGGAAATAATCAGTAAAATGGTATTTTAAGGATTTTATTCCTAGCTGGGCTGGAAATTATTCCGATATGATAAGAGCAACTATTTTTCCGATTTCTACCGGAAAACTGGCATTATTATTATTATTTTTTTTTTTACAGTGCACGCCGTAAACTTTACCAGCCCCCAGTTATTCCTGAGAATAACCATAGTGCGGTTGTTGGTGGCGAAGTGGAATACAAGACTTCTTAAACATGGTCAAGATGTTCCCTTTCCATCAAATGCAGCATAATCTAAAAGTAGTTAATTGTGAAACCATCTGATAACGGTCCCACTTACACTGTAAAGAAAATCCGACAAGTTTTCCTGTAGGAATCGGAAAAGTAGTTGCCCTTATCGTACCGGAACATTTTCCGACCCAGCTCGGAATAAAATCCGTAAAACAAGGGAAATAGTCAATAAAACGGTATTTTACGGATTTTATTCCGAGCTGGGTCGGAAATTTTTCCGGTACGATAAGGGCAACTATTTTTCAGATTCCTACAGGAAAACTGGTCGGATTTTTTTACAGTGTAGTATATCAATTGGCTCTCGAATCTAGTTGTACCACTTCATATTAAAGCTCGATGTTAAAAGGCATTGGGAACTCCCGATTTAAAAATCCATTCAACCAAGTGATATGTTTTTATTAACAAACGAAAAACGTACAAAATCTGGTCTTCCAGTCCAATGTAAGCTATTAAATACAAAAAAGAATGCGTAAAAATACGTTAAGGCGTCATACGCAGGGTGTTTTTTTTTTTTTGTTTTTTTTTTTGTTTTTTTTTTTTCAAATCATGGTTTTGAACGATTTTGGCCGTTGGGAATGGTAAGTATGTTTGGCGATTAAAAGTCATTTTCAGTTGTCTACCTTCCGGGCACGGATAATAAGCAACTATCAAATCGACTAGCGATTCGTTTTAAAATGTGATTCATTAAATATTTTACATAGGTTGGTTTTATTTACAATTATTTACGTGAACAAAAGTTCGAATAATTTCATGTTAACATGGAAAAGTGATAAATCGCAAAATATTGTTTGCATTTAAATTATTCGTATTGCATTCGTACAATTTAAAATGCCATCTTACATTTCAAACACTATACCAAAAAAAAAAAAAATATTAAAAACATGCCTATCGCATACTTTATTTAAATAAATAATAATATCATAAACAAAAAAAAATTGTTTCAGTATCAAAGCATTGTTTTTAATTCACACACACAAAGAATAACATTATTGAATAAAACCTAATTTTAAGATTTGCGCCCCGCTAACATAAAAGTATTAAATATCGTGAACGATGTCGAGTTAAATCAATGGAGCTACACAAAAAAGATCCACCTTCAATATATCGCTGTACACCTAAAACAATTATGCTAAACATTGATTGCACTGGTAATTTTCTGGCACCAGACAGCACTGCAAATTTCAAGGCTGAAGAAATTTCTTTGTGAATAATTACTTTCATGTTTTTATATTATTAACGCTCACAATGAATAAATCTCTTTCCATTGTTTACTTTGATGAAATGAAATATTAGGCTGTCAACCTATTTTCAACATAAGATTTCTAAGCATATATACAATTCGAATGTATCTCCTATCACAAAGATATTTTTTGAACGATCTTTCTAAAAATGTTACGTTTATGTAGATATATTTGGAAAAATGATTTTGAGTAAAAATTGTCGCATGACGTATGAAAAGCGAAGCGGTCAGTCCTTAAATGTTTATGACAGCTACGTGACTTGCGTTTTTTATTAGATGTTCGCTGCAAGCATTTATGTATGAAATGTAACAATTGTGTCAAATTGCATGTTCATGCCCAAACAATTACATTCAAATTGTAATTTAGAACATTTTTAGAAAGTGCGTTTCAAGTTTTTAAATTTAAATGTTTTTCTAAACGATAGTTAGGGAGCATTTTCTTTTTAAAAGTAACAGCTATATGAAATTTTAGATTTTTCTCTCCAACCGTATCATCACAATTTTTATAACTTTTTTCCTCATAATATCTCTGAACAAGTTTAGAATTTTAAAAACTTTTCTGTGCCAACATTTACATCTTAAAAATCACAAACATGTGAAATTTCAACTTCCTAGACCTAAAACGTTCAAATAAATCATACTTTAGAAAGATTTTGCCACTTTTTTGATTGTTTTATCCTTTTATATTTCGATTTTTTTTAGAAACAGTTCTTAATGAGCATTTACAACTTAAAGCTAACAAATATTCCAAATTCCAGGGTTTGCTTTCCCAAAAGTCATACTAATTGAAATTTTAGATTATTTTTGTTCATTCACAAGCACCGGAGTAGTGGTACCGACATGCAATATAGCCTACATTGGAGCAGATTTGGTCACAATCATTTTGCAATCTTAACTTTTGAAATTGGTTCGGTAGTGCCTGAGATTACCCTCTAGAAACAAACAAACATTTCACGGAAATACCGCAATTTATAAATTCATAGGAAAATTATGGCAAAGGCGTTTTCTGATTTGATTATTATTATTTGCTCACGAACGAAATGCCTGTCGCATACCATGAACTTTTTAAAATATAAAAATCATATTTAAATGAATTCATTTTCAAAAGTTTTGTTTATTTACGAATGAAACTTTAAATGCCGATAACTCTTAATGCATGCATTTTAAAAGGTACTTCTTCTCTCGACAATTATTTATTCTTTAGATCTTCCACAAAATGTAATTTTTATGCAGTTTTATTACAAAAAATAATCTTAGTGAAAAAAATGGCAGCTTGGCAGATTCAACTTGTTGTTGACGTACCGTATCTGATTTGTACTATTATACTCAAGATAGAGGCTGTCGCTCGCGCGTTTTATCACTATTTTGTCCTAATTATTAATTTCAAAATTATTTTACAGTTTTTTGCTAATTAAGGGTAAGATATTTTTGTAAACTAAATTATATAAAAGCACACATATTCAGTAATTACCTGCTGAAAAATGCAATTCTTATTTTTTTCTGTTTATTACTTAACTCTCTATTTGTTTGAAAAGATCTGTTTGAAAAAGAAAATAAAATTGTTACCATTTTAAGTAAATTGACTTTTTTATCAAATCTTTAAATCTGTTTAAAATTAACTTAGAAAAATGAGTTTGATATTAAATTGAATAATTTATTCATTAGATTCTTTTTCTTCTCGTTTTATTTTTCTGCGATAATTAGTTCCTTTGATATTTGAAAATTTACGCTAGCATGTTTTGTCAATTTAACATAAAGAAATTGCGTCCTGTACAATAAGCAGTTAATTGATTTCGACGTTCTTGGCGTTTATGTGTTTAGCGGGGTCGGTATTTTTTTATAGTTTGCCTTGGCAGGACGACCGTAAAACTTTATGGATATATGTTTGATAACTCTGAAATTTAAAATATTTCCAATTTCATCCTTGTGCTTTTAACAAACAGATATTCACGCCCCATCTCTTTCAGCCTCGTGTCTTGCTTCTTAGCGTTCCATCCCTTACTACAGGTCTCTTATCTCTCGCTCCCTTAACTCATTGTTCTCCCTGCCTCGTCTCTAGCATTTATCTATCGCTTTCGTTACCATCCTATTTCGTATGAATCCAGCCCATTCACTTTCCTCTTATTGTCAATCAAGCTTTTTATCAGTTCTCAGTGAGATTTCCAAAATATCGTTTATTTTGCATCAAGTTTATTTTTTTCTCTTTAATATTGTCCAATGCTTCATTTTCGGCAGTTTTCGCTTTTAATGTCAAACTACTGCTCTTATCTGCCCAGCCTTGTTCTAAATATTTACTATTATTTCCATGTTCTATTTTTACTTATTTTCCAATATAATTTACTTTTCACTGGGATTAGCATACATATGTAATTTCGCTTAAACCACTTTATATGACATCCATACCTAATAAGTAAACACACTTAATTGGCAAAACAATATACCCACAAAAAAATGCAATTGCACGTGCCATAAAGCATCTTTAATACTATACAGTCATGCCAAGTACATATCCTATTTTCTATAACTAAAATAAAAAGTTAAACGATAACGTATGTCTACAAAAACGCAACCAAACATGGGCAACAGATCAACTTCACATACAAAAGATAGCACACCGTCTGAAAAAGTCAAACTATCAAATCAAGCACAACTTCGGATGGAATAAAAAAAGAAGAAGAAGAAAACAGATGACACTAAAGCCGAAACAAAAGGAACATCCAGAAAAGCTAACACAACATTCGTTAGTGCAGGTACACCAGACTGTTCCCAGCCAAGTCGAAACAATACAAAACCAAAGAACAAGATGAAGACAGAAGAGCAAAACAACTAAACAACTATCAATCTCGATAAATACTTAATGGATGACGACACTACGACTGAATACTGCAATTGAAGAAACTGATTCGGAATCAGAATCGTGCAATACTAGTACACAAAATGCACTCGATATACGCCCGTGAAATACGTGAAATGAAGCTGGAAATTCTAACATTATATGATATCCCCGAAACAGGAAAAAGAATATCAATAATAGTAGAAAAAGCGTTCCGAACAATAAGTTATATCATAGTTATAGAAAAACGAACTACAATAATTTGTTGGGAGATAGATAAGGCATTGGAAATAATTTCAAAATCTGTAGCAGAACTTGAAGTCAGAGTACAGCACGCTGAGGCGCAAAATGAGATACTGGGAAAACATGACGCATAGGCAAATGGAAAAGGTGGAAGATTATACGAAGAAAAGAATTTTATGGGAGAGAACGTGAGAGAAAACAAATCAAGCTGCCAATCAACTACACAGAGGCTTAGAAAGCAGCCACATCAACAATTATTATACAAGCAAAAGCGGACAGAACAGATGAGGAAGTAGAAAATTTAGTTCTTAACATTTCCAAAGATCATGATTGTAATGTTAACCCTTAAATGCCTGATTTTTCAAAAATCATTGCAATTATGTGTTTCGGCTTTCATTTTTTAAATAAATCATGGTAAAATATTTTTAAAAATCATATTTCGATTTAAGTATGGTTTACGTCTAAAAAACAGTTTGTTACTAATCGACAGTACTGGTCCTTAATTGAAAAAATAATTTTCCTTGATAAAATTCTATAATATTAAACGCACAAGAATTTTAGGAACTATAATAATAAATAAATTTTACTTGCTCACTGCAGAATAAAATAGGGTATTTCGCAAGCTTCCAAACAAAACAAAAAGAGCAAGTAGCAACAGTTGAAAAAATAAATCTATCTTTATTCTTAAACAGCACAAGTGTTGCCATCTACATGTTGAAAATCTTTAATAATATTTTCAGAATGTATTTTATTGGCAACATTAGGCATAATAGCTTCAATATTATTCTAATAGTATTTTAGAGCCTAAATTGGGTATGTTGCCGAAAAGCAACACCCGGCATTTAAGGGTTAAGTGTGTACAAAAAATCAGGAATGGGGTATAGATCAACCTTAAAAGCGCAAAGGACACCCAAGAGCATCAAAAGATAATTACCGAAGATCGCGATACAAGCAAAGAAGTAAAAGATGCAAAACTTAGAAAAAATTAATAATCATTTTTCACATTTTCCAATAAAGTTGAAAAGTGTTTACGATTTCGGTCCGCTTGTCCGTCTATCTGTCTAGATGTCTGCCAACTGTCCGTACTCTAACTCTCATAAATGTACTCAGACATCGCTGAAATGTTTGGATATTATTATGGTTCACCATAGCATGATCACTATTTCAAATGAAGTTTGTAGCGTGTTTAGTTCATTTACAGAGACAGTCAAAAGTATTCCGTTAGGTTACCGTCAATGGGAAAAAATAGTTTCAAATGATTTTTATTGTCGTTACACACTTTCAAGCATAAAATAATTGATATGCATTTAGGAAGTGCACAAAAATAAGCATTCTGAAGAATATGCGGTGTAAAGAATACTTATTATTCATTTGCAGGGCCACACAAAATAGTTCCGTTACATAATTATACGGGTGGTTTGTTTACGGCGTACTTTAATTATGTTAAACCATTTCATATATAATGAAATTTAAATAAGTCCCTGAGGTTTACTATAAGCTATTTCATGCACAATAAGAAGTGCATAGCATCTATAGGGACACACAAAATATTTCCGATACTATATTGTGTCCAAAGTACTGTGCATAAGTGATGATTGCTGGAAATACATTTTTAATTATATGTTTCATATGTATAATTATGACTTTTATGTTTCACTATATTTATGCAGACTATAGGTGACTAAAAATGTTATAGTTCATATACAAGGCTATACAGAATAATTCGTAAAGGTTACTCAGAATGAGCGTAAATTGCTTAAATGATTTATGCATTCTTACGCTGAATTTAATTTAGTTTACTAAGAAATGTTTGTAGAAAATGGATACAATTATATACGTAGTCACGCAAAGAATTGGTTACATACCCGTCTATGGATGATAATATCTGGAAATGTGATTTAAGTAGTTTAAAGAGTGTTTTAGTTTGTATTAAATTTTAGCTAAATGGTGTCGTGTAATAAAGGTAATATTGGTTATGTTTGGTAACTACTAAAATCAAATTTTAAAATGTTTTATTCGTTTTCTAAAATGTTTATTTAGTTATGTTATTTACCTAATTTCCCTGAATAATGAATCTTTGTTAAAGCATTTAGGAAGTGTTTGAAAGTGTTTCATAGTCTATGCTTAACACATGAGTTATCCTTCTTGTTTGGCCCTAATTGGTTCGCGAAATACCAGGTACCAGCAAAAGTAGCTCGCATCCTAGGGGTTAATTATAAACGAATACAATGACATTGTTCTCAATATAATGAAGACAATGACAGCCATGAATGAAAAGAAACACATTCCAGTCTCTCTCTCTGAACCTCTAGCGGACAACCTCCTTAAAAAGTATTCAGTGGTACTATTAGAAATTGAGAATACTCTAAAGATAGCAAAGGGATCAGTGGAGAAAACATTGACCTACATTGCCCCGTTATGAGGACACAACTTGAATCGGCTTGAAATACTTTTGGCAAAGCAATGGCCAGATGGACTATAGGTAATATAGACCTTATTTCATAATAACTTGAGGCAAAACTAAACAAGTCCTTCCCTCTACCCACACAACATTATCCCAGCAGTAATAGCTATCTAGCTCAAAGTACAACGAAAAAATAAATAAAAGCAATAAATAGAACCCTCTATTATTCAATCCCTCCAAAAATGGGCATTAAAAGAAATTTACTTTTTCTATAGAAAAAATACAGTGTGCACGAAAAAATAAATAAATAACCAGCATCTAGGTGCACCATAAAAATCGATTTAATTACGCTATAGCAGAGTGGTAGTCTTTTAAAAATGAACTGATGGCCCAAGCGTTCATTCATGAGTACAAATGAAGTGATAATCGTCATCAAAACAAATTAAACTGAAGTACTGATAGCTGTCGAGCTTAAAGTGACAGAAAAAAGAAAAGTCAATAAATAAAATGTAAATGCTACCTTATGTGATAACAAGCATCTCTAAAAAGAATAGACGAACTAAATGGCAACCATCAGGCTCCACCCTGTAGCGGTCTAGACCAGATTGTGAATACAGAAAAAAAAACAGCAACAAACATACATTAAAAGTATCACCATAATTTGTATTTAACCACGAGAAAAGAGTCCGCTATTAAGAAAAGTGAAAGAAACCTTTAGTAAGAACAAACTAAGAAATGAACCAAAATTCAAACGACAGTGCCAACTGGCTAACACAGTAAGAAAAGTGATAAAGTAAATATCGTTACAGCCACAAAATCCAATGTACTATCAGGAGGTCCACACGAGGCGATCAAGCCTTTTCTGCCGCGTGGTCAGGTATAAAACTCTTTAAGCTAGGCATATTTCCCGGCAGGTAGGGGCCTGGTCTGTGGTATAACATTAATAATAATAATATGTTTAGTAAACATTAAAATATTTAACTTAAAAATTGGGTTTTAAACAATTTAAGCTATTATGTACAAAGTGTCAGATTCGCTACTTGGAATTCGCATATATGAACTTTATTGAGTGAAATAAATAATTGGAATAAATAAAATGGAATAAATTAGGACATTTTTGTTTACGTCATTCTGTTTTTAGTTTTTATGTGTTTTGAACTATTTCCGTTTTGATATATTAAAAAACAATTCTGGTGATTTATTTACACTTTTTAAATTTACACTTTTCCAAATGATACAAACGGTTAAATGTTATCAGAAACTTTCATTGATTCATTTTGTTCACATGGTTCAGAATAATGGATTTAGTAATATAATTCAAGCATGTAAGTTCATATGTGTATAGTTCTCGTACTAATTTAAAATAATATATTTCGTGCTTCAAAAATTGGTTAATGCAACTTAGTAAATAAATTTAATTTCAAAACTTAAATAAATGGATACATTTTGTATAATTGAGTGTGGTTTACGTGAAACATATTCTACGGAAGAGAAGATTTGCTTAGAAAGATAACAAAAATTTAGTTAAATATTTGTAAATGAACATCGATATAGGAATAGAAACTAGATAAGTCTGAGGTAAATGTTTATTTTAGTTTTAATTTTGCAAGCATTTTGTAACACCGAATATTGAAACTGTTTCGGGCACGAATAATTACAAACCTGATAAAATTAAAAATTGGAAAAACGCTAATCGCACAGAAATATATCATATCGATTCAGCTATGATGTTTGTTGCAGTTAAAGATGTTTGAACGTGTTATAATCTATAATTTTACTTGTTGGTGAATACAATCAGTATTTAATATGGGAACAACAATTCTAAGTTTTAAGCGTGTGCAAATAAATGTTGCTTAACACGAAATGATCAGATATTAAATTATGCACCTTCTGCTGCCAAATATTTTAACATTTTTTATTTCGTTCTAATAAAAGTACATTTTCGTTGCAATAATTTTCGGTCGCTTTCGACTGTTATTTTACCAATTCTTTCTTATTTTAAATTTAGAAATTTTAAACTGTATGTATATTAAATATATCACATTAAAAATAGAAATATCTATGTTTTTAATATACAAGTATATCCAATTTGAAAAACTAATTTTATATAAGTTATAAGTATAAAAATAATTTAAAAGTCACGGCTACTTCATTTCTATGAATTGTATAAGCATATGAATTGTAAAAGTTTATTATTTTTTATTTATAATATTTTTGTGAAATTCCTTATTTTATATTAAAAACTATGCTACCGAAAAAAAAAGTATACGTATCAATGTAAAATGTATAACAGTTTTCAATTTAAAAATTCCGTTTAACTAAAGATATTCATATTCTAAAAATGAAAATATTTCCAAATTACTGCGCTGATGGATATTTGAAAGCGAACTTATATATCATTAAATATTTTCTATGCAAGGATTTTATACGTTTTTATTGAATTATTCATGATAACTTTTATTTATCTTTTGGAATCAATAAAATACAATCATAGCTCAGAAATACATTAAAGATTTTGAAATGATAAAAAAGTCCCCGGAAAAATGTTTAAATCTGCATTTGAGGAAGATAAATACATTTTATCTATTTTTAATGTTTTAGAATGAATAAATTATTACTTATCTGATTTTTCATATAGTTTTTGTTGTTTTACAATATTCATGGTATTGATTTTATATCATTCCGAATTATTGCATTTGTTCAACTAGAAAAAAAAAAATCTAGCATCTCTATTCGTGAACCATTACATATTCCTCAATGTGAGAAACAATTTTATTTGTTTATAAGTGTAATTAGTGGAAATAAGGAAGCTTTTAATGAAAGTGTCGTAAATAAATTAAGGCGTAACGTACAGCGTCGTACCACTCAGGGCAGCGCACTCGGAGAAAAGCAATGACTTGAAATATAACTAATAACAACAATTTATTTATGTCAATAATCGTGGCATTGGGCAGATTTTAACAAGAAACGATTAAATAGTAAGTTCAAATCACTAAAAACCGAGCGGGGGGGGGGGGGTCACAAAATGTATCATCCGAATCTCTAGATCGAATAAAAATGGCCTCTCTGATACTTTGCAGGATTCTAAGAAGATTTTACTTAAACGTACGGTACGATTTCATTAGAAACTCTACAACTTTAACTATAAAATGTCATTCGAAACACGGCAATATCGCTTTAAAAGTCGAAGCTGTGAATTCAAACTTTCTTTATTCAAAGTAAAGGATCCTAAACCTTTGGGTAAACATTTGTTTCAGGGTTGCCACTGTGGTGTTTTTTTTTTTTTAATTCTATCTCGCACCACTTTCGAAAAAAAATATATACATACATATATTCCTGCACATTTTGTCAAAATGTGCATGAGAAATATACTAAAACTTTTTTTATAAATATTTTTATGTATAGAATATAAAATTAGGCAACAGTGGCCAAACGCATGACGAGCCACAGTCGTCAAATGTACCAAAAGGTTTAATGCTTTATTAGGCTGCCGAACATACGTACATAGGTATTACTCCAAACAGAGCTAAATGAAACTCAGCACGTGGAAAAATCTCGATTCAAAGCATGAAGCAGAGATAAAATCACTATCAACTAAATGGTAACACTAAATCACCACTATTGATGTAATGAGATTAATTATCACACCTTTTCAAAAAAATATCCACGGTAATCAAGAAGATTCAGACCTACTTTAAAGTATTTTAAGAGATGACAGTATAAATATTTCATTAAGAATCAATAGTTAGAATTCAATGGACTTTACCCACGAGTTGCAACAGTCACAACTCTACACGTATATAATTTTAAAAAAAGACTGTTTATTAGACGAAGGGAAAGCTGTGTTAAAATTTTATTCATGCATATTGGTGTTTTTCTTCTAGGTACCGGGAGCTGACGTGGCATAGATAATATCCAAAATACACGTTTCACACGCATTATCTCAAAACTCACTTGACCGTAGACTATCCCCATAAAGCAGTAGCTCGGCATTATACTGTATAATTTTTTAAATCAAAGACAGAAAGAAACTTCATGTTGATAACACAGAAAGCACATTGCAGCGAAACAGATGTTAATATAAACTTAATGTTGAGTGTAAATGAACATACCATGGAAGAAAAATGTTTAATTTAATATTAGGTCCGTATTTTTTTTTTTTTTTTTGAAATAATTATAAAATTTTTTCCTCATACTAATAGACTGATTTCTGGCAATAATTTTAATTTTTCGCTAGTAATGCTACTAGTGATTTTAGTGTTTTAGTTGAACGTTACAAGTGTTGCTGTAAGTTTTAGTAGTGTTTCTGATGCTAAGTCAATAATAGTTAAACTTTTTCAAATTCATCATATTATTATCTTTTGCATGTCAAAGTCTTTCATTTGTAGATGTTGGATTATTAAACGTATAGAAAGTTAACGAATCTATTTCGAATCCAGAAAACTTCAAATTTATCTCAAAAATTCTTTTAAACAGCAGGAATCCATAGTCCTGCATTTTTTAAAGCTTTTGTAACTTAACAAAGCTATCAATAAAATTCAATATTACTTCATGTTTATAAGTCATACTTATATACAAAAGATGAATTTTAGTATTAATAAGTGTCACTATGGTAAACATGTAATGATTTAAGTTTGGAAATCATCAATTTTAATATATTATAAAAAGATGTCAACACATGAAATGAAATTTTAACCCTTAAATGCCTGCTATTTCAAAAATCATTTTAATAATGTTTTTCGGCTTTCATTTTTTAAATAAATCATTGGAAAAATAGTTCATAGTTCAAAAAATCATATTTTGTTTTAAGTATGGTTTACGACTAAAAAACTGTTTGTTACTAATCGACAATACTGGTCTTTAATTGAAAAGATAATCTTCCTTGATAAAATTCTATAATATGAAACACACAAGAATTTTACGAACTATAATAAGAAATAGATTTTACTTAATCTCTGCAAAACAAAATAGGGTATTTTGCAAACTTCCAAACAAAACAAAAAGAACAAGTAGCAACAATTGAAAAAATAAATCTATCTTTATTCTTAAACAGCACAAGTGTTGCCATCTACATGTTGAAAATCGATTTAATAATATTTTCAGAATGTATTTTATTGGCAACATTAGGCATAATAGCTTCAATATTATTCTAATAGTATTTTAGAGCCTAAATTGGGTATGTTGCGGAAAAGCAACACCCGCATTTAAGGGTTAAGAGTGTACAAAAAATCAGGAATGGGGTATAGATCAACCTTGAAAGCGCAAAGGACACCCAAGAGCATCAAAAGATAATTACCGAAGATCGCGATACAAGCAAAGAAGTAAAAAATGCAAAACTTAGAAAAAATTAATAATCATTTTTCACATTTCCCAATAAAGTTGAAAAGTGTTTACGATTTCTGTCCGGTTGTCCGTCTATCTGTCTAGATGTCTGCCAACTGTCCGTACTCTAACTCTCATAAATGTACCCAGACATCGCTGAAATGTTTGGATATTATTATGGTTCACCATAGCATGATCACTATTTCAAATGAAGTTTGTAGCGTGTTTAGTTCATTTACAGAGACAGTCAAAAGTATTCCGTTAGGTTACCGTCAATGGGAAAAAATCGTTTCAAATAATTTTTATTGACGTTACACGCTTTCAAGTATAAAATAATTAATATGCATTTAGGAAGTGCACAAAAATAAGCATTCTGTAGAATATGCGGTGTAAAGAATACTTATTATTCATTTGCAGGGCCACACAAAATAGTTCCGTTACATAATTATACAGGTGGTTTGTTTACGGCGTCCTTTAATTATGTTAAACCATTTCATATATAATGAAATTTAAATAAGTCCCTGAGGTTTATTATAAGTTATTTCATGCATAATAAGAAGTGCATAGCATCTACAGGGTCACACAAAATATTTCCGATACTATATTGTGTCCAAAGTACTGTGCATAAGCGATGATTGCTGGAAATACATTTTTAATTATATGTTTCATATGAATAATTATGATTTTTATGTTTCACTATATTTATGCAGACTATAGGTGAGTAAAAATGTTATAGTTCATATACAAGGCTATACAGAATAATACGTAAGTGTTACTCGGAATGAGCGTAAATTGCTTAAATGATTTATGCATTCTTACGCTGAATTTAATTTAGTTTACTAAGAAATGTTTGTAGAAAATGGATACAATTATATACGGAGACACGCAAAGAATTGGTTACATAACCGTCTATGGATGATAATATCTGGAAATGTGATTTAAGTAGTTTAAAGAGTGATTTAGTTTATATTAAATTTTAGCTAAATGGTGTCGTGTAATAAAAGTAATATTGGTTATGTTTGGTAACTAGTAAAATCAAATTTTAAAATGTTTTATTCGTTTTCTAAAATGTTTATTTAGTTGTGTTATTTACCTAATTTCCCTGAATAATGAATCTTTGTTAAAGCATTTATGAAGTGTTTGAAAGTGTTTCATAGTCTATGCTTAACACATGAGTTATCCTTCTTGTTTGTCCATAATTGGTTCGCGAAAGACCAGGTACCAGCAAAAGTAGCTCGCATCCTAGAGATTAATTATAAACGAATACAATGACATTGTTTTCAATATAATGAAGGCAATGACAGCCATGAATGAAAAGAAAAACATTCCAGTCTCTCTCTCGGAACCTCTAGCGGACAACCTCCTTAAAATGTTTTCAGTGGTACTATTAGAAATTGAGAATACTCTAAAGTTAGCAAAGGGATCAGTGGAGGAAACATTGACCTACATTGCCCCATTATGAGGACACAACTTGAATCGGCTTGAAATACTTTTGGCAAAGCAATGGTCAGATGGACTATAGGTAACATAGATCTTATTTCATAATAACTTGGGGAAAAACTAAAGAAGTCCTTCCCTCTACCCACACAACATTATTCCAGCAGTAATAGCTATCTAGCTCAGAGTACAGCGAAAAAAAAAAATAAAAGCAATAAATAGAACTCTCTATCATTCAACTATTAGAAATTGAGAATACTCTAAAGTTAGCAAAGGGATCAGTGGAGGAAACATTGACCTACATTGCCCCATTATGAGGACACAACTTGAATCGGCTTGAAATACTTTTGGCAAAGCAATGGTCAGATGGACTATAGGTAACATAGATCTTATTTCATAATAACTTGGGGAAAAACTAAAGAAGTCCTTCCCTCTACCCACACAACATTATTCCAGCAGTAATAGCTATCTAGCTCAGAGTACAGCGAAAAAAAAAATAAAAGCAATAAATAGAACTCTCTATCATTCAATCCCTCCAAAAATGGGCATTAAAAGAAATTTACCTTTTCTATAGAAAAAGTACAGTGTGCACGAAAAAATTAAATAAATAGCCAGCATCTAGGTGCACCATAAAAATCGATTTAATTACGCTATAGCAGAGTGGTAGTCTTTTAAAAATGAACTTATGGCCCAAGCGTTCATTCATGAGTAAAAATAAAGTGATAATCGTCATCAAAAGAAATTAAACTAAAGTACTTATAGCTGTCGAGCTTAAAGTCACAGAAGAAAGAAAAGTCAATAAATAACATGTAAATGCTACCTTATGTGATAACAAACATCTCTAAAAGAATAGACGAACTAAAGGGCAACCAACAGGCTCCACCCTGTAGCGGTCTAGACCAGATTGTGAATACAGAACAAAACACAGCAACAAACATACATTAAATGTATCACCATAATTTGTATTTAACCACGACAAAAGAGTCCGCTATTAAGAAAAGTGAAAGAAACCTTTAGTAAGAACAAACTAAGAAATGAACCAAAATTCAAACGACAGTGCCAACTGGCTAACACAGTAACAAAAGTGATAAAATAAATATCGGTACAGCCAGAAAACCCAATGTACTATCAAGAGGTCCACACGAGGCGATCAAGCCTTTTCCGCCCCGTGACCAGGTATAAAACTCTTTAAGCTAGGCATATTTCCCGGCAGGTAGGGGCCTGGTCTCTGGTATAACATTAATAATAATAATATGTTTAGTAAACATTAAAATATTCAACTTAAAAATTGGGTTTTAAACAATTTAAGCTATTATGTACAAAAGTGTCAGATTCGCTACTTGGTATTCGCATATATGAACTTTATTGAGTGAAATAAATTAGGAGATTTTTGTTTACGTCATTCTGTTTTTAGATTTTATGTGTTTTGAACTATTTCCGCTTTGATATATTAAAAAACATTTCTGGTGATTTATTTACACTTTTTAAATTTACACATTTCCAAATGATACAAACGGTTAAATGCTATCAGAGACTTTCATTGATTCATTTTGTTCACATGGTTCAGAATAATTGATTTAGTAATATAATTCAAGCATGTGAGTTCATATGTGTATAGTTCTCGTACTAATTTAAAATAATATATTTCGTGCTTCAAAAATTGGTTAATGCAACTTAGTTAATAATTTTAATTTCAAAATTTAAATAAATGGATACATTTTGTATAATTGAGTGTGGTCTACGTGAAACATATTCTATGGAAAGAAGATTTGCTTAGAAAGATAACAAAAATTTAGTTAAATATTTGTAAATGAACATCGATATAGGAATAGAAACTAGGTAACTCTGAGGTAAATGTTTATTTTAGTTTTAATTTTGCAAGCATTTTGTAACACCGAATATTGAAACTGTTTCGGGCACGAATAATTACAAACCTGATAAAATTAAAAATTGGAAAAACGCTAATCGCTCAGAAATATATCATATCGATTCAGCTATGATGTTTGTTGCAGTTAAAGATGTTTTAACGTGTTATAATATGTAATTCTACTTGTTGATGAATACAACCAGTATTTAATATGGGAACAACAATTGTAAGTTTTAAGCGTGCGCAAATAAACGTTGCTTAACACGAAATGATCAGATATTAAATTATGCACCTTCTGCTGGCAAATATTTTAACATTTTTTATTTTGTTCTAATAAAAGTACATTTTCGTTACAATAATTTTCGGTCGCTTTCGACTGTTCTTTTACCAATTCTTTCTTATTTTAAATTTAGAAATTTTAAACCGTATGTATATTAAATATATCACATTAAAAATAGAAATATCTATGTTTTTAACATACAAGTATATCCAATTTGAATAACTAATTTTATATAAGTTATAAGTATAAAAATAATTTAAAATCACAGCTACTTCATTTCTATGAAGTGTATAAGCATACGCATTGTAAAAGTTTATTATTTTTTATTTATAATATTTTGTGAAATTCCTTATTTTATATTAAAAACTATGCTACCGAAAGAAAAAGTATACATATCAATGTAAATTGTGTAACAGTTTTCAATTTAAAAATTCCGTTTAACTAAAGATATTCATATTCTAAAAATGAAAATATTTCCAAATTACTGCGCTGATGGATATTTGAAAGCGAACTTATATATCATTAAACATTTTCTATGCAAGGATTTTATACGTTTTTATTGCATTATTCATGATAACTTTTATCTATCTTTTGGAATCAATAAAATACCATCATAGTTCAGAAATACATTAAAGGTTTTGCAATGATAAAAAAAGTCCCCGGAAAAATGTTTAAATCTGCATTTGACGAAGATAAATACATTTTATCTATTTTTAATATTTTAGAATGAATAAATGATTACTTATCTGATTTTTCTTATAGTTTTTTTGTTTTACAATATTCATGGTATTGATTTCATATCATTCCGAATTATTGCATTTGTGCAACTAGAAAAAAAAATCTAGCATTTGTATTCGTGAACCATTACAAATTTCTCAATGTGAGAAATATTTTTATTTGTTTATAAGTGTAATTAGTGGAAATACGGAAGCTTTTAATGAAAGTGTCGTAAATAAATTAAGGCGTAACATATAGCGTCGTACCACTCAGGGCAGCGCATTCGGAGAAAAGCAATGACTTGAAATATAACTAATAAGAACAATTTATTTATGTCAATAATCATGGCATTGGGCATATTTTAACAAGAAACGATTAAATAGTAAGTTCAAATCACTAAAAACCGAGCGGGGGGGGGGGGGATTCACAAAATGTATCATTCAAATCTCTAGATCTCTAGATCGAATAAAAATGGCCTCTCTGATACTTTGCAGGATCCTAAGAAGCGTTTACTTAAACGTACCGTACGATTTCATTAGAAACTCTATAACTTTAACTATAAAATGTCATTCGAAACACGGCAATATCGCTTTAAAAGTCGAAGCTGTGAATTCAAACTTTCTTTATTCAAAGTAAAGGATCCTAAACCTTTGGGTAAACTTTTGTTTCAGGGTTGCCACTGTTTTTTTTTTTTCCTTTATCTCGCACTACTTTCGAAAAAAAAATATATATATATATACATTTTTCCTGCACATTTTGTCAAAATGTGCATGAGAAATATACTAAAAGTTTTTTTTTTATAAATATTTTTATGTATAGAATATAAAATTAGGCAACAGTGGCCAAACGCATGACGAGCCACAGTCGTCAAATATACGAAAAGGTTTAATGCTTTATTAGGCTGCCGAACATACATACATAGGTTTTACTCCAAACAGAGCTAAATGAAACACAGCACGTGGAAAAATCTCGATTCAAAGCATGAAGCAGAGATAAAATCACTATCAACTAAATGGTAACACTAAATCACCACTATTGATGTAATGAGATTAATTATCACACCTTTTCAAAAAATATCCACGGTAATCAAGAAGATTCAGACCTACTTTAAAGAATTTTAAGAGATGACAGTATAAATATTTCATTAAGAATCAATAGTTAGAATTCAATGTACTTTACCCACGAGTGGCAACAGTCACACCTCTACACGTATATAACTTTTTAAAAAAAAGAGTGTTTATTAGACGAAGGGGAAGCTGTGTTAAAATTTTATTCATGCATATTGGTGTTTTCTTCTAGATACCGGCAGCTGACGTGGCATAGATAATATCCAAAATACACGTTTCACACGCATTATCTCAAAACTCACTTGACCGTAGACTATCCCCATAAAGCAGTAGTTCGGCATTATACTGTATAATTTTTAAATCAAAGACAGAAAGAAACTTCATGTTGATAACACAGAAAGCACATTGCAGCGAAATAGATGTTAATATAAACTTAATGTTGAGTGTAAATGAACATACCATGGAAGAAAAATGTTTAATTTAATATTACGTCCGTATTTTTTTAAATAATTATAAAAAAATTTCATAATACTAATAGACTGATTTCTGGCAGTAATTTTAATTTTTCGCTAGTAGTGCTACTAGTGATTTTAGTTTTACAGTTGAACGTTACTAGTGTTGCTGTAAGTTTTGGTAGTGTTTCTGATGCTAAATCAATAATAATTAAACTTTTTCAAATATATCATATTATTATCTTTTGCATGTCAAACTCTTTCATTTGTAGATGTTGGATTGTTGTGCGTATAGAAAGTTCACGAATCTATTTCGAACCCAAAAAACTTCAAATTTATCTCAAAAATTCTTTTAAACAGCAGGAATCTATAGTTCTGCATCTTTTAAAGCGTTTGTAACTTAACAAAGCTATCAATAAAATTCAATAATACTTCATTTTTATAAGTCATACTTATATACAAAAGATGAATTTTAGTATTAATAAGTGTCACTATGGTAAACATGCAATGATTTAAGTTTGGAAATCATCAATTTTAATATATTATAAAAAGATGTCAACACATGAAATGAAATTTTAATCCTTAAATGCCTGATTTTTCAAAAATCATTGTAATAATGTTTTTCGGCTTTCATTTTTTAAATAAATCATTGGAAAAATAGTTCATAGTTCAAAAAATCATATTTTGTTTTAAGTATGGTTTAAGACTTAAAAACAGTTTGTTACTAATCGACAATACTGGTCTTTAATTGAAAAAATAATTTTCCTTGATAAAATTCTATAATATGAAACACACAAGAATTTTACGAACTATAATAAGAAATAAATTTTACTTGCTCTCTGCAAAACAAAATAGGGTATTTTGCAAGGTTCCAAACAAAACAAAAAGAACAAGTAGCAACAATTGAAAAAATAAATCTATCTTTATTCTTATAAAGCATAAGTGTTGCCATCTACATGTTGAAAATCGATTTAATAATATTTTCAGAATGTATTTTATTGGCAACATTAGGCATTATAGCTTCAATATTATTCTAATAGTATTTTAAAAGCCTAAACTGGGTAAGTTGCCGAAAAGCAACACCCGGCATTTAAGGGTTAAATGGGCTTTAAAGAAGTCGATATGCAGTTTCATGAATAATGTAAAATACTTTAAATCTTAAAATGCAGAGAACATTAGCGTGGAATTGTTCCTTTATAAAAAATTCTCAATAAAACCAAAAATGTATTTACATAAGAAAATACATGTAATAAATCTATGGAGAATTACGGAGTTATTGGTAAATATTAGGCTGTATATTGATCAGTGTTCACACTTGTCACATATCAATTTCAAATTTCATGTTGTATATTATTTCACATATTTATTAACAAAATGTTATTTACTACAGGGGTCGTACGCTTAAGAGATTTTTTCAAGACAATTATCACTATTTGCTTATAGAAAAATAAATATATGTTAAACGTGCGAAATTTCGCCTTATTTAAGAAGAGATTTTTCCATAAAGAAATACTGGTATCGAAGAATTTGCTGGTTGCGAAATTTCCGGATAAGTACGATCCCTGCTCTTAATGAATATTTTAGGTGTAAATTTCAGATTATTAAAGAAATGAAAAATATTATCTCGTTTCTGATAATACCTTATCACATGATTTTCGTTTTCTTTTTAGATATTGAAATATATCAGAAATTACTGGTTCAATATACAAACACTGTTTTCGTACGTAAATTCTTGTTGCAAAATTACGGTGTTTCTGTATTGTAATATATTTTTGAACCCTAACCAAATGATACAGAAAACTACATAAAAATTCAAAGTTTGTCTAGAATAGGGGTGCACAACCTTTTCAAGAGAAGGGCCACTTACAAAAATTTCTGGGTTGTCGAGGACCACTTTAGTAACACGGAGTGAATTCTATTTCAGAGAGGTGAATTGATAGCCTATAATCAGATTAAAAAATATGGTTTCAGAGAGACGGGGGTGGGGGAGGGCGTTACCCCTCTAGATTCCCCTACCTAGTCAACATATACAATTCAGTAGGCAAGAATATATCAGTAGTTTACGTTTGTATATATAAGAGAGATATACCAAGGATTATTTTGAAGGATTGATAATATTCCATTACTTTATTCGGTGGAGTAAATTTTGTTTTATTAAAAGTGCTAAAAAGCAAAGCTTTATGAATGAAGGGGGCGGGGGGAGATACCGATCAACGAAATTTGCGATTTTTCCACCCCTAACCGACACATTTCGCAATTGTTTCAAACCGGATGGACGAAATTCGCTATCTTTCCGCACCTGATCGACAAAATTAACTATTTTTCCGCTCCTGATCGGCGAAATTCGCAATCCTTACGCATCCGATTCACGAAATCCGGGATTTTTGTTTTTCTTTTGCAGCGGCAAATTGACGAAATTTGCGATTTCATCTCGCGATAAACTGGCGAAACTCGCGATTTTTTCGCAGCCGATCACCGAAATTTTCAAATTTCCCTCGCATCATTGAGAAAATTTGCGATTTTTCGCTTTTGATTGACAAAATTCGTGAATTTTTCGTACACGACTAACGAAGTTCGCGATTCTTGCGGAGCCCGACCAACGAAATTTGCGATTTTTCCGCGCCCGATCAACGCAATTGGCGATTCTTAACTGACTAACGAAATTTGCATTTTTCCCGCGGGACATTGACGGAATTCGCGATAAATAGAGAAAACGCGATTTTTCCTCAGCCGATCAACGAAATTTGAGATTTTTCCTCTCCTAATCATCAAAATTCGCGATTTTTCTGCACCCCATCAACAAAATTCGCTGCTCTTAACTGACTGAAGAAATTTTCAATTTCCCTCGCGGCAAATTCACGAAATTCACGAATTTTTCCTACTGCCTAAGTACAAAAATTGCAGTATTATCCATTTATAAATTGATGAAATTCGCGGGCCACACGTTAACCCACCGCGGACCACAGGTTGTGCATCCCTAGTCTAGAACGTACATCGATGTTGGACGGATATTATTGACACATTTTTATTTCCTACTGCATTTATATATAATTATAAAATTTCGCAATTTTTTTTTTTAACCATTTGGAAAAATGGTTATTGTTCTCGTCAGGATGGGAAATTAAAAGCATATCTGGAGGTTTTCATTGGTTTAATCAGCATTTTATTCGTTTTATGATTGGTCTATACAGTAATCTGTATTTCCCTTTAATTTGAACAACGATGGATACTTCTGTTGCCACTATGACAAAAAAGTAATAAAAACTACAAAAAAAAATAATAACTCAGAAACAAATTGAGATACAGCTTTCAAAGAAATTGCATTTAAAAGTACATTTTTTTCTCTATCCGACGGTGTAAAAAGTAATATTTTCGGATGTTTTGAAGTTTAAGAATGAAATTTCATTTAAAATTGGCCGTCAGATTTCTTGGAAATCTGACGATTAAAAAGCCTTTCATCGAACAGCCAATGAAATGCTTGGATATTTACGTAAGTTTCAGGTGGATAATACTTAATTTTCATGAAATCTAACGGATCGCAGGCGATATTTTTGGCTTGCAATTTTTACGTGTAATAACACTATTAATGTTTAATTCATGGCGTACGTAATGTATGATAAACGCCGTGCGATTTTTTATGTCTTAAATTTTAGTCTTTAAAAAAATCGTTTTCCAAATGGTCGTTGTAATTTGATAAATTGATATTTTTATTTTTATTTTTATTTTTTTGCAGATTATGTTTGGAAAACTCACTACTTACATATGTTTTTATAATCATGATTAATTATAGGAGATAAATTTAATCTTTTTAAAACACTAGCATGCCCGCCCTTTGTTGATTGAGTCTGTCGTAAACGAATAAACAGCACCTGCTTCCAGTGTAACTATATGTCGGTATACATTTATAATTTAAATAACTATTAACGTTTATAATTTTATAAACAAAAGTAAGTAATACGATAGTAATGACGTCGTAATACTTTGGTTTTAAAAAGTTGTCGAAATAACGAAATGATTTTCGATTTCACTGCCTAAGCGAAATGGAAAAAGTAGGTTTAGAAATTTAAACAATTAAAAATGTTTTTGAATAAAAGAAAAGAAAAAGGAAAAGAAAAAGAAAGAGAAAACTAACCTGAAATTTTCGACTGCGGTAAAAGCACTTAATGGAACCATTTACGAAGGAACAAAATCTTCATTACAACAGAATTTTTGTTTGCTGAATGTCACTACAGGAACCTAACACAGGATAAATCAATATAATTCAAATTAATAATAAATTTGGATTTATTTTAACGTTTTCGTTCGTCCCATTCGTCCATTTGCATAAAATATAATATCCAATGTCTAAAATATGAAGTAGAAATTGGTTGAAAAAAAAACAAAAACGAACCTCGATTTTGCTTGAAAAGAAACATTATTTTCTATAAACTTCTATCAATGCGTAGTTTTTGTGAATGCTTATTCTAATTTCGTTTGAATGACGTGAAAAAAACTTAATTGAAAAAAAATATTCGAAATGATATGTAAAATGAAATATTCGTAATATAAAAACGATAAAAAACATAATAGCTTAAAATAAAAAATAAAAAAATCTAAGAAAATTTCCAAAGATTTATTTATACAGTAAAATGCTTTTAAGATTATCGACAACGAAGATTTGTGTGTTACATTTCGAATCAAGTTCACTGGTAAACTGAGAGAAAGTGCACTTTCACAAAATAAATGTAAATTAAATTGATTAATTTCCCTTCTGTTCTTCTTTTTTTATCATGTGTCTGATCAAATGGAAGGTTATGTTACTTTTGCTAAACAATGAAATTCAATGATGGTGACGTAAAAAAGATTATTGTTTTATTTCTCGAATGTGATTTTTCTTTACTTTAAGAATGGACAATAGTAACTATCATACATGTTTGAAAGACTTTAATTATATTCTCTTCTAAGTGTGAAAGGGATTTTTAAATGCTTGTATATTTTTCTTTTCTTCTTGATTTTAAATAATTTTTCGTTAAAAAAAATTGAAAAACAGAAAAATAATATTGTGTTTAATATAAATATTAATTATTAAATTTAAACTTATTTTGTTTCGTTTAAAAATAGTCTCAGTTTGACCTTTTCAATGCACCTTATAAGATGTTTGTACTTATATTTATTCGGGATCCTGAAATTGTATATCATTTTCATCTCAAATAGAGATCAGCGTTGCTATAAATCTAGGTATTTTTAATATTCTCAGATGCAGTTGTAGAGTGCAAAATCATAAGAACGACTCAAAGACAAAGAAATCTCTTGCTGTTTGATATTCAAACACGCAGATTTTTTTGTTAAATTTAAATACTAATTAAAATCCAAATAATATTAATTTTAACCGGTTAAAATTTTTATATATTGCTTTAAATCTATTTAATCTATTTAAAAATATGTCTATTACTGAATTTACTTTTGAGCAAAAACTTGCCGTAAATGTGTATGAACCCGCGGTTAGTGATTTCTGCATGTCATATAAGGAAAAATAATAATAATCTGTGCGCGTTCGTTTAGTTTTTAAATTTTTTGAAGATGGAGAGTGGAAAATTGCTTTCTGAATTGACGTTGGACAAATTCTAGCTTATACCAAGATTGGAATGCCTCATCAAATAATTGCTGACGAAATTAAGTGTTTAAAGATTGACATTTCTATTTTTTTACAGAGTACAACTGCTTATGCTACTGCAAAATCTAGAGGAAATACGAGAACTCTTTCAAATAATTCGGGAATTGACTGTTCGCACGGTTAAAAAGAAAATAACGGTTTGGTTATAGCTTGCAGGCTATCTGTTCTAAAATTGTATACTGTCACAAATTTTAGCTTTATGTCTTAAAATCAGGTTCAAAGGAAAAGTGGACAACATCTATTAGATAGTATGGTTGTATTAGACATGTTGGGACATGTTCGGAACACTTTAAATCATGTCATAATTTTTATAACTTTTTTACTAGCTATGAACAGTTAACTATGTTAAAATTTGAAGATAAAGTACTTTTGTTATTTGAGCCTGTAGATCTACAAAGTGGCCACTATAATACGAGAGAGTAGTAGAAAAAAATCTAGAGGATTTTAAAACTATCGATTCAATACAGGCAATGAAAATGTTACCGTTTGATAGAATGGCATTAAAACAGTCAAACTAAGAACTAATTTGAACAAAATAGATACAGTGGTGCAAGTGCAGCACTGGTGTATGGTAAAGAAAAAAAAATATTCTCTTCCACAACCATCAATAGTGCATACTTACAATACGTATATGGGAGGGGTCGATAAGTTTGACAGGTATGTAAAAATCCCTAAATATCAATAAGGAATTCGAAATCATATTCGTGCCTCTTTACTAGAATTATTGACATGTCTCTTGTAAAGTGATATTTGTTGTACATTTTAACTCGTGAAAAAAATGAGAAAAATTCAATGAAGGACCTGCACGTCGAACTCGCAATGACCTATTTTAAAATGGGTGAAAAAAAAAATTCGTACAAAGTATGCCATCCAATAACGGTGTCATTTTTAACAAAAATTTACCCTGCAAACTATGAGAAAAATGGCCATTTGTTTATAAAAGAGATAAACAAGAAAGATGTCTGTCATCGTACATATTTTGAAAATACCAATGTTACAGTATGCATCGCTTGCTTTCCTATATTCCATGCCAAATAGGTATTCTTATTAGGAATACTTTTGAGTTTATTTATTTTATTTTTCATCATCACATTACCTGTAAAAATATGGTTGTGTCTTGTATTATTATTTGGTTCTGTTACTATCATTCATATTACCTGACCATTTTAACACTCCTATATTATTCTTATTACCAAAGCCCAGAGTCCTCAAATGAAGACTGCCTGCAATTATAAAACCATATGGTGAATTTCATAGAATATAATTACTTTATGGTTTAATGGGTTAAGGTCACACATAAAATTATGACAGCAAAGGAATTTGGAAGGCAGATAATTACGCTAGCACCATTATGGACTATATGAAGAGCAATAAAAATGTCCTGAAATCTGAAATGTGTAAAACCATGTCTGTGTTCGACTTTATCATCTGGCCATAATAAACTCGGTATTCAGGAAACATCTGATGCAACAAATGAATTGGTGGCTCTAAAACTATTTTAATTGAAGACAAGAAGTTCAATTTCGATAGTTTGAATGTTTCTTCTTCAAATTTCCATAACCTTCGAAAGTTCTTTCTTTTCACATGCCATGAAGGGGAATGCCACCAAATGGTTTGACTTGCCTTTTCCCGAAGAGATCAGCTTATAATTGCTTTTCTAGAAGAACGATAAAATAAACATGCCTATTTTCACCAGTTAGAAGGTAATTAGTTGAACCAGGATGAAACAGGCCTTAAATGTAATTTTTAATAAGGCAATGAATTAACTCACCCTGCAAAATTCACACGTAAATGGTTTGGAGATAATAGCATTCACACATTTGATTGGCCGGCCAATATTATGGACGTAAATTTGTTAGAAAACGTTTAGGGTTTAATAATGCGTAATACAAACCGAGAAAATAATAAAATTGCCCCTTGGAACTCGAAAGCAGATATAAAATCTGCAATTTGTCAGGCACGGCGTGTATTGCCACTTGGACAAATTCGAAACCATGTAAATACTATGCATCAATACGGTAATGAAATTATTAAGCACAAAATAATTCCTCAACAAAACCAAAATTTTTTAATTCCGGTTTTTAGCGATAGTCTTTCAAGCCTGCAGGCTATCTGTTCGTTTGGCTCAACAAATCCCCAGGTTACTGAGATTAAATCACTTCTCAAAAATCTTCTCTGGAAAACCTATTTAAGCCACGTTTCAGCCCATAAGGGTATCCTGGGAAATGAAACGGCAGATATGTTGGCAAAGGAGGCAACTGCTAAACCATCAGTTGATTTTTCACTTCCAGTACCGCACTCACACATCAAAAGACATCTACACGCTCATTTTATGAAAAAATGGCAGGATTACTGGGACTACTCAGATAAGGGTAGATATACCTATGATCTTGTCCCAGTGGTAACTTTGGATCTTCTGCTGCTCACTCCATCCACCACAGCTTTCCTTACCGGTCATGGTCCTTTTGGAGCATACCTCTTCAAGTTCAAAAGAGCCCTTTCTCCTCTATGTGAGTGCGGTGATGATGCTGTTGCCTCTCATTATTTCTATAATTGTCCTTTAACAGCTCGCTGGCATATCCGCCGTCCTCCTGTTCTTCCAGTTGGTTGGCTAGCAAATATTTTATCGCGCCCGATTTTGCTCTCAAAGCTTAAAAACATCTTCAACTTCTTATGTAACCTTTCAGTTTTACTCCATCACTGAGACAGAGACTTTGATTCTCCCTTATTCAGTACCCAATGTTGTTTCGCAGCAACTTGTATAATATTGTCTAACTTTGTATAACACTGCATTATTTAATGTCCTTATGTTTGTTTCACAAAGCTTGCTAATGTAACATTTTTTTTTTTTTTTTTAAATCTTATATATACCACTCCGCCCTCTGTCGCGCGTATTGGCGGGCTCAGCCTCGGCTGAAATTTGTAACCTTTTTTTTTTTTTTTTTTTTTTTTTTCTTTTTTTTTTTTTAGACCTCAATAAAGGGGACCGGGAGGGACAATCTATGCTCTACAGACTCACTTCCTAGTCTGAGCAGTCTCTCTCGGGCAGTAAAAGTAAAAAATTGACGTGTGATATTTTTTTAATTAGAAAACCTGTTCCCTTCTTCTAATTTTACTCCTGATACATATCCTATGAAAATGGTAACCATTATAATGAAATAATAAGAATTATTCTAAAATGTTTTATTTATGGTTTTTTTTTGCATATTTAATGATATTTAAATTAATATAATTCAATGTATTATTTAGTCAAATAAATAATTTTGCCTAGCATTTGACACGTTGGTGTTAAGATAAATGAACGGTGGCACCAGAAAAGGATTAGAAATATTAAAAGCACGAAAAAAGATATTAATAAGAAAAATTCAAAAGCACGTCTGCACTACATTTAAAAAGTCCTTCCGGCCAGTACCGGGAGGAAGAGGTAGCTTTCATATTCCTTATTTTTAAAAAGCCAACTTATATTATTCAAACACACGAAGCTCAATTAAGTGGAAACCGAATGTAGGAGATTCACTACTAATTTTTATCAATACTAAATCATTATGAATGAGAATTTCGCGAAATTAGTCAGCTTTATCCAAGCTGCTTTTATTTAAAGTCACTTATATTTGGCTGCCAAATTCGGCGATTTCTTAAAGTGCCTGCTATTTTAAGACAACATGGTAGATGAGGCTAACCAGTGAACTTGGTCGAGACCTTAGTAATTGCTGTGCACATGCTCACTCATATCGGAATCGGTAGATATATACGAGTGCTGTCGCAGGCAAAATATCAGATTTTTCAAAATGTCACCCACTTTAGAAATTGAAACTGCTATATCTGAGCCATTTTTTAAGATAAAGACAAACAAAAAATTGCTCCTGAATCCTTATATCAAGGTCAAATACTTAAGAAAGAAACCTTTTTCAATTTCTAATTTTTTGCACCTCACTTTAAATATATATATTTTTTAATTTAATGGCCGCCATTTTGAAACAAGATGGCTGATGAAGCTGGCCAGCGAACTTGGTCGAGATATTGATGTATAGTATCCACATGCCTTCTTCCATAGAAATAGGCGAATAAGTGTGGTATCGCGTGACAAATACAAGATCGTTTCAAAGTGTTAGCCATGATAGAAATTCAAAGTGCTATAATTCAACCACTTTTTAAGATATAAACAAAAGAACAAATTTTCAGAAACAAAAACTGCTCCAGAATCTTTGTATCAAGGCCAAACACATAAAAAAAATCTTTTTCATTTTCCAATTTTATAATACCTCATTTTAAATTTTAAATTACATTTTTTTTAAAATGGCAACCCATTTGAAACAAGATGGCGAATGAAGCTGACCAACGAGCTCGGTCGAGACATTGGTATGTACTATGTACAGACCAAGTTACATTCAAATCGGTTCATAAATACGCCTGTTATCGCGTGACAAAAACCAGGTCGTTTTAAAATGTCAGCCACAATAGAAATTCAAAATGTTATAACTCAGCCATTTTTTTAGATGTAGACGAAACAAAACCTGTTCCGGAATCTTTGTATTAAGGTCAAACACATACAAAAAAATCTTTTTCATTTTCCAATTTTTTGGTATCTCATTTTAATTTTTTTAAATGGCCACCATTTTGAAACAAGATGGCGAATGAAGCTGGTCAACGAACTCGGTTGAGTTATTTGTATGTACTATGTACACACCAAGGTACATCCAAATCGGTTCATAAATACGTTTGTTATCACGTGGCAAAAATCAGGACGTTTCAAAATGTCAGCCACGCTAGAAATTCAAAATGCTATAACTCAGCCATTTTTTAAGATATAGACGAAACAAAAACTGCTCCCGAATCTTTTTATCAAGGTCAAACACATAAGAAAAAAATATTTTTTCAATTTTCAATTTTTTGCTACCACATTTCAAATTTAAATTTTTCTTAAAATTTTAAATGGCCGCTATTTTTAAACAAGATGGCGGATGAAGCTGGCCAACGAACTCGTTTGAGACATTGGTCTGTACTATGTATAAACGAAGTTACATCCAAATCGGTTCTTAAATACGCCTTTTATCGCGTGACAAAATTCAGGACGTTTCAAAATGTCAGCTTCGCTAGAAATTCAAAATGCTATAACTCAGCCATTTTTTAAGATATAGACGAAACAAAAACTGCTACGGAGTCTTTGTATAAAGGTCAAATACATAAGAAAAGAATATTTTTCCATTTTCAATTTTATGGTACCACATTTCAAATTTTAAATTTTTTTTAAAATTTTAAATGGCCGCCATTTTGAAACAAAATGGTGGATGAAGCTGGCCAACGAACTCGGTCGAGACATTGGTATGTACTATCTACACACCGAATTACATCCAAATCGGTTCATAAATACGAGAGTTACAGTGTGACATAGGTCTCATATATATATATATATATATATATATCAATTTTGAACGGAGGGTGGTTTCGGGGTCTGGGGGTCATGATCGATGAAAATATACCAAAATTTTTTGAAATAGCTTTCCTCCGAACGGCTGCAATAGGTAGCTTTTTGTAAAGAAAGCTACCTAAAATCTAAGCTGTTTGGCTAAAATGACTCAAAATAGGACATTAATAAAACGAAGCCAAAACGCATTTAACCCATTTTCGGCGAAAGGTAGGTGCGTAAACGTACCATTTCAATAAATATTTTTTATTAAGACTGTGACGAATATTTTTCACTAATTTTATTTTTCTGCTATTTTTAAGGTTCTAGAGACATCTATGACATATCAGTAATTCAATTGGAGTTAACACTTTCTGTTAATAAATTTTCAAAATACACTAGAATTTTTTTTTTTTTTTTTTTTTTTTTTTAATCGAAACGGTTATTGCCACATTCGACTTTATGAAAATGTATAATTATTCACCTTGAGATTAATCATATGTTTTTACAATGGTTTAAAGTTGCAAGTTCTGTAAATAAAATAATAATAAAGCAAATGTCATAGAAAATTTAAAAAAATATTAATTTTCAGTTTAATGGTGCGTTAGCGCATCATTAGTAATTTTCTGAAACTGGAGTTAAACTTTGAAAATAAACCCTGCATGATATAAACAAAAAACATGCAAAATATTTTGAACTTAAAAAATATCGATATATCTCCATAAATATACTTTCTATTCTTCCACAAATGAATACATAAATTGTACAATATCCATCGTAAGCTATAGCAATAGATCATTTCGTGCATTTTATTTTACACGGTGATATCAAACATCATTAATTTTCTTTTATTTTGTTGGCCCTCTAATTGTCCTTCTGTCAAACCGCCGTTGCTAAATATGAAGTCGAACATATTCTTCATAATCCTGAATTTCCAGAAAAATCTAACAAGTATATCTTTAAATATTTGGCAAAATGTCTAAAATTAAAAGTATTCGATCATTAAGGGCCATAGAGCGTACATGCTCTGCTTCTTTGATTAATGTCTGCAACAAAAATATTTTAATATATTACACCGAGCAGTTAAATAAGTTTATTTCAAAATTTTCTATATATTTCAATAATATCAATTTGCTCTCTTTTTATATGAAGCACTTATAGCATTGTCGCACATTGTTATTTATTTCATATATTTATAAACTAAATTTGTAATGCTTGCATAAAAAAGTAAAAGACATAAAAACTAAAATGATAGTATTAGTACAATATGCATATACGACAATTCCTGGATTTTATTTAAATGCATTAAAAATTTCAAATTAAGATATATTTCGGATCTTGCGTAACATATTTAAACACACTGAAAAGCTTTAAAGATACACACAATCAATTCTTCATATGTTACATTAAAAGTTACATTTTTAAATAAAACATTTTATTAGAAACAAAAAAAGAGAAAAAAATTACAATGTCGTATTCGACTATTTAAAATATAATAAAGAGTATTTCTTAAAACTTAAGTACAAAAGACATGTTACTTTTCTATAAATTTCTAACAGTCCTATGAAAATAACTTAAAAGATAGAAAAACGTAGTGTTTTATGAATAATAATAAAAAAATGCTTTTGTTGCACTTTATATTTCTAAGAAAGTTGGTAACGTTTTCTGTTTTTAGGAATTAGTAACGGTGCTATACAACGGAAAATTAAAAACTGTTATCGGATTATTTTAAAATTGTTCCGTGACATCAAGAAAAATATTTTGATCCTAGTTTCTAAAATAAGACTTTAAGAACTGTTTTTTTTTAAATATAATATTATAATTTTACACTACCGTGAAGACATGAACATATTTTTTTTTCTATTGACCTGTATTTTAAAACACCGAAGGGTTTTGTTGTCATCACGAAATAGTATATTGAGTTTAGTCATTAAAACAATATATTTATATGAATCGATTTTCCACACCGTATGAATTCAGTGTCTATAAGTCAAATGTAAAAAAAGTAATTGTGGTTAATTTAACTTAAAAAAATATTATAAATAATTTTTTTTAAATAATTCTGACTACATAATAAAATTCAAGATACCTCACAAAATACACAGTATGACCATTAAAAAGGTCACGGTTTTACTTAAAAGGTGATAAAGATAATAATAATATAGATGTTATAAGTTAAAAATGTACATTTTAATTGAATTTCCAGTACTTTTGGTCTGTAAATCCGCGGCCATCGTTAGCGAATATTTTTTATTAATTGCTGTTCCACTCATTCAAATATTTACATCTTTTGAAATGGGAAAATCTATAAATATTAGGGTAGCTGGAAGTAGAAATAGCAGTGCTTTGGATTGAACTTAAGTAGAGAAAAATAGTTAACTACGTTCATACACGAATGATAATAGACTCTCCCATTTCAAATGACGTGACAAATTTGGAAGAATGGAGCAGCAAATAATAAAAATATTCCCTGACGACAGCCGCAGAATTGTAGGCCGAAAGTACTAGGAAATTTAAATAAAATACATATGTTTAACATGTAGCATATATATTATCATTATCTTTGACGCCTTTTAAGTAAAACTGTGATCTTTTTAAAGTTCATATAATGTATTTACGATTGAACCATTATAAATATTGCATTTCTTTTATTGTTTTATTTATTTTATTTTTGATACATATATGAAAAAAATGAATATTTTTACATTTATTTTCCGTTATTAAATTTCGGATTATTTAATAATCCGAAATTTATTTATTTTTTAAACTTGTCATAAAGCTGACCTTTTATAAATTTCACTGCATTTTTTTTATAAAATTTAAAAGCCGATATTTAGAAACAAAATTTATTATTTTACTAAATCAACCGAAATTAGATTCATATTTTAAATGATATTTAAATGTATGGCAGAAAGAAAAATAAAATATTTCAAATTATGCAAACCCTTCCTTTTAAAAATCGATTATTTGATTTAAGTAAACATTCAATTTTATATTTTCATTAATAAAAAACTTACTTTCTAACGAAATGTATACCAGGGCTAATTGATGCTAACTGAAATGGAAAGAAACTAAAAGAAACACTTTAGAAATAATTGTTTCTGCTTTTCTGACATTAACAAGCATTCAAATATTTCAAAGAGAGGAATTTTATCTTAAAAACTGTTGTTGCAGTTTGAAGTGGTAATTGGCTGAATTGGTTTATTTCCTTCATACACAACATACTTTAATATAGTTATATATCTAATATTGGCGTTTTCAATTATTTTTTTCTAAATTTCAATTCATTCTGCGTGATTCTATATAAGAATAAAAGTAAAATATTTAATTTTAATATATTAAGAATGTTGATTATTCAAAAGGAGCGTGGGTAACTTAAACACAAAATACGTTAAAGGTATATATAAATATTATACATACATACAAATAATAAATACAATAAACCCAACTTGAGTGAAAAATTAGCCAGAGCCAGGAATCGAAATCGGGACCACAGTATAGACTGTTGCTCTAACCACTGATCTACTCCGGCCGATGCCTGAGTCTGCAATTTCTCACTAACTAAGTATAATATATATATTATACTGAATATTTTAGCAATATAATAACAAATAAGACTTAGGCATCGGCCGGAGTAGCTCAGTGGTTAGAGCAGCTGTCTTGTATACTGTGGTCCCGGGTTCGATTCCTGGCTCTGGCTAATTTTCCCCTCCAGTTGGGTTTATTGTATTTATTGTTTGTATGTCTGTATAATATTTATATATACCTTTAACTGTTGAATGCAGGCATTATTTATGTGTGTATGTGTGTTTTAATATATATTGTAGTATGGGTGTTTTATTACAAAAGACGTTACTTTATTTTATTTTTTTATGAACCAAGTACTTAAATGAATCATTCATGTACAACATACGTAAGGATGATTCTACATACAAGGTTTTTTAATTATGTATTATCTATTATCTATGCTATCATATCTATATTTTGAAATAATGCGTTCAATATTCAACATCTGACGGATTGCAATAATATCATTTAATATGCAATCTGAAATTTGATGCTACTATTTTTCCTACAATACCTTTAAGGAAGAATGTTGACGTAGCTAAATTTGGTAGCATCTTAAGTCTTAAAGATTTTTTTTTATAAACGTTGTTTATATATGAAAGTAGATTTGTATGAGTGCACTTTTTTCTTAATTATAAGAATACCTATTTTTGTTCTAAAAATATATTTAACGACTTAATATTATCATATTTTATTCTTAAAATGTCTAAAATATTGAAATATATTTAAAACTTTACATGTGATGATATACAACCGAAAAATAACAAACGATGCATTGAAATTTAATCTTTAAATGTTAAGTGTCTTCAAAATGCACGTAATCGCTAAATAAATCATTATGCATAAACAAACTCTATTTAGAAAAATGTTCAAAATATTCCGAAATCATAAAAACTGTTTATAATTGAATTATGGCATATTTTAAATTTAATTTTTATCGTTAATCTTTAATGTTGATCTTAAGACTTTACTCACTATAACTAAAAATATTTTATCAATGTTAAATTCATTAAACCATGACAGTATTTATCGATTTATTTATAAGTTTATTTTCAAACAATTGTTATGTTTAAGGAAAATTTTTTTGTGTGTTCAATGCAATCTAGAAGGGATGTGTTACACAATTTTGTAATACAATATACTTTATTTTTCCCCTAATACTAGGATTAGATTATTTTTCAGGGTAAAAGTCGAAGGAAGACAGAAATGAACTAATATGAAACAAAATAAAGTTGCAGTGGTACAAAAACATAGCGTTCAGTATAAATATACGGTAAGTTTTGGTTTCATGAAGTAGTCATACCAATCATTTGATCAAAGATTTAACAATTGGTCCATAAAACCAGCACATCTTTGGAAAACATACAATTTCAATATTTACGAACATTTTTATTTTGTAAATATTTTTCCTAAATTTTATGCAAACAAATGATTTATGTTATCGTATAACTAGATAACTGCGACACAAACACTTCTTTTAGTGTATCCAATGTTTACCAGTTTTAGGACTTAGTCATAAATGCATCTGTTTTTATAATGCATATTTATTAATTTAAAAAAATTATATTTAATTGTGTTGCTAATTTTCCTTTAAAGACATAATAAAAATGTCTTTTTTACACCAATTTAATGGAAAAAATAGAAAGTTTCTGCATTAGAAGTACTGTTTTTATTATTTCGAAAGATAAATTGTTAATTTTTTCTCCCAAAATACGTCTGAGATACAGAAGTTTACCAAGAAACAAATTTGATACTTTTAATGCAATATGGTGTATTTAAACTTCAAATAATATTCAAATGTTTTTTTCCACTCAGAGAAGATAGTATTAAAATTAAACTAAACGCTATATTCTTTTACATCTTTTTTCCATAGAATAAACTGAATCTGTTAGTTTGCTATATTTGCAAAGTTTAAATTAACAGTCATGCATTAAACATTAAATGAAATTTATGTAATTAAAGTTTCATAGATTACAAGAACTAATTCGTAGCCCATGATATTGTATGATATTATTTGAAAAAATGATAGCGAACAGTTATGTATATTTAATTTAACACGGCAACTAATTAAACGTTCGCTAATTTTACAGTAATTCTATATATATATATATATATATATATATATATATATATATATATATATATATATATATATATATTATATATATAAAATCCAAACGGAAATTTCGTTCCGAACGCCGAGATTTCGAGTTCTACCGCATGGATTTTTACGGAACTTATACCGTTAGATAGGTATCGTTACGGGGAAGGTTTTAAGCTATAACACATCATTCTACCTAGATTAGTTATAGAATTATTACGGAAAATTCTATTATTTTGGACTTTGTTACTTCATATTTCCTTAAATATCTGGGCTCCTATTGGTCGTAGAGCTTAGATCTCGCGCCAAAAGTAGCTCCAGTGCACCCAAGCAAACTTTTCCCCGCGATTATTTTGCCGTCTTCCGATTTCCTCTAACTCTATTAGGGGGCCGCGTAGAGCCCCTTTAAAATATTTTTCGTAGTAATTTCAGCAATTATCTTAAAGTATTGGTTAAGACCGCCACCCTCCCGATTCATGTATCTACGGAAAGGTTGCATGAAGGAGTTTCGTTCAGATACGCTTTCGTTAAGAATAAAGTGCGCTCCCTGGTGGTGGAATGTGGAACTAACATAACGCGATATTGTTAAAATTAGGAAATCTAACAATGCGATCTGTTTTAAACTTTGAGATAGTTCATAACACATAATCTATTATCTATTCTATTATATATATATAAAATCTATTATCTATTCTATTATCTATTATATATATATAAAATCCAAACGGAAATTTCGTTTCTAACGCCTAGATTTCGAGTTGTACTGCATGGATTTTTACGACACCTATACCGTTAGATAGGTATCGTTTCAGGGAAGGTTTTAAGCTATAACACATCATTCTACCTAGATTAGTTATAGAAGTATGACGGAAAGTTCTGTTATTTTGGACAATAAGGTTACCATTTTATTTCTTGGCGAAGTTTTTTGTTGTTGAAAAAATTGAAACGGCTATTACACCTAGAAAAATAAAAGACAAAAAACTGTTACTAATTTTATTTAAAATCTTTAAAAAAGAAAAAAAAAAATCCATTTTTATGAGTGATAATATTAAAAAACGAATATATTTAATTTAAACATGAAAGAGAATGTTCGTAATACTTAAAGAATTACTCAGTTGAAATATTGCAATTGAAATAATATTTGGCGATTTATCTTTTGCATCAGGTTAAGAAAAATGCATCTGATAATTGATAAAATGATATCAAGGAAGTTCCCCATAAGCGCATGCTCAGCATTATTTGAAAAAATTATAGAATATTCTTCTCATAAATATATATATATCCATAAAAAAAATCGGCAGAACCTCTATTTAGCATTCCTAAAAAAATAATGAAAATTTCATTTTTTGCGATTTAGCGCTGGATAGCGACACGACAAAATTTTGAATAATACTATGATAAATATTCTTTAAGAAAAACTTTTTCAACTCTCGATACGAAGTTAGTTTCAGTAAGTTTAACTTAAATAAATACATATTTATAACTGCAGTTTTGTCATATGCATTTATATATGTAACAATGAAATTTAACGATGGTATTTATGCCGTTTACAATGAAATTTAAATGGATTAAAAGTGTTTCAAACTCAAATTAAGGTCCGATTCTGAGCATTGGCAATTTGACTTCGATATTGTTAGTGTCAGAGACAACAAGAAAGTTTTATTGCCATGGAAACAACAATTTAATATCGAAATGTTTAATGATAGCATTCTTAATTAAAATACCCTTAAAACTTATCCAGCCGGTGACACCGTATAAAATTAAATAGCTCAATACAAGTAACACGCAATTTGCATATATTATATAAGCTTACAGCAAAAATAGTAAACTAATCCACAGTTTAAGTTTAAATTCATTGAGCATTAGGCATTTAATTACTTATTTAACAAGGGATTTATAAATGCATTTCAATCTTTTGCATTTGGCGAGGAAACCTATTGGTTCGCCAAAGAGCGTCGAGCGTTCGTCTGTTCGCGCCAAATACTCGAAAAAATATTTTTTTACAGATTTTCTACTGCGATTCGACCGCTATATTTTTACCGATCTTTTTTACATGCATGAGTCATTTTATTAGCATTTCCTTTTTCAAAGTATTTTGAGTATGCGTTTTAAGGAGACCTTCCTTGTGAGTAACAATTTTTATTATTATTATTATTATGTATTTCTTACAGAAAAAACTAGCAGATGTAATTATAAAAATAATGATATTACATAAATAGCAGTTAATATTATAAAAGTGGAGTCAAATATTTAAATTTTAATGCAAACGTTTCCCCCCCCCCCCACACACACACACACATATTATAAATAATTTAATTTCAGATATTTAAAATATTTTTCGCGTACATTACTACGGATGCATGCTATTTTGTTTTTCCCCAAACTTATGACTTTTATAGCTTCGAACTCAGATCAACAAATATTGTCCACTCTCTCTGTTTTTTTTTTTTTTTTTTTTTTTTTTTTTTTTTTTTTTGTTAACGTATATCGCCAATTTTTCTTTTAGAAAAGTCTACTGTTTCAAATGTTAAGTACTAAAGATTATTCTTAAGAAAATGTATGAAATTTTGCGTTATTAATACCACAAAAGAAAATATTTTGCAATAAAAATTGCTTACTGAAATACATTTTCGATTGTCTTTTTAATTCGTCATCCCATTTTCAGTTTTTTTTTAAAAGGTTTTTGATATTGGATTAATCTTCCGTAATCAGGTTACCTGCTAATTAGTGTATTTACTGAACTATTTAGATGTTTCTTTTATATTGGAAAGAGTCAGATCAGTGATCAGACAGTGATCGCGATTGTAGAAGATTACATGAAATTTGTACTTAGCTATTAGTAAATTTATGTTTTTTCGTTATGAAGCAAACGGAGAACAGAATGTTTAGTATTATATATTTTTTTATTTTCAGTTATTTTACTGTCACTAAAAAATAAATACTTGGGAAAAAAATTTGAAATTCCAATGGTGGCTGGTGGAACAATATTTGTTGATTTATCATTTTAGCCTAGATAAGAAAAAAAGTACCTGAAATGCAGATAAAATTGAAAATAGAAATTATTATAAAGCAAGTTCTTCTGACGCACAATCCTATTCGCTAAACTGAGGAAAAAATTAACGATTTTATGTTTATTTAGGCAGCAGACTGAAGAATAATGTAATTTTGAAAATAAAAAAGTGTATTTATTTCTCCGTGTTATTGCACTCTTTAGAGAAATGAAAAAAGGTCTTCGGTGCATCAAAAAGATTATTTCGTTATATTATAAAGTGTTAGGTTATTAAGTTTTGTATAACTGACTTTATTTGTCATTTACAAAGAGTATTTTTGGCGAAAGATCTATAATTCAGCCAACAGCAATTTGACTTTATTTAATGGGATGTAGTCTGGCGCATAATTACGTATGTTTTACGTGTGTTAACTTTGGTAAATTTGTAACCATATAGTTTGCAAACACTTCTAATGTTTGCCGTAAAACTTAGCTTTACACCCGATTATGGACGATTGGGAAGATTTTGATTGGATGAAAACAAGAGGTTTATTTTTCTATAATAATGAGTCATCGAGTTTTTTTTTTTTTTTTTTTTTTTTTTTTTTTTTTCAGGTTAACAGTTACATAATTGCAAGTGGTATATATATATATATATATATATATATAAAATGGTAATGAAAATGAAAATGACATTATTTTAATTTTATTCAAACACTTCATTTTTAAAAATCCACTTTTATGTGATTTACATTTCTTTTAATGAAAGTTAAAGACTTTTTGTGTGCAAACAATTTATTACATTTTTTTTTACCGTATTTACTCTGCTGTAATCCGAAGATAGAAAACTGCAGTAGACCTGCTAGAAGACGTGTATTACAAAATATAATACAACGTAGAGAGAAACTGTATTTAAGCTACCAGAACCACACATAGCACCAAGCTGAGAAGCCCGGAGTTCAAGAACTATCAAACGAAAGTGAATAATCCGAACATAAGTAATGTTCAGTGGTCACTCTCTGCAATCATTGTAATTATCTCTCCTTTTAGTAGTGTGGTGACTAGAGAACATTTTAACATTTCTGATTATCACAACGGCCGTATTTTCTTCCCAACCTCTACTTTAAATATATACTGTAAAAAGAATTTCTTCTGAATAGTCCGAATTTTGCCTAACCCATAAGATATTATAATAGCTAAATAGCGTTCGCATAGTATTCAGCAAATGCGGAAAGATTTTCCCGGTGAAGGTCCATATTAATTTAAAATACAAGGTCGAATTCATAATTTTGTTTGATCAATGATCATTTGGAAAATAGACCAGCGAAGCGGGTGTAGCCTGCTAGTATATATATAAACTCCGTTTATGGCATCAGATGTCGCCATCTGAAGAATCTACAAGAGTCTTACTCCATTTTTTTCCAGTCAAGGGTCCATTCCTCTTCCAGACCTCTATCCCTCCTTGCCTTTGAAATGTCATCCATGCAGTTCTTTCAAGGTCTTCCCCATTTCCTCTTTTTTTTTGTTTGTTTCAAAATTGAATGTGATTTTGGGTAGTCTTTCATGATTCATTCTTTTGATATGGCCATACCAGATTAATTGATTTTTAATATCATCTAATATGGTTTCCTTTATTTTCATCATTTCCTTGATTCTGTAATTTCTTATTCTTTCAATTCTTGATATCCTGCATGATCCGCTTAGGGCGTCCATTTCTACAGCCGCTATTTTTTTTTCTGTCTCCATAATTCTCCATCCTTCTGCTCCATATAACAATATGCTCTTTACAATAGAGTTGTATGTATTATACTTTCTTTTCCTAGAGATCTCCTTACTCCACCAAATAGAATTTAATAGTTTTACAGCCTTTCTCCCCTGGAAAATTCTGTATTTAATTTCCTGTGAGTCTCTTCCTTCTCTATTAATGTCTACACCTAAATATCTATAATGCTTAGAGCTTTCTATTATTATGTTTTTAGTTAGATTTAGACCTGTCTCATTTCCTCTTATACATAGGTATTTGGTCTTGCTGACGTTCATGTGAAGTCCCCATTTCTCATATTCTTCCTAACAAAATTTAATTTTTCTGAATGATGGTGATGAAAGTTTTTCATATAACATAAATTTAGTTTTACGTATAAGTATATTTATTTATACAATAAAAATTTAATTTTCATTTTTTCATGATTAGCACGTGCTTTATAAATACCGATATCATTAAAAGATATAGCTATATCTATCTATGTATATATCTAACAATCTAACATTTTTTCTTTCAACAGTTACGAAGTTTCAGAGAGATAGGGTACACCTAGATGATGGGAAATCACATAGCAATGCATGGTTTTAAACGCTTTCCTGGCGCAGTAGTGACGACAAAAGCACAAGAAAAGAAGGACACGAACAGTGTGAGAAAACATGTTTATTATTCTTTATACCGCAAAAATGTTTGGACAATGCTGGACAGTGCTGAGAAATTTGTTGCACGCATCGTGGGAGCTGATATGGAAGTCCGGGACACGCTCTATATTTTTTAGAACATTTGATCTTCCATGTGCCTAAGACATGGTGCTCCCGACTCGGGGTCGTAATTTCGAACATCTTCTTTGATGACGAGTCGTTGTCTCTCGTTTTGTTTTTACCCGAATGCCAAGAAGGGTTATGTGTTTCACGCGTATCTGTGTAAGTGGATTTCTTTATACCCTCGAAACAGACCAACGGTTGGATGGATCTTAATGAATGAAGTCTCTATCGATTCGTCTTAACCTGTCCGATCCGTCCGATTGTTATAGTCTAAGTTTTGTTTGTACAAATTAAAAATGGCGGCCATAAATTAAAAAATGGCGGTAGAGACGAAAAAAAAATTTTTTACGTACCATACTGAGTGACATATCATTGTATAGGTCTTTCAAAATGAAGACGATATTTCATTGACTATTTTACAGTCAGCAGCTCCGTTTAAATATTACACAACCTGGGAGTTGTTTGAGTAGGATCTCTAGCTTTACATCAACTCTAACATTCATAGACATCAAGAGCCTTCACCAAAACAGTGTTTATAGATGGGAACTAACAATTAAACACAACTTAAAAGTCATCAATACATGTAAATAAAAAAGTAGGTAAGTAATATAAAAAAATAGTTTCTCATTGATGAGAAATAATTAATTAGTTCGCTTTTTACGCAATCGGGATTTTCGATTTTTAAATTAAATTTGTACTTATTATTTCTTATTTTTTTGCTGTACTGAGAATAAAAAATAAGTTTTCTCATCCTGCTCGTGTCCTTCCTCTCTTATGTTTTGTGTCGTCACTATCGCAGTAAGAATGCTTTTCCGACATGCATTGCTGTGTGATTTACCACCGTCTAGATGTTCTCCATCTCTCCTGAAACTTTGTAACCGCTGTGCTGAAACACACTGTATATATGTGTGTGAAAACTGCAAATCGAGCTAGATATTTTTTGCTTAATTTTAAACAGTATCGTTCAACCTAATCAAAATCTATGGTTTTGGGGTAAGGAAAGATTGCCTTGCAACATACACTGGTGTCCAAAATTAAGGACCGATCAGAAAATGCTAATTTTCAAGTACGCGAATACTCAAAAGGAAATGGTAAGATTCGAATAATTGCTATCTCTACAGCACAACTAGTCCATATGACGCCTCATTCATGTAATACATGGTCACAAGTGTCACAGTCACTACGGTGAAGCAAAAAATAGGAAATTCCATACATCTCATTATGAGTCTCAAATGATCACTATATGCGACTCCACTGAGACGTCACTGTGACTGCTGCTTTGTGACGAGTCACCATGTGACTTTACAATGTAATTACAATGTGACTCTTATGTGACTGCCATCTGCATACTCGATTTCAAAATCATCGTAAACGCTGCATTGTGATAAGTTACCAAATGTGTCACATTAAAGTCACATGATGACTTTCAGGTGACAGAGAGACTACTGCGAAGTCACCATTGTGCTCTTTTGTGAAAACTCACCATGTGACTATAATGTGATATTATTTGGTGACTTATCATAATGCAACGTTCATGATGACTTTTGAAATTGGGTCTAAAAATGACAGTCATATGAAAGTCAAAATGTAACTACATTGTAAAGTCACCTGGTGACTCGTCACAAAGCGGCAGTCACATTGATGTCTCAGTGGAGTCACATATAGTGATCATTTGAGATTTATAATGGGACGCGTGGAATTTCCTATTTTTTGTTTCACCGTAGTGACTGTGACACTTGAGACCATGTGTGACATGAATGCGATGCTATATGGACTAGCTGTGCTGTAGGGATAGTAATTATTTGAATTATATTATTTCCTTTTGAGTATTCACTTAATTAAAAATTAGCATTTTGTGACTGGTCCTTAATTTTGGACACCAGTGTATTTTAATACATATTGAAAAATAATGAATGAACTTGATAGGTCATTGCAGATGAACAGACAGGTTTGATAGTTTTGGAATATGACGTTTTTGAATTCGTATGTGTTGTCGTTGATTCTTATGAGCTTTAAAAATAACATTTTCTACCTGATCATAAATATTTATTTGTTGGAACAGAAAGTGACATTTGCAGATGGTTTTGGGTAAACATAAAGTGTTGTACAAAATATGAACATTAATGAATATTGTGCGTAATTGTCATACAATCCTTTCAAAATTCTTTATATAAATGTTTTGTGTAACCATTAATGCTTTTGTAACAATATAAAGTAATGCATCTATAACTCATTCTAAACAGTATTACTACTAATCGATGGATTAAATTAATTTTATAACAAGTTATTTTAATGGTACTTGTAAGTACCGAAGTAGATAAAGGCTTAAACTGAAATGTTTTTTTATGAAACCTAAAAATTAAAAATAACACCATTTAAAAAGATTCCAAATTTTTCGACACTGCTGTATTTTCAACCGAAGTGAAACACATAAGGTGTTTCAAAAATACCTATTTTACTCCTGATGTATGTAATTTCTCCGTTTGCCGTTTTGCTATCTAGATTTGCCGTAATATATTTTCTAATATTTGTAATAAAAATACTCCATAGCTTTGAATTATTTAAATATAAGTAAATTTATTGCAAAGAAGTGAAATAATTTTTATTAGGTCATTGAAGATATATTTCAACTGGTATCTTTATATATATATATATATATATATATATATATATATATATATATATATATATATATATATATATGGAGCAAGATTTAAAAATAATTAGAATAGTAATATTATATTAATTTTATGTTTGGAATCAATATCATTCAACTTCAAATTGTGTTTTTTATTAATATAAATATTAATATTATAAATAACATTTTTTTAAATTTAAGAGTAATATAATATACGAATTATTTGCATATTTAATTCGATCAAATATATGATAAATTTCGTTGAAAAAACAATATCACAAAAATTTCGAAAAATATATAGATAATTCTATTTACATTACCGAAAATAAATTAAAAATCTGTAGTGCAAAAGAAACTTATCTAAAATCAAATAAAATATCATTAGATAACTTCAAAAATATTTCTTAACGTTTAATTAGATACAAACATAAGTTAGTAAAAAAATATGCGCAATTCTAAAAAAAGAAATGCATTCCCTTCCTATATAAAAAAAATGATAAACCAACAACAAAATGTTTCAGAAATGATACTTAGAACAAGGTTTTGAACACCAGAAAAAGTTCTGATACGGCAGATGTCCCTTGAATAATTTGTATTCAGTCGATATATTCCTGCTTAACCCAATTTAAGATTTATCTAATAATATTTATCAATTCAATTTAATATATAAATATGTCAATTAAAAATATTTTTCAAAGAAATCAATTTAATATGTTAGTATAAATCTTGCTTTTCATTGAATATTAAACATTACCGCATACATATATATATATATATACAGGGTTCGTACGGGTACTTGAATTTCAAGACTAGAAAATTATTCGGTACTAGTATTTTCTTATAGAAATTCTCTCCTTTAAATAAGGCGAAATTTCGCGCGTCTGAACTAGATTTATTTTTTTATTAAAAAATACTGGTACTTCCCCTTGAAAATAACGGTACCCGTACGAACCCTGATATACTCTTACATAAATGTTTTAAAATTTGCACTGACAACTGAGGTTATAATATTTCCTCAGCGGAAATCCGCAAAATGTAGCGTTCATGAAAGTGGTTGTAAGAAAGTACTAAGTCTAAATGTGACCTTTAGTAAAATTGAAATGTGTTTCTGCTTTTTTTTTTTGTTAATTTCGGTGAAATTCGTAAATAATTCTTTTATGCACTGTATTGGTACTAATTGAGAAGGCCTGGATTGCTGTTAAAAGTTTAGTTATAAAATCTGCTATGAAACTGTTACAGTCCATTGAATGAAATGACTTACATTTGCCTGCAGCTAGTTGCATGAAGATTTCTGAGCTGAGATTAGATGCATAACCACTATTGCTGAATTTTTTATCTCAATATACACTTACACTGGCTCAATTTCAGAACTATGGAATTGTAGCAATTGGTCAATTTTGGGAACTATTTTTATCTCCTAAAACAAAACGTAATAAGAAGTGTTTTCCATCAATAGTGTCCACACACTGATATGAACATTTATATACTTTTTAATTGTTTGGAAGCCTTTTGGCCACTTTTTAACCCATTTGTGCCTGAATTTTTGTTTTCTCAATTTTTTTGGTAAAATCACTTTAAAATGTTGCAAAATGAACTGGAAAAATACTAAAAAAAATTCAGGTTAATTTTTTTTGTATTTATTTGATAAAATGTAAAAGAACTAAATATGAGTATTTCTAGTAGAATAATATGCATAATTATATATTTTGCCTATATTTATATTTAAAATGTTTTTAAATTGTATATTATGTACTATAATTAGTATTTTAATGAACTACAAAAAATATATATATTTATTTATTTGCAGAGACTAATAACGTTACAACTATTATTAATAATAAAATAAGAATAATCGTATTGCAGACTTAATAACCATTTATTTCATAAATATCTTCGAAAGGAGATTGCATAAATAACTGTCTCCTAAATTTATAACAAAAATATGTGCCCATTTGTGCCTAGAACCCTATATTTTGGACATTACAAAAATGCATAAAAAATAGACTTGAACATTTAATTTCGCAATTTTAAAAAATACGTATTTCAAAAAAGCCCACAAGCTAAGATTATAACTTGCGATTTTGGATCCATGTTAGAAAAAATACAAATAAACTTACTTTTTACATTTCGCCCTCTTGAAAAATTAAAAATCTATAAACACCGAAAAAAACCTTAATTCACGCAAATAAATACCCCCCTTGTGCACGGTTATAGATAAAGACATTTATAAATAATGATTTCATGCAATTTTCATGTTATAAAGAAGAAGAAAATTATACAAATGCATTAAAATTTGAAACGTCCCAAAAATGGGACGCTAGGCATAAATGGGTTAAGCTGCCTTACTTATACCGCTAGCTAATAATGCATTATTTTCTACGTTTATTTATACTCACTTTTATAGCTTCGAAGTTAATTGAGTAGAATATATCTCAAAAGTATTGAATTTCGATTTAAGTACAGTAGAAACTCTTTTAACCAAAACTCTCGGTTAACCGATTTTTTTTTTTTTTTTTTTTTTTTTTTTTTTTTTTTTTTTAATATCATATTTTTCGTGTGCAAGCAATCTTTTTCGAACCACGAGTACGTATAAATATTTTCGATATATTTTCTTCGAGTTCCATTGAATTTAACTTGAGCTCCCGTAAGCTTCGGAATGGAACAAAGAAAACGAACAAAATAGCAATTCCGAAGCTTTTGAATGTTTTTCACAGCGTTTGACATGGCTGGAGCAGCAGAAAGAATGTTATACTGGTAAACTAATAATATTTAAAAACTCCATGATATAACTTCAAAGCAAAGACAATCGAAACTGCGACAAACAAAACATTTTTTCAAACCCTCTGATAAATGTAAAACGTACTTAATTTAAAAATTAGAATTCAGGTAATTTATTCTTGTTTCTATTTTGGTATTTCTTAATTTTTATTAAGCACTTGTTACCATAATAAGAAATATTGCATATATTTCTCCGTAATCTTAAAATTGAAGCATTCTCGATTATCTAGAAATTTCGACTTTCCGAAAGACGGTCGATCCCAATTACTTCGGATAATCGAGGTTCTACTGTATTTATTCATGACATTTGTTCTTGCTTGGCATAAATTTAATTTATTATTTATGTTTTCGTTTTTAAAATGCTTTTTTTGTTTCTTAGTCAAATGCTCTATTTAATTTATTTAGTTTTTCAGTTATAATATATTTTTGTAGAGTATTAATAAAAAAATCAAAATAATAAACATAAATAACATTCCTTAAGACATGTCAATAAAAATATCAAACAGATTTATCCAAAAACTTTGTTTTTTAAAAAGTATCCTTGAAAATTCTTAGTATTACGATCACTTTCATTTTGCAGAACCTTTTGTTAATACAGAAATAATTTAATAAAAACTTAAAACTAATTGATCCGTATTTAATTTCTATTTGGTGAACTTTTTAATAAAGATTTTTTTTTCTTTATTTTAAGTTAAAATTTTATATCATATTAAACATTAAATAGGAACGCGCAATTAAATATCTTTCAGAATTATCATATTTACTTTTTTATACAATATTTTAACATTCATTTCGAACACTACTTTTTTACGATATGATTTTATATGTGCATAAATTAGAATAGTTATAAAAGTTTTGTATAATTTCAAAACAAATTAATTTTAGAGTAGAAAATGTGATCAAAGTTAAAATAAATTTAACTAATGTGTAATAAAATGAATTTATATAGAATCAAATGAAATATATTTTATATGCATAAATTATAATTATTTGAAACTTAGAAACATAATGAGATAATTTTAATAAATTACTTAGCACCAAGTAATACAGAAACGAATTCGTTGAAAGAATGATTTTGAATATCATTAATTTAAATTAAAAATCATAATTTCATATTTCATAATAAGCAAGTGTATATTTTAAACATCCCAGTTTTTTCACTAAGTATTTTTAAATGGCTTGAGAACTTTATTTTAATTTAAATTACACATTATTTTAATTTTAAGAAAAAAAGTATTTGGCTAAAGTCGTTTATTAAAAACTATACTGAAGAAAAGAATTAATATGAAATTTATTTCTGGTTAAACATGTCTGATAATACATCCATGTTACAAATTGTCAAAGGGTAATCATTTTAACAACGGTCATCTTCGAATGCGACATCCTTCATTATGTCAAGTAACAGCTATTTAAAAATCCTGTGCAATATCTACGCACACAATCTTTCAATAAATATGGAAAATATCTTGAATGGACAAATCCCTGTTTAACTGTATGTCTATGATACATACTTAGAAATTTTGTTGTGTAACGAAGGTGCATTGTATTTTATTTTAGCTCTAATCTTCGTCATGTTAAATGTTCTGAAGTTTGCTAGACAGTAATGTTCATAACGGTACAAATAATACTTATATTTTCTAGCGATAATTTTTAGAATTTTTTTAAAGGACTGTGTTTTATGAAGAGTTGTAATTAGATATCGACCGCAAGCGTTTACGAGTTTTTTTAAAACTCCATTACACTATGTACATATTGTTACTCCCCAACTCACCATTACGATACAAACTACGGTTTATTTTTTGTTTGTTTAAGTAAGAGTATATATACTTATATTTATTGTTTTTATTCTTGAAAGAAACTTCTGTAAAATATTCAGACAAATATAAGTACTTAGAACTAATTTAAATGATCTCCATTGGCCGCTCGTTTTAATCGCAATTAATCGCAATAGTGGGTTTTTTTTGCTCTCGAAGTGAAATGAAATTAGTGTGAAATGAAATATTAATAATTGTTTAACTTTCATGGTAAAATTAATGATAAAAGGGAAAAACTAATTTATTTTTCATTCAAATAAATTAGATATATTTAAATACATTGATTTGTTTATGCAAATTCTCTCTGTGCAAGGGGATGCATAAGTAACCAAAATATTTCATATACGATTGTTTGGCATTGACTTTGGACAAAGCTCAAAATAATGGTTTAGCAATATTCACAAATATTAATTTCTGGCATGTAAAATAATGCGATAAATTTTCTAATCTTTCAAACGCTGAAAATTAAGCAAGGGTTTATTTCTGTTCGCTGTTATTACTGGCTACTAAAATTAATTATGGCAGCTATTTTTAGTAGTTATAGGTACTCTTTTCTGTAGAACAGATAATGAATAGAATTTAATTTACCAATTCGTTTTTCCTTACCGATTATAAAATTATAGTTGGATAATATCTTTCACACTCTACCTAAACAAATGTTAATGTATGTTTATTGCAAACTATCGTATTGATATTCTGCCAAAATAACATAACGGTGAGATATGATTGGGGTGAATGAAATTTGGAATATAATCTTGCGCAAACATATTGTACTAAATACTATAGCCAAAAGACATAAATAATAAATTTTTAATGATACCCATGTATCAATCCATTATTATGCATTAAGGCTGCAATAAAATAATTTCAAGTAATCTCCCGCCTAAAAATCAAAAGATGAAATGTTATCTAGTGATATTAAAAAAAGCAACGAAAAGGAATAATAATTTACAAATATAAATTGTATTTTTCTAATTCCTAAAAAAAAGCTTTAAAAATTTAGCAATCTGTTAAAATAAGTTAAATATGTTGATAACATATATTCAATAACATTTGAAAATTAAAATATTTATTTCTGAAATTTTGATGTCAAATTTTTACGTTAATGTTTCAGACAAAATCCAATTAAATAGAATTGGTGCAATTTAAATTTTGATTACCACTATTTATGAGTATTACTCTGTGCGAAATTTAATCGGAAAATATAGATCACTAATACAATATTTAGAAACTAATTTTATTAAAATTCCAAGACGGTATAAATTCCGAGTAAATTGAGCCATGTAACCTCTGTACGTGGATAAAAGTGAAGAATATTATGTTATCAAATGTTATTTTAAACATTTATATGCTTACTGATAATAAATATATGCATTTAAATAATGGATATCTCGATAAAGGAAATTTTGTTCGAGCTTACTGCGTTGATTCTTAAAGTAAAATACTGTAAAATATCCGATCAAATATTTGTACTTTGAAATAATTAAAATCCATTTTGATCACGAATTTGTTCGTGGATTTTTGTCTCGATGCGAAATAAAAATGAAATAAAATAAAATTATTTTACAAATTTGGAAAATGGAAAGAATATTAAAAATTATTTATAATTATGAATGAATGATAATTAACAGACTGGCGTAAGTTAGTAATTGTATTTTTATTTCGTATCGAGAGAAAAATTATTTTTGAAAATTTTTGAGGGAAAAAAGGAATATTTCTATTAATCCTTTGCACACGAAGGACAGCCTTGACAAGCTGCAAATTGCTACACCTTATAGCTAAAAGTATATATTTGAAATATCAAAAGTTTCATTCTTGCCTTTTTTATTCCTTAATGAGAAAAAAATAAATAAAAAATGTTGAGGGTAAAATGCAATATTTCTATCACTTTTTTTTAAGCCAAAGAAAGCTTTATTAAACTTTTAAATTATTTCATATTACAGATAAATGTGTATACTTTAAATACAGAAACTTTTATTCTTGCTTCCAGTTTATTTTTGCCTCAAGAGAATTTTAAATTAGAACAGAAAGAACTGACTGAGCTAACGAAAAACTATATATCAACTCTAAATTCAAATAAAAAAACTAGATGGCAGCACTAAATTTGTTTTCCCATGAAATCGCGCAATATTTTAAGATACGCGGGCGAATTCAAAGAGGTATAGCGAATGGAATGTAGAAAACATTACTATTTTGAACCCATTTTTCTTATGTTAGGAATCAAAAGGCAATCTTGAATTTTTTTTAACGTATCATGGACTTATTAATCTTTATGTCTGTGCAATATTGTTAACGTCGGGCCTGTCCTACATTTATTTTTTGCTTATACAGAAGAGGAAAAATCATGATTTTGTAATTTTTTTTAAAGTTTCTAAGTTTTTTTGAAGATGAAGGAAATAAATGGCCACTTTAAAACTTGGGGAATTCGATCTACATATGACATACTACATCAGGCATTAATTTCACAGAGGTTTTTTAATTCCTTTGATTTTTATAACGTTTCTAATTTTCTCAAAATTCACAAATTTTCAATTTTTGCAACCAATTTATAAATAATCATGGTGTTACTAGATTATTATTACTCAGTAAATAAGAAGATAATTTTTCAGAGTTTACAAAATTATAAGAAAAATTCCTTTCTGTTAAACAGTTTTCAAGACACAGAACTTCAAACTTGCAACTTTGGACGATTGCGCACATGCCATTCTATATCACAAGTTTTTTAAATGTCCAAAACTGCTAGAAAAAAATATTTTTTTGTCAAGATATTTTGCAGACCATTACTTGAATATGAATTGAACCTGTGCATCGAATTTTATTAAAATTGGTTAGTATGTGGCCACGACTTTTTTTTAAATTTTGCTCATTTTACGTGGAATGACCCATGTTTAAGACCAATTTCAGACGACGCCAGTCTGACATTGGTCTAATACCACACTTGTTACAAATAGTCGAAGTTTCCCAACTCTAGGTTTATTTAGAAAGATTTTCATTTAAAAAAAGGAAAAAAAAATCATACAAATTCGAGACGGCAGTGGATTCTCCAGCTTTAGCATCGTTTAGAAAGATTTTAGTTCAAATATATAACATTATTAAACACCGATTTAAGGTAATTAACGCGCCCATAACATGCCACGCACAACTTAAGTCATCTTGATAACTCAATCTGAAGTTTGATTAAAATACGTGCATCCCTTCTTGAGATAAAACTATTGCGGGAATAAGGAAAAATGCAGCATAGCAGTGCCTCCTGTTGAGCGATTTACACCAAAACGTAGTTAGCGCCCACTCATATAAAGGACTAACTGAACCTGAAATTTGATGAAAATCCACGCATCAGTCCTTGAGATAAAGCCACTGCGGAAATCAGGAAAAATGTTGGATAGTAGCGCCACCTGCTGAGCTATTTACACCAAAACATGGTAAACATCAACTAATATCAAGGACTAACTAAATATGACGTTTTATGACAATCCATGCATTAGTTCTTGAGATAGAGCCATTGCAGAGCCATTGCGGGTAGAGTGATTTGAACCAAAAACTAATCAGCACCAATTTATATCAGGGACAAAATTAATATAATTTTTTATTAAATTCCGTGCATTTGTTCTTGAGACAGAGCGGCCACAAAATTTGTGTCACATACAGACAGACAGAAATTCTCACAGACAGACATTATATAAAAACGTGTTTTTCGGGATCTCTGACCCCGAAAACGTGTAAATTCGTCGAAAACCGGAATTCGAAAATTTTCACGAAGCCAATACTTTCTTCTTGTAAAGACAGAATAAAGTAAAACAAATTTATGTATATCTATATATATATGTGTGTGTATATATATTAGAATCTGTAAAAAACCTTCAGTAGAATAATAAACTGCATATGTATAGGTACAACTGAAGCGTGTATGAATATAAATTTTTTGTAATAATACAGATATTTTTATCTATTAAAAAAATCTATTATCCATTTAATCTATTATCTAGACTATCTATTTAAACAAAATTCAAATGTCTCATATAGCGACAATTTGATAAATAAACAGGGAAATAAATATAAAAACTTAAATTAGAAAAAAAAATATATTAAGTTTAATACTAAAATTAAATACCAATTTATTTATAGAAAAAAAAAAGATATTTTTTAATGCACTAGATTCAGCTTTTATTTTAATAATTGGGCAACAAATATCAAATTAACAGTGAAATTCTTATAATAAGTGCAGACTCTTGATGACGAGTGGTTGGTCGTATATATGAAATTAATCGCTCATACTTATGAATTACGCTCTTTACTCGAGAGCGTTACTTCTAAGATACAACTTCACCAAGAGTACAACTTCAAGAGTGTTACTAAAGAATATCTATGAAGCTGAGTTAAAAGATGACGATATAGCTAAACTTCTCTAAATACAGATTTTGGTAATTTATGTGTGAAATAATAAATATGCATATTCTATCATTCTGTATGAATAAATATATTGTTATTGTATTTTATATAAATATTCTTCAACATGCGAAATCAGAATTGCGTTTCAGGAAATAAAAAAAAAATGATTAAAAATACTTAATATGCGTTTTATTTCATGTTGTTTAAATTCCGATTATTATAAAAATGATTGAAATATATTAGTATTTAATTGTTTGCTAACCATGTATTCCAAATTCAAAAATGTTTTGCTAGTTAAAGATCTAAACAATAGATACGATTAAGATTACTATTGTAAATTATAACACAGATTTTGTATTTCATAAAAATTTATTTCAAAACTTTATAATCAGAACTACGGAAAATAATTTTATCAAAATATTAACTAAATTCTTTTAAATAAACTCTATCAGTGTAAAATTAATGTTTCTTTGTTATAATAAAATAATTAATGTGTCTTGTATTCATTTACAAAATGTGTTTATCTATGCATACCAAAAAAATAAAATGGATGTATCAGTGATGTTAAGACTCATATAAAATTGTAAACTATGCATTCTTATAAATATTCAAAACGAAATTGAGATTTTCTTTCTAGTTACTAGAATTTACGCAGAAAAACTAAAATATCGTAAAAAATGTAAAGATAATGAATTAAATTTAAAAGATCATTATGTTTTAATAACCTATCATGAGCTACTATGAAATTTGCCTTTACTGATTAAAAACTGCTAACGCAGTCGCTGAGAACCAAAGGAAAAAAAAATCCAATAGTTCTCCGTTTAGTAGGTTTGTATATTATAGCTGTATTTAATTTCATTAAATTCGTAAAGTTGTTCGTTAAAGGCAAGATTTCATATTTTTTAAGTTTTAAAAGAAGAATACATTTTATCAGAATGAGATACAGCAATGAGTGAATTATTGATGAAATATTTCTTTTGATTTAAATTGTAAATTTTCAAAAATAATTTAAAGTTGCATGTTTGATGTATATTCTTCAAATTAATATGAAACACTGAATTATTTCAAGCTAATCTCTAAACTAAAAATATGTATATATATATATATATATATATATATAACAAATGGTGACCTTGACTAAATTACCTTGTAATAATCTACTAAATTTAATTCCTAAAAGGCGTATGATTAAAACACTAAAACAGTAAAAATAGCTTTATTCGACTGTTTACATGTTTCAACTCTAACCGAGTGATTTTCAAAACAAATAAATATATATATTTTTTTTAACTGCAGGGTCTACAAAATGCCATCACTCACTTCTTTACGAACTTTTTAAAATTAGTCACGTTATTATTTTTTTTTTATTTTACTTGGATGTTTATTTCTATTTTTCTTAACCATTTCATATCTCGATCCATAACTTTGGTAAATTAAACATTGCTGCACGTATTGAATTCTTACGTGCTACACTCTCTGTGGTTTCTCATAAAATGTATGGATAAAATAGATTGGAAAGAAACATTATCTTACTTTCACTATAGATAACTGTGTCGTTATTAGAAAATTCTTCTTTTTCAGATCAGCAGGAGACCAGACGCATTCTTTGGCGACGACACATTGGATTTAACGCCGTGAATATTCCGAATGTCCAGATGAAGGATAAATCTATTAACACGTGAGACACTAGGCATAAAAGCACCCCATTTACATAAGTTTCTATAAGATAATTTTGAATGTTTTACAACAATACAACAATTTCGGAATTTACAGATAGGATTTGGAAAATTTGGATTTTACAGATATATATTTTATTATTATTTACAATAAGAACATATTTTTGCAAATAAAAATGATATGATAAAATCAGTGCAGTTCAAAAAGTTCATGTATTTATTAAATATTTTATAAACAACAGAAACTGATAAGATAACTCAATAGATAAAAAGTTATTCTTGAGATTGTGAAATATATTTTCTATTAGGGGAAAAAAGTAAATTTAAGCTCCCTTTAAATATCGAGCCTTTGGATTAAAAAATAATTTTTTAATCTATGTTGTAATTAACATGCACGTAAAAACATTGAATGAATAGTTTTATCTTCACAAAACTTCCGATCCGAAGACGTTAAAAGAAACTTTAAATTAAGACAATTTAATCACATCTCAGTTAATTGATAATTATTAAAATATTTCATTGCATAATTTGGCAGCATGCCAAAACGTATCCGAGCATGAATCAAGCTGTTTTTAAAATAGAGCGTTAAAATATATTTGGTTATTTAAAGCTAATTCGTAAACGAAATTTATTGTGTGTTATCTACAAAATAAATACTTTTTAATAAGTTCACATCTTTAGAACTGTAAACATGTTCTTGCTAATCAACAAAAAGTAATTTTGGCTTCTTTTCAAACTATTGTTAGATTTTTAATGTTCTTTGAAATATTGAATATTTATCACACGAAATTACCATAAGGAATTTAGCACATTTGAGAATAGCTAAGTTATGGAGCTGTAAGTTTGCCAAAATCTGTGCCAAATGACATATCATTGGACAATAACGAGAAGTAATTTATAAGCTATTTGCAAATAAAAATAATTTTAAGCTGCTTATTTAAAATATTTAATTTTACCATTTGTATTTTTCTCAGCATATCAAAACAGTTATTTTTCCACAAAAAAGAAAATGTTTGACACCGTGTAAGTGGTTTACAGGGAAAAACAACAACAAAAAAGCAAATTGGCTTTATTTCAAAATTTAGATTCGTTATGGAGGTCATTTGAAAGATAAAATATTTATTACTTCAAATTGCTGCGTTAACTTTTTTTTACGTATAATAAAGCATTTTACTTTTTACGCATAATAAAGCATTTTTTATTTGTATTACTGAATTCTGAAATGTGTATACAATATAAGAAATGTATATTATTTCTTATGTTGCACAATATAAGAAATATATATATATGTTCTGCCAAATGTTTCTTTCGTTTTGCGAAAACAATGCGAAATTCTTAAAACGGGAAAGATTTTATTGAAGTATATGGGGCATTCTCACAATCTTTTGACTTTTTGGGGGAAAAAAATCTGACAAAATTAAACTAGCTAAAATAACATTTTAACCTCATAGACAAATGCCTTAATGATTCAAAATAAAGAAAAAATCGTCAGCAACGAAAAAGTTTTTATTTAACTGAGGTTAAAGTTAAACTTGCGAATTACCACCTATGGAAATTACCACCTATTTTTAGGAAAATCACGTTAAGACTAAGTGACAGCCACAATGTTCATTGATTTTTAGAAAAAATTGTTAACATTGAATTAAATTATTATTATTTTTTTTAATTTACCTCGAAAAGTGCTGGAATAAACCTTGGGGACGTTGAGATAACCAATAAAGTCAAGATGCTTGAAATTGATATTTAAATGCTGATTTAAATTCTACACTAAATTTCCTGCCAAAGAATTTTAGACATTATTTCTCTAGCATACTTCAGCATGAAAAAAAAATTAAAAAAAAATTCTGTGGCTGTATCTGAAATGATTTTCTGTATAATTTTAGAAGAGGGATGGTAAGGAATCTAAAACCCGGGGACAGACTTTAAAAAATAATAACAACCCTAAAAATGTGTGCAGGTTAATTTTTAGCTACTTATTTACATAAAACATTAGTTTCAGTTTCAGAAAAGAATTACATCGAATTATTCTTTTTGAAACAATTTTATCCAGACAGCTCCAAACTTAAAAATTAGCATTAGGGACACGGGACGGTATAGGAGTTTTCCAGGTGTTTGGACCCCTAGCATCGTCCAAAACGTATTTATCTCGTTAATATTGTTGTGCAATCATGCAATGGGATGTTCCCCAGTACATGAAATAAAAAAAAGTGTATTAAAATAAAAATTATTATTCAGAGACATGAAAGTCAAAAGATTGCGAGAATGCCCGATATATGTGCACTCTATTCAACAATACTGTTCCATCTCCCTGGAAGCCTCATTATTCCTTCTTTCGAAAACATTTGAGATTGGCTCGCAAAATACTTATAAATGTGAGTCGTTATGTCATTCCAAAAGTCAAAAGCTTTTTGTCGAAGCGAAGTTTTGGGAGAAAGAACTAAATGTTTGTCGTCCGGAGAGTATGGAGGGTGGAGATAAATGTCACAGCCGAACACAAGGAGTTTTTTTCTTATAGTCAAAGATACGTGTGGCCGGGATTAGTTATGGAAGAAAATAATTGCTAGTCTGTATGTTAATTATAGGCGTTTCCTAGCTATTGCTGCCTTCAGTCCGTCGTGTTTGGAACAGTATTTTTCAGAGTTGATGGTCTGGTTTGGTTGAAGTATATCGTAGTAGAGAACATTTTTAAAATCCTACCAAATGGACAGAAAAACATATTTGGTGTGGAGGCCGGCTTTAACAACAAGAATAATAACTTTGTTTCAACTGGACAAGGATTGTTTGCACTCCAAGTTGTTACAAAGTAACCGACTATTGTCGCCGGTGAGAAATCTGTTCAAAAAACGATCTTTTTTTGTGGCGCCAACCCACACTTCAAACCGATGTCTGTAGCCTCTGTTCATGAGATGATTATCACCATTTTTCTCAGATGTTCTCTCAGATGTTTAGACTCTCTAGGATCTGTTTAACAGAGAGTTTTACAGAGTCTTTTAACAAGGGTTTTCATCCACCAAGATCTTGATGAGATCCGTATCTGTAGTTCATGGTCGCCCGCTAAATCTTCTTAAAAACGTACGAACTATATGAAGAGTGACAGCATTATCCCGTATACGCTGCAAATCATCCATACAGTTTTTCCATCCCAATGTCTTTTTAGAAGTAGTGCAACAGCACATACCGAAAATGCCTCCTCTGGTTATTCGTTTTTCAGCATGTACTTGAAAATAATGAGTCGTTGTATAAGCAAATAAAACACGCTGTCAAGAACAAAAATGTTAAAAAAAAGAGCCGAAAGAAGGCAGTATCTGCTGTTCTTTTCCTAGCAACGCCGTTCACGTGAATCGCGATAGGATCATTTTTGGACTTTTTGTGTCTTTCGAATTTATATTCAATTCTTTATATATAATTCGTGGAAAGACAATAAGCGGGCCTTTTCTCTTTGTATTTGGTATTAAATTTAGGCGGCTTATTAAAAGATAATGTTTTAATTTCACATATGATAAATTTCATAATTTAAAAAGTAAGTATCAATTTACATGTTTTTAATCCAACATTCTCCTATCAATTTTAGCAAAATTTTAGCTCATATGTGTTGAATATATTTTTTTTTTTTTTTAGTTTCAAGGGAGTATAGTTTTTAAAAACAAAGCAGTCATATGCAAAAAAATCGTCATGACTTTCTACAGGGTAAGTAATGATAATATAAACTTAAAATCTATTCTTCATCATATTTTCATATTTTAAAATAAACATACTTATATTGCGATGTTTCCGCCCCTTCTGCATGTGTCTTTTAGTAATCCCACTTTCAAGTTTTACATTTAATTATTTTTTGTGTTGCAGAAAATATATATTTCAAGTGCGAAATAATTTTATAAATAAATATTTTTTTTCTTTATTAAATCAGCAGTTTTTAATACCTCATGTTTTCTAGTCTTTTAATTTTACATAATGGGAAGAATCTGTCAAGCTGAAGCTGAAAAATTTTCCACGCAGGCTTACGTGGTATGAATCATTCAAACTTTTAAATACGTCCTTGTACTTTTTTGAAAAAATAAAATTAAGCTGATGTACTCTTGTTTATGCAAGACATTTTCCAATTTTTTTTTGTAAGTTTCTCAGAATAAAAATTGCCAAATTGATACAGTATTCTTCTCAATATTATTTATTTATTAATGTAATTTTTTTTTTTTTTTACATTAAAGCTACCAATGTTATCTATAAATAAAATATATATTACAATAACAAACCGTTGTTAATGAAAACCGTAATATTTAAATTTCGGAATAGCTCAATTAAATGCGTAGATATTACGGAGATCTTAAAAATATTGGGACATTACATACGCTCTTTAAAAAGTTCCAAAGGTAAAGCAAATTAGATCAAGTTCAAATAAGAAAATATTTATAAAAATGTGTTGTATAAAAAGATAATAGCATAATATACAGCCAGGGTTCTGATCAGAGTTCATATCTATCCAGGGTTCATATCTATCTATCTATTTATCGATATATATATATATATATATATGTATCACTTTTTTATGGACAAGGTAAATTCCACAATTCTGCACAAATTTCATCCAAACTGATACATAAAATCAAGGAGTGGAAGATCTCGGTAGCTCGTTAATGGGCAAAATCGGACCAAGTTTGTGGAAATAGGGAGGGGTTTGGTGAAAAAAAAAACATAACCTCTTAATTATAATACATATCAAATCAGTTTAAATTTATTATTACTTCTTGGAAAAGCCCCAAAAATTTATGTATCAGAGATTTTTGATAAATTAAAAATGGGCTCAAGGGAAAAAAAAAAAAAGTTTTTAGATAGAAACAAATTCATACCGAGGTCAATTCTTAAGATATCAAATTCACTTAAATTTATTATAGTCTTCTTAATATTATCTACAACTGTTACATTGATAAGTTTTTGATAGGACCAACAGTTACAGCAAAAACAAATTAAACAAAAATAGGGGGTTGAAGAATAAATCATCGTATTAAAGGTGTACTCAAATCCAAATGGCTTATTTTTTGACTCATTTTTAAATTCCTTTTTGCTCTCAAACGCATCCATTTGTCAGGTTCTATTATTCGGAAAATATATAATGTTCTGCTGTATTGGTCGATTTTTTGATAAAGGCAGAATATATTTTAAAAAAGGCTCTCTAAGTGGGCAGTTTGAACCTAATTTCCCGAATTGATAGTGCACGAAACGAAAAAAAAAAAAAAAATGCCTGTACTGTGAAAGTAATTGAGAATAATCAAGATCTAAATATTTGAAAGAAAAATAAAAACATAGGTCACTTATAAATCTCTTCAAAAAATCACGTCAGCAAATTTCATGTTTTTGCTTTTAAAAATGAATCTGAAAATGTGTCAGAAAATTTCGAGTCGCTGAGCGTGAAAAAAAACCATTTTTAATAACGCCTTTATATGATTTTGATAAAATAAGATTTTACAGAAAGATGAAATTAAAAATTCGTCAAAAGTGGCCACATATGACTGTTAAGATGGGTTTATCTATAATCTTGATTTAGTTTTTGCTGGTGAAATTGTACGTAACTTTGAAATCTACCTCCGCCTGTCGGGCGAGCCGGAAGGGATTTTTTAAATGTAGCATTCTTTAAATCAGTGATTTGTAAAAATCAATTTAGGAAAATTTCTAAAACCACAAACATATAAACAATTTGCCCTAGTATAAGCCTTTTATATAATGCCTTTTATGTAAAACTTTAAGTAAGCCTTTAAATAATGCTTTTATAAAATGTTTAATAGACAAAAATTAATCAACACCTGCAGATTTACCTTTTTAAAAGCATTTTGCATTATTAGGGTTAAACATTTATTTTTATCACAAATGATACACAAAATAAAATTATGTACACCTCACGATATTGCACAATGGATTTATTCATACAATACTTAATAGAACTTAATATGGAAGTAAATCAACTCTGCTTTTTAAGACAGCACAGAAGTATAAATCATACGTTATTTATACGATTTGGGGATCTTAATGTATTCTTACTAGCTCAAAATTAGAATATATATTTTTGTGAAATATATATGTAGGGGAGAGTAGCCTAATTTGGACCATTTCACTCATTTTCAGGTGTAACTCACTTAATTTTTGTAATATCTGCAAAAGATAATTACGCAGGGTCAATCTATTCATCTATTAATTAAATAAATATTTAGATCAATTTCTTTTTGAAAATCTGAAATTTTATTTTAATTTGAAAAATTTGTCAAAAGTGGTCCAAATTCAGCAACTGGTCGCCTAAGTTGGACCCCCAGTCTCCTAAAATGAACCAAATAATATCAGGCTGTTTTAATGACTAAGGAATATAACAAATTTTATTAAAAACAAAGTTTGCGATTAATGAAACAATGAAAAAAATAACAGCAATGAAATATAATGAAATCAAATATCTGAAAATAAGAGTAATTGTTTTAAAACAAAATGCATAAGTTATAAGTAATTAAGAATAGAAATTATGGAACTAATTTTCAGTTACTTGAATATCATGTAAGGAGTGATGCAAAGCTTATACATGAATTTTGTTTATTGTTTTTATTTTCCAGCGCACACAACATGGAACCGTATATGGCAATCTGAACACTGTGTCACTTTTTCTATTTTATTTAAATCTAACAAATTAGGCAAAACGAATCATCACTGTCCACATTATTCTATTTAGATTCTGAATTATCAGACTTTTTTTTTTTTTTTTTTTTTTTTTTTTTTTTTTGCAACAGAAGTTTTCTTTACATTATGTTTGTAGTTCTTCTCTTCCATCATTTTCTTGCTAATTGCATAAGGCCTATTTTTCAAAACTCGATGTTCCAATTGATTTGTGTTGTGAAAGCTTCCTTTTTGTCTTTTTTTTTTTTTTTTTTTTTTTTTTTTTTTTTTTTTTTTTCATTTCAGTGTTTATTTTATACTAGAAAGATAGCCCGTCAAAAATGACGGAAAATGAGATAGAAAGATATATAAACCTTTAAGACCTGAAGAGTTTTAGTAGAAATTAAAAGTCTTGGCTTTTAACCTAAATTAATAAGATCATATTTAATTGAAAAAAGATATTTACAAATTTTTTCGATCTCAGGTGACGTCAAGAGAGAATCCACACAATTGTCTGGTGCAGGCTCTGCTTTAGTGCCAGAAACAGAGGAAATTGTTTTTCCCTTTGCCTTAGGATCACCTACACAGTTGTGTAGTTCAGGTCTTAAAGGGATAAAAGACATGTGCAAGAGTTTTCCTTTCTTGTTCCGCAGTTATAGATGAAAATAACACAATTTAAAAACAAAACGAATTTATGAAAAACTATGTAATAATGAATACAGAAAAAATGAAATTAAAATTTGTTCAGGAATGATGAATTGAAATGAAATGAAAAATTGAAAAAATGAAAAATTGAAATTGAAATGAAAATGAAATTAAAAAGTCCTTCCGGCCAGTGCCGGGAGGAAGAGGTAGCTTTCATAATCCTTATTTAAAAAAAGCCAAATTATATCATTCAAACACACGAAGCTCAATTTAGTGGAAATCGAATATAGGAGATTCAATACTAATTTTTATCAATATAATGAATGAGAATTTCGCGAAATTAGTCAGCTTTATCCAAGCTGCTTTTCTTTAAAGTAACATATATTTGGCTGCCAAATTCGGCAATTTCTTAAAGTGCCTGTCATTTTAAGACAACATGGTGGATGAGGCTAAGCAGTGAACTTGGTTGAGACCTTAGTAATTGTTGTGCACATGTTCACTCACATCGGAATCGGTTGATATATACGAGTGCTGTCGCATGCAAAAAATCAGATTTTTCAAAATGTCACCCACAAGAGAAATGGAAACTGCTATATCTGAGCCATTTTTTATGGTAAAGACAAACAAAAAATGCTCCTGAATCCTTATATCAAGGTCAAATACTTAAGAAAGAAACCTTTTTCAATTTCTAATTTTTTTGCACCTCACTTTAAATATATATAATTTTTTTTAATTTAATGGCCGCCATTTTGAAACAAGATGGCTGATGAATCTGGCCAGCGAACTTGGTCGAGGTATTGATGTATACTATCCACATGCCTTCTTACATCTAAATAGGCGAATACGTGTGTTATCGCGTGACAAATACAAGATCGTTTCAAAATGTTAGCCATGCTAGAAATTCAAAGTGCTATAATTCAACCATTTTTTTAATATATAAACAAAAGAACAAATTTTCAGAAACAAAAATTGCTCCGGAATCTTTGTATCAAGGCCAAACACATAAAAAAATCTTTTTCATTTTCCACTTTTTTAATACCTCATTTTAAATTTTAAATTTAATTTTTTTTAAATGGCAACCCTTTTGAAACAAGATGGTGAATGAAGCTGGCCAACGAACTTGGTCGAGACATTGGTATGTACTATGTACAGACCAAATTACATCCAAATCGGTTCATAAATACGCCTGTTATCGCGTGACAAAAATCAGGACGTTTCAAAATGTCAGCCACGCTCGAAATTCAAAATGCTATAACTCAGCCATTTCTTAAGATATAGACGAAAGAAAAACTGTTCCGGAATCTTTGTATTAAGGTCAAACACATACAAAAAAAATCTTTCCACTTTCCAATTTTTTGGTTACTCATGTAAATTTTTTTATTTTTTAATTTTTTTAAATGGCCGCCATTTTGAAACAAGATGGCGGATGAAGCCGGCCAACGAACTCGGTCGAGATATTTGTATGTACTATGTACACACCAAGGTACATCCAAGTCGGTTCATAAATACGCCTGTTATTACGTGAGAAAAATCAGGACGTTTCAAAATGTCAGCCACGCTAGAAATTCAAAATGCTATAACTCAGCCATGTCTTAAGATATAGACGAAACAAAAACTGCTCCCGAATCTTTTTATCAAGGTCAAACACATAGGAAGAAAATATTTTTTCAATTTTTAATTTTTTGGTACCACATTTCAAATTAAAATTTTTCTTAAAAATTTAAATGGCCACCATTTTTAAACAAGATGGCGGATGAAGCTGACCAACAAACCCGGTCGAGACATTGGTATGTACTATGCATAAACGAAGTTACATCCAAATCGGTTCATAAATACGCCTTTTATCGCGTGACTAAATTCAGGACGTTTCAAAATGTCAGCCACGCTAGAAATTCAAAATGCTATAACTCCGCCATTTTTTAAGATATAGACGAAACAAAAACTGCTCCGGATTCTTTGTATAAAGGTCAAATACATAAGAAAAAAATATTTTTCCATTTTTACTTTTTTGGTACCACATTTCAAGTTTTAAAATTTTTTAAAAATTTTAAATGGCCGTCATTTTGAAACAAAACGGCGGATGAAGCTGGCCAACGAACTCGGTCGAGAGATTGGTATGTACTATGTACACACTGAATTACATCCAAATCGGTTCATAAATGCGCCTTTTATCGCGTGACAAAATTCAGGACGTTTCAAAATGTCAGCCACGCTAGAAATTCAAAATGCTATAACTCAGCCATTTTTTAAGATATAGACGAAACAAAAACTGCTCCGGAATCTTTGTATAAAGGTCAAATACATAAGAAAAAATTATTTTTCCATTTTTAATTTTTTGGTACCACATTTCAAGTTTTAAATTTTTTTAAAAATTTTAAATGGCCGCCATTTTGAAACAAAACGGCGGATGAAGCTGGCCAACGAACTCGGTCGAGACATCGGTATGCACTATGTACACACCGAATTACATCGAAATCGGTTCATAATTACGGGAGTTACAGTGTGACATATGTCAGATATATATATATATATATATATATATATATATATATATATATATATCAATTTTGAACGGAGGGTGGTTTCGGGGTCTGGGGGTCATGATCGATGAAAATATACCAAAATTTTTTGAAATCGCTTTCCTCCGAACGGCTGCAATAGGTAGCTTTTTTGTAAAGAAAGCTACCTAAAAAATCTTCACGATATACGATGTTTTTTGTAAAAACTCTTTCATTATTTAAAATCCGACCTTGCTCTTCAGTATCTTCTACATAAATGTTTAACTGCTCTTCCTCTTTACATCTTGAAATACTTACATATAGTTGTCCATGAGAAAAACCCGGTTCTTTTAAATACAGTCCAACTGTAGAAAATTTTTGTCCTTGTGACTTATTTATCGTCATTGCAAATGACAGTATAACTGAAAATTGGCGGCGTTTAAGAATGAAAGGTAGAGAAGTTTCACTTGGTGTCAAATCAATTCTTGGTATGTGAACTCTATCATTTTGATTTGTTCCGGTTAAAATGAAAGCATCAATAAAATGGTTGTGGAGAGAGTGCACAATTAATCTGGTTCCATTGCACAATCCTTTTCTTGGATTCATGTTTCTGAGAACCATGATGCTACTTCCTTTTTTCAGAGTAAGCTTATGAGGAGGCATGCCTTATGGAGTTTGTTCATGCAAGAACTCAGGTGAATAATTATTAACATTTTATTGGTTGTCAGACACGACTGAATCTGCACTATAGTAAGTTCTTCCATCTTCAGGCAGCAAATTCAAAATTTTGTTATTTAATGATAATGCATGTTTGTTTTTTGTTGTCAAAATTACTTTTTGTTCAAGGAGTTCAAAATCGATGTAGTTTATATGATCTCCATATACACTTGCAATAATTGAATCTTTGCAAACCATTGATGGTGGAATTTCTATTGTACCTGCAGGTAAATTTGATATATCGTGTGTTTTTACTTCACCAATTTTAAGCTGCCACTCATTAAAGGAATTTTGCCCTTCAGATCTCATATTTTCAGATAGTCTAAGTTGTATAAGTTCTTGCCAAAGTGGGCTTGATTTCACGCATGTTTCAATAATTTCTGTTCTGTTTCCTTTTATAACAACTGGCAATGTCTGGCGAAAGTCTCCACCTAATAACATAACCTTGCCTCCAAAAAGCATGTCATTCAACATTATTTCCCGCAGTAAGACATCTATACAACGAAGAGCATGGCATGACATCATTGTCACTTCATCAATTATAATTAATTTAGTTTCACGTAATATTTGAGCTTCACTTGAAGACGTTCGAATGGCAGATGTGAAAGTTTCTAAAATCGGCACTGGTAATTCGAAGGCAGTATGAACAGTTTTACCACCCTCTAATAAAATTGATGCAATTCCTGTTGTTGCATGTGGAAGTGCTACTTGGCATTTACCTCTAACAAAATGCATGAGTACGTTGTACAAATATGTTTTACCAGATCCTCCAGGACCATCTAAGTAAAAGCAACTTCTCGTAACAGAATCACTTTCAAGTGCTGATTTTATTTGGTTGAAAGCTTCTCGTTGTAAGAAATTTAAAGTTGCTATTTGTTCAACAGCTACTTCAGCTTCATTAAAATAATCGAATTCTTCATTTTGAATTTCCTGCAGTATATTGGGTGTAGGAAGATTAAATGATGTACAGTTTAATCCATGAGATTCCAACATGCAATTAATATCTTGCAAAGCTCGGTTCTGAGCAGCTGATTCATTATAAGTTCTTGGGTAATCTTCGCTCATTGAATTTTTATATTTTCCCCACAAATTAGCTGCATTTGTTGGATTACAAAATATACAAATAAATGCAAACGTTTGAACATTTGTAATGGCATTGCGGTAAAAGTAGCCTCTTCTAAGCATTGATCCCATTCATTATCTTCAGCAAGAAGACAACGTGCACGTGCAGCTTCTTGAAATGTGTTGTACAGATTTCCATCAAATGTTCGTAAATCTCCAAAGCATGTAGCACCAGGAACATAAAGGAGAAGTAACCGAAGGCAGAAACGTTCAATATCTTTTGGATTAACATAATATAATCTTGTAACAATTTTATCGCCTCCTCTTTGTCGTTTTTTCCAAGCCTTTTTCTCGTATACATAATGATATGGTATATCAAAATAAAGATTTTGTTTTGCTTCATTATCTGTTCTATTCAACTTGAACCAAGCAGTCAGCATCGTTTCGCGGTTGGCAGCTTGTTCCAGAGCAGCATTTTCACCACCAGCATGAAAATAAACCTGTTGTCTTAAAGGCAAATGAATGGCAAGACGAATTATTGCATGAGAACGATCATGCATTTCATTTTCCAGTAACCGCCACATTGCCTCTGGTGCACTCACATATCGAGAATCAACATGTGACGACAGTTCATCATACACAAACTCGTTACTTTCATTATTTCCAGCATGAATTACTACATTTGCTGCATCATAACCTTTGTATATGTACTTGTAAATGTATTTAATAGATTTGATAGATGTGCAGGCGTCACTGTTGATGTGCGCGTCATATTTAAGCAGTAAATATGCATTATATGGTACGATGTAGCGATTATCTATCTGTTTGCCGCGAACTATAGCAGTTGGGCCTTGTCGTCTTTGATAGAGTTGATAACCATTCAGATTGATTTTAGTTGTTTCTTGAAACTCTTTTGGAAAATCTTTTGTGCACTTATTACCATCCATGCATGGAGAATTCGGATTCAAAGTTCCGCATGGCCCGTGGACCATAGTACGAAGAACAATTTCTGATAATCGTGGATAAGTTTCAGGATCTGGTAACTCCGAAGAAATAAAACGGTCAACTTGAGCAGCATTATGAAATTTATAGGGCTCTGATAGAATTAAAAGAATATGAGCACGTGGAAGACCTCTTTTTTGAAATTCAATAGTATATACAAAGGCCACAGCTTTACCAAATAGTTCCCCATTTGTTATATCATTCATTAATGCTGATAGTTTGATTTTAAACACTCTCACTACTTAATCAGGCCTGTCTGATGACGTTTGTCCGGGCAGAAGATTTTTGACTATTTCTGGCCATTGTGGATTGCACGTGAATGTACAAAACACATCTGGTTTTCCAAACTCTGTAACAATGGACATAGCATCACTGTATCTCTCTCTCATATTTCTAGGAGACCCTTGAAATGAAGAAGGTAGAATTATGGTTTTTCCAGCAGTAACACCTGCATCAGCTGCTCCTTGGGCTACAAAGTCCCTGAGGCCAGAATAATCGTCTGCACGAAGTTTTTTTGCTTCTGTCTTATGAAATTGAGATTATTAGCTTCCACTTGTAAGTGGGAGTCTATTATCCACTACTGAGCATGTTTTCCACCATGCAATATTGGATTAAACTCATTATCCCGAATCGCTGTTTGAGCAACTTTGAACTGAAGCATTGATATATTACTTCGAACACCAGGTGAAAATCCTGGATAAGTTGATAGTGATAAATTTGTTGTCCAGCCAGGCTCTCCGTTTGGGTAGAATATAGGATAAGTCATTGGATCTAAATTAGGACTTAAAATATTCAAGTTTACAAAAGGTTGAGCATTATTTCTTGGATAAATTCTGATATCGCGTTGAAAGGGTGGTTCACCATCGTCATTTAGAAAGCCCATAGCTACTTCGTTTGATGTCGGCAAATTATATCGCCTGTTGTCTGAATGGCGATCACGACGCAATACCATATTAACTCTTGGCATTTGTAAATTGTATCTTTGTGCATGTTGTTGCTGCTCAGTCTCCACCCCCACTCAATTTTTTGAAAACTTGAGCATAAGGATTTTGCCCCATAAGTAAATCATGTTCACGCAAAACATTTGGTAAACAGTTGTCATTTTCGGGAATGTTAAGACGCTCTTCGACAGCTTGTGTTGTATCCAAAACATACAGTTGAGCAAATTTTCTTTGTTGGCCATTAGGAGGATGCAAGTGGGAAGTTCGGTGATAAATTTGGCCTTGAACTTTAAAACAATAAGGGCCGTGTCCCGGAGCATTTCCAGCAAGTTTAGCACTCATAGAAGCAAATGAAATGGCACTATTGTATGAGCGAATATTTTCTTTGAAATTACGATAATTAAATGCATTTGAATTGCTCATCAAGTCTTGGAGGTATTGTGGAAACCGATGACGTTGTGGAAGCCTAACTTTACCTTTATGGCAACAACTGTTAAATTTTCCATCTCTGGGTTTCTCAGCTTGAAAATGGCGCGCTTTGCAAAATTGGCAGAGAGTGCTTAATTGTCCACACGTATGAGGCTCAATAACTTGAGACTGAGAGGCTTCAGAAATTAATTGTTGCTGATTTTCGTAGTAGTTTTGTCGTTGAGTCAAAAACCGCCGAGAATGACGTTCAGCATCATGACTACGTCTGATTAACCTTTGTTCTTCATTTTCACTTGAACGTTGTGTAGAAGTACGCAAAGAGTTATGAGATAATCTCACAGATCGATCACTATGGCTTTCATTAGCTCTTTGATTTGAATGCCGTAATCTATTTTCTTCTCTGATAGAATTTAATGTTTCTTGTGACTGCCGAGCTAGCCATCGGGCTCTACGTTCTCTGTCTGAACGCCGTTTACGTTCGGATGCAGTTCCATTTATTTCAAATGAAAAATACAATAAATTGTTGAATAAAATATTCTATATTACATTTCTACTTCATTATTCTTTTTTCACTCAAAAAAAAAAAAAAAAAAAAAAAAAAAAAAAAAAACAGTTGCCGCTTTGAGTTGCCATTATCGTACACATAATTTTAATTTAACACGCACATTTAATTTTATTATAAAACACCAAGTTTTCATTCAAAGCAAAAATTTGCAGGTTACCACGCCAGACAAAAAATCGCCCTTTTGGTGCTAAAAAGAAACCCCGGTGCGTCTGTGACATCTGTACCTATTTTTATTTAATACACATTTAATGCAACGTTAAAAGATAAAAGAAAAATAAATAAAACTATAAAAACAATTGAGGTAATTCACTGTTGGATGAATTCTAACATCGGTTCACTTTTTCTCATGCAGGTTATTTCGTGGTGCTCGGATAGATATTCAAAGCGTGATTTTTTGCCAAACTATTCCCCAAATTATACAAATCAACATAATTTTTCTTTTAAATAACGAAAGAACAAATAAATTAGAAAAACATTAATAATAATACAAATAAAAAGTTGAAGGAAAAATCACTTGATCACGTAACAAACACGTGCACCGTGTTTAATGTCAAGTGAATGTAACATTTACGATCATCCATTATTGGCATCCATCTTATAATTTGGCGATAGTTTTTTGGTCAACGGCATAATCAAGTAGTACCACAAAATTAAACACGGTTTCTGAAATAGTTTTAACGATAGCGCAAAACATTAAACTTTTCCAATTTTGAATATTTTATAGACGGGATTTTAGATAAAAGAAATTGTATATTGAATTTTTGGGTACTACTTAGTTATCCCGTCGACCAATTTTGCAAAATTATGTAAATCGTCAAACCACTCGCCAAGTTATACAATTTGACATAATTTTTATTATAAATAACGAAAGAACAAATAAATTAGTATAAAATTAATAAAAATATAAATGAAACGTCGAAATAAAAACCACTTGATGACGTAAACACGTGTAACTTACATAAAGTCAAGTGAATGTGACATTTACGATCAACCAGTATTGGCATTTAATCTTATAGTTTGGTGATAGATTTTTGGTCGACGGGATAGCTAAGTAGTACCGATTTTTGTAAGTTGAACGAAGCTTAACATTGCTGCGACCAATGAGGCAGCCCAATCGGAATTTTGAGGGACACACAGAGCTTGGATTTTATATAAATAGATTTAAAATTTAATATTTAAACTTTTCGCTCTCACCGCCTTGCATAAATTACAAACTATGGTGTAGATAGTGCAAAAGAGGAGAGGATTTTGTACTCTTCCACTATAGGGGCCTTGGCGGTTTTTTTTAAAAACTTGATGGAATTCAGGCATCAGAAAGTAAGATTTGTTGCCAAATGTTAAAAACAGCTACGAAAACAAACTTGATGATTTTTTTTTGTTTGTTTCTATAAATTTGTTTATATTTCAATTAAATGTATATATTATTGTTGTTTTTTATACACAAATAACTTCTATTTCTGAATAAAATTAGACAAAGGGCTTCTTTATGTTAAATACATTGTATAAATGTTGAAAAAAAAAATCCGTGTGCATATGAAATAAAATAGTGAATAGGTTGCCAGAAAATATGTTGCCAAATTCCCTTCTTCGCCAAGGCAAATTTCGCTATTTCGCCAAGGTCCCTATGCTGGAAAATTACCGACAATTTAATTCCTGTATCCGGCTATGTAAAGCCCATTAAAATCGGGCAGTTAGGAGCTCAGATAGTACAGCGCGTCATATTTTATTTGTAGCATAGGGATGACGATATAAAAACGTATATTTTCGTATATTACACTTTAAATTCTCACCCATGCATTTTGAAAAAAAAAAAAAAAAAAAAAAAAAAAAAAAAAACCCTTAGAAGCCGGAGTTTAAATTAAATTGCGGTGACCTCGTATGGAATATTAATGGTTTTAAATAAGAATTTCGGGAAATTAGCTAGCTACCGCCAAGTTGACTTCATATATGACAACCTATTTTTGTCAGCAAATTTGGCGATATTTCATAAAATGTGGCGATAATCCCCCAAGTTGTTCAGCATTTGGCACTACTGTGGTAACCCTACATTAGTATTTTTCAACAATTATTCATTACAATGAGGCGGTCCTACCGGAATCGTGAGGGACACACAGAGACTTGGATTTTATATAAATAGATGACGATGATGTTAACACGACTGTTTTTTGGATCCTTGTGTACTTTAATTTAATTGAATTTAGCAAGGGAAATAACATTTCTAATGATTTGTTTGCTTTTGGGGAGGATTTTTAGCTGCAGCCTTCATGCAGGTCAATTTCTTCACAACTTACTGTCTGCTTTTTGTTTCGTATACCTTTAACAGCTTTTGCTGTCACGGGTATTTTTCTACCAAACAGTTTGTCTATGTCTTTTTCAATATTTTCAATAAGGTTTGAGATTTTATGCGTTCTAATGGCAAAAAGTATAATTCCACCCCCTAGAACTGTAAAAAGTCTTCCATCACAAATATCCTCCAGGAGAAAAATGTTTGAATTCAACTCTGTAAATCAAATATGCCGTAGGAATAAAGAATTCAAAGAAAATAAATGCAGTTAGATACAAGATAAAAGACATTGCAAACAAAATGTATTGCATAGACATGTAAAAATATTTTTATGTTTATATAGGCCTAAACTGTATAAAAAAATTAATCCAGATATATAAAAAAAAAATTGCATGTAAATAGTATTCCATTGCAAAATATGAAAAAAAAAATAGTGTACAAAGCGTACCTTCCTCGAAATTCATTACATACTTTTCAAATTTATGATCGCATACCTGGTCCAATTTAAGCAACTGAAATTGGCCCAATTACGGCAACTGTGCCATTTTTTAAAACAGTTAATTTCAAGACTGAGAACAAAAACTAAATCAAACAAATCCGCGTGAGAAATATGCGCAATAAACAGACGATTTCATATATGTATATGAAAACATAACATCTTACTTTGGTTTTAAAATATCCACTTACGTTTAGTAGGAAAAAATTAGATCAAAACAGCTAACTTTAGGTTTTTCTAAATTGTTTTAAAACAGCACGTGGTAGGCGGTTGCTTCTTCTAATCATGAGTGACGTTATTCTGATGAGTAGGATTTCAGCGGTAGATGGAGTCTCTTCCTGTAATTAACGGCAGAATGGTAACGGTCCAATTATGGCTACTCTCCCCTAATACATTAGTAATTAGAATTTTTTTGTATATCATACCTTGTATTTCTCCTATTAGGTAGAAAAACTATTCTTTGAGCTGAATGTGAATATGTGTATTTTTAACTTCAAATGAAAATTTAAATTTTCAATATATATATCGTATATTCAATATAAAGTTAATTTCACTGTTTTTTTTTTTTTTTTTTTTTTTTTTTTTTTGCTACAATTCTGTCCTATTTCTATTTAAAAACTTATCCTCAAATGTTGCATTGACATTGACGATCGATACGCAAAATCACCAGTGACAGCAAATTCGATTTCTTTTATTTCACAGGATAAATCATTTACAACAGCACTTGGAGAAAGACGGTTTTTATACAAGTGAAGATATATTCTTTATTATTTTTCACAAAAGAAATATCATAGATTCTTAAAATTAGAATTTTTTTTTAATGCTATGAAATCGTTTTAACGACATATTTCTCCCATTTATTAAAGAAAAAAAAAGTACTTAAAAGTGAATTTCGATAAATATCTCTTTGAAGCATTACGAAGCACGCATATCTAAACCTATTTATTATACATATATTTCAAACTATTTAGCATGCAGGACAAATTATAAAAAAGAGGAAAAACTTCAATTTATGTTATATTGATACAATTTTTTCAATTTTAATTTTAATTTAAATAAATATCATTTACTAAATATTATTTCGTGAAAATAAAATGATATTACTTTGTTCCTTTTAGATATATCTCATACATATTTCTTTGAATATTATTAATATAGTCTAGTGTGTTTTCTCGGGGTCCAATATTAACAAATAGAATTCTGCAGAGACAATTTTTTATATGAACATTCTCAAAATCTAAATGAAATTAATTTTTTCTCATTTTTTTTAAAATCATTTATATCAAAGAAACTTTCTCCTCTTTAAGAAATTTGCATATTTAAAAAAAATGATTTTAATGAGGTAATTAAAAAAAATAAAATGATAAGTCGGTTTTATTTATTTAATTAAAAAACACTAATTGATCCTATAAAAAATATCCGAAAAAAAAACCTGACTTTTATTCCGAAACATACACTATTTAAATCTTCCAAATCTATAATAATATCTGATATTTTATACAAATGCTACAATTAATTTATGTTGTTTTAAAAAGTCTCAGAATAGAATTTTGCTTTAAATAAAATCTGTGCCCATAAAAAAACAAAAGAATTATGTAATTTCCAGATTTCATGATAAACTAGTTGGATGTCCTAATCTGAAAAAGATAGGCCCAAGAGTTCCCTTGGACCTTTTCTTGACGTGTTGGTCATTCGTCAGCTTAACGTATTTGACACTTGCGTTTACCGTAAACCTTTTGCTCTAATACTCCCCACCCCCATTTTAATTCATGTCATCCACCTTCCCAAAAAGCTTCGGCTTTTCTTCATTTGAATAATAGAGCTCGCTTAATTTGTTCAGATAACAATCCCCTTGTTGCGGAACAAAATTATATTAGATCCGTTGCTATTGACCGTGGTTTTAGTTTATCTTATGTCAATAATTTAATTTCTGTTAGTTTTAATAAATGTGCTAATAATCTTGATTCTTCTCTTTCTGTGGTTTATTTTTCTAACCTTATCATGTTACCATTTTATAATAGTATTAGCTATAAAATAGCTAATATCTTAAGACATTATGAATTTAGTGTGATTTTTAAACCAGTTAATAAATTAAATTTTTTACAGCCTAAGGGGTCAGGTACCTTTAAAAGTGTCCAAAAATATTTTTTTTTTACTTAATAGCTTAGATTAAAATGTTATTCTTAAGGAACATTTAAAAAGAAACCCCATGCAAAAATTCGCCTTAAAAGGGAAGTTATGACGAAAACAGTTTGAGCTCTCTTTATGTTATCAAGGGGCAATTGGATCTTTAAAATCAATTTTCTCAAAACGTTGAATTTGGTCACTGCGCGCATGATTTCTAAGAAATGGCTGGATAGAATTTAATGAAATTTTAAATGAAAGTAACAACCTTATAGACGCACAAAATGGCCTACTTTTATGATCATCAAGTAACAAATTTAGAAAATTATGACATTTTTTATACAAAAGTAATTTCAAAATTTTGCGATTTTTAATTTTACATTTATTTTCTCAAAAATTAATCATTATATTTTTTTCAATGTAGGTCATTTTAAACACATACTATATCTCTACTCAATAAAACATTTTGGGCTCATTCTGACAATTCATTTATGAGAAATCATGCGCGCAAGACATATAAGTTCAATTCGTTTATTAAAAAACATTAAATTTCAAATGAAGTTTTAAAAACTTTATATGCATCTAGACATTTTTTCAGAACATTACCGATTAGCCTATGACTCTTTTAATGTGTATTTAAAATTCCATGTCCAAAAGTTAATCAGATGCGGAGTTATAGCAATCCATATCAATGTCTCATTTGCATGCATTTTCTCAGCTTCAAAGGTGCCTGGCCCCTTAAGGATCAAATTCTGCCTCAAAATTGTGGTGTTTACAATAGTAAATATCAATGTGGTTAGTCCTATATTGGACAAACTAAACCAAAACACCGATACAGAGTGAAAGAACAGATAAACTATGTAAAGAAAAAAAAGAATTGCAAAAACCCTCTATTGCTTCTCATTGCAGGGGAGAGGGACATTATTTTAATTCTGACTCAGCTAGTATTATCAAGAAATGCATTACTCCTCTAGATTTAGACTTTTTTGAAGTTGTTCATATTCATAGATTTTAAAACTCCTTCGTTAATGATTTGTCTAGTGTATCTTACATATTCAACTTTCTGTGTGGATTTGTTGTGTCACGATACTTCACTTCCGCTTTGATTTCATTGGGTACTGGAAGTGATGGTTTTTCGGTACTGTCTTTACTGACATTTGGGTTTTCGCCGTGCATGCAGTTGGGTAGATGTTGTTTTTATACATAGATTTCATACACTGATGATGTGAGTCCTGGAACTTACGAAACGTATACGTCTGGTTTTATTCACATTACCTAATGTATTTTATTGTGTGTTTAAACGTTGATTTTTTGTGATTTACTCTTTCCTTTCTCTTTTTACCTCCTAAGCAAGTATCAGATTGAAAACACAAAGTCTTTTACGGTAAAAATATAAAAAATGAGACCTGTTTCATGTAAATGAAAAACGCCATCTGAAGTGTAACTTTCTAATATAACTTTCAACGAAGAAACTTTCTAATGACTGACTTGACGGTGGCTTAATGCCACTGTTTCGCCGCACATTTTCTTGAACAAAACCTTATTTTGCGCCTTGAAACTTTCGATCCACCCATTACTTGCTGACAACTCCAAAACACCCATTTCTCTCGATATGGCTATTGCTTTTTCTGTCAAAAGCAACCCGGCACATTTTGAGATTTTCCATAGGTGAACCATTTAACAACTGCTTCTTCAACCTCTTCGTAGTTTGATATTTGTATTTTCTTCCTTTTAAGGGGTCTTGTACCTTTTAAACGCGTCGAAAATTAACGAAAAACTTCAAAGTTTGAATTAGTCTATCTTCAAAGCCTTTTTATGTATAAACATGAAATTTTCGATATTGATTAAACAGATTATGCTTTGTAATATGCTACCATTAGAAATTTATTAACCCTTTACAGAATTTGTGATTTGTTGAAATCAAAATGACTCTTTTATTTACCCCATAAGCCATTGCACGCATGATATCTTGAGAAAGTATGTATGGATTCGCATGAAATTCGGTAAGGATACTAATCACATATGTGTTTTTAAAATGATCTACTCTTAGGCTAAAATTATTTCATTAACTATATAAAAAAAATATATATATTTTTTCGTAAAAAAAATAAAAATTTTGTATTTTTAATGAATAAAAATAATCATAACTAAAAATATTACCATTGTAAATATTTAAAAGTAGATAATTTTAAACACACATATTTGTTTAGTATATTTACCAAATTTCATGACAATCTATACATACTTTCTCAAGATATCATGCGCGGAATGACTTATGGGGTAAAAAAAGAACTATTTTTATTTCAACAATACACAAATTCTGTAAAGGGTTAATAAATTTCTGTTGGCAGTATATTACAAAGCACAATCTGTTTAATCAATATCCAGAATTTCATGTTTATACATAAAAAGGTTTTGAAGCTAGACTAATTCAAACTTTGAAGTTTTTCGTTAATTTTCGACGCGTTTAAAAGGTACAAGACCCCTTAACTCCATCTTGAACATGTAAAGAATTTTCGAGCTTTTGTTTTGAATAAAGTACAGTCCCAAATGTCGTTCTAGGAATTTCTTTTGTTTAGCAAATGCAGTCTTCGATCATCCAAACTTTTCGCAGAACCGAGTATACTTAGCATTTTTTGTAAACAGTTTTAAACACTACAAATAAAGTGTGAAATGTTTTACAGTTCAAATGCGCATCTGCGTATGCGCCACAAGAACGCCAACGATACCTTCTCTGTTTCCTCTCGCACATTCCCTAAATGAATACATATTGCACTTCCAGTGTGAAACACAGTGAGTGAGTAATCGTGGGCGGAGGAGGATCTCTCCTTCACTGACTTACGTGGGCCATACATAGTGTGTGGGTTTATTTATTAAGATAAATTATTGAAATAAAGTTTCTCCTTTATCCCAATGGAAACTTTAGAAACTTTGTGAAAGGTTTGCCTGAGACATTTCTTACAGCTTAATTCCCGTTCTTGGAAGATGGATTATAAAAAAGGGGCAAATTTCCTAAACCGTCGGGATATCCGGAGCTGAAAATTATTCAGCGACGTAAAATCCGGAGTTTATTTACATTAAAATCATATACATAAATTCGGGACTTTGAAAAGCTGACGTGATAAGCGGAGTGACGTGAAAACCGCGTGTTGGGATAACGAGGTCCGAATGTATTTGTTTTTGCTTTTATATAGTTTGTAAGTACTTCTCATATAAATTTAGATTTTTCAGTTAAATTAAATTAAAACTGGCTTTAGAAATTGAATTTGCTTCAAATTAACTGCATAGAATTTTAAAGATTTTTTTAAATAAATTTATTATCTACTTACTACGAACGCTTCTAATAATAATAAAAAAATTCTATATTTGTTTAACGAAGTTGAAATTTTGACTTTTCTGTTCATTCTAAATTTAATTTTTTATTCTAAAATAATATTTTTTTATTTATTAAAACGATTCAAAAATTACGCACTGGCTTTATATAAAAAAGCCCTTCCGGCCAGTGCCGGGAGGAAGAGGTAGCTTTCATACTCCTTATTTTAAAAAAGCCAACTTATATCATTCAAACACACGAAGCTGAATTTAGTGGAAACCGAATATAGGAGATTCAATATTAATTTTTATCAATATAATGAAGGAGAATTTCGCGAAATTAGTCAGCTTTATCTAAGCTGCTTTTCTTTAAAGTAACTTATATTTGGCTGCCAAATTCGGCGATTTCTTAAAGTGCCTGCCATTTTAAGACAACATGGTGGATGAGGCTAACCAGTGAACTTGGTCGAGACCTTAGTAATTGCTGTGCACATGCTCACTCACATCGGAATCGGTTGATATATACGAGTGCTGTCGCATGCAAAAAATCAGATTTTTCAAAATGTCACCCACAATAGAAATTGAAGCTGCTATATCTGAGCCATTTTTTAAGGTAAAAACAAACAAAAAATGCTCCTGAATCCTTTTCAAGGTCAAATACTTAAGTAAGAAACCTTTTTCAATTTCTAATTTTTTTGCGCCTCACTTTAAATATATATATTATACATATATATTTAAATATATATATTATTAAATATACATATTAATTTAATGGCCGCCATATTGAAACAAGATGGCTGATGAATCTGGCCAGCGAACTTGGTCGAGGTATTGATGTATACTATGCACATGCCTTCTTACATCGAAATAGGCGAATACGTGTGTTATCGCGTGACAAATACAAGATCGTTTCAAAATGTTAGCCATGCTAGAAATTCAAAGTGCTATAATTCAACCATTTTTTTTTTTTAAGATATAAACAAAAGAACAAATTTTCAGAAACAAAAACTGCTCCGGAATCTTTTTATCAAGGCCAAACACGTAAAAAAAAATCTTTTTCATTTTCCAATTTTTTAATACCTCATTTTAAATTTTAAATTTTAAATTAAATTTTTTTTAAATGTCAACTCTTTTGAAACAAGATGGCGAATGAACTGGCCAACGAACTCGGTCAAGACGTCGGTATGTACTATGTACATACCAAGTTACATCCAAATCGGTTCATAAATACGCCTGTTATCGCGTGACAAAAATCAGGTCGTTTTAAAATGTCAGCCACAATAGAAATTCAAAATGCTATAACTCAGCCATTTGTTGAGATATAGACGAAACAAAAACTGTTCCGAAATCTTTGTATAAAGGTCAAATACATAAGAAAAAAATATTTTTTCATTTTCAATTTTTTGGTACCACATTTCAAATTTTAAATTAAAAAAAAAATTTAAATGGCCGCCATTTTGAAACAAAATGGCGGATGAAACTGGCCAACGAACTCGGTCGAGACATTGGTATGTACTATGTACACACCGAATTACATCGAAATCGGTTTATAAATACGCCTTTTATCGCGTGACAAATTTCAGGACGTGTCAAAATGTCAGCCACGCTAGATATTCAAAATTCTATAACTCAGCCATTTTTTAAGATATAGACGAAACAACAACTGCTCCGGAATCTTTGTATAAAGGTCAAATACATAAGAAACAAATACTTTTCCATTTTTAATTTTTTGGTACCACATTTCAAATTTATTTTTTTTTTTAATTTTTAAATAGCCGCCATTTTGAAACAAAACGGCGGATGAAGCTGGCCAACGAACTCGGTCGAGACATTAGTATGTACTATGTACACACCGAATTACATCGAAATCGGTTCATAATTACGAGAGTTACAGTGTGACATAGGTCAGATATATATATATATATATATATATATATATCAATTTTGAACGGAGGGTGATTTCGGGGTCTGGGGGTCATGATCGATGAAAATATACCAACATTTTTTGAAATCGCTTTCCTCCGAACGGCTGCAATAGGTAGCTTTTTGTAATGAAAGCTACCTAATAAATTGATTTGCGTTTTGTCGGAATTTCTGATTTAAAATACTTTATCTTTAATAAATGAACTCCAATTTGCATATTTATATTTTACGATTTAAAAAAATTAAATAATTTCTAAAACGTACATTGGTAATAACAACAAAAAAAGATAAATCTGGATTTGTACTTCTCTTTTTCTTAATAAAATAGCAACGTAAAATATTATTGGGAAGACACGGTAATTTATTACTAGGAAATGTATTTTTATTTACATTTATATACTTGTACTTTACTTCGCGTTCTGTTTTAGGCTATGCAAACAGATATTTTCCATATTTTTTTTTTAATTGCTAAATGTACTTTCTATATAACAATACTAAAATTAAATTTTATTTTAACAATAAACGAATTTGAACAGAATTTATTTAATATTTAAAATGAAATATTAAACAAATTTACTTAATAGTAGATTAAGTATCCGGTGTTGCCTGGAATTTAAGGAATGCTTGTTTTGAAAAATCAATTTTAAAAAATCAACGATTGCGCGTTAATTTACGTAATTTTGACTCTCTTTTTACGTTTAATCTGGACGACAGAGTACATACTTACTGAAAAATGACACGTGATCTGGATTGAGATCGAGATTAAAACCTTTTGATGAAAATTTATTTCCAAGTATTTTATCATTTAAATATTTTTTTCATGATTAAATAAAAATGGCAAGTACAAAAATTCTATGAATTTTATATATAAAGAAATCTCAAAACTTTATTTCAGTTCTTCACTAAGAAAGAGCTTTATATATCTAAGCCTTTGTGTAAATACTAACATACGTGTATATGTATACGCACGCACATATAACGACCCTACTTTAAAGTTGTCTCCAAACAAAACTATTGTTCATAAAGTTGTGAAATTTTGGGAAAGGCATAATAAAGGTATGGGAATTAGTTTAAGCTAAAAAAAATATATAAATAAAACTAGTTTAAAATTTCGCCACCAGAGGGCGATTTTTAATAAATTACATATTTAGTATTAAGATAGTTTAGAAATTTTATTTACAAGATATTAGTAATTAATCGACCCTATTTTAAAATTTTCTACAGACGAAACTGTTGTTCATAATGTCTGAAATTTTTTGGAGGACATAATAAAAGTATGGGAATAAGTGGGAGCGAAAACAAAATTAGGGGGACATTTTTTAACGAATTATACATTAAGCATACATTTACGACAGTTTAACAAATTTTGTTATAACCAAACATGTTCTGTATGATTTTCATCATTTCCAGATACCATCTGGAATCGTAAGATAACATGATCCACAGTTACCCACAGTATGTTTAGGGAAAAGCTAGGAAAATGTCGTGAAAAGCTGTCTTTAGAGTAAGGTTAAGTTAATAAATACAATATTTAAACTATCGTAATGTTAAATGTGTCATTTATTAAAAAATTCCCTTTGGTGGCAAAATTTTGAATTACTTTTATTTACAATTTTTTTAGCCTAAACAAATTCCCATCCCTATATTATGTCTTTCACAAAATTTCAAAACTTTATGAACAATAGTTTTGTGTGTAGACAACTTTAAAGTAGGTTCGTTTAATTATGGAGACCCTGTATATATATTTGGAATAGATTTTGAAATGTCGAAAGCAAATTCGGAGAACCTCAAGATGTTAAAGTATGCCAATATTTCCATAATCGGATTTTTATCATGTTTCAATATGTTTCTTCAAACTCATATGACGTTGTATTTTCGCCTGCTGACGTCCATTATATTTCCAATATTCACATTTTTTTAATCCGTTAAAATATTTGGTTCATTTCCATTTAGGTTCATTTCCAATAGACAAGGTATGACGTAATATTTACTTTTTTTTTTTAATTCGTCAAACTATTTATTTTATTTTTATTTTTCACGTCCAAACCCTGCAATAAAAAAGTAATTGTTGTGGTAATAATTCTATTCCGGATTTTTAATTGTTGGCAACTGCTATAATGAAAAATGTTTAAATTCAATAAGAAATTGCTGTTGAATTTGTGTTAGTTTAATTACTTTATTTGCCTCGGCCGTGTTTTAAAACACATGTACGTAACATTTCACAATTCTGTTGTTTAATGCACGTAATATTTCACAATTCTGGCTTCCAAACTGTGGATTTGCATAGAATTACAGACAGACAAATTTTCATTTTTATATAATATATTAATTATCTTTAATATTTATATTTTACTAAGTTTTTAAATAATATGTAACACTGCATTTAGGTTAAATCATGTGTAATTCCTAAGGTAAATTTTAAAACAACAACTTAATTTTTATATACAATTTTTTTTTTTTTACTGTGCTTTAATAATTTTTTCAATAAGACATTGCCAAATGTTTTTGAGATCTGCTCCCACACAAATTTTCTCAACATTCACGCTGACGTTCTGTAATTTCATATTATTATTATTTTTTTTTATATTTCATATTTCTATCAGGAAATAAAATACCATATATATATATATTTTTTTTTAATTAAATTTGGTTTCAAAGTTTTTACCATTTTATAGTAATATTTGCTCTATGCAATTTATGAATGTTAGCGATTTTTAGCGATTTCATTCTTTCCGCGTCCTTTTTTGCATTCATGAAAGCACTCCGATTACGTTTCACCCCATTATAATAAATTTTGTCTTCTGCGATTTATAAAAAAATAAAAATATATAATGCGATTTTCAATGCGATTTTTATTATTTTTTTAGAGTCAGGAGGCGACTTTGAGCACTTAAAAAAGGAATTTTGTATCAAAGTGTTAGACTAATGTAGTAAAATTTACCTCCTGCAATGTTTTAATATTTAGTGATTTTTATTACGATTTTAAATGTGAATTTTACATTTTTTTCGCCATTCGTTGCGATTCTTTGACATTGATAAAAAAAATCAGTAGTATGTGTTATAGTATGTTATTATAGTATGTTATTTTAGTATGTGTTACCCTCGAGATATTTGAATTTTAATGATTTTAAATTTTATTTTCAGCTATATTTCAAGTTCCAGGATAATTATTTGACATTTGTAAAAGGTATTCAGTTAGAGACGGCTAGCCTATTATATGATTTTTGACATTCGTTTCAAACTTTTGATAAGTAATCTAAATTTTTCCTTCGCATTTTTTTATAATTCAGAGAATTTCAATGCCATTATTAGTGTTTTTTAGAGGGCAGCTGCGATTTTGTTAGTATTTAAAAAAAAAAAAATCCGTTTCCCATTATTAGACTAATTGAGTAATCTTTTTTCTGCAATTTTAAATATTTTCAATGTTTTCAATGTAATTTTTACTATTTATTTGTTTTTCACGATAATTTTTTGACATAAAACTAATTAGGTTACAGAATTTACCCTAATATCGTTCATTTTTCATAACGATTTCATTTGCTATTTTTTAGCGTTTTTTTGTAGTTGCGCGCTGACTTTTTTATATTCGAGAATGAAATCCAGTTACTAAGTTTTAACCTACTGCTGTAAAATCTATTCATAAGGATTTTTTTTTTAATTTTTAGCGGGATTTTATGCGAGTGTTTTCGGGTTTTTACAATTCGAAATTCGTAAAAGAAGTCCTCTTTTAATTACTTAACACAATGTAGTATTTTTTCCGCTACGATTTTTGCTATTTAAGCGTTTTTTGGCGATTCTTTGCAGTTTTCCTCATTATTAAAAGGAATCCGGGTTCCATTTTCTGGTCCAATGCAAAACATTTTCTTCGCGTTTCAATCAAATTTATTCAGATATCTCGCTGCAAATTTATAAATTTTTCGCGTTTTTTAGTGTAATTTGCAGAGCTTTGCCGTGTTTTGTGCTATCTTTAAACAGGATATAAGATTGTCGGTCGGGTCAGCTATTCCTAAATAAATAAAAAATGCTAGAATGCCTGTTTCTACATGTTTTGAAGAATTTCATTTACACCAAGTTGATTTTTTATAGTTAGATTTCTCCTTTATACAAAAAATAATTAGGAATCTTGCCGAATCAAAATAACTGCTGAAGCATGGAATACCTTCAGAATTAATTAACATAACTGGCATGTACTTAAAAAAACAATTAGAATTAATTAAACATTCTTTTTAATATCATTCTTTGTAAATAAAAAAAAGAGAATATGCTTGGGAATTTTTAGAAGTTTTAATTAATGAAATAGTACTTTTATAAGATATTAATGAAATTAATCTTTTCTTAGCTACATTGTGTTTTGTTAAAAAAAAAATAATAATAATAATATCCACGTAATCTCATTAGATTATCTGTAAAGACTATTGCGGCTTAAAATATAATTTTTAATTATATACATTAAAAAAAATCAGATAAGAACATAAGAATTAAAATTATTAAATAATATATGTAAGTGCATCTAATTTGATATATGATCTCTTTAATGCAAAGGAAACTTTTAACTCTTAAGAATATTTTGGTAGAATAAAAGCAAAACTACTTTACTTACAGAATTTCATTTTTCTTCGAAACGTAACCTGAGTGACCCATAGAACAATCTTGCAAATATGCATTAAATTTTTCAATCTATCTTTCCATTATGCCTTATGCATGCAGTGTACAATAAAATTAATCATTATAAATGAAAAAAAAAGTATTTATCTGAAGAAGAGTACAATGTAAAATTTGATTACATGTCAGGTGAAGAATTAATGGTTTATGCAATTAAATAAAAGTTTAGATCTGCATGTATTTTTAAAATACATATTTTATATTATAACATCATTTCGTAATTTTATTGTGATTTTCATTTTTAAGTGAATAATTAACAATTTATACAAAAGTAAAAATAAATTTTATATGAGATTTTTGCAATGGTGAAATACATATTCCAGTTATTAAAAAATAAAATTGATAAAACTAAAGCATTCTTGCATTTTATTATTTTCTTTTCAATTTGTTAAACATGTTATATCAAAAAAGAAATGAAAGTCAATCTCAAAGTTTTTAAATAATTTTGTGAAGTACAGGGAGTCTGTTAATTAATCTACAACTGTTAACTGAAATAACTATTGAGTCGAATAGCACTACAATTTTTTTTTAAAGAACGTGGAAAAGGAATTTAATTGATAAAAGTGAATATCTTTCAAAGTGAGAACCTTCAGAGGTGATACAATAGTGCAAGTTAGCCATAAAGTTGTCAGTAACAAAATCGATTTTGTTCTGCTGGAAAATGAGTTTGTTGTCCAACTTCTTAGACTAATAATGTGTGTTGGGGCCATGAAAGCCAAATGTTTCATATGACCTAAAGATAGAAATTCGTCGAAATCAACGGGTTTCGACTAGCCAAATTTTAAAATCCTTGCCTCAGATTTAATCCTCGGCACTCTTTCTGTTTGAAAACAAACGGAAAAAGCTGTTTCCAAATAAAAAATCTGTATAAAAAATTATATCTATTTGAAATGATGTTTTAAAAGATATATTTCTTATACATCAAAAATAAAATCACCTGATGCTTTAAAAAAATAATCCACATGTTTGTTCAAAAGACAAAGGTAAATACACCGTAGCTTAATGTTGTGTTATAAGACATTGTTCATCGACAATATTAAATTAATTCTCTAATAATATTATAAGACTAAGTGCAATATTTCACCTTGATGGAAACATAAAATATATTATATGAACTTTAATGTAGTCCGGGGTTAAAAATTCTCAAAAAATGCATTTTTTTTATTGACTTAAAACAAAATACTCAGTTTGCAGCGTACTGATAAAAATACTTGATAAAAATTTTCGTTCTGAAAAACAAGTCCAAGCCTGGTTTGATGCCGGGAAAAAAATACTCAAATCCAGCATGCTGCCGACCATGCCACGGAGCGCTTGCAAAAGAAGGAAATTTATCCGATTATAAACTGTAGCTTAAATTTTGAGACTTATTTTCTCAAGACCCCCTGGGGGTTGCGCTTTATGACGGTCATGTATTTATATACTAACTATACTCTATTGAAACACAAATGTCCATCGCATTCGGTGAGACCAACCTCGGACCCTCTCCTTGTTAGTGACAGAAATATATATTTATATAAATCACAAGCTTTTGTGTTTCAGAAAGGATCTTAAATCCTTGATTCTTCTGCAACTTATTTCCAAAAGCAAAGTTTGTTATACAGATAAATTATATTAATGTTTTTTTCTTAATTTCTTATTTTAAAATTATCCTCATAAATAAAAAAAAATATTCTGAAATACAAATTATTGTTACGAAAAAAGTGTTTAAATATGGTATATGAAAATAAAAGTTTAAATTAAATATAATTGGTACTTCGATTTTTAAATAACTGTTTCCCATTTCTTCTAAATGTTTACCATAATTTATTTGTTAATAACCTTAATTACATAAAAGAAACAAATAATATTCTTTGATAATTCAAATTAATAGGAACTCTAATTGGATTATGATATAAATAGCTATTACGGCATTTTTAAAATTTGAATTATTATACTTTTTCTTGAACTAATCGTGCACACATTTTCGAAGTAAAAAAACCAATGAATAAAACAAAAATGCTCTAATAGACAATGATAAAATACTTCTAATGAAATATTTATCACTCTACTTAGTTTTTTATATTACAATCTAATCTAATACAACAGTTCAGTCTACTAAAACATTAAAAGAAATTTTTGTATCTCTTATAATCAGTAAAACTTCAATTCTATTCTTACCCAGAAATACTTCAAAAATTCATCCAATACTTTAAATTAGTTTATTCAATATCGCTTAGAAAGTATTTGTTACAAGTTTGAATTTTATTAGAATTCAGTAACTGGATTTCAAAAACTTTCTACAAGATATTTTAATTGAATACTTAAATTTAGTAACATTCAAAGGCATTTTACTCGTTTAATCGGAGATAAATGGTTTGAAAAAGTATATATATTGAAAAATATATTCCCTATAAAAAAATTCTATCCACTTTTAGAACATTTCTGAAACATAGCATTTAAATATTGAAATTTTTGTGGCTCGTTCTAAAATAAAAGTAAATAGTTGTTAGACATTGCTACATTTCTTTATACTGAAAAGTTACAAGCAAATCAAACTCGCACAATCCCAATTAGATTTAAACTATTTTATTTCCTTTAAAATAAAGCGGTGTGATAATTTTTAAAGTAAACAATTAATGGAAATAATATTTTTTTTAGAAATGAAATTAACTTAAAATGATTGAGGAAAACAAAAACAAGATTTTCATCACAGTATTCAAGAAAATAATATAATTAATAAGATACTTAATAATGTTACTTAATAAAAAAGTAATCTTAGAATTTATTTGATATTTCGAAATTGATAAATGCAAAGATAATTTATGTTATGTTATGACTTAATAACGTCGAAATTTTATCACTATAATAACTTTACTCCAGAATGGATTTATACAATATTTTCAACAATAACATCTATTGATACTAACTGGTATATGCATTTAAAACTTCGAAAAAATTGCTAATCCTTTTTAATTTTTGTATAAATTGTTATTTGAAACATTAATAATTTATCCTTATTTATGTTAATAACCCCACTTGAAATACTTATGCAAATCTGCCTGTGTAATAAACTAAATGAATAATTTGGTAATATTTTCAAACATTTTTCAGATAACATCAGTAGTTTAAATACCACAGCACTCTGAATACTAGGACCCCGTGTTGACGTAAAAATGGCGTCTGCCGTATGTGAATTTTTTCACCGTCTCTACACCTGTTTAACTAATTTAAGTGACTGTAAAATTTTCGAAAACTGTTAAATCGCATTGAGTTAAATACTAACTTATTTTTGTGTATACAGATCCTTATTAACCATCACAGCACAGTTTATGAAATAACTCTGGTAATACTTTTGATCCCTAATTTGTTTCTCTAAGCTCTATTAAATGCATGAATGAAAGGGAAAATTATAATCTAATTAATAACACAATGTGAATCTTTACCTTGGCAGCAATATTTTAGGGATTTATAATAGGGTGTAATAATGATATAATTTCCTTACTGTTCTGCTTATTACTACACTGTTAAAAATTTTGCAGCATTCAGGCAGGTCATTCGACCGTTTTTTGAAAAAACGGTTTCATAACCATAATTTAACTATATTCTGACCATAAAATAGCCAATAATATGGTCAGAATAGGGTTAAGATTACGGTTGTGTAACCGTTTTCGGAAAAAACGGTCAAATGACCTGCCAGAATGCTGCAAATTTTTAACAGTGTACATATAAGGTAAAGCGAGGAGACATTGCGCGAAAAGAGGTTCAGGGGGAAGGAGTAGAGTGTGTACGCAGCGATTCCAGATAGTTGTACAACATCAGTAGTGGAGTGTCTAATTATATGTGCAGGTTGATTGTTTCGTGCATCTAGGATAAAGCATAGCTATTTTGTTTAGCAAGGTATTTGACAAGGTAAATGTTTGAATTTTCTTAACTATTCGTAAGAATTTCTGTAGTATGTCAAAAGTACAAAATATTTAAAACTTGAACGATTTCTCATAAGCTACTAACGTGGACTAACGGTGTGGATACCAACGGTTCGTTTTAGGAGCGGTCATATTTAAATAAAAGGCCGCGCAATCTCTTACACTGAAATTCCAGAGTTTGTGCATCTGCTCTTTAGGAGAAATGGCGCATTGTTTCCATTAGTTTCCATGCAAGGAGAGATTATCAGCTTTTAGGTATAAATTTACATAAATAGAAAATTACATGTAAAACATAATTTTGAAATAATTTTTGAAAAAATCACAATAATAGAAACTTAATTTCCATTAAATTAATTTGCTAAATATATATATATATATACTTTCGCAGAAAAAAAAAAAAAAAAAATTAACAAATTACAACGACTATTTGGAAAATGATTTTTTCAAAGACTAAAATTTAAGACATAAAAAATAACACGGAGTTGATCATACATTACGTACGCCATGAATTAAATATTAATAGTGTTATTACACGTAAAAATTGCAAGCGACAGAAATCGCCTGCAACTCGTACGTATTATCCACCTGAAACTTACGTATTATCCAAGCATTTCATTGGCTGTTCGGGAAAAGTCTTTTCCATCGTTGGATTTCCAAGAAATGTGACGGCCAATTTTAAATGAAATTTATTTTTTAAACTTCTAAACATCCCACAATATTACTTTTTATATCGTCGTATATAGAAAAAAAATGTATTTTTAAATGCAATTTGTTTGAAAGCTGTATCTTAATTTGATTCTGAGTTATTAATTTTTTTTTGTAGTTTTATTACTTTTTTGTCATAGTGGCAACACTCTGTTGTCCATCTCTGTTGAAAGTAAAAGGAAATTACTGTATAGACCAATCAGAAAACGAATAAAATGATGATTAAACCAATAAAAACCTTCAGATAAACTTTTGATTTCCTACCCTGACGAGGACAATAACCATTTTTCCAAATAGCTAATAATAATAAATTAATAATGCAATTGTTATTAAATTAATTTCATATAAATATTTTTGTTGCTCAATAAAATACATTTATTAATAAATTAATTATATTTATATATTATTGTTAACAATTTATTTGTCCTTATTATCAATAGTAATCTCTCCTACCTATGTGCGCAATCACAGTATCCCTGTAAGGATAGATTGCGCAAAATAGCTTTTTTGGTTTTATTACAGGTGTTCTATTAAATTACAACATAACAACAAGATAGGATTGGAAATGCATAAAAAAAGGTTGAAGTCAAAATTAATAATAGATACTTTAGGAAAATATTAATATTTAGATTTTTTATTATCATTCTGTTGAATTGTGCGCAGACTCTTCTAGCTATACCTCAGTACTTTGAAACGAAGAGCTTCAAACAACATGTATAATGCCTGTACTGTCGTAGCAATCGAATATACTTTCATGAATTTTACTGCTTCATTTGAAGAAGTTGTAAATTTCTTAAGCGTTCACGCCCCACCACCGCCAATATTTTTTTTATTATCAACGTAAAAGAAAAATAGATACTATTATGTGGGTGTTATTTCAAAATAATTTATTCCAAAATACATTAAAAATGAAATTTTTAACTCCACCTAGTTTCTGTGGCCTCTGTTAAATCCCTTCATAAAATAGGAATTCCACATTCTGGTTAATGTTATTAATAAACAGAAACCAAATTATAATTGACGTAATCTGATTCTATACATAGACAGAAATATTTTAGCGATTTATAATAGAGTGTAATAAAGAAATAATTTGCTTACAGTTCTACTTGTAACTACATACAGTGTTCTGAAAAGAAGAGCATCAAACTACATGTATATAATGCCTGTACTGTTGCTATTAGATTTTTCTCTTTTTGGTTAAGCAATCGAATATGCTTTCATTAATTTTGATGCTTTATATGAAGAAGTTGTAGGGTAAAGCGCCATAGTTTGGTCCCCTTTACTTCTCCGGTTCTGCGAAAGTGGCGCCACTTATCATGCAAGGCACAGGGAAAGGAAGGTAAAAGGGGAAGTTAAAGTTCGCCAAGACGCATATATATATTAAAGACGCCGGATTTCCTAGTTTTAGAAGACCTAAATTCTTATTACGCTATTTGTAGATACATTATTTACTGTACCGTCATACTTTGGTCCTTGCGGTGTTACTTTGGTTCATCCCATAAAAAAAAAAAGTTTTTATTCTTTGTATTGAACAAACAATACAAGATAATTTGGAGTTTTTGCCATTGAAAAATAATTTATAACCTACTATAGGGTATTTGAATAGTCTGGGGGTAGTAAAATTTTTTAGTGGCAACACTGAATGTGTTTGTAAACAACGTGTGTACATTTTAAGTTTGTACATTCGTGTGTACATTTTAAGTGTCCAAACTTTCTATTGTGAAACAATCTTGATAAGAGCTACAAATAAATTAAGTGTAAAAATATTACGTTTAGTAACCTGTAACCCATGTGTGATGATATTTTTTTCTTTAACTTCTTATTTTGGCACAAAATGTTTAAGTTTTCATAAAGCTAGCATGGAAACTAATATTTCTGAGCTACTTTGTGCCAGGTCTGTTTTGGTCCGAAAATAGCCCCAATTACTTAGAAATGCCTTTTATACAACCACATTTCTTAAAACATGTTTTAAGTAACTTTTTTTTTTTCAAATGTTACTGTTGCAAAATGTTACATGAATTGTTTTTGTTCCAGTTGATGAGGATAACATGACGAAAACTGTTTCTCGTTTCTTTAATATTAAAAATTGTATTATTGTATTTAAATGTTAAAGAAAAACATTTGTTTATCGGTTTTGTAATGTTAATTTATTAGCAAATGCTATTGCAATTGGTTTTCCATAAAAATGTATTCATTTACATATGGAATGTACTCATTTTATATGAAACTAAGCGAATGGACCAAAGAAGCCCCCAGAAACTTTGTTCCAAAATTTTAAAAATCGTTAAAAAATAAAAAATAAATAAAAAAGTTTCCTCTTTAAAACCATACAGGTTGCTTCATTGTTTCATGTTAATTGTTTACAACTCCATTTCGACGTTGAAAAATCATATATACTATTTATTAATAATGGGTATGCGAGTAGAACCAGGAAAAAGTGACCTGAAGTAGCCCCGCTTGACGTTAATGTGAGTATTTATTTCTTAATCGTTGCATGTATCTTACGTATGTAAGATGCTGACAGTAGCATATATTGAGTTTTAGGACGCTCAGTTCATCTTACGAGAACTAAAGCTCCGCTATATTGGGAAGTAGCGTAGTCCCAATTTCTTACCCCTTGCAGTTCTTATTTTCGTCCAGAGAACGAAATTAGGCATGCTTTTTTATGACAATTTTTTTAATTTTTTCCACATGTTTGCGTGGCTAATGTTTCGTTATGTTATTCCTCCACTGACAATTAGTACATTTCTGTGTGCCTTAATTTAATGTAAATTAAATTACTTACTCATTTAGAAATAAATTTTGATTTCGTTATAATTTAGGCCTCGGCGTATTGGATTTTTTGAGGGGGATGAAACTGTGACCATTTTTTTTTTCTTTTGCCATATGTAGATACTTTTGAAAAAACAATTTTTCGCATTGTTAAAAATTTCGTACGACATTTGCCTATGTTTCTAAGTGCGTGGGTAGTTTGTCTATCTAACATCCAAATTTGGTAAGTTTTTACTGAAAATTACAACATTTGGTGCTTAAACGTGGCTGGTGGGACGACAATAGAGCACCTTACATTAACTTTCTTAAAGGTGCTTGTACCACCCCCGCCCGCATTGTTTTATTATGAACTTAAAAAAAAAAATAGATACTATTATATAAATTAATTCAAAGTAATTTAATCCAGAAAACATTAAAAATGAAAACTATTTCTTAACCCCACTTAGTTTTTGAAACCTCTATTAAATGCATTAATAAAATTGGATATCCATAATGTTATTAATATTATAAATTAATAGAAGCCCAATTATTTTTTTATTTTTGCCTCAGTGGAGCAAGAACACCAGATTGCTAGGATCCGGTGTAGACCTTATTTGCTGTCCAGGTAAGTTCCCTGGAATGCGAGGATTCATTCCAAAAACTTCCAGTCCTCAGACAGAAAAGGAAGATTCAAAAAATGACACTAACACATAAAACACATAATAAACAAGCCATTAGAGCACACAAAACTCCTTCCCGACATACAGCGGTGATTTGATGCTTGAGAAGTCAATTAATTAAATAAAAAAATCTTGAGGATCATGAGTCAGGACTGCATCGCAACGATGGCATGCGCGTCGGAGGCCTGCTTTTTCGCGATAAGGGGCGCTAGTACTACCAGCTCGACAAAGGCTATAACGCGACAATGTGCGACTCTCAGGAGTGCAAATGCAGAACAGCTAGGAAGTAAGATTGGTCAGGTCCAAAGGATAGGTTGAGGATAGAGAACAATCCATTCCAAAGGCCTCAAGATGGCGAAGAGTTCCGCTTGGAATACTGAATTCTGATCTCCAATCCTGCAGGCCCACCTATGTGCCACAGCAGTTTCCTGCATATAAATTAATAATACACGCATTAGAAAAGTGTGAATAATTCGTTTACAAAATTTAAAAAAAAATGTTTGTATCTGTAATTGTTTTCAAACTGTTAATATCAAGCTCGTATTAATCTTTAAAAAGTATTTAATTTTGAAATATGTTTTTCTATATATTTGGGGAAATTTCTCTTCGCGATTGCAGTCCATTATTAACATTACATGTTGATCTGAATTTTAAGTATTTGACGAAAAATAATTCTATTTTAACGGGTATTTTGATTAATAATATTAAGCAGCAATATGTAAGTTCATTCTAAACAAAAAATTTATTGAATTTCTGTTTTGTTTAAATTGTTAATCAAAGAGCATTAAAACAAAATGACTTTAAAAACTTGTACGTTCAGAAATGCAATTACAACATTCTTCAAGCTCGGCGAAGGTATTTATGGATCTTTGGTGAAAAATTTGTGTTCCTTTGTGGTTTCAAAACCTATCTGGAATTAAAATTTTCATTTTACGTTTCTGATATCAAAATGGATAAAACGGTCCTAGTGTAATTAAATTGGCATTGGAAAGCGATTAAAACTTTTCGACTTACAATTTACTTGTTTTTCTTCAATGCATTAAGTAGGGCATTATTTGTTATGTTTTAGTGTAATTCTTATTCTTATTATACAATGTTTAATTATCGTAACATGTACTGAATACGCATAATAATGAAAATAAATAAAAATAGCGATATAGAATATAACTTTTCTTATAATATCTATATGTGACAAGACAGATTTGTAGATTTTAACATTTTAAACATTATTAAAAATTATTGAAAATGTATGTACTAATTTTAAAAATGAAAATTAAATTTAAAATATAATTTTCAATTAGAAATGGAAAAATTGAATATGAGAATATATTTTTTTAAATAGCACACATTAATATTTTATTAAAATCTGTCGATACAACCCGGATACCTATTTGAAATTTGTTCGATATGATTTTAGATATACAGAATGTATGTGATTATAATTTTTAATTGAAAACTGTGTTAGATTATTTATATATAATAATACAACATCTTACATTTCAAATCAACTGTACCAAAAATTATTTTTAATACTTTCACGTTTGCTGAATGGCGCGGTCTATAACAGTAATGTATTTTACTAATTCTAGCAATTGTTTTAATTTTTATTGTTACAGTGTATAATCTTTTAAATTCCTTTAAATTCGTCCTTTAAATTCGTGATTTATTTTGATTATTAATTTATTTAATTTATTGATTTAAGTATAAATTTATTTATTAAATATCAGGTGCAAACGGGACACATTTCAGTAATCGTGTAAGAAGTTAATTAATGAGAAAGTAAAAAAAAAAAAAATCATGCTTGAAAAACATTTTTAAAGCAGTAAAATAATCAGCAAATTGACATACGGTTTTAAACAAAATTTCATTTGAATGTATGTTTTTATTTCCTATCCGACGAAGTAAAACTTAAATCTGAGCAAGATTTGGAAGTTAAAAAAACTGCTATCAAATAAATTGAATGTTCAGATCATTTCTATCATCTTTATGCCGCAAGAGTTATTCAATGACATAATTTTACTTTAGAATATAAATATAAATACTATTAATAATTTATTAATAACATATTAATAATCTATTTAATTATATTAATCATATTAATAATGTAATAAAATTTAATCTATATATATTAATAATCTATCTACCATAAATGATTCATCGGTTTTCAAAGACCTGTGGGTTGAGAGGTATATGGCCTATAAAGATGGATGATACATGACAAGATACATACACTTACCCGGCCTCGAAACACAATTCCCGCATCAGAGGCCACATGCAGGACGAATTACTTCAGCTGTGGCTGACATTGGCAGAAACTTACTATTTAAGGGGACAAGGGACCTTAAAAACCTTAAAAATCAATTTTTCTATTTTTTGTAAATTTCACTTTATATATTATTCAAGGGTACATTATATGCTTTATGGCAACATTTATCACAAAAAAATATTAAAAAAAAAATATTTTTGAGAAAAAAATGGAATTTTACGCGTCGTCTTAGAAATCTTCGAAATGCCCCCTGCGCATTCCATATCAATGAAAATCCTCTATATATTTTAGAAAAGTTTGGTTTATATATATAAGTAAAACTATGCATCGAATTTTATATATTTGAATATAAAGGTTAAAAAGAAAGTCTTTTTTTTTTTAATTTTTTCAAAAAGTTTCAAAATTTTTCTCCTTTTTTTTTTTTTTTTTTTTCGTTAAAATGTTATTCAAGGGTTCATCATATGCACTATGGCATGCATTTCTCACCAAAAAAAAAATGTTTAAATGGAATTTTACACGTCGTCTTAGAAATCATCGAAATGCCCCCTACACGTTTCACATCAATGAAAATCCCCAATATTTTTTATGAAAGTTTGGATTATACATGTAAATAAAACTGTGAATTGAATTTTATATATTTAAATATGAAGGGGGAAAAAAAAAAGAAAAAAAATTTAATTTTTTTCGAAAAATTTAAAAAAAAATTTTATTTTTAAAAATTTTTACTTTTATATTCAAATATATAAAATTCGGTGCACAGTATTATTTATATACTAGGGGGCTCTGCCCCCTACGCTCGCCAACCCCCGTTCAGACACCGCAGAATCTAAAAACACGCTAATCTGATCGTTTTTAATAAATATTTTAGAAGATTGAATTATACTGAAAAAAGCTGTGCAGATCTCCCTGTAAGCGGGTTTCCATTCAATTTCCTTTGATTTAAAAAAATTTAAGGCCGAATCAGTTGCTGTTAAGACATCCAATGGTTGTTTTCGTGTTTGATTGAAGAGGATCAGTTAAACGTTTGAAAAGAAGCTAAAATAAAAGGAATTAAGTGTACAGATATTATAATAGTCCAAGTCATGTAACTGCCATAAATAAATACGCTCTGATCCTTTCGCTTTTCATATGAAAGTTTGGCCCAGATATCATATACGGCCGCATATTGGCGCGATTTTTTCCGACTCTAATTTGGGGAAATATCAACAGCATAAACAACAACATCCGGCTTATCAAATCAAGCAAAATAACGATACCATGGCGCCAGTTAAGTACCCGTTGCGTATACGACATTTGAGTCAGAAAAAAATAGCGCCAATATGGGACAGTATGTGGCATCTGTGCCGAAAGTTTTTCATTTCGATTTTTAAAAAATCAGTTTTTTTTCGAATAATACTATGTAAAACCATTGTCGCAAAGAATTCTTGATACTGGCACGCTAGCCCGGTGCAAATTTCGCCAATAACTATTTTTGAACTCGCCAGTTAGCATTTTTTTTTTTCCAGTGGTAAATTAAAACATTACTTTCAAGTTGAAATTAAATGTCATCGTTTGTTACATCATTTAATATTTGGCCAAATGCTATATACGCACCCGGTTTTGCGTGATTTTTTTAACGAAAATTTGGCGAAATCCTCGTTTTCGAATACCAGTTACATATGTATTTTTGGTACTACTTAATTATCCCGTCGATCAAAAATATATCACCAAACTGTAAGATTAAATGCGAATAATGGTTGATCGTAAATGCCACATTCACTTGACTTTAAGGAAGATACACGTCTTTGCGTCATCAACTGATTTTTATTTCGACGTTTTATTGTTATATTTATTAATGTTATACTATTTTCTTTGTTCTTTCGTTATTTCAAAATAAAAATTATGTCAATTTGTGTAATTTGGCGAAATGGGTCGATGGAATAACTAAGTAGTACCGTATTTTTAAATTATTTTCTATTATTTTTATTTTTAAAGGAAAATTACAAAAAAAAAATAACTATAGAACAAAACAATTTATGTAATTTAAAAATGAAAAGAAAGTAAGTAAGCATTTATTATTAAATAAACAACAATAGCCGGGTTACCATGTCAATCAAAATAATGCCATTTTGGCGCCAATTAGGTACCCCGGTGCGTATATGACATGTGTGCCTAATATTTTTCTTTTCATTTCATTAAAAAAAATAAAGAAGTGAAAGCCATTAATTTTAAATGTTTCTGTTTGTATTAAATAAAATGATAACGAAATACAAATTGAATTATGAATAAAAGTAACATTATACATTTCTTAGCATACATTTAAGGGAGGCCAAACTTCTCGCCAAATTAATTTAAAATAGTAACCTTTTCTAAAATCTAAAAAAAAAAATATCTGTTTGATTAAAATTTGAGTTGCCATCATTAGAAAAATGTATATAAAATTAGAAAAAAAATAATATTTCGAAAACTAATTAGAATTTAAAAATTCTAATACCAGTTTTTAAATCTGTGGATCAATATTGATTTTTGGTGTTAATTTCATCGCAAAGTATTCCATATTTTAGGAGAGATCGCCGTGAAACATAATCAGTTGTTTAATCAGTCGATTCATACTTCCGTTTCATAAATTCGCTTCATTAGGATTTTATATATATAGGGTAGATTTACTTGCAATATATATATTTTTAATGGTAGTTGACTATGAATTGAATTTTGTGAGCAAATAGCATGTTTAAGGTAAAGTGGGACGAACGGAAGTAAGAACGGTACAGGATAACTGTTGGGATGAGTGCTGGATGACAATGCAACGCATTGAACATTTTTAGTATATGCAATATACTTGGTGAGTATATGTATTTTTTCATGTATCTCCCGTCGTTAATATACTTATAAATAGTCTTTTCAAACCCGATTAATCATTTATGCTAACACTGTATATCTACGTATTTATTTATAAATTTATATGTTTAAATGATAATAAAATGCACCAATAGTCAGTTAATTTATATTCTTATTCCTATGGGAAATATTTAATATTTGTTTCAAAACATACTGCGTTTTCTATATTCAGATTTAGGTGGTGCTGATTAATGATAAATTTTATTTTGTTTAAATTTGTAAAGTTTTGCAAAATACACGATCCGTAAATTATTTTAATAAAAAAGAAAAATGCCCAGCTAAACTGATGGCATTGAGCTCACAGGCTGTTCACACTAATTGTATATCATACTCTTATTTTAAAGAATAATGCCCCTCAAAAAAATAAGTGAAGGGGAATTAGCCCCCGTTTCACCCTTTATACTTAACCAGTGAACCTCCAAATCTAATCAGGGAAGCTCCTTATCATAATAAACCGGTATACCAAATTTGTAGCAAATCGAATAATCCTGAAAAAAACCATTTATCTAAATTAAGCGGGTGGAATAGCCCCCCCCCCTTTATCCTTAACCAATGAATCCCCAAAACGAATCAGGGAAGCTCCTTAACACAATAAACAGGTATACCAAATTTGGAGCGAAGCGAATAATTCTGCATGCAAAAATCGTTTATATAAATTAAGGGGGGGGGGGACTAGCCACCCTTCCCCCTTTATCCTTAACCAATGAACCCACAAAACTAATCAGGGAAGTTCCTTAACATAATAAACCGGTATACCAACTTCGGAGCAAATCGAATCATTCTGCATGAAAAACCCATTTATCTAATTTAAGAGGGGCGGGCTAACCTCCCTTTTCCCCCTTTATCCTTAACCAATGAACCCCCAAAACTAATCAGGGAAGTTCCTTAACCTAATAAACCGGTATACCAAATTCGGACCAAATCGAATCATTCTGCATGAAAAACCCATTTATCTGAATTAAGGGGGTGGACTAGCCCCCCCTTTCCCCCTTTATTCTTAACCAATGAACCCCCAAAACTAATCAGGGAAGTTCCTTAACCTAATTAACCAGTATACCAAATTCGGAGCAAATCGAATCATTCTGCATGAAAAACCCATTTATCTGAATAAAAAGGGGTGGACTAACCCCCCTTTTCCCCCTTTATCCTTAACCAATGAACCCCCAAAACTAATCAGGGAAGTTCCTCAACGTAATAAACCGGTATACCAAATACGGAGCAAATCGAATGATTCTGCATGAAAAACCGATTTATCTGAATTAAGGGGGGTGGACTAACCCCGTTTTTCCCCCTTTATCCTTAACCAAAGAACTCCCAAAACTAATCAGGGAAGTTCCTTAACATAATAAACCGGTATACCAAATTCGGGGCAAATCGAATGATTCTGCATGAAAAACCCAATTATCTGAATTAAGGGGGTGGACTAACCCCCCCCCCCCCTGTTCCCCCTTTATCCTTAACCAATGAACCTCCAAAACTAATCAGGGAAGTTCCTTAACATAATAAACCGGTATATCAAATTCGGAGAAAATCGAATCATTCTGCATGTAAAACCCATTTATCTGAATTAAGGGGTTGGACTAACCCCGTTTCCCCCCCCCTTTATCCTTAACCAATGAACCCCCAAAACTAATCAGGGAAGCGCCTTATCACAATGAACGTAGGAAAAAATTTTGAAGCAAATCGGATGTTTCTATCAAGAGTTATCGCGTTACGTACATACATACATACAGAGCGGGCGGGCACATTAGCTCTCAGGTTTTGATAGCCTGTGAGCTAAAAATAACACTGGGGAACAATTTTTAACTCAGTTTCTGTTGACTTCGAGTTTTCAGCTGTTTTTAAGTCGAAAAAGCGTGCTGATTGCAAAACTGCAATTAGTTTTCTTCTATCACGTCAAGTTTTTTCTCTACAGTTTACATTAATGTCACCACTCTACACTGAATCGGGCGTGAGTCATAGGAAGAAAAAAGCTTTAGAACTCTTAGCATCAAGACTGTACAAGAAATTTTTGCTTGAAAAGAGAGCTAATGTATCCTACTTTCGATCAAGAGAAAGTGAATTTCTTCAGTACTTTCGAAATAACTATGGATTTGTTTTTTGCCACAGCGTACATGGTTTAATGGAAGAGTTGGGTATTTCATCCTATGCCGCAACAAAATGACGACTGTTCATGTGTAACACAAAAAGGAGCTTGAAATGCGTACTCTTTCACAACGGAAATTTATTTGGAGCAGTACCAATAAGCCATTCAATTTATTTGCGCAAAGAATATGAAGACATAAAGAAAGCCATTGATTTATTGCACTATCACATTCACGAGTGGATGTCTGTGTCCGAGTCATCTGTGTTAACCACAAAATGATGTGCTTCCTTCTTGGCAAGCAAAGTGGATATACGAAGTATCCATGATTTTTGTGTATATGTGACAGCAGATCTCGTGAGAAGCATTGGTTCCAGTCGAATTGACCTCCAAGATCTAAACCTCAGACCTGGGGTTCCAAATATTTTGTATCAACCACTTGCCGACAGAAAGAACATTATATTCCCACCTCTGCATATAAAACTGGATCTAATAAAGTAGTTCGTGAAAGCTTTGTAAACTGAAGGAGACTGTTTCACGCATCTAATTTCGAAATTTCAAAACCTGTCTTTTGAAAAAATAAAGGCAAGTGTATTTGACGGCCCATAGGTTCGTCAGCTCATTAGATATGAACATTTCATCGGAGTAATGACAGAACTCGAAAAGAATGCTTCGTTGGTATTCAAAACCTTCTCAAAGACATTCTTGGAAATACGCGAGTAAAAAATCACACCAAAATTGTCCAGAAACGTTTAGAGAGCTTCAAAAGTCTTGGTTGCAACATGAGCAACAGACTTCATTTTCTGTATAGCCATCTTGATGACTTCCCGGAAAATCATGGTACAATCAGTGATGAGCAGGATGAGCGATTCCACCAAGATATGAAGCTCATGGAAGAACGGTATTAAGGCAGATGGGATGAACATATGATGGCTGACTATTGTCGGAGCATCAAGCGAGATTGTCATCAAATTGAACTCTGCTGGAAAAGCTACAAGCGAAAACTTACCTTAACCCTTTCAGGGGCAAAGCAATTTTGTTGCTAAAATGGTAAAATGATTGATTGTCACCGGTATTTATAAACAATTTTATAAGAAACTAAGTAAAAGCTTTTCTTCACGTACATTATATGGAACAAAATTTAATTCCTAAATACTGGTGTGAATGTGGCATTTGGGAATTAAAATTAAGTGGTATATAATATATACCGGTGCCCTTCAAGGGGTTAATATGTAATTGTTTCGTTTTGTAAAAGGATTTTACTACTTGTATGAGCACAATGTAGTATATAGTAAGTATATACAGGCGTTGTATGAATAATATATTTGGTAAGTTTTTTTTTCCTTTGTATCCACATTAAGTATGATTTTGGGGGTATCCTGTAGCTTAAAAAGTCGACGTGATAGAAAAAAAACTGGGGTCATTTTTGAATTTAGATACCAATAATTAGCCAAAAACAAGTTCCAGATCTAAGCCAAAAAAATGTGTGTTCCCCAGTGTAATCTTATAAAGGCAAGAAATGAAAGTAGCATATACTTAAAATAATGTAAATAGAGCAAAATGTAAACATGTTGTTCGATCTTTGGTAATGCGTATGTAGTTTTTAAGGAAATCTCTTGAGATCATAACTCAAATTTATTGATTTTTATCCGCGAAATAATATTCGTTACGTGAATGTATAATAGAGATGATTTTCGTAAGCGTTTAAAACCCCTTAACTACTAATTTATGTTGTTTTAATTTTTAAAAAATCAGACACAATAAAATGATTTTGTTAAATTTCATTGCTTTCTATTGTTTATATATATATATTTATTTATCATTATTATTAGAAAAAAATTATCTTTTCAATATTATTATTCAGCATTATAGAAGGTTTTATTAGCTGTTTACAACGTTTGTAACATATTTAACTTATTTTTATGAGTAGTTTCTTACAATTTTTGAAGCGCATAAAAAATGTATATATTTTCAAAAATTTTCGAAACATATGTCCTTATGTATACTTTTTTCACATATTGTATTTGTAAATTCAATTTATTACTAGCAGTATTTCCTCATTTCAATTCAAATTGAATTCTTTAAATATCATATATATATATGTATGTATTTAACATTTAGAAATATATTTTTAAATCCTTTTTCTGCAGTGTAAAGCTTTGATTCTACATTTCAAGCTATATTTTCTAGAAAAAAATTATCGCGTCACGATAAATTTCATTTTATTTATTTTTGAAAGGATCACAGAAAATTTAATCTAGCAGGCACAGAGGAAAGTGTTTTTCTACTGGAAACTTGAGAATCGAAACTTAATCGACAAATACATTATTACTGCCAGATGTTTTTGAAAGGTGGGGATAGGATTTTTTTTCATTAAACTTTAATGTGTTTTGATCGTTGAAATTGTTCAGTAAAGAAAATTTTATACTATTCCAAGATGGTTACATTTAGTTTCTCAAGATGGTTATATTTAGATTACCTCCTGTAAATATTTGGCATTGTGACCTGAACAACGTGTTAAAATTTCCAACACGCGTTACTTATTTGCGTTAAAAAATATACGCGTTAAAAAATGAAATAAAATAAATCATTTATTAGAAAATGTATTTTATTGAACAAAATTTATTTATTTACAAACAATTGTTCAAAAATTAAAGATAAAAATAAATATTTAATTAATTTATTAACAAATATATTGTTAATTTATTAACAAAAATAATCATATAAAATTAATTTAATAACAATCGTATTATTAATTTTTTAACAATATTTTTATCCCCAAATGTATTTTTTCGCAAAATAATTTGTTGCCAATTTTAGTTTTGATAATTATGTATTTTTCCAAAATTATTTCAAAATTGATTCATTCAAATGTTTTATACGTAAATTTGCCCATAAGCTGTATAATCACTTCCTTCCTCTGAAACTTATGGGGAAATACGCCATCTCTCCTAAGTAGCAGATGCGCAAACTCTTCTGTTTTGGTAGGAGAGATTGCGCGGACTTTTATTTAAATGTGGCCACTTGTAAAATGAATTGTTGGTGTTCGCATTGTTAGTCTAGGTTATTAGCTTATAAGAAATCGTTTAAGATTAAAATATTTTCAACTACGGATTTTCTATAAAAATTCCGACGAACAGTTATGAAAATTGAAGCACTTACTTTGGAAAAATAAAACAAAATAGCAATGCTTTATCCAAGACGTTCGAAACAATCAATGTGCACATTCATGTAGACCCTAACTAATGCTGCTGTACAACTACCTGGAGTCGCTGCGCGCGCACTCTACTCCTTCCCGTTGAATCTCTTTTTGCTCGATCGCTCCTTGCTTTAACTATAATTTTCAGGATATATACAAGCAGAAATATAATACCTTATACATCAAAACAGACGCAGTATGCATATATAGAAGCTATAATAGAACCAAATGCAAGAATATGAAGGTTTGTATGTGAAGTTACATATATTTGATGAATAGCGAGACTTAGAAAAAATATTATATTATTAGAAAAAGTACTATGTAAGTTATATTTATAGCAGTAGACTTTATTTCGTGAGTGTCCAATAATTTTTAAATGTACTATTGCTCAAATGAATAAAAATATTATATGTTTCTTTGATTGAGTTTATATATACCAAGATTGTGGACTTACCTATGATGCTAAGTGTTCGTTTAGAAATAGGTACTCACAGAATAAATTTAATTGTATTATTGAATGCATTGTGTGTCTAGCACAAACATAACGATCGATTTTCTTATGACATTTTGCGTGAACAAGGAATTCATTAATATTTATCATATTTATTTTTAAGAAAGCGCATTTTATAGTCATTTTGTAACGTTTATTTAGTATTACTGTAATACAAGATTTCTTAGATATTCTTTTAAATTTTTATCACAATATGAATTATTAAGCATATGACATTATGAATGCCACGATAAACATATATCATGTCGTATCACGAAAATAATTATATGTACCATTTTGCTGTACTATTTTGCTTTACATTTAAATTTATTTAAGATTTAAATATTTCTTAAATACAGTAAATAATTTTAAATACCTTATAACTGTACACTCTTTATAGAAGCAGTCATTTGCTTAGAATCACAGAAAAATAAATTTAGAAAGCTAGAAAACTATATATACATATACAGGATGTCCGGTCTCAACGGTGTCCAATGGCTAATTCCTAAACCGTTAGTCATAGACATATAGTTCCAATTAGAAAAATGCTTTAAATCAGATAAATAAATATTTTAAAAGCGATTTGGGTCAATAAAAACATTTCTTATAAAAATAACGAAATTTAAATTTTTATATAGTCCCCCGGTCCTATAAGTTATATTTAGTAAAATTTTCCTATTACACTGACAAGTAAGACAAAAAAAAATCCCATTCATATAACACTAAAATTGTGCAAGTTATGAAACTTTTAAAATGCATGACTTATGCCACTTTTCTGCTCTGAAAACAAATGACTTCGGCTTGGCTTTGAGGGGTCATATTCCAAGTGCTTAAAGTATTCGAAGATATCATTTGATGTGTATTTGCGCTTTGAAAAAATTCGTACAAGTATTACGATTAAGTTAACATTTATTAAGATTCAGATTGGCTGAAATAACATATGTTTTATTTTGTCAGGATTTGAGACTGTTTCTTTTATGATTTCTATTAATAAAATTATGATTTTTTTAATAAGTTTTTATGATACTTCAATGATCTTATGTATGTTTTTCCAGTTCAAAATTTGTATTCGAACTTTAACCGACTTTCAAATATCCGAACGAGATTACATTTTACATACTGGCGCAAATCCGATAACAATTTAATATTATTATGATTTTCGGTGGTTACCATTTATACTTAATTTATAGGATAACACAAACAATTTCCGATAGATTACCGCCAAGAAGTTTATGAAAAAGGTTTAGATTAGATAATACAAGACGGAGATTGTTGGGTTTTTTAACTTTTATGCATTTTTTAGCACTGAATCCGAAAATTGCCTTAATTTTTAACCATCATGTCAGGATATTTAGCAAATCATAAATTGTCGAATTTAAAGAATAACAAAAATCGGATAATATAAAGTAGAGGAGATGGTTGTATTTTTTAACTTTTCATAATTGATTTTTACGTACTTTTTAGCACTAAATCTGAAAATGACTTTCATTTTTAACCATCACGTTAGAATTTTTTTGCAAATGTGTAAGTTAAAATATAGCGAAAATCTCATACTATAAAACATATGTAAAACTTTTTTTTATTTTTTTTTATTCAATAATTTATTCGATATTTTTGCTTATCTTGGGATTCTTACAGTTTGGTGGTGTGATGAGATGGGGGAGGAGATTAAATTTTAACTTTGAACTTTTTAACTTTGAAATTTATAATTTGCGAAAAATCTTGATGTGATGGCTAAAAATGAAGGTCAATTCCGGATTCAGCGGTACAGAATACATAAGAATCAATTATCAAAAGCTAAAAAACATGAAATAACCCAACTTTTGCAGGCTAGAGTAATCTAATAATATTTTAAAATACGTATCATTTTATAAAGAATTGAGGCTGTTAATTTAGCATAATTTTATTTAACAAAAATTCTGTTTTTTTCTTTCTTCTTAAATGTGTATTACAAATTGTATATTTTGCATTAATATGTCAGAATGACTAAAGATTTCAAATTTATATTGCAATGTTAATTTTACTCTCAACCATTTTTTAATATATCTGACGAAATTATATTTCGACTAAATTTGTGAATGACCCCCAATTTGCAGCAAAAAATATACTCCAACTTTAAACAGGTATTACTCAATCAATTTTAATCGTAGAACAACGGGACTTTTTTTGCATTACTTGTCAGTGTAAAAGGAAAATTTTACTAAATATAACTTATAGGACCGGGAGACCGTATAAAAATTTAAATTTCGTAATTTTTTAAGAATTGTTTTTATTAACCCATATCGCTTTTAAAATATTTCTTTACCTGATTTAAAACATTTTTGTAATTGGAACTATATGTCTATGACTAACGGTTTAAGAATTAGCCATTGAACACCGTTGAGACCGGACACCCTGTATATATATATAATGGTAAAGTAACACGATTCCATAATCATTTATTACGAGAATATATAAAAAAAATTACTTAGCATTTCAAAGTATCATACTTACAGTGGGGATTTTATGTAAAAACTTAAAATTGTGTTACGTTTTGAATGAAAAATATTACATGATATGGAAAGTAAATAGAACGCAAATTTCTATGATAGAAATTTCGTGAAGCATTCATAGACTCGTTTTTAGTTAAATCATGGAAATAATGAAAGTTCTCAAAAATTAAAATGTATTTAAAACACTAATTCAAACGTGAAAATAATTTGATAATTAGATAAATTAGAATGCATTCACATTTTTAAAAAACAAAAGTAACAAAAGAACACCAGTAAAAGAATACAGTGCTGATATCAACGGAGGGAATTCACAGAAATTAATGAATCTTTTGTATTTGAAATTTGAACACAGCCAAAGAACAGTTATGCACATAATACGAGCAATTTTAAAATATATGTTTTTTTTAAATTTATCTTATTATAAACTATCGTATTTTGTTTCAAATGTAACGTATTTATATATATTAATTTTAAGGATTAAAATAGACTAAGAATAGCAGTCTCATGTGTAATCAATCAAGGCGGTATATTGGAAATATTTCAGGGTGCCAGATGTCTCAAAATTATAAATTTCCCAGCGTCAATTATATAAATATAACATATTGTATAAAGGAAAACAAATAATGACTAAAACCGAAATATATTTTGTGAATTATGTAATATATTTATTCCAATTTATTAGGGAATTTTAATGAAATATTTTTAGATCCGCATGTTACCCTTTGCAGTAGAAGTGACAATTGCTAACTGAAATATAAGTTCGATGACAGTAGTATTCTTACTATTTAATAAAGTCATATATTAAATTGTGGTAATGCCTTCATCGATTACGATTAAATACGTAAAAATTACAAAGTATATGGCTATATACTATATAGATCTTTCAAGAGTTGATTTGAAAAGATTCTTAAAATTTTTGAAAATTAAATTCCGAAAATATCTTCTTATGATATCTTTAAAAGTTTTGTTGCATAAATGTTCATTAAGATAAATTTAAAATAAAGAATTTATACAATGATTTTTATAACATATTCAGTCAAAAAAAAAGAAAAAGAAAAAAAAACTCACATAAATGTAATCAAGTTGTACTAAGTTATTTTAATGAAACTTTTATAAACTTGTAAAAATTGTAAACTGGATTTCATACTAGTAATTAAAATATATATATACTGATTATATATAAATATTTAAACAAAATCAACTACAGCTCTGTCGTTTCTTATTATAAGTTATAAAATTGTAAGAATAATTGTCTAACAATCAATGTGACTAATTATGTTAATTAAATAGTATATATTTGTAAATTTAATCGATCGGGAGATGAACATGTCAAGTGACAATTGAGTGAATTTGAGAAAATTAACTTTAAAGTTTGCAAAATGCTATTTTTAGCTGTTTCCAGCATACTTGTTAACAATTTAAACCATGGATCGGCAAGTAATTTTAAATGGTGTCTGAATACTTTTGAAAATTTTTATCGAGGTCCAGAGAAAAGAAACACATAAGTAATATAACTACTTATTGCTTTTAATTTGCTATTTTTACATACACATACATATAACAGAAAATAGAAAAGTCAGGTATGCGTTCAGAAAAATTACTACATACGAGATATACGTTCTGAAAATTTTTACATACACATTTTAAAACAGAAAAGGCAAACGTTTTTCGTTGAAAAATGCATGTGAAAATTACACTTGCGGTCTTGGGCCAGCCTTTTTAAAATTTGGTTCTCGTGGTAGACAGCTATTGCGAAAAGTGTCTTCAAGATGGGCGTCCCTTAATCTCGGACGATATTTGTTCTTCAAAAAATTCGTTTTGGAGAAAGTTTTTTCACATACATATGTGTAGCCAAACGTAGTACCGTTGTCAATATCTAGGTTTTTGCAATTTTCCTACTTTTCTGAGAAGGTGTTTACCCCAAAATTCTTCAGGGGATGTTGTTTTATACATTTGTAAGGAAATACCTTCAAGTCAAATATCTCCATTTGAAGTGAAGGTTTTTCAAGACTGAACAACGTCGCAGTCACATGAATACATTCTACAAATGGAGCAACTTCATAAGGCAATTTAGAGAATTGAGAAAACTTAGCTATCTCTACAAAGTCTTGGAGTTCTTCTTTTTATATTCCAGAATTGTTGGAAAAATAAATTAATTATTCAGTTGCAATATCTTTTTTCGGCGGCCCAGGCTTCGTCTTTCCGCGGTCCGGATGTGGACAGTGGTTCGCCAGTTGCCGACAGCGGCTTTAAAACATACTAAATGAGTACTTAAGATTTCTATTTGTTTTGCTGTTTATGTGCGTGTCTGTCAAATCTCACACTCACATAAATATACTCAGGCTGTCTTTGTTTTTAGTATATGTTTCGCGTTTTACCATGGCATGTTTGGTAATGAAAATGAATTGTTCAACCTTTATCGTTCGTTTATAGAGACGCTCGGAAGAATTCAGCATTTGAATAATAAACTGTAGAACTAATTCTACATGTTCATAACTAAAAAATACAGGACGTATTTTTAAGTAGAAAAACTCTGAAAAGTCACACAATTCAAAAAATTAAAACTCGATATGCTTCGGACGTGAATGAATGTGATATTTTTTTAATGTCCTTCTACAGCGATAATCTCTATTACATCTATTCTGAATTATATAGGATATTTTTCCGATTTTCATATTTGTAATAATAGATTTTAATATCCCTCTACCGCGATAATCTCTATTACGTCTAGTCTGAATTATTTATGATATTTTTTTCCGATTTTCACATTTCTAATAATACGTTTCGTTACTTAAAAGGGAAATGATTACGGTTTAAAAGTTAATAACCACAATGTTAAAAATGCTCGAATAAATATAAAGGTGAAAATAATACTTTATTTCTTGTTGCACACTTATCCTTAAAGTCACATAATGTGAAAAAAATATTTTTAAGATATCAATATGGATTTAAGCAGTTTACTCAATTGTAATTAAAAACGTCATTAAGTATTTTAAGAGTTTTATCAATCAAATAAGTTGTGTTTCATCTAACGCATAACATTATTCATTACACTTGTCCAAAAAATTTCCGGTGTTAATAAGAAATAACTTAGCTCATGTTGGAATTGATAAGCAACAATTGACTCTAAGCATAAAAAATATCATTATTGCGTTGCAAAAAAAAAAAAAAAAAAAAAAAAAAAAAAAAAAAAAAAAAAAAAAGCTTGAAAATATTTTTAGACGTTTCCTGATCCCCTTCGGGACCGACATCCTTTACCGATATTTTATTCGTTTGTCACCACTAAATTTTGAAAGGTTACATTTACATATGTAATCACAAAAATGCGCTAATTCGAAAAGGAAAATATTATTTTACTTTATCATCGGTTCCAAAAACAAATTCAGTGCGCGCCTTTTAAAGGTTTATGTATGAATCCGTGGACCCGAACGAGTTAAAACATATATCAGGAATATCAGATATGCTTCACAAATTTGCTTTTTATAATTAAAAAATACTCCATTATAATTTATATTCTCTCTCACTCTGAATATATATACATTATTTTTTATACACATAATTTTCATCTTTAAAATTTTAATGATAAAGCCAAAGCTGATATATAAGAAATGTTTAAAAATATGCTTCCTATTATAACTTTATAAATAGCAATCTTAAATTGAAAAAAAAACTTATTTAATGTTATTTTGGTATACAGTATACTCTTTCACTAACAATAATTTCTTTAAAACTAAACTAGCTGCATCTTAAACTGTAAAAGTATCAGAGATAACGTATAAATTTCCACGCACTATTTAATTTTAAAGTCTGCAAGTTTGCAATTTTACATGTTACATTTAAAGGTGAATGAATATATTGCTAATTTAAGTATCAAGGCTCAAAGAAGTGATGAGGCATCTCAATATACTTTAATTACAATATTGCAATGTACTTTATTTAAAAATTTCAATATTTTTAAACTTCAAACCATCACTTAATTAGATTGTTTTTAAGTGATAGTTTTAAGTAATTTTTTTTAAAAATATCAGTTAAAAGTAACAAAGCATTTAGCTTTTTATACTAAATTTTAAATTTCATTTTATTATAACGCATCAAAATTTATTATTAACGCTTTATAGGTCCTCAAGATGATAATATTATTAATATATTACCAATGGAAATTATCTCTCAAATATCTAAAGGCATTTTGTTAATCAATTTTCTTAGTTTAAAAAAATGCTCATCATCTATTATACAGCACATAATTATGAAGTACTAATTACATATTGTTTCAGTAATCGGTGTGATAATTAAAAAAATCAAAACCATGTATATATTTTCAGTTTAAATTGCTATTACAAAATAACGAATGAAAATTCTGGCATATCCAGTATTTATTGCTGCAAAATTTCCAGATTTGCAATTTGTTTAGGCAATTATGTCAGCATTGTTTGTAAAATGGTGTGTTGATTCTGGATTTAGAAGGTAATATCGCAGATGAGGGCAAAACAATATACAAATGCATGAAACATATTAAAAAAATAATATTAATTTAATTGAGAATCATAACTGTACTTTCATTGCTACACACTTAAAAATATATAAACTCGTTTTCTTTTAGTTTACGATAGCATATTGACATTTCAGTTTAAAATATATGCAGACTTCATAGATTATTGAAAATAGATTATTCACACAAAATAATATTTTATCGTATTTCATAACCTGAAATTAAACATTAAATTACGAGAACTCTTTAGAATTTTCTCGAAGAGTTTGGAACTGGGTTCTATCTAGTGAAGACCATAGTTCCAAAATAAATAGGTTATATCCGATTCAACAACGTTGGCCAGTTTTCTAAGCACCTTGCGAAGAATCAAAGATGAAAACTTTATATAAATTCACATTCTAGAGTAACTTGTGAAAATTTAAATGTTTCTTTATATTTCAAAAGAAACAATATCTGTTTCAAAAAATTAAATTTCTAATAACAGCCTTGTACAACATACTTAAGTGATGTTGCAAGCCCAAGATTGCTAATTATTTTTTAACATGTTTCAGCAAGTTGAAAGTGCTTTTCTATTTCTTAAAATCTTTATTGACAAAGTTGCAAACGTATTCAGTTAAAGTTAATTACATTAATTAATTATATAATAGTTAAATATGTGCGTTAAACGTCTAATTCTCTATTATTTATTCTTATTGGTACCAAATGACTTCAGCTGCGTTTTATCTAAAGCTTCCATCCCCTCCCAGTGGTTCCAAATGGAACCATTAACTAAATGAAATAATTTTTTCACGAATATTTTGTTATTCTAGAACAAATATAACTCTAATTCCAATAAAATGTTTCTTACTGCCAATAAAAATGTGGTCCTCAAAGGGTTGATACAGACATTTTAAAGCAGAGTTTAGCAAAACAGTTAAACTCAATATCACATTAAATATTATTAAATGGGGAATCGGGCAGCATCTGTCCGACGTTAGCACATGTTCTCGGACAGATGCTTTCTGAGACCCCGTGTAAAGGTTAAAAGGGGGAGGGGGAAATGGAAAGGGAATTTCGAACCGTAGCTCCAAGCTGTAAGCATGAAGGAGAGTTTTCATACGGACGGCCGAAACCTATTTCTTATTCCATCCTTTTGACAGCAGTTTTAAAAAGATTGGTCAATGTATATATTTATGCTTTAGTAACTCAAAAAAACTGTAAGATTCTCAATGTACCTGCTTGGTTCAAAACATCTTGATTTATAATAAATACAAATTATTACTAACAAAAACATTACTAGTATTAACTATAATACCAATAATAATAAAAATAATAATTAATGAATATACATGAAAACTATTTACAATGTAAACAAAGCAGATAAAAAAAAAATTATAAATCATCGTCTGAAGAAGTGTCCGAGAGGTATGGATAATTATTTCTAAAAATGAGCTTCATTTTGCTCTATAAATCTCATTAGAGCTGATATTATGTTCATGAGATCAGGACTTTCACTAATATAATTAATGCAATCCGGAATTGCCATACATCTGTGTTTTTTAACCTGGTAATACGTTGTTAGAGGACAATACAGGACGTAGTGCAGTGAGGTGTATCGGAGGCTACATATACAAAGAGTGAGATAAATCTATCCTTTAGTAACGGCAGGAAGAGTGTTATACACTGCTCAAAACAATTAAAGGATATTTGAAGTTTTATATAAAATAAAGATATAAACGAAATTTTTTTGCCGAAAATAGAAGAAGAGAATCATAAATGCAAATTTTTCTGGTTTTCAAACTGTGGAGTATGCAAATTTTGAGTTCGACGTCAAAAACGTCGCTTCAGCGGCAGCGAATGAAATTTGACTTTCAACTGGATAAAAGAGAATGAAGACAAGGATGATCGGCATTCAGTGATTGCTTTGTTTCGATGAGTACGATGTCTCAGCGAAGTCATTTGACAGATTCAGAAGCTTTGAGAATTGTTGGTATGTTAGAAGGGGGCCAAACTCAAGCCGAAGTAGCGCAAGCCATTGGAGTGTCACAAAGTGTCATTTCCAGGATCTGGAACCGTTTTTTGGAGAGTGGATGTGCAGGCCGAAGACCAGGGCAAGGTCGTAGACCGGCAACAACGCCCAATGAAGATCGGTATTTAGCGTTAACAGCTCGGAGACACCGAACCATGAACGCTACTCTTCTCCAACAACACATTCGCTCGGCTACAGGCACCACGATTTCAACTCAGACCGTCCGAAACCGACTCCATGCTGTAGGTCTGTATGCTCGCCGACCGATGGTATGTGTTAGATTAACACCAAGGCATCGTCGCGACCGCAGGGAGTGGGCAACCGAGCATGTCAACTGGAGTAGAAATGAATCGAGCAATATTCTGTTTTCTGACGAGTCCCGTTTTTCTGTGCATCCGGATAATAGGCGTATTTTCATCTGGAAGGACCGTGGCAGTAGGAATAATCCTGCGTTCGTGCACGAAAGTGTCAGATTTGGCGGTGGAGGAGTGTTGGTGTATGGTGGCATCTCCATTGACGGGCGCACTGACCTCTACATCATTCGAGATGGAGCTCTGACTGGTCGCCGATATAGGGATGAGATCCTCAGACCTATTGTTGTCCCGTACGCTGCTGCAATCGGAGATAACTTCATTTTAATGGACGATAACTGCAGGCCACATCGTGCAAACCTGGTGGAGGATTTCATTTTCGAGGAAAGAATCGTTCGAATGGAATGGACAGCGTGTTCTCCAGACATGAATATAATCGAGCACGTTTGGGACGCTCTAGGAAAACGAGTTTCTGGCCGCCAACAACCCCCACAAACTCTCCAAGAACTGGAAAGAGCTCTTCTGGAGGAGTTGGGCAGAATACCCCAACTCGTCATTAATAGCCTCATTGAGCCCATGCCTCAAAGGTGTTCAACGTTTCTGGCCGCCCGTGGAAACCATACCCACTACTGAAAATGATTTTCTTTGAAGAAAACACCTTTTCTTATTCTTTTTTTCTCATATGCACAAATTGTGTTTTTTTTTTTTTTTTTTTTGTACACAAATGCGCAATAAAATGCATTTTTTTCTGCCAAACATGTGTAATTTATTCTCATATAACCTACTATGTCTGTCGACCATGTATCAATCAGCTAAACAGTTTACCAGATACAAAATCTACCTAAAACTGCAATATCCTTTAATTGTTTTGAGCAGTATATTTTGAAACAATTTAATAACAAAAAACTTCCAAGTACCGAGAATAAAAGTTATCTCCACCTTTGTCCATTTTCCACTGCTTGTTTTTTAACAAATGAGCTAAATTTACTCAAATTGAAAAAGATGAAATCCGTGGAACTTGATTAAAGAAGATTCAATCATAGTTATAGTCAGAACCAAATGTGAATGAGAATTTCAACCGAGAATCGCCGAGGCTTGAGAGAATTGGAAGCTGGCGTGTATTACTATGTAATTTAAAGCGTTTGAGAATAACGACAAATTTTACAACAATTAAAGTCTATCTGAAAATACAAAATTTTTTAAAGCTCATAATTAAAGCCTGATTATTTAAAAATTAGGCACTATAAAATTAAAAACTGTCATATCTCAGAGATCTTTTAAGATACAGACAAAATAAAAAGGCTCCAGATTACTTGCACCAACGTCAATCACTTAAGGGTAAAAACATTTATGATTTCGAATTTTCTTGAATAATTTTAAATTTGAATTATTTAGGTGGTGGCCATTTTAAAAGAAGATATGCATATAAAACTGTCAAATAAACTTGATCGAGTTTGTTATAATTTGGTGCATAAAAAAGTAAGCTATCATCGCATGCAAAAATCGGAGAGATTCAAAATTGAATAGAACCACTTTAGAATATCAAACTGGTACATCTAAATCATTTGTTTGGATAGAGGCAAAATAAAAATGCTACAGAATCACTATGAAACGGCAAAACATTTGAAATAAAATGCATTTTAATTTTATTTCTTTGTATACACATTTTTATGTTGTCGCCATTTCGAAAGATGACAATGGGGGAAGCTGACTCACAAACAAGCTCAAGAGGTTATTATATACATTGTCAGTCACACCAAAATTTGTTCATAAATACGAGTGCTGCAGCATGAAAAAAATAAGATAGATTCAGAATGTAAGTCATACTAGAATTTGAAACTGCTATATCTCATCCATCTATTAGGATAAACATGAAACAAGGAAATTTTCTACAGAATTTTATATCATATTCCTTCATCAGTTAATTAATTTTGTAAAATTTAATCCCCTAAAGATAGCCTTAAAAATTAAAATCACTAACTTCTAATTTCTCGAATTTGAAAATGTTTGAAATGCTTATATTTCATAACAATATAAAATTCATTTTTATATAATACAATATAAATTTTAAAAAGTATCCTCATTTATTAATATGTCTTTATCTCTTTAAAGAATACAAATGCAAATATTGAACTGGACATAATTTTGCATGAAAAAAACTTTATGTTAATCGATGGATAAATATTTAAAAAAAATTGTATGCTTCTAATAAAAATATACATATAGAGTATATTCTTCTGTATTCTAATCTTCGATTTCCTTTTTAGGAAAAACCTTTATACTTTTTTCAGAAATTTTTAAACACCATTTTAGGTAGCTTTCTTTACAAAAAGCCACCTATTTCAGCCGTTCGGAGGAAAGCGATTTAAAAAAAATTTGGTATATTTTCATCGATCATGACCCCCAGACCCCGAAACCACCCTCCGTTCAAAATTTATATATATATATATATATATATATATAATATATATATATATATATATATATATATATATATATATATATATATATATATATATATATATATATATATAAATATATATATATATATATATATATATATATATATATATATATATATATATATATATATATATATATATATATATAACCAATAATTAAACATAACCTACCACCATCAAAAACCGTAATATTATGAATTAAAGCTGTAAGAATAATAATAAAAAAAAAAGATTAAATTAATTATAAGAATTATTATGGAAGAAAAATAAGAAAGTGGACACCGACAAATAATGGAAATGCTTATATATTGAATTACGTTTTAAAGGGCACAGAATTCAATGATATAAGCAAAATGGTTGTTTTCTGTGGGAAAAATAAGCTAAAGCTAAAAGTTATTTTCCCCTGTGCCCAAACAACCATTAAAATCAAGTGAATTGATTAAAAATGAAAACAGAATAGAAACAAATAATATGAAATGGAAAAATCAATAAAACCTATTTAAATATTTATAGGTTATAAAATGAAATAATAAACACCATACCGATTAATATTTTAGAATAAAACCACGCGCACATGGCACCCATAATATCGTAAAGATTAAGGTGAATAAAACAGTTAAGAAATCACAGTAATTGATACCATAGGATGCGGTTAATACGTATTGAAATAAATGTTAAATAACTTTTAATATAAGATAAAATAATATAAATAGAAAGTAATTACATAATTAAAATGCACTATTAAATTAATTAAAAACCGTAAAACAATATCGTCAAAATTTAGCTAAAAATTGCCCCTGGTGTAGTAAATTATAACTGAAATGTAGCTGGAAAAAGTAAATTTAGAACTTAGCGGAAAAAAAACACAAATTGTGGTGCTGCCATCTAGTATTACTTTTATGATTTAATTGTCAAAAGACAAACAGTTGTAAGCAATTGAATGTAACAATTGTTTTGTTAACAGCAAAACCAAACATATCCTTATATATAGATAATTATAGACTGAATATAAACCACACAATGTATTTTTAAAAAACTATTGTTAATAAAATTTAAAAAGCATACAAAATATTCTATTAGCTAACTTATTTAAACTACACTAAGAATTTAAATAATTCTAGAACATCGATAATATATAGCATATAGCTATATGCTATAAAACAAAATAAATTCATTAATAATTCATATAAATAATTATTAAAAATATAAAAATCTTTAATAAAAACTATTATATATAAGATAATTATAAAATGAACAGGAAATAAAAAACATATGGTAGTATAAAGAATGTGAACAGATACTTAAATTCCGATTACCTAAAAAGCACAAATATAGTGTGTGGATTATTTTATACATCCATAAAAATCCTAAAAGTATGAATGTGGGACATTCAAAAACATTAAACTGATAATAAATTTTATAACACTAAGTGAAAATAAATAAATATTAAAATATTAATAAGAATAGAGGAATAATAATAAAAATAATTACCCAATTTTAATACATACAGTATAACTTTATTTATATTAATTATACTTATGTGTATATTAATCACTATAAAAATGGCATACTATTAGTAATTAATATGATATTGTCCTTATTAAATTAAAATTTATAACAAATGATTGTAAATAAGATTAAACAATAATTAAGCTAATATTAATGAAATTCACCAATTACATATAAAATATAAAATCAACATCCTTATAAAATACGTATAAAAAATATAGTAATAATACAAAAGCCCCCCTTTTTTATATAAATTAACCATTGCGTATTATCCAGACAACACCACCCTCCTCCGTACTCTAACATCTACCCACCCATCCAACCTATAATATTTTTTTATGTTATTTTACAATTTTTATTTTTTTATAGAGATTTTTTTATTTTATAATTTTTTTGTAATTTTGTTTACGCATGTGTTAATTTGTTTTAAAAGATCATGTAAGAAAAATACTAATTGTATATTAATGAATATATGAATTTTTTTGGAAAACCATGATTTAATGCATCATAAATTAGTTTTTTAATATTATTGTTAATTAGAGGAGAAGAACATAAACATTTTATTCTATATAAATGATTAAGTATTATCTTTCGAAATACAGAATGATGTAGACAAGATTTAAAATTTGTAAATGTATTAACTTTGAATTTAAATTCTTTACGTTTGTCATATAAATCTGTGATTGTTTTGTTGTCTTTTGTTGTAATTTTAAGATCTAAGAAGTTAATTGTATTGTTAGATAAAAGGTTTTCCGTTAATTCCAAATATATATATATATATATATATATATATATATATGACCTATGTCACACTGTAACTCCCGTAATTATGAACCGATTTCGATGTAATTCGGTGTGTACATAGTACATACCAATGTCTCGACCGAGTTCGTTGGCCAGCTTCATCCGCCGTTTTGTTTCAAAATGGCGGCCATTTAAAATTTAAAAAAAATTTAAAACTTGAAATGTGGTACCAAAAAATTAAAAATGGAAAAATATTTTTTTCTTATGTATTTGACCTTTATACAAAGTTTCCGGAGCAGTTTTTGTTTCGTCTATATCTTAAAAAATGGCTGAGTTATAGCATTTTGAATTTCTAGCGTGGCTGACATTTTTAAACGTCCTGAATTTTGTCACGCGATAAAAGGCGTATTTATGAACCGATTTGGATGTAATTCAGTGTGTACATAGTACATACTAATCTCTCGACCGAGTTCGTTGGCCAGCTTCATCCGCCATTTTGTTTCAAAATGGCGGCCATTTAAAATTTTAAAAAAATTTAAAACTTGAAATGTGGTACCAAAAAATTAAAAATGGAAAAATATTTTTTTCTTATGTATTTGACCTTTATACAAAGATTTCGGAGCAGTTTTTGTTTTGTCTATATCTTAAAAAATGGCTGAGTTATAGCATTTTGAATTTCTAGCGTGGCTGACATTTTGAAACGTCCTGAATTTTGTCACGCGATAAAAGGCGTATTTATGAACCGATTTGGATGTAACTTCGTTTATACATAGTACATACCAATGTCTCGACCGGGTTCGTTGGCCAGCTTCATCCGCCATCTTGTTTAAAAATGGTGGCCATTTAAATTTTTAAGAAAAATTTAAATTTGAAATGTGGTACCAACAAATTAAAAATTGAAAAAAATAATTTCTTATAATGTGTTTGACCTTGATAAAAAGATTCGGGAGCAGTTTTTGTTTCGTCTATATCTTAAGAAATGGCTGAGTTCTAGCATTTTGAATTTCTAGCGTGGCTGACATTTTGAAACGTCCTGATTTTTCTCACGTAATAACAGTCGTATTTATGAACCGACTTGGATGTACCTTGGTGTGTACATAGTACATACAAATATCTCGACCGAGTTCGTTGGATGGCTTCATCCGCCATCTTGTTTCAAAATGGCGGCCATTTAAAAAAATTAAAAAATTAAAAAAATTAAATGAGATACCAAAAAATTGGAAAGTGAAAAAGATTTTTTTGTATGTGTTTGACCTTAATACAAAGATTCCGGAACAGTTTTTCTTTCGTCTATATCTAAAAAAAATGGCTGAGTAATAGCATTTTGAATTTCTCTTGTGGCTGAAATTTTAAAACGACCTGATTTTTGTCACGCGATAACAGGCGTAATTATGAACCTATTTGGATGCAACTTGGTCTGTACATAGTACATACCAATGTCTCGACCGAGTTTGTTGGCCAGCTTCATTCGCCATCTTGTTTCAAAAGGGTTGGCATTTAAAAAAAAATTAAATTTTAAATTCAAAATGAGGTATTAAACAATTGGAAAATGAAAAAGATTTTTTTATGTGTTTGGCCATGATACAAAGATTCCGGAGCAGTTTTTGTTTCTGAAAATTTGTTCTTTTGTTTATATCTTAAAAAATGGTTGATTTATAGCACTTTGAATTTCTAGCATGGCTAACATTTTGAAACGATCTTGTATTTGTCACGCGATAACACACGTATTCGCCTATTTCGATGTAAGAAGGCATGTGGATAGTATACATCAACACCTCGACTAAGTTCGCTGGCCAGATTCATCAGCCATCTTGTTTCAAAATGGCGACCATTAAATTAAAAAATATATATATATTTAAAGTGAGGTGCAAAAAAATTAGAAATTGAAAAAGGTTTCTTTCTTAAGTGTTTGACCTTGATATAAGAATTCAGGAGCATTTTTTGTTTGTCTTTACCTTAAAAAATGGCTCAGATATAGCAGTTTCAATTTCTATTGTGGGTGACATTTTGAAAAATCTGATTTTTTGCATGCGACACCACTCCTATATATAAACCGATTCCGATGTGAGTGAGCATGTGCACAGCAATTACTAAGGTCTCGACCAAGTTCACTGCTTAGCCTCATCCACCATGTTGTCTTAAAATGACAGGCACTTTAAGAAATTCCTGAATTTGGCAGCCAAATATATGTTACTTTAAAGAAAAGCAGCTTGGATAAAGCTGACTAATTTCGCGAAATTCTCATTCATTATATTGATAAAAATTAGTATTGAATCTCCTATATTCGGTTTCCACTAAATTGAGCTTCGTGTGTTTGAATGATATAATTTGGCTTTTTTTAAATAAGGATTATGAGAGCTACCTCTTCCTCACGGTACTGGCCGGAAGGACTTTTTAAACATAAAGACATGGCTTTACGTTAAAAATGTAAGGTAATAAGATATCGTAATGTTTTATCGTGCAATACAAATACAATTATTTTCCTGTATAAACAATTTTTATAGTTTAATTCTTACTCCAAAGCATTTATCCGACTTAATATTTTGTTCAATATTTACAGTTGAACTATTTTTCGAATTTTATTTTCGAAAAAAAAAAAAAAAAAAAAAAAAACAGAGTTAGCGAATACAAATTGTGTGATAACTTAGTAGTTATAACTTTGCTTGTTTGAGTTTGAAACTTCATACTTTTTAATGCCTTATTAATTTTAAAGATAGTGTTTTTCTGCTGTACTTTTTAATCAGGATTAACTTTTTTACATTAGAAGATTTTAAAGAAAGTCCCTTATACTCTTTTATTGTCTATTATTTTTTTATCTCTAATAGTAGCAAGATTAAGCATTGTTTTAAACAATTTTATTTTATTTTATTATGCAATACATACATGTTGTCTCTAATTCTAGGTTAAACTGTAACTGCTGTATGTATTTTTGATGGAAAGTTACAATGTTTTTTTTTTTTAATTGTGTTCTGAAAAATTAAAATATGTTTATATCCTTTTACTTATTTTTATATTTTAGTGCTGTTTCGAGTACTGCTTTAAATGTCTTATCTAATTAGAATTTTTTTTAAGTTATATTGATAGATATTTTTTCGAACACGAATAGAATTTTGAACAATGTTTTAGAATTTGACAGAAATAATTATTATTTTTGATATTCTGAAATAAGTAAAATAAATCAAATGTGGTAATTTGGTAGTAAAAAAAGCTATGCTTGTTTGAGTTTGAAATTTCAAGCTTTTCGAATGGCTTATTAATTTCAAATGTTGTGTTTTTCAGCGTTTTTTTTCATTCAAGATAATCTTTTATACGTTAAATGATTTATTAGAAAGCCTCTTATTGTTTCCTATTTTCTATTAAATTTTAAAATATCTTCTTTATCTCTAACACTACCACGATTAGGCATTGTTTTAAGTTTTAAACGTAATTAGTGTTATTTTATTTTATTGTTGCGGTACATACATGCTATTTGTAATTCTAGGTTAAACTGTATTGTCGAGAATGTATTTTTGGCAATAAATTTAAATTTTCTTTTTAAATATGTTCTGGAAAATAAATATGTGTTTAGATGGTTTTATATTATTGCTTATTAGGTTGGTGATTTAAAAGTGTAAATCTAAACAGTTTTTTTTTAAGTTACATTTATAATTATTTGTGAAAATACGCATGAGATTTAGAACAATTTCATGAACTTGGCAGACATAATACTTTTTTTGGTATTTTTACAACTAGTTTCATCTAAGTAAAAGATATCAAATGTTTTATATGGCTATATAACTTTCATGTACAAAAATGGTATTATTTTGTGCTTTTTTATAATCTACATGTTCTGGGCTCCCCTTCGTGTGAAGGAAAAAAGATATTCCACGCATAAGAGGCTACGTAAAAAAAATAATTGTATGCTGTCTTAAATAAAATTTTATTGGGTATTTGGAATGCAAATATAAAAAAAATACATGCTATTTCTGTATATATATATATATATATATATATATATATATATATATATATATAATAAAACTTTTCGCCCTTTTATCTTTAATTAAACTATTCCAAATTATTATAATATCTACCTTTTTTACTAAGCTTTAATACTATCTTAAAATCTTTTTTCCATGCTTTAAATGCGTATTCTTTGTTATTTTAGAAACCTTAATCCTTTCGTCTGATCTTATAAAACCCATTAAATTCCTTTTTTTTTCATTTTATTCTGAAATTAATTTCTTTTTCTTTCGAATATTTTTAATAGCATTTGTTCTCTGATTTTCTATTTCCCATAATTCCTTACAAAGCCCGCCAACATTTGTTTACGTTAGTAATCTGACGCCGAGAATAAAGAGTTCACATCGACGTCATACGTACCTCCTCCCTCCCCTTTTTTAGAGTAGTTAGATTTATTAGAGTAGTTAGAATAACATGATTTACGTATTTTAACAGGCCATTTTCTTTCTAAGTGAAACTCAAAATTAATTATTAATTATTTACTTGAAGTCCTTTTTGAATTAGTATTTTTGGTAAGAGTTCACTGCCTAAAAAAAAAATAATTCTCAAGAAATCGTTAAATCCCCGTGTTAAAGTATACAATATCACATAATATAAGTATTAAACAAAATCTGAGTTCTTAAGTTTAATAGATATTTAAAAGAAAGAACATAAACATGAAAAATCCAAGATTTGTGAAAAAGTCAATTAAAGATTTAAATGTCCATTAAGCTGTGAAGTAATGTTAGAAAGAATGAATAATTTCAACACTTATTATGTATATATATATATATATATAATCATGTGTGACACATCGTTGGAAAGATAAAATTTAAACTATTTAAAGATATAAAAAAGTAAAATTCAATTTTTCGGTTGAATATTTCTTTCCCGTTCTCCTTAGATCCCAGAAAAACTGAAAATGTATGAAATTAAATGTAGTGTAACTAGTTATGTTTTGTCACTTAAAATTTAAGTGTTACATGTAGTTTAAATAATTATTTAACCAGTTTAATTTTCACCCAGTTTTAAATAAATATAGAAATAAAATGCTATTTTCCCCTTTTCCTTTTTTAAAACCTCTAAAATTCTAGGAATATTATTAAATTTACAGTACATGTATTTCTAAAAACATCTATATATGTAATCTTAACAGTGTTTAAAGAAGTAAAAATCTGTAGTTTTATTTTATTTACGACAAAACTCCCTGCAAGGTAAATAAATAAATAAAATAATATACATCCCACAAACATTGTTTGTATTTCAAATTTCTATCCCTTTTTCATGTGTAGAAAGACCACCCAGATATTTTTATGGGTTTTAAGCGTTTTTGTAAATAACATATATACGTTTGTTATCTCAAAATTAGATTTCTAGTTATATATACAGTGACTTTTATAACCCATCTTTAAGGGCCATAGGAATGGTATAGCTTTTAACCTTTCCCCCTTTTGTAGTCCAAAAGTACAATTCCTTCAATGCTTTTTCTCATGAGAAAAAATAAGACCTCCCATATTGCGTCTGATTTAATCTAGTCATGCAGTGCCTTTGTAGCTGACTAATGTATATATATATATATGTATATATTTAACTAGGGAGCATGCAAAATTGTACCCACTTTCTTATCTTGTCTAACTACGTTTGTTCTCATATTCTAACAGTTGCATGTAACTCGTTCTAGGTACGGTTCATCCCCACCCCCTTTTTCCCGAAAATGCAGAGGACGGGGATACATGCTATTTTCTTTATTTTTTCTTTCCCCTTTCTGCATCTGTTTGAATATGCGAAATCCCTTTAGGAAAATCTATATTGTGATTTAACCCTTTACATGTCATTTAAGTAATTACTCTTTATATTGTATTAAACTTTATCTTTTATAATCTTATTTATTTCAATTGTTTTATTTACTTTATTTAGCAACAGATTTCACTATTGGTAGTCAGTGCATACTTTAATTTAATTTTAATTTATGTTAACTGTTAGTAATTTGTTTTTTTTTTTCTTCGTTAGGTTTATTTTTAACAGATATTTTTAGCCATTCACTTTGGATAGATAAGTAGTTTTGAGATTTACGTTTCTAAATTTTGTAACTGATAATTAGAACACCAAAAAAGAACCCAATAAATAAAGCCGGACTTACTACTAGCTCAAGGTTATAAAAAATTAAATTGTGTTTTTTTCTATAAATTTTTGAAAGTAGAGCAACTGCTTTAATCTTATTTATTTGTGTGTATGTATTTAATTATAAATGTACAAAAGGGTGCATTATCTCTGTGCTGTTATACAAATAAGCAACAGCCCCATTTTTACCAGATATTCCAATTATTTTGCCTAAAATGAGTCAGAATTAGTATTTAAGTGTTTTCTATTGGTAAATTCTTTTTTTTTTGCTTGCTTAGTCTTATTTAAACCCCGTTTATTTATTTAATTTTTGTTTTTTCTCTTTGTTCTTGCTCAGTGTGGTCTGTTTTCTACTTTCTAAATTGTAAACATGTCTAACGACCACTCAAAAGAGATTGCCACATTACAGCGGAAAGCTGCTTTGGTGGACAATCTCAATAATATACCCCCATTCAACGGAGAGAGCAATTCAATCTCTTTTGGGGATTTCTATGAAAAATGGGATAGTTCGTCCTTTATGTTTGGGTGGAACGAAGACGAAAAAAAATTCTCGTTATTGGCTAGAGTGTCAGGGGCAGCATCAAAACTTTTAAAAATCTACAAAACAAAAACGTGTGCTGAATTAATCAAAGTCTTAAAAGATAGGTATGTTCACCACACCACCCCTGATGTTGCTCATAATAAATTGATGAATTTCAAACAAACATCAACAATGACGGTCCAGGAATTCTATGACAGAGCCTGTGACCTGTCACCGAGTTCCTTAGTGATAGATGGTTTATATGGTGAAGTAGTTGATAAAAGTAGAAAAGCCCTTTTACACTCAATGCTATTGAATGACCTTTCCCCAGAGATACGTAAGGAAGTTATCTCTCGGAACCCAACAACACCTGAGGAATTCCTCCAAATTGCGTTACTTGAAAAGAAGGCATGTAAAAGTCAACCCGTTTTATAGCCCATATGAGAATATAGAGAATGCACAGAACCCGCAAACTTTCCCCTGTGCTGCGGCCTTTACTCAAAAAACTCCAAAAGAGGCGCAAAGTAAAGAAATTCAAAATTTGAAACTACAAATTGACTTACTGTCAGCAGAAATTGATAGTCTTGTTGATTTAAAATATAAAGAAGTTCAAGGAAGTTTTAGTCGGGGGCAGGAAAGAGGTCAATTTAGGTCTATTACCTGTTATAGATGTGGCTTACCTGACCACTACGCCAGAAATTGCACCCAAAACATCTACGGAAATGAGTACGGAAGGGGTAACTACCGAATCCCCAGCGGCCGAGGTCATAACGATAGAGGTAGGTATGACTCGAATGAAAATTTCAGAGGCGATCCTACGCAGCGAGGCGGATATAGCAGAAGGAGGGGCATGTATGAACAAGAATATAGAACTGGGGAAAGAATTAGGGATACAAATACGAGAGAGACTGAACAGCAAAGTAAGAATAACAACCCTGCAACACCCAATAAATCTTTAAATGCATAGTGGCTGGATCCGATTTGGTCGAGTCGATCCCCAAAAAGGCCTCAAGACCCCTCAACTATTTTAGTATGTTTTCTCCCCAATCATACCACCAACCTACTGCTAAAATTTATGTAAATGATATATTTCTCAATACCCAGTGTGACACAGGCTCTGCTATTAATCTTTTGAGTAATACTGTTCTTAATGTTCTGAGTAGTTTTAAAACCGAATGTTGCAACACTCCTATTTTGACAGTAACAGGTCAAAGAGTACAACTAAACCCAAAAGTTCTTCTGAACTTTCTCTTTGATAATATCCAGTGCCAAGCAGAGTTCTTTATTGTACAAGGAAAATTAGCCGAGGAATTTAATGCAATTTTAGGGATGCCATTTTTGAAAAAATACCATGCGATTATCAATTGTGAGAATAATACAGTAGTTTTGAAAGTACTAGTGGAAACCCAATGTAAACAAGTTATAGAAAATAAGAGTACAAATTCTTCACAGTCATAAAATGACCTTGATAATAAAAATATAAATACTAAAAATTGTGATAATGTTGTAAATAGTTTAAATTTAGAGTGTAACTGCGTTAATAATAATTTTGAAAATGTTTCTGTAATGTAAAAATGTACATCTAATAGTGTCAATTATGCCAGTAAAAGTAGAGATAATGGCAGTACTAGTAGCCCCCCTGAGAAAGGTGTAAGCAATGAAGTTAGGGAATGTTTAAAAACAAATGATGGGAATCAGAGTAGGGAAGAAAATACAGTTCAGAGCACTTGGTGTACCAATCGTGAAGAAAATGCAGAATTATATATGGAAACCAAGTCAGGTAAGAATAGTAATGCGATTTACCAAAATTTGTGTTTACAAACTGTATCAGGGGGTAGCTCTGGAACTAATAGTACTGAAATGTCAGAAAATAGTCAACCTTTAGATTTTAGCCAACCAGCAGCGAGCCAGATAGCCCATGTAAATTCTGTTAATAATAAAGCTGATGTTAGAAATTCTAATGAAAATGAGAGCTATGTAGAGGATAGGATTCCTGAGGCTGATGAGGAGGACAGACAAAATAATGATAAGTTTAATGATAGTAATAATAATAAAAAAATATCACTTTAGCTCTTTTATGCGAAAAATTTCATTTCCCCCTCAGACAAAAATGATAGCCCAAGTTAAGTGTAGCAAAGATAATTTTATGAAAGATAATGATATTTGAATGTTAGAACCTTTGGCAAAGAATTTGCACCAGGGTCTTCTAATTTCCAGGGCCTTTTGTTCTCAAGAACATGGCCTTTTTATTTCTTTGGCAAATTTTTCAGATTATAGTGTTAATTTAAATAAAGGAACCTTTGTTGCTAAAATCCAAAAATGTGTAGATAAATCTGATGTACCCTTAACTGATAATAATTTAACTTGTAATGTACATTTAGGCACTCCAATTGCTGACTTTGATCACGCCGATCTCACTTGGAGCTCAAAGATTAACTTAGATCATTTAGAACCCCCTTAAAATTTAAAATGCAAGAATTTTTAGGTAAAAAAAATGTATTCGCAGCATCAGTCTTAGATTTACCCGGCTGTGATACAATCCTCCATGTTGTAAATTTAAGTACATATAAACCAGTAAATTATAAAGCTTACAGAGTCCCTTATAAATTACGTCAGGAAATGGAAGACAAACTTAACATTTTATTACAATTGGAGATCATTGCTCCTCCTGTGTCTGAGTTTGCTTCGCCAGTAATCTTAGTAGAAAAAGCAGACGGTTCATATCGCCTCGCTGTTGATTTACGTCGGCTCAATAAAAATCTTGTTAAAGACTCTTATCCTATTCCAAATATTACTGACTCTGTTGATGCTTTAAGTTGGGCTAATTTTTTTTTCAACACTAGATTTAACTAGTGGTTTTTTCCAGCAGGTTATCCGTCCTGAGGATAGGCATAAAACTGCTATTATAACCCACAAATGACTCTTTGAATGGACCAGAAACTATTTCGGGCTGTCAAATTCTGGAAATACATTTCAGAGACTCATGAGTGCTATTTTTGGTGATTTGGAGAACTTAGGTATCTTAGTGTATATCGACGACATAGTCATTGCTCTGATGTAAATTCTCATTTTGACAAACTAAAATTGGTTTTTGATAGATTACGTCAACATAAACTAAAGCTTAAGCCCAGTAAATGTACATTTCTTTCAAATAAAATCCAATATTTAGGCTTTAAAATTTGTAATGGCCAAGTGTCACCAATTAATAAAAATATTGCTGTTATTGAAAATTTTGAACCCCCAAGTACCCGAAAAGCTGTGATATATTTTATTGGTACTCTTTCGTTTTATAGAAGAATTATACCAGATTTTACTAAGAGGGCCAAAAATTTAATCAATTTAACCAAGGAAACAGGTAAATTTACATGAAATCAAGCTGCACAGGAAGAATTCGAAGATCTTAAAAATGCCCTTATTTCAAAACCATGCCTAGCACTCCCTAATTTCAACAAAGAATCCCATTTGTACACCGACGCTAGTTGCGAAGCGTTAGGGGCAGTGTTATCACAATTGGATGACAACAACATGCTCCATCCTGTTGCCTTTGCCAGCAGATAATTCAAAGATGCAGAGATACGCTATTCGACTACAGAGAGAGAATTACTAGCTTTAGTCTGGGCTACTGCCCACTTCAAATTCTATATTGCAAATACCCATTTTTTTTATTTATACTGACCATGCGCCTTTAACTTTTATGCTTAAAATTCAGGACCCGACCTCACGAATGGCGAAGTGGATTTGCACACTATCCGACTTTAATTTTACTATAAAATTTGTTAAGGGACGGTGTAACAGTGTCACAGACTTTCTCTCTAGATATATACAAAATGATAAACCTAATGATACTGCCAACTATAATTTATGTATTCAAGTAGAAAAAAAAATCACTTTTATGCCCGATTCCCATCTACTCGAAAAAATTGGCGAGTTGCAAAAATCTGACAAGAAATGCTGCGAAATTGCTAGGAAATTAGATGGAAATGTTGAAATTGCACCTAAATATCTTAAGTTTTTTTTTTTTTTTACAGAGATGATGTTTTAGTTTGTGAGGATACAAGAGAGTCAGCAGTCATAAATAAAGCAGTAAAACTTGTTGTACCGAAATTTAGTCGCACTTACACATGAGTCCCTAGCTGCTTGCAATCAAGCTTTTCAGAAAACTATAGACCGAATCCGAGAGCACTTTTTTTGGCCTGGGATGTCGGCAGATGTCAAGTACCTAGTGGAGTCATGCGTTAGTTGCCAACAAAAGAGGTCATAAAGCGGACCCACTTGCCCCACTCCAACGTGTGCCCACCACCCCCAATTTCCTATTAATAAAGTCCATTTGGATCTTATTGGCGTCTTACCTCAAACTTTTTCTGGAAATAAATATACTGTAGCATATATTGATTCTTTTTCTAAATGGCCAGAAGCCTATGCCGTTAGTTCAGCTACTTCAGATGTCATCGCTGACACTCTGGCAGACTTCATTTCACGCTATGGAACACCCTGTTATATAATGACTGATAATGCCAAAAATCTGGTCTCAGATGCTATCGAACATTATTAAAGATGTTCGGTATTAAACATATCAAAACAACGGCATTCCACCCCTCGTCAAATGCTCAGGTGGAGAGGTATAAACCGCATGCTTAAAAATTCATTGTGTTACATAGTTAATCAAAATCAATCTGACTGGGACACTAAATTGAAATTTGCACTTTTGGCTATGCGCTCAGCTGTACATTCATCTACTAAACTTAGCCCAGCGGCGATTATGTATGGCAGAAATCTAAATCTTCCATATAATCTTTTTTCACCCCCCCCCCTTTTAATTAAAACGATGCCCCCTCTTTTTGCGAGCTTTTAATCCCAGCGCTTCAAAAAGTGTACACTGAAGTACACAATAACTTAATTAAAGTGTCAGAACAACAAGGAAAATACCGGAAAAAAACTGCTGTGGAAAAACATTTTAAAATTGGCGATATGGTTTGGTTATTTACACCTACAATAGCTCCAGGGAATACCAAAAAACTTAGTAAACAAAATAATGGTCCCTTTACTATCATAGAGAAATTAAATGAAGTTAATTTTAAAATTGCACTTGTAGCTAATCCAAAAAATTTTTCAAGTTTTTCACGTAGATAGACTTTCTATGTTTAAAAAGTCCTTCCGGCCAGTGCCGGGAGGAAGAGGTAGCTTTCATAATCCTTATTTAAAAAAAGCCAAATTATATCATTCAAACACACGAAGCTCAATTTAGTGGAAACCGAATATAGGAGATTCAATACTAATTTGAATCAATATAAAGAATGAGAATTTCGCGAATATAGTCAGCTTTATCCAAGCTGCTTTTCTTTAAAGTAACATATATTTGGCTGCCAAATTCGGCAATTTCTTAAAGTGCCTGTCCTTTTAAGACAACATGGTAGATGAGGCTAAGCAGTGAACTTGGTCGAGACCTTAGTAATTGCTGTGCACATGCTCACTCACATCGGAATCGGTTAATATATAGGAGTGCTGTCGCATGCAAAAATTCAGATTTTTCAAAATGTCACCCACAATAGAAATTGAAACTGCTATATCTGAGCCATTTTTTAAGGTAAAGACAAACAAAAAATGCTCCCGAATCCTTATATCAAGGTCAAATACTTAAGAAAGAAACCTTTTTCAATTTCTAATTTTTTTGCACCTCACTTTAAATATATATATATATTTTAATTTAATGGTCGCCATTTTGAAACAAGATGGCTGATGAATCTGGCCAGCGAACTTGGTCGAGGTGTTGATGTATACTATCCACATGCCTTCTTACATCGAAATAGGCGAATACGTGTGTTATCGCGTGACAAATACAAGATCGTTTCAAAATGTTAGCCATGCTAGAAATTCAAAGTGCTATATAAATCAACCATTTTTTAAGATATAAACAAAAGAACAAATTTTCAGAAACAAAAACTGCTCCGGAATCTTTGTATCAAGGCCAAACACATAAAAAAATCTTTTTCATTTTCCAATTGTTTAATACCTCATTTTGAATTTTAAATTTAATTTTTTTAGGTAGCTTTCATTACAAAAAGCTACCTATTGCAGCCGTTCGGAGGAAAGCGATTCCAAAAATTTTTGGTATATTTTCATCGATCATGACCCCCAGACCCCGAAACCACCCTCCGTTCAAAAGTTGATATATATATATATATATATATCCATATATATATATATATATATATATATCTGACCTTTGTCATACTGTAACTCTCGAATTTATGAACCGATTTGGATGTAATTCGGTATGTACATAGTACATACCAATGTCTCGACCGAGTTCGTTGGCCAGCTTCATCCGCCATTTTGTTTCAAAATGGCGGCCATTTAAAATTTTCTTAAAAATTTTAATATTGAAATGTGGTACCAAAGAATTGAAAATGGGAAAATATTTTTTTCTTATGTATTTGAACTTTATACAAAGATTCGGGAGCAGTTTTTGTTTCGTCTATATCTTAAAAAATGGCTGAGTTATAGCATTTTGAATTTCTAGCGTGGCTGACATTTTGAAACGTCCTGATATTTGTCACGTGATAACAGGCGTATTTATGAACCGATTTGGATGTACTTTGGTGTGTACATAGTACATACAAATGTCTCGACCGAGTTCGTAGGCCAGCTTCATCCGCCATCTTGTTTCAAAATGGTGGTCATTTAAAAAAATTTTAAAAATTTAAAATTTAAAATGAGATACCAAAATATTGGAAAATGAAAAAGATTTTTTTTGTATGTGTTTGACCTTAATACAAAGATGCCGGAGCAGTTTTTGTTTCGTCTATATCTAAAAAAATGGCTGAGTTATAGCGTTTTGAATTTCTTTTGTGGCTGACATTTTAAAACGACCTGATTTTTGTCACGCGATAACAAGCGTATTTATGAACAGATTTGGATGTACTTTGGTGTGTACATAGTACATACAAATATCTCGACCGAGTTCGTTGGCCAGCTTCATCCGCCATCTTGTTTCAAAATGGCGGCCATTTAAAAAAAATTAAATTTAAAATTTAAAATGAGGTATTAAAAAATTGGAAAATGAAAAAGATTTTTTTAAGTGTTTGACCTTGATACAAAGATTCCGGAGCAGATTTTGTTTCTGAAAATTTGTTCTTTTGTTTATATCTTAAAAATGTTTGAATTATAGCACTTTGAATTTCTAGTATGGCTAACATTTTGAAACGATCTTGTATTTGTCACACGATAACACACGTATTCGCCTATTTCCATGTGAGAAAGCATGTGGATAGTATACATCAACATCTCAGCCAAATATAAGCTACTTTAAATAAAAGCAGCTTGGATAAAGCTGACTAATTTCGTGAAATTCTCATTCATAATGATTTAGTATTGATAAAAATTAGTATTGAATCTCCTATATTCGGTTTCCACTAAATTGAGCTTCGTGTGTTTGAATAATATAAGTTGGCTTTTTAAAATAAGGTATTTGAAAGCTACCTCTTCCTCCCGGCACTGGCCGGAAGGACTTTTTTAAATGGCAACCCTTTTGAAACAAGATGGCGAATGAAGCTGGCCAACGAACTCGGTCGAGACATTGGTATGTACTATGTACAGACCAAGTTACATCCAAATAGGTTCATAATTACGCCTGTAATCGCGTGACAAAAATCAGGTCGTTTTAAAATGTCAGCCACGAGAGAAATTCAAAATGCTATTACTCAGCCATTTTTTTAGATATAGACGAAAGAAAACTGTTCCGGAATCTTTGTATTAAGGTCAAACACATAAGAAAAAAATCTTTTTCACTTTCCAATTTTTTGGTATCTCATTTAATTTTTTTTATTTTTTAATTTTTTTAAATGGCCGCCATTTTGAAACAAGATGGCGGATGAAGCCGGCCAAAGAACTCGGTCGAGATATTTGTATGTACTATGTACACACCAAGGTACATCCAAGTCGGTTCATAAATACGCCTGTTATTACGTGCGAAAAATCAGGACGTTTCAAAATGTCAGCCACGCTAGAAATTCAAAATGCTATAACTCAGCCATTTCTTAAGATATAGACGAAACAAAAACTGCTCCCGAATCTTTTTATCAAGGTCAAACACATAAGAAGAAAATATTTTTTCAATTTTTAATTTTTTGGTACCACATTTCAAATTTAAATTTTTCTTAAAAATTTAAATGGCCACCATTTTTAAACAAGATGGCGGATGAAGCTGACCAACGAACCCGGTCGAGACATTGGTATGTACTATGTATAAACGAAGTTACATCCAAATCGGTTCATAAATACGCCTTTTATCGCGTGACAAAATTCAGGACGTTTGTTCATTTCAGGACGTAATTCAGGACGTTCATTTCAGGACGTTCAAATTCAGGACGTAAATGTCAGCCACGCTAGAAATTCAAAATGCTATAACTCAGCCATTTTTTAAGATATAGACAAAAAAAAACTGCTCCGAAATCTTTGTATAAAGGTCAAATACATAAGAAAAAATATTTTTCCATTTTCAATTTTTTGGTACCACATTTCAAATTTTAAATTTTTAAAAAACTTTTAAATGGCCGCCATTTTGAAACAAAATGGCGGATGAAGCTGGCCAACGAACTCGATCGAGAGATTGGTATGTACTATGTACACACTGAATTACATCCAAATCGGTTCATAAATATGCCTTTTATCGCGTGACAAAATTCAGGACGTTTCAAAATGTCAGCCACGCTAGAAATTCAAAATGCTATAACTCAGCCATTTTTTAAGATATAGACGAAACAAAAACTGCTCCGGAATCTTTGTATAAAGGTCAAATACATAAGAAAAAAATATTTTTCCATTTTTAATTTTTTGGTACCACATTTCAAGTTTTAAAATTTTTTTAAATTTTTAAATGGCCGCCATTTTGAAACAAAAATTCGGATGAAGCTGGCCAACGAACTCGGTCGAGAGATTGGTATGTACTATGTACACACTGAATTACATCCAAATCGGTTCATAAATACGCCTTTTATCGCGTGACAAAATTCAGGACGTTTCAAAATGTCAGCCACGCTGGAAATTCAAAATGCTATAACTCAGCCATTTTTTAAGATATAGACGAAACAAAAACTGCTCCGGAATCTTTGTATAAAGGTCAAATACATAAGAAAAAAATATTTTTCCATTTTTAATTTTTTGGTACCACATTTCAAGTTTTAAAATTTTTTAAAAATTTTAAATGGCCGCCATTTTGAAACAAAACGGCGGATGAAGCTGGCCAACGAACTCGGTTGAGACATTGGTATGTACTATGTACACACCGAATTACATCGAAATCGGTTCATAATTACGGGAGTTACAGTGTGACATAAGTCATATATATATATATATATATATATATATATATATATAAATTTTGAACGGAGGGTGGTTTCGGGGTCTGGGGGTCATGATCGATGAAAATATACCAAAATTTTTTGAAATCGCTTTCCTCCGAACGGCTGCAATAGGTAGCTTTTTTGTAAAGAAAGCTACCTAAAACAGACTTCCCATTTGGTCGAACGATCAACAACAAACTACGGGCCTTGGATCGACGCGTGAACCGAATCTCGATTCACCACAACAAACTTCGATTATCAACCTCCCAGCAAGCGAAAACGAAAGAGATTTCTCCCCTGGTCATCGAATGTTAATCGCGCGCCGGCAGTGGAAATCAACTTTTAAACCGAAACTCAGATAGTAGAAAAATCCAGCGAGAGACCAGAGAGTCCTACGCAGGATGTTGACAGCGACGCGACCGAAAGTCGTGAATAGCAACGGGGAGGATAGGGACGTACTTACAAATAGCAACGGAGGTGATAGGGACGTGCTTACTGGTAGCAACGAAGGAAACTGGGATGAATATTCAGCGCCGGTTGCTAGCAGTTCAGCTGTTGCGAGTAGCAACTCACGCAGGTCATGTTCACCGATTCGTACAGCGAAATCGAATAGAGCCGGTCGGTCGATATCGGTTTCTCGAAACGAATATTCGTTGCGGGACAGAGGGTGTCGTACCAGTTATAAATACTAGAATCGTCATGCACTTTATTTTAATGTTTTATTATGTATATATTTTTTCCTTAAATTGTTTCATCTGTGTATATTTAGTTTAATGTATAAGTATTTTTATGTATTTTTACCAAAACTTAGCTTTTCCGCGCATTTTAACGGTTTGTTTTGGTTATACTCCGAGATGGTCAGTTGTGTTTTTTCTAAACTTTATATAAATCTACGTGCGTTTTTCTTCAATTTTATGGTACCGTTCATAATAAATACCTGTCCGCACTCATTCTCCGCGGATTTTTGTATTTTATTTTTCCAAAATTGGGGATAATTTTGGGAAGTTTGAAATTTTTAAGGGTATTTCTGTTTTGTATATATTTTGTTTTACCCTTTGGATGCTTATGCTTGTTTTTTCTCCAAGTTTATTCTGCTTTTAGAAATAAGTACAAGTACAGTCGTGGGAAAAAAAAGTCAACACCCCCTACTAACTTCTCAACAAATTATTGTAGATGAAAGTTACTGGTACCGAATGATTGGAAATAAAGTCTACTTTTAAATGATGTATATAAATTTTGCTTAGGGGGCCATCTACATATTAAAACGAACCCAAACTTCATTTTTTTCAATGGCAATGCCCAATTTTAACGAGATATTTCAAATCTTCGATTCAAACTATGCCTAGACACCGAATTTCAAGTCATTTGAGTCATAAGTTTTTGAATTATAAACATTCAAAATTTAGTGCTTTTAATGTTAAATTACATTTTCATATTTTTATTTATATCTCCAGAAATTATGCTCCTGATGTGCTAATTTTTTGTGTTGCAATAATATACCCAAACATAAATACGCTTAAATTGAAATTTTTATAGCTTTATGATATGAATTATGATTTATGAAATTAATACTAAAAAAATTATGAATTGAAACCTACAATTTTTTTGATGGAATTAAATTTATTAAGTCCTGCTTTATAGAAATCCAAAATTTCACATTTTTCTTCTAAGTAGATTTCAAATTATGCTTAAAAAACGGCAAAATGATGGTTTAAGGGGCCGTCTATAATAGTAGTGACTAGATATTTTGAAATTTATTCTGCTGTCGTGTAATCTAGCAGGCTTCATTGATTTCTTTAGGTGACTTGATCAAGATGAGGGCTCTCTCGGTTAACAATCGAGTTCCGAACTTCAATTTGGATACAGCCCTTAAAATACGCTAGTTTCAAAATAATTAATTTCTAAGAAACTTATGGTACGAATTGCATAAAAATTTGTTTTTAGGCTAATTGAAGGGTGTAGAGTTCATTTATGCTGTCAGAATTGTGTACTGCTGTTGTAAAAAACAAAGTTACGGTTCGTTTTAATATGTAGATGGCCCTCTAAGCAAATTTTATCAAGAGCATTTAAAAGTAGACTTTATTTCCAATCGCTCGGTACCAGTAACTTTCTTCTGGGATAATTTGTTGAGGAGTTAGTAGGGGGTGTTTACTTTTTTTTTCACGACTGTACGTCCACGATTTTCATAAACTTTGAGTGTCTATTTGTACTGTTTTTTTTTCAAAATTGTGAGAAATTTTGGATACTTTGAAAAATTTTATGAGTGTTTATGTAGAATATATGCTCTCACACTGTTCGTTTTCTGTGTTTCTCTTGTATTTAGTTTCTCTTTTAAATGTTTATTTACTTCAGTTAGTGCATTTTAATTATGTCTAATTATCATTTATTAAGCATTCTTTGGTTTTTTCTACACTTAAAATTCAGGAATTTTTAATGATAGGCACTTTTTAACCATTCTGTATACTGTAGTGTTTTTTTTTTTTAATATATTTTTGTAATCATGTTATTTACTGAAATTAAGTAATTTACTTAGTTTCCGTTTTGGGTAGATATCCATTTCTACCTGGGTGATATTTTCACCCCTTTTGCTCGTTCTGGGTATATATTTATCTCGAATATTTTAAAAGTCGTTTAGGCTTTCGCGTTGATAGCACAGAGATAGCGAAACCTTTTCAATTGCACATTACTTGCACTGCAAATAAGGGCGTCTTAAATTCAGACACATATGTGACTGAAAGAGTAATTCAGACACTTAAGTGTCTGAATATGGAATTTCAGACATCATAGGTGCCTGAAATTAAGACACTTAAGTGTCTTACTATATGATCATGGTGTAAACACTGTAAACTGAAATGTCTGAAATTCAGACACATAAGTGTCTGAAACTGGAGTGTTCAATTTTCAGACATTTTAAAGTGTCTTAATTTTTAAGACACGTGTATATGTCTGAATTTAAGACGTTTAAAACATCTGAATCGCATCCATTTTTGATCACCCTGCAAGTTTTGCTATAGGCAATCAATTGTTCACTGTTTTTTGTAAGCTTTATACACTGTAAAAAATAACCATTACAATATGGAAATTATATTGCCAATTGGGACGCCAATTTACGTATTTTAATATAAATTTACTTCCGTAAATTCCAGAAAATTTTCCATTTTTTGCATATTTCTCCATTTAAAAGGTATAATATAATCTTTCAAGGACAAATCCACATATTTCGCAATCAGAATTTTCTAAACTCACGAATATTAAACATGATTTATTTATTTATATTGAAACTAGTGCATTGGCACACCTACTGGGGGAGTTAAGGGGGCTGAAGCCTCTCCCAGATTAGACTAGATATTATTTTTTTTTAATTATGAAAGAATATAATTATTTTTTAATAGATCCTTAAAAAATCGGAATTTTTAAAAAGATATTAATTTTGTCGCACATTTTTTTTTTCTCTTTTTAAAATTTTATTATGAAATTCGAAATTATAGCATGTTTAAAATTTACTTAATTATAAACATTAATTACTTAATTATACTTAAGTAAACTAATTAATTGATGTTTTTAAGATTTACTTTAGAAAAAAAAACTATTTACTTAATTATAAATTTAAGATCCAGTGTAACTTTTTGCACACTTTAACCTTTATAATATTTTGATAATTTAATAATAAAACTTTAAATTGTTTGATTGCAAACACACTTTAAAATTATCCAAATACGGAAACACACAAAAAAATCGCAAAAACAAAAGTATATATTAGTACAGTACAGTATTTCATTATTTAACATTTTAAAAGCTTTCAGAATTACACCAACCAAAACTTTCCAGTTTGTTACGACGCTTGCATTTTTTTTTACAACTATAACACTGCCTCTAAAATATGCTAGTCCCCTCCAAATCGCAATTCTGGATGCACCACTGAATCTGTGTGGTATCCAAAGTGTATGCTGTTGCTGATTCTATTTCCCTCTGAAATTTAAAGAAAATATCAAGTTTAATTACGAAATTTAAGCAAAAGAAAAATAACTGGAATATTTCTCAAAACTGTGGCGCCATCTATACATTTCTTATTCAATATATTGAATAAGAAATATCGAACTTGGTGTTTTGAGAAGTTATTTAAATTCGTTATAACTATTATTTTGGAATTATATAGAATATTTCTGAAATTTTTTACTACATAACATTTTAGCTAATCATTGAGTATTGATTTAATTCAGGAATGATCTCATTTCACCGTAAGAAAATTAGTCTCATCGAAAACTTTTAACCTGTATTTCGATCGAAAAAAAGGAAGATAAAAATTATTTGCGCAACTATAAAACACTGGTTTTTATTATTTTTGAAGAAAAATTGTATACAATATTTATAACTGAGAAATTTTGTTCAGAATATATGGCATATGGAATATGGAATATATAGGGATTAATGAGTCCAATTAAAAAAATATTGCCATATATTCAACCGATCTGAAAAAAAAAGAAAGAAAGAAAAATCAAAAAATAGAACACTATATTTCTTCACACACTTTTATATACACATACCTTCGCATTAACATTAAACACAGGCTTTGGGCAAAAATATATGCATTTTTTTATGAAAAATTGATTTTATTTTTAATGGGCGTTGAATTACGCCCCTCCGCCCCCCTCCCCCCCCAAACACACAACTGAAACGGGACAAGCCCGAATTAAATATATATAGATATTAATTAAATATATATGTAATATATATACATATGCACTGTTAAAACATTTTAAATATTTTAATATTTCAAAAATAACGTCTGTCATCTGTATTAACAATAATATTTCTGTTCTGAAAATTTCTTCGGTAGAAGTAGATAAACCTTCTGCTAATCTTACATTGCAGGAAAAGCAAAATATTCAAAATTCTAGAGAGAAGATGTGTGAAATCTTTCAAAATTATAAGCAGATAGACAAAATATTTACCGTTTCTGTAAAATAAATTGTGAGTCACAAGTAACTAACAATATTTGAACTTCCTAGCTGTGAAATCGTGGCCGAGAGGGATTATCGCATAGTCTACAGACCATAAGGTTGCGAGTTCGTATCCCGCGACGGGTAGGTGCAATGTTGTTTGTTGTAAATTGAGTAAAAGTAGTTAATCATGTAAAATGTGCGAGACATGTATTGAAATACATGTGTACCCTTCTCTCTCTCTCTCTTTTTTTTTTTTTTAAATACAGAAATTTTCCAATAAATAAATAAATAAATTTTTCCAGAAATTGAAGAAAATTTTCATTAAAATACGTAAATTGTACTGGCGTCTTGATTGGCGGTACAATTTTTATATTTTGAAGGATTTTTTTTTTCTGTGTATAAGGCTTTCCGAAAAAATGGCTGCTTTTGCAGAGAAATTAAAGGTGGTCAAACATGGATGCATTTCAGACATTTGAAGTGTCTTAAATTTAGACACATACAAGCGTCTTAAAAATTTAGACACTTTAAAATGTCTGAAAATTGAACACTCCGTTTCAGACACTTATGTGTCTGAATTTCAGACATTTCAATTTACAGTGTGCATGTGCATATTTAAAACTACATTTTGATCCTATCAAATGAACTTTAATCACAACAAAGGGTCATATCTTTAAATCGACTAAAAACTTTAAAACAATTATCGTGTTAAACTGTAGTACCACAGGTTTTATGCTCTTCTTAATTTACCACATGTGTTAACTTCTAATACAAGGTATGTTTATTTGATACAAATTTTGCCAGTTGCTCTTGTATAATGTGTGTTACAAGTTAAAGTGTTTGTGTTTACTAATTTGGTGATATTTACAGTAATTTCTGACCATGTATATTACTAATACTTTTTACATTAATATAATATAGTATGTTTTGCTGTTATGATTACCACTGAATATATAATACAAACTATGTAAAGGTACTTATGCAGTGGGGACTTCTCTCACCTCCCTTTTTCAGTTTAACTTTTACAATTCTAAATTTTTATTACTTTAGTTATACTGCACAGACATCTAGGTGGGAAAATGTTGTAAGTATAGCTGGTAATAGCATAGTAGTAGGGCTTCAGAGTCGCAGGTACTACATGTGGTTGTAGTTGTAAGTTCAGCAATAGGACTTAGACAACAAGTGTCGAACTCACTCCTCTAATCTTATCCATACGGTTGTTTGTTTTAAATGCTTCATTTTTAGTTGTCTTGTAGGTTGAGGCTACGATTGGTATGCGAGCTCTTGTTATACATTACCGGTGAAAAAAGAGTAAAAAAGGATGAAAAATTTAGACAATGTTTAAATCCTTATAAGTATAACTCTTTGAATAAGTATATTAGTTTTTAATAAGAGAATGATAAATTAGTACAAAAAAGAGAGAAGTAAATAAATAAAATTTTGATATAATGAATTTATAAGTCATTATTTAAATTTCTTCATAAAAAAGGAAATGGGTAAGATTTTGAATCAATATTGAATTAATATAGTTACAACTTTATGATTTCACGTGCCAAACATCCTGATTTTATCTACGTAATCTCATATCTTTTAATTTAAACTCCCCTCTTCCTTTTTCCATTTTTGTCATAAATTAACGTTTGTTATTTCTATAATATATTTTTTTTTGTTTTCCTTAGTTAAAATCATCTGCCATCATTAAAATTTTTATATCAATATGAAATTCCTAGATTTAATCAGAGTTATACATTGGGTTGGTGTTCTATTCTAACAACAGTATGCTTAGTGACTTAGAAATTTGTTGCTCTTGTTTTGGTAGGAAAATCTAAATTGTGATTTAACCCTTTACATGTCATTTAAATAATTACTCTTTATATTGAATTAATCTTTATCATTTGTAATCTTAATTATTTCAATTGCTTTATTTACTTTAATTAGCAACATATTCCACTATTGGTAGTCAGTGCTTACTTTAGTTTAATCTTAATTTATGTTAACTGTTAATAATTTGTTTTGGTTAGGTTTATTTTTAACAGATATTCTTAGCCATTCACTTTGGATATATAAGTAGTGTTGAGATTTAAGTTTCTAAATTTTGTAACTGATAATTAGAACACCAAAAAAGAACCCAATATAAGTTATTAACCAAAAACTGATTTTAATGGTGTCGATTCATATCAACAAAATACAGTGTCTATACTTACGTCCCAAAATTATTTCAAACATTTTGTTTAAAGTCCTTTTAATTAAAACATCACTTGACAGCATATACAGCCATTAGTTATACGTCACAAAACTAACAGGTTGTAGGAGCCTGTTATTTGTGCAAGTCTGGAACCATGCAGCTTGTTAATCAAAAGTAACTCTGTTTCGCATTTTTAAGAGTGACTATGTCCAGAAGAATATTAAAGTGAGAGAAGACGTGATCTAGCAAGCGTACAATACATAATAATTCCTGTATTTGTTTCATCCTATTTACGTACTGTTTAGATCTTGTGTTTCGTCGCGTAACTCTGATGAATCGGAACAGTTTCTAGGAAATGCGATATTACTAAATATGAAAATTCAAAGCTAAATTTAAAGGAATCTAGGAATAACGCCACATTTATTAGTTAAAAGGAATGTTTGAAATTGTTAAAAATGTTCTTAAAGGATATTTTTCCATTTATGATGACGCAAAACATTCTGACGCATTACAGAAATTTTAAAGCATAAAAACATGCGGGAAAAAATGTTTGAGGGGATTTAAAATCGAATAGATTTTTCTAATGTTAATTAATTATTATTTTGAGTTATAGATGACTGTTCTCTCAGGCAGACCACAAACAGAAACAAGTTTTAGTTCAAATGGAAAATATCTTAAAGAAATCACTAATTCTCAATTTTGTAAGTTAATATCATTTACAGGCTTGAATATACAGTAGCGCTCAAAAATATTTTACCAACATTATATTCGCTCTTATTTTGTTTAATATTCTTGGATTTTTCTTGGTTCTCACGTTATTTTCAGCAAATCATAGTTAATTTAATGTCGCTTTGAGGGTTCTTCCCTGGCTCAACAGATCTGGTCGTAGACCATAGCTTATAATTACTAATTTTTTTTTTTTTTTAGCAAACTTATTTTCAAACCCGCTCCTTGTCGCGTTTATAGGCGGATACAGCTCCGTTAAATATTGTAACTTTTTCATTTTATTTTTTATTTATTTATTTATTATTATAAACCTCAATAAATATGACCGGGAGGGATACTATGCTCTAAAGACTAGGTACTGGTCTAACCAGTCCCTCTTAATCTACCAAATCAAATCAAATCATAGTAAATTTGCTTTAGTAAAACGTTAAATAGGATTAAATAAAATAACATATTTATTTTTGTATTTTATAATTGTTTTTATTTAGGTCAATTATTATCTTTGTCAAAATACTTTTGAGCACTACTCTATATTAATATAATAAGAAGTGTAGGTTTCATGCTAAAACTAATCTAAAAAATAATATAATTCATCCTAATGAACAAAGTGCAAGAAACACGCTTAAGACAGTTTATTGCTTATTATATTCTATGGAACTTTCAATTTTAATTTGTTCGAACATGCTAGAGTAAAATATAAAAAATCGAATGAAGAATCGCATCGCAGAAAATTTAAATGAAGAAAATTATGAGTTCACAGAGTTCTTGAGTTTGTGACCATATAAAATTGTCCATAAAAACAAAAAAAAACAAGAGTACTCCAAGAGTACTTCACTCCGTATTTAATAATAATATATCTACATTATTGAAACTCATTAATTTTTGGTATAGCCTTTAAACTTCAATTTTTTTTCGATAATACGTCATGCAAATTCATTCATAAAATACCCCACCCCTTAATATACACAATATTAATATAATTACATAAATAGTTTAAAGTATTCCCTGCAATGATTCTGACTCTGTTTATATTGGTTAAAGTGCACACTCATAAACATTCGTTTATGTTAGCATAAACACTTTCTAAACCAGCTGTTTAAAATGATATCTTGTTAATAATTTCGGTAGATAGATTTAGTTCAATCATTGAAAAAAGTTTTTGACATTTTTTTTTTTTTTTTTTTTTGCTCAAATAAAACTTTCTAGCATTAGAAATATTCAATTCTTGAGTCAATTTGTATTCTATTTCAGCAGTACTCTTTGCCAAGTACTCTGAACCATTCTGTATTTTTAGAGAAACACTTTGTGTTACGCATTAATCAGAACGTGTAGTAATTTTTATAGGAAATAAAAACATAATTTAAAATAATACCATTTGCAGAGACTAATAGTCCGAATGTTATAATGCATCTGGTTAACCGAGTTCGTTATATTTTGTTCTAATGCCTTAAAGAACTACTGGTGGTAACAAATAAATCATTTTGAATAAAATTTATCATTTCTAACTCTATACATGTAAATTGTCAACCGTAATGTAGAATAACGGAAATACATTAGTTAAAATGTTTGATGGATAACTTTGAAATTGAACTGTATATTTAAATTGTAATAAATCACGTAGCGAAGAATATTTACTGACGAAGAAACATGGATAAGCATTGAAACATTATAGCACGCTTGGGAAAAGACTATTAGTTCCATAAGGGTGTTGGGAACTTCATACACGGTGTTATATTTTACTTCTATTATTTTGCTTATTATGTTTTACAAAAGAGTTATTTATATGAAAGTTATGTAATCAAAATTAATTTAGAAAATATTGCTGCAACCTCTTGATTCATAACAAATTAATTATGTCATGTAATATTAAAGCTGCCCGTGTAGGTAGAATTTGTTTTATTTTTATTATTAATAATCGATAAATTTTAAATTAGCTTATGATTTATTTTAAGTAAATAAAACTAATATTGCTAACTTTGGAATTAAATACAGGGCGTCACTACATATCTTTCTCGGATAACTAATTGTCTATTATTAAATTTTTGATATACTCCATGCAGAAATAACTGTTCGACATTTTTATTCTGTAACATCTTACAAAATATTTAAGTAAAATTAAACATTTTAGAAAATGTTACGAAATCAAATTTTTTATCTTGATTCGCCATTTCAAGGGATATGTTTATAAACACACAATTGATGCGTTAAAACAAAAAAAAATCCCATTATTTTAAAAGAAAATTTGGAGTTTTCCTATACAAAAAACGTTTATGTCTACCAAGTCAAACAGTTAACCATTTACGCCCACCGGTAGTTTAAAGTACCATTAAAATAACTTGTTATAATATTAAATTAGTACATCGATTAGTAGTACATTCTAAATAAAACGAAATTTTTACAGCACAAAGTACTGTTCATCTCGCGCTCAAACTCGATCACAGTCGAATATGATTCTTTGATTTCTTGACTGTATAAACATGTAAAATAACAGTAGTTGCATGAAATTAACAGCACAAACTGCTGGCGTCCAAATCGCCAGCACATTGTGCTTTCAAATTTAGAGGGTTTTTTTTTCTTTTTTTTTACAGTGTAATACAGTTTAGAATTAGTTATACATACTTAACTTTATCTTATTCAAAAAAAAATATTGGTTGCACAAAAGAAAATATATTTTAAAGGATGGTTTATTTTTATTTTTAGTTTACAGCTTTTCAGCTTTCTTGAAGTATAAAGATTGTTGGGAAAATTTTATGTTCGGAAATATTTCTATATCCAATTGTAAGAGAATTCTGTAAAATACAAGAAGAAAAAATATTTTGCATAAAAATATTTGTGTGGAGTTATAAATATTGCACAAAATCACCAAAACTCAAATTTAATTAATTTATTTCAATTGGAAAACTTCCTCTAAAATATATTACATTATTAGGTAATTCTTCTAATGTAGTTTAAAAAATTCGCGAAAAGAAGTTGAAATTTTCATGATTTCACAAATTGGGATATAAAAGATTAATGTAGAAATTTTTAATGAATGTCATTACCATAAATATTAACATAAAGAAATCTTATGATAGTCTAAAATAAATCTAACATCTTATGTTACTATGTTAGTTCAAAATCAATGTATTTTCCCCATTGAAATAAAAATCAGCATTCAGAGTTAATTTTTCCCAAAACTATTTAATTTGTTATTGTAAATGAATTAAATGAATGTATTTTCGTTTAAAATACAGGAACGATTAAATATGTGGTGATCTGGTTATATATACCTTAAAGGATATGTTTAATATAAAGATGTATTTTGAGCTATAAAACCATTTGATTTAATGGTCTTCAGAACATTTTTAAATATTTCATAAAATTTGAAAAAAAATGAAAACAAAAGACAATTTTCAATATTTAATATCTTAAAATGTATATGATTTAAAAACATAATTTTTATTGGGACTGAAAGATATAAGTATTTTCTTCCATTTCAAGAATTTAAAAATTTCAACATGCAAAATTAGTATTTACAGGGGGCTCCAAACTTTCAGTCACTTGTCGAGTAGTAAATAAAGATATGAGTAGAAGATGATGTAACAGGAAAGAAATTTTGCAACTAGAATGACATTTTTTGTACCTAATTATACTTCAGTTTATAATAATTACCCTGAACCTAAATAAATTTGTATTTAAAGCATTTTTATATTTTTAATACAAAGTTTTATTTAGCTAATACAAAATTTTGAAAATTGCATCAGATAATCACCTAATTTTTTTTTTTTTTTTTTTTTTTTTGAACAATAAAAATTAAGTTTTAGGTTCGGTTTATACAGTCTAGCATAAAACATATGTTAAAAAACTTTCATGAAAAAAATATTCAGAAGTATTTGAGATATCCATAGCGTCATGCCCCAAAACCTCAATTGGAGAAAAATGACTCCAAAGTTTCGGAAGCTCCGACGATTCATCTATTTAGCGGTGTAATTCTAATAGCCATAACTTTTTTTTCTAATGGGAATTTCAAGGAAACAATCATATTAAAAGGTTGACAAAATATAGAAGTTTAACATCTAAAAAAATTAAATTTTCAAAACTTCTGAAGGTTTAAGGGGTCTCAGGACTCTTAAAATTGGAAAAAATGAAAAAAGGACCATTTTCAACATTTAATATCTTAAAATGTATTTGTTATTAAGACACAATTTTAAATGGGAATGAAAGATACAAGTATGTTATTTCCTTTCAAATATCTGAAAAATTGCAAGATGCAGACTTAGCATTTACAGGGGGCTCTAAACTGTCAGGCATTTGACGAGCAGAAAATTCTCATAACAGCTTACGCGCACGATTACAAAATAAATTTCGCAACTAGAACGAAAATTTTGGTGCCTACTTATACCTCAGATTATACAAATTACACTGAACCTAAATAAATTTGCATTTAAAGCATTTTTATATTTTTAATACAAAGCTGTATTTAGCTAAGGCAAAATTTAGAAAATTTAAAAAATATAAACCCCTAAAAAAATATTTTCTTTTTACAATAAAAAGGAATTTTAGGTTCAATTTATACAGACTAACATGAAAAATAGGTTTTGAAAATTTCATGAAAAAATATTCAGAAGTCTTTGAGATATCGTGCATTTTTATGTCCAAAAACGTCATTTGGAGAAAAATGACTTCAAAGTTTTGGAAACACCACTTCAGCTATTGAGCGAGTATTATTCAAAAGGCCATAACTTCTATTCTAATGGGAATTTCAAGATAACAATTATATCAAAATGATCAGTAAACATAGAAGTTTAACATATAAAAGAAATTACATTTCGAAAATTTTAGAGCTTTAAGAGTCCTGAGACCCCTTAAGAATCCTGAGACACCTCAAATTGTCCATTCCAATAAAATTCGGATTTTGTTTCCAAGAACACATAAAGCACCAACAATGTGTCTAAGTTCAAACATTTGTTTCTAGAATACGTTTTTTTTTTCACCTCGTCATCGAAAATGCATTACCAGCAAAAAAATGTAATTTTCTACATGTATCTGATAGGATTCACATAACTAGCACAGGTTTACAATTATGTACCCTTTTAAAACAAATGGATTGATGCAAATGCCGCTCAATAAAATGTGAGGAGTTTCTTACAATTGGAAGCATGTCTGTAAAACTAATATATATATATTTTCACAATTTTAATACGATATAAGGGGACACCCTGTATGACATTTATACACATTCTTGTAATTTCAGGAAAGAAAATCGTGTGATAAACTAAAATGAATGTAAATGCAATGTATATTGCGGTTCAATTTAAATAATGAATCAAAATAAAATGCAATTAGAAGAAATTTACGCTGTAACTAACATTAATTGCATAGTAAGATTGATGAAATATTCATAGATTCCGGAACGCGATTATAATTTTTTTTTTCATTTTTTTCATGAAAATTATACAAGGTGTCTACAAATTAGTTGAACATTGTCGAAAGTGAAGAACTCCAGAAATATTAAATTAAATTAACTAATTGAAAGTCAGACTAGAAGTTTATTTATAGAATGCGTTAGGTGTCTTAACTGACGCTAACGCTTAGCGAGCAGAGGTGTTATTCAATGGCCACCACGATCAAAAGATCTTTCAGATCTAAATTGGGGTTATGTAAAGGATTAAGTGTACAAGACGCCACTTCCTGCATCCACTCTTGAACTGAAATCAAGAATCTGCACTGTAATTAATTTGATCGATGGACATATGCTGACAAATCTGTGGCAAGAAATGATTTACCGATGGGACATTTGCAACGTCATAAAAGGCAATTAAATCGAACATTTGTAATAACAGTAAACGAATTATTTTTCTATCTTACTTTAATTATTTCCTTGTCATTTCCATTCAATAACTTATTCTTTTTGCCAACTAATTTGTAGACATCATGCATTATTTTCTTCCTATCAATATCAGAGTTCTAAATATATTTTTAGGGACAAGAGTCTAACATTAACCTTCCGTCTACCAGACGGGTCCATTGGACCCGACAGCAATATTTAATGTAAATTTTTCTCATGAAAAATAGCATTCAAAGTTTCGCGATTACATGACTTTTCCTGCAATTGTCTCCTCTATGTATATGCAATTGCGATTAAAATTTTGTTCGAAATTTTTTACCTATTTTTAATTTGTTTCATTGTTTACCACGCGGGTCCATTGGACCCAACATTAAAACAAACGTAATATACTGTTGCTTTCTTTTTCTAGGGTTGCCATAAATCATGAGGAGGAACAGGGTTACCATAATTGGCTGTTTATCGCCCATTTGGCGATGGATTTTTAGCGCCAATCTCGCCAAATTTGGCGACTTTATAATGAAGTTTTGAGAACATTCTAGACTGATCTAGTAAACTTCGTGCTCTATATATAAAAGGTTACTTCTGGTTCAGAGAGTCATTTATCAACAGACACAGTTAGTGAGCGAATGGTGTCTATTGATGTTTTTGAGTCTTTTCATTGAAAATAGGACTTGATATTTGAAGACAAGTAATAAGTGTAGTTTGTACGTACTTTGTTATTTTACAAATATTCATCATTTTCTTATTTCCTAACTTATTTTTTGTTAAAAACTGAATTGAAGATGAACAGAAAAAAAGTATTGACTCAAGAGGAAATTGAAAAAATTATGGAAAATCCGGACGATATAGAATTCGACACCGATGATGAAAATCTGTCGTCTGATGAAGGTGAAGTAGATTATGTTGAAATACATAATGAAATTTCTGATTACTACTCAGAATCTGATAATGATTCCAATGAAGTAAATGTAGCAACCACAAGTACTTCAAATTCTACTTTTGTTTCCAAAAATAATTCACAGATCTGGTATAAGAATGAAGTTGCCAGACCACAAGGAAGACGTACTGAAATCAATATTTTACGTGAAAAATCTGGACCTTCAAGATTTGCAAATCGTGAAGTGGATTCCATATCATCCTCATTTCTTATCTATTTCCGAAAAAGACTTTTGGAAATTATAGTAAAATGGACAAACGCGGAAGGCAATAGAGTATTCGATAAAGAGTGGAAACCTATAGATATTATAGAACTTAAAAAATTCATCGGACTTTTATTACTTATTGGAGTATATAAATTGAAAAATGAAACAGTAAGCGAACTTTGGAGCATAAAAAATGGAAGACAAATATTTCGGGACATTATGAGTCGCAATAGATTCACAAGTATATTACGTGTCATAAGATTTGATGATGCTGCTGAGAGGCGTAAAAGAAGATCAACTGATAAATTAGAGCCAATAAGAGAATGCTTTGAATTGTGGAATAGCTATTTACAAGACCCTTATATTCCTAATTGGTCTATGACTGTCGATGAGCAATTAGTTTCTTTTCGTGGAAAATGTCCTTTCCGTCAGTATATGCCATCTAAACCTGGAAAGTATGGATTGAAGTTCTGGGTTATTTGTGACAGCGTAACATCGTATGCTTGGAAACTGGAACTATATACAGGCAAAAATGAAGTAAGAGAATCTCATCAGGGAGAAAATGTAGTTAAAAGATTGACGAAGGAAATTGAAAATTCTGGTCGTAATATTACATGTGATAACTTTTTTACGTCATATGCATTAGCAACACATCTTACTTCAAAAAAATTATCTCTTATTGGAACAATTCGAAAAAATAAACCTGAATTACCCGCTGTGTTCACAAATCCAAAACATCGTTCTGTATATTCTACTTTATTTGGGTTTCAAGAGAAGGCGACCATCATCTCTTACTGTCCCAGAAAAGGTAGAATTGTTACTTTGCTAAGCACAATGCATAACACTTATGATATTGACAACAGCTTAGAAAAAAAGCCACAAATAATCCTAGATTATAATAAAACCAAAGGCGGAGTAGATACGATGGACAAAATGGTAAGAGCATATAGTGTGAAACGCATGACACGTCGGTGGCCTTTGATTGTATTTTATAATATGATCGATATAAGTGCGATGAATGCATACATAATATGGTTGTCACTGAATGCTGAATGTGATCCGAAAATGAAAAAAAGGCGGAATTTCATTATTCAACTTGCAGAAGAATTAGTAGGTGAAGGAGGTATCGCCGTCTCAACATCTACTTCAGAACAACTTTACGCAAATAGTTTTGAACCGCCACGAAAAAAATCAAGATGTCATATTTGTCCCTCTAAAAAAGATCGAAAAACACGAACATTATGCAAGAAGTGTACGAAAAATGTTTGCGGAGAACATTCCGTCGTTATTTGTACTTCATGTACAGAATAATTTTATTATGATGAAAAACGTTTTGTAGTCATTATAATATACTATATATATTACTTTCTTACTGTATGTGTTACTTTCTTACTCTATTACTATATATATCACTTTTATATATTGTATAAGGTGCATTAATAACAAATATATTCATTGTAGATAAATGGGTGTTTTGTATATTTTGAAATCCTAAATATTTTACATATGGGTCCAATGGACCCGAATGGTAGTTCTTGCATATACTTTTTTTTGGTAGTCTGAAGGTTAATATAATAATTAATTGGGTCGTAGGGACGTGGATTCAGACAGGGAACTTGTATCGTATACTACACTAAAAGATGTCTTTATGTATAAAAAAATGTGTAAACCCGTTATATTGAAACCTTGTTATAATAAACTCTTCTGTATAAAAATCAAAACATCTCTTTCTTTTGTTTTCTTACACATATCATAAACACTTTATATTTTGAGTTCTCAGATGTCGCAAATTGAAAATCTAATCTGTTGATTGCAGTGATATATTACAATAAATATTTCTATTGCATGTTAGTTAGTATGAATAACTTTTATTTTAATTAATTAATTAACTTTTTTTAAATTAAATAAGTTTTCATGAACGATTGAAAAAAAAAAACATATATTTTTGGTTCTTTCTTAGTTTTTTTTTCTTATCTTCCAAAACTAATTTTTTCAGTGAAAAATAATTTCTGAACGAGTAGTGTACCAAAAGAGAGACATAAAAATGTTGAAATGCACAGCGACAATATAATGAAAATATATTTAAAAGAGGTTTTTAAACAATTTTTTGTTTTTGTGTTTTCAAGAACTATTATTCTATGTTTCATGCCATGCAACTTTAAAATAAAAATAGAACGATAAATAGATTTGTAAGGCTTTTTGAAATTACTAATATTAAGAAAATTGATTTCATAAACACATGTGCACAGTCCTGGAAAAAAATTAAACATCCCCTACTAACTCTGTAAGTAATTAAAATGGGAAAAAAATACAGGTACCAAGCGATAGGAAATAAAGTCTACTTTTAAATAATGTATATACAATTTGCTTAGGGGGGGGGGCATCTATAAATCAAAATCAGAGAAAATGATTTTTTCAATGGAACCACCTTATTTTAACAATATATGTTAATTATTTGGCTCAAAATATGCCTAGAAATGAAATTCTCTTCATTTGGATGATAAGTTTTTGAATTATAAATATTCAAATTTTACAGCTTCTAATGTTAAATTACATTTCCATATTTTTATTCATCCCCAGAAATTATAATCCTAATATGATATTTTTTTTTGTTTAATGATAATACTAAAAAACCTAAATATAAATACAGCGAATTTGTAATTAAAAATAAATTATAATATGAATTATGAAATTAATGTTCGAAAAAAATATGAATTGCAACCTACAATTTTTTTGATAGATTTACATTTATTATGTCCTGCTTTATGCAATTTCTCAATTTCATTTTTTTTAATTTCTAATAGTTTTCGAATTAGGAGTAAAAAACATCAAAATGATGGTTTAATTGACGGTTACTATGATGACCAGAAAAGTATAATTTGAAAAAAAAAAATGATTTTACTCATTTTAATCATACGTTTGGGCTCGCAATAGTCGAAACAAATTAAGCAAATGAGATGTTCATATTGGGAAGATATAACGCGTTAATAGGCGTCACATAGTCATTCTGTAGTGTTTCAACAAACGAGTTCCGAACTTCAAATTGGAGACAGCCCTAAAATATGCTCATTTTAAAATAATTAATTTCTCGGAAACTAATCATAGGAATTTAAGGAAAATTTGGATGTAGGCTAATTGAAGAGTTTATTATCTATGTATGACGTCAAAACTTGGTTATTGCTATTAAAAAATAAATAAATAAATAAAAATAAATAAAGTTTGTATTTCTCTTTGATAGGTGGGTGACAAAATTTATATACATCATTTAAAAGTAGACTTTATTTCTAATTGTTTGGTACCAGTAACTTTTTTCTATGATAATTTATTTCAGATTTAGTAGGGAGTGATTACTTCTTTTCATCCGACTATACATCATGGAGATTGAAAAATGATTTTTTACACATTATTGAATATGTTAAAATTTCCATATCTAAATATGTTTCTGATTATAAAAGGTCACACGAATTACATTTTCAATTTTTCGCAAAAAAAAAAAAAAAAAAAAAAAAAAAAAAAAAAAAAAAAATCTGTACAAAAATAAATATTTGTGTTTTGTTGTAATGCTTCGAGATAATTTCTATACGTCTATATTACTTTTATATTACTCAAGGAATGAATGTAGAAAAACTTAATTAAAATAACATCTATTTATTAATAAGGGTTTTTTTTTAAATAAAAAAAAATTATCCACAGCAGATAATTTTAAAATTCCATATGGGTTTTGTTTAGCTTTTAATAAAAAAAAATAATATAATTAAATATGCAAATGATTTAATTGTGCAATGTTCTTGTGTTATTTTTTTCACTTATTTCGAAGACGTGTAATTTGCAGATGTTAAATTTAGATTATTCTAATCTATTTCTTGGAAGTAATTGTTATTATTATTATATTTTTTCTCATTCGTTCTTCATGTTTTCTGTTCGATGGCGTGAAGTTTTTTGTGCAATAAAATATTCCCTAACAATAGTTGCATATCTTTTTATTACCTTTTTTTTCTTTGTCCGTTTGTTTTTAATGGTTCAGAGTTTATTTTAAATTAAAACAGAGCAAAAATTTGCATAATACAACATTTAATTTAAAATTAAAATCTAATCATAGCTAAAGACTAATAAATGAGATTAAAAATATTTTTATTATTTATTTTTATGTATAAACAACATCATGCAGTAATTTTATAAATGACATAAAACATATATGTGAGCTTTGATATTATTTTATGACGATTAATACTAGAACGGCGGAAAAATCTTAGCTACTGGAACGGCGGGAAGGGGTCATTTTGACCCCACGATCAAACTACTGAAATAACAACGCTAAAACAATTTTAAATGTCATTCATTGGCAAAAGTATGTAATTTTCGTGTATTTTATAATTTATATTTAATGTTACTTGATAATTTATTGAGTTTTTAAAGTACCGTATATGTAACGCCTACAGGGCGATCAATTGGATCATACTACTGCTACTAAAAAAAACTCATTAATTTTATATAAAACTTGATTTAAAATAAATATTTTCCGATATTAAAACTAATGTTAACTAAAATAAAATACAATTTATAAAATATTTTTTTTTTTCATTTACTTACTCGCCGAATGATTCACTCTCTAAATCCATAAATGAGGAACCTGTTCTGTTGTTTCCATTATTTCATTATAAGTGTAGCTGATTAATCAGAATGTAAAACATTTCGTTTGAATTTTATTTAATGCTTAAAATACTCCAAATTAAATACACGGATTAGGAATTAATGCAGTTGATACAAAAATAATTTTTAACAATTTTTCCAGTGCGTTATCCGGACACAACTTTGGAACACAATCCACAAAATTCTTGAGATTTGTTTCTATTGTATCTCTGTACTTGACACTTTTTTCTCTTTATATCTACTCCATTTTCGCGTGTTTTGTCTTAAGACTCAGGAAGGATCTTTGGGACTTTTCAAGCCATAAGAACCATCCTTAACTTCTCTCCTAATTTTAACAGAAAATCTCTTCTACTGATGGGCTTGCCTGTTACACTTTGATAAATTTTCGCATTCAAAGCTGCATGATCCAAAATGTTGTAAAAGATATGTACAAGCCCGTCTAGAAACCGATTTAACGGAGTATTTTCGGCACATTTGATTACGTATCCACACCATATTTCGTTGCGTTGTAATATTTTATTGAATCGGGCAACTTTTTGAGACTGTCTTCAGATTTCACAGTAGAATGTAATGAGCGTAGTAGAAAAACACTTTTGTTTCTTTTGGCTTGATAAGTGTCATATTGTCATGTTCCACTATCTTCGATGAATAAAGAGCACTACGCATATTTTTCAAAGATATAGGAATTTCTCTTCTCTCCTTTTTCAATGTGAGAACCAAAGTTGTATTTTTAGCTTTTAGCATTTCTGCTAGTTTGATGCTAGTAAAATAGTTGTCTGTCATAATATTCCTCCCTTTGTTTAGATTGGGATCTGTTAATTTCATGAAAAAAAACAGTTAAATTTAATCGAGGATTTGCGGTTTCACCTTTTCCTAGAAATGGAAATCCATTCAAGAGGTACATATTTAGTATCAACGTCAGCAGATGATCAAAATTTTATCCCAGATTTCAGCGGTTTATTTGGCATATATTGCGTAAATTTACATCTAGCTTTAGATGGGAACATTTGTTCATTAACTGTAATATTTTGGTCGGTAGCATATTTTGCAATTTTCAACAAATAATATGTTCGGAAATGTTCAACTGTCTGCCGTAGAACAATATTCGTACTCTACTTATAAAACATCTCCGTTATGGCTACCCCCTGCAGTGATTAATCTGAACTAACAAAAGTAACAAATGGGAAAATATTATTTCTGAAAAGAAATATAAGTCTGAAAAACCTTACACTTTCTTTTTTTTTGAAATATTGTGTTCAAAATCATAGCAAAATCAAACAAAGGAATTATAGCATACAATTTGCAGATAATAATGCTGTGTCACCACACCGGTTTTTATCTCTCTGGGAGACAGTATGAATGCAATCGAAAATTGCTGAATTTTTCTCATGGGTTCACAATCCTTCGAGTACAAAGAGTATTTTACTAAAGGAGTCAAAACGATCCTTGCCCGCCGTTCTATGAATACATACCAATATTTCAAAAACTAACAAATCTAGAAAGCTGATTTTTTTTTAAAGAAAAATATGTTATATATTTAGGAAAAGTCAAAAAATTTCAAACGATTTCTTCCAACCAAACTAAAGTAATCAACGAACGAAAGTGCTCAGGTGTCAAAATGACCCCTCCCGCCGTTCTACTGTTAAACATTAAAATTATTTAAAATATAATGTTTAAAACTGAATATGATAAACCATTTTAGATATTATCTAATAACATTTATTCTTTTTATTTCTTAGTAAAGAAATATTTTCTTATATGCTTTAATTTAAAAGTCTACAATTATATTTATTACTAGCAGGCTATGCCCGCTGCGCTGGTCAATATTTCCAAATGAACCTTGGATTAAACTAAATGGTGAATTTGAACTTGTATTTTAAACAATATGGATCTTCAAATTGACCTTGCACATTACTGAAAACGATGCGAACGCCATTACGATATAATGTTATCTTAAGCGTTGGACAAAATTTAGCAATTAAGAAGTAATTGTTTTAGTTGATTATAAACAGCGCACTTATGGTCGGGTAATGAGACCGTTATGACAACAGGAATTAATACCTCTGTAACTAATCAACATATAATGAAATCGTATATACTAACACCATTCCTAAAAGTCATGCAACAGGGCCACTTGTAACAAAATATGTTCTGTAGATTTTTTTAAAAAGGCTAAACTTTCATAATCAGGTTCACTTAATTTTTGAACTTTTACTGTTGCTCTATAATTAAGTACCCTTGAACAATATGTATACACTAAAACCTTTCCAAAATTATTACCTAACTAATTGTGGTATATCCTACGAAAGTATTATAAACAATCGGAATGAAATACAAATTTCCGTTGTAAATATATAGTAGATGATGATGATGCGATTTTGTGTAATAGAATTCATAGTAAAGTTTTCGCTTCAAACAAAAACGATGCTTTCAACATTAAAGCTAATACACCAATATGTGAAGTATCCGAAGGTTAACTTGAATTCTCATGAGCAACTACTCAAAGAAAAGTGAATATGTGGCTTTTGTGATACTTTTATGTCAGCCGGGCGCAGGTAATAAATCAATAAAGATTGTTTTCATAGCATATTCTTATTTTATTATTTTCATTTAAAACACAAACCTTTCACTCATTTTATTTAAAATGCATGCCTTATACTAATTTCATTTAAAACACTGAAAAGATAAACAATAACAGGAAATAATGCCATAATTAAAAGCAAAAAAATATTTTTAATTTACATACGCAAAATGTAACTACTGCTACTGGGAATTTTAAAAATGCTATCAGCGAGATGTGCGCTCGGTTGTTATAAATGTACCCATTTTTTCTTCTTATCGAGGAGCAATTTATAAATCGCACAATATTATTCCAATTCCAATTTCTTTCATTGAGGAATCTATGACCGGAAAAAAAAATGGAAAAAGACTCTTGTAGATTCTTCGGATGACGGCATCTGACGCCATAAACCAAGTTTATATATATGAAAATAATTTTTAAGTCGTTACAAACATTGCTTTCATACTTAAATATTTTCATTGGTACTACTTGTTATCCAGTCGACCAATTTCGCCAAACCATTCGCCAAATTATATAAATTGACATAATCTATATTTTAAATAACGAAATAACAAATAAATTAGTATAACATTAATAAAAATACAAATAAGACGTCGAAATTAAAATCACTTGATGACGTAAACACGTGTAGTTTGTTTAAATTCAAGTGAATTTGATATTTACGATCAACCATTATTGGCATTTAATCTTATAGTTTGACGATAGATTTTTGGTCGACGGAATATCTAAGTAGTACCTTTTCCATTTTTGTTTTATAACGCTAAATTCTCAGTAATTTTTTCCCTTTTATTTTACATAAAATCACTATTTTTTTAAAAAAATAAGATGCTTGCATTTTTATTTCAAACTCATAGAGCCGTTTTTATTTTTTAGCCAAAAGGATTGATTTGAATTTTTTCCGTTGCTAGAGTAACGGATGTAATGCTAGATATTTTGAGGTTTAGATGCCAAAGACACCGCCAAATTAGAAAAATATGAAATGTGTCATGAACTGTTGGACTTATACAAATTTATTTGGTAGCATTCGATTCAGCATACAAAACTACATTAAAATATGCTATCATTTGACGCATAATTTTGATATTCGATTTTTTCCCCTCCCCGTGCAAAAACCATTAGGGGTGACACTTTAGAAAATCCTTTCTTAGCAGAAGTTTATGTCAAAAGAAGTATTTTTACCACGATTTTCAAGATTTTAGGTTCAGTAGTTTGCGCTGTGCGTTAATTAGTCCCCTAATCCAGACTTTATTTTATATACTATATTAGATATGCGATTTTGCGGTGAATCGATGATCGAAAATTAGTCCAATATCATTTGAAATATTACATAACAGAGGAGAAAGTACGAAGAAAGACGAAGAAGAAATGACGAATTACAAAAGACTTGTAATTTTTTTTTTCAAAATGTTGAATTTTCCCATAGTAATAACGTATTAAAACATGAATTTCCTTAAAAATTATCTTTATTTCCTAGATTTCGAATCTGTGAATTTTCCTATAAATGAAATTGGCGATATGACTTGAGAAAATAGATAATATTTGCTTAAATAAAATGGGTAATATTCGTTGATCTGAGTTCGAGTTTATAAATATCACATGCTTTCGAAATTACGGCGAAAAACATTTTAAAAAGTAAAAGTAAAAGTAAAAAGTTAAATATTAACTGATATCTATATAAGTTACAATTGAATATGAAAATGTACTCAAAAAATGATCTCTTTCACCTAAAAAAACACCATTTGTGAGAACATCCTCAAGCTAATGTCACGCTTATGCATTTTTGGCTTAAAATCACATTGTTTGGCGGCAAAAGAAAAATAAAAAATTGTAAAGAAACAAATAGTAATTACACATGTGACTCACAATTACATCTGCTTGTTTCTTCTATATGTCACGTGATGGGACAATTAGATATAAAAAAAGAGAAAAGAACAGAACAGAAAGAAAATGTCGTTAAAATTTCATCTAATCAAATTTTCAGATTCGTTTCCATATCTAACGCAAGCGATAAAGAGCCAAATATTGCGTATCAAGTGTAATATTTCTTATTAAATTAATTTTTAAGCATTACAAATATTTCTTTCAGGTTTTGATTAAACGTTTCCATTTTTTAATATTATCACTCATTAAAACGGATTTTCTTCTTCTTTTTTTCATTTTTTTTTTCATTTAAATAAAATTAGTAACAGTTTTTCTTTTATTTTTCGAGGTTTAATTTCCGTTTGGATTTTATATATATAATAGATAATAGAATAGATAATAGATTTTATATATATATAATAAAATAGATAATAGATTATGTGTTATGAACTATCTCAAAGTTTAAAACAGATCGCATTGTTAGATTTCCTAATTTTAACAATATCGCGTTATGTTAGTTCCACATTCCACCACCAGGGAGCGCACTCTATTCTTAACGAAAGCGTATCTGAGCGAAACTCCTTCATGCAACCTTTCCGTAGATACATGAATCGGGAGGGTGGCGGTCTTAACCAATAATTTAAGATAATTGCTGAAATTACTACGAAAAATATTTTAAAGGGGCTTCTACGCGGGCATCTAATAGAGTTAGAGGAAATCGGAAGACGTCAAAATAATCGCTGGGAAAAGTTTGCTTGGGTGCTTTGGAGCTACTTTTGGCGCGAGATCTAAGCTCTACGACCAATAGGAGCCCAGATATTTAAGGAAATATGAAGTAACAAAGTCAAAAATAATAGAGTTTTCCGTAATAATTCTTAACTAATCTAGGTAGAATGATGTGTTATAGCTTAAAACCTTCCCTGGAACGATACCTATCTAACGGTATAAGTTCCGTAAAAATCCATGCGGTAGAACTCGAAATCTCGGCGTTCGGAACGAAATTTCCGTTTGGATTATATATATATAATAGACTATTAGGTAAGTGACAGTAATAATTGTTGTTTTTATGGTCATTCTAAATTCCAATCTTTAAGTTATAAATAATTTTAAATATTTGAATAATTAATGTTTTAGTTTAAATTCAAATATTGGGGAGATGCTCGCACCAGTAACTAAGGGGAATACCATTCGTATAATAATTTTTTATCCATATTTTGGTATATTGCTGGGTGATTGAGAACACCATTTGTAGTTTTGTATCAATTTTAAATTATGAATAAAGTGTTTTGTGAGAAGTTATAGATCAATATAGTAAAATTTTCCAGTACACAGTTTTGGATATTTTAAGGGGGGGGGGGGGAGATATTTTACATTTACATAGTTCAAAATAAAAGCAATTCTTCTGGAATAATTGAGTTACTGTGATAAAAGCAAAATATTTTTTAAAATAAAATTTTTCCAGTACACAATGTTGGTTATTTTGTGGGGAAAAAGATATTTTACATTTACATAGTTCAAAATAAAAGCTGTTCCTCTGGTAAAATTGAGTTACTGTGATAAAAGAAAAATATTTTAAAAATAAAATTTTAAACATTTTAAAGACAATTAATGTAAAGTATATAGACTCACTTTAAAAATTATTAAGTTGTTCTCTATTGAATAAAAAAATTCTTGATACATTCCGATATTTCTTTCAATTCAGAACATTATGAAAGTATATAACACTATAAAAGTATGTAAGATATATGATGATATATTAAAAATAAATTCAGACCAAATAAATAAATAAATAAATAAATAAACGCCTTCAAAGCAGGGACACTTTAAAATTCTTCCAAAAAATAATAAATACATTACTAATTTATCTTGATGGGAAGTAATAAACAAAATACTTATACACCGTTTACGGTGTATAATTATATAAAATACGAAATTTCTTAACATAGGAAAACATTGCAAAACTACGTGTAGAAATGTCTCAATTTTCTAAATCAAAAATGATCACTGAAATCTGTATTGAATCTGATTTTGGTGCTTATTAAAATAATAAAAAATATTTTTTACCGAAATTTCAATTAGTTAAGTTACTCAAGTTAAACACAGTTAATTAGGTAAGCCATTGGATGCCTAGAAAGTTTAGGTATAAAATCTATATAAGAAACATGGCTGGGATCGGAAAATCCCAATCGGTATTAGAACTCGGAGCGAAACTCACCTTAAATAGCACTCGCCGTTAGAATAAAGTCATACCCCCCTAAAAATAATCTTAAGATTATCTGAAGAAATCTCCACTTTCTCCAGAAATTGTACAGAAATCTGAAGAAAATTTGCAGATTTAGCTTTACCATAAAAATATCTGAGATAAGATATTCTTTAAAATATCTGAAGAAATGGACCAATTACCTACAGATTTTTGGGACAATTGCCTACATTATTATTATTTTTTTTTTTTTTTTTTTTGTGGGTTAGCGCCGAGGGAGCAGCTGAGGAACCAGCAGCCAACTAACAATGTCAAGGTGTGGTCAGCGACAAGAATCGTCACCACGTGGAGGCCACAATGGTAAACCAGGACTGCATCCACAAACGATCACTATGCAAAACAGATATTGCTAGGTATGAGTATGTCAAGGTGACCGCTATTTTTATTACAAACATGGGAAAACCCTGAAAATCCCCGTGCAGCAATCGCTTCCGAAGCGCATCGCGATATGTGTTTCAGACTTCTCAATTAGCGACCTAAAAAATGCAGAAGTGCCCCATCCCTGTAGGGAATCAGATCCCTGTTAACCTACTTACTAAAGAAAGCAGGTCGTACCAACTGGAAGGAAGATAAATTCCCTCGTTTACCCCACAGCTAATAATTGCGTTGAAATGTAAAGCACACAAGAAGAATCCTGTGTAGTCACCACATAAGAAGCGCAGCGAAAGGAACATCTCACACTACTCACGCAATAATGTACAAGAGAGAGCAGTGCCCATTAGGGTGGGTCGAAAAAAATATATTTTTTTTTAATTTTCTGAACGCTTTAGTGCGGAAAGGTTGCCTATTGTAATAAAAAGAAAAACGGCATATTTTTTTTTTTTAAATCGGTTAACATCTTCCATTCGCGCATCATACTTAAATTTGGTGAAAAATTACAAAAATCGCGCCTTTTTTCTAATGTTTTAAAGTTAATTATGACTTTTAAAATAAACACGATTTAGCTTTTTATTCTTGTCTTATGGTTTACATAACCTAAATAAATTAAATTCCGATCAATAATCCAATTTTTTTTTTTTTTTTTTTTTTTTGTTCGCGCAAGAACTTAGAAAAAAAATAAATTTGCCAATTTTTCGCAATTTTCACCATGCAACTCTTAGTTCGTTTTGCTAAAACAAAACGACACACGGAACTCATCGCGTGGTGGTTGTTTCACGTTGAGTTCCACCCAAATCCTACCCAACCAACCGTCCAATAGTTGGGTGTGGTATTTATATTATAATAAAAAGATCACATGCATGTAAATGTGTAATTCCAATTCAATGCTTACGTAAAAAAAAAAAAAAAAAAAAAAAAAAAAAATTGAAGATAATTCGTGTCTGTGAGTTCAGGTTCATGGATTGTCAAAGGAATTACAATTTGGGAAAAATCGGATGTATTTACAAAAAAGTTAAATGTGAAGGCCGAACTGAAAGCTCATGATCTTCCGAAAGCAATGAGTGTTTCCTCAAATAGTTTTAAAGTTCCTAAAGTGGCAGTGTACTATGAAATTGATGAACTCAAACACACTTCTTTTGAAGACTCGGAGTATGAGGATGATAAATACAAACGGAGTACATCGTCTAAAACCCAAATGGCAGATGAGATTTAAAATTAACACAACAGTGCTAAACAGCGATCGTTTCGGAGTTTCTGATCGGCCAAAATCTGTCATAGAGTCAAGTGTTCTGGATAACCGACACATAGATTCTTCTGATGTAAATTATAAGTGTAAAATAAAAAGAGACAAGAGTCGTTTTAGGACGGATTTAAAAAGCTGATTTAGACCTCTAATGCAAGTTTGGATCTTTTTTTGACGGACAAAAATGAGATACTTTGTTCATCGAAAATTTTAATGCCAAGCAATTTCACAGGAATGTGAAATAAGAACACTATTCTCTTATCCAGGAATCTGGATCAACTTAAATTGGGCATGTATATCCTTCCTCGATTTCATCAAATGATATAAGTCAAAGCGTTATTTCTTGTTTGCCTGAACTATCAATATCACTAGAAAAACTAGAAGTAGTAGGTTTTGATGGCACTGTAACAAACACTGGATGGAATAACGGTGCTTTCCACCGACTAGAAAATCATAAAATGTGGAGCATATGAATACATCATTTTAATGAGTTTTCTTATCGCTAAATTTTCCAATATATTCACGGTCAAAGTGAAGGGCCTAAATCTTTTATTGCGCCAATCGGTAGCAGCTCACTTGCTGGGGAAAAGCTCCTGTGGTCGATTGTGAACACACAGATTGTTCGATTCCTGATATAGACAGGAATTTTTTGAGCGAAGAACAAGAGTATTTTTGTGGCATTTTGAATGCAATCACCTTAGAGCATTATCCAGAAGACTTGGCGAATTGGGACCCTGGTACTTTGTTCGATTCCAAATGGCTAACTGCGACCAACCGCGTCTTTAGATTGTATCAAATTCATCCGAAAACTTAAAAGAAATAGTTGGCTTCATCATAAATTATACATGTCTGTGTAATTTGACATAAAATAAGCAAATATTTTACTGAAGGACCAAAACATTTATTTCAAGTAGTCCAAACATCACGCTATTTATCCGATGAATTACTAAAGGTTGTCGATCCAATAATAGTACGAAATTCCTTTTTTTGCGCACCCAGATAATGTTCTGTTGGCAATGATTGTTGATTAAAGAAAACATATTCGAGACATTGGTTACAGCAAGATCGTAAAAGCAAGTCAAACCGTCACAAAGAAGAAGACTGTTAGAAATGTAATGCCGCCGAATGGAAACTTTCAAGCTTCCGATTACATAGAAATTATTAATTGGCATTCTTGTTCGGTGTATACTTCCGCAAGGCCGCGGTACCTAAGTGAAGATGATGTTAAAACTTTCAACGCTTCTGACACTACTCTCATCAGAGAAATACAAATGTTTCCCTGTCACACCGAGACTGTTAAGATATGTGTCAAACTTGTGACAGCGACCTCGAATAAAGTATATGGACATGAAGCTGGAGATGGTTATATCCGAACAACACTGAAGTCTAAATCGGTTATGCCTCGTTTTTCTTTAAGTGTGTAGTAGATATAAAAAAGAAAAGGTAAAAAATACAGTAACCCAAAGAATGCTACTCTATGGAAAACCTTTTTAAATATTTGCAAATATAATGTAAATGCCACACCCAACAATTAGGTTGTTCTTTGGGTAGTGTAAGGTGGAACTCTACGTACAACTACCTCCATGTGGTGAGTTCTGGGTCTTTTTGTTCTAGCAAAACGAGCGAAGAGTTGCACTGTGAAAATTCCGTAAAATTGGTAAATTTATGTTTTTTTTTCCAAGTTGTTGCGAGAAATGAAAAATTAGATTATTGATTACAATTTAATTTATTTAGGTTATTTATACCCTGAAACAGGCGTAAAAAGCTAGATCATGTTTCTTTTTAAAGTTTTAATTAACTTAAAAAATATAGAAAAGGCCCGATTTTTGCAATTTTAAGTACGATGAGTGAATGGAAGCTGTTAACTGATTTAAAAAACAAAAAACTAAAAAAAAAAAAATATGCCTTTTTCTTCTTATTACAATAGGAAACTTTTCCGCACTAAAGCGTTCCGGAAAAAAAAAATCTTTTTTTCGACCCACCCTAGTGCCCATCCCTAGGGTATTAGGCTTCCGGTCACCTCCTACAGTTTATTGGCCTGGTCGGTAACACAAAGAAGTGTTATAAATGCTCGGTATAGCGCAGTAAAAAGGTAAAATTAGGGCTAGGAAATTGCACTTGCCTTCATTTATTGGTCGTCCACTGTTCCAGTTGATTAATACGTTTTACTGTAAGGTGGTAAATTCTCTATTTGCACTTTGGACGTAATTTAAAAATCCGTTTGTTACTAACTTGCGAATGATACTCTTATTTTTATAAAAACATCTTTCATTATTAAAAAAAAAAAAATCAGTAATTATTTAAATTATATTTGCGAAGATTTATTTATGCAATTGTTGAGAAATTACATATGTTTTAAATTTCTTTATATGGCTTAAAGATACAGCTACAGGAGAATACATTTACACCTCTCTTTTAGAAAACTACATAGCAAAATGAGAAAAGTATTACATCATAAACAAAGAAACACTGTTTTTTTAGTACTTTAATAAGTTGAAAAAAAAAAACCTGAATTAACGATATTTCAACGCTCGCATATAATCCTACATTTACGAATAAAAGTTCCCATTCCTTTGAGATGATTAATATTTGAAGAAAAAAATGTTTTTAATCTCAGAAGATTAATTTATTTACTATCAAGAAAAATGGGTGCTCATTTTTTTTTTTTTTTTTTTTTTTTTTTTTTTTTTTTTTTTACCACATAACAAATGGCTGCATTTGAGAAGGTTTGGTACTGCTTTAATCCCTTTCGTTACTCTTTTCCCATAATTACTGTACATGTTACAAGCAGCTGCTTCTGATAGCCTTAAACCAAACATCTTTCATAGAATTAGAGCTAAGATTAAGCCGCCAATAGTGATGCTGCACGCGGTCTCCTTAGATCCACTCGTCGGCACAGGAACACGTCACGCAAACCTGATAGAATCCACAGAAAAAAAAAAAAAAAAAAAAAAAAAAAAAATGTGCACAGGTTTTGAAAAATAGAATACACACTTATTTGTATGCATAAAAAATGCAGATGATTTGCACAAAAAGTGTATACGTTTGAAATATTCAAAAATATTCACTTTCTATGCACAGATTGTGTACAATATATCCTTTTCTGCAAAAAAGTGCAAGTATTTTCTGGTTGGGAAACAAACTAGAAACTTCGAATTTCAAGTCGTACACTTCGTAAAAAGTTCTCCCGGCAAGTGCCGGAATGAAGAGGTAGCTTTCATATATCTCATTTTAAAAAAAGACAGGTTATATACAATAACGCTAAAGGTGGCCGGACACTTGCGGTTTTAGATGTTTGGTTAAATATCTAGAAAAATACGCGAGGAATTAACCTGAAACTCCAGGTGTGTAAACAGTGTAATATAGGTCATAGATTTCCGAGAAAATGTTTTCCCGGAACCCCATTGGGGACCGTCAACAAATTGAAAAACAACGAATATCTTTTGGATAACATTGTCAAAACTAGTGTAGCAAAAGCGTTCAAACTGTAGATTATGATTAAGTGGTTTATTGCACTATTTTGTGTTCATTTTTTATGAGGTTAGCATGTATACACGAAGAGAAATTCAGGTGTTCATAAAAACAGTCTCAAATTTTGCCACGTTTTTTGCTTATAATTTGCAGAGTTCTTAATATAAAAAAATATTATTTTCAAAAAATATGACAAATAATATATGTGACACATGTAAATAAAAAATATGACAATACCCTGCAATCTGAATTAAAATTTAGTAAAAATTGTATGAAAAATAAGCTGGTTTACTAAATAATTTTTCACTGCGCATGCTCAAAATCAATCAAAATATAATGTGCATTATATGTTAGCTAAATGTATAGAACAACTTTATTAAAAGTCTCAAAAACATATCTTGAAAATTCTGAAAATTATCGTTCATAGAATAAGCTCAAAATCCGTTGTTCACAAAATGAAGCAAAAAGATGAGGGGCTGTATCCATATATCCATTGATTAGATTCAATATAGCATATACAATATTGCACGCTCTACTGCATTTGGATACAACCCCTCATCGTTTTACTTCCTTTTGGGAATAACGGATATTGAGCTTGTTCTATCAACGATAATTTTCAGACTTTTCAATCTATGTTTTTGAGACATTCACAAAAGTTGCTTTATACATTTAGCTAACACATTATGCAAATTATATTTCGATTCAAAACGTGCATGCGCAGTGAATCACTATTTAGTAAACGTGCTCATTTTTCACACATTTTTTATTACTTTTTAATTTGGATTGCAGGGTATTGTGCACAATATTGTTTGTCATATTTTCTGAAAAGAACTTTTTTTTATATTACGAACTCTGCAAATTATAAGCAAAAAACGAGGCAAAACTTGCAGCACTTTTTATAAAAACTTTAATTTCTCTACAAGTATACATGCTATCCTCATAAAAATGAACACCGTTTATGTCAATAAGGCACTTAATCATAATCTACCTCAGAGTAATCATATACTAGAGGGAGAATTCAACGACCCTTTCTTCAGCCAAGATAAAATCACGTGACTCTGAGCAAGAAACTTTCCGGTCAGCGTGCTAATAGCATTGATTTCTACGGAGGATATAAGACAATTTCATGTTTATGGCTCAAAAATATCACTGCAGCAAGTTTTTGTGCCTACAGATGTACAGAAAGAGCAAACAAAACAACTTATGTTACCTTCCATTACTATGTATTTATTATTTATTTATTTTTATTAATATTTAAAGGGTCTTAAAAAGATATCATTTGAACTACGATATAGTTTATTCACATTGTTACGATGGAAATATAAAATGTTTTTTCTGTTAATAACATAAATGTATGTAATAATAGGTTTTAATTATCGAGTGCTATCATTTTAAATTTTAAAAGCGTAAGTTTGAGTCATTTGAATTTTAAGATCATTTCGTATTAAGGTGTTTGTCGATACATTTTTTTGGCAAAAGAAACTTGTTTTCATCGCTTTACAACTTAAATACTTATGTTTTTGTTTTTTTTAATCCTCCTTTAGATTAAATTTATGCTTTAAAGAAAGTATGCTTATGAAGTTCGCTTTAAATGTATTAACGGGTCTTTAAAAATTACCTAAATTTAATATAATAATAAGATACGCAGCTACATTTAATGCACTCATAACTTTTAGCAAAAAATAATAATAACAAAAATTAATTAATCGCTCAAATTTATTAATAATGCAAGTATCAAGAAATCAATATTTTAATTATTTTACACAAAATATTTAAAATTCAAAATTTCTGAGAATTACGAATGAAAGAAGGAAACAGTGGCTTCGTCGGGCGGGGTAGGGGGGAAGGTAGAACACCTTCTTGTATAATAAACTTAAAATACAACTCTGGGCACATTCTGATGCAATGTATATTTTTAATAACTGTAACTTACCTTGATACTAATCTATATTTACATATTAATATATTAATATAGCTGCTGTTAATTAGCGGAAAATGAACATTAGCACTGAAGTGCGGTATCGTATAGTTAATCTGCTTTTTATGTATGTAACTACTCTGTTTTATTTATTTATTTATTTAAGCTGAATATAATATTTAATAAAACTATTTAGTGGATTATAATTTTATTTATTAACAGATTTGTTGTGGAATAGTTAGGATTCATAGTTATATAGGAGATTGCCAATTCCTTGAGAAAATTTCGGTTATCCTCAGAAAGAACAAAAAAAAAAAAAAAAAAAAAAAAAAAAAAAAAAAAAAAAAAAAATCGATTACATAGTTTCTGAACAACAACACCAGCTACTTTCATGCATTTCCAAACAAAAATGAATGAAAACTTATGTCATAAATCTGCCGTTTGGATTTGAGAATAGCTTTAATAATTTTGATACAATTAAACAAACTTTTGAAGCTTTTTGTTATGAATAAATAAGGCGGTTATTATTATTAAAAATATTGGTATCATTCACGTAGAAAATAAAGTGACACACCTCATTTATAATTTTATTTTATTGAATAGGTACATTTCATTTTAATAGAATAAACATTCTGTGATAATTATTGTACAAATATATTTTTATTGTTAAAAAATCCTTATTAGTGGCACGTGTAATTTCAAATTATGAATTTAGGGTTTTGTGACGTTCAGAAGTTGGCAACCGTTGATATAAATAAATTAAGCATAGCTGAATATATATATTTTTTTAATCCTATTGTTTCGGAAACTGAAATTTTGCATTTTGTACTTTTTCTATTTCTAACTACTTTGTGTGTACTTATGCAATTTGTATTGTAAAATAATTCCTGTATGTGTGTTATAAATGTGTACTAAATTATTATTTATAAACTTGCATCCCTGAAGCAGAAGTTGCAAATAAAATTATGTGTGTAAGTTTGAGTATATTCTATTAAACATTTCAATTAATTGAATGTGCTGTTAAAGATGTATTTGTCTGGAAAGAAAAGCAATAAATATTTTATGAATTCAGAAAGTTTAAAGCTTTTTCAATTAAAATGTTCTTTAAGTAACATCAGACTTTACCAATTAAAATAATTATTAAATTCTTTAAAATTTTTTAATTTACAAAAAAAATTGACCTGTTTGTTAAATTTGTAATTTTGTAGAAATAATAGGTAAAAAATTCATCACCTAAATTTCACTTCCATCAAAATTTCACCTTTCTCTCCCCTCCGCCTCCCCCTTCCCTTTAGCCTTCTAACACACAAAGTTAAACTTCTTAACTAATTTCTTTATTATTTTTTCTGTCCTATTTTTTACTTTGTGTTAACAAAAAAAAAAAGTATCTAATGAAATTAACTATAAGCAAAAACAACTATAACAAACAATTGAATATTATTGAAAACAACTATATTATTAATTAAATATATACATAATTATCTAAATAAAAGTTTCATAATATCTGTTATTTATTTATTACTGATGAGCCATTCTTTGAATGATAATAAAAAAGAAGATTAGGATATATATCCGGTGTACATTCAGTTTTCTTATACTATTGATTTATGTTTCTGCCAACTCTCAAATTAATTAATCATAGCATGAAAATCCTGCACTTCTTTCAAGAACAGCGATAAAGCGGCAAAACTAGCGTTGCTACTAGTAACCTTTCGTCGCCAAATGCCAACTATCACGTGGGTCATCCTGGACGCTTTTTTACGGGCGAAAGTAACGCGAGTCAGCTCTCTATATAATGTTTACTCTGAGTAATCTACAGTTTAAACACTTTTGCTACATTAGTTTTTACAGTGTTATCCAAAATATATTCGTTGTTTTTAATTTATTGACGGTGTCCTATGGGGTTTTGTGAAACCTTCTCATGGAAATGTAAGACCTGTGCTATTCTGTTTACACACCTGGAGTTTTAGGATAATTCCTCATGTAGTTTTCTAGATATTTAACAAAACGTCTAAAATCGCAAATGGCCGGTCACCTTTGGCCATATCGTGTATTATTAAAACAGACGAAGCTCAAATTAGAGGAACCCGCTTATAGAAGACTCAATACTAGTTCTTATCAATACTGAATATGAAAGAGAATTTAGCGAAATTAGTTTGATTTATCCAAGCTCAGGTTTTATTTAAAGTGATTTATATTTGATCGCCAAATTCGGCGATATCTTGAAGTGCCCGCCTTTTTAAAACATGGTGGGTGAAGAAAACCAATGAACTTGGTAGATACCTTAGTACCTGTGCACATGCTCACTCACATCGAAATCGGTTGACATATACGAGTCAAAAAACGAGACAAAAAAAAATCAGATTTTTCAAAATGTCACCTACATTAGAAATTCAAACTGCTATATTTCAGCCATTTCTTAAGATAAAGACAAAACAAAAAATTCTACAAAATCCTTGTATCACGGTTAAACACCTGAGAAAGAAACCTTATTCAATTTCAGATTTTTTTGTACCTCATTTTTAAATTTGATTTTTTCTTATGGCCGCCATTTAGAAAGAAGTTTTTTTTTCTTATGGCCGCCACTTAGAAAGAACTTTTTTTTTTTTCTTATGGCCGCCATTTAGAAAGAAAATTGCGGATGAGGCTTGCCAACAAACATGGTCCAGACATTGCTATATGCTATATGCACATGGATTGTCAAATCTAAATCGGTTAATTAATATGAGTGTTATCGTATGACAAAAAATCAGATCTTTTCAAAATGTCAGCCACACTAGAAATTCAAAGTGATATAACTCAGCCACTTTTTAAGATATAGACGAAACAAAAAATGCTCAGAAATCTCTATATTATTGTCAAACACATAAGTAAAAAACATTTTTCAAATTCTAATTTTTTAATAATTCGTTTTATTTTTATTATTTTTTTTATCGCAGCCATTTTGAAACAGGATGGCGGATTAAGTCAGCCAAAGAAATCGGTCGAGATATTCGTATGCACTATATGCACTAGGGTGGAGCGAAAAAAAAATATTTTTTTTTCAAATCAAAAACGTAGGTGCCAAAAATAATAAAATAAACAAAATCCTTTTTAAATTTTCCGGAATAAATTATTGTCTTTTACGTTTTCTCGATGATACTATATTTAAATGTTACGTTTCCTTTCTGTTCGTCTATTTGTATCTGATTTTACATCTCCACAGTTTACTTTTCCCTGGGATGCTTAAAAAATAAAAACAAAACGAGCAAGATTACTTCAATAACAAAAAAAATTATTTTCATAAAAAAAAAAAAAAAAATCATTTTTTTATTTATTTAATACAATCAATAATACACAATACGAAATACAACATTGTTTATTCAGAAAAGTTGCCCTAAAACGTTCCATTTTATGCAAATTCACATTTGATTTGCTTAAAAGTTTACACGTATATGGGACATTCTCACAGTCTTTTGACTTTTGGGGGAAAAAAATCTGGCGAAATTAAACTTGCTAAAATAGCATTTCATTCTGATAGACGAATGCCTTAATGATTCAAAATAAAGAAAAAAATGGTCAGCAGCGAAAAAAAATTTCTATAACTAAGGTTTAAGTTAAACTTGCGAGTTTAATTTTCCTTACCATTTTACCACTAAAACTTTTTATTTTCTTCTAAATTTTTAATTATAATGAATTTACATAGCACCCACAGGACATTCAAATAAGAAATAATGACAATGTAGTATTTTTAGTACAAAATTTTGATATAATATTGTCTTAAAGGGGTGTTAAAGACGGGACGGAAATGTAAAAAAAAAAAAGGAATGGTATAGGAAGAAAGGGACGAAATAGGGAAAAAAGCGACGGTAAGGATGGAATAGCAAGGAAAATTACCACCTAATTTAGGCAGATCATGTTGAGACTAAGTGGTACCTAAAAGGTTCATAGGTTTTTAGAAACAGTTATTTACATTGGATTAAATAATAATAATAATAAATAATAATTTACCTTGAAAAGTCCAGGAATAAATCTTGGGGACGGTGAGACCACCAATAAAGCCACGATGCTTGAAATTGATATTTAAATGCTGTTTTAAATTTTACAGTAAATTTTCTGACAAAGAATTTTAGAAATTCTTTATCTAGCATATTACTGCATGAGAAAAAACTTGAAAAAAATTCTGTGGCTGCATCTGAAGTAATTTTCTGTATAATTTTAGAAGTGGGATGGTAAAAAATCTAAAACCTAGGGACAGAGTTTAAAAAATAATAACAATCCTAAAAATGTGTGCAGGCTAATTTTTAGCTACTTATTTATATAAAACAATAGTTCTAGTTTCAGAAAAAATTTACATCGATTTTTTTTTATTGAAACAATTTTATTCAGACAGCCCCAAACTTAACTAGTCGGATGTACCAATCCCAAAACTTTCTTCTATCTCATACATGTTAATACTTCAAAATCCGCTATCACACTGCCAAAATTAAATGGCAATCTATGCATCTCATGAGGATTCTAACGATATGAAATTCCGTGCATTAGTTCTTGAGATATGACTATCGCTGAAATCGTCTGAATTCAGAAAAATGCTGCCTAGCAGCGCCACCTATTGGGTGATTTATACCAAATCCTAATCAGCAACAATTCATGTCAACGTCTGACTGAATCTGAAGTTTGGAGAAAATCCGTACATTAGTTTTTGAGATAGAGCAATAACGAAAATCGTGAAAATTCCTGCATACTAGCGCCACCTATTGGGTGATTAACACCAAAACCTAATTAACAACAAATTGTGTCAACATACAACTAAGTCTGAAGTTAGATGAAAATTCGTCCATTAGTTCTATTGATAGAGCTATTGAGGCAATCGTGAAAAAGGCAGCAGAGAAGCGCCACCTGTTGGGCGATTTACACCAACACATAATCAGTAGCAAGTCATATCAAGGACTAACTAAATCTGAAGTTTGATCGAAATCCGTGCATTAGTTCTTGAGATAGAGCTATTGCGAAAATCGTGAAAAATGCAGCATAGCAGCGCCACCTGTTGAGCGATTTACACCAAAAACTAATCAGCATCAATTTGTATTAGGGACTAACTGAATATCAATTTTTATTAAATTCCGTGCATTAGTTCTTGAGATAGAGCGCCCACAAAATTTATGTCACATACACACAGACATACAGACAGACAGAGAGACTCACAGAGTCACAGACAGACATTTTGTAAAAACATGTTTTTTGGAATCTCTGACCCCTAAAACGTGTAAATCCGTCAAAAACCGGAATTCGAAAATTTTCATGAATCCAATACTTTCTTCTTGTAAAGATAGAAGAAAGTAAAAATCAGCATCAGGGACACGGGACGGTATAGGAGTTTTCCAGGTTTTTGGACCCCCAACATCGTCCCAAACTTATTTATCTCGTTAGTATTGTTGTGCAATCTTGCAATGGGATGTTTCCCAGTATATGAAATAAAAAAAAAAACACAAAAAAGTGTATTAAAATAAAAATTATTATTCAGGGACATGAAAGTCAAAAGGTTGTGAGAATGGCCCATATATTTATTGTACTGTAATACGCAAAATAGTTGTTCATTCGTTTGTTCAATTTTCCATCCGTCATATTTTCTCTTCATTTGCCCTTTTTAACTACTCAACATTAGTTTTTATATTTTAAAAAATGGAATAATTTAAGAACGTTTCTCAATACCATCTTTGTAGTATATGGATACATCGGTATTTGTAATTTTTTGGTTGTACCACCAAACATTGGATGGTATTTTATAGTAATTATTCAGCTACAAAAAAGGTATTTTTCTATCACCTTATAGAATTCTTTCATATAGAGAAAATTCTAATTTACGAATTACAGTAAAATGTAATTTAAAAATATTTTTTATCATTAGAAACAATCTGTTACTTTTACGGATATATATGAATTTTTAAACCGTTGAGAGTTTTATATGACAGGTTAATCACCTAAATGTCATTTTGGAAATTCCTCATAGTGAAGGTGGTATATGTTTTTTTGCCTAGCGTTTAATTATTAAAATAGCGAGTTTTAAGTAATATTCTTTAAATACTTTTTTTGTTAATATTTTTTTATTATTACATTATTGATGTGGGTAGCTTTATTTTTGCCTAAATTACAAATCAAGCCTAATTGAAGCAACAGCATGAACCCTTATTATATTAATGTATGTAAATTGCACTTATTATTTGATCAGAAATGTCCTCTATATTTTAAAGTTTTAATGATATTAAACATAGTGGTAAATATACTACTAGGCAATTTTTATTTCATATATAATGTTATCTTCCATTCCTTAAATGCAAGTATGCCTCTCACATTCTTAAAAGCGACGATTGCTGTTTGTTAAATACGTTAGCTTGAATGCGAAATATTTACGCATTATTTTTTATATACATTAAATTGTAACCTTTTCCGAGAAAAAGTATCGGATTAAATGAAATTAAATTATGTTAGAAATATTTTATTAAATTACCAAACAAATACTGTGTTTTCATTATTGATCAACGAAATTATGTCTCCAGGACGAGTAACATTCAAATTAAATTTACCGTACGGTGTAAATATGAGAATCGGAAAATAGATAAAAATATAAAAATATAAAGAACTTCAACCCACTAAGTGTTTTTAATTATGTGAGCAGAACGTTCTTCTCAAAACTGTTGAAAAGCATGAAATAAAAAATATATATATATCAGATTATTTGATGTAAATAATATGCTTAATAATCACTTTTTCATTGTTTAAAACAAACAAATATGATAAAATATTTTATAACATTCGCAATCTTTTTTTTTTTTTTTTTTTTTTTTTTTTTTTTGTTATGAATAAATAAAAATTTAAGGATGCAAAAGAGAAAAGTTATGACATGTTTTTAACAGCTAGAATTTGTGTTAGAAAATTAAAAGATAAGTTATTCTGACATGTTCTGTAACCGCTATAATTTTTGTTAGAAAATAAAGAGAAAAGTTCTTATGGCATGTTTTGTATCAGGCATAATTTTTGTTAGAAAATTAACAAATAAAATTTAAATAAAGAATTTGCTAAAATAAGAACATATAGAGTATATTTGTATATAAGATATATACAAAGTTATATAAGAGTATACCTGTATTTGTAAATAAACAGACCCTGATATACATGCATATATACACATATGTCATGTACATCAATTAGTCGAAATACATAGGGAGATAAAAGTACATATCAACTAAAACAAAGTTGTTTAGGAGACTAACGGCGAACTTTCTAATATACAAAAAATTTCTTACTGCAAACTAATTTAGATTTTCGTTTATAACTTCAAAATAATGAAAGTTATGCAATGAAACTTTCAATGACCTTGCCTTCTTTTGGTGCAATTTGATGATATGCAACTTTATTGTCGTGATTTTTATTGAATCAGTGACAAAGTACGTATTGCCTGTCACATACGGAACGCCCATATTCGATGTATTTTTTATGGATGCTGTCCATTAACAGCATTTGTTATTATGTTAGCGCATTTCGGATATAACAGTATAATACATATTTGAAAGGGTGGTTATAAGTTGAAACGAAAACTACAATATCTTCATAACTGTATAAGCTTTAAATAAATGTCTTGGTAGAAGTTGGACTCCCTGTGCGAGTCTGCAGTTCCTGAACCGAGACTTTCCTTACAACGTGTCTGGAACCATATTTTTCTATAACAAAATTGTCTGGAAGTGTACTGTCTTTCATATAACCAAGCTGGAACGTTAACTGAATTCTGAATTCTTACTCTCTATCTGTGTATCTATCTACAAATGTTTCATAAAAGATGGGCAAAACATTTAGATGTTATAGTACACATTGAAACAGACGATTTTTATCAAATAATATGTGGTCGGAATAAAAACGGAAAGGTGCTGGAGGGAGCCAAATGAGATAGTCAGTTTTGCCAGTGGGTTACTTTTTTTAAAATTCAGATTTATTGATTGACACCACTTTTTAAATGGTAAAATTCCCCTTGTTTTATCTTTAATTAATATGTCAAAAACTGTTGTAAGTTTTCGTAAAAACTCAAACAAATTTTACTTCACCCTTTCTTATCATATAAATAAAAACATACATTTATTTTACTTAAATAGGTGTCACAAATAAAAATCCAAAATATGTTGACATGTTTCGGTTCAATAGTAAAAACCGTATTCATAACACACACATAATCAATAGAAATCTAGAAATAGAAATAGAATAGAAAAAGAATAGAATTTTCTATTGATTATGAGTGTGTTATTAATACGGTTTTTACTATTGAACCGAAACATGTCAACATATTTTGGATTTTTATTTGTGACACCTATTTAAGTAAAATAAATGTATGTTTTTATTTATATTTAGTTAATATGTCATTAAATAAGGTGAATTTTACAATTTCAAAAAAGTGGTGCTAACCAAGAAATATGAATTTAAATATAGTAGCCCACTGGCAACACTGGATATAGGTATGTTGTTATGCGAGGCAAAAACAAGTAGAGAATGAATAAGTTACAAAAGCGAGGTAGGAAACACCTCTCTGTGCAACCGTTGAGTCTCTGAGCCAATTCAATTCGCAGTTCAGTAGATAAAATGCATATCAGCTTTTTCCGTATTAGTGATGGACAGCACGTTCCGTTACGTTGCTACTGCGATTGACAGTTGCACACTCGGATCAGCAGCTTTTATGTATTAATGTAGGCAAAATATTGCATACGCGTTCTTCTTCTTCCTTGTATCACATTTGCATGCTATTGGTGCAATATCCCAATAACTCCCAATAGGAATGGAACTTTAACGTTTGCATGGGCCAAGTATATTTTGCGAGTGGGCAACTGTTTTAAATTCAAATTTTTTGTTTGCCACCAGTTTTTATAAATTGATAATAGCGCCTTCTTTTCACCTAATTTAATCTGTCATTAAATAAAGCGAATATAGCTGTTTCAAAAAAATTGTGGCAATCAATAAATCTGTATTTTAAAAAAGTATCTCACTGGCAACACTGCACTAAGTTTCCAAATGCGCCAGCACCAACCATATATTTTCTGAACAAGAATTCTTTGATGAAAGGTATTTGTTTTGATGCGTGCTATCACCTCTTAAAGTTTTGTCCATCTTTTTTTAAACATCCTGTATATAAAAATACTGGTTATCAAAATTAAAGGATTGACAGAAATAAATCGTAACTGAAACTTAATGAAAAAATTATTGATAGAAATGTGTACAAAAGCACTAGTTAACATAAATTTCGATGTTTGGCAGTTGATTATTCTCAAAATCTTGAAATTAAAGAAAATTTATTGAAACTGAAAAATGATGAAAAAATTATTAATTTTTGAACCTTAGGAATGATGTCTAAGTTCTTCTGGAAGTCCTCATCATTTTCTAAAAAAAAGAGGATTTAAGAAATTCTTTTTGACTTTATCATTTAGCACAAGTTTTTTTTTCCTCATTAACTGCGATATATTTTATTTCTTATCGTACACGTCATAAAGGCAGTTTGCATTTTAATAGGTTTTTAAACCCTCCATATACATCTTGAAGTGCAATGTGTGCATAAATTACTCTGGTGATTCCTTAGATCGTAACTTTTGATTTAAGGACACGATAAATATATTAACAGATATTTTTTAACCCAAAGAGTTTTTCTAAGAACGCTAAAAAATTCCGTATGTGTAAAGATGCAAATCAAAATGTTGTAACTCAAATATATATAAATATATATATATATTTGTAGGATTTAAATTTAAACATACTTTATTTTCTTTATGACGTACATGATAAACAAATTAACTGATGCTCTGGTATTTTTATTATCCATAATTTGAAAGCACGAGTAATGAAAATTCACAATCACGAGATCAAGGTTTGGACATATTCAAAAATTAGAAAAGAGTCGGTCTAAAAAATAATGTTGTGCATGAAGCAGCGGCTCATTAGATGCCAAGGAAGGTATTGTTAAGCCTAATCAAATTATTCGTAAGAAATATGTTGTAAGTTTTAAGTAAGAAAGGTGCTGTATTTAGAAAAGTATCAACGAAGTGATGTAAAGTTACCCTTATAGAATTGTATTAAAGTGTACGTATTGTGATTCAAACGTCTACTTATTTAAATTATCTATATATTAACATTTTACAAACAATAACTTCTACAAATTTGGGGGCTCGGCCGGGATTTTAAGCGACTATTAGTGGAATAAATAGTAAAATATTAATCGAAGAGAAATTGTTGTCAATCGCCAGTGTCAAAAAATGGATTGTGAATGAACAAGGCAAGTGTGTAAAAACCGTAGTCATATTTATCCAAGTACAACTTTGAAAAACATGGTATCCTTAAGTAAAGCTAAAAGAATTGATGTAATAGATCTCTGTGAGGAATGCGGAATTCAACCACCAGAAAAATCGACAATCCATGTCCTAATAAAGCTAATTAAAAACTGGGAAGATTACGATGAAGATTTTATAAAGGACCGCCTAGAAGTAATTGTGGCAGCTAGAAAAGCGGAATCAGAACTTGAAGAAAAGAAATTAAGAGCAGAGACTGGAGAAAAGAAACTAAAAGCGCAATCGGAACTTGAAGAAAAGAAACTGAAAATGGAAATGGAAGAGAGAAAATGGAGAATAGAATTGGAAGAAAAAGATCGCGAAAGAGAATTTGAGATTAAGAAAATACAACTACAAGAAAATTCAAGACAGCACATCGATGTGGACACAAGGACAAATTCAGGTAAGCAATATGAATTGCTTAGATTATTAACAAAATACGATAGTACAAATGATATTAGTTTATACTTGGCTATGTATGAAAGGCAAATGGCGCAAACGGGCATTGATAAAAAAGAATGGGTCAACTATTTAATTAACCTAATGCCATTAGATGTGATTAATATAATAACCAGGGAGAGTGAACCCGAAATGCAGGATTATGACTATATAAAAAGTATTCTTTTAAATCGGTACAAACTATCGCCAGAAGAGTTTAGGCTGAAATTTTTCTCACTCAAAAAAGAGCCATCGGCTAATTGGCGCGATTTCGCTTATGAGATCAAGGTATATTTTAAACAATGGATCGACGGCCTTGAAATAGATAGCTTTGAGGAATTATCGGAATTAATTGTAGTTAATCAAATTAGGCATAATTTACCTGCGGAAACAAAGACACATTTTGCAGAGGAATTGTTAATAATAAAAAAGATCGACGAATTAGTAAACAAATTAGATATTTACGAAACGGCACGAAGGGTTTGCAATAAACAAGCTATAAGGAATACAAGTGGGAGTTTTGAGGATAAACGATCGAGAGTGGCTGACTACGCCAATTCGAAAAGGCGCCAAGTTGACAATAGGCACAATGGGAACCATGGAAGAAACGAGACACATATAATATGTTATAATTGTGGCAGACCTGATCACGTGAGTAAGAATTGTACCATGGGAAGTAAAACACAACAAAATTATTCAAATTATAACCCGCAACGTAATCAAAATTGGCGAGAAACGAAATACCAAGATTGGAGCCAAAACACGCAAAGAAAAGTAGTTAATACGGGCACGTTAAATGGAAAGAAAGGAAGAATCCTGAATATTCAAGGAATAAAAACAAACATAATAATCGATACAGGGAGTGATATTTCAATCGCCAATTCAAGATATCATACGGCAATAAACGCGCCAGAATTAACCAGCGACAGTATATCTATATCGGGCTTAGGTGGAGAAGAGATTAAACCAACGGTTTATTTCTTGCATAAAGTTTATGTAGATGGTATAGAAATACAAGATAAATTTTACGTAGTACAAGAAACTGACTATGATTTAATAATAGGTAGAAAAGCAGTCGAAGGCTTGACGTTAAAAGTAGAGGAAGATGTCGTTAGAATAATAAATGAAAATAAAGTACGAGTAGGTTATATTAAAATTAATAAAGTCCCTTCCAAAACAGATGAAGTAGCCACACCAAATATAAGCAACGATAATCGAGGTTGGGAAGATATGGTTAATATCAAATGCGAAAATGGCGGAATGGATTTGACTCATATTACAAATTTAGCTAACAGAGAAGAAATACGAGGATTAATAAAATCCTGCAAAACGAACAAAACAAAAGATAATGAATTAGACATAAAAATACTACCGGAAGATAGAAAACCTATCTGCGAACGTCCAAAGAGATTCTCTTCAGTTGAGAAGGAAACCGAAAATAAACACAAAAAGAGTAGAAAAAGACCTAAAAGAAAAACGGTTAGAAAGAAAACGTCCAAAAACAATTCTGATCAGAAAATAACAGATAATCCTATTGAAAATAATACAAAAAATGTTAAAGAAAAAGAATATAATAACGCAAAAAGATCTACAGGCGAAATTTTAATTCAACCTGAAGCATATAATGATGAATCCAAGTGGTATAAGTATGTACCAAAATTACAAAGAATTATCAATAGCACAGTAACACGAAGCACCAAGTATAGTCCTTTTGAATTAATGACAGGAGTTAAAATGAAGGACAGTAACATGCAGAACATCAAGAAAATTTTGGAAGAAGATTTTACCGAATGTATGATGGAAGAACGCGAAGACATGAGAGAAGAAGCAAAGAAAAATATACTCAAAATACAAGAAGAAAACAAGGTGCAGTTTGATAAGAAAAGAAAACAGCCACGAAAATACAAAATAGGAGATATCGTCGCCATAAAGAGGACGCAATTTGGCAATACTATCAAACTTAAAGAAAAATATTTGGGGCCATATGAGATAACTGCAGCCAAGAATCATGATCGGTATGAAGTAAAGAAAGTAGGAGATCATGAAGGTCCAGGGAAGACGTCAACCGGGGCCGAATCATGAAGCCGTGGTCTATGGGTTAAACTCCTGGACGAGTCGGATAGATTAAATATACGTGTATGTGTATTGAACCTATAATCAAAATTTTATGTGAAAGAAAAATGTATAAAAGTCTCAAGAGTGTAGCTGTTTAAACATAAAAAAGAAATAATAAGCCAAGATGATGATGTCGGGACGCCATCCTGTCAGGATGACCGATTTATAGGATTTAAATTTAAACATACTTTATTTTCTTTATGACGTACATGATAAACAAATTAACTGATGCTCTGGTATTTTTATTATCCATAATTTGAAAGCACGAGTAATGAAAATTCACAATCTCGAGATCAAGGTTTGGACATATTCAAAAATTAGAAAAGAGTCGGTCTAAAAAATAATGTTGTGCATGAAGCAGCGGCTCATTAGATGCCAAGGAAGGTATTGTTAAGCCTAATCAAATTATTCGTAAGAAATATGTTGTAAGTTTTAAGTAAGAAAGGTGCTGTATTTAGAAAAGTATCAACGAAGTGATGTAAAGTTACCCTTATAGAATTATATTAAAGTGTACGTATTGTGATTCAAACGTCTACTTATTTAAATTATCTATATATTAACATTTTACAAACAATAACTTCTACATATATATATATATATATAAACAAATAGAAATTTATCATTCTTATCCAAACGTTATTTGTCTATTATATGTCAATCTAAATCTGTGACTACAATCCATTAACAATTTCTTAATAAATTTGAGAAAAAAATTTAAATTAATACTGCACTATAAAATTTATTTTATTAATAGCGTTTTGAGGTGCAACTTTATGGTTATATAATTTTCTTTCTGTTATTAATAAAAATATACTTTTTGAGCTGTACTTTACAAATAAGGTATAATAATTATCTTCATGTTCTTTAATCAAACTTTATAAAGGTAAGGAAAACCCAGCAGTAAATTAGGCACACCCTGTGAATAAAAACGAACAAACTAGTTAACATAACTACGAAAATAATAAAAATATGAAAATTTAACTCCGACTTTCAATTTTAAGTCAAGTTTATGTTATGTTTATGTGAATATGCGATTTAAAGTAATGAATATGCACATTACAGCTTCCAACGCCATTTGTTAAAAGTTAATGAAACACTTACATTGTTCCAAAATGTCAAAAATTCCTAATTAACTTATCTATTTTGAGACAGAATAATTACATTTGGATTCCAAAAGTAATTAGAATAAGCAGAATTCCTTTTGTGCCATCGATGACGATGAAATAGATAATTAACATCCAACACCTCATGCTTTGTAAATACTGTTTATAATCTTAGTAATATAGTCTAAGTCGCAAATATTCAATTTCTCGTTTCTTAAAAAGTTTTTATTCATTTTAATCTAAATGTTATCTTAAATTTAAAATATCATAATAATCTGTTAATTATTAATACTGTAATTTTATTATAATTCAGCTGAAAAAAATAATTACCTTAACCATTCAGCGGGAACTTCACGCACTTATTGAAAAGGGTAGTTTTTATCCTTTAAACAGGTCGAGATTTATCATAAAATGAATAAAAAAGATTTTAGAACAACAATAATGCAGGGTGGTTCCGAAATATGTGTCAAAAATATAAAGGCAGATAGAGAGTACATATATAAGCAGATTTCATATAGGAATGTGTGTGCAGAAATACAGCGTTGAGGCAGTAGATGATACAGTTGAGTTAGGCAGATAATAGAGCTACGCTGACTTGAATCGTCATTCTCCGCTCATATTTTGAGCAACATGCGTCGTTACACTTGCAGACATGCATTTAACGTATGGCGCTGAACAAGGAAATAGAGCGGTTGCTCAAAGGATTTCAGGGTATGGATATGCTGTATCCCCAAATGTTTGAGCGTCCTGAGTTGTGTGCGAGTGGATCCTTTTTATGCTTCGGGGCGTGATACGGGCACTGAAAGATATCGCAGAATTGATACAGTGGAAAAAACTGTATTACGCACAGTAGAGAACAATCCTTCGACAAGCTCTAGAGCTGTTGGACGTGCATTCGGAGTGATCCATTCCCTTGTGCATCCCCATACATGAAATGCATATCAGCAAGCTCCGCGTTGGTGTAATGATGCATGTTGCTCGAAATCTGTGCGGGAAATAACGGTTCAAGTTAGCGAGTCCCTTTCATCCGCTTAACTCAACGGCGACTTCTACTGCATCAACGCTACATTTCCGCAGCCACATTCCTATACGAAATCTGCTTATTTAAGTCCGCTCTACCTCTACAGTTTTGACATATAGTTCTGAACCACCCTGTATATATGAGTAATTAAACTTGAGTTCTAATTTCCGTGCCTTTTCGAAGAAGAATTTATTTTAATCACGTTTATGGTAACATTTGCGACCGATCCGCTGAATTGTAAAATTACACGCAGTAAAGATTCGCTAGGCTGTTTACAATCACTTTACTATTAAAATTTTAGATTATACAAATTGCTCTTCGTTAAACTTGTCGTGCTCTACTATTAAACAAAGGGAAGTTAAGTTTATGACCTTACTGATAGTACTAAATTAATCGCATATCTTAAACTGTAAATATTTTATACTACTTTATAATACTATTTATAATGTTTGATTTGCTTTTAATAATTTCTTTTAAAAACTTCTTCAAAGAATAACAGAATATTTTTATAAAAAATAGATAATTTTCAAATAAACTTCTACTTAACTTTAATAAAGCACATTTTATTATTATTCGCAATTTTAACGCAACACAACTGTTTCAATGGTGTAAGTGCACTTTTCACATACATAATAGGAAAAGTTTTACATATATGACTTGCTTTTTTTTTTTATAAACTCCTATCTGGCACTCAGAGACTATCGCTAGTGTTAGAAATTTTCTAGGAGAATCTTGAGTTGTTTTTCTATTCAAACGACCCTGTCTTAAATACTCCGATCAGATGAAATGGGAAGCTATGCTTTGAAATATTTTTACCACTCAATTCTCGGTATATAACGTAGGCATTTGTTCCTGCTAAATCTAGCACAATGTTTCTTCATTGTTTAAATTACTCTTGGCTATTAACTAACTTGTCAGCAATTTTAATCAGACAATTTAAATCAGTTATTAAATCGTGATTTTAATCAATGATTAAAAAAATCATTGATTAAAATTATAAATTTTCGAAATGTATAAAATGACATAAAGGAATATTAAAATCTAAGGTGAACGTAATTTGAAAGGTTTCTATATGTATTCTGCCTTATAAGTAAATTTTACTAGCCTTATAAATAAGTGCTTAATAATTATTGATTTTAATCATTGTTAAAAATTTTATGTTAAATGCTGTTATAAATAATTTTAATAAATGTAAATATCGCTAGTATATAATATTGTTTTAGATAATTACGGGTTTCTGCCCCCTACGGGCTATGCTCGCCAAACTCCATCCAGATAGGGCAGACTCTAAAAACACGCTAATTTGATCAGTTTTGAAAAGATTAGGAAGATTAAATTGTATTTAAACGACTAGTGGCGGTCTCCTGTAATCAGTATTCTATTAATTTCTCTTTGGCTGAGGAATTTTAAGACAGAATCGGTTGCTATCGAGACTTCTAACTGCTACTTTCGTGATTGATTAAATAAGAACCACCCATCAATTTAAAGTTAGCTTGTATAAAATGGCTAAGTAAACAATTTTATAAAGACGCTATAAGAAATCTATTTTAAATTAGACACTTTAAATGTATCGTTTAAATATGACGTAATTTTAACCATTTTTTTTTTTCTCATTTTAATATTCAAATAAAAATGATTTTAAAGGCGTATAAAAGACAAACTATATCAGTGTGACGATAGAAACTTCGATTTTCCAGGTGTTTCAAGCCTTTCTAAAAAGGAATTACATAAGAAGTCAAAGGGTAGAAAGACAAAATCTTCAATTGATGATGATATGGATGATGATTTAATTCCCTCCCAAGATTCAGAACACGAGGATTTTTTAAGTGAATGAGAATCAATGTTTAGAGTGTCTAGCAGAGTGCAATAAAACCTCGGGAAATTGAGATGGAATTGAGTGCATTAAGTGAAACGGTTGGTTATATAAAAGCTGCTCAAAGTTACTAAACAAATGTGCAGTTGTGACAGAACTGAGATATTGCTAAAAAGAAACAAAAAAATCTTGACTCTAAATTACTTCACCACAGTGGCTTTAACTTAGTTAAACGTATTATAATATTTAAAAATAGGCATACTTAAGATCCATAATTCTTTTAAATATTAAGTATAACATAGTATGTTAAATAAATATTGCACAACCAATTATATTAACATAACATATATACTTATGTAACAAATAAATATGAGCTTGCTCTTTTATTAAATTGCCTTGTTACAATCATATTTTTGTAATCTCCTAATATTAAGTAAGTTAACAACTTTAGTATTTCTAAAATATTAAAGTTACTTTTATTCATTAGAATAAATTTAATACAATTATTCTAATTGGTAAATAAATCATATTAGATATAAATTTCAAACTGAGCGAAAAATGTCCGAACCAGCATCTCCTGGCTGAAGCCGCCATTGCTCTGCCATCTGAGCTATCCCGGATTTATTCTGTTGAGCTGAACCTGGTTTCAGACCAGATGCTATAATCATTAAGGTTAGCTGGGTGAAAAAGTTCCACCAGATTGGTCTGAGATAGCTCAGATGGCAGAGCACTGGCGGCTTCAGCCAGGAGATGCCTGGTTCGAATCCTGGTTCGGGAATTTTTTGCTAAGTTGGAAATTTACATCTAATATTACCTTTATTCGTCCCATTATGTTTTATACTGATTCACAAAAATTATTGTTTACATTGAAACTCCATAGGGCAACTTACTCCAGATAGTTGGCCATCTTACCCACTTCTATGGATAAGATGCCGAAATGCAAGTGTTTACAAAAACAAAATTTTCGATGCTTTCTATAATATCTGTAAAATGAAATAAGTTTCTTAATCATACATAAGAGTCTAAACTTTAACGAGAAATCAATAAATAACAAATATAAGCAACAGGCGATTTTTAAAACAATTAAGTCAAACACTACGGCGTCCTCACCCAATCTACCCTATAAAATATTTGTATTGCTTCTTGTGTGATGCATTCCATACATGTACAATAGGTAAATGGGAATTTACGGCAATTTTTTTCGACGATTTGGGGCGACCGGGTGCACCGGAAGATAAAACTTGATTTCGAAAAAACTGTGGAGGCATAATACTACGTATTTTAAACATATTTTCTGTGGTAAGATATTCTTATTTTCCAACTTTTTATTTATTTCGATTTATACGTTGCACAAAGTATTTTTGACGAATTTCGTAAAATTGTGGTGGTGGCGGGGGGGGGGGGAGGCGCAATGTAAAACGATTTTAAAAAAATGTGCAGTTTTATTATAGAGGACCATACAAAACTTATGCGCTATATTATATTTTTATTTTCCGATTTTCGGTTTTTTCACCCCACCTAGTGTTGGTCTAATAATCCAAATATCAATACATCTTCCAATGGCAAACAACTTAATGAGAAGAAAACGAGCATGATCAGGAATGTGATTTTGTGGTTAATGATGATGTAGATTTTCATGATTAGTGTTTATGAATTAAATTGGTGGTTGTAAATTCTACAAAAGTCTTTTTTATTCAAATTCGTTTTTATTATGAAAACATGACCTTGGAAGTAGGCTTACATGTACAGACAAAAATTTTATAGATTCATTTATCCGTTGGAAGTCAAAATTGTCATTTATTGCAAAATATTCAATTGTCAAACCAATTAACAGCACATTTTGCAATGACCAACAAGTTAACAGGAAGAAAACAAGCACGATTGGGGATGTGATTTTGTGTCTTAATACATAGATGCGAAAAATTTCAGGTTTAGGGCTTCACAATTTTCTGATAGTAATTCGTGTCCTGCTATTTAATTTCAAAATTCTACTATTTAGGAAGACTAATATTATTAATGGGAAAAAGCGTCACTCTAAATCCATATAGTTGGCACCTGTGCAGTGAATAAAATCCTAACTGTAATTGCTCGCGCTGGTGTAATCTGTGCACCATTGTATATTAAAAGGTTTAATAGGCTTAATATTACTGTACACGTTTCGAAAATATTATGCTAAAGCATTCTTATCAAATATTGTATTGATGATTATTGTATTTGACATAAAATAATTCTTAAAAAACAGCAATTTATTTTCATTGAATTAAGAAATTTGTAGTGTACAAACATTAGGTGCGTGAAAATCTTTTTTTAATTTCTTTGGATATACCTAGTTGATAAAATACATAGTGTTTTCAGGGATGACCCAGGTAGAACATCCCCAGGAGCAATGAGAAGCCTCCCTCCCCGGAAGATTTTAGATTTTGTATTTAAATGCTCAAAAAGAGCAATTCCCCCGCCCACGGAACTCTATAATGTCCCCCTTCCCCCGAAGCCACAGAAATACCTCCTGGATAATGTGCAGGAATTCAACACTGAACCGACATTCACATTTACAGAGATAATAAATATTATAAGATTTTAAAAGTTCTTGAAATATCTAGATCTCTGTACATCAGACTATTATGGATAACTAAAAAAATATTTAATCAGTTTATCTGTACTTAGTATTTGAAATCACTAGTTCAATTAGCCTCCGATCAGTAGAGTGTTTAAATGTAATTATCTGTAGATAGTTTTAATATGATGTATATATAAATCGGATGTAAGTCCTAAATACCACGAAAAAACTATCATTTAAAAAAATAATTAAACTCCTGTCAGAAATTATTAAATTTAATAAATAAAAAAAATGGGAGTTCTCTAATTTCGAAATTAAAAGAACCCAAAGCTTGTTGGAAATTTTAAAAAATATAATCACAAACAAACCACTTATTAAATCTTTAATCACAGCTGATTTAAATAACATAACTCCTTTAATTTTATCACACTTTTTACATTCAAATTCAATATTGAGCCCTAGAAAAAGCAGCTTTAATGAAAAGTTTTGATACAACATTTTCCCATGTTCGGTTCCGTGTTTTGCATTTCCGTTTCTTTTAAAAGAGAATTAAAAAAAATTAATTCATAACCAGTTTTAATTCCTTTTTTTCACCATGAAATGTCTTTAAATTAATAAATTTTAGAAAATTGCAATAAAAGTACAATAATAAAAGCAAGCAGATTTTTGACACATTTTAATAATTTATCTCAGTTTTTTTGTAAAAATATAGAGGATGCTTATAAAAATGCATAAACATATAATCCAAAATGAATTTTGGATAATGTTTCGATTTTTTTTTTTTTTTTTTTTTAGTTTGAAATTTATATTTAAAGTAACATATTACTCCCACAAATAATTAAGTAATTAAAAAAATGTAAAAACTATATAACTTTAACAAGCGTATGTTAAATACAAGAGTATTTTCAACATTATTTTTAATTGAACTAACAAAAAAATGCTAAAATATGCAAATTGAATAATTCTTTAGAGATCGGATATTTCATTAAGAGATTCTTGTTATGTTTACAACAGATGATATACTGGATATATTAAAATTATTAATATCGTCAATTTTTCTGGTTTGTAAAATTAAAAAAAATTGCAAAATTTAATATTTAACAACGGCTTTATGTAATTAAAACACTGCAGAAGTCCGGTATTTTACAATATATATATATATATATATGTGTGTGTGTGTGTGTGTGAATTTTGTCATTTGATAACTCTCATATTTATACATCGATTAGGAGGATATTTATAGTGTGTACAGTACATGCTATGTATAATCGTGAACGAGTTCGTTGGCCAACTTCATCCGCCATCGTGTTTGAAAATGGCCCTTTAAATAATTAAAACTAAAAAACAATGCACAAACAATTTAGTAATCTAAATTTAGTTTATATTTAAGTGTTAGGCCTTGATACAAGGATTCCGGAGTATTGTCTGTTTCGTCTCTAACTTAAAAAAATGGTTGAGATATAGCAGTTTGAAACTCTAGTGTGGTTGACGTGTTGAAACAAGACAACAATTAAAGAAAATTACAAATTTGGCGTAATTCTTATTCAAATTCAGTACTGACGAATATTATTTTATCGCTATATTTAGCTTCTTAAATTTGAGTAAAAATTGCAAAATTTACAAGACCAAGAAACAATGAATTTTTATTGAATCATATAATCACATTTTAGCTACGCTAACTAATTTTAGCCACTAATTTTACGCCACTAATTTTAGCTACGTGTGTTTCAGTAAAATAGGCTATATTTAAAAAAAGAAAAAGGATTGTGATTGCTAACTTTTCCTCCCGGTACATGCCGAAATGGCTTTGGTTATGTTGGTAATTTTTGTTATGAAATTGTATAACTAAAATTATACGCTTTCTAATACACCAAGAAAAAATTCCATAGTGCAACGCAACTTTCTTTGACGCCTAAAAACCCGTTGAAAGAAATATATTAAAAAAATAAAAAAAACTTCTTTTCATATTTCACTGTATGATAGTTGTATTCAAGATAAAAATATGTAGTACTGATTCAATACAATTTACTCTTGAGTTTAAAGCTGACCATTGAGAGGAAATAGGGTAACATGCTTCACTGTAGGATATCTGTACTGACGTACACTGCAAAAAAAATCTGCACTGTTTCTAGAATTTTTCTAGGAAACTGGGATTCCTAGAACTGTTTCTGTTACGGCAACAACGAAAATACAGGTGAGAAATACACTTTTGCACCGTAAATCAAACAACTGTAAGGTTGTTAAGACTGTTTTAGGAAAATGGGATGCCCAGAACTTTTTATGTAACGGCAAGCCGGGTTACAGGTAAAATTTTAGCAAGATTACTGTAATAATAGTAGATTCTTTTGTAAAGCTACAGATTTGTATAGCTTTACAAAAAATTGTTTTGTGGATTTACATCTTTTTTTGTACAATGTACAGATAAAATTTTACTAAGCATGCAGATACCTGTAACTTTAAATCTGTAGATTTACAGATTTTGTTTTACAGTGTAGGCGGCACAGATTAAAAACAACAAGAATCTAATCACTTTGTACGAGTTTTAAAAACATAAGCTAAAATTTACCGCGTTAAAATTCATAAATTGCACCAACATTAGATTAAACCCCATATGACCATTTTAGGGTTACCCGATCCACTTCATCAGTGTAAAAATAAACATAACTATTAAAAATAAAAATAAAACTATTAAAAATTTAAATGGGTTCAAAGAAAACCCTCTGCCCGACTACTGGGTAACTGACTGACTAAAGCGCTAAAAACATGATGTTTTGACATAATCTCTGTCATGCGTAATGGAAACATTGGTTAAATATGCACATTTAGTATAAAACAAATTTCGATACACTGCAGAAAATCCATTCGATCAAATGTAGAAATAAAGCTAAAACTCTCATTTGATTCGAAATTATGTCAATTTATGTTTAAAAGAAAGCCTATATTGGCGTCATCATACACAAATTTCACTAACCTTCTTAAATTTTGAATCCGATTATATATTTTTGACTTTTCTCCCTTGAACATTTAGCACTGGGATACGAATAGTTTTAACGATGAAATGCGGATTTTAATGCATGTTCTTTTTAAACCATAACTAAAAAACTGCTTCTCATAATAGGCTATAATTGCAGACATGTATTTCGAAATAGATATGTACAATTTTCTTTTTAGACCATAGCTCAAAACAAAACTTCTGAGAATAGTCTATAATTGTAGATATGTATTTGGAAAATATACAAGACCTTTTTTAAAAGATAGTTTTAAAGAAAAAGATCAATTATAACATATAAATTGTTGAACAGAAATCTAATTATAAATATTCAAATTTAGAATGCAAAATTGCAGATACGTCCGAAACATACTTTATGATTAAAAATCTACCTACATCGCAATTTGTTTTTCCAAGATAAAAAATAAATCAAACATTACTAATTACAAACTTGAATTTAAACTTTCTTAATTATTAATATATTTGACGCAGGTCCTTCCTGCTTGTTATTTTAGTGTAAACCTTAAAGAAAGAATCAAATTAAGTCTCAAAGTCGAGTATTGTTATTTAAGATTTTAGAGTTTGGTCCAATTTATTGTACCAAGAAAAGAAACTAAACCTTTTTTTTCTAAAAAAATAAATTAAAAGAAATAATTTTAAATATAATGACTCTTTTCGAATTTCACAACGTCCAATTGGTGACTGAATTTCACGGGGTGTTTGTTGAGACTGAATATACTTATATTTACAGAATATAAACAATTTTACATTTAAGGGGTCTTGAACCTTTTAAACGCATCAGAAATTAGCGAAAAACTTCAAAGTTTGAATTAGTCTATCTTCAAAGCCTTTTTATGTATAAACATGAAATTTTGGATATTGATTAAACAGATTGTGCTTTGCAATATGCTACCATTAGAAATTTATTAACCCTTTACAGAATTTGTGTATTGTTGAAATCAAAATAGCTCTTTTTTTTACCCCATAAATAATTGCGCGCATGATATCTTGAGAAAGTATGTATGGATTGGCATGAAATTCGGCAAAAATACTAAACATATATGTGTGTTTAAAATGACCTACTCATAAGCTAAAATTATTTCATTAACTATATAAAAAAATATTTTCGTAAAAAAAAAATAAAAATTTTGTATTTTTAATGAATAAAAATAGTCATAACTAAAAATATTACCATTGTAAATATTAAAAAGTAGATCATTTTAAACACACATATTTCTTTAGTATATTTACCAAATTTCATGACAATCCATACATACTTTCTCAAGATATCATGCGCGCAATGACTTATGGGGTAAAAAAAGAGCTATTTTGATTTTAACAATGCACAAATTCTGTAAAGGGTTAATAAATTTCTGTATGTAGTATATTACAAAGCACGATCTGTTTAATCAATACCCAAAATTTCATGTTTATACATAAAAAGGTTTTGTAGATAGACTAATTCAAACTTTGAAGTTTTTCGTTAATTTTCGACGCGTTTAAAAGGTACAAGACCCCTAAGGCGACAGTAGACGTTCAAAATCGAAAAAAAAAAAAATTTGTTTTTTGAAAAAAAATGCTCTTGCAATCTTCTATTTTCAAATTAAAAAAAAAAAATTCACATGCGATATTTTTTGCAGAGATACAGCTGTTTTTCTAACGTAAACAATCGTTAATCTACACTTAAAATAAAACTTTAAATCCAGTTTCATCAAAATGAGAATCTTCGTCGACTGAGTAAGTTCAAAATGCTCCATGCGTCTTAATTTGATACCAATTTTCATAATACTTGGTAATATTGTTGTTGATATACTTTATTATAAAAGTTGCTATTAATATGTGTACATTATTTCATATACAGGTAAAAAAGAGTACTATTTTATCATTGAATTTTATCCGAAATGATCAATATTATATGTTTATATTTTTTTTTCTGCGAAGGTACTTAGTATAATTTTAAAATGTATACCGAGTTTTGATACAATATCATAAAGATATCTTTAAAAAAAAAAAATTACAAATTTCTGAAACAAAATTTAATGCGCATGGAGCATTTTTAATTTGTATCACTAATTAGCATATTATTAATTAATTACTCATTTGCAAATAAATATTTTTTTTATGAAATTAAGAATTTTTCTTAATTATTGCACAAATTATCTGTGTATTAAATTTCAAAACAATTGAGCAAAAACTGCAGAAAATGTTTTACAACGTCCCCTGTCGCCTTTACATGAAGAAAAATTGGTGACATTAATTTTAGAGCTACTTTCCATTCCAAGAGCATGCCCAAAATGAAAGATTATTTCCCACCCAATCCATCAAACAACAAAATAAGTGATTGCGAAGGAAGCAAAAAGGCAGAAGTAAAAGAAAACGCCGATGCATCTCATTCTTCAATATAAGTCCAAATTAATTACTTCCTGCTGAATAAAAATAGTTTAGATATTTCTTTATTTCTAATGGAAATATAAATGTTTTTTTATATGTGCATATATGAATATGAACAGCATTCTTTTCATAGATTGCTTTAGAGATAGGAATATCAAAAACAAAAGAAAAATAATAATAAAATTTTAATATATATTGTTTGATTAGGCATATAGATATTTATTAAATTTTAAAAATACAAGAAAATTTAAATTAACTAATTTTTGATGAAGTCTTTATTATGAGGGTTTTTTAAAAAACATAATTTAAAATTCAAAAGAAAAATCTAGATTTAAAGAACAACTTCTTGAATAGTAGGATTTTAAATTTCATCTTCTGATAGGCCTTCTGAAACTTATCTGATATATGAGGAGCTCACAACCATAGATAGCAAGGAAGATAGGAAGTGCATAAACTAGTATGTTGTGGCCATCAGAAAACTTTCTTCTATATAAATCACGTCAATTCTATCATTTAAATAGTACAAGAAACTACATCAATTTAACACCAATTCATATCAAAGAATATCTGAATTTGAAGTCTGGTGAAAATTCATGCATATCTGAATTTGAGGTTTCATAAACATTCGTGCGTTATTTCCTGAGAGAGAGCTATAGCGGAAATTCTGAAAAATGTAGCATAACAGCGCCACCTGTTGAGTGATTTACACCAAAATGTACAAAACATCAAGGAATAACTGATTCTGAAGTTTGTTGAAAATCCGTGCATGAGCTCTGGAGATTGAGCTATTGTGGGAATCGGGAAAAAAAGCTGTATAGAAGCGCCACCTGCTGTGCGATTTACACTAAAAACTAAACAGCACTAACTCATATCCAGGTATACCTGAATCTAAAGTTTGTTGAAAATTCACGCATTAGTACTTGAGATAAGAGATATTGCGGAAATCGCAAAAAATGCAGCACAGCAGTGCCACCTGTTGAGCGATCTACACCAAAAACTAATCAGCACCAACTTATATCAGGGAATAACTGAATAATTTTTTTTTATTAAATTCCGTGCATTAGTTCTTGAGATAGAGCGCCCACAAAATTTGTGTCACATACATACAGACAGACAGAAAGAGTCACAGTCCCACAGACAGACATTTTGTAAAAACATGTTTTTCGGAATCTCTGGCCCCTAAAACGTGTAAATCCTTCGAAAACGGAAAGTCGAAAATTTTCACGGATCCAATACTTTTTTCTTGTAAACATAGAAGAAAGTAAAAATGAGATAGTTTATTTAGAAGCTTTATTCACTCCCAGAATAAACCAAGTCTGTAAACAGATGACATACATTAACTTGTATGTTGTGGCCATCACAAAACTTTCTTCTAACTCATACATGTCAATATTTCAAAATTCTCTATCACAGTGCCAAATTAAATGGAAATCTCTGCTCATCATAAGAATTCTAAAAATATGAAATCCCGTGCATTAGTTCTCGAGTTGCGACTGACGCCGATATTGTGTAAATCCAGCAAAATGCAGCATAGCAGCGCCACCTATTGGGTTATTTACACTAGAGCCTAATTATTATCAACTTATGTCAATGTCTAACTGAATATGAAGTTTGAGGAAAATTCGTATATTAGTTCTTGAGACAGAGTTACTGCGCAAATCATGACAAATGCAGCATAGCAGCGTCACCTTTTGAGCGATTTACACCAACACATAATCAGCAGAAATATTAATCAAGTTATATTTAAATCTGAAATTTGATGAAAATTCGTGCATTAGTTCTTGAGATAGATCTATTGAGGAAATAGTGCAAAATACAGCACAGCAGCGCCACCTATTGGGAGATTTATACAAATACGTAGTCAGCATCATTTCATGTCAAAGAGTAACTGAATCCGAATTTTGGTGAAAAGGTATCCTTTAGTTCTTGAGATAGAGCTATTGCAGAAACCGTGTAAATCCTGCAAAATGCAGCAGAGCAGCGCCACCGTTGAGAAATTTACACCAAAATGTAAACAACATCCACCCCCGTCATGGACTAATGGAATCTGAAGTTTTACAAAAATCCGTGCATTCGTTCTTGAGATACAGCTATTGCGGAAATCGGGAAATTATGCAGCATAGCAGCGCGACCTGTAGACCGATTTACACTAAAAAGTAATCAGCACCAACTTACATCAGGAACTACCGGAATATAAAATTTTATTAAATTCCGTACATTAGTTCTTGAGATAGAGCGCCCACAAAATCTGTGTCACATACATAGACAGACGGATAGACAGACAGAGTCACAGACTCACGGACAGACATTTTGTAAAATCATGTTTTCTGACTCCTAAAACGTGTAAATCCGTCGAAAACCGGAATTCGAAAATTTTCATGAATCCATTACTTCCTTCTTGTTAAGATCGAAGAAAATAAAAATTATGTGGAAGCAGATTTGCTTCACTAAGGCGGTAGATAAAACATATTTTAAGCACGTTCTAAATTGATTATCTCATTTACTTGTCGAAATGGACTTGGTCTACTATAATTGTGAAACCCTCATATATAAAACACATTATATATTGTGCCACTAAGTTCGATACTAATAGTTAATGGATGGTTATATGATGGTAATAAATATGTCATAATAAAACACTTAATTTAGTTAAAGTAAAAAATATTAATTTCCTTCACGCACCCAAGCAAAGCAAGTGCCGAAAATGCGTGACTGGAAAAGAAATAGCAAATTACTGAAAATGCGGAATACAACGTTCTTAACCCCTTGGGGACGAGCGGCACGTATACGTGCCGCATGATGCGCTCAGAATCCTTGTTTTTCCTCACCAGTAAAATTTTACTGTAAAACTTTCCTTGTTTAATCGGCGCATTTTCTCGATTCAAGAAGACACAAATTTCTGTTTTTAAAAAACGGTGACAAAAGATTAAAAATTCCGTAAAAGGCTCCCGTCGCGAAGGGGTTAAAAATAAATAAATAAACGAGGTGGAATCCGTCTAAATTTTGACGAAAGTAAATGTTTACATAGAAACTGTTTCGTTAAATTTATAATAAACATACAAATGTAATTATAATAAAAAATCCATTATACACAGGTTAGTCTAACATTCGAAACGTGTATTTTAACCTAAAACTAACAAAATTCTATTGTTAAAAACTTTAACTTGTAAAATTATTGAAAAATTCAACTTAATTCGTATACGTAATCAGTAGCATAAAATCAAGATAATTAATTAAGATGAAGTTATCATTTGAGGCCCTTATGTTTGGTATTAAGGAATGAAAAAATATATATATATATATTTCATTTTGACATAATCATAGAATTTTTTCCTTTGTAATCTAAATCTAACGTCATCTTGATCACCTCATATCCATATTAAACATTTAAAAATATTTTAACTCGAAATATTACACCAGTCTGCATTTTTAAACTTTTTGTCAGATGATTTTTTATAATCAAGATTTCCTGAATCAATATTTGATGCTAATTCCGGAAATGACTTCCAGTTTTGTCTATCACGTCAGGATTTTATAAAAAATAAGAAGTTGTGTTTTCAATATTTTCATTAATGCAATTAAAAATGTATCACAATTTCATACAAACTGTGTCCTTAAACACGTTAAAAATACCGTAAAACATGTCCTTATAAGTCCATGCTATTTCTTTAATAAACGAAAAGCAAACAGTGTTCAATTAAACAAATTGTCCCCTTTTCGCCTTTTTTGCAGATCTTCCTTCATCATTTATGTCCCTCTTCAACATCCAACAGTACTCTGCCATCATATTTACATTCCATTTTCCCTGGTATCTATTCTTCCTTTCTTTGATATTCTGGTAAAAACAGTCACCTTGCTCTTCACTGTAATGTCTCAGATTTTCTAGAAAGTAGTCGATATGGGTAGTCGAATGCAGAAAGCGCATTTTTACACTCTATTACAGCCCAATTTCTTGAAATTTCCCAGCATTGTTTCAACAATATTCCTGTAATTTGGATCTCTTTCTTATTCCCTAGAAAGTTTTCGGTAACACATTTGAAGGTGGTCCATGCGTCTTTTCTACCTCATTTATCGTTTTTTCCAAAAGTTTGTCCTTCTTCAGTTTTTTATTTGAGGACCATCGAAAATTCTATATTTTAATTTATTCTGTGTGATGAAGGGAAATTACACAGTAAGATACTTGCGGCAATGCCAATCTTGTGGTAGAGCATTTACAAATTGCTTCCTTAATCCTAATTTGATGTGCAATGGCGGAAGCAAAATTCTTTGGGTGTTTACGTGTGGTTCATGCCAATTTTACTGTATTCTAAAAGTCGTTAGAAAAATTGGCAAGTATCCAGAAATATTTTACCTTATGTGTGACTACCGCATAATGCTTGTTCTCAGCGAGGAACCTTTGAAATCAACTCGGGTCGATTACAAACAAACTATACGTGATAGAAGAAAACTAAGAACAGTGCTATAATCAGCATAAAAAATGCATTAAGGATAGTCACTGGTTTTTAATCATCTGATATCATGCAGACTAGTGTTATTAATAAATATATTTCGAGCGTTGATGACACTTTTGTCAGCTATTACAACTGTCCATGTAAAAGTTCCCACTCGGGATCCCAATACTAATCTCAGTACCAGCGAGTAAAAATTCTAGAGATTTGTAACTTTTGATGTATTCAAGTTGAAATATTTCGTTTTATCAAATAAATTGATCGACTTCTTTTAAATATGACGTACTTTTCTCTGGCTGAAATTTTTCGCATAGCATCTCAAGCTCAATAACAGCGGAATGAAAAAAAAATAGTAAAATTTAACAGCTATATGAAGGAAATTACGGCAAAGTTATTAAAGCACGACATCATTTATGTTAAAAAAATAAAAAGTTATTTTTAATTTTAATGAGAAAATGGCATAAGTAAGGTAAAGATAAAGATATATAATAGATCAAGGCCTCCTTATCATAATAACGATAAGGTTAAGTGATAAGGGAGCCTTGTAATAGATAAAGATAAATATACCCCATTAATTCTTATTTATCTCTAATATTGGAAGTAATCCGATTGCCAACATTATGAAGAAATTAAAAAAAAGATGGGTTTAAAATTGTTTAAATATAAACATGGGTATATTGTAAAAATAGCTTGTGCGGGCACATCTACAAGTGTACAGCTTCATTTAAAACAATGGTATTGTATTTTTTCCTTGTATGATTTTTAAATATAGATTTAAAATTAAATTAAATATATATTACATATATAATTATATATATATATATATATATACAGGGTGATCTTTTTAAAAGTGACAGTGTTTGGGGCGACCTGTAGCGCGATCTATTAGCCGAAATGGCACCAAACTTGGTATTTAGACTAACAAGACATGGGAAAAAAGATTCCATGAAAAAAATAGTTCCAAAAATCGCCGCTAGGGCATTTTGTGGCACTGCTGTAGCTTACAGTAACGAGAATTAGCATAAAACACGGATATCAAAGAAAAATGCAAATGTTGTGCGATGACAGCGCCAGTAATAGGCGCTATAATAGCAAGTAGTAGACAGCTCCGACAAATAATCTCAGCTGAAGTGACGAGATCCGGTGGACATGCCTCTCACGTTACCGGAACCTGCGTTACTGATGAAACTGTGTTATATGAATCAATGTAACGCACCCGCAGCTCTTCTGGAATTTCGAACCATAAAAAAATTACGAAAGTGGCCTTTATCGCTGAATAGTCTTAAGAAAATGATTAAGAAGTTCGAGGAAACGGGGTCACTGACCATTCGCGTTGGGAGAGGACGTAAACAAGTATCAAAAGATGTAATAACTGATGTGGCAACTGCAATTGTCGAAGGATCGCAGGGAACCATTGCTGTTACTAGCAGCGCCCGGGGAGTAGCTCGAAAATTGGATATGAATTATTCCACGGTATGGAGAGTTTTGCGGCACGTTATTGGATTTTACCCCTACAAAATCAGCCGCTTGCACGAACTGAAACCAAGTGATTATGATAAGCGAGTGACAATCGCTCTATCGTTTCTTGCCAGGGTAGAAATTGACGATGCTTTTCCATGGCACATTCTGTAGGGAGATGAGTGCCATTTTTATCTCAATGTGTCCGTAAACACACAAAATAGCCGAACTTGGGCTTCTGAGCAGCCCCACACCGTGCATGAAATCCGATTAAAATCCCCAAAAGTCACTGTTTGGTGTGGTTTCACAGCCGAATTCGTAATTGGGCCATTCTTTTTTGAGACCATCACTCCAACAGGAACCGAAACGTGCACCATAAATGCAGAAACTACAACGAAATGCTGCAAACGTTTGTTATTCCTCAACTTCTGCAAAGAAACCGTCTCCAACAGACAATCTTTATGCAGGATGGTGCTCCGCCACACATTAGTAATAAGGTAAAGCAGCTGCTGCGCCGAAACTTCACTGATGATAGAGTCATAAGTCGGAGTTTTCCAATTACATGGCCGCCTCGTTCCCCTGACCTCACGAGATGAGATTTTTGGCTCTGGGGTTATTTGAAATCTCAAGTTTATTTTGGTAGAGTATCAAATTTGTCTATTCTAAAGGACAACATAACAAATACAGTGCGGAATATTCCTCGTGATATGTTACGTATGGCTGTGGAAACGTTATGCACAGAATGCACGGTGTTATTTCTGAAAAAGGTGCTCACATTGAAGGTAGTCTAATTCCTCACCGGGGAAGTTAATGTAGTAAATAAACATTAATAATTTAACTGTACGATTGTATGTGTTAGTATTTTTCTTTTCTCACATTTTATACATTGCAAAGCGCCACACAATGACCTAGCGGCGAATTTTGGAACTAATGTTTTTTTCACGGAATCCATTTCCCATGCATTGATTAGTCTAAATACCAAGTTTGGTGTAATTTCGGTTATTAGATCGCACTACAGGGTGCTCTAAACACTGTCACTTTAAAAAAGATCACCCTGTATATACAATTTATAAAATGCACAGCTTCATTTAAAGCCATAGTATTGTATTTTTTTCCTTCAATGTTTTTTAAATATAGATTTAAAATTAAATCACACATATATATATACAATTAATAAAAATTCCTTAAATATTTATAATAAGAATTACATAAAGATTCTTAACAACTTGTGACTCTTCAAGGAGATCAAAGTAATATACTACGATGAATCAACTACTTTCCATGTTTTTAAACATTCTTTTCTTAATAATATATTAGAAACTTTTTTCTTAATAATATATTAGAAAATTTTTGTACACAAAAAGACAGTTTTTCTAAAAATAAACATAAACTTTCGATATTATTTAGAACGAAACAAAGCGTTTTCTGTCGCTTTAACTAAAGCAAAAACAAACTCTCCACTAAACACAAAATGAAAAAGCTTTCTCTAAGTACAGGTTGGTCATAAAAAAACTTTGCCGATATAAGGAACTCTAGCGTCCGTTCCGTTTAACCGATCGAAATGAGATTTCAGATATAGTTATTCAGAGGTATGAGATCGGGATTCTATGAACGGCAGCAAATTGGCGCTCACGGTTACGGTTATAGGTAAAGAAACTCGAAATTTTCGAATGGCAACGCCCATCTTTTTTCGTCGTAAAATGTTCAGCTCAGGCTAAAACCCTAAATAGCTCTACAACGGTACGTGTATCGCAATAAACGGACTCGTTATGCACGCACAAAAAACAGCTCAGCGAACGGCCAAAAACTACACGATCGAGGCGCACGGAGGAAATTTGCATATGACAGAGGCAAGAATCCGTTTTCTACGCTGATTATCTGTCGAACGGTCGGCGTTCTGGGATTGGTGTCTTGCCTCTGTCATGTGCAAATTTCCTCCGTACGTCCCGATCGTGTTTTTTTTTTTCGCTCGCAAAGCTGTATTTTTGTGCGTGCATAACGCGTCCGTTTATTGCGATACACGTAAGGTTCGAGCGCTATTTAGGGTTTTCGCATGCGTTGAGCATTTTGCGACCAAAAAAATGGGCGTTGCCTCTCGAATTTTTCGAGTTTCTGTACCTATAACCGTAACCGTGAGCGCCAATTTGATGCCGTTCACAGAATCTCGAGCTCATACCTCTGAATAAATATATCTGAAATCTCATCTCGATCGATTAAACGGACCGGCCGCTAGAGTTCCGTATATTGGCAAAGTTTTTTTTTTATGACTACCCTGTATTTTAGATTCTCTTCTATCCATAAAGATTGCTAAAGTGTACAATTCTTGTCCGAAATTCCCAAGATCTCTAATGTTAAGCGTCCATTATTTCTGCCCCACTGTCATCTCGCAGCGGAGACCTATCCATTCGCATTCCCCAGTCGAATGATCTGTGTCCCTTCATTTTAAGACCGTTTATATTTAGAAATTTTAATAGAAATTTTGAAACTGTAACGCTTGGAAATGAAACCGCAGTCTTATATTCAGCCCAGACACTAAAGTATTCAAAACTATTTAGTTTTATGCTGAAATTAGTGAAAAAGCTATTTATGTAATGTGTATATAAGTTATTGCTATTAATTATGACAATGCCTGAAAAAAATTATACTCATAAAGCTTGTGTTCTTAACTTCATAGCTGAATAAAGATTTTTGAAAATGTAAGATGAAAATCCTAAAAGTAGAATTTCTGTGTTCCCATGTTAATTCACTTATACATTTTCGATTAAGTGTAAAAATCAACCGTAATATTAAAATTAATTGAATTCTCACTATTTTGCAACATAAATATCTTGAAATAATTCTATGCCAACTAGGGTTAACAGTATTTCGACTTAAAAATTTCTTTTGCAGATTTTCTATTATAAACCTTGTGTGACTAACATTTTACAATTTTTAATTCAACTTAGATTCATGAAATATACCAACAGGGCATTAAAATCCACTCAGTTAGTTTATTATTTAAAATTATTGTTCAATAGTCCCAACATTATTATTTTTAAAAAAATTATATACTATAACAATTCAACTTTAATTCTAACATCTAACATATTTAAAATAATAAAATATTTAACACTTACCTGACACACTAGCTGACTGAAAACAATTGCGTCTACGTTGAATATTTTATTATTTTAAATAAGTTAGATATTCGAAATTTAATGGATAAAAAATTAAATTGTTATAGTATATAATTATCATAATTTGTTTGAAATTAATATTTTTTCAGCCAGATAAATCCCTCCTTTGTGATAAAATTTCGCATATCAAAACAAAAAGTTTTTTTCCTTGAAATGGCATTTCATGTGAAACATTAAATAAACATTTCAAGTGAAAGCTTTGTTGCTTATAGTACACACAAAGGGAACTGCTGCTTTTGCAGACCTGATGAAGAGGGTTTCACGTCAGCATTCGAAACAGGTGGCGATGAAATGTCCACGTCTTGATCTCACTGTCTTTATGATAGGGCTTGACGCATCATGTTGGGATCACTAAACGAAGCAGAATTTTAAAACGCATCTATATTATCTTAAATTCGAACTAACTTATACAAATAAAATACTTGTCTATGTCCTAACACAATGTTAGCAGTACACATAAAAATGAAATTATCTCGTTTCATGCTAATTTATACACTCATAGGGGGCGCACGCGTAAAAAATTGTAGATAATCCAATGAGATCGGGAACACAGATTTTAGAAAAACACGTAAACTATATTGAGCAATAGGAATGGCGTGTCTACAAAACATAAATTTTAGCAAGAGGGAGTTCTATGATGGAAATAACATGTATGCAAAAAATATGTCTCTCTCTCAAAAACATTATGTCTTCATTACTCAATAGCTCAAGTTAATGTTTTGAAAAGTTCTAACACATTGTCAAAATATATATATATGTATATATATATATATATATATATATATATATATATATATATATATATACCGGGTGTCCTAAAAAGGACTGACTGATTTTAAAATTTAATAACTTCCAAACGGTGACAGATATTTAAAAAATTCTGGCAGGAGGGTTATGCATGAGGTCAAAAGTTTTTTTACAGTGATTTTAGATTTTAGTTCGAATTACACAAAAATAGATGGCGCTGTAAGCAATAGGCGCTAAATACAGGCTCGATTTTTTGGCCTTTCTCTTCTTCTATGCAGAAAAAGGAGATTAAAATGTATTGAGCGTGTCCCGAAGTGCCAAAAACCAAGCCTGAATTTAGCGTCTATTTTTCGCAGCTCCATCTATTTTTTGTAATTCGAACTAAAGTCGAAAATCACTGTAAAGATACTTTTGACCTCATGCATAACCCTCCTGCAAGTATTTTTTAAAATAACTGTCACCGTTTGAAAGTTATTGAATTTTAAAATCAATCAGCCCTTTTTAGGACACCTGGTATATACTAAACACAAAAAAATATGTATACTGAGTCTAAAGACAAGCCGTCATTATTTATTTTTCATCTCAACGTGCTCTTAATTATTATTTCAAAGATATTATTTTTTCAATGCTATACCTGAATCTACGTATTTTGATTATCCATTGTTAAGAATAACTTTAATGTCTGCTTTAATTTATTAATCTCTTTTTTTTTTTTTTTTTTAGTATAGCAACACTTTATTTTTGTTAATTCGGTATCAACACTCTTTATTTCATTGCATATATTTATATTTATTTGGTGGCAGCACCCTTAAATCTTATTTCTTGGAAAACATTTCACTTTATTCGATGGCAACATTCTATGTGAAATCTCCACTCTGTGAAAATAGATCTTTCCCTCGAAAATGTTACACCCGTAAAATTCCGTAAATGTTTAAAATTTGAGCAATTGTTATCATTTTTAATCAGGTGTTATTATTTTTGAGCAGTTAGTATTCTTTTTTGATCAGATTTTATCATTTTTTGGTAAGTTCTTATCGCTTTTCAGTAGTTGTTTTTATTTTTGAATGGTTGATTTTCATTTTTTAGCAGTTGTGATATGTTTGAGCGATTGGATTTATTTTTCAGCAGTTGCTTTTATTTTTGAGCAGTTGCTTTTATTTTAGAGCAGTTACTTTTATTTTTGAGCAGTTGCTTTTATTTTTGATCATTTACTTTTAATTCTGAGCAGTTGGTTTTAATTTTGAACAGTTGTTATCAATACCTTTGTAGCTTAATTGTCAACGCACTCTTCTGTTAACTGAAAGGGTGGTGGTTGGATTCCATCCAAAGACGATTTTTAATTTTCCTCCTCTAAAAAAAAATATTATTCAAACATCTACATCTCTCATCCTTTATTAAACATGTTAAAAACACTTTTTTGAAAAAAAAAAATAATTCCCTCTGATGCAAATACCCCTCTAAAAAGTGGGAAATCTACATGTCTAATCCTGTACATTCCTTATCTTACCGATTCCTCATCACGTCTGGTCTTAAAACAATCAACTCTCAAAAAAAAAAAAAAAAAAAAAAAAAAAAAAAACATACATACATATAAATATATGTATATATATATATATATATATATATATATATTGGTTTACATTTCCTCCCCTTATCTTTCCACATTTCCGCCCTACTTCAGGAAAAACCTTATCTCACAACATGCTTTGTTATCTTTCTACATTTTAGCACTACTTTCTGACTTAAAACGTACAACTCACAAAAACAGAACTGTTCTCCGTTCTTCCTGTTCGATTACCTACAAAAATAACCATCCTTATCAGCCCTACTTTTGGAAAAAATCTTATCTTACAATATGATTTATTATCTTAATGCATTTCCGCCCCATTTCCTCCTCTAATCACCACGATCCGATCGTTATGAGCACTGAACTTACACTTGAGGTGACCTTCACAGAGCACAGAGTTCGAGGGCACAATCTGCCTGGCGCAGATCTGTCAATTATTATCAACAAATGTGAATTGATTTTGTATTTAAATAAGTGTTATTTATATAAGGGTTGCAATTTCAATTGAACTGAAACTCATCACGGTTTTGCCACAATACTTTTTTAATCCTTTCCTCTCCTTTACACACACACACACACACACACATATACATATATATATATATATATAGGGTAAGGTGCCCTATTATCGTCCCCAGTCACTTTTAGGACCTTGGAAGTTGTAATTTTCAGTGAAAATCTACCAAATTTGGATTTTACATAAACTAACTACCCACGCACATAGAAACGTAGGTAAATATCGTGCAAAAAAAAAAAAAAAAAAAAAAAAAAAAAATAACAATGCGTAAAATTGTTTTTTCCTAAATATCTAAAAAATGCAAAAGAAAAAATATGATCCCAATTTTGTCCTCTCTTAAAATCCAATACGCAGATACGCGACTTGTAACTAAATCATTTTTTTTTCTAAATGAGTAAGTAATTTAATTTACATTAAAGTAAGGCACAAAGAAATGCACTAATTATCAGTAGAAGAATAACATAACGAAGCATTAGCATAGTTTCCAACATCCCGATTTTTTTCATACCAATATTTTTATGCAGAAATACTTGCTTTATACAATCGCAGTTTTAACGAAATTAAATAAAGAAAATATTTTTGTAAGATTTTACTGGTATCCAAAAAATCGGGAGATTGGCAACTATGCATTAACAATCCAAACATGAGGAAAAAATTAAGAAAAATATCATGAAAAAGCATTCCTAATTTCGTCCCCGGGACGAAAATAAGAACTGGAAGGGTGGGCGAAATTGGTACTACGCTACCTCCCAATATTAAGTATCTTCAGTTCCGTAAGATGAACTGAGCGTCATAAAACTCACTGTATGCTACTGTCACCATCTTACCAACGTAAAATACATGCAATGAATAAGAAATAAATACTTACAGTACAGTAAATAACGCTCTACAAACGACGTAATAAGAACTCAGGTCTTCTAAAAATAGGAAATTAGCCGTCTTTAATTTAAGTATGCGTCTTGGCGAACGAAACTTTCAACACTAACCCCTTTTACCTTCCATATCCTGTGCCTTGCGTCATAAGTGGCGTCACTTTCTCAGAAGCGGAGAAGTTAAGGGGAACGAAATTAGGAGATGGGATGAAATATGGGCACTTTACCCTATGTATAAACTGAAATTACTTATATTTGTGAGTGCTTGTGTCGGTAAGGTTCGGAATGTCAAGTTGCTTGTTTAGAAATATTTTACAACTAAATCTGGGATTAAAATTCCAGACAGCATGAGATTATTCATTGTTTGATATCATGTTAATCAAATCTGTACTTCCGGTAAAAGAATTATCTGGAAAATTTTAAAACTTTCTATTTGTGAAGTCATTTTTTTGTAGCTCCGCCCCTTAGCCAATAATATTTAAATCAGTTTAATACGTAATTTCAAAATTCGTAGCACTTTACTACTGTTTGGCATCTTATCTTAGTGAAATCTATAAAATTTCCACTAATTTAAAGCAGTTTTTATATGCTTTAGAATTGCATTTTATGCCAACGCAGGGCGCTTGTATGTTCGTTCCGCCAAAGTTGGCGTGTTCCAAGTATTATAGCAACCCCTTTACTCCTCTTCTTCGGAGAGCTCGTGCGCAGTCAGTAGAGTTGGGATTTCAATGCAGAATGGCTTCCTTTTTGCCGTTCTGTGAAAATTCATGTGCGCACTAGCATGAGAGTGGTTCGGTTTTTAATGTAGAATGGTGCCTGCCTTTTTTTCCCCTGCGAACAATCTTGTGTGAGTAAAGAAAGTAGTAAAATGAAGGAATACTTTTTTAGAAGGAGTGATCGGCTACTTATTTCTCTTCTGTTTGAGTTCAGATTTGACAACGGTTCCTCTAACCGTGATGCATCGACGATTCTTCAAATAATAAAAGGGGATAGAACCTTATCGTATGTCTGCATAGCATGTGTTACTATTTTTATTCAGCTGGTGCTTGTGTTAGAAGTTGTGGTATTCGATGCTAAAAAAATCTTCTAAATGCATTGCTCTTTTTACTTGTGCCTCCACACTCTCCAAAGGAAAAAATGATTATATTTTCTCTAGTAAGAGCTTATAATAAACGTCGATTGTATGTGTTCATCATAAAAAAAAGTACACCCGAAAGAATAAGAGGTGTACTCTACGACAATGCTCTATGTTTTCAAGAGAATTTTCTCATAAATAAAAATTTTTCAAGGATGATTTGTCATCTGCATATTTCCTGTCTATAATGCGTCCTTCATTTCTGTTCTTTCAGGTCAATACAGGTAATGCTTTTGCTTTTATTTTTTTTCCTGATTATCAAATATATGAAAAGTACAGAATTATTTTTATTAATGACTGTTATGTCAAAATGGTCTTTTGTGGCCACAACAAAATGTTATAACACTATACGATTGATCCTAAAAAATGATTTCTGGATTATTAATTGGCAGTATTAAAAATAACTTTACAATATTATTCTTTCACCTCATATCTCCAAACACAACAGCTCCTTTTATTTTTATTTCGAAATTTACTATATTCAATATTAACAATATTTTTTAGAAACTTTCGTGACAAATGAAAGCGTAGAAATTTTAAATTGGTAAGAACATATTAAACAAATAAAGCCACGTTTAAACAAAAGTTATTTTATTTCAATGCAATATTTTTGTTCCTATATATTGGTATAGATTTACAAAACAATTACAATGTCGAATAAATTTCTACTTCTCCCGTTTCTGCCCATTGAAACAATGATAATTTCTGACACGTTGTCTTAAAAGAAAGAAAAAAGCAATGCATAAATTTAAATTACTTAGGACATTTTGTACCCCTGTTTTTTTACGTAATGATAATGGAAATCTTATCGCTATCTTCAATAACATTCAAAATAAATTTAGTACAACACATAAACATGAAAATCGGTTGAAAATAAGAAAGATAATCAACATTCCAGAAACATTTTTTAAAATCAGAATGCGTATATTTTATTAATAAAAGAATTTTCTTTTTACCAGCTGTTCTTAACAATTTTTTGTAATACTTATTTTTGTTGTTTTGAAAGCTAATTATATGGTTTTTATTTTATTTTATCCGATTTCTTTTTTTTTTTTTTTGTAATTAATACTAAAATATATTTTGACATGTTTTATTACAGTTACCGCCATTTTTAGAAGATAATATTTATATGCATGTATTAATCAATTATAATGTTACTGTAATCAAAATAAATTCTGAAATTACAAAATTTTATAATACATTATATTATTTGGTTGAGAATAGATTATTATTGAGAAAATAATGATATTAATATCAAGTACAAGTTTGTGCTTTTTATTTTAGACTTTGACTATTAGATTGTCTAGTAAGCTAAAATGAAATCAAATGAATGTAATTTTTAATTTTTTACATACTTTAAAAAAATATCTCATTTGTGCTTTCTATAATGTATCGTTTCGTGAGAATAACCCAAACATGCTACATACGATTCTATAAAAGAAAAGAAAAAAAAACCTTATGTAACTCTTAATGTTCTTATTAATTATTTTGTAAAATAGAAAATATCAAGTTAAAACAAATAAATGAAGGAAAGTCTTCTAATTGAAACTACACACATGAATATACATTAATGACCTCAATTAATTTCTTTTCCTTATATTTCCTAATTTCAGAACAATTTAATATTTATTTATCCATTAGGAGTCAACTCACTTGCGGGAGAATGTTTTTCCCCTCAAACAAATTGAAAGCTGTCTAAAAAATGTGCATAAAAGACAATATGGAATGCTTTGTATGTTTTGTTTTATTTCAATATATTTTTTATTCTTTTATTTTCAAGTTTTAGATAAAGAAAAAGTTATGTTTTCCGAGTATCTCACATAAATTTAGCAAAATAGAGAAAATAAATAATGTAGCTTTTAGAAAAACACATCATTTCAAGTAACAACATATTCGAAATCCCACGGAAATACGTAAAATTATTATGCATTGATTTTATACACGAAATTAAATTTATTTGAAAGTTTCTGTTATTGCTCTTACAAAGGAAACATCGTTGGCTTGTGATAGAATTTCTGATCCTTTTTCCGAAAAGTGTGCTTCGTTAAAGAATGTAATGTGCTTCGTTAAAAAAAAGGAATGCGCTTCTGGGCAGAAAGAAGCCATGCATATAGATAAATTGTTGTGAAAATATAGTTAGTTATAGGTGGGATCTTTCGAAATATGGAAATTCTGGTGTCTAACGGCTAAAGTTGGGTTTCTTGAAGAAATAATGTGAATGTAGCTTGATTGTTGGTAGAAAATACTGTTTATATAAACAAAAACTTCAACGTTTCCATAGATGTGTAAATGTTTGTAAAATGTTTAAAAGTTAAGCAATAATAGGAATATTTTTATACATGCGTTTCCGCTGGACATTCAAATAATGGTAGCATTATATGAATACCACTTGATTTCGGCATTGCCACAACTTAAGGATTTATCGCAGGAAATGATATTTATCACAATACTGACATTCCTAAGCATGTGTGTGAAGAAGTCTCAAGTGTCGTTCAGTAAACGAAAAATCCGAAAAATTGTTTGTGCCTCAATCTCAAGAAAAAGTTTTTAAAAAAGTTACGCTTGAAAATTTTTAATGTAGTGACTAGTGATGTATGCAGTAAAAATTTAAATTATCACAAATTAAAGGGGACAAGAAGAAAAGACGAATATAATTTTAAATGGAAAGTGGCAAGTTCGTTACCTTTTGTCTCGGAAAAATGAAACTAGTAGACAGCATTCTAGGTTTACCTATGGAATCTCCATATGAACTTTCAGTTACATTTTTGTGTAAAAAATAACAAATTATTACTATTCTAAATTTCCAATTTGGTGAAAAATTCCGGGCCAGATTCGAACCAGGGATGAATTGGCTGGAGCCACCAATGCTCTACAACTGAGGCTTGCCTGACGAATCTGGTGGACTAATTTACCCTACTCACCTTTAACGATCACGGCATTTGTTTTGATATCTGAATCAGCTTAACAGAATAAATCAAACACTATTTTTTGAAACTGCAGTTTGAAAGGTTTGTCTCATATTTAAAGAATAAGAATTTATTAAATTCCTGAGCGCGTTTTACTTACATTTAAACAATCCTTCTATAACTTATTGTCGTACGGTACATTAAACCCAACATATCCCTTACCAAAGTAGCAATGTGCGAATTCGTGTTAGCATTTACAAAATCTTAACTTGCAAAACGATTAAATATATAATTCTTTTTTTTTTTAAATGCAATTTTAAGATTTTACCAATTTCTGTAAATATCCATTCTAACGAAAATATGAACTTTATTTTTTTTGCTTTTTTCACGTGTTAATAAAGAATGTACTTTTGGAAAATATCAATTCTAAATAAAAATAAAATCCCTGCAAATTCATGCTTTGATTTATCACAATGTTTAACTCATTCCCTATGTCGAAAAGGTTCATACATTATAGACTCCATTATATAACCGACAATGATGCCTCTATTTCAAATGAAAATCAAATTTCAAAGTAATTGCTTAAAAGGAGCAAAGGCCAACATAGTGAAAAAGTTTCCAAGCCGGGCCATCAGTATAGCGCACTGACGTTCTACAGACTAAACCACTTGGAACGATACCCAGCAAGGAAATTTTCTCACTATTATATGTTGGCAAGGCTACAAACGCAGCACAAGATGGAATATTTACCGTGAGCCACCAACCTGGGGCAAACACAGAATTTAATTAAATCCAGCATCGATAGAAACTATATTAATACATGGAAATTATTCCAGAGGGAAACATTCACCTTGGATACAATATTTCAAATGAAAATCAAATTTCAAATTAATTGCTTAAAAGGCGCAAAGGCCAACATAGTGAAAAAGATTCCAAGCCGGGACTCGAACCCGGGCCATCAGTATAGCGCAATGACGCTCTACCGACTAAACCACTTGGAACGATTCCCAGCAAGGAAAATTTCTCACTATTACATACTGATGGCCCGGGTTCGAGTCCCGGCTTGGAATCTTTTTCACTAATGTTGGCCTTTGCGCCTTTTAAGCAATTACATTGAAATTTGATTTTCATTTGAAATATTGTATCCAAGGCGAATGTTTCCCTCTGGAATAATTTCCATGTATTAATATAGTTTCTATCGATGCTGGATTTAATTATATTCTGTGTTTGCCCCAGGTTGGTGGCTCACGGTAAATATTCCATCTTGTGCTGCGTTTGTAGCCTTGCCAACATATAATAGTGAGAAAATTTCCTTGCTGGGTATGTTCCAAGTGGTTTAGTCGGTAGAACGTCAGTGCGCTACACTGATGGCCCGGGTTCGAGTCCCGGCTTGGAATCTTTTTCACTATGTTGGCCTTTGCGCCTTTTAAGCAATTACTTTGAAATTTGATTTTCATTTGAAATATTGTATCCAAGGGAAATGTTTCCCTCTGGAATAATTTCCATGTATTAATAATGATGTCTCTTTTCGCGTTCTATATGTTGTACTAGTAAACGTCAATCCTGTTTTATTAACTAAGGATTAATACACTAATATATTCTCTTCATATTTAAACACAATTCATTTTCTTAAACTCTGTCTTTATTTCTTGAAAATAAATCCGATAACTTGTTGAAATGAAGTAGATTTTAAGTCTATGCATATAAATTTAAAAGCTGTCTGCCATAAGTTTTAAGAAAGTTTTATGCCTGATCAGTAAAGAAGGAAAGAATAAAAGCTCTTTTCAGTTGAAGTGGGTATTAGGAATGAAGTGCATAGCTTCAAAATCAATTTGTGATATGATTTTTAATAAATTAACCGGTACATTAAAAGAAAAGAAAAGAAGGACTTATTTAAGACATTTAAATATCTTAAGTGTTATTTTCGCATTATATTATCTCTATGTTATATTAGTATAAAATTACCTTGTTGAAGTCGGGTAGATTTTAAGAATAATGCATGCAATTTCAGAAGGTCTTTGACATAAAAGGCTTAAGAAAATTTTATTGTTGAGCTTAAAGATGGAAAGGGTAGAACCTTTGTTAGGATTAAGTGGGAATTGGTAATGATGTGTCTAGATTAAAAACCTGTTTGAGGAAAGATTTAAGAACATTTTAATTGAGCTATTTAAAGGAAATGAAAAGAAGAACAGTATTAAAGGCATAATTTATTTGAAGTATTATTTTAAACATTCGTGATTTTCTGTTATAGCGCATAATATATAATTAATATTTTTTCGCATAGTGATAAAGATATAAATTGCGTTGAACACATTAGTATATTAAATAATCTAATATATATATATATATATATGAAATTTATAACACTTCTTGGGCGAATGACATATCATGATGAAGAAGAATTCTATTTTATTACTTACACCTTTGATGTACAACTAAATGTATTTCTCTAATATTGAATTCACAAGAGAATTTTTCAAAAAAAAGAAAAATTGTAATTTTCTCTAAATTAAAAAATAAATAAAAATTTTGATCAGAAGTTATAGTAAAAATCTTGATTTAAATTAGGTGGTTTAAAAAAAGTCTCTTGAACGGGTTATTAGAATATGTTAGAAAATTTTACTGTTGTTTTCAAGTATAATAAATAAAGACTTACAAAAAAAAGTCTTAGAGTTTTTAAATGAATTATTTATATAACCCACATTTTCCTCCAAACCTGTAACGACCCCGACAAGGCCGCTTTGAAAAAATTCAATATAAAGTCATATTCAATATAAAGTCTAAATAACACCTTTGTTTAAACAAATCGGGCAGAAAGTGATAGAGTTTATTTCTTAAATTTTATCTAAGACTACTTGGAGAACAAGCGAGAGCATTACAGATTTACTAAGAAATATGAAAGATTCAACTTACATTAGCCTTTTTGATAGTTCCTTCGTAGCAACACTTTGAAATGACATCTTGATCTGTAACTTAAATACAACACAAATCTTCACCGCAATCAAGATGACAACCCCTGGTTGTCAAACAGAACTTTATTTATCCAATCTATGAATCAAAACTTCTTACCAATGGTTATGCTTCACTCACATTCTATAAAGTTTACTCAACGCAAATGTAAACGCCTTCTTTAAATCATTCACGAAGCCTAAAACACCTTCAGAGGCAGGACTCGACCCAAATCCAAATACACACACTTTCGCTTCTCCATATATATTCTACAGATTAAGCGACAACCGTAATTTGCATAAAATAACAGAGAAAACAAGTAACCATAGACTCCAAGAGTTTCAAATACACTTATGAAATTACTATAAAATAAAATAGAGAGGTGTCTCTTTTTACCCGACTCCCAAGAAGGGTTATGTGTTTCACGCTTATCTGGGTATGTGCATTTTTTATATCCTCGAAACATCCCAACGGCTGGATGGATTTCAATAAATGAGGTCTCTATCGATTCGTCTTATTCATCCGATGGTTATAGGCTAGTTTTGTTTTTATAATTTCAAAATGGTGGTAAACACGAGAAAAAATTTATGCACCATATTGAGTGGCATATCATTGGATATGTCTTTCAAAATGAAGAAGATGTTTCATTGATTATTTTACAGTCAGAATCTGCATTTAAATATTACATAACCTGGAAGTTGTGTAGGTAGGATCTCAAGCTTTACTGCAACTATAACCTTCATAGACATCTATAGGCGTCATCAAAACAGTGTTTATAGATAGGAACTAACAATTAAACACTTAAAATTCATGAATACAAGTAAATAAAAGAAATAGGTAAGTAATATAAAAATAGCTTCATATTGATGAGAAATAATCAATTAGTTCGCTTTTTACGCAGTCGGTTTTTTTTGTTTTGTTTTTTAATTTTTTTTTAATTTAATTTTTAATTGTTCTCCACACAGGTTTAATGTTCGGCGTCACACTCACACTCAAAATACTAGAGACCATTTATAAGAGAGTCGCCAGTCCATTACAAACCCTACAAAGAGTTATGAGGAAGTATAAGATTATATACCAATTATTTTCAAATATAATAAATAATTAAATACAAGAAATGTTCTTAGAGATTTCAAATGAATTATTTATTTAAACATCTAATTTTCTACATGAAATAAATAGTATGACATTATTGATTTTTTTTCTATTACAAATTTAAAGTCGGTATTTTAGATGTGCTTAATGTTAAAATATGTTACATATGTACATTACATGTATAAAATTATACACACGTCTCAAAAGGCTTGTCAGTGATTATTTTTTTTTCAAAATATAAATCAGTTTTTTATCTATCTATAAAGTTACAGGAACTTTGCTTTTGACTGCGTTAAGAATTTTTCTGTCCAGAAATACCTTTCTCTAAATTTTCGGTTAATTCCTGGTTGGACACATAAGCATTTAATTGATTAGTTTATTATGAATTACTTTTTCTTCAGTATAATTTCATTACGTGAAAAACAGAAATACAGAAATAAGATGAAAAGGGATAAGAGAGAATTTCTCTTACACAAAACATGTTAAAGATCACTTTTACGATCACATTCGGAGGAATAAATTTATATAAGAAATGTACCGTGCGACAGAAATAATTTCAAAGAAATGTCTGGGAATTAAAACGTCATAATTCTTTAAGAGATTTAAATAAAAGTTTTCCACGACAAAGAAATTTATGCTCTTTTCGAAATGCTCTGAAGTGAAGTTTTCATCGAAACGTTTTTTTCTTTTATAAAGAATTTGCATTTTTAACAGTTAGAGTATTTTCTCCATATCTTTAATGGTAAAAGGTAGGGAAAAGAGGTATTTAAAACATTTTTATGACATACTAATTGCATAAATATGTAAGCATTTTTTAGTTATATATACGTTATAAGATTTTGATTGAAGTTATGAAAAATCAATTGAAGCACTTAAATTATTTACATGGCCGTTACGATAATTATTTCTGAAGATTTTTTTTTTTTTTTTTTTTTACACATGTTTCTAAACAGCTTCACTTTAATGATACTTATATGTTACTTTTTACTTAAAATTTATTTTTTTTAATTTATTTCTTAATTTTAACTAAAAAAGGCGAAAAGAAAGGATTTTATATAAAATATATTTCCTGGTGATGATAAGAAAAGGATAAGAAAAATTGTATTATCCATTGCTGTCTTGTTTTACGTTAATCTACACTACAAAATATTAGTCGAAATACACACAGAATGATTTTTCCTGAGTAACATATTACGCAATATAGAGATACAATAAATTCATATAGGTACTCAATTAAAACTGATCTTGAAATTGCTTTTTATATGCTTGTAAAAGAAAATAAAAGTAAATTATAGAACAAACTTGTTTCTTAAAAAGCAATTGATTTATTTTGTATTACAAACTTTTAATGATGAAAATTGAGATATATCAATACTGAATAAGTAATTTCAAAGTTATAAAGTATAAGTATATAAATGTTATGAAAATACCAGTTTCGGTAATTTTTAGCTTTCAGTTATTAGTGCGAAAAAAATATTTCTTATTTTATATAAATATCTGAGAAGTGCGGAAAAACCAATAAGAGCAATTAAGAAATCCGTATCTCTGAGAAAGAAGGTAATTGGCCAATAACGGATAAGTGGATTGGAAAACTATTTTTATTGATCAAGTCATTTACAGAAAATTGAACGAAGCTGTTATTTGGAATATATATATATATATACAGAAAGTAAAATATAAATGTTTAAATAGGTAATTGAGATGGGATGGCTAAATGTAAAACTGGTTTTGTCAGCTTTTCAAAATGTTGCAAAAATTTTTTTTCAACGCTTGTTTACGTTTTTAGTGAAAATGCGAATTTTGGTACTGTCAGAATACTCATATTATCTGTTTTATGTAATGTTCAAGTAATTTAAAACACTGTCCCATTAAACCGCATAGTTTTTCTTTATATTTACATATTTACAGACATTAAAATTAATACAAAGTTTTCACAAATAAAAATCACTTAGATGTAATTTTTAAAAGTACGTAGTTTTCTTTCGAATATGAGAATTTAGTCTTTAAAAATAGTCATACGTGTTTACAAAACTAAAAAAAAAATATTTTCATTCGGTCTTTTTCGAATTTAAAAGTTGGCGCCATGTGTTATCGATTATGACGTGCAACATAGCGTTGCAAATCTCAAAATGTTTTCTACAAATCTGAAGAGCTTCACGCATTAATGAGTAATTTCAATTATTATAATTTGCTAGATTCTTCACCTCTTTAAAGTTATCTGTATGAGGGATTTTTTGTTTTATCGGACTATTTCTGTTCTATCTTTATTCAATCTTATACATCTTATCAATATCTAATTAAACAACGCGAAATAGATATAAGATTGAATAAAGATAGTACATCAATAGCCCGATTAAACAAGAAATCCTTAATGCAGATAAACTTTGAAAAGGTAGAAAAAATTTCAAGTCATAAAATTTAAATTGCGCATTGATGCGTGTAGCTAAAGAGATTATCACTTAAAATTCAGATGATTTCCAATGATATGTTACACGCCAAAATCTACAACAGATGGTACCAGCTGTTACATTTAAAAAAGACTCGATTGAATTAGAGATGTAATAAAGGAAACGTCAGTAAACTGAAGATGCGAGAGAGTGTAGGCTGTAAATACTTTTAAACATTTTATTGAACACGTATGGCTGTTTTAAGACTGATTTCTCCTGACCGAAAGTTAGTTAAGTACTTCTATAAATGACATTTACATAATTTTTATGGGTGAAAACATTGTTTTAATGTCTGTAAGTAAGTAAATATAAAAAAAGCTATCTGTTTTATGTATTTATACACTTATAAAATATTCACAAACAGGCAAATTAACCAAAATCATATATGGACATAACCAATTCGTTCACCTGACCACCAATTTTCTAATAGAAAAGGACAAGGTAAAGTATATTTATATTTTTTAATAAAGCTTTAGATTATACAGTAAAATAAATTTAGAAACAACACATAATTTTCAAATGTCTTTAAATGTATAAATTATAAATGTTAATCAACTTCTGCCAAACGCTGGACATCCAGCAACCGATGGTACACTGCTGAAAATCACTTTAAACGATTTTTGTGATTCCGGGATGTACTTATGAGATTTTCGAAAGTCTTCTATGTTTAATTAACAGAATTGTGCATTAATCCGTGAATAAGATTTGGCCTTTAGTCTGAAATTTGTCACAGATCATCCTTTAAAGCAACGATTACCGTGTCTAGTCTATTGATGGAGGGAGTATATTACACAATGTGGTTTGAATTCGTGTTTGTACAAAACCGATAATACGAGGATAGTCTGATAAGAAATACACACAAGCTTGTAGAGAAGAACGAAATGACCTTCAGAAGCACTCCCGCTGGCATGTGGAAGTCACATTCCCCATCTATACGCTAGTGCAATTATCAGGTCGTTGAATTCATCCTATGTATTTTGAAAAGTGGAAGTATAGAGATGTGTTCTAGTGCTATGTCAATGCGTGTTAAACAGCTTGCTGGTATAGAATTTTCAGTTGCTGCAAAAGAGACTCCTACTGAAATTCATAGTTGTTTAAAGGCTACTTATGGTTACGGTGCTGTTAATAGGTCTACTGTAAATCGATATGAAGAAAATTTTTGTGATTGCGAGCCTGGAAAAGCCATACTTGTTGATTAAAAACGCAACGTACGTCCGATCACTTCCACAGATAATAAACATCGTAAACTCGTCGACGATTTTATTCAAAATGACCGGCGAATCACCCAAAAACATAGCGCAGAATAATCTTGCAACATGAAATTGCTCCTCCAAACACCTCCGCGCAACTGCAAAGGCTCTGCAAAATCATTAAATTTGAACCAATTTCACACTCTCATTAACCCCACCCCCCCCCCTTCCCGATCTTGCACCTTGCGATTTTTATTTCTCTTTTTACCTCAAGGGGAATCATTACATCTCGGACTATGAGATGAAGGCAACTGTCATGCCCCGGATTCGGAAAAAGTCGGAAGAATTTTTTAGTGGTGAAATAAAAAAAACTGTTTACTCGTTGGGCGAAATATATTCGCCTTAGCTCTTAGCGGTGACTATGTTGAAAAAAAATATGATTTTGAAGCTTAATAATTGTATTTTAATGTATTTTTTGCCGATATTGCTATTTGTTTGTATCCATGTTCTATAGGAATGTGGGGATTTCATTTCATCCCACCCTCGTCTATAAAACGTAATTTATTAGAATATTTAGAACAAATATGTATAACGTCGTTTTTTAGACTTATTTCCCTTACTTTTCCAACGTAAAATATTTTTCTTGTAGAGAATTGACCACTCTGATTTATAATCCATAATGTTGTTGCTTTCATTATTATCTATATAAAGCTTTCTTGAGGTAGAAATTTTAACTTACTAGGGAAGGTCCCCAATTGCCAGATCCGGATTATGTCCAGAGTTGTGTCTTTAGAAAGCTCTTACCATGGGAATCAAGGAAATGTATACAACTACCTGTTCGAATAAAATAAAAAAAAAATAATTTCTGATTAGTTCTGATTAGTAAAAGTTGGGAATAATTTTATTGTGCTGATGGAATGTAATTTTTTTTATTAAGGTAATGAAGTGCTTCAGATATCTTTAAAAATATATTTGGATTTTGCATTAGAGAAACGTGCTTTCAATATAGTAATATTAAAATATATTGCAATATTTTTTTATTGCACATATTAAGTTTAATTAAAATACTTTTCATAAAAACGTGTAAATATATTTGACCACAAAACCAAAAAAAATTAAAGACTACTTACAGGTCGTTTTAATGTATATCTTATTAATTAATGTGAAGGTTATGTATTTGAAAAAAATAACATGCATATAACATAATATCAAGCAAATGTTTATGCAACAAGGTATTCCTTTATGTAAAATAAATTTAATAATAATGGATAGAAGATTAACATTAAATGTATTAAGATATATGCATATGTCCTTTAGATCAAAGCTATTTTTAAACTTGAAAAAGTAGATTTTGCCTCGCATTAATGTAAAATTCTGCATAAAAGACACACATAATAGTGCTTACATTAAAAATTTATATTTGAGGTTCATCTGGCATTTCTATACTATTCATTTTTGAAAACGTCTCTCACCTGTCAAATTTCGATCGCGAGATCCGAGGGTGTCATATGATTTATGTTCTTCATTATTAAAAATAACTCATTTCCTAAATTCGTAAATGTTATACTTTAATTTTTTTCTTCATATACTTCGAATGAAGAATCATATTTCTTAATTAAATACATACAGTATCGTGCAAAAAATCACATTAAGAATTTCAACTTAAAATCTAATCTTCTAAATAATCACAAAATTAAGCAATATTATATTCCTTCCTTTCTTCGATTAATCTTAATATAAGGTGATATTAAAATTAAAGAAATATTAATTTATGTCTTTTTTTTTATTTAAGTCAAATTATGTGAATTTTGAAATACGCAATAAGTATTTAAGTATTTCAAATTTTTATATTGATAATTAAAAAAATATATATATATACTTTAATATGCCTAAATAAAAGAAACAATTAAAATTAAAAGTAAGATTTAAAAGAAATGATTCATAACATTTTTTTTTTTTTTTTTTTTTTTTTTTTGTGAAACCTCCCCTTTATATATCACGTACTTGCACTGTAAAAAAAACGACATTTTTACAGTACAAAATACTGCTCATCTCGTGCACAAACTCGATCACAGTTGAATGTACTGTGTCTTTCTTTGTGTTCCTGACTATTTAAACATGGAAAATACAGTAGTTGCGTAAAATTAACAGCACGATGTACTGGCAATTTGGACGCCAGTAGTTTGTGCTGTCGTCCAAATGCGTCCAAATTGCCGGTACATAGTACTGTTAATTTTACGAAACTACTGTATTTTTCATGTTTAAATGGTAAAGAACACAAAGAAGATACAGTACATTCAACTGTGATCGAGTTTGTGCTGGCAAATTTCCAGTGGTTTTTTTACAGTGTGCTTTTAAATGTTTATATTCCACTCTGATATTATTTTAAGATATAACATCTATTATGTTACATATAAACTTATGTCAGCAATAGTTATATGCAGGATAACTGTCATGACAAAATTTTTAAATGGTCACAATCATACAAGGTAATTATATTCTGCATTTCGTTTTCGGAATTTCGAACACAGAGAAACACTCAGGTACAGGCGCATCAGATTTGCTAGGGAAAAAATACTATCAAATTTAGAATACGACTATTCATATAGTACTATTATTCATATTTAACTACAAAAAATCTTTGATTAATAAAAGTCGAATATTATTTTACGAACGAAATGCTATACAAAACAGAATTGTATTATTTCCCAAGCAACCCTAAAATCGATTGAAATTAGCGTTTTTAATCACAATCTTTATTTATTATTTTTTAACAAAGTCAATTTCCTCCAAATCTAATGCGTTTCTCTTTCCAAAGAGAACATAAAAAATACATTTTTCTATTTCAGTATTGTATGATTGCGAGAAATTTCTCATTTCTAAAAACATATCTCTCGATGCAAATTTGTTTAAATAGATCACGTTGTCTTTTAGTATGAGTTTTTTTTTCTTCCAATATACACTATATGAATTAAAACATGAATACTTAAAATTATTCACAGTTTTTATTACTAAAATTGGTGTTAAAAACAATTAAAAGGTTTTAAACATTAAAACCAATATTCAGATGTTAAAATTTCCCGAGTGCTTTCGTCCAAGCCCTAGTCATCATCAATGGGGTGAAAAATGAGAAGACCTGCAGAATGCATACGGGTTTAAATAACGAAGGGCGATTCCAAAACTGAAAAAAGAGGTGGAGTGGGGGGGGGGAAGTCCGATGAGTCCATACAGCGACATTGATTATTCCAAGCCAAAACCTCCATTGACTCCAAGTAGACCAAACCAAATGCTCGGTATATGACATGATAATGCACATTACAAGTGTTCCTACCTCTGGCTAAAATTTCTATAGATTCTCTCAAAATGCATGTGTTAAATTGGTTTGTTTGTGCGATGATCCTTGCTTTATTAAAAAATATGTCAATATCAGCTTCTAAATTTAAACGAGCTAAAGTTGTAGATTGTTTCCCCTTTCCTATATCAGCCATATGTTCTTTCAACCTTTCCTGTAGTCTTCTGGTTGGTATTCCAATGTATGTAAAAGTTCTATTTTTATTTTTAATTTTATATCTGAATGGGATTATATTAATTCCTACTTTGTCATGTGAATTTATTGGATCAACTGTGATCAACTGTGAACTAGATTTCGTAGTTTAGCTGGAGGTTTAGCTATCAGCGCTATATCATATTTTTTTAACGCATATCTAATTCTCTGATAAAGCTGAGGAACGTAATCAATACTACAAAAAATTGTATTCTTTTTCATAAAATTCCTGTTTTTAAACTCATTAATTACTTTATTGATAAATTTTCTCGGATAACCGTTTTCAGCTGCGATTGTTTTGATCTTAGTTAATTCCTCCTCTATATAGGCTTCAGTACATACTTCGAATTATCTTCTTACGTAAAATCTGTATGCTGCTTTCTTATAGTTAGCTGGAACTGTATTATTATAAGATATTGTGTTATTGTATCGACATGGTTTTCAATAAATCTTTCTATCTATATTATGTGTTAATTTATTCTTGATGAATTCGACATCTAGGAAAGGGAAAGATTTTTTTTTTCTGTTTCTAAAGTAAACTGCATTTTACTATCAATACTATTAGCGTGCTTTAAGAAAATCTCCAGGTTCTAAATACCATGATTCCACACAATAAGTATGGCATCGACATGAAGGATCCATAATTTTGGTTTTAACTCGGCGGTGGATAAAATCCGTTCCTCTAATGGCCTTAGTTTCAGTTCAGCAAATAAATCGGAGATGGGAGATCCCATATTGGCCCCATCCGTTTGTTTATAATAATTTCCGTTGAAAACAGAGTTATTGCTATTGATAATTAAATTCAAAGCTGATACAAGTGTGATTTTAATATTGTCCTCCTGCAATGGAATACTGTTGATATGGTTTTAAATGACATTCCTAATTTCTTGTACATTTATTGATGGATATAAAGATTTAATATCGAAACTTGCAAGTATTGTATTATCTCCAATCTTGATATCAGCGATACTTTTTATTAAATCTGTAGTGGAATCGATTGCATGTTCTGTAGGGGTAACATTGATTTGAGTAGAGGTATAAATATTTTTTCTATTGGTTAAGTTGGAGCGGAGCATTTGGATACAATAGGTCTGTGGGGGAGGTCTGGCTTGTGATCTTTCAGACGTCCAACTAAATCTGGGTGCGACTGCGGTTTTATTTATTATAAGTTTTACTTTCATATCACTAGGCCAAGTTCCAAGTTTAATTAAATCTTTTGCTTTTCTGTCAACCACTGAATTTTATCCTTATTTTAGTTTTAAACAGTTCATTTCAGCAATACATTGTTCCATTTTGTCAATATAATGAGTTGTAGGTAGAATTGCTAGTGTATTTGATTTATCTGTTTGTATAATCATGAGTTTTTGATTATTTTGGATCTGCTTTATTATATTTATATTTAGAATTTTATTGAGTATCCTATTAGATGTTTTCATGCATTTCTGTACATTATTGAACAATAAGCATCTAACTTCATGTTTTCTATTAGCAGTTAATATATTAACAATCCTTTCACAGTCTGTGACTTCTTTTTTAATATCTACTTTCTTTTGAAACATCTGGTTTGGTCCCATCGTTAAGAAATTATTCAGTTTACTAACTATGTTATTATTGCTAAGATTAACATATGGCACTAGTTTCTGTTGTAGTCCCTAAGATTTCTTGTTTTTCAGTCTATTGAACTTTCCATAAATTATCCTTTCTTTATATTTCCTTTGAATATCCCGGTAAATATTTATCAAACGTAAAAAATTATCAAAAACTACATTATCTAAAACCCGTGCACACTCATAGTATAAGTTCCTAACTGTCCTTGTTAAATAATCAATTAATTTAAACACGTATCTAATATATGCATTTAAAGCTATACTGCCTAATTTATGCCTAATATTTGGAATTTCATCATTGATTAAATTATTCTGATTCTTCAAAAATGCTGGAATGATATTATTTCCTTTACACAACTGTAAAAATCTTACATTGATAATTTCTCTTTCCAGTCTCATTCTCTCAGACGTAAACGTCTTCATTAAGATACTGCGTTCCGACTTCTGTCCTCATCTAGAGCTAGATAGCTCCGTCCGATCTCAGCCACTTCGAAATGAAATCTGATCTTGTGCTGTTAAATGTTCCCAAACTCAGAGGATGCAAAAATATGCATCAGCAGTCAAATTCCATATGCGGTTTTAAGGTTGCAAGTTTCTCATGGGAACTGCTGACCGTAACTTGTTGCTAGGTGGAGAGTGTTTTGGGAACTCCAAAACAACAACTCACATATATATACATACTAAATGGGTTATAACTTATGCATGTTCGAAAAGGGATGGGATACTGTAGATAATATTTGTTATTCCTAATTGAAATTTGAGTATGTTGTAAAAAAATATCCTTTTAAAAATAACTAGTACAATAGTATACATTTATATATATGTATTCTTACTTAAATATAAAGTGTTTGATTTTTCTGAAAACATTTCTTTAAACAGACAAAATAAGAAAGGAAAATATTATATGAAAATGAATAATGGATTAAACGTTGTAATGAATATTTCATTTATTAATCATGTAAATGAAATAATACTGTTTGTGTTAGCTTGATTTGTTGTTTGCTTTTAAAGAAATATATCTTTTTTTCAACATTGCTCTGAGATTCTTACTGATCAGAATATCATTATAAGAAAACAAATATCAAAATAAACTTCCGTTTCTACCCAAGGAAATGCATTAACAAAACCAGCAGCTCTTCTCAGCCATGGTCGTCCATTATATAAAATGGGACACATCAGCATTAGAGGGCTATTCTACTGTTCCGATGCTAACTACTAATTTCACAGCGAAACATTAAATCGATACCAATAATACATTCCTACAGATTATTTTGTTGTTATGTACAGTCAAAAATATTGCAAATCTAAACATGGAGCTGTCAATAAGCCAAAGCATTGATGATTTTTCAGTTCTGGATCCTGCCCTAAAACTTTCATGCAAACCACACAAAAAACAGAATATTCATGCAATCACAATGCAATAGATCCCTTCGCATATCAATGTGAGACTTTTGTGCAATTTCAGCCAACGAATAAACTTATTTTTGTGTAAAAAAGTAGAAATATATTTATTAAAAATACTCTTCTATTAGAATGCAATGTACAACATGAAAATCATGCCGAATTCTTTCACTACAATTCATGTTTTCGGAAAATTTTCACCTAAAATAGTCTATAGTGATCTCGTCAAAAACTTTTATTATAAAAACTTGACTATTTTTTATCACGTGGTAAAAAGTGCAAGCAAGTACATTTATTTTAAAATAACATGTTTGCTCTGGTTTTGTTTTGTTTTTTAACATAGCGTAAATGAAAGTATGAAACGCTGTTTAAACTATATGTTTATTCCTTTTAAACATGTAATTGTAAAATAAGTAATATTAAAATATTTATTTAATAAAGCATTTTTTTAAATATTGCATTCTTTAATTTTGATTTTTTATTTATTTTCTACTTTTTAGCCCTTAAAATGCTTCATGTTTAAAATGTTCCAGTTTTACAGTCATTTGAAATAATTTGTTTGTCGTTATTAGTGTAATTTTAAATACATTGCTTTTTCAAGCTCGTATTATTACAGTGAATATTTGGTGAGTTATCACCTGTAGCGAGCTAACAGAAAAGCCCTAAAATATATTTATTTATAATTAAGTTAAAAAAAAATGTTATATTGTAATCGTAAATAAGTCTGTGCACGTAAGTTTTATAATTCTAGTATATCAGGAAGACAGTCAAAAAACAATTACAAAATTATTTTTTTACCAAGAGGCTCTGCCCCCTACAAGCTTCTCTCGCCAACCCCCGTTCAAACACCGCAGAATCTAAAAACACGCTAATCTGATGGGTTTTAAAATGATTAGAGAATTATACTGAAAAAAGCTGTGCATATCTCCCTGTAAACGGGTTTCCACTTAATTCTTTTTGACTGCAAAAATTTGAGGCCGAATCAGTTGCTGTGACATACAATGGTTGCTTTCGTTTTTGATTAAATAGGATCAGTTAAACATTTAAAAAGAAGCTAAAATAAAATGAATTAAATATACAGTCTTTGTCTCCCGGTATTTTAAAACAATCACTATAACAATAGCCTATGCCATGTGACTACCATCAACAGTTCCGGGCGGACCACTCTTTTTTTATCTCAAGGTACCATTTTGGCTCATTAATGTTAGCCAAGCACAGGTGTAAGTCGCTAAATATTATTCTATCACCATCATTTCATCTATATTATAATAGTTCAAGTCGTCAATTTGCATAAACAAATACGGTCTGCTCCCTTCGCCTTTCACATGAAATTTTGGCACAGATGTCATATACGCATATTGGCGCGATTTTCTTTCCGACGCCAATTTGGGGAAAGCATCAACAGCATAAACAACAACATACGGCTTACCATATCAAGCACAATAACAATATTTTGGTAGCAGTTAAGTACCCGTTGCGTATATGACATTGGCGTCAGAAAAAAAATCGCGCCAATAAGGGGTCATATATGACATCTGTGCCGAAAAATTTTCCATTTTGATTAAAAAATCAATTTTTTTTCAGTATAAAACTCCATAAAAGTTGACATGGTCGCAAAGAATTATTGATACTGTCACGCTAGCCGGGTGCAAATATCGCCAATACCTTTTTTTCATCTCGCCAGTTAGCATTTTTTTTTATTTTTCGAGTGGTAAATTAAAATACTGATTTGATGCTGAAATTAAATGTCATGGTTTGTTGCATTATTTAATATTTGGCCAGATGCCATATACGCACCGCAGGTTTGGCGTGATTTTTTTTTTTTACATAAATTTGGCGAAACTAAGATTAAATGCCAATAATGGTTGATCGTAAATGTCACATTCACTTGACTTTAAGCAATTTACACGTGTTTACGTCATCAAGTGATTTTTATTTCGACGTTTTATTTGTATATTTATTAGTGTTATAATAATTTATTTGTTCTTTCGTTATTTAAAATAAAAATCATGTCAATTTTTATAATTTGGTGATAAATAATTTGAAGTTACTACCGTATTTTTTAATTATTTTAGAATTATTTTCAAAAGGAAATAAGAAAAAAAAAATTGATAACTACCCAGGTCAAAATTCTTGCTAGTACTAGCATCAGAAATATGCGAGTTATTGCTATGTATTGCTTTGTCTGCTAGATTTTCATGCTAGTATATGCTTTACAATGCTAGCCAGCATCACATGCTCTATAGCTAGCTTACACAGTAATAGCATGACAAGCTATGTACAAGCATTTTATGCTTGTTTGCTGTTTAAGCTTCTTCAAAAGTATGGTGAGGTAGGTACCTTAACGTGCTATTATATGCTTTTTCATGCTTGCCAGCATAATATGCTATGCAGCCAGCTTAGGGCAAAATAGCATGACAAGCTATGTACCAGCATTTTATGCTTGTTTGTTGTTTAAGCTTCTTCCAAAGCATAGAGAGTTAGGTACCTTAACGTGTTATTATATGCTTTTTTATGCTTGCCAGAATAATATGCTATGCAGCCAGCTTAGGTAGAAATATCATGACAAGCTACGTGCAAGCATTTTACGCTTGTTTGCTGTTTAAGCTTTTTTTAAAGCATGGAGAGGTAGATACCTTAACGTGCTATTATATGCTTTTTTATGCTTGCACACATAATATGCTATGCAGCCAGCATACTGAGAAATAGCATGACAAGCTATGTACAAGTACGTTATACTTATTTGCTGTTCAAGCTTTTTCCAAAGCATGGAGAGGTAGATACCTTAATGTGCTATTATATGCTTTCTTATGCTTGGCAGCATTATATGCTATGCAAACAGCTTATTGAGAAATAGCATGACAAGCTATGTACAAGCATGTTATGCTTATTTGCTGTTTAAGCTTCTTTCAAAACATTAAGCCTTTACGTGCTATTATATGCTTTTTTATGCTTGCCCGCATAATATGCTATGCAGCCAGCTCAGAAAGAAATAGCATGACAAACTATGTACAAGCATTTTATGTGCTTATTTGCTGTTTAAGCTTCTGTCAAAGCATGGAGAGGTAGGCAACTTTACATGCTATTATGTGCTATTTTATGCTTGCCAGCATAATATGCTATGCAACCAGCTTTGATAGAAAACAGCATGGCGTACTATGTGCCAGTAAGATGTGCTAATTTGCTACACAAGCCTCTTCCCAGTAATGATGAGGTAGTTACTTAAATACTTGTTATTGCTTGGCAGCATCAAATGTTTATTGTTATTATTATTATTATTATTATTATTATTATTATTATTATTATTATTATTTTATTTATTTATTTATTTATTTTTAGTTACTCGAAAGTATAAATTTGACTATGTTTTTTGAAAATAGAAGAAAAGGAAATTTTAATTATAAATTAAATTAATTTTTCAAATCCGGAGAGATACAATAGCTCTCTTCCACCTCCCCCCCCCCCAACAGAAAATTATTAGTTTTTCTTTTATTTTAAGCTATGAGAAAAGATTAAGTTTCAATTTGTTTTTCAAAATCGGAAAAAAAATTAGTTAAATTTCAAATATGAAGGAGGCTTTAATGGATCACCTAAGCCCTCTTCCCTTAACAAAGTATTCAGGAGTTAGCGTTATGGAGGTTTACTGTACACTGCAATTTTGCAAGATGTAAAATATAACTTCTATTTTTTAAATTAACATTTATGAGGGTGGGTTAAATACTATGAGAGATTTAACTTCTATGAGAGTCTTCTAGTGGAGCCCTCCCCCCCCCCCCCACCGCCTATAAAGGATTTTTTTCTTTTGTTTCTAAAATTTAAATATTCTAACTTACTCGAAAAAAATGCAGTATATCTTTAAAAAAATTAGAAGAATAAAAATTTTGTTCATTAAAATCGAAAATCCTTGCTGGCCCTCTCCTAAATTCAATACTGTCTTAAATCACTCATTTGAGATTAGTTTTTAACATCTAAATATTTAAAGAAAAAGAACTAAAAATTAATTACCAAAGCGGATATAGAAGAGTAACTCTCCTCCCACCCCCCCAACAGAAAATTTTAAACTGATCTTCATCTTACTGTTAAATTATTTTAGATTACCTGTAAATTATAAATTTTCTATATCTTTAAAAATGGGAGAAAAATAAAATTTTGTTTATTGAATTTCAAAAGCTGGGAGGGAGGTAGGGCTGTGTCACTGACACCTGAATTAAACACTGCCCCTTGAACACGTTTGAAATAATTTTTTCACACATGACCTTAAAAAAAACAACAAATAATTTCCATGGTATACTTAAAGGGAAAAAACCCACTCCCCTTCCCCCCGAATTGGAAGAAAATTCCTCGCTGCACTTTCTCTTAGTATTTAATTCTTTTAGGTTTCTCGAATAGATTAAATTTACTATGTTTAATAAAATCAGGAAAAAAAATATTATTTTGTTAAATTTCAAAATCCTTTTTCGAACCACTACAACGTAAATTGAATACTGCCTTCGTCTGCCCGTTTTAGGTAAAATCTAAACACATAAATCTAAAAAAAACTTAATATTAATTTCTATAAAGGATTTATTTGGAAAAAGCGCCCTCCCCTCTAACCCGATTTAGATAAAATTTTAACCCATAATTATAAAAAAAATACTGAAAATTAATTTCCGTGAAGGATTTTTGGAAAAAGGCGCCAACCCCCCCCCCCCCCCCCCCCCACTCCCCCATCATAAAATTCTTAGCTATTCATTCTCTTAGTGTTTAATTATTTTAATTATACAAAAAAAATCGTGCTTTTCAAAAAGAGAATTTAGTTAGTTAGATTTCAAAATTCAAGGAGCACTGTTTCATTTAAGAAATAAGTTTATAAAAATCGAATTGAAAATATGTACAATTGACCCCCACCCCTCCAATAAGGACTAACTTTTAAAATCTTAACCCGATCCTAAATTGATAAATTCTACCCAAAATACAGTTCAAAATCTGTTATTTTTCTGCAACAAATCATTATGACCATATCCAAACCATTCATTAAGCAACGAAAATTCCACCAATGAATTATAATAATCAAGCCATATTCTAATTATCCATTAAACATAGAAAAAACCCTAATTATAAATTAACCTTATTATTTGAAACTTGGGGGATAACAGCATCGATAAATTCTATGTCTTATAAATAATCTTATAACAATCCATAACCCTCTATCTTATAAAAATACCAACGCACAGCAGAATCAACTCTACACCCATTACCCGCATTTAAAATCGTTTGCAAACGCGACCCCAGTAGCGAAGTGAGTAAAGCATCTGGCTAACAAACCGGAGATATTGAGTTCTGTCCTTCTCAAAAGCCGACCTAAATTTTCCCTTCTAAAAGCTGTAGGTACTTCAAAAATTCTCCAAAGATGGCGCCACCAGCGTCATTTTATTTTTCCAACCGGGAGAATAGCAAAAAATAAAAGCAAGTGATGCTAGAAAAATAATGCTAGAATAGCAAAAATTAAAAGCAGCTGATGCTAGAAATATAATGGCAGCATAGCAAAAATTAAAAGCAAGTGATGCTAGAAAATTAAAAGAAACTGATGCTAGAATTGTAATGATAGACTAGCAACAACAACAACAAAAAAAAAAAACTGTTGCTGGTGAATTACTGCTAGAAAGCAGAAATTACAAGCAAGTGGTGGTCTTGATTGCTGCTAGACCAGCAACATATTCAAGCAACACAAGATGGAATACGTATGCTGGCCAAGCAATAAACTGTTCCAATACACACCATGACTTGCTGGTAATTATGGTGGAACCAGCAAATGTGTTATGGTAGTCTATGCTAGTTAACATTGCTTGGATACAGCATTTAATGCTTGTCTAGCAAACAAATACCAGCATGAATTTCGACCTGGGTATAGAACAAAATAATTTATATAATTTTAAAAAAGAAATAAAAGTAAATAAACATTTATTATTAAATAAACAACAATAGCTGGGTTACCATGTCGATCAAATAATGCCATTTTGGTGCCAATTTGGTACTCCGGTGCGTATATGACATCTGTGTCTAATATTTTTCTTTTCGTTTTGTTTTTTAAAAAAAGAAAGAAGTGAAAGCCGTCAATTTTAAATGTTTCAGTTTTAAGTGAAAGTTTTGTATTTTAAATAAAATGAATAAAAGGACTATATTTTAAATGAAATTAATGAAATATAAAAAAATGCGACGAAAAAAAAATGTTTTGCGATTTATCACCTGCGTCTCGCTAACATAAAAATACCGAGTTCTTGATTTCTCTGTCAGAATCTTTCGATTTGGTGAAGGATTGTTCAAGTAAATTAAATTATGAATAAAAGTAACATGATACATTTCTTAGCATACATTTAAGGGCGGCCAAAATGGTTGCCAAATTAGTTGAAAATAATAACCTTTTCTAAAATATGAAAAACAATATCTGTTATGATTACAATTTGATTTGCTATTATTAGAAAAAGTATTTAAAATTAGAAAAAAAAATATATTTCGAAAACCAATTCAAATTTAAAAATTCTAATACCAGTTTTGAGATCTGAGGTTCAATACTGGTTTTTCGTGTTAATTTTATCACAATGTATTCCATATTTTAGGAGAAATCGGCGTAAAACATAATATATTGTTTAATGAGTCGTTTTAAAGAATCATTTCATAAATTCTTTCATTTCTGTCGTTTCATATATCCGTTTCATAAATTCGTTTCATTAGGATTTTATGTATATATAGGGTAGATATACAATAAAAGGTTTGTATTAAAAAAAAAGAGTGTAATAAGATATGACACATTCTCACAATTATTTGAGTTTTAAGTTCCTGAATAATAATTTTTAATTTAGTACATGTTCTTGTTTTTCATAATTCTTATATTGGAAAACATCCCATTGCATGAATGGATAACAATATTAACGAGATAAATAAGTTTTGGACGATGTTGGAGGTCCAAATATAACACGAAATACCTATACCGTCTGTGTCCCTGATCCTGAATTTCAAGTTTGCAGCTGTCTGTATAAAATTGTTTCACTAATGGTGATTCGGTGTAATTTTTTTCCGAAACTTGGACTACTGTTTTGTATAAATATGTAGCAAAAAATTAACCTTCAAAGATTTTACGGCTGTTATTATTTTTTAACTCTGTCTCTGTGTTTTAGATTCCTTACAGTCTATCTTGCTATAATTATACAGAAAATCACTTTAGGTGCAGCCACATATTTTTTTTTTCAATTTTTTTCTCATGTAAAAGTACGCGAAGGAAAGAATGGTTAAAATTATTTGCAAGGAGATTTACTGCAGAATTTAAATCAGCATTTAATTATCGCTTTCAAACATCGTGGCTTTGTTGTAAGTCTTACCATCCCCAAGGTTTATTCCTGCACTTTTCGAGGTAAATTAAAAAAAAAATAATAATAATTTAATCCAATTTTAACAACTGTTTCTAAAAATCAATGTGTGGCTATCACTTTTTCTAAACATGATTTGCTCAAAAATAGGTGGTAATTTTGCCTTACAGTCCCATTCTTACCATCTTTTTTATTCCCTTACCGCCCCTTTATTCCTATACCATCCTCCCCTTTTTTTTCTTACCGTCCCTTCTTTAACAACCCTTTTAGAAAATTTTATACCGAAATTTTGTACTATATATACTACGTTGTTATTATTTCTTATTTGAATGTCCTGAGTGCACTATGCAAATTCATTATAAGTAAAAATTTAGAAGAAAATAAAAAGTTATGATAAAATGGTAAGGAATATGAAACTCGCAAGTTTAATTTAAACGTCATTTAAATAAAAAATTTTGGCTGCTATTTTGAATCATTAAAGCATTCGTCTATTAGTTTAAAATGTTATTTTATTAAATTTGATTTCACCAGATTTTTATTCCTGAAAATAAAAAATAAAAAATGTTAGAATGCCTCATATACGTGGTAATTATAAAAAAACGATCCCGATGTATGAGCCAATAGATATCATACCGTTCACACAAAATATTTTGAGGTATGGGCTCAATAATCATATGAAAATACCACGGTTAAACTTTAACAATCACCTTTAGAGTAACAAAATTTCGAAAATTCGAAATAGCAACAACATTTTTATTGGAATATAATCTTTATAATATAAAATCAGGCAATGCGTGTCTAACATAATTACAGTGTATAGTAAATCATAATGCAAAATATCTTATTTTTTAAATATTATATATCAGAGTGTGCATTTTATGAAATAATGAAAACAGTTAACACAATAATATGTCTCTTAACACTGTTAAATATACCTCTAAAAATTATCATTCTATGATGTCAGTAACGTAAATTTTAAAAAGTGCGTCAGTCACGTACAAAATATATGAAGATGGAAATCACAGTTTTGACATTTCAAGCTGGAACTATTTTAATATCAAATAAAAGTCATCATTACACCCAGATTATTGTTCATTTGTACAGTTAATGTTTTGCAGAAATACTTTAATACTCATTAAGAAGGTTCTATTTTTAAAAATATTATCTCTGAATGTCTAAACATCAATACTAATTATTATTCCAAACACATGTTTGCGGGTGTATCTTAGATTCTGTAAACATTTTTTTCTGGCAGTCTTGATGTTTAAATACGTGATTTTTATGTCTAAAGAATTTCAACAATAAACAATGTTTTTACTGAGTTTCTAAAACGTGACTCAAATTCAATTTACGTGTTGTTTTGTGTAAATGATTTCATGATATTTCTTTTATTATATTAAATTCAAAAATTTCTATATTATCATTGGGTATGAAAACTATAGATTTTTTCCATACGTCATGAACGATGTATTCGTGAAAATATTAAATATCATTAAAAAGAAAAAATAATCACTAAAGTTTGAAAGTTTTGAATTATATCGAACATTCAAATGTTTCTTTATGGCGCAATAAACGAGAGGCTATAATTACTAATTCTATTGTATGAAAATCGCAGCTGCTATTGCACTTTCACGAAGAATAAATTGTAAAAAAATATAAAGTGATTTATTGAAAAAAAACAAATTAAATTTTTTTGTGCCATTTTGTTGAATCACAATATGAATAATCGTATAACTTCACTGATTCTTAATACAACCTACTATATTAATGTTTCTAAAAATTTTAATAACTATAAGTTTTGAAGTAACTCTTCCATAATTTAAATTCTATTCACATCATCAACATTACGGTGGAATGAAAAAAATCGAAAATCGGAAAATCAAAATGTAATACCACGCAAAAGTTGCGTATGGTCCTTAGTAATAAAATTGCACAGTTTTTTCGAAATCAAGTTTTACCTTCAGGTGCTCCCGTGTCCCTCGATTTTTGCAAAATTCGTCAAAAATGCCTTGTACAATTTATGCATCAAATTGAACATAAAGCTGGAAAATAAAAATGTCATACCACAGAAATGTTGTGTATGGTATGCATTAATGAGACTGTATATTTGTTTTGAAATCAAGTTTTATCTTCCGGTTCCCCCGGGACCGTCAATTTTTGCGAAATCCGTCAAAAAGTCTTGTAAAAAATGTAAATCAAATTAAACATAAAGTTGGAATATAAAAATATCATTCAGCAGAACAGTTGCGTATTGTACCTAGTAATATACCTGCACAGTATTTACGAAATCACGTAACATCTTCATAAGCCCGGTCATTCAAAATTTTGAAAAATTGGCGCAAATTCTTTTTTATCTGGTGTTCATGTATAATAGAATGCATCACACAAGAGGCAAGAGTGCAATACAAAGATTTAATCTATGAAAAGTACAAAAACAATTAAAGTTCAAGAATGAAAAATAAACATTTAAATCTGTTAAAAGTGATAAAAAATTTAAAGTTCAATTAAATCAGTTCGTGCCTTTCCCAACCAAAATCATAATATTCGAAATGCTTCGGCTTTGTGTTTATTGTTGGTCCTGTTATGTTCTGTTTGAGTTTTGTAAATGATGTTTTGTAAATGTAATTTGATTGTTGCATGCAAATGAGTTTCTATTGCAGTATTTGCTTCAGTAGCTAGACGGATGCAACACGGGACCATACGGTTATAGTGGGCCGATTGGAAAAAGGCTGGACACCCTTCCCATCGTTTCATTCCAGACTATCGACAATAATTATAATGTCCATAGCTAGTAATTATAATGCTGTGTGAAAGTCTACCAGGAAATCTATTTGCAATGTCTTCCAAACAACTTCCTTTTTTTAATAAGATAATTTCCTTCAGGAATTTTTGATCGGTACTGAGATCGTCAATAACAGTTTCGAAGTTATAATTAATGTCGATAGTCTGGAATGAAACGATGGAAAGGGATTCACCCTGGTCCAAAATTTTTTCAATCGGTCCACTATAAGTGTATGATACCTTGCTGCATTCGTCCAGCTATTGAAGCAAATGTCGCAATGACAGCCCATTTACATGCATCAATCAAGAGACATTATGCCATGTTTTGAGAATAAATCAGTTTTATGTTTACAAAATCCCAGCAATAACAGCAATAAAGAACCAAACCGAAACACTTCGAGTATTTAGATTTGAAGGGCACGAACTGATCTAATTGAACTTTCAATTTTTTTAATCACTTTTAACAGATTTAAATGTTTTTTTCATTCTTGAACTTTAATTGTCTGTGTACTTTTTATAGATTTAATCTTTGTATTGCACTCTTGCCTCTTGTGTGATACATTATATTACACATGTACAAGAGATAAAAAGGAATTTAAGGCATTTTTTCGAAATTTAGAATGAACGGAGCCCCGGAGGAAATTATGCGATTTCGAAAAAAATGTGCATGTATATTACTACGTACGATACTCAACTGTTCTGCGGTATGACATTTTCATTTTCCAACTTTATGTTTAATTTGATTTATAAGTTATATAAGTCATTTTTCACGAATTTTGCAAATTTGAGGGGCCCGGGGACACTGAAAGATAATACTTGGTTTCGAAAAAACTGTACATTTCTCCAAGAAGGGGATTTTCTACTAAGAGTACTTTTTTGCAGCAACTCATGTAAATTATGCATGTGAATTATTTCTTTGTCGGATTTAATAATGCACATTTTCCCCAAGAATCCTGTTTCTATTTTCATTCATTTATAAATTAGACATAAAAAACTGATGGTACCTTAATTTTGGAGGGCAGTATATTTCGTTTTTGATAAGAATAAGGATAAAGTAATAAGAATAAGGATTTGATAGATATTTGTTTGAAAAACGACGATTACATTCGGCCGCTGTTGCATGGGATGCAACAACGATGTCATAACCTATATTCCTCCTCAGTGATCTAAAGATACAGTCTAAAGACAATTTTTAGCCAGGGCCAGATAGGACCTATGTATGGATTTTTACAGTAGCCTCTAAACCTCATAATATGGACAGTAATAAGTACACTGCTGGCCACACAAAATGCAACACCAAGAAGGAACAGAGATATCACAGCGAAATTTATTTGGCAGATAACATGCTGTACAAAGATCAAACGATCAAAATTACAGCCTCTTGTGTCGCGTGGATGATGACAAAATCAGTAGTTAGAGTAGCCGCCATTGTTGGCTATAACCGCGGCCACACGCCTCGGCATAGAATCAAAGAGGCTTTGGATGTCTCCTTGGGGTACAGCAGTCCATGCGGCTTCCACATATTGCCAAAGTTGATCTGGTGTAGCAGCGGGTGGTGTATCCCGGGCCAGTCGTTGCGCAAGCATGGACCACACGTTTTCGATTGGCGATAGATCGGGAGAACAAGCAGGCCATGGAAGCAATTCAATCTGATGGGCAAAGAAGAACTCTTGAACATTGCGTGCCACGTGTGGTCGCGCATTATCCTGTTGGAATATGGCTGATGGCAATCGCTGAATGTATGGGAGGACCACGGGCTCCAACACCTCAGAGATGTAGCGCTGGCTGTTCAGTGTACCGGCAATACGTACTAGAGGTGTGCGGCAGTAAAATCCTATACCACCCCAAACTATGATACCGGGTGCAGGACCAGTGTGGCGATGCATAACGCAACAGTTCAGCAGCCTCTCACCACGGTGCCTCCAAACTCGAATCCGACCATCCTGATGTTGCAGGCAGAAGCGGGATTCGTCAGTAAACACAATGTCGTTCCATTCCGTTGAACATATCCGCCGTTCCTCGCACCATTCACGTCGCAAACGCCTGTGGTTTCCAGTCAGGGGTAAACGAAGCAATGGACGCCTTGCGGACATTCCACTCTGCTGCAAACGGCGTCGAATGGTACGAGCGGACACCGAATGATGCGTAGCAGACTGAATCTGTTGTGCTATGGTTCGTGATGTGGCTGCGCGATCCATCACTCTCATGCGCACAATCCGCCTATCATCACGGGCAGTGGTGCAATGAGATGGGTGCGATTGGCCCCGTCGGTCCGTCGTTCCCTCCTGCATCCAACGATTACAGATCCGCATCACAGTTGCTTGGTTTCGTCCAACACGTTGACCGATTTCTCTGAAGGATAATCCGCAATCCCTATAGGCTACTATTCTTCCTCGGTCAAATTCCGAAACTTGGTCAAAAGACGCTCGATGTCTTCCACGAGGAATAGGTAAACAGCTTACGCAAAAAAACGCACGAAAAAACAATTACCGTACTTCAAATCGCCAATCTGTTCTCCCCTTATATAGCGCTTTCGAGTGGCGCTACGGTCGTCTATGATGTGCGTCTGCGCTGCAATGCTAATGATTTGCATATTTCATCGCCGCAAACGCATGATGTAAATTTCACATGAGTTGCATACTTCCTTCCGGGTGTTGCATTTTGTGTGGCGAGCAGTGTAGAAGTTGGTGCTGTCTGTATGTGGAATAGCGTTAAAAAGAATAAATTAATCATATCTATTTGTTGAATTGCTATTTATATATTCCGTATATAAATATCCACAGTACAGAAATAGCTCCATAGTGTTGTTTGGAAATGTAGAAAAGTGTAATAGGAGCAGAAATATATACTTATAAAAATTGAATAATAATAATAAAAATCTATGTCTTTCTTTATGCAACTGTGCCTAAAAAAAGAAATATTTTTTTATATTTCAGGTTAAAGCACACAATTTATAACACTTGTAAGCAATCTTTGCTTTGTTATTTAAATAGTAGGAACATGCAAAAATTAACGTAAACAGTTTTCGTTGAAACAAAATTGAAATAAACTTTCATATAACAACATATTTCATTAGGCTATTAAATTACTAAAATAAATATTAGGATTAATTAAAATGGTACTGGATTACTTCTAAATGTATCCTAAGAAATAACTTATTCGCTTAAAAAGTTGCAATAGTATAAAAAAATGATATTTTGTTTTAGTTTTATCGAGTTTTGTCTTTTTTTCTTTTAATATTAAGGATCTTTAACATTTAACCCTTTATATCCTAAAGGTAGTTTAAAGTATCACAGAAGAAAATGCAACATAAAATTTATTGAATTCATCAACTAATAAAAGTAGATTGCACATTTCATACATAAGAATTTTCTCAATCATATTTAGAAAGCGCAGTTAAAAAGTCGCAGCTAAATATTTTTAATGTGGTTATTTTGTCAAGCATTTTCCTAGGTGTAGCTCTTATTCTGCTCATAAATGCTATACGGAAAATTTACAACACTACAAATATTACGAAACAACACTATGAAACTACAAAACACTTTTCTGTAACAGATAAGATCACAATACTTTTAATTACACTGTTCTTATAAGAATTTTGAGATTTTCATAACAATGTATATTTTTAATTAATCTAATTATTATTGTAAATATTTTGAAAAAACAGATCTATCTACTGATTTATTAAATATGTTATAATTAAAAACATGATCTAAAAAAAAATATATATATATATATATATTACTATGCATGTTGTTCTGGATATGTTAGACATTAACGTAAATAATTATTCAGGTGAATCAGTTTTTTTATTAAAATTTCAAGATATAAAGTGTTAATGTAGCATCGTAGTATTAATTCAACTGTTTTTTTTTTAATTCTTGTTTAGATATTTGATTTCCAAAATTTATAAAATGGAAGCGAAGATGTATAAAACTACGTACTACAAAAAAAAAAAAAAATAAATAAAAAAGAATTATTAAATACACATAAAAAACTGTTAATATTTTAAATAGGAAATTTCAAATTAAAAAAAAATATTTTTTTTCGCAACATAACAGACATTGTTGAAGAACTGATGAATAACACTCGAACTGAAAATAATTATTATCAAAAGCCTCACCGTGGAAAATATATTTGACAAAGCTCGTTATCAAGTACTTCTGTAATACAAGCAGAAACATGAAAAATGATTCCTTTCGCAGTTGGTATTTAAAATTTTGCAAAAACCAGTAATCGCTAGTACTTTGTCCATAATACTATTAGCTAGTACTTGGTTACAAATACATGGAAATGTCATTTTTCACTAGTCCTGATGAATTAACTCAGCAATATACGAATAATCTTTATAACTATTTTTCTTGCAGTTTCTATCTAAAAATAAAGAAAATTCACTACTGACTGCTAGCTGGTTACTAATACTAGTCCCTAGTACTTGGTGGCTAGTATTTGACAAAGGTCGCTTAGTCACTAGTCATGCTGAAATAATTCAGCAGTATACAAAATCATAATATGTACTGTATCGTAGTATGTATTTAAATCTTAGTTAAAGTTCTAGTTTCATGGAATCAAACAATTATTATAAAAATAAAGTTAATGCAAAGAATTTCTGGATGTTATTTTTCGTTTAGTGTTTCATTTTATATTTACTTGAAATTATAAATGTTGCATAATTTAAAAGTACTTTTAATGTTTACCTAATAAGCATTTAAAAAAGCTCCAATAATAATGTCTAAAATGTAATTAATTAAAAAAAAAACGATGAAAAGAACGGTTAAAAAACGGCAAAAATTTCTGTAAGTTAATGCATACAAATTTTCCAGCAATTGTTTGTTGTATTTTATCAAAGCAGCTACCTTTAACATCCTTAATTTAGGAGTCATACAGCAGTCCTGTTATTTTTTTAAGGGGTCTTGTATCTTTTCAACTTGTCGAAAATTAACGAAAAATTTCAAAGTTTGAATTAGTCTATCTTCAAAACCTTTTGATGTATAAATATGCAATTTTGGATATTGATTAAATAGATTATGCTTTGTAATATGCTACCATAAGAAATTTATTAGACTTTTACAGAATTTGCGTATTGTTGAAATCAAAATAGCTCTTTTTTTTACTCCAGAATTCATTGCGCGCATCATATTTTGAGAAAGTATGTATGGATTGTCATGAAATTTGGTAAAGATACTTAACAATAATGTGTGTTTAAAATGAACAACTTTTAAGTATTTACAATCTTAATATTTTTAGTTATGACTATTTTTATTCACTAAATATAAATATATGTATATATGTGGGGATTTTCGTAGGAACACCTGCATTAGACCGAATGTCCCCGACTCCATATCTCTGCTTCGAGATTAAAAAAGGTAACGTAAACCAACGAAGCTGTGTGAAGTAGAAACGGAGTAGAAGTAATGGAAGAGAAAAAAGTTCAACGATGTTGATTTTGTAAAAGAATCAGAATACTTTCGACGCTACAAAACGGAAGGTTTAAACGACGCATAGAAATACAAGAAATGTTCAACGACGTTTATAAATGAAGCCTGAATTATAGCTTTTAAGCTAATTAAAGAACGAGAAGAGTGTTTTTTATCTGTATTTTTGTTTGTGTGTTCGTCTCAATAAATGTCAGTGCTCGTCCTAAAAGTGAGTTGTGATTTATGTATAGAATCTCACCATATATTTACATATATATATGTGTATATTTACCAAATTTCATGACAATCCATACATACTTTCTCAAGATATCATGCGCGCAATGATTTATGGAGTAAAAAAAAGAGCTATTTTGATTTCAACAAAACACACATTCTGCAAAAGGCTAATACATTTCTAATGACTGCATATTACAAAGCATAAAAGCATAAGCAACCAATATCAAAAATGTCATGTTTATACATAAAAGTGTTGTGATGATACGCTAATACAATCTTTGGTTTTTTTCGTTAAATTCCGTCTGGTTTAAAAAGTACAAGGCCCCTTAATGCAGAAATGACTTTAATCATACCATATTTTATAATAAAACATTCCGGCAACTTCTTTTTTTTAGGTGCCGCAACGTATGCAGTAAAAAGTTATATGTGTGATATGTAATATGATTCACACCAAGACATTTTAATTATTTTCAGGGCCTTACAAAATGGAAAACCTTCAGGAATTGGTATTAGATAATATTGGTACAAGCATTTTTTTACAAAAAGAAACAAATATCGTAATACTCTTTATATTTCAAAACAAAGAATGATTCCTGCAAAGCTGGACGCCTACTTTTTTTTCGTAATATTATAAATAACGAGATTTGTGCTATTTGCGTCAGTTTGAGTTTACAATGATATAAACAGGACAACATTACTTTGAGACAGAAATGACATTCTAATAACTTTAATAGAAACGCTTATACTATAAGGCACATTCCGAGTTCGGAGACACAAATGGTTAACATACGTAAACGTCCCGTGCCGTGAGCACATTTCACAGAAAAAAAATAGATTTTATAAAAAAAAATAAAACTTTTAATGTTCTAAGTTTATTATAATTTCGTTCACAAAATTCGCCTTTAACGTTCGGTCTGGAATTGGGAATTCTGTATTTTTGACTGAATAATTGATTACGAAATTCGTTTTAAATAAAATAATTTTTGTCCCAAAGAATATTATCACCGTTAAAGATCCTTACATATAATTTTGAATTTTTCTTCAATATTTTACAGAGTACTTTATTATTTTAAGATAGTAATACTGATTGGTAAATAAACATAAGAGTTGTAATTTTTCAACTTCCCTTTCTGGATAGTAGACAGGTGGGTACATTTTAATCAAACAATATGTTGATAAATAAATATGTTTGCCATTTCAGATTAAAAAAAATAATCATTTATAAACTATTAAGTACATATGTTATGTAACATGTTAAATTCCTTTCCGATTAACGAATTGGATATAACAATTGTAGCTTTAATCATAATTAGTAAGCACATTAATAGCTCAGTTTGAAAGGTCTTTATTTAAATACCTTAGCTCTTTAATTAGCTTTGTATAGAAATATATGTTTGTTGAAGATATGTTTAAATTAGAATCCGTTTTCTTAAGATGCTTTTATCGAATTGCATAAATGACATATTAATATCTTTTAGAGAGCAGTAATTTTGAAAATTATCAATAAGTGTTTTCTTAAGTAGTTGTTTTAGTCATAAATTACTAGATTAATTTTATAAGATACTTACTTATGAATACAATAAAAATAAATAAAAAAATAAAAAAATCCGACTGCGTAAAAAGCGAACTAATTAATTATTTCTCATCAATGTGAAACTATTTTTTTATATTACTTACCTATTTTTTTTTCATTTACTTGTACTGATCACTTTTAAGTTGTGTTTAATTGTTAGTTGCTATCCATAAACACTGTTTTGATGAGGCCCATAGATGTCTATGATGGTTAGAGTTGCAGTAAAGCTAGAGATCCAACCTACACAAATTCCAGGTTGTCTAATATTTAAACGGAGCTTCTGACTGTAAAATAGTCAAAGAAACGTCGTCTTCATTTTGAAAGATCTATCCAATTATATGCCAATCAATATGGTGATTTTTTTTCTTGTCTACCGCCATTTTGTATTTTACGCCAGCCATTTTGAATTTATAAAAAGAAAACCTACCCTATAACTATTGGACGGTTAAGATGGATTGATAGAGCCTTCATTTATTAATTCCATCCAGCCGTTGGGATGTTTCGAGGGTATAAAGAAACACACATACCCAGATACGCGTGAAACACATAACCCTTCTTGGCAGTCGAGTAAAAACGAGATCAATTGTTTTACTTAAAATGTACTGCATATAAAAATTATATTGTGTTATGAATAACTTACTTGATAATTGAGTTATTATAATATTACTTGCTAGAGAAAGATTTTTGTTGTTGTTCTTTTTCGTGGTGGTGGTGGTATTGTGCGAATTTCATGCAAATTTCAATATTATTTTAATCATATGTGTAATGTTGTATAAAATAACATAGAAAAGGTTTTTTTTCTCATATAAGATTTTATTAATGCAAATTCGTATGCAAAACACGAGAATACTTTTTAAGTAATTATAACTAGAAGGATACATATTTAATGTATTGAACAAATGAATATAGTAACAAAAAATAAGAATTAATAATATTATATATTATTTATATTATAAATTATGTATAATATTATTTATATTATAAATAATTATATTGTATATTAGTGGTATTTCCATATAATCTCTCGATTTTATAAATTTAGGTCGTCGTCTTGTGGATAGGTTCTTGAAACTATAATGTACGTCATTTTTTGTTTAATTTTTACTTAGTCATTGTTCACCATCAGTTATCACTTTTAAATTTCGATTTGGGGTAACTATAAGTTGTAAATAAATAAGTTGTATATAAATAATCCAGAAATAAAGTAAATGGACGCTATTTCTATTTAATCGGAATACGTTATAAAAAAGTGTTTTTTATAAAAGTGTAAAAAACCATTAGAAACACTATATTTTATTAATAATTTTGTTATTTTTGAAAGCATAAGGAAAATAAAAATAATTTCAACAGTAAACTTTCTGCCTTAATTTTTGTTTTCTCAAATGTTCCGGGAAATTTTTTTTAGCTTCAATTCCACATTATAACTTCGGTATAGATTTTAGATCAGAAAATTAAACCCATAAATTCGGAAGTTAATATATCGTGAAGGGCTTACTATTTTTTCTGAAATTCGTATTATTTACAACTAAATATAAGAAGTTTTGCTAAGTAAATTAAGAAACAATATAAAGAATTTCGCGCATTTACCATTTCTTAAGGAAGGAGAAAGTGATTTTATTTTTTTAGAAAAAGAATGCGAAGAGAAAAACGTATTACATATTAATTTTTTATAGTAAGAAGAAAATTAAAAAAGTACTTTACATTGTTCTTTATTATATAAACTTTTGCTTTATAAAAAAATGGGTTGTATTAAGGTTTCTGCTTTTTTTAAAAAGAGCCTAGGAGACACACAATGCTGTAGAGTAAATTGATATGCATCACACTTACCACGTTTTGCGTGTATAAATTTCCTCACAAAATATATATTGGGCACTTTTGTCAATAATAGAGACGACTATTAAAATGAAATACCTACGTTTCACAGTTTGAAACTCATGCGTCTTATTTATATTGTAAGACTTATAAAACACACAATATCCTCAGCGATATCAAACGACAAATATACGGAAGAAAAATAAATATTTTTAGATTAAGCAAATATGTAGCTGCTTGATCTTACTAATTAGAAAAAAAAAAAAAAAAAAAAAAAAAAAAAAAAAAAAAAAAAAAAAAACATTGAATCTTTGTAGACGATGAGGTTCCACTAGAACCATCTTCAGGTATTGCTCAGGTATTACTTTTTTAAAAGTAAATAATATTTTGCGAATGTTTCCTACTTTCACCTATAAAAAAGAGTTGAAAAGATCAAACAGGCAATAAAATAATCGAAAATACAAAATTCAGCGTCTATTTAAGAAATATTTGTTTTCTTAAAGGCAACTAAATATCGTAGAGAGCAAATTTTAAAATAAAATGTATTCGCAGTAAAATGCGTTAAAATTTTATTTAACATAAATGATATTAAACACGACAAAATATAACATAATATTATAATAAATATGATGACATACACTTCGTATTTCAAGTCATTTTAACAATTAGAGGGAATCTATTAAGGAATAGTGAACTAATCGACACAAATTTTTCTTTATATATAATTTAAAAGAATAATCAAAATCAATGCAATAAAATGAAGTAAACGCTACAAAAACACTACCAACACTACCTAAATCTCAAAAAACGCTAAAAACATTTTCCTGTTTAAAACGATTTTGTTTAACGTAACACGTTTAAAACTTATACAAATGTCAGTTATATTTCATTTCTGAAAAAAAAAAAAAAATGTTAATGCAAAGTAAAATGCTAAACTTCACACAGTCCATTGTTTCTTTAGTTATTAATGTAGTCACGAAGTACTTTAATACTCAATTCAAGTGCCACTTTTTAAACGAAAATTACTTTCACTTCCCCGCAAATTTGTTCTAATTGTTATTCTAAACTCGTGATCACAGAAAATTTGCATAGGTTATAAATGTTTTCGTCTAAAAATCTCATTTTTGAAACATGTTGTTTTTAATCCTGAAATTATTAAAATGGAAAAATTACTTTTTTAAAAGTTTTCAAACATGGTTTAAATGGGATTTTATGTGCAGTAATATGTCGTTTTATTTTAGGTGTAATATTAACTAACATGAAAGAGTTTTATAAACTTACGTTGCACCTTTCATAATTAAGAAAGAACTATTTTACATTTATAAAGTGCCTTGGATAGTTATTACAGCAATTGATGAAAGCTGAATTATTTCTGATACAAAATACCAAGTGCTACACAAGTTATAGTCAAACTTTTAGTTAAATATTTCTTCAGCAGTTGGAGCTAGTTACGTGAAATTGTGCACGCATCCACAGGTTCCCAAAAGAAAACATAGATATGGTTCACATTACTGTCGAAGAACATTTTTTTTCTCCAAAAATATAGACATTCAAAGGAAGTGTGTGTGTGTGTGTGTGTGTGTGTGTTTTATTCTGAGCGTTTTATCTTTGTTACCAGAGACCTATCGAAACACACATGAAGTGGTCTATTGCTTTTAAAAATAGGTCAAAACCATCTTAAATAGCATTAAGGCCATTAATTGCCAAGTTCCTGATGCCTATCACGAACACTGGATTCAAGCCACGTGGTTTCAGCAGGACTGACCTTCTCTACATTCAATAGGAGTTGTTTTGAACCTGCTTCAGAAGTCACTGTGACAATCCTGTCATTACAAAAGGCATCCCAAATCGCTTTAGCTATGGTTTGTGTTAGGCTACCATTATAGTCTTTACTTATCACCACTAGACATACTTTTATGAGTCTTACATAGATTGACCAAAAACCACAGAACAGCTGAAAACAGCGATAACAAGTGTGATAAGGTCAGACCAGCTCTTGCAGGTTATGGGGATTTTTAGCAGAGACTTCGTATCGTGGTCTTCTCAGATGACTAACATTTTGAGAATCCTATATTTTAGTTTCCTTTATTCTCATGTTTAAATCCTGAGATTTTAAAATAAACATATTTTTCAGTTCAAAAGATACTCAGAATGTTTCAATTTCCATTAAAGAACCCTGTACGTCCCTTTCATTAATATACATATATATATATATATTGTCTCGATAACAATCATTAGCAAATTTATTGTGTTTGCAGCAGGATAGATGAACTTCTGTACCCATTTTAGGTGACCTTTAACGTTCCTTTAACGAACATTTGTACCTTTAACGTTCGGTCTGGAATGGGGAATTCTGTATTTTTGACTGAATAATTGATTACGAAATTCGTTTTAAATAAAATAATTTTTGTCCCAAAGAATATTATCACCGTTAAAGATCCTTACATATAATTTTGATTTTTTCTTCAATATTTTACAGAGTACTTTATTATTTTAAGATAGTAATACTGATTGGTAAATAAACATAAGAGTTGTAATTTTCCAACTTCCCTTTCTGGATAGTAGACAGGTGGGCACATTTTAATCAAACAATATGTTGATAAATAAATATGTTTTCCATTTCAGATAAAAAAAAAATAATAATAATCATTTATAAACTATTAAGTACATATGTTATGTAACATGTTAAATTCCTTTCCGATTAACGAATTGGATATAACAATTGTAGCTTTAATCATAATTAGTAAGCACATTAATAGCTCAGTTTGAAAGGTTTTTATTTAAATACCTTAGCTCTTTAATTAGCTTTGTATAGAAATATATGATTGTTGAACATATGTTTAAATTAGAATCCGTTTTCTTAATATGCTTTTATCGAATTACATAAATGACATATTAAAATCTTTTAGAGAGTAGTAATTTTGAAAATTATCAATAAGTGTTTTCTTAAGTAGTTGTTTTAGTCTTACATTACTAGATCAATTTTATAAGATACTTACTTATAACTACAATAATAATAAATTAAAAAAATTAAAAAATCCGACTGCGTAAAAAGCGAACTAATTAATTATTTCTCATCAATTTTAAACTATTTTTTATATTACTTACCTATTTTTTTTTTCATTTACTTGTACTGTTAAGTTGTGTTTAATTGTTAGTTCCTATCCATAAACACTGTTTTGATGAGGCCCATAGATGTCTATGATGGTTAGAGTTGCAGCAAAGCTAGAGATCCTACCTACACAAATTCCAGGTTGTCTAATATTTAAACGGAGCTTCTGACTGTAAAATAGTCAAAGAAACGTCGTCTTCATTCTGAAATATCTATCCAATTATATGCCAATCAATATGGTGATTTTTTTTCTTGTCTACCGCCATTTTGTATTTTACGCCAGCAATTTTGAATTTATAAAAAGAAAACCTACCCTATAACTATTGGACGGTTAAGATGAATTGATAGAGACTTCATTTATTAATTCCATCCAGCCGTTGGGATGTTTCGAGGGTATAAAGAAACACACATACCCAGATACGCGTGAAACACATAACCCTTCTTGGCAGTCGAGTAAAAACGAGATCAATTATTTTACTTAAAATGTACTGCATAAAAAAATTATATTGTGTTATGAATAACTTACTCGATAATTGAGTTATTATAATATTACTTCTTAGAGAAAGATTTTTGTTGTTGTTCTTTTTCGTGGTGGTGGTGGTATTGTGCGATTTTCATGCAAATTTCAATATTATTTTAATCATATCTGTAATGTTGTATAAAATAACATAGAAAAGTGTTTTTTCTCATATAAAATTTTATTTATGCAAATTTGTATGCAAAACACGAGAATACTTTTTAAGTAATTATAACTAGAAGGATGCATATTTAATGTATTGAACAAATGAATATAGTAACAAAAAATAAGAATTAATAATATTATATATTATTTATATTATAAATTATGTATAATATTATTTATATTATAAATAATTATATTGTATATTATTGGTATTTCCATATAATCTCTCGATTTTATAATTTTAGGTCATCGTCTTGTGGATAGGTTCTTGAAACTATAATGTACGTCATTTTTTTTTAATTTTTGCTTAATCATTGTTCACCATCAGTTATCACTTTTAAATTTCGATTTTGGGTAACTATAAGTTGTAAATAAATAAGTTGTATATAAATAATACAGAAATAAAGTAAATGGACGCTATTTCTATTTAATCGGAATATGGTATAAAAAAGTGTTTTTTATAAAAGTGTAAAAATCAATTAGAAACACTACATTTTATTAATAATTTTGTTATTTTTGAAAGCATAAGGAAAATAAAAATAATTTCAACAGTAAACGTTCTGCCTTAATTTTTGTTTTCTCAAATGTTCCGGGAAATATTTTTTTAGCTTCAATTCCACATTATAACGTCGGTATAGATTTTAGATCAGAAAATTAAACCCATAAATTCGGAAGTTAATATATCGTGAAGGGCTTACTGTTTTTTCTGAAATTCGTATTATTTACAAGTAAATATAAGAAGTTTTGCTAAGTAAATTAAGAAACAATATAAAGAATTTTGCGCATTTACCATTGCTTAAGGAAGGAGAAAGTGATTTCATTTTTTGGACAAAGAATGCAAAGATAAAAACGTATTATATATTATTTTTTTTATAGAAAGATTAAAATTAAAAAAGTACTTTGCAGTGTTCTTTATTATATAAACTTTTGCTTTATAAAAAAAAAAAAAAATGGGTTGTATTACGGTTTCTGCTTTTTTTTTAAAAGAGCCTAGGAGAAACACAATGCTGTATAATAAATTGATATGCATTACACTTTCCACGTTTTGCGTGTATAAATTTCCTCACAAAATAAATATTGGGCACTTTTGGCAATAATAGAGACGACTATTAAAATGAAATACCCTACGTTTAAGAGCTTGAAACTCATGCGTCTTATTTATATTGTAAGTCTTAAAAAAAAACACACAATATCCTCAGCGATATCAAACGACAAATATACGTAAGAAAAATAAATATTTTTAGATTAAGCAAATATGTAGCTGCTTGATCTTACTAATTAGAAAAGAAAAAAAAAACATTGAGTCTTTGTAGACGATGAGGTTCCACTAGAACCATCTTCAGGTATTGCTCAGGTATTACTTTTTTAAAAGTAAATATTTTGCGAATGTTTCCTACTTTCACCTATAAAAAAGAGTTAAAAAGATCAAACAGGCAATAAAATAATTGAAAATACAAAAATCAGCGTCTATTTAAGAAATATTTGTTTTGTTAAAGGAAAATAAATATCGTAGAGAGCAAATTTTAAGATAAAATGTATTCGCAGTAAAATGCGTTAAAATTTTATTTAACATAAATGATATTAAACACGACAAAATTTAACATAATATTATAATAATTATGATGATATACACTTCGTATTTCAAGTTATTTTAACGATTAGAGGTAATCTATTAAGGAATAGTGAACTAATAGACACAAATTTTTCTTTATATAAAATTTAAAAGCATAATAAATTCAATGCAATAAAATAAAGTAAACGATACAACACTATCAAAACTACCTAAATATGAAAACAAAAACACTAAAAAAACGTTTCCTGTTTAAAACGATTTTGTTTAACGTAAACACGTTTAAAACTTATACAAATGTCAGTTATATTTCATTTCTGAAAAAAAAAAATGTTAATGCAAAGTAAAATGCTGAACTTCACATTCCATTGTTTCTTTAGTTATTAATGTAGTCACGAAGTACTTTAATACTCAATTCAAGTGCCACTTTTTAAACGAAAATTACTTTCACTTCCCCGAAAATTTGTTCTAATTGTTATTCTAAACTCGTGATCACAGAAAATTTGCATAAGTTATAAATGTTTTCGTCTAAAAATCTCATTTTTGAAACATGTTGTTCTAAATCCTGAAATTATTAAAATGGAATAATTACTTTTTTTAAAGTTTTTAAACATGGTTTAAATGGGATTTTATGTGCAGTAATATGTCGTTTTATTTTAGGTGTACTATTGACTAACATGAAAGAGTTTTATAAACTTACGTTGCACCTTTCATAATTAAGAAAGAACTATTTTACATTTATAAAGTGCCTTGGATAGTTATTACAGCAATTGATGAAAGCTGAATTATTTCTGATACAAATACCAAGTGCTACACAAGTTATAGTCAAACTTTTAGTTAAATATTTCTTCAGCAGTTGGAGCTAGTTACGTGAAATTGTGCACGCATCCACAGGTTCCCAAAAGAAAACATAGATATGGTTCACATTACTGTCGAAGAACATTTTTTTTCTCCAAAAATATAGATATTCAAAGGAAGTGTGTGTGTGTGTGTTTTTTATTCTGAGCGTTTTATCTTTGTTACCAGAGACCTATCGAAACACACATGAAGTGGTCTATTGCTTTTAAAAATAGGTCAAAACCATCTTAAATAGCATTAAGGCCATTAATTGCCAAGTTCCTGATGCCTATCACGAACACTGGATTCAAGCCACGTGGTTTCAGCAGGATTGACCTTCTCTATATTTAATAGGAGTTGTTTTGAACCTGCTTCAGAAGTCACTGTGACAATCCTGTCATCACAAAAGGCATCCCAAATCGCTTTAGCTATGGTTTGTGTTAGGCTACCATTATAGTCTTTACTTATCTCCACTAGACATACTTTTATGAGTCTTACATAGATTGACCAAAAACCACAGAACAGCTGAAAACAGCGATAACAAGTGTGATAAGGTCAGACCAGCTCTTGCAGGTTATGGGGATTTCAAGCAGAGACTTCGTATCGTGGTCTTCTCAGATGACTAACATTTTGAGAATCCTATATTTTAGTTTCCTTTATTCTCATGTTTAAATCCTGAGATTTTAAAATAAACATATTTTTCAGTTCAAAAGATACACAGAATGTTTCAATTTCCGTTAAAGAACCCTGTACGTCCCTTTCATTAATATATATATATATATATATATATATATTGTCTCGATAACAATCATTAGCAAATTTATTGTGTTTGCAGCAGGATAGATGAACTTCTGTACCCATTTTAGGCGACCTTTAACGTTCCTTTAACGAACATTTGTACCTTTAACGTTCGGTCTGGAATGGGGAATTCTGTATTTTTGACTCAATAATTGATTACGAAATTCGTTTTAAATAAAATAATTTTTGTCCCAAAGAATATTATCACCATTAAAGATCCTTACATATAATTTTGATTTTTTCTTCAATATTTTACAGAGTACTTTATTATTTTAAGATAGTAATACTGATTGGTAAATAAACATAAGAGTTGTAGTTTTTCAACTTCCCTTTCTGGATAGTAGACAGGTGGGCACATTTTAATCAAACAATATGTTGATAAATAAATATGTTTTCCATTTCAGATAAAAAAAAAATAATAATAATCATTTATAAACTATTAAGTACATATGTTATGTAACATGTTAAATTCCTTTCCGATTAACGAATTGGATATAACAATTGTAGCTTTAATCATAATTAGTAAGCACATTAATAGCTCAGTTTGAAAGGTTTTTATTTAAATACCTTAGCTCTTTAATTAGCTTTGTATAGAAATATATGATTGTTGAACATATGTTTAAATTAGAATCCGTTTTCTTAAGATGCTTTTATCGAATTACATAAATGACATATTAAAATATTTTAGAGAGTAGTAATTTTGAAAATTATCAATAAGTGTTTTCTTAAGTAGTTCTTTTAGTCTTACATTACTAGATTAATTTTATAAGATACTTACTTATAACTACAATAATAATAAATTAAAAAAATTAAAAAATACGACTGCGTAAAAAGCGAACTAATTAATTATTTCTCATCAATGTTAAATTATTTTTTATATTACTTACCTATTTTTTTTTTCATTTACTTGTACTGATCACTTTTAAGTTGTGTTTAATTGTTAGTTCCTACCCATAAACACTGTTTTGATGAGGCCCATAGATGTCTATGATGGTTAGAGTTGCAGCAAAGCTAGAGATCCTACCTACACAAATTCCAGGTTGTCTAATATTTAAACGGAGCTTCTGACTGTAAAATAGTCAAAGAAACGTCGTCTTCATTTTGAAAGATCTATCCAATTATATGCCAATCAATATGGTGATTTTTTTTCTTGTCTACCGCCATTTTGTATTTTACGCCAGCCATTTTGAATTTATAAAAAGAAAACCTACCCTATAACTATTGGAGGGTTAAGATGAATTGATAGAGACTTCATTTATTAATTCCATCCAGCCGTTGGGATGTTTCGAGGATATAAAGAAACACACATACCCAGATACGCGTGAAACACATAACCCTTCTTGGCAGTCGAGTAAAAACGAGATCAATTATTTTACTTAAAATGTACTGCATAAAAAAATTATATTGTGTTATGAATAACTTACTCGATAATTGAGTTATTATAATATTACTTCTTAGAGAAAGATTTTTGTTGTTGTTCTTTTTCGTGGTGGTGGTGGTATTGTGCGATTTTCATGCAAATTTCAATGTTATTTTAATCATATGTGTAATGTTGTATAAAATAGCATAGAAAAGTGTTTTTTCTCATATAAGATTTTATTTATGCAAATTTGTATGCAAAACACGAGAATTCTTTTTAAGTAATTATAACTAGAAGGATACATATTTAATGTATTGAACAAATGAATATAGTAACAAAAAATAAGAATTAATAATATTATATATTATTTATATTATAAATTATGTATAATATTATTTATATTATAAATAATTATATTGTATATTATTGGTATTTCCATATAATCTCTCGATTTTATAATTTTAGGTCATCGTCTTGTGGATAGGTTCTTGAAACTATAATGTACGTCATTTTTTTAAAATTTTTGCTTAATCATTGTTCACCATCAGTTATCACTTTTAAATTTCGATTTTGGGTAACTATAAGTTGTAAATAAATAAGTTGCATATAAATAATCCAGAAATAAAGTAAATGGACGCTATTTCTATTTAATCGGAATACGGTATAAAAAAGTGTTTTTTATAAAAGTGTAAAAATCAATTAGAAACACTACATTTTATTAATAATTTTGTTATTTTTGAAAGCATAAGGAAAATAAAAATAATTTCAACAGTAAACTTTCTGCCTTAATTTTTGTTTTCTCAAATGTTCCGGGATTTTTTTTTTTTTTTTTTTTTAGCTTCAATTCCACATTATAACTTCGGTATAGATTTTAGATCAGAAAATTAAACCCATAAATTTGGAAGTTAATATATCGTGAAGGGCTTACTGTTTTTTCTGAAATTCGTATTATTTACAACTAAATATAAGAAGTTTTGCTAAGTAAATTAAGAAACAATATAAAGAATTTTGCGCATTTACCATTGCTTAAGGAAGGAGAAAGTGATTTCATTTTTTGGACAAAGAATGCTAAGAGAAAAACGTATTATATATTATTTTTTTATAGAAAAAAAAAATTAAAAAAGTACTGTGCAGTGTTCTTTATTATATAAAATTTTGCTTTATAAAAAAAAAAAAAAAAAAAAAAAAGGGTTGTATTACGGTTTCTGCTTTTTTTAAAAAGAGCCTAGGAGACACACAATGCTGTACAGTAAATTGATATGCATTACACTTTCCACGTTTTGTGTGTATAAATTTCCTCACAAAATATATATTGGGCACTTTTGTCAATAGTAGAGACGACTATTAAAATGAAATACCCTACGTTTCAGAGTTTGAAACTCATGCGTCTTATTTATATTGTAAGTCTTAAAAAAACACACAATATCCTCAGCGATATCAAACGACAAATATACGGCAGAAAAATAAATATTTTTAGATTAAGCAAATATGTAGCTGCTTGATCTTACTAATTAGAAAAGAAAAAAAAAAAAAACATTGAGTCTTTGTAGACGATGAGGTTCCACTAGAACCATCTTCAGGTATTGCTCAGGTATTACTTTATTAAAAGTAAATATTTTGCGAATGTTTTCTACTTTCACCTATAAAAAAGAGTTAAAAAGATCAAACAGACAATAAAATAATTGAAAATACAAAAATCAGCGTCTATTTAAGAAATATTTGTTTTGTTAAAGGAAAATAAATATCGTAGAGAGCAAATTTTAAGATAAAATGTATTCGCAGTAAAATGCGTTAAAAGTTTATTTAACATAAATGATATTAAACACGACAAAATTTAACATAATATTATAATAGTTATGATGATATACACTTCGTATTTCAAGTTATTTTAACGATTAGAGGTAATCTATTAAGGAATAGTGCACTAATCGACACAAATTTTTCTTCATATAAAATTTAAATGCATAATAAATTCAATGCAATAAAATAAAGTAAACGATACAATAACACTATCAAAACTACCTAAATCTGAAAACAAAAACCCTAAAAAAACGTTTCCTGTTTAAAACGATTTAGTTTAACGTAAACACGTTTAAAACTTATACAAATGTCAGTTATATTTCATTTCTGAAAAAAAAAAAAATGTTAATGCAAAGTAAAATGCTGAACTTCACATTCCATTGTTTCTTTAGTTATTAATGTAGTCACGAAGTACTTTAATACTCAATTCAAGTGCCACTTTTTTAACGAAAATTACTTTCACTTCCCCGCAAATTTGTTCTAATTGTTATTCTAAACTCGTGATCACAGAAAATTTGCATAAGTTATAAATGTTTTCGTCTAAAAATCTCATTTTTGAAACATGTTGTTCTAAATCCTGAAATTATTAAAATGGAAAAATTACTTTTTTAAAAGTTTTTAAACATGGTTTAAATGGGATTTTATGTGCAGTAATATGTCGTTTTATTTTAGGTGTATTATTGACTAACATGAAAGAGTTTTATAAACTTACGTTGCACCTTTCATAATTAAGAAAGAACTATTTTACATTTATAAAGTGCCTTGGATAGTTATTACAGCAATTGATGAAAGCTGAATTATTTCTGATACAAAATACCAAGTGCTACACAAGTTATAGTCAAACTTTTAGTTAAATATTTCTTCAGCAGTTGGAGCTAGTTACGTGAAATTGTGCACGCATCCACAGGTTCCCAAAAGAAAACATAGATATGGTTCACATTACTGTCGAAGAACATTTTTTTTCTCCAAAAATATAGATATTCAAAGGAAGTGTGTGTGTGTGTGTTTTTTATTCTGAGCGTTTTATCTTTGTTACCAGAGACCTATCGAAACACACATGAAGTGGTCTATTGCTTTTAAAAATAGGTCAAAACCATCTTAAATAGCAATAAGGCCATTAATTGCCAAGTTCCTGATGCCTATCACGAACACTGGATTCAAGCCACGTGGTTTCAGCAGGACTGACCTTCTCTACATTCAATAGGGGTTGTTTTGAACCTGCTTCAGAAGTCACTGTGACAATCCTGTCATCACAAAAGGCATCCCAAATCGCTTTAGCTATGGTTTGTGTTAGGCTACCATTATAGTCTTTACTTATCACCACTAGACATACTTTTATGAGTCTTACATAGATTGACCAAAAACCACAGAACAGCTGAAAACAGCGATAACAAGTGTGATAAGGTCAGACCAGCTCTCGCAGGTTATGGGGATTTCGAGCAGAGACTTCGTATCGTGGTCTTCTCAGATGACTAACATTTTGAGAATCCTATATTTTAGTTTCCTTTATTCTCATGTTTAAATCCTGAAATTTTAAAATAAACATATTTTTCAGTTCAAAAGATACTCAGAATGTTTCAATTTCCAATAAAGAACCCTGTACGTCCCTTTCATTAATATATATATATATTGTCTCGATAACAATCATTAGCAAATTTATTGTGTTTGCAGCGGGATCGATGAACTTCTGTACCCATTTTAGGCGACCTTTAACGTTCCTTTAACGATCTTTTGTACCTTTAACGTTCGGTCTGGAATGGGGAATTCTGTACTTTTGACTGAATAATGGATTACGAAATTCGTTTTAAATAAAATAATTTTTGTCCCAAAGAATATTATCACCGTTAAAGATCCTTACATATAATTTTGATTTTTTCTTCAATATTTTAAAGAGTACTTTATTATTTTAAGATAGTAATACTGATTGGTAAATAAACATAAGAGTTGTAATTTTTCAACTTGCCTTTCTGGATAGTAGACAGGTGGGCACATTTTAATCAAACAATATGTTGATAAATAAATATGTTTTCCATTTCAGATAAAAAAAAAAATAATAATCATTTATAAACTATTAAGTACATATGTTATGTAACATGTTAAATTCCTTTCCGATTAACGAATTGGATATAACAATTGTAGCTTTAATCATAATTAGTAAGCACATTAATAGCTCAGTTTGAAAGGTTTTTATTTAAATACCTTAGCTCCTTAATTAGCTTTGTATAGAAATATATGATTGTTGAACATATGTTTAAATTAGAATCCGTTTTCTTAAGATGCTTTTATCGAATTACATAAATGACATATTAAAATCTTTTAGAGAGTAGTAATTTTGAAAATTATCAATAAGTGTTTTCTTAAGTAGTTGTTTTATGCTTACATTACTAGATTAACTTTATAAGATACTTACTTATAACTACAATAATAATAAATTAAAAAAATTAAAAAATCCGACTGCGTAAAAAGCGAACTAATTAATTATTTCTCATCAATGTTAAACTATTTTTTATATTACTTACCTATTTTCTTTCATTTACTTGTACTGATCACTTTTAAGTTGTGTTTAATTGTTAGTTCCTATCCATAAACACTGTTTTGATGAGGCCCATAGATGTCTATGATGGTTAGAGTTGCAGCAAAGCTAGAGATCCTACCTACACAAATTCCAGGTTGTCTAATATTTAAACGGAGCTTCTGACTGTAAAATAGTCAAACAAACGTCGTCTTCATTTTGAAAGATCTATCCAATTTTATGCAAATCAATATGGTGATTTTTTTTTCTTGTCTACCACCATTTTGTATTTTACGCCAGCCATTTTGAATTTATAAAAAGAAAACCTACCCTATAACTATTGGACGGTTAAGATGAATTGATAGAGACTTCATTTATTAATTCCATCCAGCCGTTGGGATGTTTCGAGGGTATAAAGAAACACACATACCCAGATACGCGTGAAACACATAACCCTTCTTGGCAGTCGAGTAAAAACGAGATCAATTATTTTACTTAAAATGTACTGCATAAAAAAATTATATTGTGTTATGAATAACTTACTCGATAATCGATTTATTATAATATTACTTGTTAGAGAAAGATTTTTGTTGTTGTTCTTTTTCCTGGTGGTGGTATTGTGCGAATTTCATGCAAATTTCAATATTATTTTAATCACATGTGTAATGTTGTATAAAATGACATAGAAAAGTGTTTTTTTCTCATATAAGATTTTATTTATGCAAATTTGTATGCAAAACACGAGAATACTTTTTAAGTAATTATAACTAGAAGGATACATATTTAATGTATTGAACAAATGAATATAGTAACAAAAAATATGAATTAATAATATTATATATCACTTATTTTATAAATTATGTATAATATTATTTATATTATAAATAATTATATTGTATATTATTGATATTTTCATATAATCTATCGATTTTATAATTTTAGGTCATCGTCTTGTGGATAGGTTCTTGAAACTATAATGTACGTCATTTTTTTTTAAATTTTTGCTTAATCATTGTTCACCATCAGTTATCACTTTTAAATTTCGATTTTGGGTAACTATAAGTTGTAAATAAATAAGTTGTATATAAATAATCCAGAAATAAAGTAAATGGACCTATTTCTATTTAATCGGAATACGGTATAAAAAAGTGTTTTTTATAAAAGTGTAAAAATCAATTAGAAACACTACATTTTATTAATAATTTTGTTATTTTTGAGAGCATAAGGAAAATAAAAATAATTTCAACAGTAAACTTTTTGCCTTAATTTTTGTTTTCTCAAATGTTCCGGGAATTTGTTTTTTTAGCTTGAATTCCACATTATAACTTCGGTATAGATTTTAGATCAGAAAATTAAACCCATAAATTTGGAAGTTAATATATCGTGAAGGGCTTACCGTTTTTTCTGAAATTCGTATTATTTACAACTAAATATAAGAGTTTTTGCTAAGTAAATTAAGAAACAATATAAAGAATTTTGCGCATTTACCATTGCTTAAGGAAGGAGAAAGTGATTTCATTTTTTGGACAAAGAATGCTAAGAGAAAAACGTATTATATATTATTTTTTTATAGAAAGAAGAAAATTAAAAAAGTACTTTGCAGTGTTCTTTATTATATAAACTTTTGCTTTATAAAAAAAAAAAAAAAAAAAAAAAAAAAAAAAAAATGGGTTGTATTACGGTTTCTGCTTTTTTAAAAAAGAGCCTAGGAGACACACAATGCTGTATAGTAAATTGATATGCATTACACTTTCCACGTTTTGCGTGTATAAATTTCCTCACAAAATATATATTGGGCACTTTTGTCAATAGTAGAGACGACTATTAAAATGAAATACCCTACGTTTCAGAGTTTGAAACTCATGCGTCTTATTTATATTGTAAGTCTTAAAAAAACACACAATAACCTCAGCGATATCAAACGAGAAATATACGGCAGAAAAATAAATATTTTTAGATTAAGCAAATATGTAGCTGCTTGATCTTACTAATTAGAAAAAAAAAAAAAAAAAAAAAAAAAAAAAAAAAAAAAAAAAAAAAAAAAAAAAACATTGAGTCTTTGTAGACGATGAGGTTCCACTAGAACCATCTTCAGGTATTGCTCAGGTATTACTTTTTTAAAAGTAAATATTTTGCGAATGTTCCCTACTTTCACCTATAAAAAAGAGTTAAAAAGATCAAACAGGCAAATAAATAATTGAAAATACAAAAATCAGCGTCTATTTAAGAAATATTTGTTTTGTTAAAGGAAAAGAAATATCGTAGAGAGCAAATTTTAAGATAAAATGTATTCGCAGTAAAATGCGTTAAAATTTTATTTAACTTAAATGATATTAAACACGACAAAATTTAACATAATATTATAATAGTTATGATGATATACACTTCGTATTTCAAGTTATTTTAACGATTAGGGGTAATCTATTAAGGAATAGTGAACTAATCGACACAAATCTTTCTTCATATAAAATTTAAAAGCATAATAAATTCAATGCAATAAAATAAAGTAAACGATACAATAACACTATCAAAACTACCTAAATCTGAAAACAAAAACACTAAAAAAACGTTTCCTGTTTAAAACGATTTTGTTTAACGTAAACACGTTTAAAACTTATACAAATGTCAGTTATATTTCATTTCTGAAAAAAAAAATGTTAATGCAAAGTAAAATGCTGAACTTCACATTCCATTGTTTCTTTAGTTATTAATGTAGTCACGAAGTACTTTAATACTCAATTCAAGTGCCACTTTTTTAACGAAAATTACTTTCACTTCCCCGCAAATTTGTTCTAATTGTTATTCTAAACTCGTTATCACAGAAAATTTGCATAAGTTATAAATGTTTTCGTCTAAAAATCTCATTTTTGAAACATGTTGTTCTAAATCCTGAAATTATTAAAATGGAAAAATTACTTTTTTAAAAGTTTTTAAACATGGTTTAATGGGATTTTATGTGCAGTAATATGTCGTTTTATTTTAGGTATATTATTTACTAACATGAAAGAGTTTTATAAACTTACGTTGCACCTTTCATAATTAAGAAAGAACTATTTTACATTTATAAAGTGCCTTGGATAGTTATTACAGCAATTGATGAAAGCTGAATTATTTCTGATACAAAATACCAAGTGCTACACAAGTTATAGTCAAACTTTTAGTTAAATATTTCTTTAGCAGTTGGAGCTAGTTACGTGAAATTGTGCACGCATCCACAGGTTCCCAAAAGAAAACATAGATATGGTTCACATTACTGTCGAAGAACATTTTTTTTCTCCAAAAATATAGATATTCAAAGGAAGTGTGTGTGTGTGTGTTTTTTATTCTGAGCGTTTTATCTTTGTTACCAGAGACCTATCGAAACACACATGAAGTGGTCTATTGCTTTTAAAAATAGGTCAAAACCATCTTAAATAGCATTAAGGCCATTAATTGCCAAGTTCCTGATGCCTATCACGAACACTGGATTCAAGCCACGTGGTTTCAGCAGGACTGACCTTCTCTACATTCAATAGGAGTTGTTTTGTACCTGCTTCAGAAGTCACTGTGACAATCCTGTCATCACAAAAGGCATCCCAAATCGCTTTAGCTATGGTTTGTGTTAGGCTACCATTATAGTCTTTACTTATCACCACTAGACATACTTTTATGAGTCTTACATAGATTGACCAAAAACCACAGAACAGCTGAAAACAGCGATAACAAGTGTGATAAGGTCAGACCAGCTCTCGCAGGTTATGGGGATTTCGAGCAGAGACTTCGTATCGTGGTCTTCTCAGATGACTAACATTTTGAGAATCCTATATTTTAGTTTCCTTTATTCTCATGTTTAAATCCTGAAATTTTAAAATAAACATATTTTTCAGTTCAAAAGATACTCAGAATGTTTCAATTTCCAATAAAGAACCCTGTACGTTCCTTTCATTAATATATATATATATATATTGTCTCGATAACAATCATTAGCAAATTTATTGTGTTTGCAGCAGGATCGATGAACTTCTGTACCCATTTTAGGCGAACTTTAACGTTCCTTTAACGATCTTTTGTACCTTTAACGTTCTGTCTGGAATGGGGAATTCTGTACTTTTGACTGAATAATGGATTACGAAATTCGTTTTAAATAAAAATATTTTTGTCCCAAAGAATATTATCACCGTTAAAGATCCTTACATATAATTTTGATTTTTTCTTCAATATTTTACAGAGTACTTTATTATTTTAAGATAGTAATACTGTTTGGTAAATAAACATAAGAGTTGTAATTTTTCAACTTGCCTTTCTGGATAGTAGACAGGTGGGCACATTTTAATCAAACAATATGTTGATAAATAAATATGTTTTCCATTTCAGATAAAAAAAAAAAATAATAATCATTTATAAACTATTAAGTACATATGTTATGTAACATGTTAAATTCCTTTCCGATTAACGAATTGGATATAACAATTGTAGCTTTAATCATAATTAGTAAGCACATTAATAGCTCAGTTTGAAAGGTTTTTATTTAAATACTTTAGCTCCTTAATTAGCTTTGTATAGAAATATATGATTGTTGAACATATGTTTAAATTAGAATCCGTTTTCTTAAGATGCTTTTATCGAATTACATAAATGACATATTAAAATCTTTTAGAGAGTAGTAATTTTGAAAATTATCAATAAGTGTTTTCTTAAGTAGTTGTTTTAGGCTTACATTACTAGATTAACTTTATAAGATACTTACTTATAACTACAATAATAATAAATTAAAAAAATTAAATATCCGACTGCGTAAAAAGCGATCTAATTAATTATTTCTCATCAATGTTAAACTATTTTTTATATTACTTACCTATTTTTTTTTTCATTTACTTGTACTGATCACTTTTAAGTTGTGTTTAATTGTTAGTTCCTATCCATAAACACTGTTTTGATGAGGCCCATAGATGTCTATGATGGTTAGTGCAGCAAAGCTAGAGATCCTACCTACACAAATTCCAGGTTGTCTAATATTTAAACGGAGCTTCTGACTGTAAAATAGTCAAAGAAACGTCGTCTTCATTTAGAAAGATCTATCCAATTATATGCCAATCAATATGGTGATTTTTTTTTCTTGTCTACCACCATTTTGTATTTTACGCCAGCCATTTTGAATTTATAAAAAGAAAACCTACCCTATAACTATTGAACGGTTAAGATGAATTGATAGAGACTTCATTTATTAATTCCATCCAGCCGTTGGGATGTTTCGAGGGTATAAAGAAACACACATACCCAGATACGCGTGAAACACATAACCCTTCTTGGCAGTCGAGTAAAAACGAGATCAATTATTTTACTTAAAATGTACTGCATAAAAAAATTATATTGTGTTATGAATAACTTACTCGATAATCGATTTATTATAATATTACTTGTTAGAGAAAGATTTTTGTTGTTGTTCTTTTTCGTGGTGGTGGTATTGTGCGAATTTCATGCAAATTTCAATATTATTTTAATCACATGTGTAATGTTGTATAAAATGACATAGAAAAGTGTTTTTTTCTCATATAAGATTTTATTTATGCAAATTTGTATGCAAAACACGAGAATACTTTTTAAGTAATTATAACTAGAAGGATACATATTTAATGTATTGAACAAATGAATATAGTAACAAAAAATAAGAATTAATAATATTATATATCACTTATTTTATAAATTATGTATAATATTATTTATATTATAAATAATTATATTGTATATTATTGGTATTTTCATATAATCTCTCGATTTTATAATTTTAGGTCATCGTCTTGTGGATAGGTTCTTGAAACTATAATGTACGTTATTTTTTTTTTTTTTTAATTTTTGCTTAATCATTGTTCACCATCAGTTATCACTTTTAAATTTCGATTTTGGGTAACTATAAGTTGTAAATAAATAAGTTGTATATAAATAATCCAGAAATAAAGTAAATGGACCTATTTCTATTTAATCGGAATACGGTATAAAAAAGTGTTTTTTATAAAAGTGTAAAAATCAATTAGAAACACTACATTTTATTAATAATTTTGTTATTTTTGAAAGCATAAGGAAAATAAAAATAATTTCAACAGTAAACTTTTTGCCTTAATTTTTGTTTTCTCAAATGTTCCGGGAATTTTTTTTTTTAGCTTGAATTCCACATTATAACTTCGGTATAGATTTTAGATCAGAAAATTAAACCCATAAATTTGGAAGTTAATATATCGTGAAGGGTTTTTCTGAAATTTTTTCTGAAATTCGTATTATTTACAACTAAATATAAGAGTTTTTGCTAAGTAAATTAAGAAACAATATAAAGAATTTTGCGCATTTACCATTGCTTAAGGAAGGAGAAAGTGATTTCATTTTTTGGACAAAGAATGCTAAGAGAAAAACGTATTATATATTATTTTGTTATAGAAAGAAGAAAATTAAAAAAAGTACTTTGCAGTGTTCTTTATTATATAAACTTTTGCTTTATAAAAAAAAAAAAAAAAAAAAAATGGGTTGTATTACGGTTTCTGCTTTTTTAAAAAAGAGCCTAGGAGACACACAATGCTGTATAGTAAATTGATATGCATTACACTTTCCACGTTTTGCGTGTATAAATTTCCTCACAAAATATATATTGGGCACTTTTGTCAATAGTAGAGACGACTATTAAAATGAAATACCCTACGTTTCAGAGTTAGAAACTCATGCGTCTTATTTATATTGTAAGTCTTAAAAAAACACACAATAACCTCAGCGATATCAAACGACAAATATACGGCAGAAAAATAAATATTTTTAGATTAAGCAAATATGTAGCTGCTTGATCTTACTAATTAGAAAAAATAAATAAAAAAAAAATAAAAACATTGAGTCTTTGTAGACGATGAGGTTCCACTAGAACCATCTTCAGGTATTGCTCAGGTATTACTTTTTTAAAAGTAAATATTTTGCGAATGTTCCCTACTTTCACCTATAAAAAAGAGTTAAAAAGATCAAACAGGCAAATAAATAATTGAAAATACAAAAATCAGCGTCTATTTAAGAAATATTTGTTTTGTTAAAGGAAAAGAAATATCGTAGAGAGCAAATTTTAAGATAAAATGTATTCGCAGTAAAATGCGTTAAAATTTTATTTAACTTAAATGATATTAAACACGACAAAATTTAACATAATATTATAATAGTTATGATGATATACACTTCGTATTTCAAGTTATTTTAACGATTAGGGGTAATCTATTAAGGAATAGTGAACTAATCGACACAAATTTTTCTTCATATAAAATTTAAAAGCATAATAAATTCAATGCAATAAAATAAAGTAAACGATACAATAACACTATCAAAACTACCTAAATCTGAAAACAAAAACACTAAAAAAACGTTTCCTGTTTAAAACGATTTTGTTTAACGTAAACACGTTTAAAACTTATACAAATGTCAGTTATATTTCATTTCTGAAAAAAAAAATGTTAATGCAAAGTAAAATGCTGAACTTCACATTCCATTGTTTCTTTAGTTATTAATGTAGTCACGAAGTACTTTAATACTCAATTCAAGTGCCACTTTTTTAACGAAAATTACTTTCACTTCCCCGCAAATTTGTTCTAATTGTTATTCTAAACACGTTATCACAGAAAATTTGCATAAGTTATAAATGTTTTCGTCTAAAAATCTCATTTTTGAAACATGTTTTCTAAATCCTGAAATTATTAAAATGGAAAAATTACTTTTTTAAAAGTTTTTAAACATGGTTTAATGGGATTTTATGTGCAGTAATATGTCGTTTTATTTTAGGTGTATTATTTACTAACATGAAAGAGTTTTATAAACTTACGTTGCACCTTTCATAATTAAGAAAGAACTATTTTACATTTATAAAGTGCTTTGGATAGTTATTACAGCAATTGATGAAAGCTGAATTATTTCTGATACAAAATACCAAGTGCTACACAAGTTATAGTCAAACTTTTAGTTAAATATTTCTTCAGCAGTTGGAGCTAGTTACGTGAAATTGTGCACGCATCCACAGGTTCCCAAAAGAAAACATAGATATGGTTCACATTACTGTCGAAGAACATTTTTTTTCTCCAAGAATATAGATATTCAAAGGAAGTGTGTGTGTGTGTGTTTTTTATTCTGAGCGTTTTATCTTTGTTACCAGAGACCTATCGAAACACACATGAAGTGGTCTATTGCTTTTAAAAATAGGTCAAAACCATCTTAAATAGCATTAAGGCCATTAATTGCCAAGTTCCTGATGCCTATCACGAACACTGGATTCAGGCCACGTGGTTTCAGCAGGACTGACCTTCTCTACATTCAATAGGAGTTGTTTTGAACCTGCTTCAGAAGTCACTGTGACAATCCTGTCATCACAAAAGGCATCCCAAATCGCTTTAGCTATGGTTTGTGTTAGGCTACCATTATAGTCTTTACTTATCACCACTAGACATACTTTTATGAGTCTTACATAGATTGACCAAAAACCACAGAACAGCTGAAAACAGCGATAACAAGTGTGATAAGGTCAGACCAGCTCTCGCAGGTTATGGGGATTTCGAGCAGAGACTTCGTATCGTGGTCTTCTCAGATGACTAACATTTTGAGAATCCTATATTTTAGTTTCCTTTATTCTCATGTTTAAATCCTGAAATTTTAAAATAAACATATTTTTCAGTTCAAAAGATACTCAGAATGTTTCAATTTCCAATAAAGAACCCTGTACGTCGCTTTCATTAATATATATATATATATTGTCTCGATAACAATCATTAGCAAATTTATTGTGTTTGCAGCAGGATCGATGAACTTCTGTACCCATTTTAGGCGAACTTTAACGTTCCTTTAACGATCTTTTGTACCTTTAACGTTCTGTCTGGAATGGGGAATTCTGTACTTTTGACTGAATAATGGATTACGAAATTCGTTTTAAATAAAATTATTTTTGTCCCAAAGAATATTATCACCGTTAAAGATCCTTACATATAATTTTGATTTTTTCTTCAATATTTTACAGAGTACTTTATTATTTTAAGATAGTATTACTGTTTGGTAAATAAACATAAGAGTTGTAATTTTTCAACTTGCCTTTCTGGATAGTAGACAGGTGGGCACATTTTAATCAAACAATATGTTGATAAATAAATATGTTTTCCATTTCAGATAAAAAAAAAATAATAATCATTTATAAACTATTAAGTACATATGTTATGTAACATGTTAAATTCCTTTCCGATTAACGAATTGGATATAACAATTGTAGCTTTAATCATAATTAGTAAGCACATTAATAGCTCAGTTTGAAAGGTTTTTATTTAAATACCTTAGCTCCTTAATTAGCTTTGTATAGAAATATATGATTGTTGAACATATGTTTAAATTAGAATCCGTTTTCTTAAGATGCTTTTATCGAATTACATAAATGACATATTAAAATCTTTTAGAGAGTAGTAATTTTGAAAATTATCAATAAGTGTTTTCTTAAGTAGTTGTTTTAGGCTTACATTACTAGATTAACTTTATAAGATACTTACTTATAACTACAATAATAATAAATTAAAAAAATTAAATATCCGACTGCGTAAAAAGCGAACTAATTAATTATTTCTCATCAATGTTAAACTATTTTTTATATTACTTACCTATTTTTTTTTCATTTACTTGTACTGATCACTTTTAAGTTGTGTTTAATTGTTAGTTCCTATCCATAAACACTGTTTTGATGAGGCCCATAGATGTCTATGATGGTTAGAGTTGCAGCAAAGCTAGAGATCCTACCTACACAAATTCCAGGTTGTCTAATATTTAAACGGAGCTTCTGACTGTAAAATAGTCAAAGAAACGTCGTCTTCATTTAGAAAGATCTATCCAATTATATGCCAATCAATATGGTGATTTTATTTTCTTGTCTACCACCATTTTGTATTTTACGCCAGCCATTTTGAATTTATAAAAAGAAAACCTACCCTATAACTATTGGACGGTTAAGATGAATTGATAGAGACTTCATTTATTAATTCCATCCAGCCGTTGGGATGTTTCGAGGGTATAAAGAAACACACATACCCAGATACGCGTGAAACACATAACCCTTCTTGGCAGTCGAGTAAAAACGAGATCAATTATTTTACTTAAAATGTACTGCATAAAAAAATTATATTGTGTTATGAATAACTTACTCGATAATCGATTTATTATAATATTACTTGTTAGAGAAAGATTTTTGTTGTTGTTCTTTTTCGTGGTGGTGGTATTGTGCGAATTTCATGCAAATTTCAATATTATTTTAATCACATGTGTAATGTTGTATAAAATGACATAGAAAAGTGTTTTTTTCTCATATAAGATTTTATTTATGCAAATTTGTATGCAAAACACGAGAATACTTTTTAAGTAATTATAACTAGAAGGATACATATTTAATGTATTGAACAAATGAATATAGTAACAAAAAATAAGAATTAATAATATTATATATCACTTATTTTATAAATTATGTATAATATTATTTATATTATAAATAATTATATTGTATATTATTGGTATTTTCATATAATCTCTCGATTTTATAATTTTAGGTCATCGTCTTGTGGATAGGTTCTTGAAACTATAATGTACGTCATTTTTTTTTTTTTTTTAATTTTTGCTTAATCATTGTTCACCATCAGTTATCACTTTTAAATTTCGATTTTGGGTAACTATAAGTTGTAAATAAATAAGTTGTATATAAATAATCCAGAAATAAAGTAAATGGACCTATTTCTATTTAATCGGAATACGGTATAAAAAAGTGTTTTTTATAAAAGTGTAAAAATCAATTAGAAACACTACATTTTATTAATAATTTTGTTATTTTTGAAAGCATAAGGAAAATAAAAATAATTTCAACAGTAAACTTTTTGCCTTAATTTTTGTTTTCTCAAATGTTCCGGGAATTTTTTTTTTTAGCTTGAATTCCACATTATAACTTCGGTATAGATTTTAGATCAGAAAATTAAACCCATAAATTTGGAAGTTAATATATCGTGAAGGGCTTACCGTTTTTTCTGAAATTCGTATTATTTACAACTAAATATAAGAGTTTTTGCTAAGTAAATTAAGAAACAATATAAAGAATTTTGCGCATTTACCATTGCTTAAGGAAGGAGAAAGTGATTTCATTTTTTGGACAAAGAATGCTAAGAGAAAAACGTATTATATATTATTTTGTTATAGAAAGAAGAAAATTAAAAAAAGTACTTTGCAGTGTTCTTTATTATATAAACTTTTGCTTTATAAAAAAAAAAAAAAAATGGGTTGTATTACGGTTTCTGCTTTTTTAAAAAAGAGCCTAGGAGACACACAATGCTGTATAGTAAATTGATATGCATTACACTTTCCACGTTTTGCGTGTATAAATTTCCTCACAAAATATATATTGGGCACTTTTGTCAATAGTAGAGACGACTATTAAAATGAAATACCCTACGTTTCAGAGTTTGAAACTCATGCGTCTTATTTATATTGTAAGTCTTAAAAAAACACACAATAACCTCAGCGATATCAAACGACAAATATACGGCAGAAAAATAAATATTTTTAGATTAAGCAAATATGTAGCTGCTTGATCTTACTAATTAGAAAAAAAAAAAAAAAAAAAAAAAAAAAAAAAAAAAAAAAAAAAAACCATTGAGTCTTTGTAGACGATGAGGTTCCACTAGAACCATCTTCAGGTATTGCTCAGGTATTACTTTTTTAAAAGTAAATATTTTGCGAATGTTCCCTACTTTCATCTATAAAAAAGAGTTAAAAAGATCAAACAGGCAAATAAATAATTGAAAATACAAAAATCAGCGTCTATTTAAGAAATATTTGTTTTGTTAAAGGAAAAGAAATATCGTAGAGAGCAAATTTTAAGATAAAATGTATTCGCAGTAAAATGCGTTAAAATTTTATTTAACTTAAATGATATTAAACACGACAAAATTTAACATAATATTATAATAGTTATGATGATATACACTTCGTATTTCAAGTTATTTTAACGATTAGGCGTAATCTATTAAGGAATAGTGAACTAATCGACACAAATTTTTCTTCATATAAAATTTAAAAGCATAATAAATTCAATGCAATAAAATAAAGTAAACGATACAATAACACTATCAAAACTACCTAAATCTGAAAACAAAAACACTAAAAAAACGTTTCCTGTTTAAAACGATTTTGTTTAACGTAAACACGTTTAAAACTTATACAAATGTCAGTTATATTTCATTTCTGAAAAAAAAAATGTTAATGCAAAGTAAAATGCTGAACTTCACATTCCATTGTTTCTTTAGTTATTAATGTAGTCACGAAGTACTTTAATACTCAATTCAAGTGCCACTTTTTTAACGAAAATTACTTTCACTTCCCCGCAAATTTGTTCTAATTGTTATTCTAAACTCGTTATCACAGAAAATTTGCATAAGTTATAAATGTTTTCGTCTAAAAATCTCATTTTTGAAACATGTTGTTCTAAATCCTGAAATTATTAAAATGGAAAAATTACTTTTTTAAAAGTTTTTAAACATGGTTTAATGGGATTTTATATGCAGTAATATGTCGTTTTATTTTAGGTGTATTATTTACTAACATGAAAGAGTTTTATAAACTTACGTTGCACCTTTCATAATTAAGAAAGAACTATTTTACATTTATAAAGTGCCTTGGATAGTTATTACAGCAATTGATGAAAGCTGAATTATTTCTGATACAAAATACCAAGTGCTACACAAGTTATAGTCAAACTTTTAGTTAAATATTTCTTCAGCAGTTGGAGCTAGTTACGTGAAATTGTGCACGCATCCACAGGTTCCCAAAAGAAAACATAGATATGGTTCACATTACTGTCGAAGAACATTTTTTTTCTCCAAAAATATAGATATTCAAAGGAAGTGTGTGTGTGTGTGTTTTTTATTCTGAGCGTTTTATCTTTGTTACCAGAGACCTATCGAAACACACATGAAGTGGTCTATTGCTTTTAAAAATAGGTCAAAACCATCTTAAATAGCATTAAGGCCATTAATTGCCAAGTTCCTGATGCCTATCACGAACAGTGGATTCAAGCCACGTGGTTTCAGCAGGACTGACCTTCTCTACATTCAATAGGAGTTGTTTTGAACCTGCTTCAGAAGTCACTGTGACAATCCTGTCATCACAAAAGGCATCCCAAATCGCTTTAGCTATGGTTTTTGTTAGGCTACCATTATAGTCTTTACTTATCACCACTAGACATACTTTTATGAGTCTTACATAGATTGACCAAAAACCACAGAACAGCTGAAAACAGCGATAACAAGTGTGATAAGGTCAGACCAGCTTTCGCAGGTTATGGGGATTTCGAGCAGAGACTTCGTATCGGGGTCTTCTCAGATGACTAACATTTTGAGAATCCTATATTTTAGTTTCCTTTATTCTCATGTTTAAATCCTGAAATTTTAAAATAAACATATTTTTCAGTTCAAAAGATACTCAGAATGTTTCAATTTCCAATAAAGAACCCTGTACGTCCCTTTCATTAATATATATATATATATTGTCTCGATAACAATCATTAGCAAATTTATTGTGTTTGCAGCAGGATCGATGAACTTCTGTACCCATTTTAGGCGAACTTTAACGTTCCTTTAACGATCTTTTGTACCTTTAACGTTCTGTCTGGAATGGGGAATTCTGTACTTTTGACTGAATAATGGATTACGAAATTCGTTTTAAATAAAATAATTTTTGTCCCAAAGAATATTATCACCGTTAAAGATCCTTACATATAATTTTGAATTTTTCTTCAATATTTTACAGAGTACTTTATTATTTTAAGATAGTAATACTGTTTGGTAAATAAACATAAGAGTTGTAATTTTTCAACTTGCCTTTCTGGATAGTAGACAGGTGGGCACATTTTAATCAAACAATATGTTGATAAATAAATATGTTTTCCATTTCAGATAATAAAAAAAATAATAATCATTTATAAACTATTAAGTACATATGTTATGTAACATGTTAAATTCCTTTCCGATTAACGAATTGGATATAACAATTGTAGCTTTAATCATAATTAGTAAGCACATTAATAGCTCAGTTTGAAAGGTTTTTATTTAAATACCTTAGCTCCTTAATTAGCTTTGTATAGAAATATATGATTGTTGAACATATGTTTAAATTAGAATCCGTTTTCTTAAGGTGCTTTTATCGAATTACATAAATGACATATTAAAATCTTTTAGAGAGTAGTAATTTTGAAAATTATCAATAAGTGTTTTCTTAAGTAGTTGTTTTCGGCTTACATTACTAGATTAACTTTATAAGATACTTACTTATAACTACAATAATAATAAATTAAAAAAATTAAAAAATCCGACTGCGTAAAAAGCGAACTAATTAATTATTTCTCATCAATGTTAAACTATTTTTTATATTATTTACCTATTTTTTTTTCATTTACTTGTACTGATCACTTTTAAGATGTGTTTAATTGTTAGTTCCTATCCATAAACACTGTTTTGATGAGGCCCATAGATGTCTATGATGGTTAAAGTTGCAGCAAAGCTAGAGATCCTACCTACACAAATTCCAGGTTGTCTAATATTTAAACGGAGCTTCTGACTGTAAAATAGTCAAAGAAACGTCGTCTTCATTTTGAAAGATCTATCCAATTATATGCCAATCAATATGGTGATTTTTTTTTCTTGTCTACCACCATTTTGTATTTTACGCCAGCCATTTTGAATTTATAAAAAGAAAACCTACCCTATAACTATTGGACGGTTAAGATGAATTGATAGAGACTTCATTTATTAATTCCATCCAGCCGTTGGGATGTTTCGAGGGTATAAAGAAACACACATACCCAGATACGCGTGAAACACATAACCCTTCTTGGCAGTCGAGTAAAAACGAGATCAATTATTTTACTTAAAATGTACTGCATAAAAAAATTATATTGTGTTATGAATAACTTACTCGATAATCGATTTATTATAATATTACTTGTTAGAGAAAGATTTTTGTTGTTGTTCTTTTTCGTGGTGGTGGTATTGTGCGAATTTCATGCAAATTTCAATATTATTTTAATCACATGTGTAATGTTGTATAAAATGACATAGAAAAGTGTTTTTTTCTCATATAAGATTTTATTTATGCAAATTTGTATGCAAAACACGAGAATACTTTTTTAAGTAATTATAACTAGAAGGATACATATTTAATATATTGAACAAATGAATATAGTAACAAAAAATAAGAATTAATAATATTATATATCACTTATTTTATAAATTATGTATAATATTATTTATATTATAAATAATTATATTGTATATTATTGGTATTTTCATATAATCTCTCGATTTTATAATTTTAGGTCATCGTCTTGTGGATAGGTACTTGAAACTATAATGTACGTCATTTTTTTTTTTAAATTTTTGCTTAATCATTGTTCACCATCAGTTATCACTTTTAAATTTCGATTTTGGGTAACTATAAGTTGTAAATAAATAAGTTGTATATAAATAATCCAGAAATAAAGTAAATGGACCTATTTCTATTTAATCGGAATACGGTATAAAAAAGTGTTTTTTATAAAAGTGTAAAAATCAATTAGAAACACTACATTTTATTAATAATTTTGTTATTTTTGAAAGCATAAGGAAAATAAAAATAATTTCAACAGTAAACTTTTTGCCTTAATTTTTGTTTTCTCAAATGTTCCGGGAATTTTTTTTTTTAGCTTGAATTCCACATTATAACTTCGGTATAGGTTTTAGATCAGAAAATTAAACCCATAAATTTGGAAGTTAATATATCGTGAAGGGCTTACCGTTTTTTCTGAAATTCGTATTATTTACAACTAAATATAAGAGTTTTTGCTAAGTAAATTAAGAAACAATATAAAGAATTTTGCGCATTTACCATTGCTTAAGGAAGGAGAAAGTGATTTCATTTTTTGGACAAAGAATGCTAAGAGAAAAACGTATTATATATTATTTTTTTTATAGAAAGAAGAAAATTAAAAAAGTACTTTGCAGTGTTCTTTATTATATAAACTTCTGCTTTATAAAAAAAAAAAAAAAAAAAAAAAAAAAAAAAAATGGGTTGTATTACGGTTTCTGCTTTTTTAAAAAAGAGCCTAGGAGACACACAATGCTGTGTTGTAAATTGATATGCATTACACTTTCCACGTTTTGCGTGTATAAATTTCCTCACAAAATATATATTGGGCACTTTTGTCAATAGTAGAGACGACTATTAAAATGAAATACCCTACGTTTCAGAGTTTGAAACTCATGCGTCTTATTTATATTGTAAGTCTTAAAAAACACACACAATAACCTCAGCGATATCAAACGACAAATATACGGCAGAAAAATAAATATTTTTAGATTAAGCAAATATGTAGCTGCTTGATCTTACTAATTAGAAAAAAAAAAAAAAAAAAAAAAAAAAAAACCATTGAGTCTTTGTAGACGATGAGGTTCCACTAGAACCATCTTCAGGTATTGCTCAGGTTTTACTTTTTTAAAAGTAAATATTTTGCGAATGTTTCCTACTTTCACCTATAAAAAAGAGTTAAAAAGATCAAACAGGCAATTAAATAATTGAAAATACAAAAATCAGCGTCTATTTAAGAAATATTTGTTTTGTTAAAGGAAAAGAAATATCGTAGAGAGCAAATTTTAAGATAAAATGTATTCGCAGTAAAATGCGTTAAAATTTTATTTAACTTAAATGATATTAAACACGACAAAATTTAACATAATATTATAATAGTTATGATGATATACACTTCGTATTTCAAGTTATTTTAACGATTAGAGGTAATCTATTAAGGAATAGTGAACTAATCGACACAAATTTTTCTTCATATAAAATTTAAAAGCATAATAAATTCAATGCAATAAAATAAAGTAAACGATACAATAACACTATCAAAACTACCTAAATCTGAAAACAAAAACACTAAAAAAACGTTTCCTGTTTAAAACGATTTTGTTTAACGTAAACACGTTTAAAACTTATACAAATGTCAGTTATATTTCATTTCTGAAAAAAAAAATGTTAATGCAAAGTAAAATGCTGAACTTCACATTCCATTGTTTCTTTAGTTATTAATGTAGTCACGAAGTACTTTAATACTCAATTCAAGTGCCACTTTTTTAACGAAAATTACTTTCACTTCCCCGCAAATTTGTTCTAATTGTTATTCTAAACTCGTGATCACAGAAAATTTGCATAAGTTATAAATGTTTTCGTCTAAAAATCTCATTTTGGAAACATGTTGTTCTAAATCCTGAAATTATTAAAATGGAAAAATTACTTTTTTAAAAGTTTTTAAACATGGTTTAAATGGGATTTTATGTGCAGTAATATGTCGTTTTATTTTAGGTGTATTATTGACTAACATGAAAGAGTTTTATAAACTTACGTTGCACCTTTCATAATTAAGAAAGAACTATTTTACATTTATAAAGTGCCTTGGATAGTTATTACAGCAATTGATGAAAGCTGAATTATTTCTGATACAAAATACCAAGTGCTACACAAGTTATAGTCAAACTTTTAGTTAAATATTTCTTCAGCAGTTGGAGCTAGTTACGTGAAATTGTGCACGCATCCACAGGTTCCCAAAAGAAAACATAGATATGGTTCACATTACTGTCGAAGAACATTTTTTTTCTCCAAAAATATAGATATTCAAAGGAAGTGTGTGTGTGTGTGTGTGTTTTATTCTGAGCGTTTTATCTTTGTTACCAGAGACCTATCGAAACACACATGAAGTGGTCTATTGCTTTTAAAAATAGGTCAAAACCATCTTAAATAGCATTAAGGCCATTAATTGCCAAGTTCCTGATGCCTATCACGAACACTGGATTCAAGCCACGTGGTTTCAGCAGGACTGACCTTCTCTACATTCAATAGGAGTTGTTTTGAACCTGCTTCAGAAGTCACTGTGACAATCCTGTCATCACAAAAGGCATCCCAAATCGCTTTAGCTATGGTTTGTGTTAGGCTACCATTATAGTCTTTACTTATCACCACTAGACATACTTTTATGAGTCTTACATAGATTGACCAAAAACCACAGAACAGCTGAAAACAGCGATAACAAGTGTGATAAGGTCAGACCAGCTCTCGCAGGTTATGGGGATTTCGAGCAGAGACTTCGTATCGTGGTCTTCTCAGATGACTAACATTTTGAGAATCCTATATTTTAGTTTCCTTTATTCTCATGTTTAAATCCTGAAATTTTAAAATAAACATATTTTTCAGTTCAAAAGATACTCAGAATGTTTCAATTTCCAATAAAGAACCCTGTACGTCCCTTTCATTAATATATATATATATTGTCTCGATAACAATCATTAGCAAATTTATTGTGTTTGCAGCAGGATCGATGAACTTCTGTACCCATTTTAGGCGAACTTTAACGTTCCTTTAACGATCTTTTGTACCTTTAACGTTCGGTGTGGAATGGGGAATTCTGTACTTTTGACTGAATAATGGATTACGAAATTCGTTTTAAATAAAATAATTTTTGTCCCAAAGAATATTATCACCGTTAAAGATCCTTACATATAATTTTGATTTTTTCTTCAATATTTTACAGAGTACTTTATTATTTTAAGATAGTAATACTGATTGGTAAATAAACATAAGAGTTGTAATTTTTCAACTTGCCTTTCTGGATAGTAGACAGGTGGGCACATTTTAATCAAACAATATGTTGATAAATAAATATGTTTTCCATTTCAGATAAAAAAATAATAATAATCATTTATAAACTATTAAGTACATATGTTATGTAACATGTTAAATTCCTTTCCGATTAACGAATTGGATATAACAATTGTAGCTTTAATCATAATTAGTAAGCACATTAATAGCTCAGTTTGAAAGGTTTTTATTTAAATACCTTAGCTCCTTAATTAGCTTTGTATAGAAATATATGATTGTTGAACATATGTTTAAATTAGAATCCGTTTTCTTAAGATGCTTTTATCGAATTACATAAATGACATATTAAAATCTTTTAGAGAGTAGTAATTTTGAAAATTATCAATAAGTGTTTTCTTAAGTAGTTGTTTTAGGCTTACATTTCTAGATTAACTTTATAAGATACTTACTTATAACTACAATAATAATAAATTAAAAAAATTAAAAAATCCGACTGCGTAAAAAGCGAGCTAATTAATTATTTCTCATCAATGTTAAACTATTTTTTATATTACTTACCTATTTTTTTTTCATTTACTTGTACTGATCACTTTTAAGTTGTGTTTAATTGTTAGTTCCTATCCATAAACACTGTTTTGATGAGGCCCATAGATGTCTATGATGGTTAGAGTTGCAGCAAAGCTAGAGATCCTACCTACACAAATTCCAGGTTGTCTAATATTTAAACGGAGCTTCTGGCTGTAAAATAGTCAAAGAAACGTCGTCTTCATTTTGAAAGATCTATCCAATTATATGCCAATCAATATGGTGATTTTTTTTTCTTGTCTACCACCATTTTGTATTTTACGCCAGCCATTTTGAATTTATAAAAAGAAAACCTACTCTATAACTATTGGACGGTTAAGATGAATTGATAGAGACTTCATTTATTAATTCCATCCAGCCGTTGGGATGTTTCGAGGGTATAAAGAAACACACATACCCAGATACGCGTGAAACACATAACCCTTCTTGGCAGTCGAGTAAAAACGAGATCAATTATTTTACTTAAAATGTACTGCATAAAAAAATTATATTGTGTTATGAATAACTTACTCGATAATCGATTTATTATAATATTACTTGTTAGAGAAAGATTTTTGTTGTTGTTCTTTTTCGTGGTGGTGGTATTGTGCGAATTTCATGCAAATTTCAATATTATTTTAATCACATGTGTAATGTTGTATAAAATGACATAGAAAAGTGTTTTTTTCTCATATAAGATTTTATTTATGCAAATTTGTATGCAAAACACGAGAATACTTTTTAAGTAATTATAACTAGAAGGATACATATTTAATGTATTGAACAAATGAATATAGTAACAAAAAATAAGAATTAATAATATTATATATCACTTATTTTATAAATTATGTATAATATTATTTATATTATAAATAATTATATTGTATATTATTGGTATTTTCATATAATCTCTCGATTTTATAATTTTAGGTCATCGTCTTGTGGATAGGTTCTTGAAACTATAATGTACGTCATTTTTTTTTTTAAATTTTTGCTTAATCATTGTTCTACATCAGTTATCACTTTTAAAATTCGATTTTGGGTAACTATAAGTTGTAAATAAATAAGTTGTATATAAATAATCCAGAAATAAAGTAAATGGACGCTATTTCTATTTAATCGGAATACGGTATAAAAAAGTGTTTTTTATAAAAGTGTAAAAATCAATTAGAAACACTACATTTTATTAATAATTTTGTTATTTTTGAAAGCATAAGGAAAATAAAAATAATTTCAACAGTAAACTTTTTGCCTTAATTTTTGTTTTCTCAAATGTTCCGGGAATTTTTTTTTAGCTTCAATTCCACATTATAACTTCGGTATAGAATTTAGATCAGAAAATTAAACCCATAAATTCGGAAGTTAATATATCGTGAAGGGCTTACCGTTTTTTCTGAAATTCGTATTATTTACAACTAAATATAAGAGTTTTTGCTAAGTAAATTAAGAAACAATATAAAGAATTTTGCGCATTTACCATTGCTTAAGGAAGGAGAAAGTGATTTCATTTTTTGGACAAAGAATGCTAAGAGAAAAACGTATTATATATTAAATTTTTATAGAAAGAAGAAAATTAAAAAAGTACTTTGCAGTGTTCTTTATTATATAAACTTTTGCTTTATAAATAAATAAAAAAAAAATGGGTTGTATTACGGTTTCTGCTTTTTTTAAAAAGAGCCTAGGAGACACACAATGCCGTAGAGTAAATTGATATGCATTACACTTTCCACGTTTTGCGTGTATAAATTTCCTCACAAAATATATATTGGGCACTTTTGTCAATAATAGAGACGACTATTAAAATGAAATACCCTACGTTTCAGAGTTTGAAACTCATGCGTCTTATTTATATTGTAGGACTTAAAAAAACACACAATATCCTCAGCGATATCAAACGACAAATATACGGAAGAAAAATAAATATTTTTAGATTAAGCAAATATGTAGCTGCTTGATCTTACTAGTTAGAAAAAACATCGAGTCTTTGTAGACGATGAGGTTCCGCTAGAACCATCTTCAGGTATTGCTCAGGTATTACTTTTTTAAAAGTAAATATTTTGCAAATGCTTCCTACTTTCACCTATAAAAAAGAGTTAAAAAGATCAAACAGGCAATAAAATAATTGAAAATACAAAAATCAGCGTCTATTTAAGAAATATTTGTTTTGTTAAAGGAAAATAAATATCGTAGAGAGCAAATTTTAAGATAAAATGTATTCGCAGTAAAATGCGTTAAAATTTTATTTAACATAAATGATATTAAACATGACAAAATTTAACATAATATTATAATAATTATGATGATATACACTTCGTATTTCAAGTCATTTTAACGATTAGAGGTAATCTATTAAGGAATAGTGAACTAATCGACACAAATTTTTCTTCATATAAAATTTAAAAGCATAATCAAATTCAATGCAATAAAATGAAGTAAACGATACAATAACACTATCAAAACTACCTAAATCTGAAAACAAAAACACTAAAAAAACGTTTCCTGTTTAAAACGATTTTGTTTAACGTAAACACGTTTAAAACTTATACAAATGTCAGTTATATTTCATTTCTGAAAAAAAAAATGTTAATGCAAAGTAAAATGCTGAACTTCACATTCCAATGTTTCTTTAGTTATTAATGTAGTTATTAATGTACTTTAATACTCAATTCAAGTGCCACTTTTTTAACGAAAATTACTTTCACTTCCCCGCAAATTTGTTCTAATTGTTATTCTAAACTCGTGATCACAGAAAATTTGCTTAGGTTATAAATGTTTTCGTCTAAAAATCTCATTTTTGAAACATGTTCTAAATCCTGAAATTATTAAAATGGAAAAATTACTTTTTAAAAAGTTTTTAAACATGGTTTAAATGGGATTTTATGTGCAGTAATATGTCGTTTTATTTTAGGTGTATTATTGACTAACATGAAAGAGTTTTATAAACTTACGTTGAACCTTTCATAATTAAGAAAGAACTATTTTACATTTATAAAGTGCCTTGGATAGTTATTACAGCAATTGATGAAAGCTGAATTATTTCTGATACAAAATACCAAGTGCTACACAATTTATAGTCAAACTTTTAGTTAAATATTTCTTCATCAGTTGGAGCTAATTACGTGAAATTGTGCACGCATCCACAGGTTACCAAAAGAAAAAATAGATATGGTTCACATTATTGTCGAAGAACATTTTTTTCTCCAAAAATATAGATATTCAAAGGAAGTGTGGGTGTGTGTGTTTTTATTCTGAGCGTTTTATCTTTGTTACCAGAGACCTATCGAAACACACATGAAGTGGTCTATTGCTTTTAAAAATAGGTCAAAAGCATCTTAAATAGCATTATGGCCTTTAATTGCCAAGTTCCTGATGCCTATCACGTACACTTGATTCAAGCCACGTGGTTTCAGCAGGATTGACCTTCTCTACGTTCAATATGAGTCGTTTTGAACTTGCTTCAGAAGTCACTGTGACAATCCTGTCATCACAAAAGGCATCCCAAATCGCTTTAGCTATGGTTTGTGTTAGGCTACCATTATAGTCTTTACTTATCAGCACTAGACATACTTTTATGAGTCTTACATAGATTGGCCATAAACCACAGAACAGCTGAAAACAGCGATAACAAGTGTGATAAGGTCAGACCAGCTCTTGCAGGTTATGGGGATTTCGAGCAGAGACTTCGTATCGTGGTCTTCTCAGATGACTAACATTTTGAGAATCCTATATTTTAGTTTCCTTTATTCTCATGTTTAAATCCTGAAATTTAAAAATAAACATATTTTTCAGTTCAAAAGATACTCAGAATGTTTCAATTTCCAATAAAGAACCCTGTACGTTCCTTTCATTAATATATATCTATCTATCTATATATATTTATATATATTTATTGTCTCGATAACAATCATTAGCAAATTTATTGTGTTTGCAGCAATATAGATGAACTTCTGTACCCATTTTATGCGATTTTTACAACTGAGTCTAAAAATACAACTAGCAAAATTCCTTTATAAAATCTATCTTAATTTCACTGTCACTGTGATATTTTTAGTTGAATAACTCATCAACTGGTAGAGTTAGTAATGTGGAATTGCGCACTCATGCGCATGTTCTCAAAGGAAACTTAACGGACTCTAGTTATTGTCGAATAGTATTTTGTTTTCTCAAAATGTTCCGGCCATTCATCGTGTTCTTTTATCCACAACGTTTTATATTTATCACCAGAGAACATCCGTAGCACCCAGGATGTTCCATCATGACTTTAAAATTAGGCCACAGCTATTTTAAAGAACATTAAGAGAACTAACTGCCAACTTCCTGATGCTTACCGCAGACACTGGGTTCATGCTGAATTAATTTTAGCCAAAAAACATTTAGTTTTGTTTTAACTTATGGGAAAAGCAAGTGATCCGAGTGAAAAACGTTAAGATTTAAAAATATCATTGTAGTGAAAATGTAAGGGAGCTCGTGACCACCTCAGCACAACTATCCGAACAAAACATAGGAAAATAAGAGATACTAAAATGAACAAGAGAAAAATCTTTTTAAATCTTCTTACAAAATGAGTACAAGTTGCAGTAATTAAACTATCAATAATGTGCTGTAAAAATCGATTTCCAGAAAATAAGTTAGTTGTACCCCATCTTTTTTTACAATCTACATCCATCATACAAACTATACACCGAAGAGCCATTACATTATGTCCACCCTCCATCTATAACAATGAGCTCGCTCAGAAACAAAACCACGCCGCGTGCGCGTTTTATATTGGAGTATATAAAGCGTCCATTTATTGTATTTCAAAATATAGCGCAATTAGCGGCTTAATGGGAAAAGCAGCAGATTTCTCAGACTTTGATAATGGTCAAATCGTTATGGCTCGGCTACTGGAAACGTCGATATTGGAAACGGTGCGTTTGGTTGGCTGTACACATGCAGTCATTGTAAACACATACCGAAAGTGGTCTATGGATGGTGAAACGACAAGTTTCCAGCGAGCGGTGTGTCTCCGGCGGCACATTGATTCCAGAGGAGAGCGGAGATTGTTACGCATTATTCGTCGTGACCGAAGAGATGCAACAGCTGAAATCACCAACAGCTACAACAGTGGCGGTCCAGACATTGTTTCTAAACACACAGTGCCGCGTGCACTGTTGCGTATGGGCCTACGCAGCCGACGGCCTAAGCACTTTCCTGCGCTGACAGCACGTCATCACCGGCAGCGCCTGGAACGAGCCCATGAACATCGGAATTGGACCATAGGATAACGGAAGTAAGTTGCATGGTCCGACGAATCACATTTTCTGGTCCATCACATCGACGGGCGCGTGCGAATATGCAGATTTCCCACGGTAACCCTGGCTCCCAGATGCACAGTTTGTCGGAGACAAGCCTGTGACGGCTATATTATCGTGTGGGCAATGCTTTTATGGAGCACATTACGGCCCATTATCCCCATAGAACAATCCCTGACGTCTGTGCGCTACCTGAGCATCGTTGCAGATCAAGTACACCCATTAATGACAACACTATTTCCGGAGGGTTATTGCATTTACCAACAGAATAATGCACCATGTCATACGGGTCGAATCGTCAGGGAGTGGTTCTAGGAGTATTCTAATGATTTTCAAGTCATGTCCTGGATTCCAAATTTACCTGACATGAATCCAAAAGAACATTTGTGGTTCCACCTGGAAATCCAATTCTTTCTGCCACACCACCACCTCGCAATATGCGAAAATTTCAAAACAATTTAGTAAGCGTTTGGTATCAGATACTTCAGACTACCTATAAGAATTTTGTCTTGTTGATACCAGGTCGGGTATTGGCAGTTTTGGGGGCTAAAGGTGGTCCTATATCGTATTAAACAGGTGGTCATAATGTAATGGCTCTTCGGTGAATAGATATTAATCAACGGAGATGTTCAATTTTAGACATTTTGTCGAATATTTAAATATGTACTTGTCGTATTGTTCTCGAACTTCAGGATTATATAACTATGTTTGTCTTCATATTTATCAACGTCCATTTGATCAGAAGGCCAATTAGAGAGCCAACAAAAAATCAAAGAAAGGTCATTTTTGCGTTCACCCGGTAAAATAAAATGCACGAAATCATATATCGTAGTAGCCTACAAATATGCGGATATTGTACAATGCATGTATTCATTAGTATAAGAATAGTACGTATAGACGTGGAGATATATCTTTTTTTTAGTTTACAAATTTCTTATATGATTTTTTGTTTATATCGTGCAGGGCTTGCTACAAACATTTACGCTAGTTTCAGAAAATTTGACAAAATGTTGTATGAATAATATCGTGCGACTGGAACGTAAATATAGTTAAGATTTGATAAAATATGAGCGGTTGTATAAAATATTTTTTATATGCGCAAGCGTGCATGCTAACTAATATTACTTTCTTCTATCTTCAATAGAAGAAAGTTTTATAATCGAAATTTTTTTCGATTTCCGGTTTTCGACACATTTACACATTTTAGAGGTCAGAGATCACAAAAAACATGTCTATACAAAAAATCTGTCCGTATGTCCGTGTGTTGCCATTGTACCATCGAAAAGTGTATGAAGTTTTGTATAGAATTAAACCATTTTTATGCTATGGCAAGCAGGTCCTTCCTTAATTTGGAAGAAATCTGATGGAAGGGGCCTCTGTAATAGCGATTTTTGTACCATTTTCAATATTGTACCTACGAAAAATGTATGAAGTTATGCATAGAATTGAACCAATTGTTTTGTGTATGTTTTTTACCATGACAATAAAGTTTTCCCTGAATTTAGAAATATTCCGCCTAATAGGGGTACTAGCAAATTTTGTGTACTTTTCTTGATATTTTAATTCTACTTGTACACCGACGGCTCGTGAAGCGTGGGAATTTCGCATCCTGCTAAACTGGCTATTTGCGAACATTTGATTTTTAACAGAATAACGGGAAACTGTTGATTTTAATAAGTATTATGATCGAGATTAACTCGTTTTTACTCCGATTAATTGACTGAAGCAGAAATTTAAGATGAAAGTCAAAGTTGATATAATATTCAACTAATAAAAAGTCCCGGCCGGCCCGGCCTACAGGCAGAGGTAGATTTCGAAGTTAAGTATACTAATTAAACCAACAAAAACTAAATCATTATTAGTTATAAATTCACATTAACAGCATTATCTGTCTGCTTTTGAAGAGTTTTTATTTTATTTTTATAAAATAGCTGGTTTTATTAGAATCCTGTTAAGGCGATATTAAAAAAAAAATATTTTTCCATGCTCAACAACTCGAAATTTTCTGGCACATTTTCAGATTCATTTTTAATAAAAAAAATTAAATAAAACACGCTGACGTGATTTTTGAAAAGATTTATAAGCGACCCGTGTTTTTATTTTTCTTTCAATTAATTAAAACTTGATTAATAAACAATTATTTTCTCAGTAGGGCAATATTTTTCGTTTCTAACACAATCGCTTTGGGAAATTCTGTTCAAAATGCCCACTTTGACATAATTTTTTGAAATATATTCTGCCTCTATCAAAAAATCGATCATTACTGTACATTATATTATTTCTGAATAAGAGAATCTAGCACTTGGATGCATTTGAGAGCACAAATGAATTTAAAAATGAGTAAGAAAATAGACAGTTTGGATTTGAATGCACCCTTAATAAGATGATTTTTTTCTTCAAACGCAATGTATTTTTAATTTGTTTTTGCTGTATGAATTTTCCATATCAAAAACTTGTCTATATAAATGTTGAAGACAATATTAAGAAGATATATGATAAATTCATGGAGATTTTACATCTTGTGAATTGACGGAGTTATGAAAATTTTTCTTATTTTTTGTTTTGTTTTTAATTTCTTTTTGTTTGCGGTACGAATTGGTCTTATCAAAAACTTGTGAATATAAAAGTTGTAGATAATATTAAGGAGATGTATAATAAAATTAATTGGATTTGATATCTTGAGAATTGACGAAGTAAGGAATTTTTTTCTCCCAAAACCCCTATTTTTTGCGCCCTTTGAGCCTATTTTAAATGTTATCAAAAATCTGTGATGCATGAATTTTTGGCGCTAATTTTAGAAGTAATAAAAACTTTAAACTGATTTGGTATCTACAAAAATTAAGAAATTTTGGGTTTTTTTCTGTTTTCACAAAACCCCTCCCTATTTCCATCCCCTTTGTCCCCTTTTGCCCATTAACGAACATAACCGAGATTTTATGTATCAGTTTCTAAGAGATTTGTGCAGAATTGGGGAAGTTATCGTGTCCAGAAGAAAGTGATAACACAATTGCTTTGGGAAATTCCGTTCAAAATGCCCACTTTGACATAATTTTTTGAAATATATTCTGCCTCTATCAAAAAGTCGATCATTGCGGTACATTATATAGTTTCTGAATAAGCAAATCTACCAATTAAATGCGTTTGAGAGCAAAAATGAATTTAAAAATGAGTCAGAAAATAAGCAGTTTGGATTTGAGTGCATCATTAATTCAATGATTTTTCGAGCACAATCCGCATCGGGAAATTCGGTTCAAAATGACCACTTTAACAGCATTTTTTAAAATATATTTTGCCTCTATCAAGAAATGGACCATTACGGTACATTATATAGTTTCTGAGTAAGATAACGTACCAATTGGAAGCCTTTCAGAGCAAACATGAATTGTAAAATGAGTCAGAAAAAAAGCAGTTTGGATTTGAATACACCCTTACTTAGATGATTTTTTTCTTCAACCGCTATGTATTTTTAATTTGTTTTTGCTGTAAGAATTGGTCCTATCCATAACTTGTCTATATAGATGTTGTAGACAATATTAAGAATATATATGATAAATTCATGGGGATTTTATATCTTTTGAATTGACGGCGTTAAGGATTTTTTACTTCTTCAAACCCCCTTTTTGTTTTCGTTTTTAAATTTTTTTGCGGTACGAATTGGTCCAATCAAAAACTTGTGAATATAAAAGTTGTAGATAATATTAAGGAGATTTATAATAAAATTTATTGGAATTGATATCTTGAGAATTGACGAAGTTATGAATTTTTTTCACCCAAAAAACCTGTTTTTTGCGCACCTTGAGCCCATTTTTTTTAGCTTTATCAAAAATCTGTGATACATAAAATTTTGGCCCTATTTTTAGAAGTAATAAAAACTTTAAACTGATTTGATATGTGCAAAAATTAAGAAGTTATGGGGTGCTTTCGGTTTTCACAAAACCCCTCCCTCTTTCCACCCCCTTGATTCGATTTTGCCCATTAACGAACTTGACCGAGATTTTATGCCCACTGATTTTATGTATCAGTTTGGAAGAGATTGCTGCAGAATTACGAAAGTTATCGTGTCCAGAAGAAAGTGATATATATATATATATAGAGAGAGAGAGAGAGAGATAGATAGATAAAGTTTTTTACTGAGGGTGGTTTTGGATTCTAGGGGTCATGATCGGTGTAGATCTGCAAAAATGTTTCAGAAATTCCAACATAGGAACGACCCCAATAGGTAGTATTCCATACGAAATCTACCTAAAATGAAATATTGACATTAGTAACAACATTTTTAAACATTAAGAATATGAGATTGAAGAAAGTTCTTAGATTGGCACATCCAACTAGTTTTTGGTTATGATTTACCAGTCAACTCTATGGAACAACTTGTAAAAAAAGCCTGTCATATATTGTGAAAATTCAAAAAAGATATCGGCGATAGAGTAAGCTGATTTTTAGTTGCTCTCTAAAAGCTGCTGAATGATAAGAGATTTTCCATAAATTGTAATTTCTTATTAACTCTCTATCCGAAAAGGAGTTAGTATTTAATGAATATCAGCAATTAGATTTAGAAGGAATGCTTAGATTTTGATACTTCTTTTTTTTATTGAAATAGTATCGTTCTGGTTGTTTTTCAAGAAGAACTAAAGCACCAATAGAAAAATAAAAAATAAAAAAATAAATAAAAATGGCAATGTATGGAAGACCCTAATCATTTAGATCTTTTTAGAGAACAACTGAAATTAGATCCTTCTATTCGCCGTTATCTGTCTGAATTTTCACGATATTTTACTGGCTTTATTTTATGAATTGATCCAAAGAGGTTACTAATAAATCATGAAAAAAATTGTTATCGTGCGCGCATGCGCAGAAAAATATTTTATACGCAGTTTATATTTCACTAAATGTTTAATAGGTTCACATTCCAATTGCACTGTATTATTTCTACTACATTATTTTGTGAAATTTTCTATAAGTGGCGTTAAAGTTTGTAGAAAACTCTGCATGATATGAACAAAAAGCATGAAATTTTTTTTTGAATTAAAAAAAAAAATAAATATATCTCCATGAATATACTTGCTATTCTTACTCAAAGGAATACACATATTTTGCAATATCCACATCCTTGTAAGCTATATCAATAGTTTATTTCGTGCATTTTATTTTACAGGGTGAACCCAATTATTATTTTTTTTCTTTGCTTTTTTTGGATCCCTAATTGTCCTTAGGATCAAATCGCCGTTCATAAATATGAAGTCAAACATATCCTTCCTAATCCTGAAGTTCCAGAAGAATCTGACATGTATCTACATGTAAAATTTAATCTGTTTGCTGATTAACGACCATATAGTGCAGATGACTAGTGATTTATTTCTCACAAATATTCTCACTGTTAAAATCCGTTAGGAACATATACAATTCACTTTAAAATTTGAAAATGAGAACCGACTTCCCTTTTCTTTTCTGAAAAACAGTCATAGTTATAACTGATAAAATTTTCAAAGATTGCAGAAAACAATTTTTTTTTTTTTTTTAAGTACTATTAAATGACATCGCGTGAAATAACAAAGCGATTTTACTGCTAAATATAAATATTTTTTTGCCAATGTTTCATGTAAATAAAAAAAAAACCCATACAAAATCGATTTAAACATATAAAATTACATAAATTTTAAGTTTGTTTAAGGTTATTAACACGGGCCCGGCTTTTGCATAGCCGGTCAGTATATATTGTATGAGATTGAATCGGAAAACATGTAATTAATACAAACTACTATATTTCATTAATATATTTTTTATTAAATTTTTGGAATCTTTCAATGTGCTGCTTCCGTTAAGAATTCGAACTTATGTGCATATTTAAATAAATATTTAATTATTTAGAATTTACTTTTTTTTCTTAGATCTTTTAAATTGTATGCTTTATTAAAATGTCATAAATATTTGAAAGATATTAATATTTTAAAACTGGTTTAAAAATACATTGATTTCTTATATTTCTGATCATTTATCTGGAAACGAAATGTTTTTATTTTTCTCCCTCATCAATAGTAACTTTACAGATGCAACATACATAACTAGTATTTTTTATTTTATGCAGAACTTGCAATTGCTAGAAGAAATTCTAAAATAACTTCAAAATTTAAAACTAAAATCAGGAATTTCTAAAATTGAAATAAGAATATAATAATACTTTGACAGCATAAAATTAAAACTCAGAAAACGGAATTTTTCATAACTGAAAAAGTTTTTGTTTCTCTGATTTGTTGTTAAAGCTTTTGAATATTTATTTTCTATCAAAAAAATTTTCCTATATATTAATTTTACTGTGGATATATTTTTATACAAATAATAAAATCGAAAGTTCCATTTCAGTTTTATACTTCTTTCAAAAGGAAAAAGAAACCAACTAAAATTATATTTAATCTCTTAATTATTTAATGCGTTTAAGGTAATTATCCTGAACTAACTTTTTGTTTCATTGACTAGAAGATATTAGAATAAACAGTTTTTTAGAAATCTGCAAGAATACAGGAATAGGAGGATATCAGACACACCTTTAATACCAGATTTATTTCTATACTAATTTTTTTTTTTTTTTTTTTTTTGGTTTTAAAAATTATAAAGGAATAAACTAATAAAGTTACATGTAACAAAGTAACAAAGTAACATGCAGCGTTTTATCAATATACGGAAAAAATTAAATTTTTAGGAAATAAAAAAAAGGGTAATACTTTGTTTACTTAGAAATACTCTCATTCGTATAGTCATTATTAATATTCTGTTTGTACGCCTTACAATCAGTAATCAGACAAATCAAATTAACTACTTGATTTCAAATGATTTTCTTCTCTGGTATATAACATTTCAAATTTTTTTAATTGAATTGCTGAAAATGAACAATTAGAAATTGCATCCTTATTTTTTCCACTTAGCACACGAACGTGATCTTACAATTTTTAACCACATATAATTTTGAATTTGTTACAAATTTCCTATCAGTTAAAAGAATTCTTCATGGGTTAGTTATAATTTACGAGGCAACATAAAAAGAACTGTTGATGAATATGCAACATACATTTTGGAAAATATGGACATGAAGGGATGTTAAATATCTATGTATATATTACGCTATAGTACGGGGCAACAGTAATCGCGATTGTTTGGTAATTATTTAATGGGAACGCCCGAATGAAACGCATATCATTGGTTATTGAACAGCATTTAATGCATCGCCATGTTTTGGAAAATATGGAAATAAAGGAATGTTAAATATCTGTATATATATTACGTTATTGTACAGGGCACAGAAATCGCGATTGTTTGTTAATTGTTTAATCGGAACGCCCGAATGAAACGCATTTTATTGGTTATTGAACAGCATTCAATGCATCCCCATACCTACAAGCGAGGTTACCATAGGAGGGAGGGGTTCATATTCTGTCGACAAATGCCGCCAAATTTGTCACAAACTTGGAGATATATCGTCAAATTTGGCGACCAAAATTAGTCGACAAAAGTGATGCAAACGTGGCGATATCTCCAGTATTTCACCAAATTCCCGTAGACCTCCATTGTAAACCAATAGGGTACACTTGCTTACAAAAAATCAACAAACTGAGATGTTTTAATGCAACAAAAGCTAATATCAGCTTAAGGAATTATACGAGTATTAATTATGTTTAACGGAGTCCATGTAAATTAAATTATGAATAAAAGTAACATGATACAATATAGCATGATTTCCCAAACATAACTTTTAAGGGAGACTGAACTGGTAGCCAATGGTGGCTAGTATTTTGGAATACTTTTTCGCTAACTCTAAATTTTAACATTTATTCTATTTGAATTTTAAAGTAATAATTTAAAATATTCTGACGTATGTATTCATTGCTAATTCGAACTTAAATATAAAACGTGGCTTTTGCACAAATGATAAAAAAGCCAAACAGCTACAATTCCATCAATTAAAAAAAAAAAAAAAAATGTGCAAAAAATCTTTAAATAGAGATAGTTAAATTTTAATAAGTACCTAGGAGGGTGTTCTTAATTTACAAACATAGGATATAATTAAATACAAATTTCCGCGAGTAAGGTTTAAGAATCTATAACTGTTGCATTCTAAGCAAAATATTTTATAGTAACGTATGTTTTTTCATACTTTTTTATAAGAAATTCAATGAGCAGATCCGAATATCAAAAATATGCACTTAATGAAATACAAATTTCAAATGTTTTAATTTACTCGTTAAAAGTATTTTCTTTCGTCAAACAACATTAAATGGGTATAGTCAGATTTTAATGAGTAGATAGGAGAGATTTTCCTATTATACAATCTTAAGATATATTTAAATAGAAATTTCAGGTTGTAATTTTTTGTGTCAATAACATTAGTATTCTAAGCAAAATATTTTATTGTAAAGTGAACAGATCTGAATATTAAAAAATTATGCGTTTAATATAGTACAAATTTCATATGTTTTCATTTAGTAGTTTTTGTATTTTTAGAAAAATTAATTTTTTCCCCTAAAGATCTTTAAATAGAGATAATTAAATTTTAATGAGTACATAGGAGGGTCTTCTTAATTTCCAAACATAAGATATATTTATATAGACATTTCAGGGTGTAAGGTTTTGAGTCTATAACATTTGCATTCTAAGCAAAATATTTTATAGTAACGTATGTCTTTTATACTTTTTTATAAGAATTTCAATGAACAGATCTGAATATTAAAGATTATGCATTTAACAAAGTATAAATTTCAATTGTTTTAATTAACTTGTTTTTATATTTTTGGGACAAATAATATTTTTAAGGATGTGTAATCTAAATATAGCTAATGTTTGAAAGTTTTTAAACGTATTTTTTTTTTTCATTTTCTAAATTAACATATAAATCATTATGTAATACAAACATTCATAATGCGGATATCATGTTTTCTTTACATAATGAGTCGAATTTCCATTTGCTAAAATTAATCACAGAGCGCTTTAATTATACAGCCATCATTAAACCAGATTTACTTAATCTTCCGAAAGCTTGTTGATAATTGCTAAGCTAGAGATAATGACGCAAAATGACATTTGTAATAAAAGCCCTTATGCATACAATCGAAACATAGATAATGAAGTGAAAATATTTCTACAATTATGACTGTATTATAATTATCAGAGAAAATTTAGGTATATCATTATCTAAAAATTTTGAATATCTGTTTTCACATATACCTAATCTCGAAATTAATAGAATTGCTACTTTTTTAACATAGGGATGTTGGCAGTATAGAGATAATGGTAAGATATTTGGTCACACTAAGGGTCACACACAAGGCCAGAAAACCTTTTCAAATGTTTTAATTTTATCGTTTTGTCTTGTTAGTGATACATAATATTTCTAAGAATGTGTAACTTAACTTTTTCTAAAGTTTACATTATTATTATTTTTTTCTTTTTTGTTATCCTAAAATGACATAGAAATCATTAAGTAATAGAAACATCAATTATACTGATATCATGTTTCTTTTAGATAAGGAGTCGATATTTCATTTGCTATAATAAAATCAATCTGTGATTGTAATTAAACACAGACCGATGAAATATTTAGCCATCATTAAACCAGATTTACCAAATCTTCTGGAAGCTTGTTAGTAATTGCTGCGTTAGACATAATGATGCAGATAAACATTTGCAATAAAAGCCCTTATGCATACAATCGAAACATAGATAATGACGTGAAAATCTTTATATAATTATGACCGTATTAAAATTATCTGTGAAAATTTATGTAAATGCTAAGTTTAAAAACATGGAAATCTAATTGCGCACGCTACTAATTTAAAAAAAAAATATATATTTTTGAAGTGTAGGAGCTTTGGCGAAACAGATAAAGCAATCTGGGCGACAGAAGCAAAATTGCCTGAAAAATATCTCTCAGGACAAAATGTGGTTTGAATCTATTCCCCAATATAATATTTTTTCCTATTTTTATTAATGTTTATATTCAATTTGTACAAAGATTTATGAAATTTTCTAAAAAATGTTAATGTGAGTTTTATTCGGGTTTTTTCGGGTTCTTCGACGATTTTTTTATATTCCTAAAATGAATTTGTTTGCAGTCTTTTAACACAATATATAAAACTTTATACTCTTCGGTCTTTAAATTTGAAGCTATTTTATATTATCATTAGTAAAAAAATCGTCTTATCGTGTTTCGTGGTGATTGAAACGAAAAATTTGGCTAAATAAATTGAATTTTCTTCTGCGCTATATTTTTCAGGCAATTTTTAGTATATTATAGAGTTCATCGTGGATTTTTTAACATTTGTAAAATGACTCCGGATCGAAAATTTTATTTCAATATAGTAAAGTTTGCACTCTGAAATTTTTAACAAAATTGTAAAAAAATTCAGCGGTTTTAACATTTTTTTTTTCTGTGGATTGTTGAACATTCTTAAAAGGAATTGGGTTTTAATCTTTTAGCAAAATTAACTAAGTTTTATTCTTTGTAATTTGGGGAATTTTCCCGATAATTTACGAATTGCTAGCGTTTTTTCGCTTAACGTGGTGACTTTGGAATTTTTGTTTCTGTAACAGAAAGTAATATTCGATACATTTTGCTACGGCTGTTATATTGGAATATTGGATATTTTATTGGTATTAGGAATACTGGATAATCACCACGGAACGCGAAAAAAGTCTGACAATAATATAAATAATAGCTTGAAATTTAAAGACCGCAGCGTATAAAGTTTAATATATTGCGTTAAAAGACTGTAAACAAATTCATTTTAGGAATATAAAACAAAAATCGTCAAAGAGCCGGAAAATAATTGCATGAACATTTTTTAGAAAAATTCATAAATCTTTGTACAAATTGAAAATAAATTTAAAGACCGCAGAGTATAAAGTTTACTATATTGTATGAAAAGACTGTAAACAAATTCATTTTAGAAATATAAAAAAAATCGTCAAAGAACCCGAAAAAAATCGCATGAGTATTTTTTAGAAAAATTCATAAAACTTTGCACAAATTGAAAATAAACATAAAACAACTGGGTAAGTGTGATCACAGATCGCACAGAGGGTTTCGTTTAATATTCCTTACAAAACACTTTATCCTTTTCAGAAATCTGTTAGTAACACATTTCGCAACCAGGGGCGCACTCTATTCTAAACAAACCTCTATCCGAACGAAACTCTGTTTTACATACTATCCGTATATATATTAGTCGAAGGGATTGGGCCCATAGCACCCGAGATAAGTTGGCGCCCCTGGCGGTAAAAAGTGGAACAAAAATATGTAAGACTGTGGTGCATAATATGAAAGTATGGTCAAAGGGGTTTCGGCAAAAGTTAGGAAAGTGCTCCCGGGGTGAAAAGGGCGGAGGTTAGAAAAATTGCTTAAAAAATACAAGTTAGAGCTCGGAGGAGTAAATAATATAAGACTTTTTGAAAATTTTATGAATTGTCTTGTGGTCTGAGGTATTCAGCTATACGTATGAAAAAATTCATGTCTCCAACTTAATTAGGGGCTCTCTTAGAAATAATTGCTTAAAATATATATGTGGTAGCTCAAAGGGTTAAACGTAAGACTTTTTCAAGATTTTATGATTTGTCTCCTGGCTTCAGGTATTCTGCTATAAGTATGCAAAATTTCAAATCTCCAATTTAATAAGGGGCTCATTTAGAAAGAATTGCTTAAAATACGCATGTGGGAGCCCAAAGGGTTAAATGTACGACTTTTTTCAAATTTTTATGATTTGTCGCATGATGGTTTTCAGCTATAAGTATGCAAAATTTAACGCCTCCAACCTAATTAGGGGCTCACTTAGAAAGAATTGTTTAAAATACACATGTGAGAGCCCAAAGGGTTAAATTTACGACTTTTTGAAAATTTTATGATTTGTTGTTTGATGCGAGGTGCTCAGCTATAAGTGTGTAAAATTTCACGCCCCCAACCTAATTAGGTGTTCACATAGAAAGAATTGTTTAAAATACACATGTGTTGAGCTCAAAGGGTTAAATGTACGACTTTTTCAAAATTTTATGATTTGTCGTTTGATCTGAAGTATCCATCTATAAGTATGCAAAATTTCATGAAAAAATTGTATGAAAAAACATGTTTATGATACTTAGTCTAGCAAAATACTTAGAAAAAAAGAACATTAAATAGACAACGATTGTCATCAAAGTAGGTGACCAAAATTACAATCCTGGGCCGAGATGCATTGAAGCGTATCATCGACGCATGCTAGATGCAATGTTCTCGAAAATACCGGACGTGTCCCGGACTTCCCCAGCAGATGTCACGATGCGTGCAACTAATTTTTCAACAATTTTCCAGCTTTGTCCCAGAATTATTGCAGCACTAAGAATAATAAACATGTTTTCTCTCCGTGTTCGTGTCCTTCTTTTTTGTGTTTTGTGTCGTCACTACCGCGCTAGGAAAGCGTTTCCGACCAAGCTTTTCTACGGTGATTTCCCTTAGTCTAGGTGTACTTTATCTAACCTGAACGTTTGTAACCGCTGTACTGATACTCCCAGTATGTAATCAGGTATTAACTATTATGTTAACAGTGGTGAGAAACTTAACCCTTTGCGATCTAACAATTGCGATTTGATAAAATTTACTCAGATGTTACAACACACCATTTTAAATATAAAAAAATAGAACATAACAATGAAAAAATATTGGCAAAAAGGGTACGATTTCCATAGATGCAATAAACTGAAAATTCCATACTTCTCAAAAATAGTCTCAATTTTCTAATAGAAAATACGAAAGTATACGAAAGTACCTTTATAAAAATTATTTTTGGACATCTCCAAACATTTTAATTGTACAAAATTTCTAAAATTTATTTTAGCCATAACGATGCAAAAGTACACTAATCATAAAAAAATACTTTGGTACGAAAAATTAACTATAAATCACCGTCGGTTGAGAATTCTGTCAAAGATTTATATTAACTACTTTGTTGGGAGATAGCAGCAATAAATGGAATTCACTTTCAATGCCAGCTGTATGGGTAACATTGATTTTAGTGTTTGTTGCAGATGTGTAACCTGGTGATTCAAAAGGTTAATGTAAACTTTTATAAACCTTTCTGAAATGTCATAATAGTTTTCAATAGCAGTATGTTTGACTTTTTAGGTTAATCTAAGAAAAAAAAAATCTTGTTCGAAATTTCTGAAACTACATGTAGAGTATTCATAAATTATTATTTTTTAAATATGAGTAATAGTAAATAATAACCTTAAAACAGTGTGCACTGAATGCACCACTCAGTGAAAAAACACTGATAATTCCAAAATAATTGCGAGATTATCATTCTAATTTAAAAAATTCTGAAAAAAAAAATTCACTGATAAAAAAGTTTGAAGTTTAAATTCGTATTTTTTTCTGAAAAAAAGTAGTTAAAATATCTGTTACACTTGTTTTTGTCAATACGTAGTTCACAATCTCCTATAGAAGAAAAAAGTTAATTAACCTTTACAAACAAAAGAAATGTTAGTTTAATAAAGTTTTTAGCAAAAAAAGCATTCCTGAGAGAGGGAGAATGTTACAAATGTTGCCAAATTCAAATTGAATGTCACTCTTTTATAAACTATAAGTATTTCTAACAAATGTCCGAAAATATTCTATGAAGGTAAAACTTATTTTTAAAACACAGTATACATTCACTATATAAGTTTATAAAAGCAACCATTTTACCCCAGTATTCATTTTACCCAAATCTGAGTATAAAATATATTTTTTATGAGTAATATTGCCTAGGATATTTCGTAAAATCAGCTTTCGAACATCCTATATTTAATATACGTATTCAGATAATCAATTTAATCCCAATTTAATTTAAAATTTTCGGTTTAAACAATGCATATAGAAAAAACATTATCTTTAATTAATCGTACTTCAAAAGATCTGTTTTTCACAAGATATGCCGGGTATCTTAGAATAAAAAAAGTTTTCACAAAAGAAATGAAAAAAATCCTTCTGGCGGATTTGTATGCAAAAGGAAGTAATTAGTTTTTACTTATGCATAGACAAAAATCTTGCACATCAGCCTTATTTTATTCTCTTCTTCGAAACGACTTGTTTTTTAATTGTATGCATTGAATGGAAATGAATTATCTTAGAATTCGATAAATGAAAATAAATTATTGAATAGAAAATATGTTCAGTTGTATATAAGAAATTAATAAAATAATATTTTTTCTCACATTTTCTAACCCGCAAGAGATATTCGTTATGTGACTATTCCTTAAAAAGTATGCTGATGGAAAACCAATGCTACAAATAACGCAGTTAAAAGTAAAGATTTGTACATTTACAACAATGTGTTTTTTTATTTTTTTCACATGTTACTTAAATTAAATTTTGTATTTCCCATTGCAGGCCATTCATATGGCAGAAATAAAACAATTTAACTTAAAATATCAATTTATAACTGATAGTCTTAATAGAAAATATTGTGATGTATATATATATATATATATATATATATATGTTCTATAAAAATTTTACTTTGCAGTATTCCTTTAAATTATTCTAAGTTTTCCGGTATATTCATTATTTCCCTTATTTCTTACTAAGATCTATTATTTACTCCTGTCTAATTTGCTTTAAATTTAAAACGCGTATATTAATAATTATCTTATTCGAAATCTTAATCTAAAACTTTTAATGCCTTCATACATTTTTATCAGGGACTCAAGCTATAATATTCTGAGAGAAGCTAGTTTTTATTTTCGAATATTTTTAAAAGCCAATTTGCTACTTTTATTTCTATTCTTAATTCAACTAACTAGTTTTCCGGCTTTCTTTAGACGATAGACTTTTTATGTCGAAATCTCCACGTTACAAGGTATGGTTCTTATTCTCCTAAGCCACTCCTTCTCTCGCGTCATTAGTTTAGCTGCCCGTTGCGTGAAGTGCGCCGGTTCGTTTCTGTACTACGTCGAGATCTGTCCCAGAGTTCTATCGAAAACCAGATGCCGTGACTTCTGAGTTCAGATTTCTGTATTACTCAAGTGATTCAATTAATGTTATCCGGTGTCTAACAGTCATGTAGATGTCTAAATTTTCTTTTAAGATTTTATAGTATTATGCAGCTATTCATGCCCCAGCCTGAAGGCTTTGCGAATTTTCTAATAATGTGAGAACTGATTTTCGTGTTTTAATGAATAAACACCTTAGAACGACAATTGGCTTTGCTTTTTATGGAGAACGTAGCGGATTGCCAAATCTATTGTCTTGCTGCACTTTCTACACACGCCTTGACGATCGGATTAATAATACGACTGCAAAACGAATACTGTTGTCTCAGTTGGAGTTAGCCGATCTCCGCTATTATCATCAATTTCATGTAAGTTGACTAGATTTCTCGACTACAAAAATAACACAATCTTTCATCAGTCGCCAGTATTTCGTGAATTTAATACATCCAACTACAACCTTTCACCAGTTTGAGAAGAATTTCATACAACGTTTCATATATATATATATATATATATATATATATATATATAACGAAAATTGGATTTTTTTTAAGTTCCTGGAAAAACAATGAACAACAATGTTCCTGGAAAAACAATACAAATAAAAATGTACAAGCAAAATGCACGGCGATCAAATACAGCAAAATCTTTAAAATACAATATTGAAATATAGTAAGAGAACCGATTTCTTTTAAAAGTTAGAATTGACTCGCCTATAGAGTTTTTTGGGCCCATAGTATGACAAAAGTTTGTAGAATTGCATAAAAAACGGCCAATTATCAGCACGAGGGATATAGGCCCTAAGGGGGGAGTGCCCTTCGGGGGGGGGGGGTCTTTCTAAGGGAACCTAACCCGTATTAACGCTTGGAAATCCAAGGTTCGAAGAAAACCACGAAAACTCTGAACGATTAGGCCGACAGGCTCGATTGGGTTCGAACCCAGCACCTCCCGTCTACCAGCTTTGAGAGCAGAACCTCTCAGATACTGGTGGGGCATTAAGAAAGAAGGAAATAAAGGTATACCATGGTTTAAAAAAATATTTAAAATAAGTCCATGACCGTCTTGCTAAAAGAGGATTTGAACATTTGTATTTTTTTGTATATAAGGTTATACAATTTTTTATAAATTACTACATACAAAAATTAAAGCAAGGCTTATACGCCATACAGGGGCAGAACATCGCCCCCTGAATACCAAACATGGGCTCTGACACAAAGTTGGCGACTGACGAAGGCGGATTATTTTCAGCGTGTGTCTGGTCCCTTAAATATTCGTACCAATAATTATTTTAAGTTTTTTTCCGCTGTAGTTTTCTAAGATTAAACAAGTCAGAGAAGTCTTTTATAAAATACCTGTGTCCACATTTGCGGGACCGTAACTACGTTTTAAAAAATCCGAATTCGACAGCCGCCATTTTTGTGTAGTATTTGTGAAGCCTAGTATTCGGGGGGCGGTGAGCAGAATTTGAACCACCAATTGTTCTGTTTACAAAATACATCAACATTTTATGAAATACTATATGAAAAGGAAAATGAAATAAAGACTATCATCTCCTTCGAAAAGAAGATTTGATTCCGAATAGCTTTTTTTATTTTTATATTGATGGCCATAATGCATTTTGGCATTAATTATGATGTTTTAAATATTCACACAAGCAATAGAAAAGAAAAAAAAGACTGCTCTTTGTTTTTTCTTTTTTGTAGCATTCATTTTATTTGAATATCAAAACAAATATTGTAAACTAACCTGAAACGAGAAATTTACTGTTGTGCGAATTCATCTCCCCACAGCGTCCCTTTGCATATTTATAATTAAACAACGTCATTCAGGGTTAACATAATATATGTCGTTTTAAGATTTTAATAAAGAATTTCACTTTTTTTTTTGCAGGTAAAGAAATTAGGGTTTCTCTGTTCTACGTGTTATAAAATATTTTAAAAGTAAAATAAATTTATCTAGTGGTGTTTATAAACATATATGTCTTTTCCTATTTAAAATTACTTACATCTTTTGTTATTTATTATAGTGTAAAAAGCATAATTTTTCAAAACAATTATAAAACGATAATATTTTATCGTACTATGAAGCATATTTAGAATTTGATAAATATTTGGTCCTAATCTACATTGCTACAGTTTTTAATGGATTTTTTGCACAGACAAATTTGTATGTCAGTTGCATTAGAAAGAAAATTTGAAAATTAGCGTACTGCTGTAAGAAAAACACATTTAGCACTCAAAATAATTGATATTTTCCAGAAAAAAAAAATCTTAAAGAATTCTATACTAATGCTTCATTAATATTGAGGAAATTACGTGAAACCATTTATTAAAAAGTCTTAATTTGGTTTAAAATAACTATTTCTACATTAATAAGTCGAACACTTTAAGGGCTTCAATGTTTTAAATATTTAATTATTATAGTTTTGTTTTAATCAACCGGAAATAAATTACTTCTTAAATAAAATAGAGCCAAAATATTATAATGTATACATAAAGAAATATAGTTCGCACAAGAAAGTTTAAATAAAATGTTATATTTTCTTTGGTATAAAATACTTTTAGAGTTTGGAAAAATATTGGTATTATTACGCAATGACAAATGGGAATTCTTCACTGCAGAAGCATTAGTATGTTAGTCACACAAAGGAAAAATATCGCTGTTATCGTGATAAACTATTTCAGTAATAAAGACATATTTAGCAGTCAATACAACAGTCCCCTATATACAACCACTGAAGAAATAATCATTTTAGTACTATGTATTATGAGACAACAAATGATACTTAAATTAGTCAAACGCATATATTTTTTTGAATTATTTTGCGATATTGCATGTATAGATGTATGCATAAAATGCAGAAAAAAAGCAAAATACTATCCTCCATCTCTTTTTTTTTTTTTTGTATTTGTTAAAGTGAAATAAAAACTGCGTTGAAAAAAAGAAAAACTAACCGAGGGTTAATAATATTCAGTGTAGGAACCTTTCATATAAAAAATAATTATTAATACTAAGAATACTAAATTTATTATTTGATTATTTCAAATTAACTTTTTGAATAAAACAGTGTAAATATTCTTTAATAAACATTTCATAAATATGAAAAAAAATATTTTTTAAATAAATATAATTGGAAGGGGAACTTAAAGCAAATGACTAAGGGGAAAATATTTCGAAAATAAAGAGACTTAAACTTATTTTCTATAATAATGAGAATTATTATTATTATTATTGTTGATATTATTATTACAATAATAATAAAACATAGATGCTTAAATTGAATATTTATTTAGTCACAAATGGTAAACATATTAATCATATACATAATCCTAACGAAAAAGAGCACATATTTTTTTACATATATATACACACTGCTCTAATCAATTATAGGATATTGTAAGCAAATTTTCCACATTTTCAAACTTCGAAGTATGCAGCTTTTGAGTTAAACATCAAAATAGACGCTTCAGCGGCATTTAATGAAATTTGGCTTTCGACTTACTGAAAGATAAAGTGGAAAATAATAATCGACATTCAGTAAGTGCTCTGTTTCGATGAGTGCGATGTCAAAACAAAGACATTTAACAAAATCAGAAGCTTTCAGATTTGTTGGTCAGTTAGAGTGGGAGTGTAACACAAGCCAATGTAGCAAACGTCATCGGAGTTTCAACAAACTGTAATTTGTAGGATCTGGAATCGATTTTTGGCGAATGGAAATTCAGCCCTAAGACCAGGCCACGGTCGTAGACATGTAACAATGCCAAATGGAGATCTATATTTAAATCTAACGACTCGGAAACACCGAAAAATGAATGCCATTCTTTTCAAAAACACCTTCGCTTAGTTACTGGCACCACTGTTAAGACTCAAACTTTCCAAAACCAGAGCCACTCTTTAGGTCTGTATGCTCGCAGACCAACGATATGGGTTACGTTAACATGAAGAAACTGTGGCGTTCTCAGGTTGTGAGCGATAGAGCATGTGAATTGGAGGAGAAATGAATGAGGCAATATTCTTCTCTCTGACGAGTCTAATTTTTCTGTTTATCCTGATAATATGCGTATTTTCATCTGTAGGGAATGTGGCACTAGAAACAATCCTACGTTCGTGCAAGGATGTTTAATATTTGACAGTTGGGGTGTGGTGATCTACGTTGGCATCTCTATTGGTGAGCTTATCGACCGCCAAATCATTCGAAATGGAGCTCTGACTGATCAGCGATATACGGATGAGATCATCAGACGTATTGTAGTCCCTTATGCTACAGCAATTGGAGGTGCATTTATGTGAATGACGACATTTGTGGGCCAAATCTTGCACACTTGGTGAATGATTTTTTTTTAGGTTGGAATCATATTACTTGAATTGGCAGCGTGTTCTATGGACATGAATCCAAAAGAGCATGTTTATGACATTTAATTCAGACGGGTTGCTGGCCGCCTACCAACCCCAAAAACTCTCCAAGTGCTGGAAAGCACTCTTCTGGTGGTGTCGAATAGAATTACACAGCTTCTCTTTAATAGCCTTATTGACTCTTCGCCTAAAAGGTGTTCAAAGTTGCTGGCCGTCAGGGTAAACCAAAATCGCTTTTGAAACTACTGCGATTTTTTTTAAGGAAACACCTTTATTTTTCGTTTTTTCACATATGCACAAAAAATGTCTTTTTTCCCTTTATACTCAAATGTTCAGTACAATGTATTTTTTCGGCCAAATATGTGCAGTTTTTTATCATATATCCTGCCACGTTAGCCGATCATGTATCAATCATCTAAACTTCCCCAGTCGCAAGATATATTTAGAATTCTCTAGTATATTTATGTATTTTAAAATATTTATAGATCTATATTGGTGATCAGGTTCGATTTGTATGCATTCGCTGGAGTTTATAAATAGCTGTATGCTGTGATATAATAATAAATATTTTAAAATTGCTTTTTAGGAAATCCGTTTATTTGCAGTAAAATATATAAAATTAAAGCATTCCACACAGAAATGTATAGGGCTGGTGCCTGAGAGGATTTCTAAGAAACGTTTTTCACATGACTGAGTTCGTGAAGCGAGAGTGAGCAATAGTTTGAATCAGTCTGTAATTCACTCATTGGCATCACACAATTGGCGAAAAGAGAACATGAAAAATGAATGATCTCACATGGGCAAAAAAGTATCTGTTACGCTTTGGCCAATTAGGAAAATTTTGAATTTTGTGGTAGGGCAACCAGAATAGCGGTTGTAAAAAGTAAGCCAGAAAGAATTCGAACACCAATTCGTACGTTAGGAGCAACGTTTTGGGAACATAGTACGAAAGATAAAGCAGACCACATGAACTGTAAATGTTTTTAAATTAACAAGAAAGTTAAACTACAAAAATAAGCAGTGCGAAGATATATTTATATCGAAAATTGGATAGAATGAGAATAAAACTGCAGACCTAAAGCAAAGTCAATCTTTATTCTTTTTTTATATCTAGAGAGGGTGAATAATCGTCGAAATGAATTCTATCTATGTGAAAACCGTTTTATTGAGAAAGACATTTGTTGAATATCTTTTCTTTTGGAGGAAAATATAATGGTGACTGAAATGAAGGTTAGGATAAAATAAATAATTAATTATAAATTTTTTCTAACTGAAATTTAGAAAAATGCATAATTAAGAAAATATATGTGTTTCCACATCACCAATCCACAACCTCAATATCCTTTGTTTTGGACAGTGTATTAACCTCTTAGAATTTTTTTTTTCTAATTAAGAACAATACAACATCTAAGTGTTATGCAAACAACGATATCTATTAGTATACATATATAAGAATTGCATAGATGACTATCTCACATTTACATACCAAATTATTGTGATTTAAATTAATGATATTTTTTCCTCTATAACAGGAACTCCGATATCCATATAGGTTTTTCAAAAATGTAATTTTCATATGTGATATTCCGGGATTAAAAAATAAATAAAAATTAAATTAAAAATTCGAGTTAAAAATTAAGATGCCAATTATTATACAGCTCACCCTCGCTATTATCGTATAATTTAATAACTTCCACTTATTCTTCTTTAAACTGCCTGTCGACACTTTATTTATTAGCAAGATATTTTTAATTTAGTTCCCATGTCTTACAGACCATTTCTCTGAAATTATGTATATTAGCTATCAACGTTTTAAAAGATAATCATGTCTAGAAATATCAATTATTATTATTTTTTTATAGTTATCCAAACCATATAAATAGATGAAACAATATAGTACTTAATAAATAATTACATAATATTAACAAAAATAAATTAAAAATCTATTTGCATAACGTGTTGTCAACAAATATAATTCTACTGAAGCAGTAGTAATTTTTCAGCAGTGGAATTTACCAATTTACCACATTGTTTGACTGCGTTAAGAAAATAAATATATACAATTATAACTTTACCATAGCATGCAATTAAAAATACATATTTATAATGGATGAAATCCAAATTTTTAAGTGCAGTATTTTATAATTAAAATATGTATTGCAAATACGTTCACATTCGCCATCATTAGGTAAAGAATTTAATGATTGACTTACAATATTTAAATTTTAATCAGGTTATTAACATTTTACCCGCCGCACCATGAACTGCTTCTCAAATTAATTTGAAAAAGTTTTTGAGACGATTTAGATTAATTATAAGGTTGTGTGCCGAATTTTGGGATGTTATGTAAAATAGAAGTGGAGTTATAGGTATGTTCCACTTGTGGAACGTTGGCGGTACGAATAACATTTTATATTTTGGAGAATTTTTCTTTCCAAATCATACCAACACTACACACATAAGAAAATAAAGAAAACAAGGTAAAAAAAAAAATCTATTTTAGGAACATGTTAACTAGTCACTAACAGAAAAATGTTTATGAAAGGCCTGGAAATATTTTTCATGCTTTCCATAATATTCACATTATTTCTTCAAGTTTTTTGAGAATTTGAAGATTTTCCTTGAGTTGTAGATGAAAAGCAACAGCAACTGAATGAGGTGTAAATGACCATACTTTACTGTAGCAGTAGATCCTTCTATTCCCATTCTTAAAACACCAAATCCAACTTTTATGGCAACAGTTGCAATTTCACGACGAAACTCCAAACGTCTCAGGGCTCCTTTTTCGCCTACTGCGTGACAATGAAATCTCTAAGCATCAACAACAGCGATATTTAGTCCATTTATAAACAGATTTTACCACCATTTTTATCATTGAAGTACTGGACGACATGTTCCAAGCAAATGATCTAAAACATCTACACCACAACTATTCTAATTATACAGTCTAAGGAATCGAGGTTGTTTGATTGAAACTTCTTGCTTCAATTAGGTGAATATCATGTTACACTTTCAGTTAGCAATGATCATTCTAAATTTGCTATAACAGTAACGACACTGTTGTCATGCCATCATACACAAACAACTTAGCCATTACTATAATAATCAAAATTCCCTCCTTCTTCTTTGCGGGATTATTTGTAGATTTTATTGGCATTTATTTGTTCAAAAATATTTCACAAACTGCTTGACAACAGGTGCAAGAGACATATATCATAAAATTTATTATTTAATAATACTGGTACGAAAATAATAAAAATAATAATCGCTCATGGAAGCCCAGTAAAAATCATAAAAATCCTTAAATAAAATAACAATAACATAATGTTGTACTCTGAACCGCCAACGTTCTACATGTGGAACATTGGCATTCAAATGATCATAAAACAAAAACGAAATAAGGTAAAATATTCATTTATGGATAAAACTTCATAAACAACAGTAAGCATTACAATAACAATCATCACAGCACTCACGTTTGAATTCTAAAGTTACAGATAGAGTAAAAATCGCAGCCAACTAAATTTACGTGTTTTGTTACATTTTAACAAGCTCTAAGATGGGAACCACCAAAAATTATTAAATAATACTTTTTAATCTATTAAAACATATATTTAAAAAGATATATTTGAAATTTTAAACAGATTTAATAAATACATAAAAATATACAGCTTCAAAAAATGTATGTTCCGTTTGTGGAACGTTGGCGGGTAAAAGGTTAAAACTTTATTTCTTTGAAACGATGTTGACGTTTTGTTGCAGTTTATTAAAATTTCATTTCAGTATTTTTTTAAATATAATATTTAAATATTTGTACAATAAAAAGACCCCTGGTATTTTAAACACTTAATTTGATATCTAGAAAAGTGTTTTAATTTTGCGGAGTACATATTATAATTGTGAAACACGCAATGATACTTAATGAATTTGGAAGTAGAACCTACTGTGAAATGGGACATAAAGAAGGAGTTACTTCTTTATGTCCAATTGAAAGTTGATGTTTTTCAATTTAAAACATCTATTTTTTGCCGTGTAAAATTTAAAATAAGTTTCTCTCTTAAAAAGAAAATCCGTCTGCAGTTTTTCATGTTAAAATATATATTCTAATTTAATCTTATTCCGATATTTTCCTCTAGATACGTATTTTAGTTTATTGATTAAAAAATTATTGTAATTCCGCGTTTAGCATCATTACGAATTCTTTAAAGACTCACTCATAATCTTTAAAAGCCTATTATATCTTTATACCCAAAAATATAATTTCACACACAGAGTCTCACAGAGAGAATTGCTTTGAATTTCCTTATATTGGATACCAAACTTTTTTAAAATTTTGTTTAAGAATATTCTTGGAGTAACACAAAATATTTAATTTTTATCACTAATTTACTGAAACACTTCAAAATTTTACTTCTTTCAATTTTTTGTAACAATCACCACTGCTTGTTTGACTTTATTTTATTTATATACCTATATTTTGTGTTCTTGTTTGATTTAGCGTTTATACGTCTATTTTGAAATTATCCTTTCTTGAAATACAGAACGATTTATTTTTCATATTTTCCTGTCTACATACATCATTGTTCATATATCAACTATTTTAACAAAATGTATTAAGTTTAATAGTTTTACATTTTCAAAATAAATAGAATACGGCTGGCGCTTTTTTAGTGGAATATAGTTTATAATTCTCATTTGTGCAGCTAGTTTTTAACTCTGTTATCAGTCTCACAGACCGCTGCTCTTCTGATTTTCATTGTTTAATTTACAAGTTCTCTTTCAACCATACGTACTTGTCAATTTACGTTACTTTTGGTGCTCAAGCACAATCACTGGAGATTTCTGAATAGGTGTATTTACTTTATAATAGTAAGATAAAGTTTCATGCGGAAACAGTATCTTATGAGTTTTTTTGTGTATTTTATTCATATTCTGATCAATCAGACGCAAGGTGTCTCTCGATTTTGTTATGCTTCATTTCCTGTCACACCTTTTATTGATTAATAGTTTATTTACCAAAAAATCCAAACAAAACTCTTCGGTAAAATTTGTACTAGAAATATGCCACTGAGACTCTAGTTTTGAGCTCCTCATAGAAAAGAGTAAAATATATATACATTTATAATTATATTATATTATATACTCATGGGTAAAATTTCTAGTAGAGATCTACCACGAAGATTCTAGTTTGAGCTCCTCATAGAAAAAAATAATATATATACGTATATATACAGTATAACCTCAAAAATCCGGCATCATGGGGTCCAAGACTAAGCCGGATTTTTGAAAATTCTGGTTTCTGAAAGAATATCAAAAGTACTTCCGATATTATTAATAAAGCATTTAGTGAAAATTTAATTCGTAAGCAACTGATAATTATGGGATAAAAAAATACATATTAAAAAAAAAAGAAAAAAACTTACTTTAAGTAAAATTTTCTATGTTACTATATACATATATATATATATATAATAAACAATGAAATTTCCCCCTTCATGGGTACATTTTCTCTTTAACCCTTCGGGACGTCATTTTTTGTATAAAATTGCAGTATTTTTACCTTCTATTTTTTTCGTGCCGTAAACCGTCGACGATCCGATTCCATACTCAGCACATAACGTTTTCACAAAGCCTTTCTAACTTTCTTATCAAGTCCACTTTTTCTACGATAGAAAAACTTTTAAAGTACTTTATTTTAGAAGCAACATTCTCTGAATTTGAAAAATACTTCGTATTAGGTGTAATAAATAAATAAATAAATAAAAATTTCCAATGCTTCAAGAAAAAAGCACATGTGTCCATCTGATATTTTTCTTTCTCCCGTAAGTTAGAAGTGTGAATAAAAGAGAGGGAAAATATGACTTTGATGCCGGATTTTTGAAGTAGTCGGATTTCTGAATGCCGGATTTTTGAAGTCAAACTGTATATACTGGGTGTTTTAATGTTCGTTATAAATTTTCAGGCAATATAGAGTACACCTAGACAATACGAAATCACATAGAAATGCATGGTCGGAAACGCTTTCCGGGCGCTCTAGTGATGACACAAATCACAAGAAAGGCACAACCGGAAAGGAACACAGGGCGAGAAATCATGTTTATAATTCTTATTATAGCAAAAAACTACTGAATAAGAACAAAAAGAGTGACAGTGATCGTTGTGATGTTGAAAAGAACATATCATCACATATCATTATTTCTCTCCTTTTGAAAATTAAATTCTCCATTTTAAAATTTAATTTTTCCTTTAGGTTTCAGTTACTTAAGTTTTCCCAAGTTCATCCAAAGCCGTTAATAAAATAAATCAAAAACAATTCTTTTTTCGCATCTTAAAATAATTATCTGTGCATACAAACGTTATTTCGGTTAACGAATATATAAAAACAAATATTCTTTGACCATATGCTCCTTTTGTAGCAGTAATTTATACGCTCAGTGTTAATTTTTAGTTTGATATTTGATACAGATGACTTTACGGCCGCAAATATATACTCTGTTTATATTAAAATCGGCGCCCGGCATCTGCGTTGCTGCTTCTAAATACATATTTTCCATTAATAAGCTTTTGCGTTCGTATTTGTACGTTGAAGTTTTAAAACGGTCAACGGTACTTTTTGGCAAATTTTTACTTCAAAGTTCTAATAAGTGATATATCTTTGTGGTTATAAAGATCCAGGGTACCAAAACTTTGGCTCTACACATTGGCAACAATATCTGACAAGTTATTTCACTCCATCTCTGTACGTCGAATTGATAACAACTAAGGGTCCTTCTCTGGCACTTACATTCTTGATATGGGTGATTCTCAAAACGTCGGCACTGAACACAAGTCATAACTTTAAGCCTTTCAAACATAACTTTTATTATCATTGACTTTATTTTTTTTTCATTTTTTAAGCATATATAGAGTTTTTAATTCTATTCAGAGCTAGAAAATGACATAATTTATTGTAAAACCTTTGTATAAATAGCTTAAAATTTTATTATTTTATGCTAAAGGGGCCAATTTCGGACATTCATAACGTTAACTGCTCCAATGTACCACCAAGAAAAAGAGTTTTAACTTTTTTCCAGGTGGCTCTAATGGTAAACATGAATGCATAAAGGAAACGGATGATTTTTTGATAATTTGTTATGAGATGACAAGCTGATTTATTGCTTTTTTGAAGATAGAAGGACTTTTCTATAAAGCATTTTTCTGTATTTTGTTATGTCCGAAAGCAACGTATGTAACAAAGCATTAGATTTTATTATTATTATTACTGGATAACAAAAAAGTTAATTATATATATATATATGTATACAGACACATTTACTACATTCTTAGTCTTAAGAATTTTTTAAATACTAAGAGCAACGTCCAAAATCTGCAAATGTCCAAAATTTGTAACGTACACAACTGCTAATTAAATGCTTTAATCATTAATTTTCCAGAATAGTTACTGTATTTTAATGTTTGTGTATAATTTTGTAGACATACTATTAAAATATTTATATATTATATTTATAGACAAAATACTATACTACTATTAAAAAAATTTGGCCTTAAATTTGAAAATTTTAAAAATTACATATAGTTAACGTTTAATGATCCCACCTTTTCAGAATCTCCAATATCTACATCCAATAAAGCCGACCTGTCTTCAAATTTCCAAAGTTCTTCTTTTGTACTTTATTTTTTCTTTAATATTGAAGGATCTACGAACAGGTATTACCGTCAACGATTGTATTTAAAAAACACAATAATCTGAATCACTAAGATATTTAATCACGAAAGTGTTTTCGCTATAGATCATGGTCTACAGTATAACCGTCATCAAAGGAAGTGTTGTAAAGTACGTTCCCGACCGTGATTCAGGTCTCACATCTCCGACGCATGTAAGATTAATTGTTCTCGCAAATACGAGGCATGTCCCGGACATCCCCAGTAGCTGTCACGATGCGTGCAAGATATTCCCAAGCACTGTCTAGCACTGTCCCAGCATTTTTGAGGCACGAAAAGAATAATAAACATGTTTTCTCACCCAGTTCGTGTCCGTCCTTTCTTGGGTATTGGGACGTCACTACCGCGCCAGGAAAGCGCTTCCGACAATGCTACGTGATTTACCATCATCTAGGTCAGGGTTGGCGAACCTTTTTATTGCTGTGTGCCAAATTTGTTCAAAAAATATTTTAGAGGGCCATGACGTGCCAACTAAAAAATAAATTTAGTAGATGGAATAAAGTTAATACATATATTTTTTTAATTAAGATTTTAAAATATATGTGACAAACATGTAGATAATTAAATAACAGGTACACTGTATAATTATAGAAACAAACATATTTTAACAATTCACACACACACACAAATGCGATTTCTCTTGTGCATCGTAATTAAAAAAAAACAATTAATATCAGGTTAATTTTAACAGAATGCGAACTGAGTAATCAGAAAAGTGCAATATAATAGCGTTTTTATGTTATTCAATACCGAAAAAATGACTCGTAGGCATATATAGATAGATTGAAAAATTGTTAATATGCAAACGCCATTTTTTTTAAAATAGCTCTGAAATTAAATTCAAGGCAACATAATTTTAGCATCGGAATTGTTACTAATGCATCGTGAGTTAGAGACATAAAATATCAATATCGTGCCAAAATTATTCTTTCGTGTGCCAATAATGGCACGCGTGCTATAGGTTCACCATCTCTGTTCTAGGTGTACTCTATCTATCGTGAACGTTTGTAACCACAGTACTGAAATACCTTAAATTATTATGTTGTACCCTTCGCAAGTGACTCGTAGAAGAGACGAATCCGAGGTTGTGACGGGAGCCGTTAGCGGAGGGTCAAAAACTGATCCGTAATTTAATTTCTTCGGTGTTATATTTTTTATACTTCAATCGGTTTGTTTTACAGATTGTGTTGAATGGTTCTGTCGAATGGTTGTTCTATTTTCCTAATTGAATATAAATTCACGTTTGTCCATTTAAAGAAATTTTAAGGTAACAAAAATAATTTCACTATACCCATATAATACGTGTAAAAAAGTTCACGGAATTGTTTGAAAAACCAAAAAGTTATTTATTCATTGAAATTTAATTTATATCTTTTAAAGTTATTACTATTCTGTGCAATAATATTACGCCACTCTTAATCCACCCAATTCTTGAAAGTTGTTGCGGAATGCCTTCAGCTCCTAATATAATTCCTTTTTACGCCGTCAATTGACTCTAAACCCCTCCTCGATATGGTAATTTTAGGTTCGGGAATATGAAAAATTCACATGGACTACATCAGGCAAGTACGGTCTTTGGCCGTTTGGATATTTTTACATTTTGGGAAACAAACTATTGCACAATTATATCTTTCTGCGATGGTCTATCATTGTGGTCTAAATTTATAAAAAAAGTTAGAAATTTTTAAGATTTTTGGCTCAAGAAATTTTTTTCGAAGCAGAAAATGTGAAAAAAGCTCTTATTTCCACTAATTACTTTTATTCCACTCCAGAAAAATCAAAGAATACAAAAAATAAAAAGCTGATGACAACACACTACGTCACAGATCGCGCTCAAAGTTGTGTTGAAATTTCATACAATAGTACCAAAACTTACATAAAAATAAATATTCCTGATATCTTTCATGTCATATTAGATGTAAATTTCCAACTGGGTCAACTTGTGTTATTTACCAATTAGAATAATTGTGTTAAAATTATTCTAGTGATCTTTCATGTCAGTCTTTTAATTATTAAATTACGGATAATTGATACGCAGAGTGTGCATGCTAAATTAAATATTTTTAATGGGTGAAAATAATTTGTGTTTTCTGATTTCCGTGTTAAAGTAAAGACAGTAATCAATTTTATATTCATAATGAATTTCAAATACTTTAATAATTCATTTAGAATATGTGATATTTAATCAGCTGATCAAAACTTACATCTTTGTAAGAACACTTAATTCTTAAATATCATAAAATAATCATAAAATAATCATAAAAAATAATAAATAATAAAATAATCTAATTAGGAGGGATAATTAATTTAATTGCTGCCAATGTTGCTTTCAACTATTTCTTAGAAGGAATTTTGTAAAAAAATGTTAGCAGTTAGTTATAAAAAAATATATATATCTATTCCTTCTACAGTTACTCATTTTTTTACTTAGCTAATAGTTTCTAGATGAATCATATTATTTACATATTAACGGATTTTTTAAAAATAAAATCGATTCAATTACAGCAATGGGTATAAATATTTAAAGATCACATTAAAATCATATTTAATGCATAATTTATTTCGGGATTTAAAAAAGTGCTGTAATTATTTTTGCACATTAGGAAATACTTAAATGATACATTGATGATATTTATTGTAATTATGTTATCAAAATGTTATGCCTCTTTGAGAATTCCAGTTTAATTTTGTCTTCTGACACATAACTTCTGAGAAATTATTTATATTAGATATCAACAATGAAAAATATAATTTGAAATGTCAAACGGTTTAGTTCAAATTTAATCTTAAAGAATCTTCTAACTTTTAATTAATTTGGTGTAATTTTCTGAAATATATAAAACTTTAAAATTCATAAATTGTTTCAAATGATTCCATTATATTTTATTATGATAATTGCATCTGAATATAATTTTGTCCATTAACATAAAAGTTAAATAAATGTACATTATTCCATTATGATTATGAATGACAAAATAAATTGCTTAATGGATAAAAATCAGACTTTTAAAATACTAATTTATTTGAAGATTCAAATAAGGATCTCTATTAACCTGACATTGACTATTATTATAATGTATTATGATAAAATGAATCACTTAGGAAGATTTTATGTTTAAGAAAATTAAGAAATGTTTCTTTAAAAAAAATACTTTAGTTTAATTTCATCGTTTTAGAGGCAATTTCCTAGAAAATACTTATTTTAGGTATCAATAATTTTCTGTTACAAAATCATAATATGAAACGTCAACCAATTTAGCTCTGAGTTTTAATTAAAGGAATTTTCATCATCTAATTCATCTGGAGTAATTTTCTTATGAAATTTGTCGTTTAACAGAATATCTCTTCATTATTTCTTAAATATTTATTGTTATAAAGTTTATTTATTCTATTTTTACTCGAATTATTAGTTAAGCAAATATTAGTTACATTGTTTCTAAAAAAAAAAAAAAAAAAAAAAAGGAATGTCAAAATATTCGTGGGAGTTGTTATATATATATTAAATGTTTCGTATTTTATTAAATGTTTTATATTAAATTAAATATTCAAATTTAATTACTTAAAGTAAATTTGTATTTACAAAATTGTAAATTATTCAGTGGCAAGCTCGATATCGTTTGATTTTGAAAGATTATAGAGAAAAACAATTGTATTAGTGTACCAAATAAATTAAATATTAATTTAAAATGATTCAATATCTTACATTAACATTTTTGAGTGTAAAGTTTTTGTATTATTTTTCTTTTACTATGACTATGAATTACAATTGTTTCAAAGTATTTTTTATATAGTTTAAATATTTTTTTTTAAAGCATCCGTTTGAAAATTATTGAGATTGCCTCTTGCAATAAATATTAGAACTTTCTAAAGGTTTGTATTTTAAATGTGCCTTATCATTTTGTTTACACCCGTTGTAAACATAGTACAGAATCTGCAATACAAACATTTGCAACTTAAATTTTGAAATAGTCTAAGATTTATTTCAATTTCGTTTAAGCGGAATCTGAGTTTGTATGTTGTTTAAGTATCATATTGCTTGAATTTTATTTTTATTTTTTAGTGTTCAACTGTCTTAACTTGTTTTTTATAAAAAAATTCACATTAATTGTAGGACTAACTGAATGGAATATCTTAATAACTGCCCCTTCTCAGGGTTAAATAATGCAGGAAAAAAATATTGCATTGCTTTTATTATTTGTTCTGCAAATTATGTTTTTGTTAATATGTCGTGTTTTTTAATTACTACCGCGTTGAGATGAACTCATTTCAAAATTAACGGAATGTACAATCATCAGGCTTTGACTTAAAAGGTACCTAACACAAGTTGTGGTATAATTAACCAATATTTAATCCAAAAAGTTTCAATTGTGCAGTAATGCAGGTTGCCGTTGTTAGAGGAAAACCTTCCAATCTCAGCATAAAATATTAAAAATCACCTGAAATAATCAAATTTTCCACTCGGGAAAGTTATGAATTCTTAAGTAGTGTTAAATCTTGACTGCTAAAATTTAACAACGGTACAGATATTAAAGAGTAAAACGGAATAAATCTCAGTTTTACATTTATTTTTACTTTATTTCCTCCCACGGGGCGAGGTAAATGCATGAAGAAATTATTACCTAAGTTTAACTTGGGAATTTATTTAGCGGCAATACCAGTCGTGGCACAAAAAAATGGTAAAAAAATTTGAGTAATAAATTTAGATAAACGATGCCCTAGACTTAATGTTACAAGTGCCTATCCTCTTGAGACCCAAGCTCGTATTTTTCGTAAATGCGCCTGTTATTGCGTGAGAAAAATCAGGTCGTTTCAAAAAGTCAGCCACAATACAAATTCAAAATGTTATAACTCAGCCATTTTTTTAGATATAGACGAAACAAAAACTGTTCCGGAATCTTTATATTAAGGTCAAACACATACAAAAAGAAATATTTCACATTTTCTAATTTCTTGGTAACTCATTTTAAATTTTCATTATTTTTAATTTTTTGAATGGCCGCCATTTTGAAACAAGATAGCGGATGAAGCTGGCCAACAAAGTCTGTCGAGACATTGGTATGTACTACGTATACACCAAGGTACATCTAAATCGGTTCATAAATACGACTGTTATCGCGTGACAAAAATCAGGACATTTCAAAATGTCAGCCACGCTAGAAATTTAAAGTGCTATAACTCAGCCATTTTTAAAGATATAAACGAAACAAAAACTGCTCCGGAATCTTTGTATCAAGGTCAAACATATAAGGAAAAAAATATTCTTTATTTTCAATTTTTTGGTGCCACGTTTCAAATTTTAAATGTTTTTAAAAAATTTAAATGGCCGCCATTTTGAAACAAGATAGCGGATGAAGCTGGCCAACGAAGTCTGTCGAGACATTGGTATGTACTACGTATACACCAAGGTACATCCAAATCGGTTCATAAATACGCCTGTTATCGCGTGACAAAAATCAGGTCGTTTCAAAATGTCAACCACAATACAAATTCAAAGTGCTATAACTTAGCCATTTTTTAAGATATAAACGAAATAAAAACTGCTTCGGAATCTTTGTATCAAGGTCAAACACATAAAAAAAAATAATTTTTTAATTTTCAATTTTTTGGTCCAAATTTCAAATTTTAAATTTTTTCAAAAAATTTTAATGGCCGCCATTTTGAAACAAGATGGTGGATGAAGCTGGCCAACGAACTCGGTCGAGACATTGGTATGTACTATGTATAGACGAAGTTTCATCTAAATTGGTTCATAAATACGAGAGATACAGCGTGACAAATATCAGATATATATATATATATATATGGATATATATGGATATATATATATATATATGGATATATATGGATATATATGGATATATATATATATATATATATATATATATATATATATATATATATAAACTTTTGAACGGAGGGTGGTTTCCGGGTCTGGGGGTCATGATCGATGAAAATATACCAAAATTTTTTGAAATCGCTTTCCTCCGAACGGCTGCAATAGGTAGCTTTTTATAAAGAAAGCTACCTAAATGTACAAAGAAAAACTCATTACCTTCAAGAGAGATATGTGATGACGAATCTGCGTTTTCAAAACTTAAAAGTCTGAAAACGTAGGCATATAAAGATGTACCTTATGCTCAGCTATAGTGCTTTAATCAAAAAACTCCTTTCGGCCAGTGCCGGGAGGAAGAGGTAGCTTTCATATTCCTTATTTTTAAAAAGCTAGCTTATGTTATTCAAACACACGAAACTCAATTTGGTGGAAATCGATAATAGAAGATTCAATACTAATTTTTATCAAACTAAATATTATGAATGAGAATTTCGCGAAATTAGTCAGCTTTATCCAAGCTGCTTTTATTTAAAGTAACTTATATTTGGTTGCCAAATTCGGCGATATCTGGAAGTGCCTGCCATTTTAAGACAACATGGTGGATGGGGCTACCCCGTGAGCTAGGTCGAGACCTTAGTAATTCCTGTGCACATGCTCACTCACATCGGAATCGGTTGATATATAAGAGTGCTGTCGCAGGCAAAATATCAGATTTTTCAAAATGTCACCCACATAAAGAAATTCAAACTGCGATATCTGAGCCATTTTTTAAGATAAAGACAAAACAAAAAGGCTCCGGAATCCTTATATCAAGGTCAAATACTTAAGAAAGAAATCTTTTTCAATTTCTAATTTTTTGCACCTCACTTAAAATATATATATTATTTAATTTAATGGCCGGCATTTTGAAACAAGATGGCGGATGAAGCTGGCCAGCGAACTTGGCTGAGACATTGCTATATACTATAGACATGCCATCTTACATCCAAATAGGTTAATAAATACGTGTGTTATAGCGTGATAAATATCAGATCGTTTCAAAATGTCAGCCATGCTAGAAATTCAAAGTGCTATAACTCAACCGTTTTTTAAGATATACACGAAGCAAAAACTGCTCCGGAATCTTTGTATCAAGGTCAAACACATAAAAAAATCTTTTTCATTTTCCAATTTTTGGATACCTCATTTTAAATTTAATTTTTTTAATTTTTTTTTTAAATGGCCGCCATTTTGAAACAAGATGGCGGATGAAGCTGGCCAACAAACTCGATCGAGACATTGGTATGTACTATGTACACACCAAGTTGCATGAAAATCGGTTCATAAATACGCCTGTTATCGCGTGATAAAAATCAGGTCATTTCAAAATGTCAGCTACAATAGAAATTCAAAATGCTATAACTCAGCCATTTTTTTAGATATAGATAAAAAAAAACCCTGTTCCATAATCTTTGTATTAAGGTCAAACACATAAGAAAAAATCTTTTTCATTTTCCAATTTTTTGGTACCTTATTTTAAATTTTAATTTTTTTTAAATACCGCCATTTTGAAACAAGATGGCGGATGAAGCTGGCCAACGAACTCGGTCGAGACATTGGTCTGTACTATGAACACACGAACGTACATCCATATCGGTTCATAAATACGCCTGTTATCGCGTGACAAAAATCAGGATGGTTCAAAATGTCAGTCACGCCAGAAATTCAAAGTGCTATAACTCACCCATTTTTTTAAGATATAGACAAAACAAAAACTGCTCCGGAATCTTTGTACAAAGGTTAAACACATAAGAAAAAAATATTTTTCCATTTTCAATTTTTTGGTACCACATTTCAAATTTTATTTTATTTTTAAAGTTTTTAAATGGCCGCCATTTTGAAACAAAATGGTGGATGGAGCTGGCCAACGATCTCGGTCGAGACATTGGTATTTACCATGTACACACCGAGTTACATCCACATCGGTTCATAAATACGGGAGTTACAGTGTGACAAAGCTCATATATATATATATATATATATATATCAGATATATATATATATATATATATATATATATATATATCAACTTTTGAACGGAGGGTGGTTTCGGGGTCTGGGGGTCATGATCGATGAAAATATACCAAATTTTTTTTTAAATCGCTTTCCTCAGAACGGCTGCAATAGGTAGCTTTTTGTAATGAAAGCTACCTAAAAGAGCAGAAGGTATACCTATTCCGGGTACCATGTGTTCCGAAATATTTTTTCATGAAGCACTAGAATTAGAAGTAGATTTTAAAGCTTCTTCGAGTTAGCTCACTCGAATCAAGCAATGCTATGGATTTCGGCATTTAAATGTTGAAAGAGAACGTCTATGTACGGATGTGACTGCTGCAGAATCGTTTTGTGTGAAATCTCAAGAATTTATTGACGAAGAAAATTTGATTCCCGATCAAATTTATAATGCCTATGAGACATGATTGTATTGGAAATGTCTCCCAACAAAAAGCTTTGCTTCTCGGGAAAAAAACTGAGCTCAAGGTCACGAATCATCGGAGCAGCGCATTACCTACATGTTCTGAGCAAAACCTTCAGGTGACCATAAAATGAAACTTGTAATGATCGGAAAGTCTATGAAACGCCGCTCGTTTAATCTTCTCACCGCCGCGAACTGATATATCCGTTCATTAAGCTTCAGGTTTCACTGCAAATTGAAGCAGAATTTAAATTAATATCATTGTATAGATATTATACAAATTTACAAAATTAAGTTATGATTAATACTCTTAAGGCTTATATGTCTATGCGTAATAAAAAATATATATATTATGGTGGAAAAAACATATTTTTTTAGAATTTAATGAACATTACAGATAAAACAACATTACAATTTTGCCCTTTAGATCGGCGGTCAGGGAGTTAAGGGTACAGAACCAAAAAAATTACCGGATGTTTATTTTAACATAAAAGGCGCATGGATGACACGGGAGATTTTTCTCCGATGGTTCCATGAACCTTTTGTTCCCAAAGTCAGAAAAGATTTACAAGCAAAAGACTTACCCCAAAAAGCAATATTGCTTTTAGACAATGCCCTTCATATCCGAACTAAAGTTTCCTAGCCTCTGATGACAGATTGATTAGCATAAATTTTCTACCTCCAAATGTTACAGCACTGGTACAGCCTATGGATCAAGGTGTAAATACACTAATGAAACGGCACTACAGATCTGACCTTTGAAAAATTTTATTCATGAAGTTAAGACACTACCAAATTTTTGGAAGCAATATTTGTTATTGGATGCAATATATGGAATATCAACAGCATGGTCAAACGTAAAATCGTCTACGTTATCACGGTCGTGGAGTAAGATCATACAGTTTGATGAACAATCTTCTTCAGATATTCAAAAATAATATGAAAGCATTAGTATTCTCGAACAAGCAAAGGAATTAGAAGTTTTCGAAAATCTTGATAAAGAAAATTTAGAAGATTTGTTTCAAAAGGATGTATGTGAGCCTGGCTTCCAGTATTTAACAGATGAAGACATCTTTTCTTATTGTGTTTCTAAATCTAACTGTGATGATAGTACTGATACAGAAGATGTACTAAATGATGGAAATAGACTTTTTCATTCTACTGCTCTACAATCTGTAGAAACTTTGTTAGACTATAAAGGCAAGGACGATTTGATTACGGTGACATTACTGCGGTTCGTAAAGTATCTGCCGATATTTAAGTATTGCGCGGCAGGGCAATAATTATTTATTTTCAGTGTCACTTCTCAATGTTAATTTAACATAGAAAAGCCTATGGATATCGTAACTTTTTCATTTTTTCTTCCCAACTTTTTGTCCCTGATGCCACTCATTTTTTAATTCTTTGCTAATTCTAATAATATTATAAATTCAAAGTGTTAAAACATTTGCCAGACATCAGGATCAAAACGGATCATAAAATGCCTTTGCATATAGGTGGATTATAATCTAGAGAGTAAAATGGGCTAATTTTTATTTACATTATTCAAATATTTTTCTTAATAATTCCAAATTTCCCTTTTTTCATTGAGAATCAACGGATATTTTCTAATAAACTTAAAAAATTTAACATTTTTCCTTCATTGTTGTAAATAGTTCAAAAGCCGTAATAATAATTTGCCTATTTTTAGTTGAATGATTTTCACGTGAAACATGAAACTGAAGAACTGAAATAGTTTTTTTTTTTTTTTTTTTTTTTTTTTTTTTTTTTTTTTTAAGAATTAAAAAGAAGATGAATATGACGTCATAGTGGAAAAAAAATGGCATTTTCAAGCAGATTTTTTAAGTTCAGATTGTAATTTTTTGACCAAACTACAACAATCTGCATTACTGCACTGGTGAAACATTTTGAATTATACAAAGTAGGGCTGGACGATATCAGAAATTTAACATCGCAATATATCAACGAGTTGATGATATATCACGTTACCTGACTTAAATTGTGCAAAAATACAAATATTGTTAATTTCGAAACATGACTGGTATAATAGCATCAATTTAAGTAAAAACAGATGTAGAGAGCAACGAATCAATGTTTCATACCGATATGTTCACACAGCATCATTAGATTAAGTATATAGTATATTCATACCAAAAATATTTTAGAAAAGAAAACAATGTTTGATATATGTTTACACTTATACCATTTGTTTCAAAGTATTTTCCTTCAAAAATAGTATATTTCCTATTCTCCCTACCCTATGCATTATTTATCAGTAACATTTTAACTATTGAATTACATTGCGAATTACTAAGAAAATTATAAAATACAAACTAACAGTGTTGAATTCAGACACTTTTCACCGGGAGGAATTTCTTTGGCTCCGGGGGGGGGGGGGGAATTGCACTTTTTGACCATTCAATACACAAAATCTGAAATCTTCTGGGGGGGACAACGCATTGCTTTGGGGAGGAATGTCCCCCCCCCCGCGCCACCCTCTGAATTCAACACTGCAAACTAAAATAAAATATTCTCAAATTTATGACGTTGACGATTTTATTTTAATTAGCACAGGAAGAGAGGAAGTTTGAGGAAAACTAAAATTAATTTAATGTCACATGTCACGATAATATACTTCTTATTAAATAGGTTTCAGTGGATGATAGACGCAACAGAAATGTTGCATTTCAATCTTTCTCTACGGAATCAATTCATTCTTAATAGAAAAAAAAATAACTGTAGTTATATCTTGCTACCTATTTACTACAAAAAAACAACATTGAAACATTTAAATATATATATAAATACTCAAATCACATTTGGGAATACTTTTATATTAATTTAAAATTTGTTTTTTGATAAATATTCATAGCTGAAAAATATCAAGACAAGATATACTAAATTCACTCGAGGAAACTTTGCTCTAAAACGACAAAGAAGAATGAACGAGGTACAATATAGCTATGCATTACTGACTGGGAAGTTCTTCTGGGAAGCAACCAATCATCACAGTGAATGACTGCTTTGATCTTGAGCTTTTCACCAACTTGTTTCTAACAAAAGGCGAAACTTTCCCATTAGCGGATTCTGATTGGTTGCTCGCAATCCGAGCATTTCAGCTCCTCAGGTATAGACTCGATGATAACCAGCTGTCTTCTGGCGCAACGCCAATAACCAGCTGTATCAAACGCGACAACGAATACCCAGTCATGTGAATATTCATTATTTATCAATATCTGGAGTTATTGCAATACGTGTAGTCCAACGACAGAAGAACGGGCGATAAGTGTTATTCAGTATTTTACGCAGACAGTCGAAAGAAATCTAGGTTTACAGTGAAGGAAAGTATCGCAATAATTGGAATAATTTCTAACGGAGATAATCAGCGGAAAAAAAGATTATCAAGGTAGATTTTCTATTTTGGATGAGGCATGAGGTTGAAGACATTGAAATAGAATTTTTTTTTTTTTTTTTTTTTTCCGGGGCTCTGTCGGTGAGCGCAAAACATTATTATTTTATTGAGTTTTGAGATATTTGACGATATTTTTTCGGGGCTCGTGTTTGTAATATCAGTTCTTTCTAAACACTTATTTTATTGGGATATATCAACAGAGTCAAAGTTCAGATATTGTTAGTACGATAGTTAAGAAATATCAATATCTGTCGATATATTAATAAATAATCCAGCCCTAATACATAGGTAAATTGCATCACAAATTATGATGCGATATCGGACAAATCAAAGCTTGATGATGATACTCTCCATTAATTTTGAAATATATTTGTCTGAAAGTAGTAGTTATTAAAAAACTTGACATATTAAACAAAAACCTAATTTGCAGAACAAATTAAAAAAGCAAAATTTATTTCTTAAACTGTTTAAGCCCGAGAAGCGGCAGATATTAAGATATTTCATTCAATTCGTTCTACATTTAATGTTAAATTTTTGTAACAAATAAGCTAAACCAATTGAACATTAAAAAATAAAAATGAAATTCATACAATATAATGCTTTAAACACCTATATACTTAGATTCCGTTCAAATGAAATCGAAATAAATCTTAGACTTTTTCCATTTTTAAGTTGCAAATATTTGTACTGCAGATTTTGCATTATGTTTATGACGATTGTACATAATATGATAAGGTACATGCAAAATATAAAACTTTAAAAAAAGTCTAAGATTTATTTCGATTTCATTTGAACGGAATCTAAGTATATAGGTGTTTAAAGCTTTATATTGTATGAATTTCATTTTTATTTTTTAATGTTCAATTGGTTTAGCTTATTTGTTACAAAAATTTAACATTAAATGTAGAACGAATTGAATGAAATATCTTAATATCTGCCGCTTCTCGGGGTTAAACAATTTGAGAAATAAATTTTGCTTTTTTAATTTGTTCTGCAAATTAGGTTTTTGTTTAATAAGAAAAGAGATGAACCAACAGCAGCAGCAAAGATGCATTAAAATTTTTTTTAACCATTATGTCAATGACCCGGGTACCCTTTTTCTCTTTTCATCCCGTTTTCAAGGTGTTAATATCAATAGAAAATAAAATAATTTTAGATCCCCAATATATATAGTATTCACTTTGCATAAGTATAATCACTTTAAAATTTGGAAATGTTTTTATTTGTGTTTTGGGGATTAAATATTTTTATACCTGTCATCAATTACCAGGGTACCCATGTACCCATGCGAATTTTCTGTGGAATAATACAGAAACTGATAGATAATTTAGATATAGAAGAATAAAACTTGAAATTATTTAAAATGTAAGAGTTAGACATATTTTTTAAGGTAAAAAATATTTATTTTACGTGAAGTTATGTTGACAAGCTGTACAATAGCAAAAAATGTAAGAATGTACAGTCGTGGAAAAAAAAAAGTAAACACCCCCTACTAACTCCTCAACAAATTATCGTAAATGAAAGTTACTGTTACCAAACGATTGGAAATAAAGTCTACTTTTAAGTGATGTACATAAAATTTGCTTAGGGGGGCATCTACATATTAAAACGAAACATAATTTCTTTTTTTTTCAATAGTGTGCACAATTCTGACAGCATAAATAAACTCTACGCCCTTCAATTAGTCTAAAAACAAATTTTTATGCAATTCGTACCATAAGTTTTGGAGAAATTAATTATTTTAAAACGAGCGTATTGTAAGGGCTGTATCCAAATTGGGGATCGGTACTCGATTGTTAACCGAGAGAGCCCCCTTCTTGATCAAGGCACCTTAAGCACCACTCAAGCAGTGAATGAAGCCTGCTACATTACAGGATAGCATAAGAAATTTCAAAATATCTAGTCACTTCTGTCATAGACGGCCCCTTAAACCATCATTTTGTCGTTTTTAAAGCATAATTTAAAAACTACTTGGAAGAAAAGTGTCAAATTTGGGATTTTCATAAAGCAGGATTTAATAAATCTGAATCCATTATTTTAACACAATCAAACTGATTGGTAAAGTTATACGAATTTGAATATTTCCAACTGAGCGAAAAAATGCCCAATGGGCATTTTTTCGCTCAGTTGGAAATATTCAAATTCGTATGATAACTTTACCAATCAGTTTGATTGTGTTAAAATAATAGTTCATCTACGTATCCATCGTTTATATGGTGTACCTGCGGTTTATTCTGTTGAGCTGTCTACATGACAGACCAGATGTCTTACCAATAAGGTTTTCTGAGCGAAATATGCTGGCTGGTTGTCGGCCCAGTTAGCTTAAACGGAAAAGCATTGGCCTTGTAAGCCAAGGATCTGGGTTCGATTCCCAGCCTGGGCATTTTTTCGCTCAGTTGGAAATATTCAAATTCGTATGATAACTTTACCAATCAGTTTGATTGTGTTAAAATAATAGTTCAAATCTGAATCCATTAAAAAATTGTAGGTTGCAATTCATAATTTTTTCGAATATTAATTTCATAATTCATATGATAAAATTATAAAAATTGCAAATTCAACGTATTTATGTTTGGGTATATTAGTACTATTGCTACAAAAAATTAGACCATTAGGAGCATAATTTCAGGAGTTACAAATAAAAATATGAAAATGTAATTTAACATTATAAGTACTAAATTTTGAATGTTTGTAATTCAAAAACTTATCATTCAAATGACTTAAAATTTGGTATCTAGGCAAGTTTGAACCAAAGATTTGAAATATCTCGTTAAAGTTGGGTATTGCCATTGAAAAAAAATGAAGTTTGGATTCGTTTTAATATGTAGATGGCCCCCTAAGCAAATTTTATATACGTCATTTAAAAGTAGACTTTATTTCCAATCGTTCGGTACCAGTAACCTTCGGCTACGATAATTTGTTGAAGAGTTAGTAGGGGGCGTTTATATTTTTTCCACGACTGTACATCACATACTATTTTTCCACATTATGTGATTTTCTGGTTTTTCTGCTCCGTTTCTGAGGCTCTGAGGAGAACATCTGACACTAACTGCTTTTATTCTTCTTGTTTCATCTTACTTTAAGCTCTTTGGACTTGAATTTGATGTAGAAGCTTCAAATACTAGCACAGATTTTTTTCAGTATACTTTCAATTCCCGATTTGTTCGAAAAATGTTTCATAGCCTGCACATGTGATTGATCTTGAATTGCTGGAAGTCTCAAGATCTCGCCTAATTCCCGCAATGACAGGTGACGATCGTCTCTTTTATTTATAGCCATATCATTATTTGCAGTATATATAATGTAATTAGCAAGTGCTGCTATATCAACAGTATAGAAAAATGCAAATATAATGCAAATATAACGCAAATATAATGCAAATGGTCATGCAGTTGTACGCCTATGTGTTGTATATTGCACCAAAATGTATCCGTTATATCCACTTCATATTTTGTTTCCTTATAAAAGTGAATCATTTCGGATTCATCTTTCGGTCCTGTGGTGGCTTAATCATGATGTACACTAGACATTAGAATGACAGTATTGTTCCTTTTTGGAACATAGGAACAAATACTTATGTCATCATTAAATCAAAATTCTGTGGATAACACTTGTGCGATTTACTAGGCCTCATTTCTTCGAAATATAGGTTTTTTTTTTTTCAAAGTGCCAACCATTGTGAGCTTCCAGTATAATAAATACTTGAGCAAAGAAGGAGCAGAAAAAATTTTTTCATGGTGATGTATTGTCCAGAATCGTTGAATGAAGAGACGAAGTCTTTCACAACTGTTTCATCTTGGTTTATTTCACGGCCTGTACCTGTATTTCCGGTGTATAGTTGGCCGTTGAGAGGTTAATAATTATTTGCATCACATACATACCATATTTTGATCCCATATTTAGCAGGTTTAGACGGAATATATTCTGTTAATCTTTATCTTCCTTGATACGGAAGTAACTGCTTATCAACCGTTAAGTCTTCCGCTGGTTTGTATTTTTTCGATAATTTAGGATTTAGCATAGTCCATAAATCACGAATTGCTGCAGCTTTATCATTTTGAAGACATTCCACTCGTTAGTTCGGGTTGTCAAAATCTCGATAAAACCGATATAAGTTTTTTTTTCCACATTTCTCATGTGCGATCTTTGTTTGAATTGTTGACACCAGTAGTAATTAATATTTAAAAAATGGGTCAAATTCATCTTCTCCTAAGTCGGGGCAGTTACACTGTATGAAATAGGGTTGTCTTATGGCTCGCATATGTTAAAATCGCCGCAGGTACCCCGGTCATTGGACACAAGGGCAAATTTTGGTCATTGACATAAAGGTTAAGCAGTAAATATTAAAAAGGTAATTCCTAGTTTGATGTGGTACAGCATGCAAATGTTAGTAATTTTTATAGTTTTGTACTGATGTTGATTTTTTCTTTAATAAAAAGGAGCTTTCGGATTATCCGTGTTTTTCTATTGTCCGTGCAACCTCTCCCGGTGATTAACCCGGATAATCGGGAGTCACTGTATACTAATTTAAGACCATTTAAACTAAGATATCAAAAATATTTTGAGGAAAAGAAAATACTAATTAAAAAAATACGTTTAACAGAAAAAGGCGTTAATTGAAATTCAGTGTGAAAATGTCTATTAGGAATAATTATAATTCTTCATAAGAAAATTATTCCAAAATCCCTGTATAATCATTAGTATACATAAAAAATAAAATAGATATTACTAAATAATTTTCATCTGAATTTCATATTTCTATGAATTCACATAAGACAAAATATCTAAAAAATTATTATAATGCTATGCCGTCGGTAACTTTTAAAACATATACAGTTAAAAAAATAAATTCTTATTGAAAAGTTTAAAAAAAAAAATCCTTAAAATTAAGTATAGATATCCATAGAGCAACTAAAAAAGAAAATATCAGACAAATTTTATATCTTGAATGAAAAATATTACTGAAAAAATATCGTAATGAAAGACAGCTTATTTCGCAATTTTTCCGTTAATGTTCTTCCGAAAACACTTAAAAACCCATTTAAATATCTTCTTTTCAAGAATATTTTTACTTGCTTTACAAGAAATGTATTCTAATTGTTATTCCAAACAGATGCTCGCTGAAATATTGCAGACACAATATTTTTTTTTTCTCTAAAATATTCCTTGTTGAAATACGTGATTTAGAAAGTTGAACATAAATAAGAATAATCATAATTGGATTCAATAATATATATCGTGGTTTAGCGTGATTTAAATTCAAATATATGTGTCACGAAGCATAAATGAATTAAATCTGTCTTATTATTTTAAGATGAATGATGACGTTATCTATATTCTATATTTTATATATATAAAAGCCGTTCTCTGTGTGTATGTCCTTTATACAAATCTTCAATTTTTGACCGATTTGCACGAAACTTGCTGTACATACGTTTTAGAACTTGGAAAAGATCACTGTCTACTTTAAAATATCATCAGACTATTATTTATCCCTTTTTTCTACCAACTTCCATAATTTAACATTACAGAAATATCTCTTTTTAAATTTCTAATTAAATGTTTTATTTCCGGTTGCCACAACCTAAAAAACGGTGCAATAATAAAAAAAACGATAACACGTGCACTTTCTTTTTATAAGATAATAAAAATTCAGGCTCAATCGTTATAATTTTGAATTTCCGAAATTGTTGTCATTCAATCAGAAAATGCACATTATTCATAAATTAAATAAAAACTTTACCTAAACGTGTATTCAAATGAGTAGTATCTTCATTTAAAAATTTTTAAGTTAAAAAATCTATTTTAATACATGCGTTTAAATTTCAAGAAAACAATTTAGGGAAAAAAATCGTTTGGTAGATATGACGTCAATATGTAAAATAAACTGACATCACTCTCTAATGATATTTTATTCTGAGGGGGAACTCTTGATCTTCTGAAATTAATCCATATTATTATCATCCATTGAAGACACGCGAAATAAAATGCTAGTAAATGTTAGGTCATTTTCATGTATTTATTGCTTTATTCCGCGTATTGTCATGGAGATCGTAATATTTTGTTACACTCGCTAAGAAAACAAGCATTCTGATTTTAGAAGCCGAAACATTTTACTTCATTACGTCAAAATGACGTTTTTTATCCAGAAACTCGAATTTTGCGAGTCTTAAATTAAAACAAATTGAGGCTTTTCACAAAAGTCAGGTAAAGCATTATTGCATTTTAATATTCCGTAATCGAGTCATATGTCAAGTATTCGCTGAAAGCATGAACGATGCTATACATTTTTAAGCAATAGTTCATGCCATAAAAGGTTTAAGTCACATTAGTTAAAGTACACCAAAAACGTACAGCCTGATTATCGAAAATTAACCCATTCGCACTTACGAAGATAAAAATAGTTCAGCATTATTTTATTTTGATTATTATTCAATAGCAAAAAAAAAAAAAAAAAAAAAAAAAAACTAAGATTAATATATATTTAATTGAACTACTGAATTTTTCATATTTAAAATAAAACTTTAACATAAGTACTTTGAATAGACGCACAAACTTAATTTAAATATATTTTGAAGGTAAAAAGTTTAATATAATTTTGAATAGTTTAATTTCAAATCTGTTAAATTCGTATTATATTTTTTTATAGGTTTTCATTTCGTTTGCTGATTTAGTTATTGAATATTGCACGAAAAAACTCCCAATTGATGTATTATTTGCATTGTTTTAAGAGCAATCGTGTTCATCTTTTGTATTTGGTTTGCACAAATATTTAAAAAATATTCTTGCTTTAAAAATTACTATAAAACACATAAAAAATCAGTAAAATGAAAATCACTTTCGAAACAAATAGCATTGAATGTACTTTTTGCTTTCCATTAGACGTTGAATCGAATGTGTGATGTTTAGAGGTTAAAAAAATTGCAGTAAAAGCAAAATTTATGAGTTAGGTCGTTTCCATTAAATATATGATGCCATGGTTACTCATGGACATGGGGATCAATAATATTCCATTCAGACCAAATGAGTTCTTTTTTCGCAATTTTGGGTTGCAAATTTAAGAAGATCCCTGCTTAAAAATTAATTTAAAATCGATTAAATTCAGAAAATTTTATCTCATTTTTATGATTTTTAATGATCAGTATTGAAATCAGAACCAATTAAAAGCTAAAAATTGAGATACAATTTTCAAATAAATTTCATTTGAAAGTATGTTTTTCTATTTAGTGTAAAAAACAATAAATCAAAATTTATGGGTTAGGTCGTTGATAACATCAGTACGATTTAAAAAAATTACGTTTCTCACTAACATAAATTTTACATTATAATGTATATATATGCTATACCAACGAGAATTTTACTAAATACTACGCCAGTTGGTTGATGTTTTTTCTTCGACTTATCGGGAAAATAATATATTTTTCTGTTACACCAGCCAAGAAAATGAGCATTCTGATATTTAAAGCTGAGGGATTTTACTGTGGTTGCGATACAAACGTCGCGATTTCTGATCATTTTTATAATGATTTGTGGACGAAAATGCACAAATATCGGTTATTATTGCTGTATTATTTCATTTTAATTTATTGTCCCGGAAGGCTACTCATAACTGACACGGTCAACGCCGGGTAGTTCTGCTAGTTAGTATATATATATATATATATATATATATATATATTATTACATATACAGGGTGTCCATAATTAAACGACCCTAATTTAAAGCTGTCTAAAGACGAAACTATTGGTTAGAAAGTTGAGAAAATTTGTGAAGGATATAATGAAGGATGTAAATTTGTTTGAACAAAAAATAGTTGACATTTTCGCCACCAGAGGGCTTTTTTAATAAATTACACATTTAGCCACCGCCCACTGAATACTAGGCCTGAGCTCTGACAAAAAATGTCGGCTGTCGTAGGCGGTTTGTTTTTAGAGTTTGTACGGTCCTTTCAGTTCGAACACCAATAATTTAAAAAAAGTTTTTACGCTTTTATTCTCAGATTAAATGATAGATACAGACCTGAAAAATATTCAGGGGGTGGTGACTTAACTGATTAAACACAACTTTTTCAACATAACTTTTTTCTACTAAATCAGAAATTTCGAATTCACAGCACGAAATCTTAGTAGTTATATTTGCTTTGTTAAATTTGGGATATTACGGGATTATATAAAGCAAGAAAGATTCTTTCTGAATTTCCGCTTAGAATTCCAAATTTCTGAATAATAATTAAAACAAAATGACAATTGGAATCTTCTGGTAAAATTCCGTCGCCAGAGGGCGTGAAATCGTACAATTTAAATAAAAATTCAATGAAATTTCCGCCGACGTCACGCAGGAGCTCTTATAAAACCTAGAAACTTTCGCAGAGATTTTGTTTTCAATGCGCTTGCTATAAAATATAATGATAAAAATCTTAGATTAATGGTAGCCAAATTTGAAGAAACAGGTTGAATTTTCATTCTGGAAGAGGAAAAAACCTGTTTTCTGAGCAGCAATAGATATGGTTGTGCTTCAGGCGGTAGAGGACAATGCTTCCAACGTGCAGGCTAGTGCCAGTGTCGGTCATGTGGCAGAATCATTGAATATGCCGTTCAACTGTCCTAAAGTTCAAGCGGATTATTCTCCGGTATTATTCGTAAAAGCTTCAATTTCTGCAGGATTTTCTTCCACAAGATTTCCACTCGACACCGGTTCCAATTCAGTTTCTTGTTCGCTTTGAGGTTGGTTCATAATGGCCTTGGGATATCCTCTGGACAGACGAAGCGGATTTTAATTTGTACGGTATAGTGAATATTCACAACGGTCGGATTTGGGATCCATAAAACACGGCTCAATCTTACTGGTTCCGTTGCATTCACCAAAAGTGACCAGGTGGTGTGGGTTTATTTTCTGCATCGTTTATTCTCGGCGGATAATTCTTCGAGGAATTGAGTTCTAGAGGTCTAGTAACATGCTCAATTTCCTGGCAGCGATATGCATCCTTGTTAGAAAATAAAAATTTTCGGGATCTGCAAGCACATCAGTGCCTTTCACGACATTTTTTATGAATTTACTCCACACATTAGCCACTGTGTTAAGGACGTCCTTAACAATCACTTCACAGAAGAACGTATCATCAGCCGCCACTTTCGGAATCTATGACCTCCAAGATCTCCAAACCTCAATCCATGTGACTTTTGGCTTTGAGGCATTTGAAATATTTCGTAAGTCATGATGATCCAAAAACTTTACCTGATCTTAAAGACAACATATCACGACATGTGCTTAGCATTTCCCAGAACACACTGCGGTTAAATGTGGAACATGCTATCTTAAGATTCTAGATGGTAACTGAAAATAATGGCCGTCATGTGGAATATATTTTGTTGCAATAAAATACGTAAACTATCATAAATGTATGTTAAATGTGCAATTCATTATAAACGATATATGGTGGTGAAACTTTGAACTATTTTATTTTGCTTAAACAAATTCCCATTCCTTCATTATACCTTTCACAAAGTTTCACTAGTTTCTAAACAATAGTTTAGTCTGTAGAAAACTTTAAATTAGCGTTGTTTAATTATGTACACCATGTATATGTAAAATAGCAGTCCATATTTTCATAGCAATAATTAATTTAAAACTAACCATCACAGTGCACTTTAACCACTCTAAAATACTTTGAAATCTCCTGTAGAAGATACAGAAGGACACATATGTAAAAGAATAACGGCTGCCACATTCTTTACAATTCACCTTGATTCATTTAATAATTACTTGTTCTAAGAGCTGAATTTGAGAAAAAAATGTTGAGTGGGAAAAATATCTTTTTTTATAGCTTATGGATTTCAAAATCTTTGTCTTTAAATTATTAAATTTATCTTTTAAATTTTTCATTGTGAAATATACCGTGATCGACTTTTTCCTTCAGAACAGATGCAGTCTTGAAAAGCGTATTTTTTGAGTATCAGCAGTCGTACTTACGCCGTTTGTCTTGTAGGAAACTTGTATCATAAAGATTTGCAATAAAAGACCGAAATATTTCAGAAAATTTTTATTGGATTATTTTAATAGTAATATAGGAAAAAAAATAGTTTTCTACCAAGAAAAAAAAAACTGTTATAAGTTTAAGTTTACATGATAATATAAAAATAGTTTTTGCAAAGAAATCTCCGTCTTAAACAAATCCCTATAACATGAAGCTTGTTTATGTTGTGAAAAACATTTGATCTATTGCCAAATAGTAATTTTTTCTTCCGACAAGAAAAGAAGTAACATACCATTTTGACTAAAGTGGGTATATCATTATCATTTTAAAATATTTCAATAATAATAGCAAATGCTAAATCATGAATTTTCATTTCTCTCGCCAGATTAAGTGAAAACTTGGCAGAATTCCTGTTATGGACATATCAACAATGACATACATTTCCTGAAGAATAGCCTAGTTTTAACAAGGGCTGTAATTTGTCATTTGAATTAGGCGATTTTTACATTATTTTATGCACGAAACTATATGTTTATGATTATTTCTTATGCTTTTGTATCTTTCGGGGATACTTGTTAGTTATTCCGTCGACCAATTTCGCCAAATTATACAAATTGACATAACTTTTATTTTAAATAACGAAAAAACAAATAAATTAGTATAACATTAATAAAAATACTAACAAAAGGTCGAAATAAAAATCATTTGATGACGTAAACACGTGTTGTCAAGTGAATGTGACATTTACGATCAACAATTATTGGCATTTCATATTGCAATTCGGCGACAGTAATTTGATCGACGGGATAACTAATAAGTACCCTTTCGGGTCTGGCGTACTATTAATAGTAGATGTCTTCTCATTGAGCAGTATTTTGTCTCAACAATTGATTTTGTTACTATCTACATGTAGTAATGATAGTATATGTCTATGCATTTCTTATTATGACTTCGTTTATGTTTTGGCATTTAGTAGTAATAATAATAAAAAGATTTCGATTAATTCTCGTTATACTGTTGGCAATGCTTCTATATTAAACATATATTTCATTCTTTAAATTTAAAATTCAAGTTAATTTTCTGAACGAATCACGTGTGATACAAAAGTTAGAAAAATTATATATTTGAATTATCTGTCAAAACATGTTGTAATACAATATTTTCCAAAAATCTCCATTTTTTTTTTCATTATCCTAGTGTCACGTGATTATAAATTGAATAGTAATAAAAAAAAACTACATTCGTTATATTTCAGACAATGACATATTCTTCAAACTTCAGTAAATTTATTTGGTTGGCTACTATTAACATTAATGACATAACAGTAATTTTATTCTCAAAATTGAAAAATAAAAGTGGGATCCGAGAGGGTTATTTAACATTTTATAAAGTTTAACATTATATTTTACAGTAGAATAATGAGTCATTGCGACCAATTCATTACTAAAATTTAAACTAAATCTTTGGTGGTTCAAGGATAATTTATTAAGGATTTTGTCCTATTATTTACTTGACCATGGGCCCTGAGTTGTTGTACACTATATGTCCAGTTCAGATGGTCCGCTTAACTCGGGTACTCACAGAAAGTTCGTTGCAAACTTTAATAATCCAAACTGTTTTCAATCTACATCCACCGTCAGTATTTTACAGAAATTAGTGGCATTTAAAATTGCATATACTTTTGTCAACAGAACCTTTAACCAGTAAATTTATTTGGATAGTGATTATTAACTTTAATAACATAAAATAATTTTATACTCAAAATTAAAAAACAAAATCGGACCCGAAAGAGTTATTTAACATTTTATAACGTTTAACATTATATTTTGCTTAATTATAGTAGAATAATGAGTCATGAAGACCAATTTACTAAATCTTTGGCAAAGCGCTACAAGGATCATGCCATAATGTTTACTTGACCATGGGCCCTGAGCTGTTGTTCGTATCTAGGTCAGGTGATTATCTTATAGTGGGTACGCTCAGACAGTTTGTTGTAAACTTTAAGGGCTCCCAAGAGTCTTAAAGCTTCAATTTTCGAAATTTTATTATTATTCTTAGATGTTAAACTCCTATCTTTTCTAAACATTTTGATATAATTGTTTCCTTGAAATTCCCTTTAAAACAGAAGTTATCGCTTTTAGAGTTATACCCGCTCAATAGCTGAAGCGGATTTTCTGAAACATTGAAATAGTTTTACTCGAAATGACATTTTTGGGCATAATGCGCAAAATATCTCAAGAACTTCTGAATATTTTTTCATGAAATTTTCAAAACACACGTTTCACGTTAGTCTGTATAAATGAAACCTAAAATTTAATTTTTATTGCTCAAAAAAATATTTTTCTAGGTGATTATGTTGTTGAAATAAAAGAAAATGTTTAAGCTAAATACAACATTATATTTAGAAAAGGAAAATGCTTTAAATACAAATTTATTTAGGTTCAGGCTAATTATTATAATCTTAAGAATAAGTAGGACCAAAATGTCTATTCTAGTTGTAATATTTTTTTGTAATTCTGCGCCTATGCTGTTTTACCAATTTTTTCAACCTGTTTTACCAATGACTGACAGTTTGGAGTTCCCTATAAATACTAATTTTGCGCCTTACAATTTTTCTAAATACACGAAATGAAAGAACACACTTATATCTTTCATCACAATAATAATTCAGGTTTTTAAATCATATGCAATTTGAGATATTAAATGTTGATAATGCTCTTTATTTTTCTTTTTTCCGATTTTAAAATTCCTGAGACCGCTTAACAATCCAAACTGTTTTACAACTACATCTCCCGTCAGTATTTTACAGAAATTAGAGACATTTAATATTGCATATACATTTATGAACCAACCCTTTAAATACATTTTTATATTTCTGCTTTAAAAGAGTTTAAATTACATTGGTGTACAAAATGAAAACATTTTATATTTGCAATTTATTATGGTTCAGTTTTAATTAATACCTGTTCAATTAATTTTTAATCACATGTTTTTTTTTACGCGTAAAAAGATATTTCCTTAACCATTGCATAATGAATTTCCCTTAAATAAAATTTGTTCTCAAATGGAAAAACAACATAATGATGGATTTGTATGCGAAAGGAAGCAATTAGTTTTGACTTATAAGTGAGGAAATGGAATGAAAAAGCCTTTCCAGCATTATTTTTTACCTTTCTGAAAGATTCTTGTTTTTGTGTTTGTGTTCTTTAAATGGAAATAAATTTCCTTTCAACGTGATAAAGGAAAGCAGTCCTGAAAAAAAGTAAAGGGAATTTGCATAGTAAACATTTTTTTTTTCTTTTTACAAATAAAAGAGTTTTTTATTCTGTTTTAGCAATCCAAGGTGAAAGAATAAATGCGTTTTTATAATTTAATTAAAAATATTGTTGCAAAAAATACAAAATATGCTTGTTATAATGAATTATGTAATTTCATTCCACGTAATATAATTCCACGAAAACAAAAGCAAATTTGATCAAAATTGTGTGTAATTTCTAAATGTTAGACAACTTTAGCTCTATGTTACCACCAGCAAGAAAAGTGATACAACTCGCAAAAATCCATTTTGCTTTTTGCCCCACTAAATGAGAAGTCAGAGGTGTGTTTTGCTATAGCAAAATTTCATAAGTGTAGTTATCTGGAAAATCGGTTTATTATGCTATGTGTCTATTCTTGACAGCACAAAAAGGGGGGTGCGAATTGTTTCGGGAGGTAAAATTACACAAAACTCCGAACCCCATCTACGTCTTCATTCTTAAGTGTTTATGCTTTTATACACTTTTTTAACTGCCGTATGCAGATTTAAGTATTTTAATTTCTTTTTCTGTAAATTCAAGCTAATCAACTTTTGCCTCTCCTGTGAAATTTGCTTTTGACTGGTTATGTCACTTTCCTGTCAGGTAAGTGGCATAACGATACTACTTGCATAAATTATTTTTCAAACATTTGCAATCTCACAATTTGAAAATATTTCACAAGATTCACAAGATAAAGCATTCAGTTTTTATTATTTATTTATCTATTTTTATTTAATTGCTTTTTCACTTTAGTATTGTGATGTCTCCCCTTTAATAAAATTCACAACAGTTAGTATAACTATTGAATTAACACGCAATTGAATACAAAATCATAACAAATTTAGTAAAACAAAAAAAAAGTAAATTTATGTACAAAGAAAGTAAGCACAATTGTTCACCTCACTAGATTTGAAAGTCACAATTCGGGCTTATTCTTATAATCATAATCACAAAGTACTTTAAACAATAGCAAACTACATAGGCTCACACAGAGCTTGCTAGCGACCGATTTCTTCAGTCGCTGTCCCAGGCAAGACTGACCTGATATCCTTCCATTTCATCTCCCTCTGCTACTCGTGATCCATCTAGCTGGGTATCTATCAAAATGGTTTTCACATTAATATTCGATGCATATCTTCCTCGATTACTTTACCTGTGAAAAACTGCACTTCGACGTACGTTATTACAGCTTCTTCACCTAAAGATTTCCCATAGGGTGCATACATGTAGATTTGAAACACGGCGCTGATTTTCTCACTCTTTACACACTAAATCTGAGAGGTCACAACACCTAAGCATTCTTTTTAAATGCACATGAAAATCCAATACATTGATGGCTCTATACACTTTACATTTCTATACAAGATTCGTACTAACGCACGCGTACTCAGTTTTCAAATGCTCATCATCTTCCTAGATTTTACTTTTAAAATCTAAATAAAAACAATAAAAATACCTTTATGATTAAATTGGCTAAATGACATCAGTTACTTATCTGAGCTCAACGAGTGTCTCAGCATTACCTCATAGCCATGAGCTCTAACTGTTAACTCAAAGGAAATTTGTCCGTTAATTTCTGATTGCTCTAGAAGATTTACGTCTGATTCTGAACGTTGATGACCGCTTCCTTAGAAATAGCGTTGCATTTTCACTACAGTAATAGCAACTTTTAATAATAAAAATATGATCTTCAGACTCTTCTTCACGACTCTTGGGGATACATTTTCATAATTGCATGGAAATGACACCAAACAATATTCTTTTATGTCATTTATCATTGCACGCATTCGTAACGCCATCTAGTGAGGTACTCAGAAGATATTTCGGTCTAAATATGTACGCTAATTACAAGTCAACTAGTATTTTAAATATTCAATAGACACTGGTTCATCCAAAATCCAAAAGGAAATCAAAATACAATAATTGGATAAATATAGATAATAGCAGGATGTGGTTTTCACAGAAATTTCTACAAAGGCATGTTACTTGTTAAATAACGGAAATTGCATTCCTGTAAAAATTGGTTTTTGATTGCAAAAGTTAGCTTTTAAGTTGCTTCAACAGCTGGTAAAACGTTGCAGTGGAGTTTGCAACAACAATAGGATTACAAATGTTCTATTTGGCTACGAATATCTACCATATCCATAAATTGAAAATATATGTCAGTCAGTTGGAAAAAGCTGTTCTGCAGAACACCGGAAAGAACTTTTTTCTGTACTTCATTTTAATACATGCCTAAAATAATGAGAACCAATAATTTTTGTACCACTACAATACAATCTTTTGAAGTCTCCGTTTTTTAAATTCAGAATTTTTCGTTTTTTTATATGTTATATACGTTTATTAATATTTAAAAATAGACACGAAAAATAAATATGTATTTGATATTGTATTCGCATAAATATATAAGTATATAAATTTTCGCAATATAATATGAATTTTCGTAACAAAATTTCGTGTTTGCCACAATTTTTTATGCGTGAAAATTAAATGGAATTAAATATATATATATATATATATAAATAAATACGAATTTCCATTTTCATCATCGTCTATTCTATCGAAATACAGCGCAACTTTCAAATCCTAATTTTTAATTATGAACCGTACATATGTATATAATACATGTTTTAATAACAATATAATTGCGATAATTTTAATAAATACAATGGTTCGCAATTTTATACTTGCACTGCATAAGAAACAAACCAATCTAATGATATCATTCCACAACTTTTCAAATAAAATTGTTTATCACATCTATTTCTAAGAGATTGATGAAAAGAAGAAAAAGAAGCATTGAATGATTAATTTAAAGGGGTTTTTTTGAGAGATTAAGGAGACTTACTGTCCATTATTTATAAAAAATATAACGAAAATACATTTATGTGATTTCTTTTTCCTTTACCCGAAGGCACACGCGGATATTTTTGTAACGTTAGCACACGAATGTGATAAATCCTACCGTATTTTGTCCCGCATTAAATTTTCTTCTAAATACATTTTAAAAACAAATCTACTGATGTATAATGTAAAATGCATCGGTTCTAATTCTGTTTACGGGAAAAAATAAAAATGTTGACGCCGATAGATAAAAAATCGAGTAAATCACGAATCAAAGTCAGAGTAGGAGAGCCATTAGTGGTTAAATAGTTTATTAATAAAATGAATTAATATACTTAAATCAGTTAATTATCAAACTTTCCAATCATTAAACATTTCTGCATATCACAAATTCTCTGTTTAAAACACAGTAGAGAGTAACGCATGGTTTCATCATTTAAAATCCTCTGTATTTAATAGAGCCAAGTTACATATGTTCTCTGCTTGGTTGCAGAGTCAAGACTGACTTTTTCCGAAAAGACACATACTATACACACACACAAAAAAACCCCCATCCAAATAAATATTACAATATGCTGGTTATACATCTTCTTCAATTACTTCAATAATAATCTCATAAACCACATTAAGAAAAATTGTTAACATTGCAGCTATAAATTATTATAAATAGCTATAATATTCATTTATATGACATCAAGTAATTATAAAACTAATAAATCCATTTAAATTATACCAAAGAAAATATAACTCATAAAGTTATATCAAGAAATGACAAAGTCATTAAATTACTAATAAATCATCATCAGGAATTCAAAATTATTATAAAAGCTAATAAATCTCTACTTAAATAACATTGGAATCTTAATATTACTCATAAATACTGATCAAGAGCCAGGATTATAAACAAATTAGATTTTCTGTTAGAAGAAATCAATCAGTTTTATAATTATGTTCCATAATATAAACGATAGACAGACTTAAATTATAAACAATAAATTTGATTTCTTTTTCAAGGCATTTACGCCGAAACATCCTCCGCCTCCATGAACAGAGCTCATCAAACACTCAACTAATAACTTACATACTCTTACCAATTTTTTTCTATCAAATACTAATTAATCAAATATTAAATACAAAATTGAAAATATTTTACCTTAAATGTCAAGTATAAAAATAAAATGAAATGCAATTAAATCACTAAAGCTTGAAAAACAAAACAAAACAATTACTTTATATCGGGAACAACGAAAAATAGAAAAATACATTACTATACATAATAGTTCAGAAAATTACAAAAATTAGACATGTAAAATAAATAAATAAATCAAATGTCTGATTTAAATGTCCATTGGTAAAGGAGACAGTTTTGTGATTGGGCGTTTCAGATCAGCATTAGCAGTTTTTATTTTGACAACACGAACAATATTTTCGTCAACAGGAAATAGTTCAATTATTCTGCCCAATTTACACCTTAATGGGGGCTGGTTTTCTTCCATTATCAAAACCAAGTCATTGATTTTTAAGTTCTAGTTACTTTTAAACCACTTTGTACGTTGCTGCAATTGTGAGAGATGATGAAGAGAGATCTGAAAACCACCATTTCCCAAAACTCTGGAAAATCTTTTGAAGAATTCCCAACGTTACAAAGAAGTTACATTGGTAGAGGAGATATCAGGCTCACGCAAAGAGGTCAATGGTGTTCCTATAATAAAATGTCCTGGTGTCAGAGCAGTAAAGTCATTTGGATCAGAAGACTCAGCCAAAAGCGGTCTTGAATTTAAACATGACTCGATTTCTGCAATTAAGGTAAAAAATTTTTCATAAATTAAAATCTGTTCACCTATTGTTCTCTTCAAATGGTTTTTCATTTGTTTTATTCCCGCTTCCCAAAGACCTCCGAAGTGAGGGGCGGAGAGTGGATTGAATTTCCATACTATCATTTCGTCAGTAAGGTACTATATAGGACCTATATAATCTAAGGAATCTATATAGGATCTCAATTTTTCAGAAGCTCATCACATATTTAAAAATTCTATCAGTTTATTAAGTGATCTGTCAAGTCCACCATATTTTAAATTATGTGTCTAGCTTCTCTTTAATTCTCTATTTCCACCATCCGGCGTCATTTTCTTTCTAAATTAAACTCACCCTCCATCGCTGTGAATGAACTAGGCGCTCCATTTTCATTTATGTCCCTGTTTGACTCATCTATTCAGGATATTCACTCTACTTGTATTCACAGTTACCGTAACACTGTTCTTCAACATGGGCTGCATTTTTTGTACCCTCTATGGTTTTATGCAGATATATTTTATACTTTTAAACATTGCACAGAAGATAGAGCTTATATGAATATTGTAGAATAAATTCGTGCAAGTGGCACGAAGATTCTGCATTGAAACACACGGAATAAAACATTCTTGCAAAAGAATATATGGTCGTCAGCAGCGGTCACACATCACGCAATAAAACAATAAATAAAGGAAAAGCAATTTAACAAATTACAACGACCATTTGGAAAATGATTTTTACAAAGACTAAATTTTAAGACATAAAAAATCGCACGGGTTTGATCATACATTACGTACGCCATGAGTTAAACATTAACATTCCTTGACCCATCATGAACAAATTTTAAAAGAAATTTCAGTTTTACAATTTCCGGTACTGTAAATTTTTAAACTTCTACGGAGCTGGTTATACATTACGTACGCCATGGATTAAACATTAATATTCTTGGATCAATTTTAAATGAAATTTCATTTTTAAACTTGTAAACATCCCGCAATATTACTTTTTACACCTTCGTATATAGAGAAAAAATGTACTTTTAAATGCAATTTGTTTGAAAGCTGTATCTCAATTTGTTTCTGAGTTATTAATTTTTTTGTAGTTTTAATACTTTTTGTCATAGTGGCAACAGAAGTATCCATCTATGTTGAGAGTAAAGAAAAATACAGATTAAGGTAAAGACCAATCAGAAAACAAATAAAATGCGGTATTCAACAAATAAAACGCTTCAGATATATTTTTGATTTCCTACCCAGACCGAGGACAATAATCGGTTTTCCAAATGGTTAAAAGACTATTTCAATGAAAACACTAAAACAATCAAAGAAGCAGCATCTCCGCCGGTAGTGCAATAATATAATATCAGCTATGCATTCAGAACATGAACGGTTTTTATAATATATGCATATATTTGTAGTGGTGGATTTTTCTCATAAAACTGCGTAGTAAAATCAAATTGTCTAAAAACATATTTAAAGGTCACATACTAGATGTTTCCCTATAGGGCGTTTACAACAGGAAGAATTGAATGCATTATCAGGGGAGGGGAGTAGGTAAAATTTTTCTAGGGAAGATAGTGCAAATCAAGTTGGAGCCCTGTAAATGGAAACACCTAACGAAATCAGCTACGTTGCAGTAAAAATACAAAACAAACATGTTCATTTTACCGCAACTAATATCACTTCATTATATGTCTGATACCATTAAACACAGCCATCATCATAAAATCATCTTTGTAACGGCTTTAGATAATGTGAGTCATTTACTGTTGGTATGAGTCAATCAATATACGATGCAAAAAACTAAAATTCTGCCTCCTAATGTTAGCGGAATATTGCTATTCTAAAACAAACTACTTAAAAATTAAAACAATTCTTTATAAACAATTCTTTATGAAACGTGTTTTTACTAGAACTATTTTTTTAGGTAGCTTTCTTTACAAAAAGCTACCTATTGCAGCCGTTCGGAGGAAAGCGATTTCAAAAAAATTTGGTATATTTTCATCGATCATGACCCCCAGACCCCGAAACCACCTTCCGTTCAAAATTTATATATATATATATATATCTGACCTATGTCACACTGTAACTGTCGTATTTATGAACCGATTTGGATGTAATTCGGTGTGTACATAGTACATACCAATGTCTCGACCGAGTTCGTTGGCCAGCTTCATCCGCCATTTTGTTTCAAAATGGCGGCCATTTAAAAATGTTTAAAAAATTTAAAATTTAAAATGTGGTACCAAAAAATTATAAATGGAAAAATATTTTTTTCTTATGTATTTGACCTTTATACAAAGACTCCGTAGCAGTTTTTGTTTCGTCTCTATCTTAGAAAATGGTTGAATTATAGCATTTTGAATTTCTAGCGAAGCTGACATTTTGAAACGTCCTGAATTTTGTCACGCGATAAAAGGCGTATTTATGAACCGATTTGGATGTAACTTCGTTTATACATAGTACAGACCAATGTCTCGACCGAGTTCGTTAGCCAGCTTCATCCGCCATTTTGTTTAAAAATGGCGGCCATTTAAAATTTTAAGAAAAATTTAAATTTGAAATGTGGTACCAAAAAATTGAAAATTGAAAAAATATTTTTTTCTTATGTGTTTGACCTCGATAAAAAGATTCGGAAGCAGTTTTTGTTTCGTCTATATCTTAAAAAATGGCTGAGTAATAGCATTTTGAATTTCTATTGTGGCTGGCATTTTGAAACGCCTTGATTTTTGTCACGCGATAACAGGCGTATTTATGAACCGATTTGAATGTAACTTGGTCTGTACATAGTACATACCAATTTTTCGACCGAGATTGTTGGCCAGCTTCATTCGCCATCTTGTTTCAAAAGGGTTGCCATTTTTAAAAAAAAATGTAATTTAAAATTTAAAATGAGGTATTAAAAAATTGGAAAATGAAAAAGATTTTTTTTATGTGTTTGGCCTTGATACGAAGATTCTGGAGCAGTTTTTGTTTCTGAAAATTTGTTCTTTTGTTTATATCTTAAAAAGGGGTTGAATTATAGCACTTTGAATTTCTATCATGGCTAACACTTTGAAACGATCTTGTATTTGTCTCACGATATCACACGTATTCGCCTATTTCGATGGAAGAAGGCATGTGGATAGTATACATCAATATCTCGACCAAGTTCGCTGGCCAGCTTCATCAGCCATCTTGTTTCAAAATGGCGGCCATTAAATTAAAAATATATATATTTAAAGTGAGGTGCAAAAAAATTAGAAATTGAAAAAGGTTTCTTTCTTAAGTATTTGACCTTGATATTAGGATTCAGGAGCATTTTTTGTTTGTCTTTATCTTAAAAAATGGCTCAGATATAGCAGTTTCAATTTCTAACGTGGGTGACATTTTGAAAAATCTGATTTTTTGCCTGCGACAGCACTCGTATGTATCAACCGATTCCGATGTGAGTGAGCATGTGCACAGCAATTACAAAGTCTCGACCAAGTTCACTGGTTAGCCTCATCCACCATGTTGTCTTAAAATCGCCGAATTTGGCAGCGAAATATAAGTTACTTTAAATAAAAGCAGCTTGGATAAAGCTGACTAATTTTGCGAAATTCTCATTCATAATGATTTAGTATTGATAAAAATTAGTATTGAATCTCCTACATTCGGTTTCCACTTAACTGATCTTCGTGTGTTTGAATAATATAAGTTGGCTTTTTTAAAATAAGGAATCTGAAAGCTACCTCTTCCTCCCGGCACTGGCCGGAAGGACTTTTTAAAAGGTGTATTTGTTTGATAATAATATTTGTGTAGATGCATTTCTTATATTACAGACCAATTAATAAGATTATTTGCTTTAAACAAAAATGTGTTTATCGGAAATTGAAATAAGTATTGTATTTTTGAAATCAGCATCAAAATAAAAAAAGAGAGATGTCTATATATTTGTGGGCTAGAAAGCCATTAACAGCTGTATTTATACAGTACTGAAATAATTAAGAAACTAAATAAATATTTGTTGTATTGGATAAGTAACTAGGTCCTAGGCCTAAATTTTAGATTCCAAAAAACTTTTAGTTTAATGTCATAAAAATATTTGAAAAGTTAAAATTGCTTCTATCACATATTACTGTTAATTAAATAAAAGTAGGGCTTACATTACGTGATGTTTTAAAAGTATCAGTATTTTAACAATTAATTTCTTCTACATTAAAATATGTTAAATAAAATTGTTCCTTATGTAACACAACCATAAACAGCAATACATATAAAGAATAATTGCACATACGCCAAATTCGCACGACCAGTAGTTGTGTAGCGCAAAGCTGTCTGTATCTAGTCTGGCAGTGGCCTTCGTTTATGTTGGACCGTGTTTTAGTGTTTTGCCTGAAAAAATGTTCAGTATTTTAAAAGAGAAAAATATTAATGTGAAAGTTCTTTTTAAAGTTGTAAACTCGCTACTGGTTGGCTGGTTGGTTGTATTTATGACGGCCAATTATCAACACGAGGGATATAGGCACTGGCGGGTGGGTGTGCCTCCGTGGGGATCTTTCTAAGGGAACCTAACCCATACTTACGCTTGGGAAACCAAGGTTCGAAGAAAACCACGAAAACTCCGAGCGATTAGGCCGATTGGCGAACCCAATTGGGATCGAACCCAGCACTTCCCGTCTACCAGCTTCGAGAGCATAACCTCTCGGCCACTGGTGGGGCTGGAAACTCGCTACTGAATTTCATCATTTGTTAAGAGGAGTATTCGGCAATTAATGTTTATCACGTGCGCGAGTATTTGATTGGTTTAAGCTTTTCCAAAATGTCCGTGAAGACATTGAAGATGATGTTTGCCCGGATCGCCTTTCCACGTAAAATTCCATTAACGTTTTTACAGTATTCATGAGATGCATTTAAAAACTGGAAAATTCGCCATGCGCTTTTTTACAGGTAAAGGAATGTTGTATAATGAAGGGGATAGTAATTAAATATGGATAAATTTAAAATAAAATATTTTACAGCATTAGCTCTGTTCTTTAATAGTAACACTTTGTATCTTTTTGATTGTTTAGTAAATGTTTGACAGTTCTTTTTGTTTATTCATAGTAAGAAACTATGGACATAATGCATTTAGATTCATTTTTGTAAGAAAACTAATAAATAAATGCACGACCACATACGCAAATATTAATATCTGCATTTTGAAAACAAAAGTAAATGCACACTATTTCACATTTTATTGGACTATAAAAAGATTTGTTCTAATTCATAAAATCTGTCATCGTAATATATCCGACAAACATTTATACAAGTGAATAAAATCTTTCTGAGTGTTAAATATCCTGTTTACTTAAGGTATAAAAAGTAGAAGGCAAATAATATTTGTATTCAATAAATCCATATAAATCATTCTTCAGGAAATCTTTCTGTGTATTTAATTACTTGAACAAATATTTTGGGTCTATATTATTTTTTTCATAAAAATCTTTAATTAACCAATTGTTTTTTATACCAAACTATAGTACGTATGTTCTTCAGTTTATTCATTTTACCTTAAACATAATTATTACTTAAAATACTGGAGTATATTAAATATTTTTACATGTTATAACCAGGATTACATACATTTCCAAAATTTCAAATCATGCTAATTAATAATATATAGGGTTTTGTTCTTGAAGTTGCTCAGTAGTTATTTTCTGAAACTGATAGATTTACGGTATAGTTCGAAATAAAATTGTTTGAACAAACGTTGGTTAGTCTAATTAAACACCATTTACATTAAAATATTAATTGTTTAGTTACAGAATATATATTTTAAACGGTACTTGTGTTCCATAATTTTTATTTTGATGACATTTCTGCAACGGCTAAAAAACATAAAAGAATGAATATATTTCATTTTCGCCACGTCACGTAAACAAAATTTAAATTTAAACGAGTTTTTTTAAAACAATAAATAAGTTGGTTCTGAGAGGAGCTGGAGACATTTAATATTCTGTTGAAATTTATATTCAGTTTTCACTTCCACTATATCTTAATTAAATTTAAATGCGAAGCTATTAATGAGAACGTAACCTATCTGGCGGAAAACGGGCTCTTTCAATGTCCCTCAAGAAAGGCTGCCATGTGCAAGTTTTAAATTGCTGTGCAATTCGAAAACATTTGAAATAAAATTTTTCTTTCAAAGCTACGTAAAATATCACTGGCTATCGTATTTCCATGTATTATATCGTATTGCCGTATTATATTACATTATATAGGATATTTAAACGCGAACGCTTACCAAAATACGTTTTGTAAGTAGATTTCGATTGTATGACCACCTCAGCCGTCAAACTGAGAGTATGAGCATTTGGAACTGAAACTCCAGAAATTGCTTAATTCTACTAGAATCATCGAGGTCGGCTAATCAACTCGTTCAAAATTTCATAACAATATTTATAATATTTCAATAATATTTCATGTGTTTATAGAAGTATCCAATATTTATAGTTCACAACCTGACCACTATGTAGTATTTATCATAAAACTGCATGAAATACAAAAGAAACCCAGATTCAGTGAAGCAGAATCGCACTATTAAAAATTAAAGAAAAATAAAGGACACAAATTGCTTTTACATGAACATATTAGTATCGGGAAAGAACAAGACAAAATTCTTTTTTTCAAGAACCAAAAATTAATTTCCCCGTTCCAAAACAAACATCTTGCTTTTGTCATCAATAAAAAAGAATTTCGGTAGTCAAATAATTAAACAAAATTTACTACATGTTTTGAAATGTATTAGAAATACATAAAGATTTTAACAAACAACAAAATATGTAAAGAATTCGTAAAAAAATTATCAAGATTTCGGAGTGTTTGATTCTAATCTAAGTCCGTTTTTTTTTTTTTTTTTTTTGTGGATCACATTATATGTAATGCAGTATGACTATGTAAAAATTTTTTAGTATGAATTTCATGTGAAATATGTTCTTATCACACGAAATCCGTAAATTGTGTAGTTATCCGTAAAGTGACTTTTTATGTTTATGCAATTAGTTATTTACAATATAAATTAGATTCCTTTAAGCTTATCATTATTTTGACACGATGACTATTGTTTCTACCGCTTTTTTTAAAAAGAATATAAAGAATGTTTGTTTGAATAAACCGTTTCCAATATTTAATATTAATAAAACTAAAAAAGAAAATTTGTGTTTTTGTTTATGTTCTCTCTTATTGGCTGAATAATATATATTGATAATATATATTTTTTAAATTTATAGTTTATAAATTATTTCTGATAACTATAAAAAAATTCAAAAATATAAGTCAATAATTGTCTATAAATGTATGTTTAAAAATTAAATTGAAAATATACTTTTTCATAAGATACATTGAACATTATTAATTATTTTATCATTTTCGCTATTTTTCTTGTGCAATATAAGAATTTATTTTTTATGTACAGTAGAGGAAAAAAGTAAATACCTCTATATAACTCCACAACAAATTGCCAAGGCTGCCACAGGCGATTAGATTTATGTTCTGCTCTCACCACTATTTTTAAAAGATACATTGTGTACTATATTTCCAATAAAAAAAAAAATTGCCAAATCGTATTCAAAGGTTTCTCTTTTGAAAATGTGTCGTGAAGTATAATTAAAAAATAGTCGCCTATGGCAGCCTGGATTGTGATAGTGAAAATTACTGGTACCAAGGGATTGGAAATAAAGATATCTTTTAATTTATATATATTGAATTTGCTTAGGAGGTCATCTACAAATCGAAACCAGACAAAACTTTGATTTTTTAATGGCAATACCACATTTTGGCAATATATTTAAAATTCTCCGTTCAAACTACGCCCAGAAACAAATTTCAAGCCATTTGAATGATAAGTTTCTAAATTACAAACATTCAGAATTTCGAGCTTCCAAAACTCCTAAAATTTTAATCAAAATGCGGTAATATTCCGTGAGGTTGTAATACGAAAATCCCAAACATATATACACAAAACTTGCAATTTAAAAAATATATAATATGAAGTATGAATTATGAATTATGAAATTAATATTCGAAAAAAATATGAATTGCTACCTACATTTTTTTTATATATTTGCATAATTTAAAACATACATTTTTAATCATTTTATTGAAACATTTGGGATGGCAGTAGTCGAAATATATTAATCGAGTGATGGTCATATTGACAAAAATAAAACATTCATGAAAGTGACATAGTCCTTCTGTAGCCTTTCAACAATCGATTACTGATCATCAATTTGGATACAGCCCCAAAAATAGGCTCATTTTAAAATAATTAATTTCTCGAAACTATTCCTACAATTTCATACAAATTTAGATTTAGGCAAATTAAAAATTGTAAAATTTATTTATGATATCAATCGTAGATATTGCTATTGAAAAAAACGAAGTTTTGGTTCGTTTTTATATGTAGTTTGCTCCCTTTACAAATTTTATATACATCATTTCAAAGTAGACTTTATTTCAAATCGTTTGGTAGTGGTAAATTTCTTCTGTAATATTTTGTTGCAGAGTTAGTAGGGAGTGTTTACTTTTTTTTTCCCAAGACAGTACTGTACATTCTGATTTCTTTAACACGTTAGCGCCAAACCTGTTTTATCTGTCTTTCTGTTTGGCACGCGAGATTTGATTCCGTCGAACCAGCTTATGACAGAGAGTCTGTCTAGGCACGCGACAAAGCATTCGAACATTTAAGAAATATTTTACGTTTTTCTTCCTCCAGTTCTCTGAGGTACTTCATCCAGTACAGATAAAAATATTTCTTTACCTTTAAACGTGAAAATTTCAGTCGAAGAGTGTGAAAGTAGTCATTTTTTTGCTAAAAAACCGCGACACAATCTCAAGACAAAACTTGGAAAAGTCTCTAAAGTGCGATAAAAGATATTTTGAACTATGCTATGAAGAAAATGGGGAACAATTTTGTAGAGAAATTGCCAGAAAATATACTAAACAAGTTACCATATTTTGCAATACCTGCGAATTACAACGCTTTCATTTTTACCTTGTTTTAATAAAACCAATTAAACTTTTTTGGTAAGAAACATGAAGGTACATTTAAGATACTGAAATTACTGAAATTTTTAGAATATATTTTTTTGGATTTATATCGTATTTTATACTGTCAGTTACCGACGACTGTCGCGTTCTGAATGAAAAGCTTAGTGTCATTGTGTTAGCTCAGTGATTGCTCACTGACGCTGTTCGAACGAAAATTTAAGTGTCCGTCACAGATGATTGACCCCTTGCTTAACGTGTTAATAGTACTCATTTTCCCTACTTAAGAACATACATTGCAGAGTAAAAAAGTTTTTAAGTATATTTAAAGCAGTACATTTCTCACATATTCCCACCGAAACTAAAGGGCATTACGTAAAACAGTTTTTAAATAATTCAATACTTTTCTCTGTGAAAATGCTTAGTGTTTACAATTACCAAAAAATTAGCATGCTTCTGTATTACACAATTATTTTTTTGTGGTGCGTATTTACTATAAAAACGGATTTTAAATGTGTGACTAGATATGGAGTTTGATTAGTTAAGTATAAAGGGGGAAAGGGGGCTAGACCTTCCCCCTTAATTTAGATAAATGGGTTTTTCATGCAGAGTTATTTGATTTGCTCCTAATTTGATATACCGGTTTATTATGTTAAGGAGTTGCCTTGATTAAGTTTGGAGGTTTATTAGTTAAGTACAATGGGGGGGGGGGTAGTTCCCCCTTAATTTACATAAATGGATTTTTATGTAGTTTTATCCAATTTACTTTAATTATTTTTTCTATGTTCATTCTGATAAGGAGCTTTCCTGATTAGATTTGGAGGTTTATTAGTAACGTAAAAAGGGGAGAAAGGAGGGTTAGACCCCCCTTATATTGCGATGTGTTTTTTATGCAGAATTATCTGATTTGCTTCAAATTTGGTATGCCAGTTTATTATGTTGCTTCCCTGATTAGATTTGGATGTTCATTGGTTAAGTATAAAGGGGGAAACGGGAGGTAAGCCCCCTCAATATATTTTTCCAGAGGCATTATTCTTTCATATAAGAGTATAACATACAATTAATGTGAATAGTCTTTGAGCTCAATGCCATCAGTTTAACTGGATACTTTTACTTTTATTATGTTATCCGGGCGGAGATGATAACTCGCCAAATATTAGTCCCATCGCATTTTTTCTTATTTCATAAGTTTTTTAGAGAAGTATTTAGGAAGATCATAAAATATCTGAGTGACTCGGATGATCAGAAGGTTTTTTGTAGAAAAATAAACTTTATTAAACTGAACAACACATAGTCAAATATTTCGCATAACGTCACTGAGAGAATAAACTGCGGCTCACTGGAGAGTTCGAATTTTACTGTGTCACGTGACTTAAAAAGCGCTTTGAAGAAACACACCTCATTCTGACACGCATTTTGAAGAAATGCGCATCCACGCTATTTGCTGAAATAAAACTTTTTTTTCTACTTCTTCTCGAGAGAGAGAGAGACAAATAGCAGACTGCTACAGAGTAAGCCCTCGAGTGAGGTAGTCACGATTAAAAAGTGGTAGCAATTAATATAGAAACATAAGAAAGGTCTTGAGTAAAATTAAAGTATGTATGATGCAAAACAAACGTTAGAAAATATATTATGCAGTACATGAAAAACTGTATTTTTGAGAAGGAAATTTTATGCACACTATATACATCAATGTTTTAAACAATACAGTCCGTAACGAGAGGTTTCGGAAACGAACATTCGGACCAGATTTGCTGATAGGCTTTTCGAGAGTAGTAGTTGGAGAATTTATGAGCTCATTTTGTTTTTGAGATTGGAAAGTGGAAATAGAATCTGCTAATTGATATGCGGGTTTAATGCAGTCAATAGATACAATACAGAGTTTCCAGTTTAATTCCAAGTCAAACGTTTTCTTAGACCTGTCAATCACTCGATGGGGTCCTGTATAAGGAGGTGGTAAGGGAGGATTGACTTTATCTAAAAAATACGTGTGAACAGGTTTCTAATGAGGGATTGGCATAGATTTTAGGATTGCCGTGTATTATAGTGGCAATAGGATTTAACTTTCTCAGTTTTTAGTTAACTCAGTCACATATGTAAGAGTAAGTGGTTGATTTATAGTTTCAGTGTTAATGAGATCAGAGGGTAATCTGATATTTGTGCCATAAACAAGTTGAGCACAGTTCACTTGGATATCATTTTTAAGAGCAGAGCGTGAACCAAGTAAGACAATGGGCAGTATTTCAGTCCATCGAGACTGTTTGTGAGCTTTAAGAGAACTCTTAAGATGGCAATGGAATCTTAACTTCACTACAAGTTTGGGTGAATTAAAAATTATTCTAGGTATTTTACAGTCAAAGAATGAATAAGAAATGAAAAACATTTTATATTATTTATGAGTATTTAATAATACATATACTTTTTCTGAATTTTTTTTTATGTTCATAAATATAATTATAGATATATAGATATATATATATATTGTCTATCCATCTGGAAGAATATCAGTAAAAAAAATTAAAAAATGCAATCTTTATATTGTAAACGTTCTTATGTATTCTTCAATATTTATAATAAATTAATATAGTGCGTTTATTTTATAAAAGAAAATTAGTGCAGTATAAATGATAAAAAATAATCTTAAAATTTTCTTTTTACTTTCAATTTCACTCATACAATTTCACAGAACTTCACTCAGACAATTTCATACAATTTCACTCAAAATTACAAAACATTCGAAAACTTAATATTGTTAAATATTGAGATAGTATCACTCAGGTTTCAAATGATAGACCAGCGTGTTTTTTCCAAGAACATTAAAACAACTGTAGAAAAATTTTATGCAAATGAAATCCATTGTATAATGATTTTTTTCTCCTAAAAATACTTAGCTTCTATAATTATAAAAAAATATTGTATGTCTATTTGTTGCAAAATCCCTTTTATATGCTCTCTTAAACTTGTTTCAAACTCAAAAACTTTTTAAACCATGCATGTTTAGTTCAATTCTCACTACTTTCGTTCATACGACCCTCAATCATTAATGCCCTAAAGAAATACTTACACGTTTGGCAAGAGACAGCATACATATCCTTGGGCACCAAATAACTAGGCTCAAAACGGGGAATATCCTTAAAGTCAAGACAAAGGATTCATCTATTCCTAGTAAACACATTGAGACACTAACTAGAAATAAAACCCATGTAATAAAAAAAAAAACCTTTTGTATTGAAATTACAGTACAATATTGGAGTTCACATATGATATTTTCAAAGACATTATTTCAAAGATAATATTATTTTAATTATTTAGATAACCCTTATGTCAATTGACCGGGTACCTCCTTTCTCTTTCAATCTCTATTTCAGGGTGTTAACATCAAAAGAAACTAAAATGAATTTTGATCTCCATTATTTGTAATATTCACTGAACAGAACATTAGTATAATCGCTTAAAAATTGCAACTATCTTTTATTTTTGTTTTGGGACATTAAATACTTTTATGCCTTTCATAAATGACAAGGGTACCCAGGTCGCATGCAGTTTTTCGGTAAAAAAAAAACAGAAATTAATAGGTTCTTTAGATTTAGATCAATCAAACATGATATTAGTTTGAAAATAAGAGTTAGGCGGTAAGAGATAAGAGGTAAAAATATTTCATTTACCAGAAATTTTAGATGTTGAAACAAGCTATACAATAGCAAAATGTGTACGAATGCCCATGGCATACTGGCCTTCCATATTGTTTACATGATTTTCTGGTTTTTCTACGCCGTTTTTGAGCCTCTAACAAGAACATCTGACAAGCACCAACTACATTTGACCTACCTGTTTCATTTCGCTATAACTTCTTTGAACAGGGTTCAGAACTTTTACCAACTTCAAATACGCCCAAAAATTTTGTCAGTAGACCATACTGTTATCTAAAGTATGTATAATGTAAGCAGCATGTACTGCTGTATCCACAATATTGAAAATAATGCGAGCATCCATCTGATTGTATGGTTATGCGTTGTACATCGTTTCAATAAATTATCCATAATATCCACTCCAGATTCCGTTTCGTTATAAAACTGAATCATTTCAAATTTCTCTTTCGGTACCGTGGTGATTTTATCATGATGCATAGTAGACATTAGAATGACAGCTTTGTTCCTTCTTGGAACATGCGAACAAATGTTTACGACATGATGAAATCCAAATACTTTGATTAACCCTGTCACGATATAAACGGCCTCATTTCTTGTCGAATGTAAGGTTTGTTCCTTTTCAAAGTACCAACCATTCTGAGCTTCCAGGATAATAAATGGTTGGCCCAAGAAAGAGAAGAAAAAATGTTGTCCATGGTGATGTTTCTTCCAGAATCCTTGAATGGATCGGCCACGTTTTTCACATCTCATTCGCCTTCGTTTTTTTTTCGGTCTTTACCTGTTTGTTTTCGGTGAATAGTTGGTATATAATATAATAATCACTTGCATCACATACCCACCATATTTTGATTCCATATTGGTGAAACTTGCTCTTACACGATACGGAAATAAGTACAAGTCAACGTTAAGTTTACCGTCAGTTTATATTTATATAATGTGGTATGATTTAGCATAGCCCCTAAAATACGAATTGCGGTAAGTTTATCCTTTTGAATAATATTCACTGACTCGTGTCTTCCGGTTGTCACATCTAAAAATATTCCAATATCGGATTACACTCATACATGCACTATATAAATGATATGTGTTTGTTACACACATTTCAAATATGTGATTTTTGTTTGAATTGCTGACACTTGAAATAATTAATATTCCAAAGAATGTGTCAAATTTCAAATTCCTTTGGTGTTAGCTTCGTCCAAACAAGTTGTTTTTTGCTTAATAAGTCGCGGTTATATTTTACATATGTGCTGGCGAATTTCTGATTTGTACATTATAACGATTATATCAACCATTTCATCTGTAAGGATTAATCTGAATGTGTCCTGAATAAGAAAAAAAAAACACGAATATTTATTTTTTTATAACACAAAATATATTGATAATTAAATATGAACATGATAGCGTAAATACCTGGTGTACTGCATTGCTTATAATTCTTCCATGGTTTTAAATGATTTATAAAAATATAAAAGAAATAGCGAAATATTATAGAACATTCATGCGGCTACGAGTGACTGAAATGAAACTTTTGTTCTGAAAGATAAAAGTAGTTTCCATTTAAAAATACATCCGGAAATGAAAATCAGAAGCGACGTAACTAACTTACAAAGACAAAGTTTGGTCACTGACATAAGGGTTAACAATACATTTAATAAATACATACATGAGATGATATAATCAGCTTAATTCATATAAATCACGTAGGTGCTAAGTTTTAGTTTAAGTTTTTTATAAAGGTCAGATCATTATGTTATCACTGCATAGATGAAACATTTTTCTAGGTGTTGTTAAACATATCGTCTTTTAAACTAATTTTAAGACAGTCATTTTAGTTTTAATTAGAATATCCAGCCTTCAAATTATCAATTTATAAATTTACACAGTATCCTAGCAGTTCCCGTACTGATGGCATATGTATTTATTACTCAAAAAATTACAAACCTTAAAATGATTACTTTTATACTAACGATAAAACGCACGTTGAACATCACGTAAGGAAAAATGCTGAACATACATTTATAATTAATTTTCAAAATTTCCATCCCTTTCTAGGAGGAAAAGCTGGACTCGCTTACGGATGTCTGTAGAAACGCGATTCCAATCGTGGAACGGACCGATATAGCGTTTATTTACTTGGCATTGCATCGTTTCGATATTTATTTCGCCAAACATTTTTGCACCTTTCATACAATTTATATTCAAAATAAGTTTCGAGCAGCGCAATTCTCTGAATGCGTGATAAAATTATTCCTCTATGAAGAACAAAATAACATAGAAATTTATTCTCGCACCAATTGAGCTTGAAAAGAATCAAACGATAAAACTAAAGATTTGATGCAAGGATAAGCAGACGATAAAATTTATTATTAAAAAAAATACGGATAATGAATTCTTTAAGTTGGAGAACGGGAAGTTTTAGAACAAACCGTATATATATAATAACAGTGTATATTGTTTATCTAGTTTCCGATCTGATTTTAACAGTAATCTAAAGATTTTTATTAAAATAGTGATAATTAGACTATGAAATAGCATTCCAGTTCACTGATTATTGCTCAAAAAAATGGCATTACATAATTTTATAAGAAATCAGCATGTCTGTAAAGTATTTCGGTATGAAATATCAAACAAAAAAATAACGATTTAAGTTGTTTTTAAATGTCATTGTTAAAACATTATTTTCTTAATCAAAGCTAATTTGCAAATGATATTAATTGTGTGTTTTCTACAAAATAAATACATTTCAATGTGTTCACAATTTTAGAACTGTAAAAATTTTTAATCAGACTTTTTACTAATTAGAAAAGAGTAAGTTGGTTTCCTTTGAAGCAATTGTGTTGTTATTATTGTTCTTTAATAAATTAATTACGTTTTTAACGTTCTTTTGATTTAATGTTCTTTTACCGTCGAAATAGTTATAATTATCACTCTAAATTACCATAGCACGTTTCACAATGGGAATTTATGGAACTGAAAATTATCAAAAATCTTTGTCAGGTGTGATATCTTAGTAAAAATAACGATAAATAAATTACCAGCTACTAGAAAATAATAATAATAATAATTAATTTTAAGCTAATTCTTTAAAATGTTTACATTTTCATTTTTTCATTTTTCTCAACGCGTCAAAAGTTTTAAATTTTATCTGGTTATTTTTATCAAAACAGCAAAATATTGAAATAATTTATATCTTGTTATTTTTTAAATGTATCAAAGTATCAGAACATTTATTTTTCTTTTTAAAAAAGGAAATGTTTGACACCATGTGAGTGGGTTTAATATCAGTAAAAAAAAAAAAAAAAAAAAAAAAAAAAAAAACTAATATGAAATTCGTTTCAATTAAAGATTTAGATTCGCTAGAGATATCAATTTAAAAAATAATTATTTTATCAAATAAATAATAAACAAAAGTTGTTTTGTCAATGCTTGTATTAAATTATATATTTATACTTATACCGAATTTTATCCGGTATTACGGTATTTAAAAAATGTGGTATTCTTGCATGTCTGTTCTTATAATACTTGTTAAACAGTCATAATATAGTTACGTAGAAGCAATTTTAATTCAATATTTAAAAAATACTTTTCATATAGTTTTATAGAAAAACGTGTCCTTTACTTTTTATTTGTAAAAACAGTACTTTTGTCTTAAATGAACTTTGAAATTATTTTAAAAGATAATCATATGACTGTTTAGCACATATGAATACATCAGAATTATGTTTTAGAAATATGTTCAATTTTATTTAAAAACAGAAAAGTACTCTTTTTACAAACACAATGGTAATGACGTGTTTTTCTATAATATGATAAGAAATATAAAGTAGCTATAATATGAAGTTTATCAAGGATTATATATATATATATATGTGTGTGTGTGCGTGTGTGCGTGTGTGTGTATAATATATAATATATAATATATATAATATTATATTTATATATATTTTTTTTTCAAAATTAATAAAAAATTGTTATTTTCTAGTTAAAAAATTTCTGCAGATATACACGTTCCTTTTGGAGTTATGGTGTTTAGGCATTTTGAAATGATGTAATATATATATATATATATAACCATTAACTAAACATAACCTACCACCGTCAATTATTATGAATTAAAGCTGTAAGTATAAAAAAAAATAATAATAATTTATTATAAGAATTATTATGGAAGAAAAAGAAAAAAATTGGACACCGACAAAAAATGGAAAAGCTTATATATTGAATTACGTTGTCAAGGGCACAAAATTCAATGATATAAGCAAAATAGTTGTTTTCTGTGAGAAAAATAAGCTAAAGCTAAAAATTATTTTCCCCTGTGCCCAAACAACCATTAAAATCAAGTGAATTGATTAAAGATGAAAACAGAATAGAAACAAATAATATGAAATGGAAGAAGCAATAAAACGTATTTAAATATTTATAGGATATAAAATATAAATAATAAACACCATACCGATTAATATTTCAGTATTTTACAAATATCCAGGTGCACATGTCTACCAGAATATCATAAAGATTAAGGTGAATAAAAGAGTTAAGAAATCACAGTAATTGATACCAAAGGATGCAGTTAATACATTTTGAAATAAATTTTGAAATACCTTGTTAAATACATTTAATATAATATAAAATAAATAGATAGTAATTACATTATTTAAAATGCACTATTAAATTAATTAATAACTGTTTAACAATATCGTCAAAATTTAGCTAAAAATACCCCCTGGTGTAGTAAATTATAACTGAAATGGAGTTAGAAAAAATAAAATTTAGAGCTATCTTAAAAAGACAAATTTTGGTGCTGCCATCTAGTATTACTTTTATTATTCAACTGTCACAAGATAAATATTTGTAAGCATTTGAATGTAAATAATTTTTTAAACAGCAAAACCAAACATATCCTTATATATAGATAATTATAAACCTAATATAAACCACACAATGTATTTAAAAAAACTATTGTTAATAAAATTAAAAGCATACAAAATATTCTATTAGCTAACTTATTTAAACTAAACTAAGAATTTAAATAATTCTAGAACTTTGATAATATAGCACATAGCTATATGCTATAAAACAAAATAAATTCAGTAATAATTAATATAAATAATTATTAAAAATAATATAAAATTATTTTAAATCAATTATATAAAAGATAATTATAAAATGAACAGGAAATAAAAAACATATGGAAGTATATAGAAGGTTAAATGATACTTAAATTCCCATTACTTAAAAAGCACAAATATAGAGTGTGGATTATTTTCATACATCCATAAAAATCCAAAAAGTATGAATGTGGGACATTCAAAAACATTAAACCGATAATAAATTGAAAATAGATAAATATTAAAAAGAATAGAGGAATAATAATAAAAATAATTACCCAATTTTAATACATACAGTATAACTATATTTATATTAAACATACTTATATGTATATTAATCACTATAAAAATGGCATACTATTAGTAATTAATATGATATTGTCCTTAGTAAATTAAAATTTAATAACAAATGATTGTAAATTAGATTAATCAATAATTAATGAAATTCTCCAATTACATATAAAATATCAAATCAACATCCATATAAAATACGTATCAAAAATATAGTAATAATATAAAAGCCACCATTTTTTTATAATTAACCATTGCGTATTATCCAGACAACACCACCCTCCTCCGTACTCTAACATCTACCCACCCAACCAACCTATAATATTTTTTTAAATATTATTTTACAATTTTTAATTTATTTATATATATATATATTTTTTATAATTTTTTTTTGTAATTTTGTTTACGCATGTGTTAATTTGTTTTAAAAGATCATGTAAGAAAAGTACTAATTGTATATTAATGAATATATGAATGTTTTTGGAAAACCATGATTTAATGCATCATAAATTAGTTTTTTTTATTATTGTTAATTAGAGGAGAAGAACATAAACATTTTATTCTATATAAATGATTAAGTATTATATTTCGAAATACAGAATGATGTAGACAAGAGTTAAAATTTGTAAATATATTAACTTTGAATTTAAATTCTTTACATTTGTCATATAAATCTGTGATTGTTTTGTTGTCTTTTATTGTAATTTTAAGATCTAAGAAGTTAATTGTATTGTTAGATAAAAGGTTTTCCGTTAATTCCAAATTAGTGGGATAATCAACTGGAAATCGAGTAATTGCAGATTGATCAGTATCAATTAAAATTATGTCATCAATATAACGATATAAATGTAGATTATTATTAGTAAAATTACGTTCATAATGATATAAGTATAAGTCTGAGAGTAAACTGGAAGTACAACCACCTTGTGGTATACCGACATGCTGTAAATATAAAGTATTATCTTGCAATATATAAAATTATTATAGATAATGAAGTTAGTTAAAGATTTAAAATATGCAATATCTATATTAGATGGCAATTCCAGTTTTTTAGAATACTTTTTAAATAATGCATTTATAATTTTATGTAAATCTAATAGGTCGATATTATTAAAAAGATCTTTGAAGTCATATGTCGTTATATTATAAACACAATGAAGATTTTTTAAAATATTGACAAGTTGATAGCTATTTTTTATACAATGTGTATTATCATTGTTTGTAGTAAGTACATATAATTGATTAAGAATTTTTAAGAGAAGTTTATTGGTTTTATTATTATATGTATTGCAACCAATAGTAACAGTCCCAGGCGCGGATCCACGGGGGGGGCGATTGGGGCGATCGCCCCCCCCCCCCAAAATAATATAAATCCACCGATTATCGCGAATTTCGAAAAATGATCGCTGAAAAAAATCAATTTCGTCAATCGTTCGCAGGTAAAAGGATCGCAAAAGGAACGCGAATTTCGTCAACGGATCGCGCAAAAAACCCCTATTTTGTCAAAGGATCGCGAAAAAACGGAAATTTCGACAAAGGATCGCGAAAAAACACGAAATTTCGTCAAAGAATCGCGAAAAAACACGAAATTTCGTCAAAGAAGCGCGAAAAAATGCGAATTTCGTTAAAAATCGCGTATTTAGTCAAAGGAACGCGAATTTCGTCAAAGGATTGCAGAAAAAAACGCAAATTTCACCAAAAAATTGAGGAAAAAACGCTAATTTCGTCAACAGACCTCTGAAAAAATACGAATTTCTTCAAAGAATCGCGAAAAAATACGCGAATTTCGCCAATTAGAACCGGGAGGAGATTCCCTAAGCGCGCATCCACGGGAGTGTGTGTGTGTGTGGGGGGGGGGGTTCGATTGGGGCAAAGAAGGGAAGAACAAATTTACCAAGTCGGTTTTTAAGAAATCAACACACCATAAGCATTTTAGCTTTTAACTGACTAGGATTAGGACCTAATCCTTTTTTGTTCATTCATCAAATACCCCTTGAAATTTACCAATGTGGGTGGCAATAACAGGACATTTTTTACACATTAGTGGCTTTCTTCAGAAAACATTAAGATGATTGCATTTTTCAAAGGACCTTTTTATTACTTTCTTCTATCTTGACAAGAAGAAAGTATTGGTTTCATGAAAATTTTCGAATTCCAGTTTTTGACGGATTTACACGTTTTATGGGTCAGAGATTCAAAAAAACATGTTTTTACAAAATGTCTGTCTGTGAGTCTGTCTGTCTGTCTGTCTGTCTGTATGTGTCACAAATTTTGTGGGCGCTCTATCTCAAGAACCAATGCACGGAATTTAATAAAAATTTATATTCCGGTAGTCCCTGATATAGATTGGTGCTGATTAGTTTTTGGTGTAAATCGCCCTGCAGGTGGCGCTGCTATGTAGCATTTTGCAGGATTTCCGCAAAAGCTCTATCTCAAGAACTAATGCACGGATTTTTATAAAACTTCAGATTCCATTAATCCTTGATATGAATTGGTGCTGGTAACGTTTTTGTGTAAATCACCCAACAGATGGCGCTGCTATGCTGCATTTTGCAGCATTTACACGATATTCGTAATAGAAAGAAATAATGCATTAATCTCAAGAAATAATGCACGGATTTTCATCAAACTTCAGATTCAATTAGTGCTTGACATGAATTGACGTTTTGCCCCTTGTGGTGTAAATCTCTCAACAGGTGGCGCTGCTATGCTGCATTTTTGGAGATTTCCGCAATAGCTCTATCTCAAGAACTAATGCTTGGGTTTTCAACAAACTTCAGATTCAGGTATACCTGGATATGAATTAGGGCTGTTTATGTTTTGGTGTAAATCGCTCAACAGGTGGCGCTGCTATGCAGCATTTTTCACGATTTCCACAATAGCTCAATATCCAGAACTAATGCACGGATTTTCATCAAACTTCAGATTCAATTAGCCCTTGACATGAATTGATGTTTTGTACCTTTTCGTATAAATCGCTCAACAGGTGGCGCTGCTGTGCAGCATTTTTGTGATTTTCACAATAGCTCTAGCTCCAGAACTAATGCACCTATTTTCATCAAACCTCAGATTCCGGTATACCTTAATATGAATTAGTGCTGTTTGTATTTTGGTGCAAATCGCTCAACAGGTGGCGCTGCTATGCTACATTTTTCAGAATTTCCCCTACAGCTCTATCTCAATCAGTAATGCACGTATTTTCATCAAACTTCAAATTCAGGTATACTTTGATACGAATTGGTTCTAAATTGATGTAATTTCTTTTACTATTTAAATGATTTAATTGACGTGATTTATATACAAGAAAGTTTTGTGATGGCCACAACATACTAGTTTTTCTTGTTTCTTTCTTTCTTTGGAAATTGCTATGATTCCCATTCTTTTCTCAAACAACAAAGAACTCCTCAAAAATATCGTTATACAGAAATTAGAATTGCAGCTTCTTTGAAAGAAGGAAAAGTTTCAACACCTTAAAGGGATCCGCATAACGTTGTCAATTTCTGTTATAGAGATTCAACAAAAGGTACACGAAGTGGCATCATCCCCCACCTCAACCCATAGTGTCAAAAATTATGGCGCCATATGCCTTTAGACAGGACATAATCCTATTTTGTTCACTAATTGCCGAAACCTCAGTGAGGTTTACCATTGACACCCGGAAAGTGTTTGGTTTCGTTTGCTTGTATGTCTATTCCGCGAAAACTGCCGTTAAAAGCATTGGATATATATCTCGGGGGGGGGGGCGAGCGCCCCGATTGAAACCCCCATGGATGCGCGCCTAGGAGAATCTCCCCCTGGTGCTAATTGTGCGTTTTTTCCGCTGCTCTTTGCGAAATTCGCGCATTTTTTCGCAATTCTTTGACGAAATTCGCGTTTTTTCTGAGATGTGGACGAAATTCGCATTTTTTTCGCGCTTTTCCGCGAAATTAGCGTTCTTTCTTTAATTATTTGGCGAAATTCGCGTTTTTTAGATCCTTTGGCAAAATTCGCGTTTTTTCTGCGATTCTTTGACGAAATTCGCGTTTTTTTCTGCAATCCTTTGACGAAATTCGCGTTTTTTCTGCGATCCTTCGACGAAATTCGCGTTTTTTAGTGATCCTTTGACGAAATTCGCGTATTTTTTTTCGCGATTCTTTGAAGAAATTAGCATTTTTTCCGAGATCTGTTGTCGAAATTCGTATTTTTTGCGCGATTATTTCTCGAAATTAGCGTTTTTTGCGTAATTGTTTGGCGAAATTCGCGTTTTTTTGCGATCCATTGGCGAAATTCACGTTTTTTTTCTGCTATCCTTTGACTAAATTCACGTTTTTTTCTGCGATCCTTTGACGAATTTCGCGTTTTTTCCGTTGTCCTTTGACGAAATTCGCTTTTTTGCGCGATCCTTTGATGAAATTCGGGCTTTTTGCTTGCTCCTTTGACGAAATTCGCGTTTTTGCGCGATTTTTTGACCTGCGAACGATTGACAAAAATGATTCGTTTCGGCGAGCATTTGTCGAAATTTGCGATAATCGGTGAATTTATATTTTTTGATCCAAGGGGTAAGTGGCGATCAGGGCGATCTCCTCCCTTCCTTGGATCCGCGTCTGTGAAGAGGTATACACACCACTTAGATGACATTTTTGACTTTCAATGATGTTAAGGCCCCTTCAGATTTCTGAAGGGGATCCTTTCTCAGAGATTATCCTCTTTCAGAAATCTGATATTAAAAAATGGATGTGATAGTTATGTTTTTCAGCTTTCTATAATTTGTTCTTATGTATTTTTTAGTGCTGAATCCCAAAATGACCTTCATTTTTTACCACACCATAACGTCAGTTTTTTTCACAAATCGCAAATTTTTAAGAAGTCGAAATATTACGAAAGTCTGCTACTATAAAATAGACGTAACTTTTTTTCATAATAACATTCATTTTTTTTGCACATACATGGATTTTTATAGTTAAACATGTAAAATATTGTGTATTTAAAATCTTTATAATTTTATTCCATGCGTGGAAGTTTCTTTGAACCGCTCATGCTCTGCTTCCCGCTTTTCTTTTAATCCTCTCTATGGGGTTCATCTCGGTATTCTCTTTTACTTTGGCGGCTAATAAGGCTGGAAAATTTGTCGCAGATGCATTTAAAACATTTACTTTCTTTTGTTAAGGCTTTGACAAATTGCTTTGTGAGATTTTCGCTATTTTTTACTTTTTAACTTTGAAACTTACGATTTTCGCAAATCGTGACTTGATGGTTAAAAATGAAGGTCATTTTCGGATTCAGTGCTAAAAAATGCACCAAAATCAATTATCAAAAGTTAAAAAACACAATCATGGCAGGCTTGTGTTATTAATGTTGTTCACTATAAATAAAAGAACAAAAAATAAGATAAATAATTACCATAGTACAAGAGTAAAAAGAAAAAGAAAAAATTAGACATTTAATAAATAAATTCTGTTATAACGTTTTTAATTTTACGACCTAAAAAGTAACAATAAACCACATTTTGAGGAGAGGGCGGGATTATATAAAAAGGGTGTTTGATAACCGAGTGTTTCGGTTAATCGGATGTCGGATAATCGAGAGTCTGTAATATTTTCAAATCGCATTAAATATTTTATTATCATTTAATAATTAACTGCACGGAATGATTTGAGCAACAGAAGTTATGACTACGTTGATTATATGTCACTCGGTATCGCCCCCCCCAAAACGATTCTCTGGATCCGCCCCTGAACAGTCCTAAATTTAATTGGAGTTTTATGAAATTTGGGAATAAGAACTAAATATGGATAATTAAAGTTAGTAGATAAAATATTTAATAGTTTATAATAACTTCGAATTTTACGATTATTTACAATTACATTTTCATTAGTTTTTTGAAATGACTTATTAGAAGAAATACAATTTGTAAGAAGTTGGTAATAATATGATTTACATATAATAGCATAATTGTTAGGAGATTTGTCTACATATGTAATAACGTAGTTTTTTGTAATTTAGTAATTTGTTGGAAAAAATGCTTTGTATTAATAGAAACCAAATCAGCAATATTATTTTTTAAAGCCATAGATAATTTTTCAAATACTAATATTTTCCATTGATTAAAATATTCAATAGGCTTATTATAAGAGATAGAAATTTTATAAATAAAAATATCAGTATCATATGTCAACTGTTCGATAATAGATTTAACATTAAATTTAGTAGGAAGTCTATATTTAGTACCATAACCCATTAGTTGTTTCAATTTAAAATCATTAACAATATCAAGATTTCCAGTGATTATATGTCCATGATCATTGTTTATGTATTTTTTTAGAGTGGGGTCTTTGCAGTTACACGGAAAATTACTTGCAGCAGATGTATTTTTTGAAAATGTATTGTAGTTAAAAATCTTTCTTCCAATTGTATTCGGATATTTAAAGTTTTTGATATATGAAGATTATTGATAGGAAAAAAACAATTTTTATCATTAATTATAGAATTGATATTAATTTTATTAAATATGTGATTTGAAAAAGTAATTATCATTTGAGTATTCATGTTCTGAATTTTATGTTTTTTTTGTAAATTAATATTTAAAAGATATACCCTAGTCATAATTAGGTCAAAATAAATATCAGAGAAATGTTTAGAGAAAGATTTACTTAGAAATACATTTAAATGTTGTACAATCTGTTTCTTTTTAATAGCAAAGATGTTTTTTCGAATTAACAACCAGTTATAATTCTCTAAATAATTTCTTTGAAGATCATTAATTTGTTTAGTGATAGATTTTTTGGAAACTACAACTATATATATATATGTGTGTGTGTGTTATGTATGAAATTCAAGGATATGTTCCCTTTTTGCATTCCTTCTAAAATCAGAAGAACAGTATTCAGAAGAGAATATTTTAGGTTTTTTTTGAAAATAAATATATTTTCAATCTTCTTAGGATATAACATAGAAGTTGAATAAAATGTTCTATATGATGGGGATGACATCCCAAAACACATCTAAATAAATAGGTCCTTTTGAAATTGTCACATGTCTTACAAACACAAAATATATTTTATAGGGATATAATTTTATTTTAAATAAAACTTCAATAAAAAAGTGTTTGATTTTTGTATTTATACAAGTCTCAGTTTTACTTATAGCATTTATATCACATTACGAAAAATGTAGATATTTCAGCAACATCAATAAAAATAAGATACATATAAATTACAGCTTAAAATAGTGCAAAATCTTTAGTCTATGAATTTTTTTCCTTAACCCAAAATATTTATTCCTATCTATATTTTTATTTCTCAATGCATCTTCTAATGTTGAAATTGTAAATTTCACAAAAATCTGGCAGTTTTTATGATTATATCTCTTTTTACAGAATAGAAAGAAAGTATGTACAAATAAACGGTATGATATATTTGTTATTTTTAGCGTTCCGTAATTAAAAAGTAAAAACGAAACAATTATAAGATCACTCCAGTGTCGGTCTGTCGGTTTGTCCTGTGACAGCCATTTTACTTGTAAACTGTGGAACATAGAAAGTTCAATTTGGGGGAAGTAATAAAGACTATTGACCCACATATTTACATTAAACATTTACAAATATTTTTAGGGAAAATGTAGATGGGCTAATTAAGTTACTTGAAAAAAATATTTTATTTATATATCGTGTGGGATATTGTGTGAAAGATTTCGTAATGCTGAACTGAAACTTACATTTAATTTAATTTCAGGTACTATATTTTCAGAGATATCATCGAAAATGTAGTGCAAAAATACGTCCCCCTCCCTATCTATATGCGAATCTACTGAAACTAAAATTATGAAAAAAATAGAGGCAACAGAGGTTAATTTAAACATTGCAGAATAATTATAGCGATTACCCCAGGTCCCATAGTTTTTGAGAAAAGCGTATTTTTCCGTTACATACAAATTTCGATTTACGGGTATTCAGAAAAGTTGTTGAATTGCGCTGGTGGTACCTATCGCAACAGAAGTATAAAAGAATTGATGATAATGATTTTTGAAAAAAAAAAATCGTCGGTAATGTGCCGAAATATTAACTTTTATAGACACTTGCGGTTTGGACATACATAATGACATGGTCGGCGTACTCTACGGACCATCGGCTTTTAAAGCATAGATAACAACTTTTAATAATACATTTGTGTAATACGATGTCCAGTAGCGGAATAAAAGCAATCAACGTAAAATTGTTAAAAACAGACTAATTTAATTAGAATTAATCACAGAAATACTATGGGATTAGCGACTAGTTTGCATTGAGTGGATTTCTCAATACACCCCACGTGTCTTTAAAAGTTAATTAAAAACTTATCTAGAAAAACGCGGCACGGACAAAGGCGGCACTGTTACTTTGCGTCCTCAGTTCGAAGCGCGCTTAGTAGCGCGCTTTCAACAAGAGTTTTGTTTTAGCTACACTGTAAGATGAAAAGAGTATTACGGCAATGAATTTATTTTTATGAAATACGAAATGTAGTTTAAATATGCGCTACAGTTATTGACAGACCGGAATTAAGTTCATCTTAAACCGATTGAGGTAAGATTTAAATAAGAAATATACAGAATTGCAATATTTTTTTTTACTATTTAGGCTTCATATTTCATTGAACTTTTATGGTATACCCATTCAGACTTCTCCAGTATATATACAGCTATACTAAACCATACGTTGTATACTTTTTACAAAATCTTATCTTTCTTTTAGCAACGAGTTTTTTATAATACAGTTAATATTTCATATATTTATTATACGGAATCCTCTGAGCGCGAGTAATACTAGCATTTGGACGTATCTTATGTTATATACCGGGTGTCCCAAAAAGGACTGACTGATTTTAAAATTCAATAACTTGCAATCGATGACAGATATTTAAAGAATTCCTTCACGGAAATTATGCATGATTTCAGGAGATTTTCTTTATGTTTTTTTTTTTTTTTTTTTTTTTTTTTTTTACTGTGATTCTCGAATTCAGTTCGTATTACAAATAATAGATGCCGCTGCAAGCAATATACGCTAAATCCAGACCGGATTTTTTACCCACTCCATGCATTTTAATCTCCCTTTTTGGCATGGGAGAAGAAATAAAAAAGAAAAGTGCCCAGCTAAACTGATGGCATTGAGCTCACAGGCTATTCACACTAATTGTATATTATACTCTTATTTTAAGGAATAATGCCCCTCAAAAAAATAAGTGAAGGGGAATTAGCCCCCGTTTCCCCCTTTATACTTAACCAGTGAACCTCCAAATCTAATCAGGGAAGCTCCTTATCATAATAAACCGGTATACCAAATTTGGAGCAAATCGAATAATCCTGCAAAAAAAAAAACATTTATCTAAATTAAGGGGGTGGACTAGCCCCCCCTTTATCCTTAACCAATGAATCCCCAAAACGAATCAAGGAAGCTCCTTAACATAATAAACAGATATACCAAATTTGGAGCAAAGCGAATAATTCTGCATGAAAAACCCGTTTATATAAATTAAGGGGGGTGGACTAGCCCCCCTTCCCCCTTTATCCTTAACCAATGAAAACCCAAAACTAATCATGGGAGTTCCTTACCATAATAAACCGTTATACCAACTTCGGAGCAAATCGAATCATTCTGCATGAAAAACGCATTTATTTAAATTAAAAGGGGCGTCTAACCTTCCTTTTCCCCCTTTATCCTTAACCAATGAACCCCCAAAACTAATCAGGGAAGTTCCTTAACATAATAAACCGGTATACCAAATTCGGAGCAAATCGAATGATTCTGCATGAAAAAACCCATTTATCTGAATTAAGGTGGATGGACTAACCCAGTTTTTCCCCTTTTATCCTTAACCAATGAACTCCCAAAACTAATCAGGGAAGTTCCTTAACATAATAAACCGGTATACCAAATTCGGAGCAAACCGAATCATTCTTCATGAAAAACCCATTTTTCTGAATTAAAAGGGGTGGCTAACCCCCCTTTTCCCTCTTTATCCTTAACCAATGAACCCCCAAAACTACTGAGGGAAGTTCCTTAACATAATAAACCGGTATACCAAATTCGGAGCAAATCGAATGATTCTGCATGAAAAACCCATTTATCTGAATTAAGGGGGTGGACTAACCCCCCTTTTCCCACTTTGTCCTTAACCAACGAACCCCCAAAACTAATCAGGGAAGTTCCTTAACATAATAAACCGGTATACAAAATTCGGAGCAAATCGAATGATTCTGCATGAAAAACCCGTTTATCTGAATTAAGGGGGTGAACTAACCCAACATTTCCCCCTTTATCCTTAACCAATGAACTCCCAAAACTAATCAGGGAAGTTCCTTAACATAATAAACGTATACCAAATTCCGAGCAAATCGAATGATTCTGCATGAAAAACCATTTATCTGAATTAAGGGGTTGGACTAACCCCGTTTTTCCCCCTTTATCCTTAACCAATGAACTGCCAAAACTAATCAGGGAAGTGCCTTATCACAATGAACCTAGAAAATTTTTTTGAAGCAAATCGGATGTTTCTATCAAGAGTTATCGCGTTAAGTACATACATACATACATACATACATACATACGTACCTGCATACAGAGCGTGCGGGCACATTAGCTCGCAGGCATTGATAGCCTGTGAGCTAAAAAGCAAAAATACCCAGCTTGAATTTAGCGCCTATTGCTAGCAGTGCCATCTATTTTTTGTAATTAGAACTAAATTCGAGAATCACGGTAAAAAAAAAAAAGAAAAAAAAAAAAAAAAACTCCTGACATTATACATCACCCTCCTGCAAGATTAAAAAAAAATATATCTGTTACCGTTTGCGAGATATTTTAAAATCAGTCAGTTCTTTTTAGGACACCGGTATATACATATATATGTGTTATTATTCAACGTAGTTGTCCTTTCTTCTTAACGGAGTGAGTTAATACCTATTTTTTTTTTTTTTTTTTTTTACTTTAGTTTGGAAATCTATTCTGATCATTATTTATTTTTTTTTAAATGCATGAATGAATTTTTAAAACCTAAATTGAAAGTAGATTTTTGCATATGTATTTTCTTTGAAATGTTTCTCCAGTTTTGTTTAACAATGAAATAATTTAATTTTCGTGCACTTTCTCAATTTATTTTAATACTGTAAAACTTTTATTAATGGAGAAAAGGCAAAGCATAAGAAAATGTTGTTAAGCATTTTTAGATAAGTACGTTTTTCATATTATTTTAACCCAACTGAAAACCGATACGTAAAGCAATTTTAGCCTATTCTTTTCCTTTAAAATCAGTTGGTGATAATATAGATACTAGAAAACTTCGAAAGTTTCTGTGTTATATAGTTATTTCCATAGTATGTATTTACTTTTAACATGGAAGTGCGTTTTATATATATTAACTCATAAAACATTTAATGAAATAATAGATATTCTCATTACTTTATAGATGTGGAATGGAAGAGAAATCGCTTATTTTAAACTGTAAAAATTAAAAAAAATTAAAAAAAATCTGTAAACTTACTAATGTTTTTCTAGGAAACTGGGATTCCTAGAACATTTCATGTAACGGCAACAACAAAAAATTCTGTAACAGAGTCTGTTACAGGAATTTTTCTTGTTGCCGTTAATTAAAATTTTCTTGGAATCCCAGTTTCCTAGAAAAACTTTTGTAACTTTACAGATTTTTTTTTACAGTATAAGTATCTGCTGTTACATATAATTCATGACTATACAATTACTTATGTAAGTAAGTAAGCTACTAATTATTTTTGAAAAAATAACAATTAAAAATTTGAAAAACAGCAATCTATGTCTTTTAATTATCCTTCAATATTCATGAAGAAAAATGATATAGGATGTATATTTTATAAAGCAATATTATAACAAAGTACTACATGTCTAATTCTTGTACATTTACCTTTATATTATCTTTTAGCGTTTTAAAGAATAAAACGTGCTTCAACCATGCAAGTTTGATTGAATTTCCATTATAATGTTAATACCCTTTGTTCAGGTGTCATCAGTCCTTCACGTCTTAAGAAAATTGGTGTTGCCCATTTGGCAGAAAGGAGTCACACATTTCTGGACGCCGAAAAGTTTGGTTTAACTGCAGGGATATCCCCAAAACCCAGTTGAAAGAATTCATGTACCCACAGAAAACGCAATAGAACTCCAGATAGAAAAAAAATCGCATTTTTTTTTTATTTTTTATTTTTTTTTTTATAAGTGATACTAGAATTTTAGATATAGGATTTGAATGTTACGATTTCAAAGATGTAATTTTTTAAAATTATTTACATTATCATTACATTTTTTACAATATGCACAAGATAATATAATCAGATTAACTAAAAAAATTTCATTACAATAGCAATTTCATTACGATTTTTTTTCTTACAGTTTTTAAACTACATAATAATTTTGTCACACAGCATAGAAGAGAAATTATTATTGAGGTTGTTAATATATTCTTTTAAAGAAGAATCATCATTTTAGATTTTCTTGGATTAACCAGGTTAAAATATCAAATTATAATATTTGTAAAATATCCAGTTTAGTTTATTTTTTAAATATTTGTTTTCATTATATGTTTGAGAAATAACGAATGAATAATTTTTATTATAAACCTGGCTTTCGATCTCATTTTAATTATGATCTGAACATCATCAATAAAAACTCTAAGATAAGACAATATAATTACAAACCCGCCTATTGAAAATTAGTAAAAAAAACATTACTATGCATAATTCTGGCAACATTTCAAAAAGTTATTTAGTATGAAACAGCAAAAAATAAATTTTAAGCTGTTTTTAAAACAGATTGTTAAAAATCCTTTTGGTGAGTCAAAGCTAATATGTAAAATATATATATTAGGTGTTCTTTACAAAATAATTGTACTTTAATAAGTTTACGTTAGTACTACTGATTTTACTAATCAACAAAAAGTAATTTGGCTTCCTTTCAAGAGATTTTTCTGTTTATAATGTTCTTTGTAAGATTGAATATTTATCACATGAAGTTAGTATAAGACATTTAGCACATTTCAGAATGTCCAATTTATGGAAATATGTTCCAAAGGTCATATATTCGAAACATAACGATACAAAACACCTAATTAAAAATAATTATAATAATAATAAGCGAGTCCTTAAAAAAATATTTTTTTGTCTTATTATTTTACTAAAGAAAGGAATTTTGACTCCCTGTGAATTTGTTTACTAGTAAAAACAGACAAACAAATAAAGCAAAGGCAATCGGGGTAAACTCGAGATTTAGAGATTCTTTGGGGATGTCATTTGAAAAATAAAACAATTATTACTTCAATTTTTATGATGACTTTTTTACATGTAAATACATATATACGTTTATTTTGTATTATTCAACTCTAAAATAAAGACTTCTTTTATTTCACACTAGTTTTTTTGTTTTACATATTAATATACAATTTTACATAAACTAAAATAAAGTTGATTGTATGATACAGTAATGTCACCCAATCTGCCACTATTATACCGTAAAATTAACAATAATAAACCTGAAATATGCAGTAGTAACAGTCTTAACTTTCTAGTAGTAAAATACCGTTTATTACTGCAAAAATGTATATTATTGCTTATATTGCGGTTTATTATTGTTGATTTTACGGTCTACTACTGGCAGCTGGGGTTCCAGTTTTATGTGATATTCAGGTTTATGTGATACCTATTAAAACATGTTTAAATGATTTTTCAATGCATCACATACGTTCCATTAGTTTTCTGAGAATATCGTGAGATTTTTCAAACAACAAATGCTGTGGGAAAAAAAGAAATATTCTTGGAAGAAAATGCAACTGCTACATTCCTTAAGGAAATTCTTTAAAAACAAATCTTTGGCATTTATTGATCTTTGGTGATGAATCGTTTGGCTTTTTAAAATTTCTCTTTACTGAATGCTTGGAATTCTATTTCCCGTTTTAATTTCATTGAAAAAGAAAACAACTAATTGCAGGACTTGAACGAAAGGAACATTTATTGATGTTAAAAATATGTTGTTTTTAAATATATTGTTTTCTTCTTGAAAATTTGTTGATTCGTATCAATTTCATGCTTTTATATAATATTTCTCCATGATATGCGCATACATATATCAGCCATATCCTTTTTGTTTGGTACAGATAAATTAAAACAAAGATAATATATATTTTCTTCTTTTGAAGATATCGGATTCGAATAATATGATTAATAAACTTGGATTAATTTACATTTTGAACTAATGTAATTATAAAACTTCTGTGGGAAATATAAAAGTAAGTGAAAGTTTATTCAAACTCGTTAATTGATGATGACCTATACGCAAATCTATCAAATGTAATTAAATGATAAATGGTGGAAGTGATCAATATATGAGTTCCTTGAATATATACACAAATGCCTACAGGTTGTGTAGGTAACTTCCATTAATAAAAGTAAAGAGCTACGTATTGCAGCCATCAGAAGGAAAACAATTCCGTGAAAATGTTGGTATATTTCCACCGAATATGACCACCAGACTTCAAAATCAACCTCTGTTCAAATATTGGTATATTATATATATATATACATTCATGTACCTATACAGGGTGATTCATAAATATCGAAACAATAGGCCATCTCCTTAAATATTGCCCCTAGGCACATACTTCCAATTGCAAATTTTCATAAAAAAGGTGCGAAATTTAATAACATAAGTTGTAACTCCATGGGGGGTCTATTTGAGAAAATACAAAAATTAATTTTTTATAGGGACCCGCTGTGTAAAATTTCCAATTAGGAAATTTTTTCTTATCCCTTCCTGAATGAAACAAAAGAAAATTCCTCTCGGTATCTGCAAATTTTGAAGATTTATTAAAATTCAAAATTCGCGACTTACACCATTTTCACATGCCTCTGAGCGACGAGTTATTGCCTCATTTTGAATGCCAGATAGGGATCATCCACAAATTGTACGTTATGAAAAGTCAAATTAAGACAGTGCACTGTAAAAAAAAAAAAAAAAAAAAAAAAAAAAAAAAAAAAAAAACCTGTTATCTCGCTGTTCTCCTACTGTTCTATCTACTGTTCATCTCGCGCACAAACTCTATCACAGTAAATGTGCTGTATATTTCTTTGGTTTCCTGACTATATTAACATGGAAAATACAGTAGTTGTGTAAAATTAACAGCACAATGTGCTGGCAATTTAGACGCCAGCAGTTTGTGCTGTAAAAAAAAAATGCGTCCAAATTGCCAGCACATTGTGCTGTTAATTTTACGCAACTACTGTATTTTCCATGTTAATATAGTCATGAAACCAAAGAAAGATACAGCACATTCACTGTGATCGAGTTTTTTCTTGCAAATCTTCAGTGGTTTTTTTACAGTGTGCCTCTCCTTTGGACATTAAATAGCAGCGGATAGATTTTAAGTTAAACCTTCTTTCAAATTATGCTGGAGGCCTTTATTGGAGGTCTGCACGAGTCGAAATATCTAGACCCGGTCTCGAGCCAACCCATAACAATAAGTTCGAGCCGGCCGGGATAAATGTTTAAATATTAGCCCGAGTTTCGTCCGGCCTGATTGAGTTTCTAGAAAACATAGATTTTTACGTAGATATAGTTAAACATTGTTTCGTATGAAAGAGTTCTCACCAAAAATAGTTTTATAGCTATATAATAGCTTATAGATTTTATTTTTATATGTTTATAATCTTCATTTTTAACCCGGGAGGACGCGCACCGGGCCTGATAGACCCGGACTGCGTACGGTTTATACACTTGTTTCCACTATCTTTTAAAAAGTAATCTTCAACTTCTATTATCTTAAAATTGTCTCCGATTAAATAAGGTGACGATTATTATTTGTATTTATTGGTGACAAAGTAAAAACCATTCATACCCTGGGTATGCGCGCATTATCCGTTAAAGAAACGTCAAAGGCTGTGATATATATATATTTTTTAATGAATCTCTGTTCGTATGTAAATGTTTCACTTACCATTTAATATCGTTAATCCATAACCCATGTATTGGAGACTTTCAAAAATTATATACAATAAAACCTTGTAAGTCGGAATCACACAGACAAAAAAAAAAATGCCTTATAGACAATTTCCCATCTTAGGAGGTGCAAATGTATTGTATTCTTTTCTTTTCTCAAGTATTATTATATTCATTTTGCATGGATCAAAGAATTATTCTGTTTTAGACAGGATTCAGTAATAGGCAGGTTCTTTTTCACTTGTCTTACTGTTTTTTTTTTTTTCGGTTAAATTTATTATCCTTTAAAAACGATTTTTAAAGTTTAATTGTAAATGGTAATATGCTTTAATTGTAATGGCGATTTAAAAACACGTGCATTTTTTGTAAACTTTTTCGGTTGATCCAAACTTTACTGATTTTTGCACGGATTAGGCGAGTCAGATAGAATGATTTTAATACGGGTTGAGTCGATAGCGGGGCTGAAAATTTCGCCCCGTGCAGAACTAGGAAGGAAGCAAGTTCCGGTTCGGTATGAAAAAATCATTACGCTCGGTCGAGACTGGTCCGGCACCAGAATACAGACTTTTTTTAACCGTTCGTCCGGACGATATAAAACCTGCAGTTGTGAGGGTTAAAATTATGAAAACACTCTTAATCTGCATGTTAGAAAAAAACCTTGTTAATACAGAAAGATGGTGGAAAGGCAAAATTTAAACTGAATCGGAAGTTTAATCTTCAGGAATGAGTTACATACTCGCCTGTAATTTTTTAAAAAGCACTTAAACATTTTATTAGGAACCAATCTTTGTTTAAAACTTTAAATGCGTTTTAAATTATTAATTTAAATTGTTAAAAATAATTAATTTAAATTGTTAAAAATAATTAATTTAAATTGTTAAAAATAATTAATTTAACTGTATTAATTTAAATGCGTAATTAAAATTGAAATAAATTTCATTTAAATTATAATTTTACATTTTGAAGTCAAGAATTGTTTAAAATAAATGGTGCAAACTCGGAACATGACCTTTTTGATTATTTTACATTAATTTTTTTTCGACACAAATTTGGAAACATTTATTTTTGAAAATATGATTTTTTTTTTTAATAAGTATCATCTTCTTCTTCTTTTAGTTTTTATTTGTGTTTTTAATATTTTTAATATTAATATTTTAAAAAATGCTGAAACAAAGTTAAATTATAATTTCCTCTTTAATTAAATGAAAAAAAGTTTGAAATTCGATGATAATATTTCGAGTAATAATGATTTTAAATTACCCCAATTTAAAAATTAATAATAATTTTAAAAATTTTAAATTTGCTGAGAAATTTTAGGATGTGACTTTACTTGCAAATTATATGGTTAATCATCACAAAAACAGAAAAATCTAATTTTAACTCAATAAATATATCTTTTACATGCATCCAGGAACTTTTAAATTAATATTGTTTTTTGAATAACACACATTTCAATTTGTGTCTAATCCCTTAAAACCTGAGGAATTATTTAAACAGGAATAACTCCATAAGTTTTACAGATACGAAGATGGAGCTTTTTGTGTTTAATTCAGGAATGGAGAAAGAAGAAATTCATAATTGGAAATTTCTTCTACGGGGGCCGTATAAAAAATTAATTTTCGTATTTTAACAAATAGACCTCCCATGGAGTTGTAACTTATCTCATCAAATTTTCCATCTTTTTTTATGAAACTTTGCAATTGGAAGTATGTGCCTAGGGGCATTAATTAAGGAGATAGCCTATTGATCCGATATTTATGAATCACCCTGTATATACACAGTGGTTTCCAAAATTAAATAAAAACAACAAAAATAGTGATTACTCAAAATGTTGCATGTAAATATTAATAAAACTGCGCCACAATTTGCAACACATAGTAAGGTATAAAATTAAATTAAAAGAAATTATCAGACGATTGTGGTGTTTCAGAGTGTTACACAATTTTAAAATAAACAATATAAATATGTCAGATTGGTATACAGAAGTCACCTTTAATATGGGTGTGATAATGTCAGTTATGCTTTCGATAAGTTCACTGGGAAGTACGAGCCATTGCTCTTGTTAAGCAGTTGTAAATGTCGCAAGGGTGTGAGGAGGTAGATATATTGCAGCAACACATCTTCCAAAAACGTCTCAGACATGCTCTATGGGATTGAATTCCGGTGCTCGAACTGGTTTTTCATGCGCTGAATTGTTTGGTGCTGAAGGTGATTTTCCACGATGCGAGTCCTGTGATTTCTAGAGTTGTCGTCCTGTAACAGGAAATCATTACTTATTGCGCCGGCATAAGGCGCATATAAGCATCAAGAATGTTATTTCTATAGAAGCATTCACAGTTCCACGTTCAAAGACATGGAGGTCTGTACGTCCACACAAAGGGATTGGACCCCAAACACAGACATTGCCTCCTTCGTATGAGTCTCATTTACGAATGTTTGAAGCATGATAGCGTGTTCCCTATTCTCTCCTTAGCAAACAGTGCCTAATGTCACTTTGGAGGCTAAACACATTCGTGAACAGAACACGCGTCCATCGATCAGCCGTACAGTGCACATGTTGATGGACCCAACTCAAACGTTCCCTCCAGTGACATGAGGTGAGCGACACACAAATGGCTGGTCGCCTCGCGGAAAGACCACCTTCATGAAAACTTTTATTCACAGTAGACGTTGATACCAACCTTACAGTGGTTGCCTCAAGGAAGGATCTAAGATAAGAAGGGGTTGCTGTTATATTACTTCATGAACATAACCGCAGATATCGATCATAGGTACTTGCCTTAGCTCTTGCCCGTCCTTGACTGAACCTTCTTGATCCAGAACCAGTGGTTTGAAAATAATCCTAAAGCCTATGAACTTCAAAAGTACTCACATTTAGCCATCTGGCCACCTCTCTCTGACTTTGACCTACCGTCAATCTTCCAATAGTTTTATATCGCAGTTCTGCGGACAAATGATACCTAGAGATCATATTAATGAATTGGCTATTTCAGTTTTCTTATCTTATAATCACAGCGACATCTGCAGCTGTACTCTCTAGACTGCATTTTTATGCTATCAGATCAGATAACGCAATCCAATTGCAGCGCCACTTATTTGCATTTTGTAATTTTATTCAGCATCTTTTAGTTAACAACATATGCAAATTTCATACGGATAGGTTTCTTTTTGAGATATCGCCCTTTTTGTGATTTTCTTTAATTTTTAGAAACCAGTGTGCATTATATATATGCTTATTCAATTTTTTTCATGGTGTAACTCTTGCATTTATGAATCAACTTGGATGAAATGTAACAAAATATATTAGGCGAAACTAAGATCTCGAATGAATTTGTTAGACATCTTGTTCCAAAATGGCGGCCATTTAAAAAAAAAAAAAAAAAAAAAAAATATAACGAGAAAAGTTTCAAGAAATTCAAAAAGATTTTTTTCTTTAGAGTTTTACGTTTGTACATGGATATCGGGGCCTTTTTTGTTATGTTTTTATCTACAAAAATTGCTGTGAAATTGCAGTTTGCATTTCTAGGTTGACTGAACTAAGCATGTGCACGGGAAATACCACGGTCGACTCAGTTCGTTATTCATCTTCATTCGTCAAATTGTTTCAAAATGGTACCAATTAAAAAAATAATTAAAATTGAATAAGAAGTATAAAAAATTTATAAATTCAAAAACCTTTTTTTCTTTTATTCTGTTGAGATTGATAGAAGTATTCCAGAACATATTTTGTGTTATCTTTATGTTGATAAATAACTAAATAAAGCAGTACCAAGTTGTTACTAAAGTGCTAGCTTATTTAACATGTTGAAACAATCTGACATATGTTTTGCGAAGGGACTAGTATTTACTAACCAATTTCGATATGACTGAGCGTGTGCGCAGGGCATACGAATGTCTCTACCAAGTTTATTGATTAGCTTCATGCAGCATGTTGTTTTAAAATGGTAATCACTTCAAGATATCACCATTTTAAGAGGACAAAAATACGTTGTTCAAAATAAACTAAACTTGGAATTAGTTGTATAATTTAGAGCAATTCTCATTAATGAAAACTGTGATTGGAATTTCTATGATCGGGTCTCACTCGTTTTTGCTTCGTGTGTTTAATAAGCTGGATTTTTAAAAACGTCGAGTATGAGAGTTACATTTACCCCACAGACCAAGAGGACTTTTTTCTCTAGAATTAGTATTTCTGATTAGTATTATTACACTTTTTCAATATTAGAAATGGCTAATAAATAATGTGACATTTGCATATTGAAGTAGCGCTACTCAAACTTAACTGTGGAAATCCTTTAGTGATTTCGTACTTGTGACATATATATCTCAATTGACTTTATATGAAAAGGAATTCTTAATGTAGCTTAGATTATATATGGTATTACAGACTTAATAAATGTATTCTTTTAGCAAAACGAATGAAGTAATCGATTATACTAAAGTAAACTATATCTGAAAATATCGTTGCTATTTGGACCTTATTTTTAAAGTCATTAGTAAAAGTTTTGGTTAAATATTTAATGAGGTTACTTTTATTTTGTGTTGAATAAGTTTTACCCTAAGCTGATTATTGCACAATTTGCTATTAAACTAACAGTCTTCTATTGTGTTTTAAGAAATCATTAATAATCATTAGTATATAAATGTTCAATTTCTTATTTATTTTAAGAATATTAAACTTAAGATTCTTAAACTTAGGATGTAATTCCATGAAATTTGTCTCGTATTTTCTTATTAAATCATCAGTCTTTCTTTTTATTATAAGATCCCGCGTATATTCTGTATAGAGTTTGATTCCACGTTAGCTTTAAGAATAATTTATTTAAAAAATGCAGCCTTAAACAAGTCGGTACAAATTAATTTTTCGTTTGTTGCAAATTTGTAAAATTCCTGCATTAGGAGTTTTTACTTTAATGTAGATTTTAAATGAATAAATAATTATCAAATATTGCGTTTTTTAATGAAGAGAGTGTAATATAAAACCAATTAAAAAAAACAACAAAAAAAAACATTAGAACGCTTTAATATAGTTTTAGGGAGAATTCCGTATCCGGTGACTATTGGCGCACTTGGCGAAAAAAAGACTGAAAAGTGGCATAATATCATCTTACCAAATTTTTATTTTAATTATATTTTTACATACTTATTTTAATATTTTGCAACTGGTATTTTACTTATTTTTTAATATTTAATGTTGTTTGAAAAAATTAGATTTATTTTCACTTGCATGCTTTGCGACTATATTAATATTTCTAAAAAAACTATTTGTATGAAACTTGGTATGTACATTCATTTTCTTGTGAGAAACAAGTTATACTTCAAATTTAGTATTATATTTTCATTGAGCATTTAAAATCAGAATTTTTTCAACAAAAATTATCTTTTTCAAAATTTTTATAATTCAAATTTAAATTTAAATATTATTAAGTTTTAATTACTTAACAATAAAGTACAATAAATTACAGTAACAATAAAATTGAAGCTACATTCATTATACGTCATTATAAATCTTATTTACGACTCTAGAGACAAAGGTTTTGCTACAGTCTTGCGTGTAATTGATTCAAGTTAAAAAGCAATGATTATTTTTTTTTTCAAAATCAAACATTGATAAATAAGACACACATTTAGCTGTAGCATATAGAAATAATTTCTGAAACATCAAGTGATGGCTACCAGTAGAGGTGAAATTTTTTTGTTGTAGGTTTGTGTGTGTATATATCTGCCGATAACTGCCTTAAAATCATCAGATTTAATTTGGTAGATATGCTGCTGAAGTAAACGAAATCAAACTTACAGTGTCTTGTTATATTTGGTTCATTTGTTCCAAAATTTTTATAACATTTTCTTTTAAGTCATCATGTTTTTCAATGAGACTTCGGACGATTTTTAAATTTTAATATTCATGGAATCTGATACGTTGGGATAATAGGTTTAATTGTTAAATTGTTAAAATCTCTAATTAATGTCTTAAATTATTCTGATTCGTGTGAAATATTATCAGTACATATGTTAGAAATTCAAAATTAATTGAATATTTTTTTGATGGAGTTTCGTGCATCTGTTCAAAATATATAAAGCATTTTATATCAAATATATAAAGCATTAAAATTTTACAGTTTTAGATTTTTGCCATTATTTTAATTATTTTTTTCTCATTTTCTTTACTTTTTCCTAGCAACAGTATTTAATAGTGCATGGAATAAAGAAAATTTATTTAAATAATTAATTCATTGTTATATTCTTGATAATGAAATATATTTTAAAGTGTTTTAAAGTTTTTAAATGAAAGGAAACTAATTTTTAGTGAATAGAATCTTGAACCAAGATAGCATCAAGCATGAAAGAAGAAAGAAGCATTACATTTAAATTGAATGTACCCTTAAAACACTGTCATAAAAATCAATCTAAAGCGCCAATTCACAGTTGCTAGAATACGGCTGTTAGTAGTCGACCCGCTTATGAAAGATTTTCAATAAATTTAGGTGTCTACTACTAAGTGGACAGGTTGAAGTGCAAGTAGGACAATTTGAAACATAGCTGTCGATCCGTATATGTTAAGAAGTTTTATTCAAGTTCTTCCGCAACTTTTAGTTTTTTTTTTCTAATTTGGTGGATAGTGACGTAACTAAATTGAATTGAGAAAGTGCAGTTATGCAGTGCATGAATGATGTACTGTTCTGTAACGAAGCATTGTCATATGACATCAGTGGAGTCAGGGAATAATTTCTGCATAGTAGCTGAGAGATCGTTTTCTACATTTCCCACTTAACGTATCTTCCATACAACCCTTAAATTACAATGCACTCTCTTAGATGAATTAGCGCAAATAGAATAATTAATATTTAAATAACCACTGACGATGAACGTGTGATGGCCGAGAACATTTTGGGATTTTAAATTGATTTTCAATGATATTTAAGGTAATTTAATGTAGTTTAAATAGTTTTACAATATATATATACACACCTAAAAGCAGTTTTAGTGCATTTTATTTATACGAATTTTAATTATTTGCTCAAGGTGAATTTAGCACTGGAATTGTAACATCCTTTTATTGTTATATCATGTCATTGACTTTGTGAAACACATTTAAATAAATAGAAGTTTTTGAAATTTTCAGATATATAATTAAGAAGTAAATATTTTATAGGTCTCAGTTTTACGCACAACAAACATAATATATTACGTAAAATGTAGATATCTTAACAACAATAACAAAAAAAGTATAATGTGAATTTCCGAATAAAAAATTCACAAAAACATTACTAAGTTTAAAGAGTCTCTATCCTTATCTACCATATTTATTGCTTCCCATAAGTTCATTTCATTATCCACATCCTCTTATTGAAATTATAATTTTAGAATACAATCTATCACTTTTCATGATTAAATCTGATTTCAAAATATACAAAGAAAGTATGTCAAAATTAGTGTTACTGCGTTACAGTGTATAAAGTGGAACAGTAACCGTACACTCACAAAGAAGTTTATCAAATTCAAATGCGCTCGTAAAAAAAGTTTTTTGTGGTACTGAAGTAAAGGAATTAGTGTGGAAGTAAATATGTTACTAAAAATAAAAATATATTTGGATTTGCATTAAAAAATAAATAAATAAATAAATTTACATCGATACTTAAGAATTAAGATTTATATTAATAAAATGCGTGTGCATTTAGTGTGAAATATTTTCTGAATTACAGGTAAATAATAATTATAAAAATAATAACCTACATATGATTTTCTTTCATTTTAAGAGTGATTGTGCTAAATTGATGTATTTAACACAATGGGATATTAAAATAATCATTTTTTAGCTTTGTTCTTACATGGTTCAGCATCCTTCTACAAAAACAATGTGGAATCTGTATTATATCATTATTAAATCATAATTCATTTCAAAAATGAATCATTTTTTACTTTCTCAGAAAAAAAAATATATGCATGTTGTTAAAGAGATAAAAAGTTTTTACATTTTGGAACTGAACGCTATTTTTATTCAGAAAATTATTCACCACAAATGATAAAAAACTCTTTTATGTACATTTATGTAAATATAGATATTTCTAATTCAGGGGGTATTTGTATCATTACTTAATAATGTGGCCTTTCTTATATCGATCATTTTAAATGCAGTCAATATAGTCAATGAATATATATATATATATATATATATATATATATATATATATATATATATATTTAACACAAATTGAGAATACAAACCCTTTTTCATAGACTTTAATTAGACTAAAATATCTTTAAACACACCTTGGTAATTAAACTTAACATTCTCGAAGCATATCTATACAATTATAAACATTTTGTACATTGACACTTCCCTATTAGATTTTAACATTTTTTCAATGTCCTCTTTTCTTCTATCTTTTTTTTAAATTATTATTGGTTCGTTTTCCTATGTAACGTCGTATTATCTGTCACATGTAATTTCCGGTATTTGTACTGCTCCATATCTCTCCAATTAGCTTTACCTCTCTATATATATGAGCAGAATTCCATCATTGTTTGCAATCATGAATGTTTTAAATTCTACCGAAACTTTAGTCTAGCAGAGTTGTTTTCATAATATTTTATAGTTTGAATTTTCTGATGACTAAAACCTATTCTCGAAGCGTATCTATATAATTTATAACCATTTTGTACATTGTTACTTCCTGTTCCCATATAGATAGAGTTTAAGAATTAAAAAATATATATTTTCTTAATTCGTATTTAATTTTTTTTAATTATCGGTAATTTTTCCTATGTAATGTCCTTTTGTCTTTCTCCTATAATTTCAGGTATTTGTACTGCTCCATATCTCACCAGTTAGCTTTACCTCTATATATAACAGCTAAATTTCATCATTTTCTGCACTTATTAACATACTAAATTCTACCGAAACGTTACCTGCGATAACTTTTATGATAGTCTGTTATAGTTTGAAAATTTCTGATTAACAAAACTTTGTTCTATCTATCTAAATTTACATTTATTAGGATGAGCGAAGCGAATCCTCTACTAGGCTACATTTTGTCGTACATTTTACAAATATATATATATATATTCAGTATTTTGACTTAAAATTAAACATAAAATTAAATTATGGTCAGTTGATTTGTACAATATTATTTTTTGCAGAATAACCTTAAAAAATTTATTATTTTAATTGATTTATTTTACATGTTTTCCATTACAGATGCATTTTTGTAAATAAAAAATACGCGTACATTTTCTGAAGAGAAAATATATCACGGAGTTAGTAATTATAGATAGAATCATGATTAATTAAATAATTTACCGATTTAATTTATGAAATTTTTAAAATACATTTTTATGAAAATTATAGCATATTTTTAATGAATTAAAATTTGTAAAAATTCAATTAGTTACATTCAATTATAAAAGTATTTTTCAGTGTTAAGAATTCAAATACACAATTTATTCTTATTATGTGATATCATTTACGCAGCCGATACTTACGAATTAAAAAAAAATTATATTATGATTTTTTTTATAAAGTGGCAACAAAAGAATTGTAAACATATAAAACTAATTGTTAAATTTGTTAACTCATAAATAAAAACTTCAGATGAAATTCTTTGTTATTTGGCTGAATTTACCTTTCTAAAATTAAAATGCACCAAAACATAAAATAACTTTTTTGCCTAATAAAAATGCAAAAACAATATAAAAATATTGTTACTTTCAAAATATTTATCTTATTAAATAATGCTTCGCGAATCCTAACAAAGCATGACTTTTGCTAGTATATAAAAACCTCTACATTAATAATTAATGCTTATTAATAAATTAATAATTATCAGAAATGTATAATTATTTTGTGTATTTGTTTTATAATTTCACCCATAATTCTGTGTTTAAATGATATGTCATATTTCAATATGTCGCATATATTTCATTTATTTTTTGAGAATGTCATGAGATTTTTCAAATAACAAATGCAATCTATCTGTGAGAAAAAAAAAACTGCTTGAAAGGAAATGCAACAACGGCATTCTTTAAGGAAATTCTATTAGAACGGATATCTGACATTTATTGATCTTTAGTGATGAATCGGTGGGGTTTTAAAAGATTCTCTTTAACGGATGCTTGGAATTCAATTTTGTGTTTTAAATTTATTGAAATAAAATTAATTAAAGGACTGTATTGAAAAAGGAACATTTCATGATGACTGGAACATATTGTTTTTAGTTTTAGTTCATTCTTTAAAAATTACTGATTCGAATAAATTTTATGCAATCGAATAGAATTTATCAATGATATTCTGTAAGCATTGACATATATGATGAATATACTCATTTCTTGGTTTAGTGAAATGATAGTAATAAAAAAAAAAGATTATTTTTATACGTTTTGTTGTGAAATTAAATAATTTGTAGATTTAATTTAATATGCCTTTTCAAATGATATATATATATATATATATATATATATAAACATAGTTCCGTTTTAAATACGATAACCTCTATTTTGTGTTACGTAAGATTTTATATTCTATTGTAATTATTGCGCATTTTGCAATATAACTATCAGCTTTCAATTTTGTTGTTCAGCCTTATATTTTATTGTAAAAGTTCGTGAATAGAATGTATGCAGATGGTTGATTTCGAATGTGTATTAAAACTAGTAAACTTAAAGAAATACAGTATAAAAATTTACAAAGGATTCATTGTTCAGTATTTAGATACAAATTACTGTTCCTTTTGTTGTTACTTTGTTATCTTTATGAGTCAATAGTTATTGGAGATCATTTTGATTTTTTTCAGCGTATTTAGGGAGCTGAATTTGTCAATTTTAGTTAATCTGAACCCATTCCCAAATTCAAATCTTTGATTGGAGCAAAGCCATTTGTAGTTTGCATTTGTAGCCTTCGGCAGAAAGGGTAAAAACAAATTGTGTAAGACTTCAGAATAGAGCTTTTCCACCACTTTTTCTTCTGCTAAAAACAGCCACGGCATCAGAAGATTCATTCCTGTTATATAAAACGTTCACCATCAAGATGTATCTCATAAAATGCTCTGCTGGCTATTTCTAGAGTGCTTTCATTGTTTGTGCGAGGACTTTATCAATAGCGAAACTGGATTAAAACTGTTTGATTTTTTCTAGGTAATAAAATCCAACTATTTCTCGATGTTTGCCGCTACTTTTGTGTTTGCTAGGTTGTCCTCCTGTATAACTGATATTAGTATTTTTCTCCCCAACGTCATTAAATATGTGGTTCTTTGTTGTGTGCACTGTAAAAAAACCACTTTAGATTTGCCAGAACAAACTCAATCACAGTGAATGTGCTGTATCTTTCTTTGGTTTACTGATTATATTAACATGGGAAATACAGTAGTTGCGTTAAATTAACAGCACAATGTGCTGGAAATTTGGCCGCATTATTTTACAGCACAAACTGCTGGCGAACAAATTACCAGCACATTGGGCTGTTAATTTTACGCAAATATTGAATTTTACTACTAAGGAATTAGTGGACCTTTTGAAACATGAACCAGCTGAAGGTAATGCTGGAGATAAACGAAATGCTGTGAAAACTAAAAAAGGATATGCTCTATTGTTATCATTGTTAAGTGATGACGTTTTTGCATAAGAGGAAATCACTGCGTATAAAATTTGGAATAAATTAGATCGGAGCGTGCAGGAATCGAATTTTTATTCGGAAGAGGTTGTTAAGAAATATCGTGATGTATCTATGAAAAGTTTTATTGTCGAAATAAGTAAATCAATTTCGGATATCGAACGTCTGTAGCAGAAGTTAGTGAAACCGATAAGCTTGTTTATATTTTGATATTGCTATTTCAAGGAATTGAAGAAGTTTAGTCTTTTTCAGAAAATCAACAAAATGCAGTTTGATATTGGATTTTGTTATAGAAAGACTGAAAGATTCTCAAGCTGTTTAACTTGATTCAAGGAAAGCAAAATGTATACCAAGAGTGCTCATAATAGTATTGTGTTTGTGTCGTCAACGCGCAATGAATTATTCTTAAAAAATTGTAATCAGTAGGAGAATACTGAGAAGTATTCTAGAAAGACGTGTTAATCAGGCGAAAGTCTGGCCATTTGAAACTTAACTGTAAAGCCGTTAAAAAGTCAAGTGAAGATAAGTTAGTTTCTTTGGCAGTGCATTTTGTTTCCTGTAACGTTACAAAGAATTAATTTAATGTAGATTCTAGAGCAACTTACCACATGTGTTCTAAAGACAAATATTTCACGTCATTAATAACTTTATCAGCATCTATCAATTGTGAATGAAAAATAACAAATCTTAAAATTAAAGGTGTTGGAATTATCATCGGACATTTATTAAACGAAATGGAAATTTCGATCAGTAATGTACTTTACGTTTTAGATTTAACTGTGTTGTTAATTTCCGTTAGGAAAATTGAAAGTGCAAATTATGCACTTATTTTCAAGATTAAAAAGTTTTTAATGAAAACGACAGAAACTGGTTTTGTTTCGGTGAACTTGATTCGAATGGATAATATGTAATATACTTTGTTACTCTTTATGAAACTATTCTCACATCAAAAGAAACTGTTTGCGAAAACTCGCATCGCAGATTGCATTGTTCGAGCGACAAATCGTTGAAAGATATTTAGCTCCTGATACCCTATAATTATATATAGAGAGCAGCACCAATAGGAAGATTACAAAGGAAAATAGAAAATTAACCAATGGCTGTTTTTCACATTGACATAGTATGCAATCCCGTTTTTCCGAAATTTTTTTCTGGTGGAACCAACTTTACGACTCTCATTGGGGAATTTTTTTTCCGCTTCACTTAAGAACGTTTACTGAAGCATAAAAGTAAAGATTCTAAATATTTGAAATTTTTCATGAAATCTAACCCTATTTTAAAGAAAATTGGATGTGATAACGACAAGGAATATTTACCTTATGACTTAGAAAATTTCAGTAGAGACATTGATATAGTAATTGATCCCGTTTCTCCATGCACGTTATACTTAAATGGAGTTGTAGCAGATTGCTCATGGATATAGTACAGGATTTGATTGATTAAACAACTATGCCAAAGACATATTGTGGTCAAGCTGTACTTTCAGAAAATTATTTCAAAAACCAAATATAAAGCAGCTCTATTGCCAACTTAACGCCGTACTGCGTAAAATGTATAGAGACGATTCCTATTAGAAGAGCATGCTTGTTTTTGGGGGCAGTTCCTGCATGTTAGGTAATTCCTTCCGTTTGTCCAAATAAACATGATGAAAGTTCTACACGAGCGATCTCAATAGTAGGCTGTGGATTGTTAGTTCCTGAGACAAAGCGCATAAGGTTAACTATCAAGAAATGTCCAATTCAATGAAGCGATAAAGGAAACATAAATTTAAAATAATACATCTGAGAAAATTCAGAACTGGCTGATAGTGGTATTAACTCAGATGTTCAAAAAAGTACTATCGAAGAATCAGATTAGGCTTAAGAAAAAGAAGATAAAACATGAAAATATGACAGAATAAAAAAGTAACCCGTATGGTATCCGGATCCGAATGTGTATGAAGCATTACTTTGCCAAAAAGAAATTTTGGTATCTGATGATATCAAAGTTCTACCTGTTTATTATAATTGTTTGTGGAAGAATTCTATTGATGCAGAGGACATGAAGATCAAGGACTTCTGATATCTTAAAAACTAGCACCTGACATACGACCTATTTATTGCAAGTGGGTGTTTAACATCAAAGGAGATGGTCGATATAATGCGCAAATTGTAGCTCTTTCCGTTATGCAAAAATAAGCATGATACTATAGTGAAACATTTTCCCCTGTAACAAGTATGCCAACATTACGTTTAGTGATTGCTGTGACTTTAAATGAAGACCGCTATGCATATGTATTGGTTGTAAAAACAGCCTTTTTAGGTTTTAAGCTGAATGAACTTTTTTTGGATCAGCCGAAAGGGTATAATGAAAAATTAGACGAAAATGTAATGTTAAAAATAGTTTCAATGGTCTAAACCAAGCCTCACGATAATTGTTTGAAATTTTTATTGAATATTTTTCACAAATAATAATCACTGAATTTTTATTCGTTACAGTAATGATCATACAATATTCATTACTATTTATGTAAATACTACATTAGTTGCAGGTTCAGATGAATAATGCAGTTATTCCCTTTCTGTCTGAAGTATTTCGCATGTCAAAGTCAGAAAATGTTTCAGAATTTGTGGGCCCTCAAATGCAACTCAAAACCGATAGTCTAATAAGGGATTAAGAATCTAAAAAAAATAAAAGTTTATTAATATGCTAGATTAAAAACCATGTGATATTCCTATTTCTCGTGTGTCCACGTCATCTGATTCGAGAAATGGAAAACCATTTAATGGCAAATACCTTGAACATGTACGTTGTTTATTGTATTTAGCATATATTTCACGAACCGATATTTTGTAAGATTTTAACTCCTTCAGCCAAATGCAGAAAGATCATTCTGTAGTTGCATGGTTCCTCTAAAGAAATTTTTAAGTTATTTAAAAGGAAAATTTTCTTTAAAACGTGTGTATAAAAACAGAATTTTGAAACTAAATTAACCATGCATGTTGATTCTGATTAACCGGAAAACATAAATTAACCGAAATCAGTTTTATGTTATATGTTGATGTTCTGTAACCTGGCTGTTCTATGGTGTTGTAATAAACATAAGTCAGTTGCATTATCGTCAACAGAAGCTGCATTCATTGCTTTAACAAACGTTTGCAAAACATCTTTTTTTAACAACATGGCTTGTGAAATTAGAAATATTAAGCACTGAGTCGTTGTTTAGAATAATCAGTTATTTATAGTATATATCAGTAAAGTTAATGTCAGTACTGATAAATTCATAGAATTTATCAGTATTTATCCTAGAATGGAAAATGTTGACATAAAATTAAAGTATGCTCGTGTTGTTGTAAAAGAAAAAAAATATCAAATTTGAATACATTCACACAAATATAAAATTGCTGATGTATTTACAAACGTTTTACCTAAAGCTAAATTTAATGACCTTTCATTTGTTTGCTGTTTGTATAAGTATTGTTTAACGTGTATCATATTATTTCTAATGACTAGCCGCCTCTGGAGACCAGTTTGGTCTCACTTAAATGTATGCTATGCATTGCAACATGTTACTTTTATTCATAATTTAACTTATATGCTTAATTCTTCGCCAAATCGAGAGATTCTGATAGAAAACTCAAGAACACTTTGCGATCATCGCAACATTTCTATGTTTTTAGTTGAGTTGTAATTTTTTTTCGGAAAACCGCTTAGTATACTTAGACATTTATGCTTCTTGTTCGTTTGCTTATAAGTTTCAATACGTGCGCTAATTAGGAGATTTTTAAACCTATTAAGTAATCTTCCGTAATTGGGTCCCTAGCCAAATGGCGTATTTTAGGTAATAGAATTTAGTCAATGAATTTTTTTTGTGAAAAACCTTTAATATTACCCACACTTACATTAAGACAATATTGTTAATAATATCTTTTTAGAGTTGTTCTCCACTATCCCGTCGATCACTTCCTATGAAAAAAAAGACTATCGCCAAACTATTCGCCAAACGCCCAATAAAATAAATGGACACCTTCAGTCAAAACGGTTGAAACAGATCTATTGTATTAATGCATCATCACATTTTTTGAATGTTTGTACTCTTTTAATATCATGACGCCCACGTTTAATGACGTAATTGATAGAGAAAAACTAATAAATCGGTAAAACATCATTAAAAATACAGACAAATGTCGAATTAAAAATCACTTCATGACGTAACAAACACGTGAACGAATCTGACGTCAAGTGAATGTGACGTCAATATCATTCATTTTTGTTAAGTGTTTGATTATTGTTTTGTATAATTTTAGATTGCTTCAATATTAGTTACCATTTTTAATCCTCTTATTTAATAAAAGTATATTAAATCACTGTTTTGAACGCGATATTGACAAAGATAAATATGACTGGCTATTAACAATCATCTACGGTGATCTATCCTCCTGGCACGGATAATATATAAATATCAAATTATTTGACTATGCGATTTGAAATGTCATTCATTAAATATATTTACATGAGTTCGGTTTGTTTTTGAAGAAAATATCGTGAAATAAGTTGAGTTGTATAGCAGTTTACCTAACAAAATGAGATGCTGATCTTAGATTGGCTTAAAGGCTTGAATTATTTTTGCACAAATTCATTGTTGGAGAGCTTGCTGTGTGAATGATTACCTCCATAAATTAATATTCTTTTTCGCTCAATGAAGAACGAAACTTTTGTGTTTACTTTGGTGGAAACAGATATTGGGTTGTCAATGTCATTTCAATTGAAGTTATCGCAGAATAAATAGTTATTTGAATGCAGCTAATCTCTCAAACATAATAAACTTTTGAATACGATTTTTCTAAAAGAGTAACTTTTATGCAGTTTTATCCTGTTGCAAACTGTTGATGACAGCCAAATGCTTTGCAGTTTATAATAATAATCCATATGATATTTGGCGACTTATCACCTGCGCCTGGCTAACATTAAAGTACTAAATTGGCTGCTTGGCTTATAGAAAGTGAAGCGGGTAGCCCGGAATTATTGATGACAGTCACATGACTTAGGCTTTTATTATATAGATTGTTTACTAGAATTTTCTTTATGATTTTCTGATGTAATGCTAGATTAAGGAGGATGTTTAGTAAATTGCAATTTTAACATTACACTGAATTGTTATTTTTTCCTTTACAGATTTATACAATTTTGTTTGATTAAACTACGATTTCGTTATGTTAGTTTTCTACCAGGTCCGCCACATATCTGTCAGAAGCATTTCAAAATGTATAAATAAATGTTGTGTTCTCTGTTTTTGTTCGTATGTTGAAAATATGAAACTCAATACACTGATTATTCGATCCAGGCAAGCCTTTTTATTTTGTCCTTTATTATCAGTTATGTTTGTGTCTCGTGATGACCTTAAATCAAAAGTTATGATTTAAAGAAACACCGACAACCATTTATAGACACGCTGTATTTGACTGGGATATGAAATGTTTAAAAATCAATATATTTGAGTAAAATCTTTAAAAAATAATTATTTATGTTTAGAAAATCTTTGTTATATGATTTTGTCTATTCAAAGTAAGACCTTATGTATATAATGCATATTACTAACTTTTTTCTAACAAGTCCAAAAATATGCACAGGAGTGTATTTGGGCAGAAAACATCTGCATTAATTAAAGAAATGTAAATGCACAATATTTTTACAATTTATAGGACTATAAAAACATTTAATTAATCCATAAAATCATTCAACACAATTTATCCGACAAATGTTTACGCAAGATCGTAAAATCTTTCTCAGTGATATGTTTCCTGTTTACTTAAGGTATAAAAAAGATGTAGCAAATAATATTTGTATTGAATAAATCCATAAGAATCATTCTTCTGGAAATCTGTGTGTATTTAATTACTTGAACAAATATTTTGGATCGGCGTTGAATATATTTATTTTGATGAAAATCGTTATATGTACAATTATTTTATATAGGATGTTATTATAAGTATGTTCTCAAATATTTCTTTTATATTAAGTGGAAGCATTATTTTTATTCCGTTATTATGGGACATAATAAACAATTTTATGACGAAATTTCTTAGTACGAATGCATGAATGTATAAATTATCAAAATGTCTCATTATAAACTTTAAAGTGTCTTTTTTTAACTTTTCTCAAATAGTGTGTTTCTTAAAATGTTAGGGTAAAGCGGGGACAGATGCCGCAGTTTTGCTTTTCTTCTTGCAAAACGTAAAAAAAGCAAAAAACAACCAGAAATCATTAATGAAACTCTTTTGAATCTAAATGCTATGTTAAACAACTTAAAATCATTTTAATAAAGATGTCAAATTTATTTTCCCGAAAGTCCATTTTTAACATTATTTTTTATGCTATGGGTAAGAAGCCGCATGGGGTGTGCGGCAGATTCGGTATGGAGAAAAAGCTAGGCTGGTTATTTTTTTTTTTTTTTCAAGCAGATCACATTTTTATTTTCTCAAGCTTCGTAAAATGAAAACAAATAACAGTAAACTTATAAAAAATTTATATACATATATAAATACATGGTGTATTCACAAAGTTTCAAGACTGGTCTGGGGAAAAAAAAAAAATATTAAACATTTTTGTACAGCGAACTAAAATTATTCGAAATATGACACTTGGACTGAACAAACCGCTACCAGCGTTTTTTAATTGTTCATAGGCTCCTTGGAATCCTTCGCCCGCAAGACTGTTAAGAGACCTCGTCGAGCTGCCTGGATCGATGGAATTGGGTCGAATCACTTCCCTTTCAGCTATTTCTTGATCCGGGGGAACAAAACAAACGCGCTGGGAGGGAGGTCCGTGCTGTAGGGAGCTTGCGAGAGTATTGACACGTTAAACTTAGCCAAAACATCGGCGGCGGCAGGCGACGTGTGAGAGGGTGCATTGTCGTGGGGAACAATCCAATCGTCTCTGCCGGGTAAGGTCAGCTTTACGCTAGAGTGCTCCGCCATTTGAAGGATCAAGAGCCTTGCAGTATCGACCTCGTTCGGGGCGACCTTTTTCAATTCCTACTATTAGTCCACACTCTCCCTATATTTACTTATTTATTTATTAATTTATCTTGTTCAAATTTTCAATCATTAATAAAATACTTATTATTCATCCTATCAAATTGAAATAATTTTTTTAAACTTGTACTGGATGGCAATTGATGTTAATACAGTTTTTTCAAATTTTAATTCATTAATTAAATTTTAATTAATTAATATTAGTTTTACATGGGAGGCAAAATGGCGGCCATTGTTTACTGAAGAATTTAATGCATCTTCATATCTATAAGGGGGTTACCATAGGGGACATTGATCTGTCGCCAAATACCATCAAGTTTGTCGCTAACTTGGCTATATATCGCCAAATGTGGCGACCAAAACGAGTTGCCAATAATTACGCCAACTTGGCGATATCTGTAATATTTCACCAAATTTCCCATAGACTTCCATTGTATATCTATTTGCTTATAGAAAATAAACAAATTTAGATATTTTAATGCAACAAAAACTAATATTAGATTAAGGGATTATATTAAATTTTTCTTTGATGGCCCAAGTAGGAATTGACTTTAAAAACAAAATTTTTATATTACTTGTTTGTCCCCTCAGACCAAGAAAGACCTGGAAGGGAAGCTATTCGACACGATTCCAGTGATCCAGGCAGCTTCGACGAGGACCCTTAACAGCCTTGAACGCGAAGGGTTTCAGGTAGCCTATGAACCATGGAAAAAACGCTGGCAGCGGTGTTGTTGCATAATCTATCTATTTTTTATCTGAGCTCCGGAGAGAGGAGATCACGTGACATGATTTTCACATTATTTTTTGCATCTGTTTGTATTAAAAATACTGATTGTTTTGTTCATCACGTTTTATTGATTATTATGATTTCATTTTGTAAAATGGCAACAGTTTTATTATCGGACTTTTGTTTTAAGAAACGTAAGAATATTCTAGATAGTTGAAATGTTTTGAAATGTACGCTTAAGATGTACAAGGTTTAAGAAGTATTATTTTTGTGGTGTTATAATAAATGTTTTGTTTGTGATGTTAATTGAAGATCTTATTTCTGAATTATTCAAACAAACTATAGCATCGGGTAGATGCTTCGTATCTAGTAATGCTTCTGTTTATTTGTCTTTAAATCGCATCAGATTAACTATATTCTTCTGTCTGCAACAGATGTGTCGATGCCTAAGCGTCATATTTCGAACAATTTTAATTCGCTGTACAAAAATGTTTAACAAATTTTGCATTATGAGACCAGTCTTGAATCCTTGTGAACACACCATGTATATCTATATATATAAAAGGAAGTCTGGATTTTGTATTCATCAACGCGCAGCTCAAACTACTGAACCGAAAATCTTGAAAATTGGGCTAAAAATATTTCTTATGACATAGAGTGCCGCTAAGAAAGGATTTCCTAAAATCCACCCCTAAGGGGGGTAAAGTAGAGAACGAACTTTTAAAAAAAATCTTAAAAATCTGATTTTATAGTTATTTTTCAATTCATAACATATTTTAGTGTATATTTGTATGTTGAATCGAATGGTACTAACTAAATTCCTTTAAGTCCAATAGTTCGTGATTTATTTCATATTTTTCTAATTTGGCTATGCCTTTGGCCTTAAAACCTCGAAATATCTAACATTACAAGTGATATTTCATCCATATTCATTCATATTGTACATTCGTTACTGTAGCAACAGAAGAAATTCAAATTAAATCTTTTTGTTAATTCTTTTGGTTAAAGATTAAAACGGCTATATAAGTTTGAAAAAAAAATACAAACACCTTGACAAAAATAAAGAAAAATATTGATTTTATTTAAAATACAAACCACTGAGAAATTAACATTATAAAACGAAAATATTTAAAAATGAAACAATGTTTGTACGACTTAAAAAATTTTTGGTTCTGACATCCGGGCAATGTCAGATACAAGACATTGACACTAATTACAGCAACCCTTATTTTTTGTCCATTTCTTAATTTATTTATTATAGTTTTAAATTAATTTTATTATAATAGTATTTTTTAAAAATTATAATTTATAGTATGTAGTTTTATGTCATATGTTTTATTTATTTATTTACTTTCAACAATTTGCCATTTTAACAAGGCTATATATTTAAAAATGTTAAATTACTGGTTTGAACGTCATCGGCAAACGATAAACACCACAGTATTTCACCACAGTAATTTTTCAAAATTGTGTAAAAATATTAATTTGCTTTAGGATTACTTTTCCGAAGGACCATTTAATACAGCAACATTTCATTTTAAACATTCGAAACTTTATTTCATTCGATTTCAAAAGGAAATAATTTGCTTATTTTGTATTTCACTAAAAAATAGTTTTCAATGATCTTCGAAGCTTTTATAGAATTATATTTATTACCTACATATTTATCGTCTGCATAGAAAAAAAATAAAAACCTAATATTTGTTTCTTATGCTATCAATTATTTAAAAAAATCGCAATCTGATATAATTCTAGTAATATGTTCTGTTCATTTTCTCTTTGGATAAAGTGAGCGGAAAAATTGTAGCGCCATATTTGGCGAGTTAACTCACTTTTGGCGTGAAATAACCAAATAAATAATAATAAAAACTTAAAAGTATAAAAAAGTATATAAAATATTATTTTAACAGAGAAATTTTTTCGGTTCTCTAACTTTTATGTATAGGGCTACAAAACGCACCAGGTCTCGATGCTAGGTACGAGCAACACCAAAAGTGGTTCACTTGTTAGTTAATGTTTTTGGAACTGTTTTTCTCTATACACAGTGTTCTACGTTGCTTAGTTGTAGAGATAAAGGGAAAAAGTTAAAAAATTAAGTGAACATGATTATTAAAGTTTAGCCCTTAAAAAAAATTCTATTGAACAAATTTTGATCCAAGTGGCACTGTTACATAACTTTCCAGCAAAGGTTTTAGTATATAATATTTCATTATACGTTGCTCAGTTATAGAGCTATTGGAAAAGTTATAGAGAAAGGTGATCCCAATTAAGAAAGATACATCTACTGTAATTATATAAAATGAAAGTTTGTCTTTCTTTCCATCTGTTTATAATTTCAGTTTTGCTGGATGTATTTTGACGGGACTTAACACTGTTGCATAATTTTTTGTGTATGGTTGGTTCTTCTTATATGATTGGAACTTCTTGCATGGATGGTACTTCTCTGTAGTGAAGTTTTCGTCTTGGTTATTGTTTTTTTTCTGAAGCAGAAACTTGACAACAAATCAGATTTTACCTTTTATTTAAAGTTCTACTGATCGTATTTTAATTTGAGTTGTACAGTTAGGTAATATTTCATGGATAGTTTTAATATTTAGCATATCATTCTACATCATTCTACAGTTATGGAGCTATGAGGATTGTTCTCAGTTGTGTAGTTGTAAAAAAGTTGGATAAAATCTACAGGTGGAGGAGGGTATATGCTAGAGAGTATGCATGTTATGGCTATGGAGGGTGTGCAACGTTTCTAAAAAAATCCAGAAGGTCTGCGTACGCTACATTCCATAAAGTTCTGCAATCACGTTAACGCGATTAGGAAAAAATATATTTAACTATCTACTCCACATATAAAATATAAAGAGCAATTTTGGTCCGACCACTTATAACTTGAGTTCTTTTGAATGGATTTTAAGAAGACTTTCATTGTTAGTTAGATAAATTTTCAAAAAGGATTTCGTATATAATGTATATAATTCTACGTTGCTTAGCTATTGAATTATGTTCGAAAGTTCTTTAATCAGTGAGCCCTATTTTGAATGATTACTAGCCTTTTTAAAAGGATCTACTGAGTTGATTTCGATGGAATTAGCACTGGTTTTTAGATAATATTTCAGTAAAGGTTTTAGTATATAGCTCATATTGTCTAGATTGGTTTGCTATAGAATTATAGGTGACTGTAATATAATCTGGTGAACTTGATTAGGAAAAATTATTCTTAATAGATGGTTATACTATAAAGGACTTTGATGAGATTTGCATTTTTAAATTTTCAGGGAATATTTTAATATGCTACATATTATTCTTCCGTTCTTATCCATACTCAATTGTAAATAATCAACCAAAAGATTTGCTTCTTAACTGTCCAAATTTTGTCTGAGACATTAGAAGACATAAAATCTTAATGACGTTCGTATTGTTTTCAGCAATGCGGAAGATCATTGGAGATAAGTGTATATATTGCTATAAAACTCAAGAATAAATACACCGATATATTTCGTTTGATTAAAGTTTCATTTGGAGAAACCGAACAGCGTAGCGGGCGAAGGCTGCTAGTATATACAGGGTGATTCAGCTCGTCGGTGACAAACTTTAAGGATCGATAGAGCACACATAGACGAACATTTTTGAATAGGGAATGTAGGGTCCCTGACGCGATGGTAAGGCGCTAGGCGCTTTCGAAAATTTGGGTGCCGAAATTCGAAGCGTCATAAAAACTAGGGAAATGGTTAGATTTTCTTGCTTGTTGCGTCGAAATGATTCTGTTTGTTTAGACTTTCTTCAGTACCAATTTGATAAGCGTATCTCTTAAAACATGGATAGGGGGCGCTGCAGACTTTGGAGAGCTAGACAACAACTTTAAGCCCGTTATTTTGATAATTTAACACATGCTCGCCAAAGTTTATACTCTAACTTAAAGTTTGAACCCAAAAGTAGAGCCCTGCAAAAAGCGTAAGAGCCGGAATAAACTTAAGTAGTACAGGGTGGTCGAAATAAAAGTACAGGGTGGTCGAAACTCGAAGGCTCCTAGGAGATAAACAAACAGATTTCTTGACTTATGGCATGCATTTTCATGATTCTGTTTGCTGGGGCTCTCTGAAACTCAGTTGAACGGTACAAAAAGAAACATCGATAGGGGGCGCTTTGGGCAAAAAACATAATTCGTTGACATTTCGGACGCTAACTGGAAACGGGGCGCTACGATCAGTTAGAAACAAAACAAGAGAGTAATTTACTTATCATAAGAAGCTATTAAAACTGCAGTTTGTTTGTTTTTTTTAACAAACATAGCTGGTTTCAATCATGCACAATGCGCGCAATAAAATTTACATAAGGTGCTTTTTGCTGATTTATGCAAAAGATATCGTACCATATCGATATGCAAAAGATACGTAATGCGTAGACGACAACGTGAGATGACGTAGTTGTATGCGCAGACACGTCTTTTGAACGTGCGGTACCTACTTAAGCTTCGGGTTACTTGTCTGCAGATCGGTAGTAGGATGGAACGGTACACAAACTCTGAATTGGCTGACATGCATTTGGCGTATGGCGCTGCTGGTTGTAATGGACGAGCCGCTCAGCGGTTGTACGCCGAGCGTTACCCCAACAGGCAAATCCCCTGCCATGCCTTCTTCGCTCGAGTACACCAGAGGTTGTCCACAACGGGATCTTTCGACGGAGGCAGGCCTGAACGGGAGCGATCAGTGAGCACCCCCGACAACGAAGAGGCTGTGCTTAACCTGGTTGAGGACAACCCAGGTCTTAGCACGAGAGATATCGCCAGACATGTTGGCATTTCGCAAGCAACTGCGTGGCGCATCTTACGTTCCCGGAATCTGCATCCCTACCACATCCAGCGGGTGCAGTTGCTCAGAGAGCAGGATTTTGGCCCTCGAGTGGAATTCTCAAGATGGTACTTGGCGATGAGATCCAGGGATCCCCGTTTTGTAAACAGCATTTTGTTTACGGACGAGTCCACCTTCAGCCGGGAGGGAATGTGGAACGCCCACAACAGTCATGTGTGGTGTGATGAAAATCCACATGAAACCAGAAGCCGAGCAGCCCAGGAGCGTTTCTCAGTAAATGTGTGGGCCGGCATTCTGGGGGATTGCCTCATTGGCCCTTATTTGTTACCTGAACGGCTGACAGGTGGAAATTACCTGATTTTCCTGGATCAAGTGCTGCCGCAGCTTCTGGATGAGGCGCACGTACCCGAAGGTTCGCGTCGCCAGATGTGGTTCCAGCACGATGGAGCTCCGGCCCATTACACGAACGACGTGCGTCTCCATCTAAACGCAAGGTATGGCCAGCGGTGGATTGGGCGTGGGGGTCCAGTTCACTGGCCTGCCCGATCACCAGACCTCACCTGCTTGGATTTCTTCCTTTGGGGTTACCTGAAGGCCGAAGTATACCATACACCTGTCAGCAGTGCTGAAGAACTTGTGGCGCGCATTGTGTCAGCTGCAGGGCAGATCAGAGATACTCCTGGCATTGTTGGAAACACACACTCCTCAATGCGACGGAGGTGCGAAGCCTGCATCATGGCCCAAGGTCGAAATTTCGAGCATCTTCTGTAGTGTTATTTTTTGTAAATAAATTTCCAGTATCATTGATGTTTTTGGTCTAAATTTATTCAGAAGTGTTGAGCAGAGGTAGAAAATGTGTTTTCATTATTACTAACTGATCGTAGCGCCCCGTTTCCAGTTAGCGTCCGAAATGTCAACGAATTATGTTTTTTGCCCAAAGCGCCCCCTATCGATGTTTCTTTTTGTACCGTTCAACTGAGTTTCAGAGAGCCCCAGCAAACAGAATCATGAAAATGCATGCCATAAGTCAAGAAATCTGTTTGTTTATCTCTTAGGAGCCTTCGAGTTTCGACCACCCTGTACTTTGACATTTTATTCCGGCTCTTACGCTTTTTGCAGGGCTCTACTTTTGGGTTCAAACTTTAAGTTAGAGTATAAACTTTGGCGAGCATGTGTTAAATTATCAAAATAACGGGCTTAAAGTTGTTGTCTAGCTCTCCAAAGTCTGCAGCGCCCCCTATCCATGTTTTAAGAGATACGCTTATCAAATTGGTACTGAAGAAAGTCTAAACAAACAGAATCATTTCGACGCAACAAGCAAGAAAATCTAACCATTTCCCTAGTTTTTATGACGTTTCGAATTTCGGCACCCAAATTTTCGAAAGCGCCTAGCGCCTTACCATCGCGTCAGGGACCCTACATTCCCTATTCAAAAATGTTCGTCTAGGTGTGCTCTATCGATCCTTAAAGTTTGTCACCGACGAGCTGAATCACCCTGTATATATATATATATATATCACTAAATTGTGAAAAGTTTAACAAAAATGCAAAGACATAAAAAAAAAAAAAAAAAAAAAAAAAAAAAACGTAAGACAAAAAATGAAAATGAAAAGACAAACATTTGAATTTACATGAATGGATAACATAATTAGTGGAAACAATAGACAGCATGATAAAAAAAAAAATTGCACATCACTGGTTTATATCCAGGCGAACATTGCAGTTTGATCTTAATGAAAGTATTAGTTCTATACTATTTAGGCCCTACTCTGTTTATTTTTGGCCTTTCTTCTCATTCTTTGATTTTGTATTTCCATTCGCCTACAATCACACCACACTTCACGTTGCAAAAGTAAAGTGATCATCTTTCTTGCAGCCACAGATTGAATTTGATGCACTGAATCCCACGCTTTAGACTTTGTTTCTTGATAAGACAGCAGACACTCAGCACATCCAGAGTCATCAAATTCCAATCCAATACATCCATCAGAATGCATAACAGGAACAATTTCGTCATTTTCGGAAGATGACTCATATTTCAGTTTCTTCCTTTAGTAAGGTGTTTTCACGCTGATCTTTCCAATACTTTCTTTACACATTTTATTTTGCCAAGCTATCGTTCTTTGGAGTTTTCTTGTTTCTTTTGCTTTTTATTTTTTTCTTCTTTTTTCTTGTTTATAAAGTTTGTGCTTACAATATTTGCACCCTTTTGCTTTCTATTACTTGACTGTGTAGGTCTTTTGATCATTAGAATAGGAAATTTTTGTTTAACAGTTTAGATGGTGAGAATTGTAAAAGACCTACGCTTTCCTTATTTACGCATGGTTAACCAACAGTGTTGCTCAGAATATTTTGATAAGTAGCAGAATGCGCTAATATACGTTCATTTAAATGTAAATTCAGCGTAAATCGCAGTGCCGAATTTATTGAACCAAAAAACAAAAATATGTTTTGCGGCATCTTGCGGCAACCTCGGTGCAGCATTTCGCGTAATATGCCGCGCCGCCATTTTCTGTGTTGTGAGCGACGGTAGATCAGGGCAAGCACGTGTCTGTATTCTACGAGGATCTAGTATACAGTTGCTGTTGGTCTTGGGATGAAATCTCTGCTTATTTGGCTTAAAATATGTAATAAATCTTTATTAGAATAATCATATAAAAAATACGATGTTAAAATTCTTATAAAATTTAACTTAAAAATGTGCTAAAAAATACATAAAAGGTTTCTACAACATGCAAACCGTCAAAGATGTTAAAATCCCAAGCGCTTTCAACTGCATTATAACAATCGTCTTCAAGGGAAAACTAGAGGAGTGAAAGTTCGTGGAAAATTCTTTGCTTAAGTATCAGTCTATTTCAAAGTCTATTCAGTCTATTTCAAAGTCTATCGAGTCTATTTCAAAGGAAGGGAGGAGGGGGGGGAGGTGGTAAAATGAAAATGATTATGTTTCAATATCACTAGAAATATCTAGTATACTATACCAGATCTTAGATATGTTGTAGGATAAAGTATCGTTGCAAGTATTCTTTCTTTGAGCTAAAATTTCCAATGAGTCTCTGATTATTGACGTGTAGTAATTTGAAGTACGGGCTATGACTCTTTCTTTACTGAAATCAATGTGAATATCTTGTTTTTGGTTTAATCTGGATTGAGCAGTAAAGGGTTTGTTATACTTTATGTCTCTAGTACGTTCTTTTCGTCTGTCTTTAAATTTTCTAGTGGTCATTCCTATGTATTTGAGTTCTTTCTGATTTACTTTATCTGTGAAAGGTATTACATACACTGACGGAAAAAAAAATCCCAACGCCAAGAAAGACTTGTGTTAGATAAACGAAATTTGGTAGGCGTGTTTATACATCTGAAAGATGACATCGATTCAAATTTCGCGCTTCGCGCATAAGTGGGGCGCTAGTGGCGCCACTCAGAACTTGCAGATCAGGTTTACTTTAAATGCGTGCTGTAAAGTTCGTGGGCGTTATTTAGCTACGAAACGTGACGTATTGAGTTGATGTTAGCCAAGAATGCCTTTAACCACTTCAACGGCTGCCCCGAGATAAGTCGGGGGTAAAAGCACTGTTTCCCTATGCCCGTCGCCGGTGAAGTGGTTAACAAGACGAAGAAGCCACTGTCAACAGCTCCCCGAGTTGGAATGAGGTCGCATAATCGGGCTACGAGGAGGTGGATTTTCTTTCCGCGATATTGCAGAAACATTTGCCTGGAATGTATCCACTGTACATGATTGTTGGAAACAGTGGTCAATGGATGGTTCTGCATCAAGAAGACCGGGTTCCAGGCGGCCACGTGCACTCCTGAGAGGGAAGATCGGCGTATTTGGCGTACGACTGTGGCGCATCGTACTGCGTCTCCGGCAGAAATTCGAGCTGTAGTTGGTACCACAGTTACACAACGAACTGTTAGAAATCGGTTACTTCAAGGACAGCTCTGAACTAGGCGCCCTGTAGCGTGCATTCTACTGACTCCAAGCCATTGCCGTTTGCGACTCCATTCGCGTCAAGCCAGAGCTCATTGGTGGGCGGAGTGGAGATCTGTTGTGTTTCTTTTTCATTAGAAAACTCAACAGATCTCGCCCACGAACTTTACAGCACGCATTTAAAGTAAACCTGATCTGCAAGTTCTGAGTGGCGCCACTAGCGCCACACTTATGCGCGAAGCGCGAAATTTCAATCGATGTCATCTTTCAGATGTATAAACATGCCTACCAAATTTCGTTTATCTAACACAAGTCTTTCTTGGTGTTGGGATTTTTTTTCCGCCAGTGTATATGCCAGAAGTTTCATCGTTAGGGATTGGGTCTATTTTTCGATAACACAAGATCTTTTAACTTGGCAGATGGTTTTGCGATTACGTAGGGGAGCCCGGGCACATTTTCCATAGGGGCAAGTTTTCCAACTCGCTTTAGTTTTTAAACGAGCAGCTAGGTGACGCTAACGAGTGAACTGGTTGAAGTGGCAACATCTTACCCAACTTCTACAAAAGTTATAGCTTAATAGCTGCTGTCACTTTGTGTGGAAAGCTGTTTTTTTTCATTTTTTCAACGGTGAGTAAAATTTTAGGTCTTTATTAAAATGTAAAAAGAAACGTACTAGCGTTAAACTTACTATTTTGATATTGCATACACTAAAAAAGGGTTTCTTTCTTCAGGTAACTGTGCGTTTGTTTTGCAAATAACTTACATTGGTATTCGTCCAGGTATTGTAAAAGTTCAAATATGGCAACGGGGCAGGTTTTCCAACAACATATGGGGCATGTTTTCCAACATGTATCTCGTTTGAAAACCTCTCCCCTCCTAAATCAGCTAGTTTTATTGTATCAAAAATGTATTTATTGTATTGTAAAATCGGCCATATAACCATATGTACTACGAACCCGTTTGATCATTTAGTCATTTAAGTAAAACTATCAATATAAAAAACAAGGTAAATTAAAAAATATAATAAAATGTCAATTTATTCTAAAATGGGTTCATTTAATGAATCCATTTTATGTTAATTATGCCTTTATAGTCATAATCTAGGACACTGAGATCGCAGTGAGTATGAACCCCTCAAAAAGCAAATTAACCGTGCTTAGAGCCGCTCCACTGGCGTTAATCCACAGTTAATATTATGGCGGGTTTTAAACCTTAGAGAATTTTCATACTGAATCATGATATATTTACAAACTCTGCTTTTACGCCATCCTACTTTTCTGACAGGCCAGCTCCTGCCGCACCAAATCTTAAAAGTACCAACAATCCTGAAAATATTTGAAACTTTCCTCAATAATCACCCCCACCCCCCCTACCCGCAGAAACAAAACAACACCGAAAGCATCTAATCATTTTACACCAATCCAGGCTAGCATTTCCAAAGAAGCTGTTCCTTAAGTTTTACTCAAAATTTCCCTATTGCTTATGAAAAAAGCGTTCCTTCTACATCCAAACAAGCTTTGCCTACACCAGAAGAAGTTAATACTTTTGCGAAGGCTGCACTAAGCAGGCAAACACGGCGTGGAAAAAAATAGGAAGTATTGTACATACTGATTCTCCTGTTAAAAATCAATTGAAAATGGAAAAAAAAGATTCATCTAAAAAAAAGGAAACTGCAAAAGGAATCAGATAAAAGGGCTAGAAAAAAAATCCAATTCCGGCCAAGGAGCTGCTTGGACCGTCGTCTTTAAATGTAAAATGGATTAAAACTGTTTTTTATGTTACTGTTATGTTACTGAGAATTTAGTTCACAATAAAAAATACTTATTGATTAACAAGCAAGATTTATTACTGATGTTTTACCATTTAAAGTATAGTTGGAAAACTTGCCCCTGACCATTTTTCGTAGGCTGGAAAACTTGCCCCACATAGGGGGCACATTTTCCAACGTAACATGATTAGACTTAACTATTTTTTGTGAAAAAGTATATTTAGTTTTTTGAAAAATAATTGTGCCAGTTTGTACAGGAAGGTCTTGGGAATACAATGATATCATGTATATATCAAAATAGTTTAAAATAAAAAATACAAAAAGAAAAATCTAAAAAGTTGGAAAACTTGCCCCGGTCTCCCCTATATATTATATTTCTTTAATGCATAACTAATCCTTTCAAATAACTGAGGTACATAATTAAAACTATAAAACTTGAGATTATTTGTAATGCTATTTCTGGTTAACTCTCTATGCTGAATATCAAAGATTAATTTATTGATACATTGGGGGGGGGGGGGGGTGAACCATTTTCTATTGCAATCTTCTTAATGGTGAGTAACTCTGCTTGTAGGTATTCTCTTGTACAAAATTCAAAGGCTCTAGTTATATAAAATTTATAAGTTGCAGTTTTGTATTTAAATGGGCGATTACTATTGTAGGATATTGTACTATTTGAATTGCATGGTTTTCTGTGAATTTTCCTATCAATTTTGTATGTTGTATTATTTCTTATTAATTCAACGTCTAAAAATGGTAAGTATCCCTTTTCTTCGACTTCCAATGTGAACTGTATATTTGAATCTAGGTTATTAGCTGCATTTAAAAAGTCATTCAAAGCGGGGATACCATGGTTCCAAATTAAAAATATGTCATCGACGTAACGCAGCCATAGTTGAGGTTTCAGATCTGATTTAAATATAATATCTTTCTCAAGTGGTCTAAGTTTCAGTTCCGCTAATAATCCTGAAATGGGTGAGCCCATTTGGGCACCCTCAGTTTGTTTATAAAATTTTCTATTAATTTGAAAGACATTGTTATTTGTAATAAAGCTAATGCTTGAATTTAAAGTTGTTCTTATTTCATCGTTATATTCCGGGTTATTATCTATGAATTGCTTTATGAGGATTTCTATTTCTTTTACATTTATTGAAGGGTACAGGGATTTGATGTCCATACTTGCAAGTATACTGCTATCACCTACATTTTCGTCTTTTATTTTCTCAATAAACTCTCTAGTTGAGTTGACTACAAGATTTGTTGGAGGTAACATTTGTTTAAGTAGCGGTACGAAAACTTTTTCTATAGTATATGTTGGAGCTAAACACTTGGAAACTATAGGTCTAAGAGGGTAGTTATCCTTATGATCTTTTAAACGTCCAATTAACCTGGAAGTGACTGCAGTTTTGTTGATTTTGAGTTTAACTTTCATTTGAGTAGGCCATGTGCCATGTTTAATTAAATCTTGTGCTTTACGGTCGATTGCGGGGTTAGGGTCCTTGTTCAATTCTTTGCAGTTCATTTCTTCAATACATTCCTCCATTTTTGAGATATAATCTTGAGTATTCATTATTGCTAATTTGTTAGAATTGTCAGTTTGGATCACTATAACTTCAGAGTTACTTTTAAGCTGCTTAATAGCATTTAACTCTTTACTGTTCTTTTGGGTTTGTTTCTTTAGGTATGAATTTACATTGTTATGTAGAATACTTCTTATTTCCTCCCTCTTTTCACTAGGTGCTGACTGTACAATAACCTCGCAATTAGTTATGACTGATTTTAAATTTTTTGAATGTTTAAATATGTGTTTTGGCCCAAGTTCTAAGACTTTATGAAGTTTGTGGTCAATAACTTTACCCGTGAGGTTTACGTAAGGGACTGGAGCTTTGAGTGGCAAATTATCCTTTAATTTGGTATCACGTAGTTTGTTTATCTTAGAGTAAATGGTCCTTTCCTTTGATATCCTCTGTCTAGTTCTATAAAAGTCAATTATTCTCTGGAAATCGTCAAATCACTGTCATTCATGATTCTTGTTAATTCGTAACGTTCAACAATTATAGTTTGAACTATATTTTATATTAGAATAATCATAACAACTTAGTTAAGTTCAAAGCATAAAAACTGGCATAAATATGTAAATATTAACAATTAAGCTGTAGAAATACATACAACACAGCACATAGCACAGTGGAACATTACGAACTTCTTAAATTGGTCTTGGAGCGCTAGTGTCGCCCTCGCAATCTCTGCGGCATGTGTCCCACCGCAGCGTACTATAGTTTTATTTTTGAAAGCAATAGAAATATGGTATTTGTAGTACTTTCAAAACGTGCACAATCATGTTACTATGAATCATTTGAAATTTCCGCATTTTCAGTCAGCAAAAAATAATTTTTCCATTCGAAAATATATTAATTGGATTTGTCATTATTAAAAAATATTATATTGAAAGTATAACTAAAAGGAAATTACAGAATGTTTAGCAATATATTATACACATTAAAGCAGAGAATGTACATCAAAAAATATATATATATATATATATATATATATGAGGAAAACTACATTCGTGTTTCACTTATTATTTAAGAAATTCAGATTGTTTCACTCAAAGTGATTTACAAATTACCATTTATAACATTTTATACTGTTTAAATCAGGTACCTCAGCGTTAATGTGATACAAAGATTGGTTTTTCTAGCACTTCTCGTAACAGTTGCATATTTCACAGGAAACAAAATATATTATAGAATAAATATACTATAAAAAACATTACAATATATTTATTAATAATATAATAAAAAAATAAAATTAGGTGTTTCCTTGAACTGAAATATACTCTATTTTTGACTAAATAAATTCATAACAATGTTTAGTAATAGTTTAGAATTATAATTTGATAAATATATAACTTTTCAAAAATATATGAATAATCTATCAATAAATTTTATAAAACTATTCTGAAAATATATTATTTCATATAGCTTTCCATTGAACATTTTCAAATGTTTCTTTTAGCAATTTAAGATTTATCTTATTTATGTATATTCTAAAAACCCTTTTAGAGTGCATAGTTTTCTTTACAAAAGACAAAGGCATTGCAGATCAAAATGCTTTTCAGAATTTTAAGCATCTAAATACCTCACATCTCTCACTAAGTAAATTTACCAATGCAAATTGAAGCCATTACATAAAGCATTTTCGAACTTGCGCATTACTTTTCTACGAAAATGTTGAATGCTAAGAGTTACAAAAAATCGTCGCGTGTTTCTGTTATATAATTATTTTGAAGTTTTGTGTATCTGTTGTTAACGTGAAAGTACAGTCGTGGGAGAAAAAAAGTAAACACCCCCTACTAACTCCTCAACAGATTATTGTAGAAGAAAGTTAATGGTACCGAACGATTGGAAATAAAGTCTACTTTTAAATGATGTATATAAAATTTGCTTAGGGGGCCACCTACATATTAAAACGAACCATAACTTTGTTTTTTTCAATAGCAGTACCCAATTCTGACAGCATAAATGAACTCTACACCCTTCAATTAGCCTAAAAACGAATTTTTATGCAATTCGTACCATAAGTTTCCGAGAAATTAATTATTTTAAAACGAGCGTATTTTAAGGGCTGTATCCAAATTGAAGTTACGTACTGGATTGTTAACCAAGAGAGCTGCTTCCTTGATCAAGGCACCTTAAGCGCCACTCAAGGAGTCAATGAAGCGTGTTAGATTACAGTACGGCAGAATAAATTTCAAAATCTCTACTCACTTCCATCATAGACGGTCCCTTAAATCATCATTTTGCCGTTTTTTAAGCATAATTTGAAAACTACTTGGAAGAAAAATGTGAAATTTTTGAATTTTCATAAAGCAGGACTTAATAAATCTAAATCCATCAAAAAAATTGTAGGTTGCAATTCATATTTTTTTCGAATATTAATTTCATAATTCATAATTTATATCATAAAATTAAAAAAAATTGCAAATTCAGCTTATTTATGTTTGGGTATATTAGTATTATTACCACAAAAAAATTAGCACATTAGGAGCATAATTTCGGGAGATATAAATAAAAATATGAAAATATAATTTAACATTAGAAGCACTCAATTTTGAATGTTTATAATTCAAAAACTTATCATTCAAATGACTTGAAATTTGGTGTCTAGGCATAGTTTGAATTGAAGATTTGAAATATCTCGTTAAAATTGGGTATTGCTATTGAAAAAAAATGAAGTTTGGATTCGTTTTAATATGTAGATGACCCCCTAAGAAAATTTTATATACATCATTTAAAAGTTTAAAATCATTTAAAAGTAGACTTTATTTCCAAACGTTCGTACCAGTCACTTTCTTCTATGATGATTTGTTGAGCAGTTAGTAGGGGGTGTTTACTTTTTTTTTTCCATGACTGTACATTTTAAATATGAGACTTCATTAACATTTTTGATTGAAAAAAATATTTTACGTTTTTATTTTAACCGAGAAGGTACTGTAGGGGAATATATCGCCCACTTAGTTACCCATTCACATTGTCTGTATAGGAATGTGTAGGTACATAAAGAACCCTATTTGTGTAATTCTCTAGTTCTAAATTATACATATCTATGCACAACATCTTTACATATGTATACAGTAAATGATCCATTCAAAGTTGAAAATTTTGTGTTTGTACTAAAGGAAAAATACTAAAATTGTTCCTTTTTCAATTTTCCTGTATATGTTGATTCTATCAAATATTCAGCAATTTTATATATAGGGTAGACCGGGGTAGGTTTACGAATGGGGTACGTTTACGCAGTGCATTTTTTCCGAAACGAGTTGTAACTGGCACGCCAGCAGTCATGACAGATTGATGCTGCTCCCTAGTGGGTATTCTCACAAGTTCTTGAGCGTCAGTCGAGTTTCGGTCTAGAATGAGGAAAGGATAATCTGCTTTCTGCCAAGATGAGTAAATTTTGTGTTGAATTTATTGAAACTTATAGTGAACTAATGATACTTAGTTAAAGATAAACAAATATATGAACATTAGCAGAATTTTACCCTTTTTTGACAACTGTATTTGTATGAACAGAAATCCTATTAATTTTCGCTGCACGTTAAAAATAAATCCAAACATAGCACGTTTACGCTTTGACATTGGGGCACCTTTACGCACATTCAAAAAGAAAAAAAACGTAAAAATTTACTAGTTTCTGTGGAACTAAGCAAGAAGACAGCAAAGGAAAAAGTATGAAACCAAAAACTGCAAACTGGAAAATGTGTGTACATTCTGAAATAAAGAAAATAGTGAATGAATCTGATGACAATGATGAAAACTGTATGTATTTATTGTTTGAAAACATACAGCTAATCCAAAAATGGTCAAGACTGGGTTCAATGTCTTAGCTGCAAACAGTGGTCCCATGATACGTGTGCAAAAGGAAATATTTTATTTTTTGTTTGAAAAACTGTAACAGATGAAGAGGACTAAATAGTTTCTGTTTTTAATTAGGTATTTAGTTTTCAGTTTAGCCTATAAAATGTTCTTAAATTAATTTCTTTTATTTTTTTAAGTAGTGTTTTAAGTTATAAATAAAACATTTCAATTTGATTAAATATTTATTTCACTTACTCCTTGGTATTATTTATAATATGCGTAAACGTGCCCCACTTGATGCGTACATTTGCCCTGTTCCCGGGGAAAGTTTACGCAAAAGGTTTGCACCTAAAAAAAATTTACTGTAAAAGACACATATACGGCAACAACGGAATACACAAATTTGAACTTTATTAACTGCTTTATAAAACCACAATGTCTAAAATTTCCTAAGTTGAAACATAAAAATTAGAAACTTCATTGAAAAAAAATCCGCGTAAATATGCCCCGGTCTACCCTGGTATGTAAATGTCAAATGCAACAAATATTTCTATGTGCTTTTAATATGATACTTTAGAGCCCACTAATATCTAACGGCATGACAATTGCTTAGAAAAATGCCTACGAATTAAGAAGTGCCAGATCTCAATAACAATTCAGGATTATACATTTGTAGTGTATGAAATTCTGTTTAAAAATATCTCAATCAGAACGGTACTAGCTTTCCAAAAATATCTATAATTTATGATTTATCATTTATTATTATTTTATGATTTTTTATTTTTAAACATTTATGATTCTGTTTACTTTTAAAATTATACCAATTCAAGGTTAAAAATTGTACTATTTTATCAATTAAGGCTATACAATTTTATATTCCCCAGCGGGCACCACATATTGGAACAAAGCTTTGCCATCTTGTGGTAACAAAAGGTTTGCCCTATATTTCGGCGAAAGAGTGAAAAGCATTTTCAGCGCATATTTGAAATATTACATATTTTTGGAATGACAATGTAAACACATGTTGATATTTTTAAAGTGTCGGTTAAGGAAGTTTCCTTTTTCAGAAGTTCATTGTAGTTTATATTAACCCTTTGCATCACCGCGTTGCATATCTGAAATATACCTAAAAGTGAAAATTACTTATATCGTGGGCATTAAAAGACGATTTTATTTCTTTCTGGTATTTCTCAATACATCAGCTACAATACATTGTACATAGAATTCTCAATAGATAGCGATACTGAGTTAATTTTCATGCCACATCGTATTTATCATTCGAGAAAATCTGCATCGTTATTGCTAAACTAATCTTCGTAAATTATGTAAAATTAAAAAGGCTGTAGACACCCAAAAATTGATTTTTTTTTCTTATTAAGGTAATGCCGTATTCTTTACAATTTTGTATTTGAAAATAGACAATATTTTTTAGAAGTGTAGATTTTTCCGTTTATTGAATGTGTGAAAAAAGTACCTTTTATTCAATAATTCTTTATTTTTATCTTCTATTTTTTTACATGCTTAAAATTATCTGTTCTAATGTCTTAGTAAATATATTTCAAATAGGAATATTTGTGTCACTAAGGGATATATTTGGAATGTTTATTTTCATCATGTTATCAGTTAGATAACAAGTTGAAGAGTTTTTTCTGAACCAAAGTTGTTTGTAGCTAAAAAAAAAAAAAAAAAATGTGCTTAAATATTTATAATATTTGATTTTAATATTTTATATAAAAAAATAAGTTATGAAAATTGCAAGAAAGTACAAGTTAATCGCATTTTAACTTCTGTTTTTTGTGTGGAAAATGTTTAATAAACAAATGTTGTATCTCTTGCATACCATAGTTTATGAAAGTTTTGTAAAATATATTACTTTTTAATTCAGTATAAAAGTGATTCCAACAACAATTTAAAGCATGGAGATTCTTTTTCGAAATAATCGCCGCTTGCAGATTATTTTTTGTTTTCGTTTGACCTATTACTATGTGGCTTTTGATGTATGATATCCTATAAATCTGTACACATTTTTAGTTGCACGATAATAACTATACAAAGAATCCGAAATATATGTGCACTTATTTTGTTATATCTAAATTTGGAATATTAATAACATACACAGTCCCAAATGTAGGTTACAAGCTTGCAATTTTTTGTACAAAAGAAATGTACAATGACCCTATTTTTTTCTGTCTCCTTATGCAAGAAAATGGTTGTAAAAGGAGTTATTTTTAGAGGTAAACAAATTTAAAACGAAATGAAACACACATAAATAACGTTAATGGTGTTAATGACCATGATATTGCGTTTTTTTTAAATTAATAATTTTATATCATTATTCTTTAAAAAGGATTTCGGGCTGGTTTGAATGTAGCGCAATCTGGAAATACAATTTCTGACCACATTATTCAGCAGCTTGGGAAATGTATCAGCAATAACGGGCCGAATGTTACATTCCAAGCAGCGTTACGTCTCTGGTTTATCGGCTTAGAGCATCCAGTTTTCACATCTCAACAAAAAATAATCTGTTGGTGAGGTATCAGATGACTGCGGAGGCCTGTTCACAGGTGCATTACACGAAATTATGCGCTCACCGAATTTCTCTGCATTAAACTAATATATTTTGCACAATTTTTAAACTATTTTGTGGCGTAAGTCTATTCATGGGTAAATAGCAAAAACTATACTAAACAGAAATCATCTGTCAGATGTCTAATTGACTGTGACTAGAAACAATGCTATCAATTTGAAAACCACACTTCTGAAAAAACTTTTATTTTAATTACTTTACATAAACTTTTATTGATCTGTCTTTAATCTGTCTTGATTGACAATATACTGGTATTATTATATATTCTTATTTCTGTGAAAGTTAATTCGTAAGACTATTCAAGGAACTGAAGTCTAAGGAAATATGATTAAAAAAAAAAAAATCCCATCGTTATTTCATACACTTTCGCAATTTTTTATAGATATTTTAATTTAATAAAAAAGTATTATAAAATATTCCAAGGATATATTATGCAGTTTATGGTTTATTTTCAAAAGTAACACGGAAAGACTTATGCAGAATACTAATGCAATGAACACATCAGAAAATGTGTTATCTTCTGACGTGAAGTAAAAATGTTTCTAAATTTTGAACGTTTCGGGTCACGTTAGGCTGTTTTAGAATTTTTCGTCGACAGCTTGTCATATTCCCATTTCCAATATAAGAAAGGAAGTGCTTACAAAATTCAACTTTGAACAGGACGTAAGGTATAGTCTTGCACAGCATATAGAGTATTTTAGGAAATATCTTGTTCAATGTTTAAACTTATTTTCACTTTAAAATACAGATTTGTGTTTAAAAATAATTAAATATAAGGGAAAAATTACTTTATAATGATTACTAGTTAAAGTGTGAGTAGTATAATCCAATAAGTATTATGAGAATTTCGGTAACGCTGCAAAAACTTCATGAGAAATTGTTAAATTAATCTACTAGTAAGAAGTGAACTAATAAACCTCGGAAACGCTTGCTTACTACAACAGTAAGCTCAATATGTTAAATTTAATATGTTTTTAAACACAGAAGCATTTGATTCAAACTTGTCCAAATCATTGGCGTGGCACGCAATTTCATATAGAATAGTTACTAACAACCGACAGTTCGAAATATTATTTTTTATTTGAAAAACTCCCTGCACCAGCTATAAAATAATATTTTTTCGTAAATGTAAAAGCATTTCCTTATCATTATGTTTCTGAAATTGTTTCGCAATATAAGAAAAAAGCTCTTTAAAATCCTTTTATGATATAGAATAAATCAAGTTATACATTAAAAATTATTATTATTATTATTATTATTATTGTAAAACATTTCTTTCTTAAAATTTAGAAAAAAATTAATAAAATGCAGTTTAGTATATTTAGTTCAATATACGTCCAAAATGGAGATATTAAGTTTTCAATAAGCGACTGCTGATTTTTCAGAAAATACAGGTACTGACATATAAGAAATGAAATGCGACATTAATTATTATATTCGAGCATGGCAGTTTTAATATTTTTTGACATACATAACAATATGATTGGCATTTTTTGTTACTGAAAAATGTGTCTTTTGAATAAATGTGGCTAGTTCTTAAAACTTAACTATATACATTAAATGGTATTTTAACAGAAACGTAGCGTAATAAATAAAATTATTTTATGTATAAAACTGACACGATTAGAAATCATGATGTATTATCACATGTATACTGTAAAATATATATATATATATATGTAAAGTTACTACAGCTTTACTAGAAAACTGGGATTTCTAGAACTATTTATGTAACGGCAACAACAAAAATTCATGCAACAGACACACTTTTGTGCCGAAAAAAAATCTGTAAGGTTACTAAGAATTTTTTAGGAAACTGGGATGCCTAGAACTTTTCATGTAACTGCAACCAGTGTTTCAGAGAAAATTTTAGAAACATTACTGTAATTTTATCAGATTCATTTGTAAAGTTATAGACTTCTGTAAATTTACAAAAACTAGCTTTGTAGATTTGCAGCTTTTTTGTATAGTTACAGATGAAAGTTTAGTAAGCATGTAACTTTACATCTGTAGAACTACAGATTTTTTTTTTTTTTTTTTTTTTTTTTTTTTTTTTTTTTTTTTTTTTTTACAGTGTATTAGCCACTATTTTTACAAAATGTGTATATATGTCTTTTTCAGACAGTTTCAAACGCACAACTTTTTTTAATACATGATATTAAGCACAAAACGTTTTTATTTAAATTCTCATATATACGCACTGCACGTAGATGGGGAAATGTTTTAGTTATACGGTGGGTGCAGAAACAATTATATGTAGCAATTCACATTTCTATGTCCAGGGTATTTTACGAAGGACACCCAACTTTGAAAATAAATAACTTGGGAACGGTAATAGATAGAAGCATGAAATAAGTGGTATGTTAACTAGAAAAACGTAAATATCTGATAACGAAATCTCAAAAATTTAGTATGAAATCCCGCCGGTAGATAGCGCTGTTGGCGCTATTTCCATAAGTAAGCTGTATCACATCAAAATGGATTCAAAGTGTGCGCATTTCACGCAATACACATGTCTTAAACTAAGAATGAAATTGTCAGTGTATCACCATTTTTTAAAAGTTTAACATAGCTTGCAAATATCGTCTTGTGACTGCACTAAGCTTTTAAAGATGGCTTAACTTTCCTGAAAATTTTTGTGTTCATACTCCAAGACTTTTCTCTGCTTAAATAATCTGTAATAGTTTATGCGAATAAACGTTGTTTAACATTTAATAATCTGGCTTAAAGCTTGCACTGCCTTCCGTTCAAAAATATTTCAAGAATTTTTATCGCATTAACAAACAATTTTCTAAGTGAGAATAATAATACGTATAATTCAGTTATGTCTATTTTTTTCTATTTTTATAGTATTTTCAAACACTAAAATTTTAAAGCTACACTTTACACATAATAAACATACGATATTTATTAAGGAATAGGCCAGTCAGGGTAAAGTTGCCATTTGGGTTTTTTCCTCTATATAATTCCCCCGCCATGCTTGAACTGGACCAAACTGTCGTCACAGATGCTGGTAATATTGCGTGTGATTTTGAAGCGAAAGCTACATTTTACTTAGACTTCAACTCATTTTGATGTTTTTTCGAACATCTGATTTTAGGCAATTGGTACAATTTCTTGATTATAACTAAATAATATGTAGTGTTATAAATTTTTGCTTTGCTATTAAGCTGTTTGATTAGTATGGCATAACCTTTTTAATGATGTGTGTTTTTAAATGCTAAATGATGCAGATTAGTTTGCTAATCCATAGTTTTTGAAATGGCGTCATTACGGGCAAAATGGCCACAAAGTGATCAGTCAAAACAGCCAGATGGCTACTTAGGCCTGAAACGATTTTTTACTCTTCCTTCATAATATAATACTACTCAAAGATATTTTCTTTGAAAGTAAGAAGACAAATAGGGGCAATAACTTCCTCAGAGCAAGGTTTACTCTTCATATTTGCAGTCTGCATGTCTGCTGGGGGAACACGTATTCTTCTATTTGACATACTGACATAGTGAATCTTTATTCTGTTATGATTTAATACTTAAAGTATTACAAAAAATCATACTTATTCTTAATGTGTGTTAACTGTACATTGTATTGATTAAATATAAATCCTGAATCAAAGTGATTTGTTCATTTACCTTTGCTTACCACTTGGCCTAACCTACTCGGGCAAAATGGCCATTTTTTATTGTTTTATTAAAGTAACGTGTAATAATACATTTAAAAAATATATAATAGAAATTGAAACTACGGTTATTATAATTATTATTGTTATTTGTTTCTAGAACTTTGGTGAATGAAAATGCATCCTGCAAATTCATCAAAACTTAGATTGGTCACTGTATCCTTCTTTCACCTATTAGCATTTATTCAAGCACCAGTACATCTAGTTTACAAAACTAATTATAAAACTAATGAGTTTACAAAAATAACAACGCAAATAAATAGTTTTGTAAACTATTTAAATAACTAATTATTTTACAAAAATTATTATACATGTAATATTTGAAACATAATTAAAAAATATCAGAGATGTTGATGAATTGCAGAAATACGTTATATGATTTGATTTTATTTTACTTAAAATACTTAAATTTCTTTTAAATATAAAGAAACAGAAAAAAAGATATGTATGGATGAAAAAAGTTTAACTTTTTTGAAAACCTAAATATAATATACGGGGAACAAAAAGTTTTAATATGACGAACAAATTGATATTTTAATTGTAGAATTTAGATAATTTTTTAACATGTAAGAATGTCGTATAGTTATTCAAATCGTACATTTACGGTACTAGGAGCCGTAAACTTTGAACCGCGTAGGCTGGCGTTAGAAGGGAAGGCTAAACTAAATTAATTATTTGAAATTACTATTTTCAGCGGTTTTTCCACAATAACTTTTGAACATATGAATGGTTTTAATGCTATTTTTTAAAATAAAGGATATTAAATAGCCTACACAGTATATCTTAAAATTAAATAACGAAAAGATTTAACAAAAATATGACCATTTTTATGGATTTAGAGTATTTTATAATAAATATTTATTTTTTTTTAAACACTGTAAAATAATGTTTGTGGTACTAAGAATTTTCTATGAAATTGCGATGCCTAGAACTTTTTATGCAACTGTAACAAAAAAAAAAATCATGTAACAAATTTACGTTTACACGATAAAAAAGATATATATATATACATATATACATATATATAATGTTTCTAAGAATCTTCTAGAAAACTGAGATGCCTGCAGCTTTTTATGTAACTGCTATAAAAACAAATCACTTAATTATCCTCGGTTACTAATAAAAGTTTAATAAGCATACATATATCTGTAGCTTAACAAAACTTGTTTTATTGATTTACGTATTTTTCTTAACAGAGTAGATATAAAATATTAGTAAGCTTACAGTTTTGTTACAGATTTCTGTAGCGTTTACAAATGATAGTTTTTTATATTTACATCTTTATTTTTCAGTGTAGTTGATTTATTCTTGTTTGTTTTGGGTTGAATCGAAAAACGACATAATAAGTAAGCATTATAAAAAATAACGGTGAGGTACAAAGCTAATTTTCCAAGATTAATATTATAGTACAATGTTTAAACTTTTTTTTTTTTGACAATTTAAAAAATATATTTTTTACTTCTTTAAAACTTAAATAAATAATTGAAAAAAATAATTAGTATTCAGATTCGCAATTAAACTTTTGTCAACTTTTCTTATTTTAAATCTTTCTGGTCCCCTTAACTAGATGTTATTTTATTCTGAAAATGGAGACATTTACGTACTATTTCTGTGAAGGATATTTTAAAACATCCTTGTAATATTATTTACATATTTTCTGACCTAGCACATTACGCGTATTCATGGCCACTATAGTGAGTTTTAGGTAGATTTCGCAAGAAATATTACGTATTACATTCTCCCCTAAGTTGGAATTTCTGAAAACTTTGCAGATCTACGCCGATCATGACACCTAGAACACAAGGTCACCACCAGTTCAAAACATATCCCAGCAAAGAAAGAAACAGTGGGCCATCAGCTGGAAAAAAGATGGAAACCAGCACTTCCATCAGTGGTAAAGTGCAATGGTACCATTATTTAAACCTGTAAAAGCGTGTCCGTGCGGAATGCAGCTGGCCCATCAGTGATGGCCAACAGCAGGCCAGCATTGGTATGCCATTACATTACTTCAATCCGGCACTTTTCCTACAGTGCTAGCACCAATCCACTGCTATTCCTTTGCTGGCCCAGCACTTTCCCTTACAAAAAAATCTTATAAAATTCTATAAAAAAGACAAAATATTATGGCCCTTTTTTCTATAAGCTAGTTTCACCAAGAGCTATAGAAATATCTGTAGAAGTGACTGTCTATAGTAGAAATGTCTACTGAAATATTTGAACTTGCAACCGTTTCCATGTGGTCACCCTCCCAAGTACTAACCACGCTCGATGCTGTTTGGTTTTCGGGATCGGACATGAACAAGTACTCTCAGCGTATGCTACGACCGCTCGTAGATTTCAAGCTCTCATTACACTATTTCAAGTTTGTTTCTTTTGTAGTTTACTTTCCAAGTCATTAAACTGGTATAGAAATTCTATATTGTATATTCTGTTGTATGTTCTATATTGTAATTCTGTATTGTATTGTACAGAGATTCTATATATTTTATACGCTTTTTTGGAACAGATGTCATAAGTTTCCCAAGTAGTAAATGTTGCCAAGCAGCGGTTTATACGCATGTTTGGCTTAACGAAAATAAAATGTAAATAATAAACAAAATTCGCTGAAGTGGCAATCAGTAATCGTTGATGAGGGCTTCGCGCACATTAGCCGAAAAAATACATCACTGCATTCAGCAGTTCTCGCGGTGTAGCATTCTCAAAATTCAGCAGTTCTCGATTTATAGCAATCTCAAAATGTAAAAAAAAACGCTTAAAGCAGCAAAATATACATATATTTATCAACATCCTTAACAGACATCTGCTTTCTTGAAAGCTCCAGAGAAATATCTCTCCTAACATCACCGTCATTTTCCAAATTAGGCTTATGAATACGCATTGACACACTATAAGCAAACCTCCTTTTCTTGTCAAAATTTTCTTATATTTCTTAATTACTTCACAAGAGCGTTTAAACGGACTACAGGAACCATAGGTCAATCAAATACATCCAATAAATTTAATATAAAAATTAAAAAAAAAACAGAATGATACAACACGATATCAAAATACATCCACAAAATTCTAAGCTAAAATGAGCTTCTCAGGGGTTGGCAGAACACAATACGTCAGAACAAGATCGTCACATGGAGTTCCACATATCGAGGTTGCCATATCCATAAATACCGCCAACACGCCAACAAACAATTCAAAACAACGGCTGATGGAACATAAAGCATCAAAGCTCGCTTTTTTTATTATTGATTCTCAACTGTGTAAATTATGAAAACTGAAATCCTTTGTAACTAAGTAAAACAAGATTTAAGAAGAAAAAAGAAGTGCCTTGAAATAGAGAATTTATTTATTTATTCATTTACATATTTATTTACATATGTTTGGGGCAGTGGTGCTATAATATTTACAGTTAAAAAAATAGCTTCACCGCTTAAATTGCGTTAAAATATCCATTGCAGATTTGTGTTCAAATGCTCAATGTCTTCTATATTCGCAACGCCACCTAGCGTAAGGATTCCCATCAATAATACTGCAAAAGTTCGTGCACTTCTATGTAGTGGTGGGACAGCGCATGAGATGAAACGGAAGCCCACCAGAATTCTATCTGATGATTTCCAACATCAAAGTTGCTGAAGCTGTACAACAGTGGTCATGCAGTGGTAGACCATTAGCCAGCACTTATCCATCATTGCCAGCACCTATTTTGCTGCTGGCCAGCAAATTTCTCTTTGCTGAGATATATCTGTCTATCTATCTATATCACTTTTTTGTGGACACGGTTACTTGCATAATTCTGCTCAAATTTCTTCTAAACTGATACATAAAATCAAGGAGTTGAAAATCTCGGTCAAGTTCTTTAATGAGCAAAATCGGACAAGGTTTATGAAACAGGGATGGTTTTTGTTAAAATACCAAGGCCTTTAACTTCTTATTTATAATAGATATCAAATCATTGTGAAGTTATTATTACTTCTAGGAAGGGCTCCAAAATTTTATGTATAACATATAATTGATATCATTATAAATTGGCGCAAAAAATATGGTTTGAAGTAGAAAAAAATCACAACTTTGTCAATTCATAAATATCAAATCCACTTAAATTTATTATAAACCTTCTTAATCTTACCTACTACTTTTAAACTGACAAGTTTTTGATAGAAATAAATGTTACAGCAAAGAAAAAAAATTGAAAAATACAAAAGAAGTGGTGAAAAAGGGAAAAAAAATTATAACTTCGTCAATTCATAAGTTATCAAATCCGCTTACATTTATTATAAATCGTCTTAATATTATCTACAACTTTTATACTAACATTTTTTTTTTATATATGACCAACACTTTCAGCAAAATAAATAAATAAAATAAGGGTTGAAGAAAAAATTAACGTATTAACGTGATTCTGATAAAGCCAGCTCTAACAGAAAAATTAAATTATGAACTCGTCAAAAGCGGGGAAGTAAAATCGTTAAACTGGGTTTATCGCTAATCTTCATTTAGTTTTTGTTGGTGAAATTAACACCGAAATGTACTTATATCTGTAGGCTGAGCCGGCAAAGAATATTTTATATCATTAAACTACTATTATCTCACAATTGCCATTTACCGATTGATCAATTTAAAAAATAGCGTCGTTTAATTGCCACATCCAAATTTTATAGTTTTCACAACTTTTGATTTAATTTATCATATATTTAATACAAGAAAAAAACATATTTAGCTTTTATATTCATGCATTAATAAAATCTTTCTTTTTTATTCTTGATAAGCCTATATAGTGGAAAAAAGTATTGTTCTTAATTAAAGTATTGTTAAAAAATTATAAAAGTTTTGAAACAAAATTAAATTTTTATTTTATAACCCAAAATAACACAGTAAAACTAATAGTAAATCCAACATTATCTCGGCTGTAAGATTTTGTTACAGTATTGTAGTAACCCAGCAAACACATACCTTTCGGAAACATGATCGGCCCGCAGCCGGCATTGTCGGTTAAGTGTCGGCATGGGCACAGCAACTTCGGTGAAGTGTCGGCAGCATGTTGGCAACTGAAACATAAGAATCTGCTTTTTCGACTGCCGGTTACCGTAATCGGTCCCCTTATGGTTATATATCGGCAAGCGACTTACGCCGGCAAGTGACGCAGGACCTATATGTGATTTCTGATAGTGGCCCGATTAGATTTGCCAACATCGGTCCGAATTTGAAATTTTTAGTCTTAGCCGACATTTTTTTTTTCTTTTTCTTAAGTTTGTTTGAACTTGAGTTTTGATAAGATATGTATTTTTCATGTATTTCATATGAAATTCTAACAGTGATAAACAAACAAACAAACAAACAAAAAAAAATTCAAAAATAGCTGATATATATTTAAAGCTGTTATTGAATTAATTTTTAAAAGGCTTACAATTATTTGAATCCTCAAAAGAGTTTCTTAAATCGCCCCTTAAAATTATTATCTATTATATATATAAAATCCAAACGGAAATTTCGTTCCGAACGCCGAGATTTCGAGTTCTACCGCATGGATTTTTACGGAACTTATACCGTTAGATAGATATCGTTCCAGGGAAGGTTTTAAGCTATAACACATCATTCTACCTAGATTAGTTATAGAATTCTTACGGAAAATTCTATTATTTTGGACTTTGTTACTTCATATTTCCTTAGATATCTGGGTTCCTATTGGTCGTAGAGCTTAGATCTCGCGCCAAAAGTAGCTCCGAAGCACCAAAGCAAACTTTTTCCCGCGATTATTTTGCCGTCTTCCGATTTCCTCTAACTCTATTAGGGGCCCGCGTAGGGCCCCTTTAAAATATTTTTCGTAGTAATTTCAGCAATTATCTTAAATTATTGGTTAAGACCGCCACCCTCCCGATTCATGTATCTACGGAAAGGTTGCATGAAGGAGTTTCGTTCAGATACGCTTTCGTTAAAAATAGAGTGCGCTCCCTGGTGGTGGAATGTGGAACTAACATAACGCGATATTGTTGAAATTAGGAAATCTAACAATGCGATCTGTTTTAAACTTTGAGATAGTTCATAACACATAATCTATTATCTATTCTATTATATATATATATAAAATCTATTATCTATTCTATTATCTATTATCTATATAAAATCGAAACGTAAATTTCGTTCCGAACGCCAAGATTTCGAGTTCTACTGCATGGATTTTGACGGAACTTATACCGCTAGATAGATATTGTTTCAGGGAAGGTGTTAAGTTATAACACATCATTCTACCTAGAATAGTTATAGAATTATGACGGAAAGTTGTGTTATTTTGGTCGAAAGGGTTACTGTTATTTTATTGGCGATAAATTTCGTTGATAAATGTATTGAAATGGCTGTACATATCGGAAGAAAACTTTTATTAATTTTGTTTAGAAAAAAAAAATAGAGAAAAGAAAAACAGTTTTGACGAGTGTCAATATTATAAAACGACAATATCGAATTTAAAAATGAAAGGTAATGTTTTAATGCTTAAAAATTTATTCAATATGAAAGATTGCAGTTTTAAACTATATCTGGCAATTTATCGCTTGCGTCAGGTTAAAAAAAATGCATCAGCAAATCTGATAAGATAATACCTGAGTGACAATTTTGTTTTTGTTTTAGAATTTTTTTTATAATTTACTTTTTATTTTATTTAACTCATCCATCATATGACTTTCAGAAGAAACTAGCAGATGTAATTATAAAAATGACGGTACTTGGGAGTTTCATATTGCCTGTTTATTTACGATTTCATTTTATAGCCAAACAATTTAATTTTAAGCCAAAAATGCACAAGCGTGGCTTCGGTTTGAGCGACATTCACAACATTGGTTATTTTTCAAGTAGACGACTGCATTTTTGGAAAAATCTAATTCTACTTATATATATATATGTAATTCAAATGTAAATTTCATTCCGGCTGCTTAGAACTCGGGTTTTGCTGAACTTACACTGTTAGATAGGTAATTTTTCGGGGAAGGTTTTAGTACGTAACACGTCGTTCTACGTTGCTTGGAATCGCATTATGGTTTAAAGTTCTTTTATGAGATGAACCTGATAATGAAAAATTAGCCTTTATAAAAGATTCTGCCGAATGTGTTTCGATGGAACTTGGACTGTAATTAGATAATTTTCAAGGAAAGGTTTCAGTATAAACCATGTCCTTCTACGATGCTTAGCCATACAGTTTTGGGGAAAATTCTGTAATCTGGTGAACTCAATTATCACAATTTAGCCTTTAAAAAAAGTTATAATAAAAGGTTTTTGATAGAATTTGCATTGTTAGTTTGGCAATTTTTCAGAGATAGTTTTAGTATATAATATATTGTTCGACACTGTTTAGTCATAGAGCAAGGGGGTAAATTCTGTAATTTTCAAATTTTTCCTTTGCGAAGTGGAAGAAATGGGTTTGGAGAGAAAAGGAAAGTTTTTATGCATATTTTCTGTTCAATAATTATAGAATTTATTTACTATAAAGAAGACACTTATCTCTTTTTATATAAAAACAGAAGTAAATTGTATATAAATAACAAAAATGTTAATATTCATAAATAAAAGGTTTATATATAGGAATACATATTTTAAAAAGCATAAAAGTTCATTTTATTTGTTTTCACAGCTGTTCATATCATTTGGTCACAAATCGCACTTTCTGAAGCCCGAATTGCCCCAAGCTTTATAACATCTAACAATACCCATTGATCTAAAATCAGGAAAATTGGAAAGTAGATGTAGTTTCTAAAGTATGCCTTAATTAAGGAGATAAATTACGTAATCGAGTCCACAGACAATTGGCATATTAGGTACAGACAAGTTACATAATTGAGCCTACAGACAAATGGCGCATGTTACCGGGCGTGGTTTGACACACAATTAACTTAGGAAAAGGTTAAAATTGATTCTGTGTTTTTAAAGCGAACCAATTCTATAACCGAATTTACAGAGAATTGGCGAAATTTGAGAAATAGTTTTTTGGAGAAATTTTGCTACATTTACGATATACCAACACCATACCAAAATGTACGCTATTGCGCCATTTATTTCAATCCTAAACGTGCAAACATATTTTGGTACTTTTCCAGTATAGGAATCTTGGCGAAATAGAGAAAATAGCATTGGCGGGGAAGGAAATTTGGCAACATATTTTCTGTCAATAAATTCGCTGTTTCATTTCATATACACAAGCATTTTTTTTATGTTTATATAATTTATTTAACATAAAGATGCTATTTATCTAATTTTATATAGAAATAGCAGTAATCTGGGTACTACTTAGTTATCCTGTCGAACAATTTCGCTAAATTATATAAATCGCCAAATTATACAAATTGACATAATTTTTATTTTAAATAACGAAAAAACAAATATATTAGTATAAAATTAATAAAAATACAACTATAACGTCGAAATAAAAATCACTTGATGTCGTAAATACGTGTAACTTGTCAAGTGTATGTGACATTTATGATCAACCATTATTGGCATTTAATCTTATAGTTTGGCGATAGATTTTTGATCGACGGGATAACTAAGTAGTAGTACCATAATTTGTATGTAAAAAAAATTAATAATATACACATATAAACAAACAAAAATTTCATCAAGTTGGTTTTCTTAACTGTTTATATCAATTAGCAATAAATCTCTCTTTCTGATGTCCGAATTCCGCCAAGCTATTTAAAAAAAAACTCCAAGGCGCCTATAGTGGAAAAGTACCAAATTTAATTGCAAACTGTGCCAAACATTGTGGCTTGCTATTTATTGAAAGCGAATTTCTTTTGGCTTTAATCATTATTCAATAGTAACACTGCAAAAAAATTTATTTAACTGTTTCATTTTTTTAAAGTATTTTTTATTATGAAATAAAATTAAGTTATAACTTCATTTTTCACTGATTAAAAAGCGAAACGTTTACTGCAGTGCTAAGAGACACTTAGAATTTCATGTGCGTAGTTTAAATGGCGATTTTGAAAAAAAAATATTTTATAATATCGGAACCCACACCAAATATGCTCATTTTACCGAGAATGTTTTGGCTCAAAATGAAATACAATTGTTGCAGACATAATTGTAAATCTCAATACTCGACGACTGAAAAGTCTTTAAAATTATTCAGCAGAGACAACGAGGAATAACTTAGTTTCATAAATTTTAAGATTCAATATTCTTATCGATCTATTTACTTCTGCTTCTACTATATATACGAAAGTAAAATGCAAATGGGAAATTCGTCCCGGCTGCATATAACTTGGGCTCACCTGAGTTGATTTTGATGAGAATCGAAATGATAGTTATATACTTTTTCAGGGAAGATTTTGGCATATAACATATCCTTGTACGTTGCTTATACATATAATTATGTTTAAAAGTTAGATAATCATATGAACCCGAGTATGAAAGATTAGTCTTTTTAAAAGATTCAGCAGAATGGATTTCGATTGAATTTGCACTGTTAGTTAGATAATGTTTCAGGCAGGGTTTTAGTATATACTATACCCTTCTGCATTTCTTAACAATAGAGATCTGGTGGAAAGTCCTATAATCAGTTGAACCAGATTATGAAAGTTTTGCATTTTTAAAAAGTTCTACAGAACGGATTTTGATAGGAATTCCATTGTTAGTTACATACCTATTCAGATATGGTTTTAGTATTTTGCATATTGTGCTACGTTGCTTAGTCATAAAAGAAAGGCGGAAAGTTCCATAATCATGTGAAACCGATTATGAAAGATTAGACTTTTCAAAATGTTCTACATGGCGGATATTGATAATACTTGCTTTGTTGATTGGACAATGTTTGGGAGGTTTTAGTTTATTGCGTATCATTCTACTTTCCTTAGTTATAGAATTATGGGGAGAAAGTTCTATAAACAGATGGACCCCAATATGAAAGATCAGCCTTTTAAAAATGTTTTACTGGATGGATTTCGTCAGTTTGTTTGCTTTATTAGTTAAATAATTTTTCAGGTTTTGTTTTATTACATTGCATATTGTAATATCATTCTTTACCAAATCCTACTGTGATTGATCAATTAAAAGAGTTGAGATCTTAATAGCGGAAAATTCGTCTGCACATTAGAAAATATAATACACAATGGCGTTCATGTCGTTTTCTGCAGTACAAAAGTACATTTCAATTAGGTTCCAGATTGCTTTAAATCACAATGTCAAACTCACTGATACATTTAGTTTGATTCAAGATTCGTTTGGATAAACAGACCAGCGTAGCGGGCATAGCCTGCTAGTTTGTTATAAAGTTAAACGTAGAAAAAAAAAATCATAAATTATTTTCTAACTATATATTCATTTTAAAAGCAATAGCTATGTTTCTTATTTTATTTAAAAATCAAATTATTAAAAAAGGGGTTAAAATTATTTTACAAGCTATAAAAATATACAAAAACTACCCAACTTAAGCATTAAAATTTAAAAGAAAGTTTCAGAAATCTCCCACTTCTAAAAAATTATTTACCAAAAAAAAAAAAAAAAAAGATACATTAATATTTCTATTTTGTTTGATGATTAAAAAATGTTGATAAGTAAAATAATCATTTTTGCTACTTAATCACTAAAAATATATTCTACATTAAATCATCAAATGATAAAAGTGATCTCTTATTCTAATTAAAAGTGATTAATTACTAACCTCTTTTTTTTATTAAAATTAGCTTTTCTATGTTACAAATATATATTTCTTGAATTAACGCATTTAATTAATTATAATTCCTAAAGAGAAAATTTTATTAAGAGAAAAACCTCTGAAAGTCACTTATTTTATTTAATAAGCATTCTTAAATTTATAAGAAAGATTCAGAAATATCCTCATTTAAAAAATTATCTTCCAAAAGAAAAAAAAAATGTAAATTAATATTTTTATTTTATTTTGTAATTAAAAATATTGATAAGTAACAAATTAATATTGCAACATACTCATTAAATATATGTTCTACATTAAATCATCAAAACGACATAAAATAAATTCTTATTCTAATTAAAAGTTAATAATTACTAACTTTTGATTTATTAAAATACATTTTTCCATGTTAAAAATGTATATTTTATAAATTAACGCAACGCATGTAATTACATTATAATCCCAATAAGAAAATTTTATTAACTGAACAAGACCTCTAAAAATATTTTTTAATACTTAATTATTCTTAAATTTATATATATTCTTAATTATTCTTAATTATATCTATAACTTAATTAAACTTAAAATTATTCTTACATACCTTTGCTTTAACGAATTCGCTAAGATATTTATTTCATTCATTTAAATATTAAATTAACTTTTAAATAAACGCGCGTAAGACAATTATAAATAAATAAATAAAAAATAAAATAAAAATAGTTCAAAATTCTAATTTTCCCATCTACCATTTACTTTCAATGACAAACCATTACGTATCTATAAGATTTCCCCTTATTACCTCATACAATCCTCACCCGATCAAGTCTGAGTGGTCAAGTGGTTAAGGAGTGTACTTTCTATCCTTGGGTTCGCTGGATCAAACCCAACCTCAGCCAGCGCCTAAAGACGTTCTTTTCAAATATGCATTCCGCGATGGCTCATAGATGGCGCCATCAAAAGAGATTTTTTTTCAATTGCTGCTGGTGTCGGGCTGCGACCGGCATTCGTATGGATAGCTATCGGTGTGCTGCCGGCATAGTGTTTTGCTGATACTGGACCGGCTGTGCGCCTATCTGTCGGGCGTCACTCGCCCGGCGTGTCGAAAAAGATATGGAACCGGTACGGCAGCCGGTATCATGACAATAACGGCAAAGCGGCTGTCGGCCGATTGTTTACCGATAGCTCTGTGTTTGCTGGGAATATACACAATAAAGGAAAATATAATCAAACTTATACTGCTGAATAATGCTGATTGATAATTTCATAAATAAATTCAAATTTTTAATCTTTCTTCTTTACTAGCTTTTATTCTTTATTTCACTTCGAATTTGCAGAATTTTCAGTGTCAGTAGACACACTTTGTCAACGTCTTACGTAACATTCTATACAACAACTACTAAACACGTTATCATCATACGTTTTTCGTACCGTTAATTTTTTCTTTAAAAAACCATATGTGTTTTAGCTCAGCGTAATTTTTATATTAAAAAAAGTTTATTTCGTAATGTTTACTCTAGCGATTGCCTCTTTTCCGAATATTTAAAAACATTTACTGGCATTAAGCGTTTGGTCTGAATCGTTTTTTACTGTTATATTGAAAATAAATAATTGTATGAGACTCAATTTCTATGAAACATATCTCTTTGAATTTTGAATTTGACTTATGTTTAAATTTTGACATGAATATGAAAATTTCACAAGATTTGTAAATATCTTCAACTATTAAAAAAATAATAATAAATAAAAAAAATTTCCCAAATCAGGAACACTAATTCTTCTGACATAAATTTGACACTTTTTTTTTTTGCCAAAAATCAGATAATTGCAAGCATGATTATTGAAGTGATTTTAATGGAACATTTTGTTAAATTTCGAAGTAAATTATTTACATCTTGAGTCATAAGTACGACTGATACTTCCTGTTCGAATCCAGAAACGATACGTTTAAGTTCTGAAGCTTATAGTGACTGATAATGAGTTAATAGTTGACGGTGGTAGAGACAATATACTCAGCAAAATCGATGTAACATTTGGAGTTCCAACTTTAATCTTTTAAAATTCAGAAACTATTTGTCCGTAAGACTTCCAAACTGATATCATAATGTAATATTTGATGTCAAAGTCAGGTGTTCGTGCTGAAATTTTCCTAGATTATTATAATTTTTGTATAAAAACTAGTCGGATGTGCCAATCCCAAAATTCTCTTTTTTCTCATACATGCTAATATTTCAAAAATACTGTTACACATATTAATACTTCGATTCTTTTAATTCAATATTACATCAAATTTCCCATCTTTAATATCTGCTACATTTTACTAATCTGAGTAAAAACAAGTTAATCTCAGTCATAACATTTAATAAATTCAATATTTTTCATTATTCTGATGTATATCAGCTACTTGAAAACATCCAGGTTAGCTGGATGCGAATTGCCGGTCGCTGCACGAACATCCGATGTACAATAGAAAAACCGAGATTAATCGCTATTACAGCGCCCCCTTCTGGCTATTCGTTACCAAATTCACTCGGACTGCTGGCGGCTATAGCCAGAACATACATATGAAATTTGTTTCGATTCTATGTATAACTTCCAAAATGGTATTACAGTGCCCCCCTTTCCTACGGAATATTTCGAAATTCAAGCAGGCCTTGATGACTATAGCCAAAAAGATACACAAAAAAATTGGTTCGATTCTTTGCATAACTTCATACACTTTTCGATGGTACAAAGCGGACATACGGACAGAAGCACAGACAGACATTTTGTATAAACATGTAATAACATGTATTTCCGTCGAAAACCGGAAGTTGAAAAAATCTCGATTACGATACTTACTTCTTTATAAAGAAGAATGTAACAAAAACCTACGCCTATATTTATGACAAACATTTCATGAAGTCATAATTTGCAGTCGTTTCGCCATTTTCAGATTTTACTGGAATTATTTAATACTAATAATGTGTGAGATGTTGTGTTTATTTTCTGTCGGGGGCTGTCGACTCTACAAATGTTTTTGGTCATGAAATGATGTATCCTAAATGCTTATACTACTACTTATCAGAAATATCCTGTATTTATTTTTACTATATGTGTTACCCAAACTGTGTTGAAAATCCGAACATAAAAATTCCAATTGAACAAGTGTAATCCATACAAATGTGCAAAATAATTTGGTAATTGTTTAACGAAAACGTATTCTTTATTTATTTTGCTGTAAACCCAATGACAGATTAGGGATATATTTCAGCATAAAGTTGATAAAATAAAAATGCCTCGTTTAATATTTACACTTAGCGTGATGTCTGAATAAGAGCTAATCCGTTATTAAATGTTGAGCGTGCGACACTAGTTTCCTGTAAAAAAAAATTCTTGCATTCTGCTCTAAACTCTTGGTTTTGTTCGTGATTTCTGAAGTACCTTATGAAGGAAGTGTGATACAAAAGTACTTGAGCCCTCAAAACTTACTAACGTGTGTTTTGTATGCATTTATATTGAAATTTTAGTACGTAAATGTATTGATAAGAAAGCTAGCTAGCATTCTTAATAGTGTTTTTATTATGAGTATCTTATAATCTTGTAGCTTGTATGAAAAATATGCTACATATTTTCCAAAATTGTCATGTGTTTTGTAAAATGCTTCACCTGTTATACAGGGTGTCTCAAAAGGTCGTTTACAAATTTAACATGCTGGTCTGTCATATCATGATAAACAAGATTTACATAGGAATTTGTTTTCGAAAATGCAAACAGCAACCGCTAGAGGGCGAGGGGCGCATGCTTACGGGAAAGTGGGGAATGTAATCATTTTAGGCGAGGACGTTGCAGGGGAAGGATGAATAGGTTTAGTAATGTAGAATTGGCCGATATGCATTACGTATATGGCGACACGGATAAAAACGCACGAGCCGTGGTACGGATGTACCTTGACCGCTTCCCAAGCAGACGTCAGACAAGTCATGTTTTGTTTGAAAAATTGCATCGCAGATTGCATGAAGCTGGTGCTTTCCAAGTACGTAGCCACACTGATCGATAACGCACTACAAGCACATCTGTCGTAGAGGGAACTGTGCTACGGGAATTTGACAGGAACCCGTAAACAAGTCTCCGAGCAAGCAAACGCGTCTTGGGTGTACATCGTTCCATCATTATGCTCATACTGCATGGGTACACGCAACACCCATACCGATTACAACGAGTACATGCATTGTGCGTTGACGATTATCCCCAATGCGTTGCATTCGCAAGCTGATATTTCCAAACGGGTCGCACAGCCGGATTTTCCATCGTGGATTTTGTTTTCGGATGAATCCATTTTTACACTGGACGGTGTCCTAAACCTGCACAACATGCACATATGGGTGCATGAAAACCCATGTTCTAAATGCCCCCATGCACGTCAACAACGTTTCGCCGTAAACTTTTGGGCTGGTATTGTCGGTGACATGTTAATTCGCCTTTACCTACTACCTCAGCGCCTCGACGGGAATACCTATCGCATTTTCTTTGAAAATGTCTTGCCGGATCGGATGGGAGACGTTCCAGCCGCTACACGCCGAAACATCTGATTACAGCCTGTTGGAGCGCCTGCTTATTTTAGATACACTGAGCGAGAATACCTCAATAGGACATATCTTGATCGCATGGTCGCATGGCCCCCGCGATCCCCCGACCTGACATACGTGGATTTCTATCTGTGGGGACACAAGAAGTCCATGGTGTACGAGACACCCGTAACATCGGACATGGATCTCGTCGCCAGGATCGTGGAAGCGGCGGCACGTGTCCGTGGCACACCTGCCCATTTTGAACGGGTCCGTGAATCCATGCGTCGACGTTGTGAAGCATGCATTGCGGCGAATGGAAGGAATTTCGAACAACTTCTGTAAATTAAACCATGTTCTTTAATAAAAGTCATATTAATACCTCTTTCGATATCCTTTCTTTCTTCCCCTCCACAGCTGCGCTCATCGTCCTATAGCGGTCACAGTTTGCATTTTCGAACACAAGTTCCTATGTAAATCTTGTTACTCATGATATACAGAGTAGCATGTTAAATTTGTAAACGACCTTTTGAGACACCTGTATATTAATGAGTATTTTCAAATTATAAAATTTTAAAAGAACTATACTATATAAAAATTGTATATTTTGAGTTGAAATACTAAATATACTACAGTATTTAAAATTGATTTTATTTAAATTTTAATTACATGAAATTTGAATATATAATATGAAAAAAAATGGATAGTTGCTTTGAACTATCTAAATAGATAGGCCATAAATCAGGAATATCTATGCAAACAAACACAACATATTAACATAGTATCAAAAATCACATTATTGACAAAAAATTTAGCGTATCTCATAAAATGCTGAAATTAAATTTTAATTTTTGACATTAGCTATAATGTCAAATATACGATCTTTTCAGTCTAATACATACAATTTTGACAGTCTAACATTTACGATTTTGTCTGTAATGCAATTTATATTTCTAGGTATATTCAATATAAAAAAAATGATTTTTCCCATAGAATAAATTCGCCAAAATAACACAGAAGCAAAAGTAGTCATTCTCTAAAAATGTGTGATTTTTTTCAATTTAAGTTAAATAAATGAATTTGCGCAACCGCCCTCACAATGAAATAATACAAAATTCTCAAACATATTTTCATGTGATTTTCGAAACAAATGTGAATTGTAACCGAGGAATATTTTAGTAGAAATCTACTTCTAAAACTCAAATTATACTAATCTAAAATAACAGCTCAATCCGATATAAGCCTTTGCGATTTGCTTTAAAAACTACATGTCTTGTAATATGTTTTGAAGAGTAAAAAAAAATAAATAAATAAACATTTCCAAACTTTCATATTAAAAATCTGTAAATTATGTGACCAAATGGATTTCAGATTGGCTTTCTAAAGTATAATGTACCGAAGACAAGCAATATTCTGTAGAAATTGATAATGGTTTTGGATAATTCAAAGTTTGGTAAAATAACAGAATAAAAACTGCCCCATAAACTTTTATAACAAAAATTGAAATGAAAAACACATAATTCATAATTGAATTGGTTACACGCATATTTTCCTGCACTGTAAAAAAATATGTAAAGTTACCAAAGTTTTCCTAGGAAACTGTGATTCCTAAAATATTTTATGTAACTGCAAAAATAAAAATTCATGTAACAGACACACTTTTGCACCGAAAATCAAAAAATCTGTAAGGTTACTAAGAATTTTTTAGGAAACTGGAATGCCGAGAACTATTCATGTAACTGCAACCGGTGTTGCAGAGAAGATTTTAGTAAGATTACTGTAATTTTAGAAGATTCATTTGTAAAGTTACAGATTTCTGTAGCTTTACAAAAACCAGCTTTGTAGATTTGCAGCTTTTTTTGTACAGTTACAGATGAAAGTTTAGTAAGCATGTAACTTTACATCTGTAAAACTACAGATTTTTTTTTTTTTTTTTTTTTTTTTTTTTTTTTTTTTTTTTTTTTTTTACAGTGTGCGACAATGTGGTGATTATATTATATGGATTGCCCCGATTTTTTCTACACTGACAGTAGATCATAAAATGGAGCCTGCTGCTGAATGTCGGTTGTACATAGATGTAAACTTTTAGAACTAGTACCGATATGTAATCCCATTTCACATAAAGGAAGGCACAAATAATGACCAGAATAGTTGAATATTTAATTTAATTGAGATATTTGTGTTATTTTTCTTGTTTCTGTACGTTTAATTTGAATTTGTTTACTACGCATTTTTGAATTACCATGCACATTCTATGTTGTTTATTGAAGAATCCTTTAAATCTGAAGTAATACATCGTCGGAAATTCAAGATAAACCAAGAAAACTATTCAGACCATATTTTTCAATCTAATTATTTAACGTATTTTCTTTAGGCGAAACGCAAAGATTTACAACGGTTAAATTCGTAGATATTTTATTATATTATTATATTTATTTATTTATTTACTTATTTATTATTATTTTGGATAATACAATGACATTTCCAAACATTTGATTTTAAAAATTCTGTTTTTTAAAATTAGTTATATCGTCGCTACCATGTCAAACTATACAATATGAAAAAATGCATTTTTCATATTTTGTGCCATTTTGTTGTAGTGCGTACACTGTAAAAAAAAAAAAAATGTGTAGTTCTACAGATGTAAAGTTACATGCTTACTAAACTTTCATCTGTAACTGTACAAAAAAAGCTGCAAATCTACCAAACTAGTTTTTGTAAAGCTACAGAAATCTGTAACTTTACAAATGAATCTGCTAAAATTACAGTAATCTAACTAAAATTTTATCTGTAACCCTGGTTGCAGTTACATGAAAAGTTCTAGGCATCCCAGTTTCCTAAAAAATTCATAGTAACCTTACAGATTTTTTAATTTTCGGCGCAAAAGTGTGTCTGTTACATGAATTTTTGTTGTTGTCGTTACGTAAAAAATTCTAGGAATCCCAGTTTCCTAGAAAAACTTTAGTAACGTTACAGATTTTTTTTACAATGTATGATACGTACTACTGAAATCGCCGCGTCTCTAACTTGCTTAGAAACTTATATAATGACTATTTCAAAGTATCCAATATGCACTTTTTTCTAAAATTTACCATGTCAAACTGTCCAATATGGCATATTTGATCCTTTGCCGCAAATTTTTTGATATTTTTCTTTTTCTAAGCATACGTACCATATCAAACTATCCAATATGAAAATAGTCTTTTTATCAGGAAGACAAAAACTATTTTATATATGGATGGAAATTTAACACAAATGACCTATGTTTTTGACATTTTCTATAGTATATATTTCCTATTGTTAATTGAATGTGAGAATCTTTAGTTTATTTACAGGGACACTCAAAAGAATCCCGTTACATTACACTCAATAGGCAAAAAGAGCGGTATCTTTTAATGGTGTTACAATATTAAAAACGTAATGAAATTAATATTAATTTATCAAGTGTATTAAAAAATGTTTTATGCAGAATATGATGTGCAAGCCACTTATTATTATTTACAGGTTCATACAAAGGAATTTTGTTGTATAATGGTTTATTTAAAAAAATGAAGCATTTTTTAATAATGTTAAAATGTTCCTAATAAAATGAAATTGACATCCGTTATTGATTTACACTAGATGGATGTGCAATACCAAAACTTTCTTCTATATCATGTATATTACTATTTCAAAATACTGTCAAATGCCAATAAATAATTTTTATTAGTTTTATTAGTATTTTTATTAGAATTATACATAACATCATACACTTTTCGATGGTACAATATTGAAAATGGCAAAAATATCGCTATTTCAGTGCCCCCTACTTTCGGAATTTTTCGAAACTCAGGGAGGAACTTCTTGCCATGGCTAAAAACATATACAAAAAATTTGGTTCAATTCTATGCATAACTTCATACATTTTTCAATGGTGCAATATTCAAAATGCACAAAAATCGCACAAAACTCACTATTACAGTGCCCCCTAACGGCGGAATTTTTCCACATTCAGGGAGGAGCATTTTGCTATGGCCAAAAACATACACAAAAAATTTGATTCAATTCTATGCATAACTTCATACACTTTTCGATTGTACAATATTCAAAATGCATAAAAATCGCACAAAACTCGCTATTGCAGCACCCCCTACTAGCGGAATTTTTCCAAATTCAGCGAGGACCTTCTTGTCATGGCCAAAAACGTACACAAAAATTTGATTCAATTCTATGCATAACTTCATACACTTTTCGATGGTACAATATTAAAAATGCACAAAACTCTCTATGACAGCGCCCCGTCCCGGCAGCTTTATTCCAAATTAATGGAGGATCTGCTTGCCATAGCCAAAAACTTACAAAAAAATGGTTCAATTCTATGCATATCTTCATACAATTTTTGATGGTACAATGGCGACATACGGACACACGGACAGACAGATATTTTCTATAAACATGTTTTTTAGTCTCTCTAACCCATAAAACGTGTAAATCCGTCGAAAAACGGAAGTGGAAAAAAATCGATTACAATACTTTCCTCTATTGCAGATAGAAGAAAGTATCACGTTTACAAGTTACTTATTGTTTAATATGACATGTATGGTAGTTATTGTTTATTTACTGGGACACACACAAAAAAATAGGTTACACTTCAGTCTATTAGCGATAGTTGTTTGAAGTGCGTTTTCAATTATAGTATGAATTTTCAATTATTTGAATATTACGTGGCGTGTATAAATTTTACAGATCATATACAGGGCTATACAAAAGAATTTGTAAGCATTACTTTGTATGGGAGTGAATTTCTTAAAGAAGGTTTGTAATTCAGTTTTGCAATTTCGGTTTTTTATTTATTTTATCTTTTAACTGAAATATTTTAGTAGAAATTCCTAATATGCAGGGCTACGCAAAGATTGCCGCTTAAAAGATTGGCTTAAAACATTGCCGGCTATGACTGGTAATTTCCGGAAGTGTGTTTATAACAATTTTTTGTCAGAATTAAATTTTGCCCTATTACGTAACACGTAAAAATATCTGTAGATAATATACAGGGCTGTACAAGAAGGTCGAGAGTATTGTCGTTTATTGGCGAAAATTGCTAAAGGTTGAATGTATAAATTGCGTTACGCGTTTTCTAATTAAACTAAATTGTCGCATATTATCCAGATTATTAACAAATCTATATATCATTTACAGGGCCTCACAAACTGATTCGAGTAGTTTTTCTGTCTATGGACGGTAATGGTTTTATAGTGAATTATTTTGTGTCCCTGTATACGATCTATAGCATTTTTATAGAACAGGCAGAAAATAGTTAAATTTAAAATCGCATACCGAAATTCAAAAACGCACTTCCAGCAATCATTGCTCAAAGACAGTGCTGTAAACCATTTATTTTGTATGTCCCTGTAAATAAACGACATATGCTAGGAATGCATGCACTATTCTGTGGCAGTATTCTTTTAATGAAATTTAGTGATTTATATCAGTTTTAATACATTTGGAATAGGGCAAAATCATTAAAATACTCCCCAAACGATTTTTCCCCACATACCATAATGTAATGGAAACATTTTGAGTGTCCCTGTAAATGAACTATTAATGTTACACACTTAATATGCAATACCGAACATGCCATTGTAAGCATCATTAACATTTTTCAATTTCATGAAAATGGGAGTATATTTACGTGAGTTAGGCGGTGGACAGACTTAGCGATTTCATAAAAACCTTTCAAACTTTTTGGAAAATGTTAAAAAGTATAATAGGTTGAAACTTCACATTCAGTAATTTCTACCAATAGACGACTATAACTAAATTCTTTTGTACAACCCTGTATATTACCCACATAATTTTATACATGCCACGTAATAAGTTAAAAAATTAATTTAAACTAAAAGACGCTTAAAATACTAAAATGATACTTCCAGAAATTATTATCTATAATTATTAGTTAGTTTTTAGTTTAGTTTTCAGGTTTCTAGTTTTTTGCGTGACCCAGTATGTGATTTTTTTAATATTACACAGACCTCTCATATACTAAGTATAGTTCACCTTTGAAATGCATAACACAATAAAAAAACTACTTTTAAGCAGTTCAGAAACATACTTAGTAATGTTAACGAAATATTTTAGGTAGTCCTGTATACAATCTATAGAATTTATACATACCACGTAATATGCACATAGTTTTAAAACGCATACCATAAAATAAAACGCATTTCAAGCAATTATAGCTAATAGACTGCACTTTAAACGAAATATTTTGTGTGTCCCTGTAAATAAACGATAACTGTTGTGCACGTCATATTCTAACGTAGGCATGTTGCTGTTCACCTCAATAATGTATATAAATTTCATTATGTTTGAAATAATGTAACATAATTAAACTAAACGAAAAACCTTTCTTTCCGCATTAAAAGTGTAATGTAACAGGATTATTCTGATTGTCCCTGTAAAGGACCTATAAATGCTACACGCTCCGTTTTCACCGGACAGGCCATAGCAAACATCAAATTATAAATAAGTGATATGGCAATCCGAGTATATTTACGACAGTTATAGCACGGTGAGGCAACAGAAACGTAATGCAAAAGTCATGAAACTTTTTAACAATCAAGAAAGTCTTGAAAAAAAAAACGCACTAGCCGTTTATCATTCCCTACGTTCGGGAGAACATTTGCAATTATTGTATTAAAAGAGCCTATTATGAACTTCTTCCAAATTTTCTTCAAAATCATTTGTTCCAACTTTTTTTAATGTGGAATTATATAAATCAACGATTTCTATTCGAAAATACTGGTAATAAAGCGGCTCATTACTTTCTTAGAATAAATAACGCGAAGATTACTATTTATAATTACGGGTATGAAATGCCTGTTGTTACGCACTTCATTATTTGAGATATTTTTGTTTTCTTATATTTTATAAAATTAACAGAATGTTTAAAAATAAGCTTTTTTCTTCATTAATTTACTACATATACGTTTTAAAAATTATTAAAGAAAATTCTTAAAAGTTTTATATTGGATATGTACATACCAAATGTTTTACAAATTAAACTAATTGAATACGGCACATTTGGTACTTTGAAACGGCGAATCTGGGAAAAAACACAAAATTTTTAAAAGTCAAACCATCCAATATGGCATATTCGCTACTATGAAATGCGAACCTGGGGAAAGCACAGAATTTTTACAAGCCAAACTATCCAATGTGGCATATTGGATAGTTTGAAGATGAAAAAGTTCACCGAAGCTGAAAACGTACAACTAAGCATATCATATCAAACTATCCAATGTGATTTTTTGGCAAGTAAAAATATTCAAATGGTTTATCTAAATTGCATGCCTAAATAGGATATATAAGAGCACCCGAGAAATATAATAATTGTTTACTGCTGTTTGGAGCTGATTTTGAATCCAATATTAAATCAGTTTTTTCTCCCTTCTGAAAAGTGGCTATTTACACATTGGATAGTTTGACATTGTACTGACAATATATTTTTTTTTTAAGTGTAAGAGTTACTTTTTAAATATCCTTTCTCCAAATTCTTTACGATATTTATTGACACAAAAATCTAAATTCAGCATGATCGTCTCCAACAGCATACATCAAAAAGACTATTGATTTTGAAAACTTATTTTCTTCAAAAATGCTCTGATGATGGTTATAAATATATTACAATATCTTTAAAGGAGTATAAATTTTAACTAAAAATCAAAGTAATGTTTACGTTACAGCATTTTTTAAAACGAAAAATTGTCTATTTCAATAAGTTTCCTGAAATTTCGGATATTAAAAATAATGTTTGTATGCACTGTTTGATATTACAATACCAAGAAAGATTCGGTACAATTTGAAAGACAAAATAAATATTTTCCAAATGCATTGAATTCTACATGCTTCTTTCAGTTCCTCTATTCTAGATAATAATTTACGAATTCCTAGTTCAATATGAAAATTCAAAGGAAAAAAAAACACACAAACACAATATTTGATATTTTAGAAATGTTACACAAAGAGAACATTCTAAAATAAATAACAATATCTGAGTTTAAAAGAACTCTCTTTTTATTCAGTTACGAAATATTACCTCCTGATTTGTTTAAAGAAATGTTTTAAAATATTTTCAATTATTTACATAAAACAATTTTGAAACTTCAGTTTGTAAAAAATTGTAACTTATTGACTTAATCAATAATAAAATACATTTTATCGAGCTGAATATAAATTCATTAATACTTCATAATAATTTAAACGCTAAAATTATATATATATATATATATATATATATATATATATTTGCAGTACATTTATTGAAGAATATATGTTCAACGTTTTTATTTCTTTCAAATGGTACGCATTTGTTATAAACAAAAAATATTTTTAGAATACATTACATTTAGAAATGCAGAAGACAATATATATATTGTCTTCGAATATTACGAATACATTTGTATATATTACGAATATTAAAGATATTACGAATATTAAATTTCCGCGCGTTACTAAAATTATTCCATAAAATCTTCTTTTCTAAATTGTTCTACAATCCTAGATTACTAACTTATTGCTTAATCTTAAATAATATTTCATGCATTCCGTTCATTTAAATTCATTCTCTTTAAAATGCGCATTTAATTTATTTCAAAATCTTTTAAGAAACATTTCCCCTTAGTATTTTTTTCTAGACCTTATTATTTCTCAATCTTAAATTGCTGAAATCTATTCCAGTAAAGTTATCTCATTTATACCATTTCTTTTTTTCTTATTTTGTTTCAAAAGTCAATTTCAGGCCAATTATTTTAAACAAATCCTCATATCTGTATTAACGTAGAATACCTTCCGCGTCTTACTATTTAACTTGAAACATGAGCGTGGAGCTCAGATTTTTCGTGTTATTTATAGTTTTTAAAACTACGTTGTTGTCTAGAAAAGAGCATTGAAGTAATCGAATGAATTTTCAATATCTTTATAAAATGAAGTATGTGAACCGATGACAGGAATAAAAGTCTAATGTTTTAAAGAATTGTAGTGGATGTTTTGACTCTGTATTATGATAGAGAAAAGTAATAATATTTATTCTGTTATGAAGAATTGTTTTCCATTTTTCGGGAAACTACCAGTGTTTATCGAATAAGAACGCAGATAAAATATCGACGACTGAAAATAAACTACTGAATATGGTTATCTTAATCGCTAACGTAATGACGGCTGTCTGAGTTCTTTAAAGTGTTACGGATCTATCTTGGCTTCATTTACATCATTCTATGACCTGTAACCAAATATCATGACATAGATAGACAGGGTGTCCCAAAAGCATTGACCTCGGATTTTATTCATTAAATATTGATCACAGATAAATATTATTAATTACAAAGTTACGTAAAAAAAAAAAAAAAAAAAGTTCAGAATTTTATCAAATAGACTCACAATTTTCAGCGGATTAAATTTGAAAAAGACCAAAACTGAAACTTAATACTGGACCCTTAAATGAAAATTCCTAATGAGTAAAATGTGTCCCATACACTAATAAGTTCATATGCAAAATTTCAGCATTTTACAACAAAACGTTTTCAGAAATATCAAAATACATAAATACTGGCTTAAACAGATTTTCAATGGCTGAATATAAGTTCGCAAAGGGGAAAATTCATGTCTGATAATCGCGTTTTCGGGGTCGTACATAAATTACAAAAAAAAAAAAAAAAAATGATCGAGTTTGAATGGAAAATTTTTACATTTTAGTTTATGATTAATTACTAACCAACTTTGTTTAAACATATCCCTGCGACTTTTTATGACAAAATAATGAAATCTTGTACATAGCTTTATTAGTGTATGGTGCACATTTTATTCATCAGGAATTTTTTGTACGGGGGATGTTTAACACTTTAAATTTTGTATTTTTTCGAATTTTACACCCTGAAAATTGTAATCGATTTCATGTAATCGTATCGTAACTTTTTACGCAACTTTGTAATTTTTTTTGTCTATGATCAGTATTTAAGGAATGAAGGCCGAGGTGGATGTTTTTAGGACAACCTGTATATTCATATAAATTTTTAAAAACAATTATTTTATATTACTGAGATGAATTTTTACAGCAAATATTTGGAAGCTAAATATCTCATAATCTATCCTTGTTTAAAAGAAACAACGCATTCTAAATATATATACGAAGGCGTGTCAATAAGTTATTGCCCTCACATAGAAATAAATGAATGAAATTTTTGAAAATTGCTACATTATATCAGTCCTTTTCTGTATAGTCACCGTGCACAGCAACTTATTTCTTCAACCGGTATTTCCAAGAAAGAGGGGAGGATTTATTACAGGACGCGCGATAGCAGAGCCAGAAGGTGGCGTTTTTCTAGCTTTTGCCGACCCCCAAATGTGACATATTGTTGGAAAGGCCTGCGGCCACTTAAGTTAAAAGAAGTTGTGGACGAGCATGCTTATATTATTATTCTTGGTTTCGTAAGAAGTAATGTGATGTGGCTTAGGCAATACTATAAAGTGAATCTTATCTTATAAAACACTAGCATCCCTCTACCTTCCATGAACACGTAAATACATTTATGAGCCTAGAAGGATTTAATTTCAAATGCCTAATCGAAGCTCTTAAATTTCTGTGGTGATTTAAAGAAAATATTTCATCACCGAAAGAACTATTTTCACAATCCTCGCCACGGCTCTTTAAAGTTCTACAACGAAGAGTAAGACATTTAATATCATCTTTTTGAATAGTCGAAAACACCGCGAGATGATGCTTGTTAGTATATTCCGAGAGGAACAATTGGAATTTAAAATATGACTATTAAATTCAAAAACATTTAAAACACATTTTCTTATTTCTTCTTTTAAAAAATCCGTTCGATATCCTACACATTTAATTTGCTCTTCAGACGGTGTGATATCTTATACTGAGGACCATGAAATGATCACGCGATTTAATATTTCCGACGGCAACTTACCTCTCGCGCGGTAGTTATCTAGATTCTCAATAACGTATGAGAAAGGTTTCTTTAAATATCATTACTGCCTTTTGAATCTAAGCAACACGATTAGCTTAAACAGATTTTTACTAATCAGGCTCTGAAGAAATCAATCCAAACGCAACCTTATAATGAATCCTCGCAAATACCCACTTTGTTTGAAAGTTAAGTGAGACAAAACATTTTTTTTGTAAAATTTCAAAAACAACAGCTGAACATAATTCATGTTTCAGTATTGACTGATTGTTAATGGATGCAACCTTAGTTTTAAATGTCAAAAGATTCATGGGAAAGTTTTTCACCATGTGTAAACGAACGCATATACAGGGTGTTTCGACGATCATCTGACAAACTTGGAGTGGTGGTGAAGCTGATTAAAACACAAACATGTTTTGAATAGGAATGTATAGGCGGACGTAACGCGGTGAGGCACGAACACAAAAAATAGTACATGAAAAGAAAAGCACTGTTTATTTACAAAATCATCACAAACTGCTTATTTCTAGCAATACGTAAATAAATGCTCAAAATATTAGCTTTGTAGCGTCAAAGGAGTATCTAGCGAAGAGCTCTAAATAAGCCAGGCATTTCGCGTATGTTTGAAGCCGCAATGGATAGTCTGGCAACTTAATAAACTGGAGACTCATAAACTATTGCCTCCACATGCCCCTTTAAGAAGTAATTGATGGTGGATAAATCTGGTGACCGTTCTGGCCACCGGGCCTGTCCACCACACCTAATCCATCGCCCCCGATAAGTGGCATTCAGGTAATTGCGGACAACCAATTTGTAATGGGCTGGCGCACCGTCATGTTGGAACCACATTTGATTGCAAACAACATCCGGAACATCTTGCAGTAATTCATGTAAAATTCCTTCAAGAAAAATACGATAACTTAAGCCATTGGCTTGTCTTGATAGAAAATATGGTACTATGAAGCCATCGTGTACAATACCCGCCCAAGTATTCCCAGAGAAGCGTCCTTAGAATGCATGTGGATGTGTAGCGTGTGGATTTTCTGATGCCCAATCATGAGTATCGTGCATATTGAACACGCATTCCTCTCTAAAATTCACATCATCTGTGAATAGCACAAAAGTTGGGAAATCCGGCTGCAGCGCACACTGCTGCAAGAAATATTGGAAGAATAGTTCGCACACGGCGCAATATTTGCTTGCAAAGCATGGAATGGGTGAAATCGTTCTTCTTGAAAAACTCTCCAAACGCTGGGGTGACGTATATATAAATGCCTTGCAATAGCTCTTGCACTTGTGTGGTATTTCATCCACAATGTTCAAGAAGCTTTCTTCCATGTTTGGATGTCTTGCAGTTCTTATTCCAGACCTATTTTCAGAGTTGGCGATGAATGATCCATTTTCACAAAGGTTCCGATGCAACAGCTCAAATACGTTGAGCTTGCCAAACACCTTTTCGGAAAACGTTCCTGATGCAGCCGAGTACTTATCTGCCGTTCCATTAGAAACACCATACACTAGATGCATGTCTGCCTTTTCACTATTTGTAAAATCTCTCATATTGCCCGAAAACACAGATGCAAATGACGTTGCTCCACACAAACATCTGTCGTTATAAGTCGTTCGAACTTGCGCAAAAGTTGCACAAAACACTTAATCATAAACTCAAAACCTGCAATTGAAGAAGCACAGACGATAAAATAAATAAAATAACAAACAGATGATGAAATAAATCTCAAATCTGAAATTGTAAAGCACTTTTTGATGATGTTGTAAATAAACAGTGCTTTTATTTTCATGCCCCCCCCCCCCGCTTTTTTTTTTTTTTTTTTCTTTTACATCAACGCGTCACTTCCGACTACTAATTCCTATACAAAACCTGTTTGTTTTATTCAGCTGCACTAATGATTGTCCGATGACTGTAGAAACACCATTTTTATTGTTGCACAATGTGCTTTCCCAAACGCTTAACTAAAGACATAAATTTGTACATTCATATTATCAAGTAAAATGGGAATTTTTGTTTGAGAAATTGCTTTTAAATCATTTCTTTAAAAATTCCCTTGTTTACTAAATTCTCACTAATTGGCTAGTCCCATTTAACTGAAATTTTTCAAAAATCGTGCAATGTTAACTTTTTAAAAACGACACATAGAGAGAGAAAGCCTAATGGATCAAAAACCTTTTCAAATTCTGATAAGGTATTATTTTAGAATATCTATTCATTTATTCATTGCCTCAAGAAGGGAAACAAACGATATCATTCTTTAAATTCCATTGGATTCGAAAAACTTTTCTCCCTTCATCATTATTTAAGAACAAAAAAAAAAATGTACTTTTTCTACATTCTTCGTAAGTATTCCTCAATACTACAGATTTGTTAGAAATTCATTTACACAAATTAAAGCCACTTCGTTTCATTAATAAAGCAAATTAATTAAGTAATTCCATTAAACCTTCTTCATTCTGCTCCCAAGATAGTAATCTATTTAAAAAACAAAACATTTAACTCAGCTGCAGTATCAAATGGAACATATTTCTTCTCATTTAAGGCAGGCTGATGAAGAGTTCTATTCGAAACGCTGCAGATTCCGTACGATAAGTAACTGTTGTTAAACGATATAACTATATATGATCCGGATCCAAACGGAGGGCACCCCTTTACCTCCTTATTCCCCGGTGCATATAATGGCGTCATAAATAACACCAATACCATATGATCCTGAAAACTCTATCTGTAAGTTATTCTCATAAAATTATTTTCTGGATTAATCGATACTTGTATAAAGGTTTTCTTTTATCTGCAGATATAACAACTGACAAATTTTAAAATCAATCAAAATATTTCTATATAAATATTTTCAATAAGCATTTGAAGGTATACAGATAATTATCTTTTTTTTCTTGATTGAAATATTTTAATAAAAACGAATGCTAATCAAGTATTTTTTTTATATTTAAGTAATCAAACATTAGGTGTACTAAAGCTTCGTATTAACGGAAAAAATCAATATATTCAAAATTGCTTTTGAAATATATCAATCAACTTTATTCTACACCGAAGTAAAAATCATATATATTTTCTTAAAAGTTTGGTACGATGTCAAAGTAAAACACTAAATAAGAATGCACGCAGATTTTTCACTGAAACAGAAAAACTATTTTGATTCAAATGTCATGAATGAAATAAAATGAAAAGCGTACATTTTGAACGAAATAGATCATTTCAAAATATAAGTTTTTATTAAATTACAGTACCAAGAATTACTAAAAATGAACATTTCAAAGCCGATCCCTTAATATAAAAATGATTATTTTTTTAAAATTAACATAAAATCAATAAAAGTGTAATTAAGCGTTCACATTTCCACGTCTCTTGTGCATCATTAGCTATCTCATTAATATATCTCAAAAGTAGCTATCTGAAAAAATGGATTTTACGAGTAAATGGCTTTAAGAATATTTCTGCAATTAATTAGAGTAATACACAGACTAAATTAAAGAGGAAATTCTCAAGTGAAATCGAATTAAATATTTCTTTATAAATTAAATAATGTTATGCATTGTTTCTTCTAATATTATATACATGAATATGTGTATATGTTTTTCAATATGTTTGCTTAAATCTTTGTTGTTGTTGAATAATTTAATTCAATATATTTCAAAATAGCTGAAGTCAGTTGGAAATTGTACCATTTCTAGTCGGAACTTACTTTATTAAGTATAGAAAAAAATAAAGACTAAACAATATCTACAGACAATATTTAAATTAAAAATATAATAAAACTTAGCACTTGCCTTCTAAAAACATTTTTCCATAGTTTTTTAATATATAAATGTACCTAATGTATTTTTAAATGTAGATTTGTAAGATTTTTAAATGTAGAATGTTTTTAGATAACATATTAAAAATATATCTTTTTTACCCTTTCAAATGTTTCTGACCCCTTAAAATCTGAAATCCGTGGGTAAAAAAAAAAACATTTAAAGATACAATATTTAAAATTACGATACTGTTAGGTAATGTCTGTTATTGGACTGTTTAAATAGATAATAGCGAAAACTTTAAATAACAACTACGAAAAATTACTTTATATTATAATATTAACGCAATACAGGCTTCTTGATGCATTTATGTGCCATTTATAAAACTAGTTTAAATGGGTCTCAGGGCTCTTAAGATTGAAAAAAAAATGAAAAAAAGAGTCCATTTTCAATACTTAATATCTTAAACTGTATAAGATTTTGAAAAACAATTTTTATTGAGATGAAAGATATAAGTACATTCTTTCATTTTTTGTATTTAAAATATTGCAAGATGCTGAATTAGCATTTATAGGGGGTTCCAAACAGTCAGACATTTGGCAAGCAGAAAATTGGTATAACAGATTACGCGCACGATTAGAAAATAAATATTGCAACTAGAATAAAAATTTTGGTGCCTACTTATATTTCAGATTGTAATAATTATCCTGAACACTTTGCATTTAAAGCATTCTTATATTTTTAATACAAAATTGTATTTAGCTAATACAAAATTTTGAATATTTCAAAACATAATCACTTAAAAAATATTTTCTTAAGCAATAAAAAGGAAATTTTACGTTCCGTTTATATAGATTAACATGAAACGTATATTTTGAAAATTTCATGAAAAAATATTCAGAAGTGTTTGAGATATCCTACTCGAAATCTCCAAAACGTCATTTGGAGAAAAATGACTTCAATGTTTCGGAAACGCCACTTCAGCTATTGAGAAGGTATAAATCTAAAAACCACAACTTCTGTTCTAATGAGAATTTGAAGGAAACAATTATATCAGAATGTTAAAAAAAGATAGAAGATTAACATCTAAAAAAATTTAAAATTAAAAAATTGCGGAAGCTTTAAGAGTCCTGAGACCCCCTAAGAAATTGTAATTTCTCCCCAGATAGTTGTTTTTGGTTATTCTATTGACAAGGTGATAAACTTGGGAATTTATCATGGGAATAAACCAGGTATGTGGGTGATAAGATTTATTTTTTAGTCGATTACTATAATAGCTTTTTTTCATTTAATATATATTTTATTAAATGCCTACTAAAAATACTAAACATCTTATCTACAAGAAAAATATCAATTATACTTTCAAATAAAGATTTTGAAATATATTAAAAGAGATACTTTCGAGTTACATGCTGAACACTTTCAACAAACATAATTTACAGACAAACAAAATTAGCAGCATTAACATTAACATTAAAATTAATGTTGCTTTTCTTTACTATTGAAGTATAAATTAGATTACGTAGGTGTAAATGTTTAATTTAGAAATTGATATCACCATAAAGTCCGACTTTCTTGTTTCAAACAACTGATTAACGATTTATAAAAACTAATCGAATACATTTCCGAATATTAAAGGCAGATTTATTTATTTATTTATTTTGAAAAATTTGTATTTAAATCTCAAAAATATTTTGCTTTCTGAGGTTTCTATGGATACAGAATGTTTTTCGGTAACATGGGTTATTTATAAAAGGTTATTGTATATTTTCCTTAGCACCTATTATTATGTTTTCCTAAATTAAGAAACATTTGTCGTGTACTTCACACTGATTGAAGTTTCACTTTTAAAGTTAGCGCTTTAGTACGCAGCTTTGCTTATATGCAAACAACAGTGTTATGAATTTAATAGATATTTTTTATTCGTATATACCTAATTCACAACAGAAAATTAAAATAGCAATATGTGCTTTAATTAATAACAGACATTCTTTTTTTTTTTTTTTTTTTTTTTTTTTAATAAAGCAAAATTAACCATTAAAACTTTCTGGTGTAAAGTCAGATTCTCTGAACTACGTAATTTCTAGAACGCATTCTATCATGGGAATTAAAGGGTTAAATATTAGGTTTTATAAAATAAATAATAATATAAAATAAGGTATTTGGAGACATACGTATTAAAATATTTACTAATTTGCATTATTTTAGCGTAAAACAGCCACGCGACAGTAGTTTTTACTTGTATTGCAGATATGCGACAGAAGAGAAAATTGACGTATTATATGAAAAATGTATCTCTAATTCTTTTTATAATTTTTCCTGTGTAATAAACCTTTCAGAGAATCATATATAATTTTTTTCTAAATAAAATAAAAAATCGCGCATTGAAAGGTTAAAATAAAATAATGGTCACCCAGTTCGCAGGTTTGAGGCTAATTGATGGCTTAATTTGCTTTGTCACAAAGGGCTTGGACGAACCATGTTTTGTGTTTTTGCTGTAAGAGGAAGCTACCATATAAGTATTTTTTCTAGAAGTCTTGTTTTATAAAGGTGTTTCGGAGATATTTCGGCTAGACAAACGACTCTCAATAACTAGAGTTTACTGTGGAATATTGTTGCATTCTTTAACCCCTGTGGGGCGGACTGATATATTTTATTACTGATATATATATTTGGACTCAGAAAACATTGGGAAGAATTTCCGTTCAATAAAATAATAGAGGCAGCATATTCATTAAAGGCATTTATTTGAATCGCATCTCTGAACAGTTCCACTAGATAATAATCGGCTCTCGAAAACTAGCTGTATCACTTCATATTAAATTCTATGGTGTTAAAATTAAGTAGAATATGTAACTAAAAATCGTACCACAAGTGACGAGTTGTTTGCAACAATACAAAAATGTACAAATATCTCCTCTCCAAGCGAATTTAAGATCTTAAATACTAAAAAGAACGCGAGCGGTTACATTTCAATGAACCAACCCAATGGAGAGAGGGGAGGAACGGGACGGAACTACGCCCCAGAGATAGGGTAAAACCTTGAAAAGAGGAGGTGCGCACGACGTAGCTGACGGAACTTAATACTTACCGGGGCCTAGTTCTCGCAAGGCACTCTGGGATATGGAATAGTATTTCAATAAAGATAAAATGGTATTAATAAAACTTTCGAAAGAAAAAGGAATTTGCTGTTTTCAGTAATGAAATCATAGAGTAATTTAGTGGGTTTTTACATTATTTAGCATTATTATTATTTAACAGATTAAGGTCTTTAGAATAAGATATGAAAGCGCTGAATTAAAGGCTTAGGGTAACAATATTAAGGATATTAAAGATATTATAAAAGACAAGTAAAAAGGTAGATATTTTAAAAATTTCGAATAAATTAACAAAGGTAAAATGGCAAACATTTTTTATTATTACACACACACACATATATATATATATAGAGAGAGAGAGATAGATAGATAGATAGATATATGTATGCATATAATATTATATATTTTATACAGAGTTTTCTAAAATTCGACCAACAAACTCAGAGGGCTGATAATAGTCACAAAGATAATGAAAAGTTAGCACAAATCATGGGGTCGCAAACCCAGTATTTAATCAAAAATACAGGTGTTTTCATCAAAACTCAAATTGGGTTGACGGTAAAAACTTTTAGAAAAAATGACGTATATAATAATAAAGCACTGATTGACATTCTCACCTTAGTTATACATGTGGTAACACCAAACATAACTGATAGAAGTTAACATTATGCGCGTCAGCATTATGCACTTGATTACTATGATTATCGGTTCGTGCGGCATCATCCATAGGTTGGGTAATATGTTTTTTCAGATCTTTACGTGGTGTTATCACATTTCACACAAAACAAGATACATATCGTTGCATTTTCCTTGCAATGTTTTTATTTTTCTCGAAATTGTTACCTTCAACCCGAATTTAGTTAGGATGAAACACGCTGTATTTGTGTTAAAATAAGTGGTTTGCGACACCATGTTCTATGGCAAATTTTCATCCTCTTCATGCCTACAATCAGCATCTGAATTTGTTGGTTGAATTTTGTAATACACTGTATATAAAAAAAAAACTTTGTGTCTCATGCATTTAACACAATTTTTTATTATAATAAATATAATATATGGGCACCTGGTGAATGGCTGTGTTATTCTCCCTTCGATTAATCTGTATCGATTATTTATATATAATGTGACACCCCAAATCTTTTTAACCTAATTAATACTTTCTTCTAATTACTTAATTGTCATTATAACTTATTGGCTATATTATACATTCCATTTTCAACACATTTTGTTTAAAATGATTTCTGTTTATTACTGCACTGAAAAGCAAAATCTACTAAACACGCGTATTTAAAAGTAATTACATTTCTTAAAAGAAGTGTTTTATAAATAAAAAAACAATTTTACATTATAAATCAAACAAACCAAAAAAAAAAAAAAACACTAATTACGCTTTTCACACTTAAAGGTCTCTTGTACATAATTAGCTATCTCCTTAATGAGAAATGTATTTTATGTTTAGAACAATTTCAAAATCTGTCTACAACTAATTAGTTGTGTACGCTGGCAAACTTAAAAAGCAATTTCTAGAGTGAAAGTAAATTAAATGTTACCTTATTAAAATGTATGCTACATAAAATATACATAAGAATAATTTTTTATGTTAACAAACTTTTAAAGTCATTATGGTAAAAATTAGTTAAATTTTGCAATTTATACTTGCTAAATCAAATAGTGAATATTTTTTACTAAAATACATTTGCAGTTTACAGATGTGTCAAAATTAAAGGAGATTTTTATTTCAAATAATTTAAAAAAATATATTAATTCATTTTCAATTATATTAAAAGCTACATTTTAAGACGTGTTTTCTAATGTATTTCTTTTAAAAAACTGAAATCAAATCGATTTACTATTTAAACACCACCTTAAAACTTACGCTTTTACGGTATCGCGTTTAACAACAAATGGATTTCATGGACATTTTCAGATTATATTTACTAATCAGGCTTAAAAAGAAAAAAAAAATTGCAATTTAAAAAATTACATCGACCATCTGAAAAATGATTTTTTCAAAGACTAAAAGTTAAGACATAAAAAAATCGCACGGAGTCGATCATACATTAGTACGCCATGGATTACATTTTTCGGTACTGTAAATTTTTAAACTTCTGCGGAGCTGGTCATATATTATGTACGCCATGGATAAAACATTAATATTCCTGGGCCAATTTTAAATGAAATTTCATTCTCAAACTTCTAAACATCCCACAATATTAGTTTTTACACCGTCGTATAGAAAAAAAAATGTACTTTTAAATGCAATTTGTTTGAAAGCTGTATCTCAATTTGTTTCTGAGTTATTAATTTTTTTCGTAGTTTTCATTACTTTTTTGTCATAGAGGCAACAGAAGTATCCATCTCTGTTGAAAGTAAAGGGAAAATACAGATTACTGTATAGATCAATCAGAAAACGAATAAAATGCGGATTCAACTAATAAAAAGCTTGAGATATGTTTTTGATTTCCTACCTTGACGGAGGACAATAACCATTTTTCCAAATGGTTAATAAAGAGAACATCTTGAATTTCAAACTTAATTCATCTCTTTGTTGTTAATGTACAAGGTATTCATAAACTAATGTCGGAGTTTTCTTACGTCATAATTTTTTATTTAATCCCTTATCTTTACTGACGGTACTTATATGTACCATTAAAATAACTTGTTGTAAAATTAATTTAATACATCGATCAGTTGTATTACAGTTTAGAATGTGTTATAGATATTACTTTATCTTGTTCCAAAAGCATTATTGGTTACACAAAACAAAAATATTTTTAAAAGGATAAGCATTGCATCTTTTGAGCTTTCTTGGAGTTGGGAGAGGTGGTGTTCAATTTCGAAATATTTCTATATTTCTATTGTAAGAATATTACATTTGCACATTCCCCAATTCTACAAAATACTAAGAAAAATATTTAAAATAAAAGATTTGAGTGGAGTTATAATTATTGCACAAAATCCCTATAAATTCAAATTTAATTAATCCTTCTAAATCTTTCTATCCTTCTAAAATTTATTAAATGATTATGTAAATATTCAAAAGTTGTTAAAAAAATTCACGAACAACGCTTTAGAAGATAGTAATTTTCATGAATTCTTAATACAGTACATAAAAGGTTAAGAGAGTGACGAAAATTACTATTACAAAATAGTAACGTACATTTAATAATGTGTTTTTAATAATATAAACAAAGATACATATGGATAAAGTTGAAACTCAAAATGTTATGATGTGTAATTAAATAATGATTAATATCAAAATTCTATGAAATTTATCAAAAATTTTACTAATGAATTATGAGGAAGAAATTAAATGTTTTTCATCTAACATTTGTGTATTTCTTGTACACTATTCATTAGTTTTCGCTCTCAACCATTTTTGTTTTTCATTCTCACTGTAACCTTGTACACATACATTTGCATATGACATATATTAACGGATACCTTTTTTTTATATAAGGTTTCTCAAAGTACATAATTTATTTTTTTTTAAGCTTTTACAGTGCTGAAATTGTAAGATATTTCATTTTTGCTCTCAACCATTTTTTTTTTCATTCTGACTGTAACTTTGTACACATACATTTCCATATGACATATATTTCTTTTTAGTCCCCTGTACGGTATGCTATTTCTTTCTCTCAGCTTATTTTGTGTCGTCTTCAAAAAATACTGTTACCTTACAGAAGCCAACCGTAAAACAAAGCAGTACGATTAAATACACTATAGCAATTTTTTAAACTTCTAAGCATCGCGCATTTTCAAATTTTATACCGTCGTATTGGAAAAAAAAGTACTTTTAAATGCAATTTGTTTGAAAACTGCATCTGATCCATTTCTTTTTCAAATATAAAATTTTTGGAGTTTTTGGAGCCATTTGCTTAATATTGGCAACGGATGTACTCCATTTCTGTAGAAAGTAAAGGAAAATGAGTTGTAAAATAGTAATTATCTATTTTTGTTGCCATTTTTTCATAACAGAAAGAAAATGTAATTAAAATACGTGCTATTTAAAAAAATATATAAACGAAGGATTTTTGTTAAAACATGGAGCTATTATAAGCTATATTTAATTTTAAGTATATTGTATTAATGTTACAAACAAATGAAGGCCTATGAATCATTAGACAGCCGTTTTTTTCACCGAGTTTCTTTAATGACGGCATCTTTTTGCTGCAATTGTGTATTATTTCGCTATAGTGACGTCCTATGCCTACTTTAATGCAGATGTTTAAGAGTGGATCGTAAAAGAGGAATCCTTAAGCGGATGCGAATGACGTCATTTTACATAAAATAAAAGCGTGTGCTGTAAATCTTAAAATTCAAATATGTTTTGTACTATTTACATATATATATATATTTTTTTCCATCCAGGGCGACACTAAATTCTGAAAAAGCAGAATTCCTGTTTTCTAGTTTTTTTATATAAGGTTTCTCAAAGTACATAATTTATTTTTTAAAGCACTAACAGTACTGAAATAGTAAGATCTTCTAATACAAATATTCGAAACACATACATATGCATCTGAGTTACAAAACTAAAATTATGAAATTACAAAACTTATCACTTCCTTTCCTTTATACAGATCCAATATCAGTGACTCCTATGCAGTAAAATAATTAAGGCGAATTTATTTTAAATTGCAGAATATAGAATAAATTATACAAAATGTTATTATGATCAGTTTGAACTTAAAGAAGATTCTCCTGTTTGATGATTTATCAACTCTATATATTGAGTTGAATGCAGTAGAATGTTTACATTATACACATAAATTATACACACAAGTTACACATGACGATCTTAAATTTTGTTTTAAAATCTATTTGAATGATTGAACTGGAATTTCAACATACTTTTATTGACATTTTAGTTAAGAACATTACTTTTTGTTAAATTTTCTGCATGAACATATTTGCTAATTTTTGTTTTGTTTTAGATATTTCGAAGCAAAATTCACAGCACAGATTTAAAAATTACATTAAAGGCCGTGTGCTATTTAAAAAAAAAATAGTAAAGTTTTTTAGCTGGATATCACTTTAAATGATATTCATGAATATTGTTTTTCAGCAGTTGTTAATGTTGGCCAATATTCTCCAACACCTGTGAATATCAGTTTTTGAAATCAATTAATATCGTTTCCTGTCATTGCTGATTACCATCCTTTGTCATTAAGCGACATTTTTTTTTAAATTTCCTGAATAATATGTTGTTTTTGTTTCCGAAGAACAAATTCTAATTTTTTGTCAAATGCAGCCATCTGACATGGACAAAATAAGTGGTATTCTATTCTTTTGACTGTGCTTAATAAGATATAGAGATCATATTGGCCAAATTCATGGCACATAATAAGAATTATATTGTTTTCAGGTATGTGCCAGATGTGGCACGTCGTGCCGTGAAGGTTTTAAGCCTCACATAAGGTTTGTTTTATCTTTCCGCGAACGGAAGCACAGAATCTGTAGCTTAAAAAATATTGCGAAATAATGTTTTTTTGTTTTGTTTTTTTTTTTGTATGTGAAAGTTAAAAAGCAAAAATGAAACATTTCATTTGTTTTACCAAGATGAACCTAACTTTAAATAATACCAAAAAAGCAATGATTATTTCTATAAAGTAAATCAAATTGTTTTAAATGCCGTCGGTATTTTCAAACCATATCTATAACAAAAGTATGAACATATATTTTAATTTTCAGAACAGACAAAAATAAAATCGTTATAATTTTCCGCCAAAACTGTATTTACGAAAAATACAATTTAACTTGGAATTACAAAGAGCGTGCATGTACTGACATAAGAAGAAAACAAAATAAATGATGAAATAATTGGTGAAATTTGTTTAAAACTTAAAACAATGTTTAATCTTGGTACTATTAGAGATAAATAAGAGATTTTAAAATTTAGTAGATAGTAGTAAATTATAAGATACATTCTAAAAAAATCATTTAACGTAAAAAAAGATTATCCTGAGAAAAAAAACAGAGCAGAAAAACATTAACTTTAAAATTAATAAGTCATTAAAAAGCCTGAAGTATCGAACTCAAACAAGCAAAGTTATTAGTACAAGTTATCGCAAAATTTGTTATCCCTAACTTTGCTTTTTCTTTTTTTCAAAAATCATTAAGAAAATAAACTTCGCAAGATAGCATAACTGTAAATATGGAACAATACATTAAGTCAGATAATTGCTTTGACCTAAAAATTAAATTATAAAAATTGTTTATACAGGAAAATAATAATGTATAGCATAATATATCTTTATGATTTCTTATTAATCCCTTAAAATTTTAATGTAAATCCATGTCATTATGTTTTAAATAAGTAGTTATTAAAATTTTTCTGAAAACAATTATAAAGGAAATTTCGGAAACGAACTCGTCTATCAGAAATCAGAAGAATATACTCTGCATGTGTATTTTTTTAAATAAGCATTAAAAATCCTCTTTTATGTTTTATCCATCGAGTAAAATAATTGATTTTCATGCATAATTATGCAAAATTCATTATTTGTATTTTTATTCTTTAAGGGGGTCCGGGACACATTTTAAAATAATTTTTATCGATTGAGTTAAAATTCTGAATTTTTTTGCGATGGTTAACCTTATCATTTGTAAACAAAATCATATAATAAAACTTTTCATAAATTAAAAAAAAAATTAATTTTAATTTTTTTTTTAAAGTGGGGTAATTTAAAATCGTTATAACTCGAAATATTACTTAGATAATTTCAATTGTTTTTAATTTAAATAAACAAAAATATACACGTTTTAATTTCAATTCAGCATTTTTTAAAATATTAATTTATAAAAAAATAAAAATATTTACAGAAATAATTTTTTAAAAAGTGGTGCAACTTTAAAAAAAAAAATCATATTTTCAAAAGAATACATTTTTTTTCAAATATGCCGAATAAAAATTAAAGTAAAAGAATTGAAAAAGATATGCTATAAGTCTTAAAATTGAAATATGTTTTGTACTATTTACATATACATATATTTTTTTTCCATCGGGGGCGACACTAAATTCTGAAAAAGCAGAATTCCTGTTTTCTAGTTTTATATATAAGGTTTCTCAAAGTACATAATTTATATTTTAAAGCACTAACAGTGCTGAAATAGTAAGATCTTCTAATACAAATATTCGAAACACATACATATGCATCTGAGTTACAAAAGTAAAATTATGAAATTACAAAACGTATCACTTCCTTTCCTTTTTACAGATCCAGTATCAGTGACTCCAGTGCAGTAAAATAATTAAGACGAATTTATTTTAAATTGCAGAATATAGAATAACTTATACAAAATGTTATTATGATCAGTTTGAACTTAAAAAAGATTCTCCTGTTTGATGATTTATCAATCTATATATTGAGTTGAATGCCGTAGAAAATTTACATTATACACATACATTATACACACAAGTTACACATGACGATCTTAAATTTTGTTTTAAAATCTATTTGAATGATTGAACTGAAATTTCAACATACTTTTACTGACATTTTAGATTAAGAACATTACTTTTTGTTAAATTTTCTGCATGAACATATTTGCTAATTTTTGTTTTGTTTTACATATTTCGAAACTAAATTCATAGCACAGATTTAAAAATTACATTAAAGGCCGTGTCCTATTTTTAAAAAAAATAGTAAAGTTTTTTAGCTGGATATCACTTTAAATGATATTCATGAATATTGTATTTCATCAGTTGTTAATGTTGGCCAATATTCTCCAACACATGTGAATATCAGTTTTTGAAATCAATTAATATCGTTTCCTGCCATTGCTGATTACCATCCTTTGTCATTAAGCGACATCTTTTTTTTTTATTATTTCCTAAGTAACATTTTTGTATATCAAATGATATTTTTGCCCCCCCCCCCCCCCCCCCAAGCAACTGAGATTTACACATGAGGTGAACGCCAAAACCTGCAGACTGAAGGAGGGGTATTGCTCGTTCAATGGGAAGTTAAATATTTTGCGAGGATACAAAGATAATTCTTAAAAGCTTTTAAGAAAAGTGGTGGTATTAGATTCTTCTTTTAGTAAAAAAGTGCCTGACAAACCTAACATATAATTATCTTATTCTCTTTCAGTCACAAATCATTTATTTTAGGACGTTCTTTTATCAAAGTTTTATTCAAAAATCACTTTATTTAAGAAATTGTAATTCATGTAAAATATTAAGACATTTGAAGCAAGAAAGAAATTTTAAAGTGCATTGTCTTAAAAATCATGCGTTTGACCTGCACAATATAGTAAAAAGAGGTTTCAAGGAAATCTGTTATTTTGAATTTTGCGTTGTAAGAAATTATATATATTTATTTTTTAAGCTATAAATATATCTAAATTTTACCAAAATTTGGGTGCACTACACAAAATTTAAAACAAACCTAAATTTCAACCTGAATGTCCTATTATTGTTGTATATAATAATTACCATTACTATTTATTTGAATAGCGTATAATCAAAATCAACTATTATTGAAACTAAACTGGTATTCTTTAAATAATATATTTCTTTGAATATAATATTCATTGAATTGTTTTAAGTGAAAATGGAAAAATCAAAGCAGAGGTGTTCGTGTTTTAAGGATTTATAATCAACAAATAATACGCGTCAATTCACAGATATATTAGATTTTATTATCAAAATAAAATTATAATTTACGGCATACTAGTTAATATATGATAACGTAAAAATAACAGCATTTTGTTTATTGTCAGGAAATTCTTATTAAATGATTAATTTTACAAATGACAAAGTACATACTTACTATGTACAGAGAAGTTCAACAATATCCGTATGAAAACAAGAGTTTAAATACCTGTGTCTATGGAATCAATAGAAACATAATCATAAACAAATAACTCCATCCCTTTTCAATCTTTGTGAATTTTAAAGTATATCATTTGTATTTATATAATACAAAAATTGCAAAAAAAAAAAAAAAAAAAAAAAAAAAAAAAAATCCCCATATATTTAGTAATTACTTTTAATGTGTAATATTTTAAAATAATTTTAATTGGTTAAACAACCAGTATTATTCCAAAGAGCGTGTAAAATATAAATAGATATCTCAATTACTTTAATTATACGCATAGAAATTATTTCAGAATAATTCAGTAAATAAATGATAAAAATGCAATATTTTAATAAAATCGGAAGAGAATTAAATGAAAGTTGAATAAGCATAGTAATAGAATATATCTATTATTACGAAACATTTTAATGAAAATTTGTACATTAAGATCTACATTAAAATCTAATAAATATGAAGAATTAAAAATGAAATTATTTTTTCATGCGTGCTTAAAAGTACTTTAAGTTTTCACATAGAAAATATTAAATATGCTAAATAAGAGGACATAAATTTTCACGCGATGCATGTAGATTCATACAAGGACTAAATTATACGGTAGCTTATTATATGTTTAAAGGTTCGCACAAAATTTTCTCTTTCAAAGAGATGTTTAAACATCAAAGGAAAATACTCTTGATCTTTTCTTCGTTGAGAATTATTCGATATGTCATTTAAGAAATGCTGAATCATAACTGATGAACCAAGTAAATTGATTTATTATTGTAATAAATACTGTGTATTTGAGCCGTATGGGAATAATATTCTTATTATTTATTTTATTGAATGCTACATTTGCATTATATGAAGATATAAATAAAACGATAACCACAAAGATTTTTTTAAATGTTGCTTTTCAGTGATACACAAAAATGAATATAAAATATTTCTTCCGAGAAAAAAACTCACATTTTACATGATTCTGATAAAGTTCACAGGAATTCCGTAAAGCAGTAATAATTATTTGTAAAAAATATCGTAACTGCATCAGGATAGCTGTATTTTATTAAATAAATAATGTATATAATGAAGTAATTACTCTTTGCAAAACAAAAACAACGTTTAATTTATAAAGAAATAAAAAAAAATATGTTTAATGTATCATTACTTCAGAAAAAATATCCATAAGTGTTAAAACATATGCAGAGGTGCCAAGTTCGCAATGATCTTCCGTAATGCGTGGATTAATTTAACCCAGTTTAACCCCGTTTCGAACCAGAAAAACTATTTGATGAATCTTTATTTATTTAATTCCAGTTTCCTACGTGGAACTTATTTAATTTCATCTCTGAAAAGAAATTCTGGTGCGAAATGTATAAAACCAGGGTTAAATTAACACACATATTACGGAGGATTAGTGGCAACTTGGCACCTCTGCATATGCCACATATATGATGTTTTTTATTAAAAGTACTGTTATAAAGATTTTTTTTTCTGAAAATAAGAAAAATCTAGACGTATACGAGTTCACACACTGATTTTCACATCTCGAGATTTCCGGAATACTTTGACGTGTCGAATTTTATGCATATAAAAATATACAGTAATTATATATTTTCAATAAAACTTAATAATTTTTAATATGCACATTAAACTATGTGGATCTGATATATGTGGTCGATAAAAATGAAAAGAAACTGTAATTATCTACGTAAGTAGCTATCATTAAATAAATATCAGATGTAGACTGTCAGAAAAATAATAGTTTTATTACGTTATACAATTTGTGAATCATTAGAACACTTTGAAATTATTCATTTAGAAATAATGCTTTTGGATAAACTTGGCTAATCTAGAGACTTATATTGCAGTTCTGTAATCTCAATATGGAACCGCATTCCTATATTCTTCTATTCTTAAACGCATGCAATTTATATGATTATCTGATGTAGGGTAAGATGGGATAAACGGACCCACGAGGTAACTGGGTCATAGGCTGTTCGAAAAAAAAAGTTTACGTCTTTTAACCCTTTCAGGGGCAAGGCACTTCTATTAGTAAAATACTGAATGACACCGGAATTGATAAACAAATTTATCTGAAAATAACTAAAAGCTATTCTTCACGTAATTAATAAAACGAAAATTTTCAAACCAAAATTCTGGTGTCAATGTCTCATTTAGGGATTAAAATTAGGTGGCTCAAAAATGAACCACCGCCCTTGAAGGGGTTAAACTTTAGTTTTTGACAACACTGCACCCCCATCTCTACTTTTTAAAACAACGTGTGTCAAATCAATCATAATTCTGTCTTAGCTGTAATACATTGTCAAAAATTTAGGATTCTATTTTTGAAAACAACGTCGATTCGGTTGGACTTCCTCGGCTTTTTATTAAAATAAGGTAAGTACTTTTATTAAACAATCATTTTTTTTTAAGATTAGACATATAAAAATTGTAATATTATAAGATATTTATACATATTTACTTCATGTTTCAAATGTAAGTTCGGCGTTCCAGCTACTCCATATTTTTTTTGAGAATGGGGTAACTGGGACATGTATCAGGGGTAACTGCACCATGTCGGATCCAGTTACCCCAACAGTATTAAATATTTGTTATTGAGTTTTTCTTACTACGGGAAATTAATTTTTCCATTGTTCTTTTGCTTGTAATAAAGAAAATTACATAATAACATTTAAAAAAAGCATGGTGGGGGTATCAAACCAAATTTCTTAAGTGTGCTAGCTATAGATCAAAATTTTACGATACAGATGAAGAGGCGTACATATGGTAAAAGGAGTTTATTAGAAAATTATCGAAACATTAAAAAAATATGTGTCTATAAATTCCTTTGCATTTAAGCAAGTCGTATTTTTTGGACGCTTGGTACACTAAAATTAACAAGGCTGCATCTTTACCAATATAATATTCAGTTGTGATTTAACTTTAATTTTCTTTTCTGCAGCTTCGTGTATTTTTTTTTTCTGCTTGTTGAACTTTAACCCCTTAGTATGACTTTTACGTTAAGAATTAGCTGATGAGGGCGTCAGAATAAATCTGAAACGTCCTTTAAATTGTTTTTACTGTTTTTATCTGTTTAATATTGTGTAATGTAATGTTTGTTATTTTGAAAAAATATATATAATTATGAATGTATTGAGACGTTGGCCTTGTGTTTATGTTAAATATATTTTGTAGCACATTTCTGTTACAAATGTTGTCAAAGTGAGTGTAAAATATTTTTGTTTAGAAAAAGTGGTGCGAAATAGAATTAAAAAAATAGTCGTCTGTGGCAACCCAGAAGCAAAATCAGTTAAGATATCACAAGACGACTCATAATATTTTTTGAAAATATCTCATGAAGCGTCACTCCCATACTTCGGTTTAAAAAAATAATTTCCAACATTCAAACAATGTTCTCTGCTTTAAAAAAAATAACATTTTCGGAAAAATGATTTTGTAAGTTTTAGAAGAGCTATTGAAGTTTTCATTTGTCTGCGTAAACAAACACTATAGAAGCGCAATTTTTCTTAAGTGGTACATTGATCAAGGTGGCATTCAAAACAGGAAAAATATGGAATTTTAGCGAATAAAAAAAGTCTTTTGAAAAGTTTTACACCTCCATTCCACTTAACAATACATATGTAATTAATTGTAAATAGATGTTTAGAAAATCAAACATCAGTGTTCATTTTTTAATTAGATGTATGTAATTTCAAAGATCCGATTTATAGAATTCATTTTTGTATAACCATTAAAATATTAAATTATAATCTAAGGAAAGTTATTATGTATCATAAATTTGATACTTGAGTTATTAATTTAATGGTTACGGAAGTAAAACAATTAGAGTACTATCACAAAACAGTTTAATTATTTTGAGAAAAAAATATTTATATTTAGTTTCATTCAAACTGTTGACAAAGAAGTATTTTCTTTTAGATAAAACCTATATGAGCTAATCAAGGTATGATTATGCAAAAATTGTTAACAATACATCGTCATTTTAAAAAAAAATAAATATTGTCTTCAAACTAACTGACATTTGATAAAAACATAACGAAAACTAATATCATAGTTACAATTTTTATTTTACGAAATACCTCTTGTATTAGGGAATAAAAAAAAATATATTTAGAAAATAAGAAATATCATATGAAATGACAAACAATGTAAAATACAGATTTTTTTTGGTTATATTGGTTGTACAAAATTATTAATAAACAAACAATTCAAAGAAATTAAACATGTATAAACAATAAATAAATTGTAAACCATTACGTGTTTAATCAGTTATTTTTAATGATAACGCTAATCTTTTAACCATTTAAATTTTTTAGAGAGAGAGGGATTATCACCTAACAGAGACTTCAGAACTATGTAAATACGACAATTTACGCGCAAAATAAACGAAACAAATGGTATGTGTTATTGGTGTTTGTGTATTGGTATTGTGTAATGTATTTCTAGATAGAATTGCCTTACACAACTTTTCACATCATCTCACGTTGGGCTGCGCATAAAACAAGAAAAAAATATTTTAAGTATACCCACATAAAGCGTATGTTCTGTTTAAACTGTTGTTTTAAAAAATATATAGGATCAAAATTTTTCTTAAACAAAAGTTCGATGTTATATTACTTAAATGCAAGAGGAGAAATAAAGTCAATAAGGATATCTTTGAAACAAACATAGATAATATTTCAAAAATACATAGTATGACTTTTGAAACATGGTATGACATATAAACAGTTGAAAATTATTAGAACTGACATTGCTGTTACGAATGATTCAGATACGTTAATGTAAATTATAGATTCGCTGTTTTAAAATAGCAGGATTCTGAGGAGTATACATAAAAAAAAAATCAGCTTTTATCGCTATCAAAATTCAAGAAATGATCAGTTTTTCCTGCGGATAATTTTCAATAAGTAAATTTAAAAGCTGAAAAAATAAACATAAAATATCATGAATAGGTTTATTTATATTTTGTTTGAAATGTTACAATATTATTATAATTTAAAGAGTCCTATTTGTTCTAGAAAAATTAAATCATATTTCAATTTATTTTGATGTGATACAATCATGACTGATATAAATTGAGGAAATATTATTCGGAAACAAAATTACTTTTAAGAACCTGGATTTTTATAGATACGTTTTAGATCTTGAAAATTACATTTTTTTAGTATAATAATATTATCTAGAAGTTTATCTAATCATTAAAGATAACTCTGTATTTTTTTTAAATTTTTGATTGGTGGTACCGTGTAATAACTCTAAGAAATTAAATCTTTAGTGATCTAACAACTAAAAACAGAAAAAAAAACATAGTGTTGAGTAAATTTGATTTCGAATCAAAACAAACACTGCATGATAAACTCACATTAAAAAACAGTACCGCATACTTTTTTAAAAGATGCAAATGCAATTCGTATGAAGTTTAATCTGACTTCGTTTTCACACAATCTTTATATGCATATAATTTTTCGTTACCATTCGGGATAGGGATACAACAGGACTCTGGATTTCCAAAAAATTCTTTATATTTTTTCATATTTTTTTTTTTATTTATAAGTAAAGTTGTGTTAAAGATCAACACATTTGATGTTATTTGACTCCAAATTCTCCAAGAGAGACAGGAATGTAACAGCTCAGCACAAAATTGTATCTGCTTACTGATTATGGGTCCAAACACTTAAAATAGTCGCAGCTGCAAATACAAATTGCACTAACTTTGAATTGTCTAGTGGTAATGCGAATGTGAGACAAGGTAGGTGAATTTCATGAATTATAGAAGTTTCGGAATATGCATAGTGTTTTTAGTTTTTCCTTAAATTTTCATAAATTTAAAAGAAAAGAAGAAAATTAGGTGTTTGTACAAAAAAAAAAAAAAATAAATAAATAAATAAATAAACTGAATATACGACATCAAATTAAAACTCATCTGGGACACACAATGATAAAAAAAAAAAATATGTATTTTCCAATATTAAAATATCTAACATTGTACATAGAAGAGAACGTGAATGATACATAACTTGCCTTTTTTGGTTGGTTCTCTTCTTTTGTGTATATATGCCAAACATAACAGGACACTGTCCTTCTATATAGTTATATCATGTCTACGTAAATGTTATTTTTAATCAAACGGGAATAATATTGAGTGAAAAATATTTCTAGAAAATAACATTTATACTATCTATTCATAGTAATTTTTTATATTTCTAATGTTATAAGTTTTATATAGTATACATTTCATATCATAAAATGTCCTCTTCATGTTTTAAAAGTTAAATCATGATAATAATAGAACATTTTTAAATTGCTTCTTTGAAATACGTAGAAAATTATTTGAACACTGTTGAATGAAGCGCCTTTTTATTTGTAAAATTCTGAAACAAATTTTGAAAACTATTACAAATATTTCATGTTTGTTCAAAAATTATCTGTTTCGATTTTCGCGAATAGTAATATTTTCAGAATAATTTATTTTAGTACAATTCATTGCATTCACGTAGAAAATCAATTTCTATTTTTTTATATATCTCTTTGTAACAAGGAATATGTTTTTATGGAAACCTTTGATATTTCGAAATAAATCATTTTTGTTTTGTTTTTTTATTTCAACGGTTCAAATAATTATAAACGCCTGATTTTTTTTTTTTTTTTTTTTTTTTTTTTTTTTTTTTTTTTTTTTTTTTTTTTTTTTTTACAGCATAATATTTTAAATGCTGCATTAATGGCAAACATAAAAAAGTCCAAAATATGAATTTTTAATTTTAAGTAATTGTCAATGAACAATATCAATACTGAGTAAGAAATCGTGCAACATTTATGTTATGTTGTTATAATATGCATTTAACATTAGAGAGAAATAATTTATTATTAGAACGAAATATATACTGGATGATTATTTCATTACATTTGAGTTGTATAAAAATGTTTGACAGGGCAATTCTAAATTTAAAATAAAATGCGGTATTAAAAATTTCTCATTAATACCTGGAACAATTTTATTCATATATAGATCTAAAAATCAGACGATCTATCCTTATACAACCGATAATTAAAAATAGAAAATAAATAGAAAATTTTGTATAACTAACATACAAATAAAATAGAAAATATTAAGTCAATAAAACATTAATAAAATAGAAACTCTTGTGTCAATAAATTTTATTAAAATAAAAAATCTTGTGTTTATAAAAATACAAAACAGCATAGGTTTGAAGTCGACATATTTTATTCTGAATTACAGGGCCTCTCACTCGATACCTAACATGTATATTAAATAAATGATATTACATTCATCTTCGAGCATTCATGCTCTAATTGTTTCTTGAGTAAGTGAGTTTCTGGTAATTTGTATGCACATTAGGTAGGCTGCTATAACTGAAAGGTACATCATAATAGGAAAAAGACACACTTTTCACAACCAGTTATATATACCAGATGTAAAAATTACATTTTCATTTCTGCACTATATGTGATACTGGAATATGAAAAATATCATATTTGTCATGTGTTTTCCAACATAGTAATGCAAAGAACAAATATTAAATACATGGGAGAATTTTTGTATAGTTTAAGTTTGAAATAACATTTACAAAATTTCCCCAAAATTACTTTTCATCATAGATCTCTGTACATCTACACACATTCTTCAACATGTTGTTGATTTCTTTTCATGGTTCTGTAATAAAATAACTAGGTGTTGTATGAATATTACTTCACAAACTTTCCTACACTTCTTTAATTGATGTAGATATTTCTACTCTTACTACTTATTTATGGAGATATGAACAACTGTTTGTCACACTGTAAAAAAAAAAAAAAACACTGTAAATTTGCCAGAACAAATTCGATCACAGTGAATGTGTTGTATCTTTCTTTGGTTTCCTGACTATATTAACATGGAAAATACAGTAGTTGAGTAAAATTATCAGCACAATGTGCTGGCAATTTGGACGCATTTTTTTACAGAACAAACTGCTGGCGTCAAAATTTTAGCACATTGTGCTGTTAATTTTACGGAACTACAGTATTTTCCATCTTAATATAGTCAGGAAACCAAAGAAAGATACAGCATGTTCACTGTGATAGAGTTTATGCGCGAGATGAACAGTACTTTGCACTGTAAAAATGTCGTTTTTTTACAGTGCAGAATATGGTAAGATCATAGTATAAAGAATTTGTGCGTGATTTACAGTGAAAATAATATTTCATTACAAGACTAACATTCAGAATCTATTGCTAAATTTTGCTAAATTTTGTCTTATATAAAAATGAACGTTAATATACTGCATTATATGTACGTCGTTCTTAAAGACAATGTAACAGAAAAAGATCTATGAATCAACGAAATTATTATTGAGAACTTTTTTATATTTTGCCCCTAGTGGAGAGTTTCACCTTTTGTATAGCATTTAAAGTTGGAAAAATATAGTTTATTTTCAGGTTGAAACTCAAAAGACCCGATTGGCCACCTTATTTATTTTTAAAAGACCCAGATTACTCCCTAAAAAGATTATACCCCCAAAAGAGGTTTATTTCCAGGCTCAAATCTGAAAAATTCTATGCTTCCGAATTCTAGTGGCATTATATGCAAGTTCACCTTTTTTTTTTTTTAACTTTACTGATTTCAATTTAATATATATATATATATATGTGTGTGTGTGTGTGTGTGTAAATCAATGCTTTTATATTTATTTTTTTCTCACATAAATATCACTTGACTTTGAATTAATTATGAATAAATGCACTATTAAAAATATCAGAAGTACACTTGAGATTCTTTCAGAAAGCTGGACTTTCCAAAAATCCGTCCCGACGATGCCGGATTTTCAAAGTTATATTTTAAATTATTAATCAATCGCTTAAATTCTTCTTCTTCTAAATTTTATGATAACTGCTTATCCAATGTGCTTGAGGACTTTCAAATTTTATGCGTTTGAGGTTTATTCAATCTTCAATATTTAAAATATAATTCATTTTATAAAAAAATGAGGATTCGATTTAACCCGCGAATTTCAAACTTGTTCGAATTTGCACTAAATTAAATTTTCACTCTGTCTGTTTTTGAAAACATGCTTTCATAAATTTGTACATTTCATTAACAAAATGAAATTTTTGATAAATTTAAATATCACAATTAAATTCTTCATTGATTTTCGCTTGGTTATCATGCGTTATATTTCATTCTCTCTGTATTGTCAATGGAGGTATATGCAGTTGAAATACAGAATTCTTGATCGCAGCAATGTAGATTGCTTGGTTGATTAAATGAAAGGAGGAGTCCATGGATTAATATTTAAAATATAAATAATGTTTTAAAAAATTTGATAAAAACTATTTTCATTTGAATTTTTAAAAACTGTAATTTTAATATTTATTTTCATCTAATGTTAGTGTTGATTTTACATACTAATACCAAGTTATGCATCCTTATTTACTTTTATTCTCTCACATGGAAGATTTGGCTTAGTACTCATTTATTAACATAATTATGGAGTGTCTTTTACCAGGATTTCAAATATATATTTATGCGTTACAGTTTAAAAAAAAGTAAACGTTTATTATAAATGTTGAAAAATAATGTACTTAAACAAAAATTTTCAAAATAAATATTAGTCCAGGCAATAGAGACCGTATAGGGGCTCTACCTAGCAAAATTCATGGTGGTTCTGAAAAAAGGCCTACTATATGTTTTTGGGGTCGCTAAATCCGAATTTTTAACTTCCCACCAAAATTTCCCACGGCAACCCCCCAAATTTTGGTAAAATGCCCCCCCAAAAAGGTTTTTATTATTAAAATCAGTATCTAGACACTCAGAAATTAGACAAAATTTGCAACAAATTAGATATATGACATTATGACTTAGGTTGAAGAGGAAGGTGGGGATGTGCCTCGGAATATGCGCGCGGTGCTGCTTGAACTAAGTTGCGCAATTCCTCTAAACCACTCACACGTTTACCTTCGCCATCCCATCTCCCCTCAGAACTTTCTCTATAAGGTTTACTTTAAGTTATTTGGGTCGTTGTATCCGAATTTGTAACTTCCCCCCAACATTCCCCCTTCCAAATACTTGTTTTGAACTTAAATTTCTTATTGTTTTCGAGGAAAAACATTACAAAATTCAGAAACTAGACAATTTTTTCAACAAATAGGATAATGTGACATTATGACGTAGGATGAACAGTGAGGGGGGAGGGCTGCCTCTGAACATGCACTGCGCGCTACGTGCACTAAGGATATAGAGGATTTTACCTGGAAAAATTAATACTTGTTCTGGATTTCGACCCACTTTATGTTTTTTGGGTCGTTGAATCCGAATTTGTAACTTCCCACCAAAATTTCACCCGGACCCCCCCCCCAAAAAAAAAAAATGATTTTTTGAAAAAAATTGGTTTTTGAGAATAGCAAGCGGGGAATGTTCCGAGGCAGCCCCCTCTCACCCCGTTTATCCTACATCATAATGTCATATATTCTATCTGTTGCAAATTTTATCTAATTTTTGAATTTCGTAATGCTTTTCCCCTAAAACCATAAGAAATTTCAGTTAATAACAACTATTTTGGGGGGGGGGGGGTTCGGGGCGGGGAAATTTGGGGGTATTCATTTTCTTTTCTACTTAATCTAAACATTCATTTCAAAATAAATCTAGCATTAAGGTGGTTCAGTGTAACTTATTTCTACGAATAATCAACATTCTTTAAGGCACAAAACAAACATTTAATTACAAAACGGAACATAAAAAATCTATGGAGTTACTTTCGACACATCACATCTAAAGAATTCTAATATCAACAAAAAGATTAATTCGTTTCAGTTCAAAAGTAGACAGTTCAAAGAGAGCATGCGCTGGCTAATTAGCTGTTTTGAGAATTAGCCAGAACATCCCGCCCGGCGTTGGACGGTTGTCCAACATCATCATAAAATGGCATTATTTTCAGGAACATTCAAAAGAGGACATCCAATGAGGAGGTGACAGGTGTCAGTGGTTGTAGATCATTAACATCTGCAGACAACGGTGTCAATGGACGTGAATTCATAACTGTTTCAATTTGCGTCACAAGTGTTGACAGCTCTTCAAAATTTAAGATAGATGATTTAGTTATCTTCAAGAGAATTCGCTTCATGGTTTTTATGCTTGATTCCCATAATCCGCCAAAATGTTGGGATTCAGGGGTATGAAATTCCATTGAATTCGTTCTTCAGCATTAAATCGCCGAATTTCTTCCGAAGAACAGATTTGATAGAACGATTTCAAAAGAGCACATGTACCCTTAAAATTTGTGGCATTGTCACTCCATATGACATAGGGTTTAGATCTTCGAGCAATGAATCTTTGAAGAGTTTGGTGTTTTGTTCGAAGACAAGTCACACACCTATTTATAATTTTCTTTACTTGACTTTGACCATATGGTATCCAATAAAATTATCTCAATAAAGGTAGAGTTGTCTGACTACCTGAATGTAGGATTTTTTATGGTAATAATCAATTAAAAGTTCAGTAAAATAGTGAGACTTTAGTAAAAGTATTTGATTTTTCTGAGATTCAGATAAATTAGAAAATTTCAGCCTTCCACCGACACTTAACAGTCCATCTGCATCTAGAAATACATTTAAGTTCAAAATCTTACTGTTATTTGGGAGTGGACGTTTTTCCTTTAAACATCGAATTTCAGTTTGGAATGCTGAATTTTGAACAATCTTTATCAGCTTCATGGTCGCATTCTGTAACTCAGAAGTATCTAAAAAATCATATTTTCTAATTCCTGATTTCAATTTACAGTTTTTCAGAAATCTTAAACACCATGCAGCAATTCTTATTAACTTCATAAACGAAGAATATCGATTAATCAAATCAATGTTTCATTTACAATATTTTTTTTTAAACAGTGTTTTTCTTTAGTCCTAACTGATCTTTAACTTCAGAAATATCTAATTTATCGAATGTATTATCCAATTTTGGCCAAAGATATCTGTCTTGCTTTAACCACTGGGGACCTTCCCACCAAAGATGGTTATTTTTCAACTCTGAAACTTTTAAACCGCTAGTAACTAGATCGGCAGGATTATCTTTTCCAGGGCAGTGGAACCAATTTTATGGATCAGTAAGATTTCTGATTTCCTTTATCCGGTTTCTGACAAACATTTTAATTCTTTCTAACTCACCTCTAATCCAAAAGAAAGTAATAGTAGAGTCAGTCCAAAAGTAGCAAGTTGTAGGAAAAGCTAATTCTTTAGCAATTTTATTACAAAGTCTAGCAGACAAAAGGGCTCCTAAAAGTTCCAGACGAGGTATGGAGACAGTTTTTAAAGGGGCGACTCGACATTTTTGCTGCCACAAAACTAGTAACAATGTTCTTATACTTTAACACTGCTCTAAGGTACACTACCGTACCATATGCCTTCTTTGAAGCATCTGAAAAACTATGTAACTCAAAATAATCAACTTCATCAAGGGCAATATCAGCCAAATAATATCTGGGAATGCTAATACAATTTAGTTATTTTATTTCTTGAAACCATTCATTCCATAAATTGTCTAGATGTTTGGGTAGGTTTTCATCCCAATCAAGTCCTAAACACCAAATTTCTTGAATTAAACATTTAATTCTAATAGTATAATGGCTTATAAATCCAATTGGGTCAAAAATTCGGCCAACAGTTTGCAATAAATAACGTTTAATAAGTTTATTCGAAAGGAAATTTTCTAGATTTTAATCGTAAATGAAAACATGTCACTAATTGGGTCCCAAGCAACCCCTAAAACCTTGGAAGGTATCAGATTCTGATTAGTGAGATTTAAGTTATCAGAAATTTCATCGATATGTAAACCATATTCCTTCCATTACTCACGCAGTTCATGCGAGTTGGTTTTCCATTTTCAAAAAATCATACTAGCTTCTTGAAATATTTCATAGGCTTCCTTAATAATTTTAAATGCGTAATCAAGATTCGGTTGACTTGTTATAAAATCATCAACATACAACGATGAATTTAAAATTTCAAAAGATTCAGGAAATGTTTCTACATACCTTTGTAGATGATGCTTGATTGTAGCAGCCAGAAGAAAGATACACGATTTCACACCGAAAAGCAAATTCTGAATATTTTAAATTCCTTACCTGGATCATTAATCCATGGTTCATCGTCCCAAAAAAAATCTGGTGAAGTCCCTATCTGGTTCATCAATCTCGATCTGCAAAAAAGCTGCTTTAATGTCCGCAGTAATTACTATGGGGAAGTTTCTGAATTTGATTAAAAGGCTGAACAATTCGGGAATGAGATTTAATCCCGTATATAAACAATCATTTAGTGACAGTTCACCCTTAGCATGGGCACTTCCGTCAAAGACAATGCGAACTTTAGTGGTGGACTTATCTTCACGAATCACTGCTCTATGTGGTAAGTAAAATGAGTTTACATCAGATGTATTATCAACAGGTTCGATAATATTGTCTGCTAAATAACTATCTAACATTTCCTTATATTCTGAGAATAACAAAGGGTCATTTCTAAAGCTCGTTCTCAATTTCAAAAATATTCTGTATGCAACTTCGCGATTGTTATTAAGAGCCATTTTCAAATTTGTCTTCCATGGAAATTTTACTTTATACCGGTTATCCTTAAAAACAATATTAGACTGAAAATCAGCCATAATGTCGTCATCCACATTACTAACATCTCGAGTTTCGGATTGAATTCCTAGACTTTCCAATTGCCAAAAATTTCTGATTTGATCAGATATATTGTTTTCTTCAACGATAATTTTCATACTGAAAAATTCATTGGCTGACCCCGTATAACCCTGAAAGCACCATCCAAAAAGGGTTTCGGTAGCTACGAAATTATTCTTTAGTCTTTTGATTCTGCCAGTTACAATATTATAATAATTATCAGTGCCAATTAAAACTGAAATTTGTTTACTAGTGGATTCATAACTATCAGCAAGTTGTAAACCTGTTAATTTATTATACGTTTTCCTAATGTTTTTATCAGGAGTGGGTAAGCAAGCAGCGGAATTTTTTTCTGTTTCCAGAGCTTCAACTTCAATGTGTAAAGAGGGATGTTCTCTATTTACAAGTTTCACCTTTACTACATTAAAAGTTTCCTCAGTTGCCGTTTCTGCTCCAAAAGCATAAACAGATAAAGTTTCTTTTCTAATAACCGGCAATTGTAAGTTTTGTGAAATGTCGCGAGCTATAAATGTTCTCATGCTACCATTATCTAATAAGACACGAACTGGTTCATTATTATCATTTTTAGGATCTTTTATTATAACAGAACAAGTCTGAAAAAATATTTTGCAATGGGTGTTTTCATTCTGTTAATTACTAGTGAAATTGTTGCCACAATGGGAAATAGATACTGGACTTTTATCAACGTTTATTTTGGAATCATTTTCAAATTGAAAACAAATAGCCCTATTATGCTTCTTACCGCAAATATCGCACATTTTGGTATTTTCAGAGTCTTTAATTCTGTGTTTGCAATGCAAACATAAAACGCATCTTCCCTGCTTTTTTAGTATTTCTTTCTTCTGATCTATGGTTAAATAATTACACACTTTACTATTATGATCAACACTATTACAAAATAAACACGAATTCTTATTTACTGAAGTCATTAATTCAGAAGCTGGAACACTATTTTGTTTATATCCTTTCGTATTACATTGATATCGCGGCTTACATTTCAATTGTTTATCTGTAAATTGTGGTCTATATTCAAATTTATTATCATTGGAAAATGATTTCTTACCATCTATGTCATGGATAGTTGATACCCGTTCTCTACTTTCAACTTCATTTTAAAGAAAATTCATAAGTTTATCTATATCCCACATTACTCCGTCTTTTTGATTTCTATTAAATTCAAAGGTCAAATCTGGGGGTATTAACTTCAGTAAAATTGGGCAAAGTAACCCACTGTATGTATCAGGTTTTACACCTAACGACTCTAAGTTTCGAATTTGTACTAGACATTTATCGTATAAATTTGTTAATCCACCAGTGTCAGAAGAACTTTTCAAATCTTTCATATTTAATAAATTGTTTAAGTGAGCATGTACAAGCATGTCATGTCTACCATACCTTTGCTTCAAAAGCGATACGACCGCTGCATAATTATTTTCAGTTAATCCAAAACCATTAATCGTGTTTGCAGCCGCTCCTGCAACCAAACTTTTCAAATACGTATTTTTTTCTATTTCTGTTAGATTTGGGTTTTTGACTATCGCTAACTCAAACTGGTACCAAAATTCTAAAAATTTGTCTTGTTCCCCAAAAATCGGTTTATTTGTAGCTTTGGTAATTTTACTCTTTTTAGTTCAGTAGCAGCATGAAGTGTTTGCACTGAATCGATGTTATTACTATGTGTAATATCTGCATTAGAAGATAAATTTTTAATTTTAAAGTTTAATTTATTTCTGTAACTTATTATATTCTGGTCATATTCATCAGTATTCAATATTTCATTTTCGACATTTTTCGCATTTATTAGGCTTAAAATGTTGTTATCATGATCCTTAATAGTCTTACATTTAACGCTTAACTTATCGACTAATTCTTCTAAATGTTCTAAAGAATATTCATTACTAGCTAAATACTGTTCAATTTCTTCAAATAGTTTATATAATAGCGTTCGATGCGTATCACGCATTTTTCGTTCTTTATTTTCGATCATTTAAAAAAAAAATAAAATATAATAACAAAAATCAGCACTCACCAGTTCCAAATCGAAACAAAACAAAAATATTACGCAGTAATCTTTTCACATCTAGACTTGTCGGCGCGATGCAACACAAATATTCAATTTCTTTTCTACTTAATCTAAACATTCATTTCAAAATAAATCTAGCACCAAGGTGGTTAAGTGTACCTTATTTCTACGAATAATCAACATTCTTTAAGGCACAAAACAAACATTTAATTACAAAACGGAACATAAAAAAATTATGAATGTTACTTTCGACACATCACATCTAAAGAATTCTAACATCAACAAAAAGATTAATTCGTTTCATTTCAAAAGTAGACAGTTCAAACAGAGCATGTGCTGGCTAATTAGCTGTTTTGAGAATTAGACGGAACAGGGGTAAGTTAAAAATGTGGATTCAGCTACCCAAAAAACTTAAAGTAAACCTTTTAAGGTAAGTTCGGAGGGCGATGGGAGGGCAAATGTAAACATGTGAGTGGTTAAGTGGAATTGCGCAACTTAGTCTACGCTGCATCGCGCGCTTGTTCCGAGGCAAATTCCCCCTTCCCCTTCATCCTAAATCATAATATCATATATCTAATTTGTTGCGAATTTTGTCTACTTTCTGAATTTCTAGATACTTTTTCCATAAAACAATTAAAAAAATATTTTTTTAATAAAAAAAAACTGTTTTGGGGGTGGGGGATTTTACCAAAATTTGGGGGGGGGGTGCCGGGGGAAATTTTTGTGGGAAGTTACAAATTCGGATTCAGCGACCCAAAAAACATAAAGTAAGCCGATTTTCAGAACTACCATTAATTTGGCTATGTAAAATTCCCTATTGCCTGGACTATATATATTTCTAGAAAATAGATCTTTAGATCCAAGCTCCTATATTTGTGCAATTTTGTTTTATTGTATTTTTCTTAGTTTATACCATTGCATCTATCGATAAAACTAATAAACGCACAATCGATAAACATGTTTTTTAAACACCTTCAGTTTAATCGTGAGTAGTAACATGACATTCAGCATTTGAATGAACGACGGCAATTCTCGAAGACAGTTTTATCTTCTTCGAATTTAATATTTTTTCCTGGACTTTTCAATGCCCGAAAGCTCACATACGCATTCATTACTGTCGCTTTGTGACTTTCAGATTGCAGTTAAAATGCATCCGTGTTAAAGTACTCGAAAATCAAATTAAACGTATGTGCTTAAGTAAATGTTAGACATGTTCCTAGTTTGATTTTGGTATAAAACCTCGCGTACATTTTGGGGGGTTTTGATCTCTGATAGACACATCTGTGCTGACAATAAATTAATTTATCAGCTTGCAAAATAATTTAAAATTATATTTTACTCTTTAACGTATCTGCTGCGTTTATCGGCCTTCTAAAAGCAGTTTGAAATAACGGGGCCAACCATGTAATATAGAAGTTTCCAAAAGTCTCGAACGTGTTTTTTTTTTCCTTAAATTGTGCCTCCGAAACGGTTGAGTATTTTTTTTCTTTTGTATTTCTATTCCCCATTCCACAAGAAAACGTTCAGAATTTAAATGGACAGCGGGCGTAGCGAACTCCTCACTTGACATTTTCACTAAAGGCTTTATGTATAAAAATTAAAAAGTAAAAGAAGCTGAGAAGCTGGAGATGTTTATTGTAAAAGTTGCAATTTATCGTAAGGCTCTATAATTTTGCTATACATTCAAAAGAAAAAATATGTCTTGTTCAAAACAGATTAAAATTTAATTTTAAAATAATTCAAATAAACCGAAAAAATAGCACTACAGTGTTTATAAAAACCATGTAAAATAAAATATTTTACTACAATTATGTTTGACTTTACCTGCTGTTATAATTTTCCTATAATTTTAAAAGTTTATGTATTTAGGACAGTAATGGGTCAAACCAAATCGATAATTTAAAATTTAATAATTTTGAAGTACACTGTTAGAAAATAAATGCTTTTGAAACTTGTAAATATATAGTTCATTATTTTATGTTATATATTTTAACTGTTTGGTCTAAAATAACTTCAAAAATTAAATGTATGCATATATTCTTATTGTTTTAAGTATAATATGTTTCTATTATAAATGTAAAAAATGGAAATTTAAAAATGAATTTTAATAATTATCTTTTTAAAAAAATATCAATAATAAAATATTCAAAATTCTTCTATTTAAAATTCTTAATATGGTTGCATGTATAACTTTACTTCTTTATTACGAGTGACAGAATTTTTTTCTTGACACGGATGCATATTAAATAATGATAATATAGAGTATGATATTCTAAGTAATATTTTATTTTCATCTTTTCTTGTAAAAAATATGTAATACACAATTATGATCCTTAACGGAAGCAAACACTGCAAAAGATTTTTGTTATAATACTTTTGTTATTAAATGCCATATTTTGTGTTTTCTAATAAAGGCATAAACACATAAACAAATGTAGAAACTATTTTAACAGAATAAGGACCATATGATTATTTCCAAAATTATTTCTAGATTTAATTGTTGCTATGTTCGTAGAACTAGGTAATCCAACAAGGGTTTCCCAAGTTACAGACGATAGGTGAAAAACATTTTTTTCTAACTCTAATATAATTTTTACATTTAATATATATTTCAGATATTTCAAATAAATTTTCTGTTCACAGTTTTAAATATGTATCAAAAATAATTTTCAAGCATGATGACATTAAAGATTTCTGTGTTATCCCATAACTTTAAAAACTTTCTTAAAAAGTATTACATGTCTTCCTTTTGAGAAACGTGGATATGGAAATATATAAAAAATATTTTATGTAGGTTTTATTAGATAATGTGTAAATTCAATGTTCTAAAGTGTTCTAATCAATTTATCTATCTATTCAAATTCAAATCTAATCTAATATCTAGTAATTGGTTCAGTGGTTCCAAATGATAAATAATCAGTACCTTTTGAGGTACACAAACACGCTAATACAAAATAACGCTAAGCAGCATTCGACGCGACACATCTATATATGAAAACAGATATTTGAAAACCTGAACCTATGGAATCAAGAGAAACTGAATCATAAACAAATGGGTCTGTCCATTTTTAAGCATATGTGTTTTAAAAAATGTCATTTATACAAGAAAATCTTCTATATATTACAATAATCGCAAAACATTCTTATATATGTATTAATTTCATTCAATGTGTAATACTTTGAGTAATTTTAATTGCTTAATCACCCACTATTATTTCAAAAAACCTGGAAAATATGAATAGATATCTTAATTATTTTTTATTATACGCATAGCAATTACCTAAGACTAATTCAGTAAAAATGTCTACACATGAATCTACATTAAAACCTAAAAAACGTTATCCATTAAAAATTAAATAATTTTTGACTACGTGCTTAAAAATACTTTAAGTTTCCACGAAGATTTTATTAAATATGCTAAATAAACGGACATGAATTCAAACGCAATGCATGTATATTCATGCAAGGAATAAATTATACGGTTGCTTATTATGAGCTTAAGGCTCTAACAAAAGTTTCTCTTTCAAAGAGAACTTTAAATATCAAAAGACAATACTCTTGTTCTTTTCTTCTTTGAGAGTTATTCAATATCTTAAATATGACATACTGAATCATAACTGATGATCCAAACAAATTGATATATTATTTTAAAGAATATTGTGCATTTACGCCGTAGGGGAATAATATACTTATTAATTTTCTTATTGGATATTACATTTTACTTATAGGATGATATAAATAAGACGATAACCACAAAGACAAAAAAAATTATTTCTTAGTAATTCCCATAAATAGATATACAATATTTGTTTCGATAAGAAAACTCACATTTTAAATAAATCTGACAAAGTTCAGAGAAATGTGGTAAAGCAATATTATTTTTATATAAAAACAAATAACTTAAATTGCATCGTGAGAACTATACCACATTTAATAAGTGTTGTAAATAATGAAGTAATTATTCTTTTACAAAACAAAAATAGCATTAATTTATAAAGAATCGAAGAAAATATGTTTAACATATCATTATTTATGAAAAAAAATATAGATAAATATAATAAATATTTAAAATATATGCTATTTTGAATTAAAAATACTGCAATTCGGAAAATATTTTTGAAAAAAAATTACAGCATGCGAGTTCACAATATTATTATCTCATCTCAAAAATTCGGGAATACTCTGGTGTGTGAAATTTTGTATATATAAAAATGTACACCAACTATAAATTTTTAATAAATTTGAATAATTTTATAATATGCACATTAAACTGTGTGGTCATGAAAAAAAACTCTAATTATATGTGCATATGGAACTATAATTAGAAAAATATCAGAGTTAGACTATCAGGAAAATCACTTTTTATTTACTTTATAAAGTTTCAGAATCATAATCACAATTTCAAATTATTCATTTAGAAATAATGCTTTTGGACAAACTCATCCAAAGACTTATATCGTACTTTTGAACTCCGAATATGGAACCGTATTCATTTACGCTTATAGATCATGATCGCGTGTAATTTATATGCTTATCTGATGTATTTCTTTGAAAATCTATTATTAATCGTTAAATGGTCTTGTTCCAATGTATTCCAAATGTTAAAGCATGTTTTATGTATTTTTATAATTCCTTTAAATCTCCTTCAATAATATTCTTTTTTTTTAACAGTAGCGTCATTACTGTTTGGATATTGTTATGTTGTATGAAGTATATGTATGTAAATAAAACAGCTAAGAAGTCAATAGAACTTTTTTCCGGGTTAATATTACCTTATTACCTTACGAACTCATAAAAATGTTTCTTTAAAATCGTACAGATAGCAAATGATTAGTTAACGTGGATCAACAAAATCTATTAGCAGATTTTAATTTATTTTATTTATATATAACATTGAAATTACTTAGTGTGACAACTTTGATGTAACACCCGTTAGACGTTTTTAAATGGTTTCTTTCGTGGAAATCTTATCGTGGAAAAACTTATTTCTAAACGGAATTTAGGATAAGGTTAAAATTTGTGAAAAAAAAATCTGATCTTCAGAAAGAAAATTATAAGAAAATATTAAATAACTTGTAAGCTTCCTCCCACGACCTTCCTTTTCACTTAACTGGTGGGAGTTTCTGTTTTGTGATAGTAGTTCTAAAACTAACAAAAATGTGTTTAAGGCTTATAGGTCTTAAAACGAGAAAAAAGAAGAAAAAGGACATTTTCAACACTTAATATCTTAGAATATATATGATTTTAAAACCTGATTTAGAGAGGTATGGAAGATAGAAGTATGTTCTTTCGTTTCATATATTTAAAGAATTACAAGATTAAGAATTAATATTTATAAAGGGATTCAAACTGCCAGACATCTGTCGAGCAGAAAATTAGTATGACAGCTTACGCGCAGGATTACAAAATTGATTTTGCAACCAGAATAAAAATTCTGATTCCTAATTATACCTCAGATTATGGTAATTACTCTGAACGTAAACAAATTTATATTTAATGCATTTTTGTATTTTTAATATAAAGTTGTATTTAGCTATTGCAAAATTTTGAAATTTTCATCTGTATAATCACAGAGTTTTTTTTTTTTTTTAACAATAAACACAAATTTTAGATTCGGGTTATACAAACTAACGTGAAACATATATTTTGAAACTTTCATGAAAACATATCGAGACGTTTTTGAAATATCCTACCCGTTATGCCCAAAAACATCATTTTGAGAAAAATGAATTGAAAGTTTAGGAAAGTCCACATCAGCTATAGAGCGTATAAGAGTGTTCTGTTATATACACTGTTTTTTTTAACTTTTCCCCACCAGATTATAAAACTTTTATAATAATACTTACCATAATTATAGTATATAAACCATATCACTACTATTTGCATCCCTCCACCCTCCCCTCTCAATTAAAGAAACGCATTTATTACTTTTATTTTTATCTGTCGGAGAAAGGCGATTAATATTTCTGTATTCTATCATTTTATCAAGTTCGCGTTCCCATGCACCCAGCTTTACCGCAATAGTTCTTTCTGGCGAGAAAGAAAAGAAAAGCAAATGAATCATTTTTAACGGCTGCACGTTTTTAACATATACTCTTCGATCGCCACTCCTAAAATTCCCATGTAACCGTGTTCGCTGTTTTAATCATATTTATTTCGGTTCCCTTTTATCTCCATACACGTCGAACATTAAAATTTCACAGATGCATGTTTGTAATGTATCGAATTCATTTCTTTCACCACTCCTGGCCAAAAGAATTTCCTATACCCTAAAATAGCGGTGTACGGGACTTACTATTACTCAGATAGTTTGTAAGGTAATGAACAAAATACTGTGTCTACTAATCGTAAAACTTAAAGAGAATAATTTGGTTTGAGTGCCATGGAAAAGGGAATTCCAAAACTTTCCCCACTTTATTTGGCTTCTGTAGAAGCCAGTGTAGTGTGACTTCAGCTTTCATTGTCTCTGATTTATTTGGCTGCGACTCATGATAAGATAGTCCGATTTAGCGTGTGTTATCAGTTTATCCGATTATTTTTCAATAAACAGTCGGTATCAAATGCGACAATGTCTGCTAACGTACCTAAATTTAAAAAATTGTTGAAGTGTCTTGTATTTTGCGAGCCAAAAATATTAACATTAGACTCTCATCTTTGGCGAAAATATGAAGATGTCATGAAACATTATTTATGATTTCAAGTTAACTTAAAATCATCCATCTGGAAACTGGAACACACTGTTTCTTAAATATCTAAAGGTGTTGTTAATGCAATTAAAGGCGTATTGCTGAGACCTTCATTAAACGGTTTCTGACACGCAAGTCACAAGAAAATGATTAGACTATCTTGAGTAATGTCAAAATTTGAAGAAAAATACTAAGATTGGAAAGAGTAATCATACATCCAATGTAAAATTGCAAATTGTTAGGTAATCCTGCAGAAAACTTTTGTTTGTGCAAATCCACTGAATAATTCTTGTGTATCAGAACAAAAACGTCATTTTCTAAAAGACGAAAGAGAGGTGGGGTGATGGTAATAGGATCATTAGATATAAAAACTACGAAAAAATGTGTATCAAGACTAGAAAAGGAAATATCAAGGAAAGAAAATGTTATATTAAAACAAAAAAGTGATGTTTTGATTGAACGATCTTCAAGCAAAAACAAAAATAGTTCGGAAGGAAATAGTTGAATTGATTGTTCTTCTAAACCTGAATTTGATAATCAACAAGGGGAAAAAACCGGGGTATTAGACAGAACTGCAAATATTATTGCAAATGACACCCTATAAGATATGGGTATTTCTGATGATAATAAAGTAAATAACTGAAAAAAGGTCTTGAAGACGACGAAAAGAAAAGGAAGAATTTGGTAAAACAAGAAAGACGAAATGAGTTAATTTTAGAAGGGTTTTCTAGCCCAATAGGAACGCAACTTGAAAAAATGCGAACATATTGAAATTATAGACTATAAAAACATGGATCGTGTGTTGACGTACTGATCGGATGAAGAACTTAAAAAAAACTACAAACAGGTGATACACATGAATATTAGATTTTCCTTGTCGTACTCAAACATTGGAATTGCTTGTCAAAATTGTCCCGAGAGCTGCGTCAACTGTCTTTAGATATTAAGCAAGAGATGACTTGTGGGAAAGTTGAGTTCCCGCAATGTAATGACAAAGTTTGCCTAAGAAGCCATTAGGTTGAATATCCAATTGAATTAATCCATAACAAAGGGAAGTTAGGAGTGTGGAAGTCGATAGTTTGCCATCTCCTCGTGCTAACTTCTGGGTAGTATTTGCTTAATATAAGCAGATTTGAGCTAGCAGCTACGTTGTTTACTTTAATTTACTTTATACTGAAATTTTAAAACTTTCACGTCCTTCGGGAACCGGAAAACAAATTAATTTTAAAACACCTCTTCAGCCAAAAGTTTAGACATCCAAAAAGGAAAAAAGTTTTCACTATTACACATTAAAACAAAAAAGTTTTTTTCTACTCTATACTTAAGATCCACCCTAATGTACAGTCATAAGTAAAATCACAATTATCAAATTTATTTTTAATATAAATACGAAAACGATATCATAGGCTTCATTCTTAGAACTAAATATTGTCTTCAAAGTAACTGATCTTGGATAAAATCATAACTAAAACGAATATCAAAGTTACAATTTTTATTTTTCAAAGTGTCTCTGGTACAAAGGAATCAGAATAAATATATATATATATATATATATATATATATAAAATGACATGCAAACTACAGATTTTTTTCTTGGTTTGTTGATTAGAATTAATAACGATTGTACCAATTTATTTATAAACAAACAATTCAAAGCGTGTAAACAATAAACAATAAGTAAATTGCAAGGCATATGAGTGTTTTCAGTATTTTTTAATGATAACGCTAATATTTTAATCATTTAAATTTTTAGAGTGAAATTTCTATGCTACGGTCATTGGTCATGGCGGCCCAGTCGTGTCTTCCCTTAATTATCGATACGTAATTTTAAAATCCGAAGAAATAAACATAGAATATCAGGAATTTCAGGAATTAAACAAAACCGAACGCAAAATTTTTCTGTAGATTTAAGATAACTTTTATGTATAAAAACAGACATATTTAATCATATTTTGTTTTGCAAAGCTGGAATAATACCAAAATTTAAACAGTCGCTATTGTGCTAATAAAATTTAAATTATATTTCATTTTATTTTAAAGATATACAATTATGACTCTGTTAAAAAATTAAATATTATTCAGAAATAACAAAAAATAAAAAAATTATAAGTCTATCTATGCGTTTAAACAATCGTTAAATTTAACTATGCAAAAAAATATTTTTTTTTTAATTTTCAGGGATCTAAAATCTTAAAACAGAATAGAACTAAACACATCCAAATAAATTTGTTTTCGAATGAAGTAAAACATTGACGTTATAAATGTCCCTTAAACAGCGTAGCACGTGCCTTTTTAAAAGACGGAAATAAATTTCCAATGGTCATTAATTTAACTTGGTCTTCACCAGGGTTCGTTGATATATATTGATGGATATATATCATGATATATATCTTGATATACATCCGATATTTATTTTTTAAATATCAAGATTTTTGATATTTTTGATATTTTCAAATTCTTGATATTTATTTTCAAAATATCACTGAGCAAGATATTTTTTTATATTTTCTACATTCAAAGCAAGTGTAAATGAAATTTCTACCTGTTATTGTCTGTGTCATTCTGTAGGTGTAGATAATGAACTTTTGCCTCTGGCAATGACTTTTTTAGGAAAAGAAAAGAAATCTTTCCGAAACTTTATGTTTGAAACTTTTATTTTTAAATGTAGAACTAATAATTATGTGAGACAGTAATTCAGAAAAGCCATTGAAAGATAAAATGTAATTTAAATTAATGTTTATATACAGCCATGGTTCGTTGATATACATCAGTGGATATATATTATGATATATAACCAATATTTATTTTCAAAATATCAATATTTTTTTATATTTATTTTCAAAATATGAATGTGCGCAAGATATTTTTGATATTTTCAGTTGTAGTTTGTAATATTTCAATTTAAATTAAATTTTCAACTGTTATTGACTGTTTGAATCTGATAAAGAACTTTTGTCTCTTTTGGATGTGACTTTTTTAGACAAAAAATAAAACAAATATATTTTTCAAGCTTTGGTTTTGAAACTTTTATTTTTAAATGTTGAACTAATAGTTATGTGGGACATAATTAATTCAGAACAACCATTGAAAGATAAAATTACTAATTTAAATAAGCAGTTATATACAGCTTCATTAGAAAAAAATGTTTTCTTAAGTTTTGGTTCTGTTGAGTTTAAACTACAATAGAATTATTACAAATTACAATACAAATTAGGAAATATGAAATATGAAATAAAACATTTTATACTTACATTTATGCTAAAATTTTTCAATTAAAAAAACTTTTTGTATATGTTTTAAAAATATCTGATTTTTTTATACTTGTTCTTGATACTGAATCATATACTTAATTTTTTTTTATAAGTGTATAAAGCGAATTGTTATTGTTTTCAATTAGTTCATCTTCAATTTTTTCTAAGGAAAAAAGGAAAAAAAAAAAAAAAAAAAAACAGAAAAAAATGAATAAATGCATTTTTAGAATATTGTTTGATTAAGTTTTCATGTTAAGAGCAATATATTTTAGTTTCTAATCTATATTATGCTCGAAAACATTTATTATCGGCGGTAAGTTGGCTGCTTCGAAAATATCGGATATATATCGCAAATATCGGATATATAACAAAATATCAGATGTTTTTGATATTTTCGAAAATATCATGATATTTACGAACCCTGGTCTTCACACAATCTTTCTGTAGTATCCTATATACACATAGTAAAAAAACATTACTTACGACATTAGAATTCAATTTAAAACAGGTGATGTCTGTTTAATTTGCATTATTATATTGCATACCCCTTTTCGTTATCACCGGAGATAGACTGAGAAGACTGACTTCTGAAGTTTATTTTTATTTATTTATTTATTTTTAAATACAGCCGTGTTAAAAAAACAGCATGTATGATGCTATTTGGCCCCAAATTCTCCAAGAGAGATAGAAAAATAAGTACGCGAGAGGAAATTGTAACCACTTAATGAATATGAGACTAACATTTTAAAATAGCGGGGTATGCAGATGGAACTTCCACTAACTTTAAATTTTCTTGGGGTACCGCCAACATTTGTCAAGCTAATTGAATTCCTTGAATTAAAGACTTGTGTAAAAAAAGCGATTTTTTTCCTTACATTTTCATAAAAATAAAAATATAAAATGCGTTAGGGGTTTATACATAAATTTTTAAAACTAAATTTAAAACCTTAAATTGAAACTTACTTGGGACACAAAATTACAAACCAGAAAAAATGTTACAATAATTTTTCAATATTAAAAGAACTAAAATTATTTATAGGGGGAGGGGGAGGAATCCATAACTTGCATTTTTTGTTTAGTTCCCTTCTTTTGTGTAGATGCAAAACACAACAGGAGATTGTCCCTGTATATATATCATGCGTTTGTAAATGCTATTTTTAATAAAACGGTAATAATATGGAATAAAAAAAAATTCTAGAAAACCTAATTTATACAATCTATACATTGTAATTTTTACATTACCAATGTTACATTTATATATATATATATATATATATATATATACTAGATTTTAGATCATAAAATTCCATCTTTATGTTTTAAACATTATATAATAATGATAATAGAATATTTTTAAATTTCTTCTTTGAATATCATAGAAACTTAATTGAAGTATGTTGATTTTACGCCTTTTTTATTTGTAAAATTCTGAAACAACTTTTGAAAATATTTCTAATACTTAATATTTTTTTTAATGATTTGATTCGCTTTTCGGGAATATGAACTTTTTAAGAATAACTTATTTTAATATAATACATTCTATTTATGTAGGGAATCAATTTCCATTATTTTTATATATCCCTTTGTAACAAGGAATATGCAGTTATGTAAAACTTTGATATTTCAAAATTAATCAGTTTTTTTTTCCTTTTAATTTAAATTATGCTAATAATTATGAAGCATAATTTATTTAAAAAAAATGTTTTAAATGTTACATTTAAGATTAAAGGCAAACATAAAGCAAAGCCCTATATATATATATATATATATATATATATATATATATGCATATATTTGAATAATTATCATTGAACAATAAATCAAGTAGTAATCTACTTTATTATTAGAAAGAAAAAATGTATGATAATAAACGAAATAATTTCTGGATGATTATTTCATTAAATTTAACTTTTATAAAAATGTTTTTGACAGTAATTCTAAATTGAAAATAAAATGTCATGTTACACATATTTTATTAGCGCTTGAATCGCCTTTATTCATTTACAATTCAGACAATAAACCGATCTATCCCTATATGTAGGATAATTAAAACTGTAAATAAATATTAAACTTGTGTCTATAAAACATAAATAAAATATAAAAACTTGTGTTTAAAAAATACAAAACAACATAGGTTTGCAGTCAAATTATTTTGTTTTAAATTATTGGTAGTCTCACTACATGCCTAATGTGGATATTAAATCAAATATTTTAAATTAATCTTTGAGTATGTACGCTCTAATTTTTTTCACGAGTAAGACCGGGTCGTAATTTGTATGCACATTATTTATATTGTTAGAAATGAAATGGTAATTCATAATAGTAAAAAGACAAAATTTTGACAATCAGTTATACATACCAGCAGTAAAAAATAAATTTTATTTTCTCCGATATATGTGATACTGAAATATAAAATAATATCACATTTGTCAGAAAATTTGCAGCACAATAGTGTGTGAAATGTTACTAAGTGAAATGAAGTAGTATATGAAGAAAATTTTTAATACATTATGTTTGGAAGATCATTTACAACAGTTGCACCAAAATTATTTTTAATGATAGATTTCTATACGCCTACACACATTCTTCAACATGATGGCAGATTTTTTAAATTCTTAAATAACAAAATACCTATGTCCTGTAAGAATTTTTTTATACAAAATGTCCTATAATTCTTTATTTTTTGAAAATATGAATCCTATTACTATAGTCAGAAGATGGTAGTGTCGATGTATAAGAAAAGGTGTGAGTGACTTACGGAGAAAATAATATTTCATTACAGCCTTTGTGAGGGATATTTCAGTAGACTAACATTGAGAATATTAATATCGCGATGACAATGTAAAGATTTTAGAGGCAATATATAATTTGAATCTTCTCTAAAAATTAATATTACTATACTGCGATAAATGAAAGCCGTTTTTAAACTAAGCCGAAAAGTAAAGTAACTGTCAATTAACATTATTATTATTGTGTATATTTTTAGTTTTTAAACTAAGTGAACAGTTTCACTTTTTATATGTTTTTTAGAGTTGCAAAAAATTAATTTATTTCCATATTTAAAGCAAAAAGACCCAATTTGGCCTCAGAATTATTGCAAAAATACCCATTTACGAAAAAAAAAAAAAAAAAAAAAAAAAAAAAAAAAAAAAAAAAAACATTTTTATATCCCAAAAACATGAATAACGTATCTTAAAATGATTTATGTTTTCAATAAATGAAACACTGATTATTTTTATGATTACGGCTCGAATATGCTCGGCATACAAAACTTATGTACGAATATAATAAATCACGTATGATATGTTATATATATTTCTAATAAAAATCATAAAATGTTAATTAAATAGCTTACATATTAATCGTCAATTACAGATAATTTTACGAATTACAATATTTTGAAATGGTTTAAAGGGGAATTTTTAGATACTTCTTAAAATATGTTATTTTTAACTAGTGAAATATATTCAAACATTTAGGATAAAGTTTTGAAACAAATACTTTAATGTTATACGTAAAAGGAAGCTTGTGTGAAACGAATTCTAGAAAGTCACAAATGAAATTTGCTATTCGGCAAAGTTAATATTTAACATGTTCTTGGAACTGGATAAAGTTTTATTGGTAATCATTAGTAGACTTTATGTTTCTACCCATTTATATGCTTCGTCGAATATTGTAAAATGGGATGTCAAGGCAGTTTTCTATGGGATAAATGAAAATAAAATATGATTCTTTAATCATGAATGAAAATAAAACATGAATTTTAATCATGAATGATTCAAGATAAAGGATTTTAATGATTGATATACAGGATGGCTCAGAAGGTCGTGTCCAAATGGCACGTGTGGGTGCAGGTGAAGAGGAGTGAGAATTACATAGGAACTGTGTGTCGAAAACGCGATTGTGATCGTGCAATTACATCGTGGCTGTTACACAAAGAAAATATATCAAACTATGGGAAATACCTTTATTTTACAAAAATATTAAACGAATTACGAAATATAAATAAAAAATGCTACAAATCATAACAACGAGACACCCTTCCCATCGGCCATGGACCTCATTGCACAGGTGGCTGAAGTTTGCAGCATGTATCTGGGAGATTTCTGGACATTTTACAAGTGTTCGCGATTCCATGCGGCGGCGATGCGAAGCATGCATCACGGTTAATGGGGCACATTTTCAGTACTTGTTGTGAGTTGTAAATTTTTTCATTTGTATTTTATACTTCGATTAATTTTTTTTTATAAAAAAATGGTCTTTTTATACCGTTTGTTATATTTTCATTGCGTCACTGTCATGATGCAATTGTACCATCACGATCTCATTTTCGACCCCCAGTTCCTATGTAATTCTTGTTCCTGATTACCTGACACACACACACACATTCCGTTTGGACATGATCTTTTGAAACAACCTATATGAACGTAGGATTCATTTTATTCGAAGTACACTTAAGATCTTCTGCACTTTTGCATAATACTATGGTCAAGCAATCATTTTTTTTAAATTAATCGATGTTAAAGATTGTTTCTTCCTGAATGCTTAATTTTAAAAATTTTAAATTTACTTACTCTAGAATGTATTATATTTAGATAAAAGACATATTTGGAAGGTAGCGCATGCATTTTTGTATAGGCTACTTGAAAGCTAGTTTACATTTTTGTCAGTAGATGGCGCTGATAGATCTTAAAGTTTCAGATTGTTCAAATTAACTGGCAAAGCAATATGAAAAAATATCCATTTTGAGACATTTTGCGGCATACTCAAATATTTAAAACTGAAAAAATGTTGTATTTGGAAATATTAGAGATATTTTGAGCATTTATACAACTCATTAGCAAAATGTTAAATTATTTTTAAACTTCTCTGCATTAAAGTTTTGAAATAAAAGATACGCGAGTCTTTGATTCTATATTTATATTTATTACAGTTTCAATATTATTAAATTTTAAATAAAGGGATGTTTTAAGTTGAGCACTGTGTTATCGTTTTGTGGCATGCATAAAAACAACTAATATATAGATTTCCTACTTAGGTCATCAAAGAAAGGTTTAGTGTAAACCCTTAAGCTAATATTACTTTTTGTTGCATAAAAATATCTTAATTTGTTGATTTTCTATAAGCAAGTAAACCCAATTGGTTTACAATGGAAGTCTATGGGAATTTGGCGAAATGTTAGAGATATCGCCAAGTTTTCGTCACTTTTGGCGACTCATTTTGGTAGCCAAATTTGACCATGTATCGCCAAGTTGACGATAACCTTGGCGGTATTTGACGACAGAACAGGGTCCCCCTATGGTAACCCCCTTGGTGCATTAAATGCTGTTCAATAACCAATGACCGCCATTTTCCCCCATATAAAACTAAAATGAATTAATTAAATTTAATTAATTTGAATTAATATTTGAAAAAATTGTATTAACATCAACTGTCATGCACTACAAGTTTAAAAAAATTATTTCAATTTGATTGGATAAATAATAAATTTATTAACGATTGAAAATTTGATCAAGATATATATAGGGAGAGTGTGAACTAATAATAGGAATTGAAAAACCATTATCACTTTACAAACTGATTTCAATAACACGTTTATTTTTCGTTTTTTATTGCATCTTTTGTCCAATGCAACATTTTTTAATCATTAAATTTTAAATAAAATAATAATGTACAGTTATCATACTTTTGTTGTGATAAGTAATAAGACCAGCGAAATATATTAACAGATAGATATTAACGGTAAATATTTACACTTGAACATGTTTATCATTCTAGACAATTTTAGTTGAATGCGGGTAAATGGTATTGGTTTTATACGTTGTATAAACACTCCTTGTGCAATAGGCGTAGGAAAATTGGAATATACCATTTTAGAATATTTAATGACGGCATTTTGACTTTAATGTATTCAGAAGGATTATATTTACATAATCCTTCTAATTATATCACCACTTATGTTTAATTATGGAAAAGGAATTTAATTGAAATTTTTATTTCAAGGATGAAAGTAATAATTAGGAATTAATTCGTATCCATATTTATAAATTGTACTTTCACATAATACAGGACATTCATTATTTCCAATATGTACAAATAGCTATGTTCATGATGTTGTATTTTTAATAAATGTTCTGTTTTAATGCTTGTTTTGTAACAATAACTCAAAATTACGCGTGTAATACACATGCAAATAATAAAATGTCTAATAATATATGCACGTTTTATATGAATTTTTTGATTAAATGTTTCTGCTTTTTACGATACTAAAAGAAATTGGCGCAAAGCGTTTTTTTACCCTATCTTAAATATAATCTGAGATAAATTTCTTATTCAACTTTTAGTTTTATTATTTTTGTTATTCGTACCAGTTTCGTTGCATCTTTAATATAATTTTTTTTTTCTTTTTTCGTGTTTTTTCAAATTATAGAACGATATATATTATATTTCAAATTATAAAATAACAAAACTATCTTGAATTTTTACTTTCATCTGACTATACTTTCAATTTTACCTATTCGTAGTCAATGCAAGCCGCCTAAACTCATTTTATTCTGCCCCCTTGATTTAACCAGCTAATCACAGTTGTTCGAATTTTTACTAACTAAAATTTCAGATGTCGTCGTTTTTGTAAAACATGCTTTCATAAATTTTTATATATCATTAATGAAAGGAATTTTTTGATAAACCTAATTATCAAAGTTCAATTTTTCATTGATTTTCGCATAGTAGGCATTTGTCACATTTCTTTAAAGCTATAGTGCCAATGAAATTATTTATTAAGCAGTTTAGGACTGGATTGAGGGTAACTTGTGGCAGCATACACTCTCCTTATTTGTCGTGCTTTATGTTTGAAAAACGCAAAAAATTCTAATTTAATAATCATGAAAGCAAATGGAATCTTATGATTGAATGCCTGTTCGTTTAAAGAAGAACCACTACTTCATAGATAAAGTTTGATTAGTGGTAATATAATTACATTATTTTTTATACGTATGGTTTTTGCTCGGGAACAGTAAACTGATTTAAACGTTGCTCTGAGTAGTTAAAAAAAAAACTCCGAGATATTGTATATATGTCAATCAGTTAATAAGTTGGAAATTATCGCGGACATTTCCCCCCTTAGACATTCTCCGGGTTGTCAAGTCTGTTAAGATTAATAAGGAGCTCGAAGATGCTGCGGTCGTACGATAACTTCAGTTCCCCGAGACCAACCATTGCCACTTTTCCATGTCTTTAATTTAATTAAGTAGCCTTTTAAATTGCTTCGCTTTTAAATTGTAATTTTTTTTTCTTTGAGATTTCTGCTAGGGTCTCGGCAAAAGGGACGTATGTAGGAACCTCGAGCGGACACGCGGAAAGCCACGCTCCGCGAATTCTGCGGCCGGCGGTCTCCCATCCTGGAACCCGAGACTAATAATGAGCTGAAAGCTGCTGTAGTCGTACAGGCAACTTCAGGGCACCAAGCCCAACCCTTCCCGTTTTTCGATGTCTTTAATGTAACCATTTTTCTAGTAAAATTCTCTCAAATTTGCGTCCGTATTTGAAATTACAAAATACCAAATCGAAGTAATGTGGAGTGCGCGGATGATTAAATTAAGTGGGGTGTCCATGGATTAATATTCAAAATATAAATAACGTTTTCTAAAATTTCTAAACAATACTTTTTATTTGAATTTATAAAAACTGCAATAATTTTGCAATAATGTCAGGAATAAATCAGCCTTCTTCCTCACTTAACTTAATTGCACACACACACACACACACACACATATATATATATATATATATATATATATATATATATATATTATTATTATTCAAAAGCTCATGGTAATGAAGTGTAATTTGTGCTGTTGTATAACGAAATGTGTGGAATGTAGTTCGTCTTAAAAACAGAATTGTAAAGAATACTGCTGACTTTGTCACAATTATTCATGTAAAAAAAAAATAAGTAAGCATACTCCGTGTATCATATGGGGAGATAAAACAGCAGAAACACGTTTTATTACTTTGAGAAAAACTACAAACATCGAAGAACACTCAACATGTACAATTTGTTAAAACTTTTAAGAATGACACTATCTACTACAAACCATGCACATAACATGATTCGTACAAAGAATTTACGTCTCTTTAAATAAATAAGGATATAGGAGAAGTTACAAATTAGATTATTGATAATGAAGAAAATAAGTTGTTCTGTTCAACAGGACAAACTGGGAAATTACTATGTGGTTGCGATGAGTAAAATATGATGATTTAATGTTTCATGGAATTATTACTGAATTAGTAGATGATTAGGGTCAAATACAGCACCTAGAGCCAAAGTGCTCAGAAGTAATTATCAAGTTTGGATCTAATGACCACATTATTTGATACAAAAATAATCAAACTGTGGACGGCATTAACACTCACAGATTGATTAACTCTTGAAAACTTTACGAACTCTAATTTTACAATTTTTTAGATTATTTTATATTATTTTAAAATTTAACCATAAGAAAAAGTTGTTATGTATGAAAAAAAAAGTTTGTCAAAGCATAATTTAATGGGTTGTTTAGATTTTAAAAGGAATGATCGCTAAAATTTCCTTATGGAAAATATGTCACAAGAATAACACTTAGCATTTTGCAAAATCAAATGTTACTAATTCATATGTTATCAGATGAGTTCAATGATTAATTCTTTTAAAAAATATATAATTACTCTTCTATATTCTGTAACTTTTATTTTATGCTCTTATATAATTCACAGAATGTCTACGTCAAGCACAAATTTTGTATATTGCACTTTTTTGGTCACAAGAGAAACAAAATTTTAATTTATTATCTAGACAAGTAAAATTGTTTTTGTTATACATTGCAGATTGTTTATGTGAGTAGAAGAACGCGTAATTTTAAGTGTTTGCATGAAATTTATCCTAAAAATATTTTGTAATAAAATAATTGGAAGCATTTATGAATATCGTCTCTGATGGTCACAGGAATAACAATGGACGCTCCCATATATGTTATTTAATTTAATAAAAATTAGAATTTTATTTATATGAAAAATATAAATATATCTATGAAAATATTTATACAATAAAGTATTTAAGTATATATTTTTATATTTTTTATGCTTCAATTTTCTATATTAAATCATTACTAAATAATGGACAAATACTTTATATTGTTCCGTTACATTATTCAGTTCTTTCTAGTAAATTTTATGTTGAAGTTTAACATTAGAGATCTAGACAATAAATATCGTAAGGACATGCATTTTTCTGATATTTCTCTTTTCCATGGATCAATAAATCCATTTTCAATTTTTTTTATTAAAATATTTATTTTTGTTTACTTATGAAAATAACAGTACCCTTAAAACTTTTAAGGAATTTTATTTTTTTATGTGAATTATTCATACTTTTTAAAATTATATTCTGATAAATTTAATAATTGTTTGGTATTTTCTTCTTTAAATTGTTAAATTTAAATATATATTGTTAGTAATTTAAATGTAATGTTGTACTTTCAAAATCCATTATAATATAATAAAAAACGGAATTTCATGTGTATACAACGAAGCACTATTTAAAATAATACCTCCGCAAAAATTGATTTTTAATCATTCACTCTGATGAGAAAAAAAAAAAAACTATTAAACATGGATATTTAAAAGTGATTACGCTTATTAAAAAAATGTTTTATAAATTTGCAAAAAAACGCTTTTACATTATAAAGTAAAAATAACAACAGAAAGTACTAATTACGCTTTTAACACGAAAAAGTCTCTTGTGCATAATTAGCTATCTAATTAACGAAAAATGGATTTTATGTTTCCAACAATTTCAAAATCTGTCTACAACTAATTACTCGCAGCGGCTAACAAAATTAAAAAGCAATTTCTGTAGTGAAAGTGAATTATACGTGCCTCTATTAAGAAGTGTGTTCATGGTAATTTCGAAAATCTGCACCAATTTTATCGAAATGCGTTAAAGAATTAAATTTTATATTAACGGAATTTTAAGTGCGTTGGGGGAAATAATGAATTTAAATCTTAGAGTTAATACTTTTTAAAAGAATATTGATTATTATTTTTTTAAAAATATATTTTAGATTACAGAAGTATCAAAATTAAATAATATTTTTCTTGCGGAGAATTTAAAAGAAAATATTAATTTCTTTTTAATGATACCAAAGCCATTTCATAGAATTAACTTTTTTAAAGGTTATTTGTAATGTTTAATATTTTTCTGTATCAAAAAATCAAAATAAATCGATTTATTACTTTAAGGGGACAAAGCACTTTCAAACTATTTTTTTTTAATTGTACCTTAGAAACTATTCAAGAGCGCACTATATGAATTATGCCAAATATTTAGCACAGAAGAAACTAGTAAAAATTTTATTTAAAAAATCAAAAATCCCGACTGCGTAAAAAACGAACTAGTTAGTTATTTCTCATCAATGTGAAACTATTTTTTATATTATTTACCTATTTTTTATTTACTTGTATTGATGATTTTTAAGTTGTGTTTGATTGTTAGTTCCTAACTATAAACATTGTTTTGATGAAGTCTATAGATGTCTACACTGTAAAAAAATTGTGTAAGGTTACTAAGAATTTTGTAGGAAACTGGGATGCCTAGAACTTTTTCTGTAACCACAACAAAAGATAATCATGTAAAATTACAAAACTTTCTTCAGTAACCGTTACTAAATATTGCTTAGTAAACGTACTAATGATTTTTTAGGGAGTTTCCCAATAAAATTCTTGTAAATTTACTAAATATTGTTTAGTGAACTTACTAATGCTTGTTTAGGGAGTTTACTAAATAAGGTTTAGTAAATTTATCACTGAATATGTTGTAAACGTACTATCCATTTTTTAGGGAGTTTTGTAAATAAATTTTTGCAAATTTACTAAATATTGTTCTGTAAATTGATAACGGTTTTTCAAGGGCGTTTCTCTAATTAGTTTTTGTAAATTTATTAAATATTTCTTAGTAAACTTACTAGCTGTTTTTTAGGGAGTTTACTAAAGAATCTGTGGCAAATTTTCCAAGGATAGCTTAGTAAACGTACTAAGGATTTTTTTAGAGAGTTTTCCAAAGAATTCCTTGTAAGTTTACTAAATATTGTTCAGTAAACTTACTAATGATTTTTTAGGGTGCTGACTAAAGAATCTTTCCTAAATTTACTTAGGATTACTTAGTAAAGGTACTAACGATTTTTTTAGGTAGTTTCTAAACAATACTTTGTGAATTTTCTAATGATTTTTTAGTACACTTACAAAGGAATTTTTAGTACATTGACTAAGAATTTTTTTGTAAATTTGCGAAGGATTTCATAGTACATTTAGTATGAATTTTTTTAGTATTGCACCCAAAAATTTTCGGTAACTTTATTAAAGTACCGTCAGAAAAATTACCAATGCTTTTTTAGTATTGTATCTAAAACAGTTATCGTATTCTCGCCAGAAAGTTTGTAACCGTGCAAGAGATATTGCAGTAAAGTTGCTAATGATTTCTTTCTGTTCTGTCTAAAATATTTTATTTACACTCTCCAAAAGGTATTTGTAACTTACAAAATTTTTGCAGTAGATCAATAATGGTTTTTCAGCAGTATTCCGAAAATATTTTACGTAATTGTTTTTGTATGCTAATACTTATATTATTTTAGAGTTATTGTTATGGTATTTTTTCAATATGAAGTTGAATTTTTACAATTTTAGATATCTAGAGTGGAATTTTTCTCATTAATCAAAATACTTCGTAGCAAAATAAGTAATATGGCATGACGTGTTTTTCAGTAATACCACAGCAATTGCCAGAAATATTTGTATGTTATGCATAAGAAAACTACTGAAGCTTCACTGTAGATATTCAAATAGGTACAAAATCATTTTGATATTAAATAAGCATTATAACAACAGCAGTAAATGAGAAGATGAGCAGATGTTGCGGTTTTTAATTAAATTAAAAAAGCGAATAGAAGCAATAATAAAAGTAAAGTATCATTATTGAGTTTATAAAGTATGCCTAAATTAAAAAAAAAAAATTATCAATACACTGTTAAAAATGAAGTGTGATGTTTCACCAAGAAAATGGTGAAAAGTCGCTGAAATTTAGCTGAAACCAAGATATTGGTGATAAGTTTCACCAGTTTATTGGTGCTTTCACAAATACCATTATATTAGTGAAATGTTAAACCATGATTCAGGTTTTTTATAAAACCAATTTTCTGGTGAAAGGTTGAACCATAAATCAGGATTTTTTTTAATCCAATTTTCTGTTGAAATGCTGAACCATAAACCAGGAGGGGCGGGGGGGGGGGAATCCAATTTACTGGTGAAAGTTTGAACCATAATTTATTTTTTTTAATCCAATTTTCTGTTGAAATGTTGAACCATAAACCAGGAGGGGCGGGGGGGGGGGGTAATCCAATTTACTGGTGAAAGTTTGAACCATAATTTAGTTTTTTTTAAGCCAATTTTCTGGTAAAAGGTTGAACCACGAATCAGGATTGTTTTTAAATCCAATTTTCTGGTGAAAGGTTCAACCATGATTCAGAGCTTTTTTAAATAAAATTTTCTGGTGAAAGGTTAAATCATAATTCAAGGTTTTCTCTGTTCCAATTTTTTGCTGAAAGTTTGAACCACGATTCAGGATTTCCTCTCATCTTTATGAGGAAAGGTTACACCAGATCGTAGCTTTCTCCCCCCCCCCCCTCACTATGTTTTTCAAATAATCATTTTATGGTGTAATAAACAAAATTTCAGATTATGCGTGATTATCTTGCAGTAGGAAAGCATTTTTTTTTTTCATTAAACCGAAAATTATTAAAGTTTTAATTATTGCTTCTAATGTCTTTGAAATATATTTAAAAAACAAATGTAAACCAGTTTGATCTAATTTTACAAAATAATTGCATTTTTCCCCCAACAAATATTACCATTCTGTCCCTGTACATTTTGGAATATTTCTCCGCACTCAGTTACACTTATAGTCCATTTAGTGTTTGCTTATTCACAAAGAAAATATTAAAAAAATAATTTTCTTAGATTTAAATACATACCCTGTTTTTATTATTATTTTAACTTAATGGCTGAAGGAATTTCTTCAACCAATATTAATTTTTGCACGAGTTTGAAAAGGTTTTTTTCCATAATGCACTTAGCTGCTACTTTCATTTTTTTTTTCTTTAATTGTTGTGAATCTATAGATGCTGAAATTTTTATAATTATACAGTTTTCAAATTTTTATCTTCTTTTAACAAAAAAAAAAAAAAAAAAAAAAAAAAAAAAAAAAAAAAAAAAATATATATATATATATATATATATATATATATATATATATATATATTTAAAATTTATATCGCAACACAGCTTAATTATGCAAAATTAATTGATTTGAATATAAAACAATAACAAAAAAAGTTCAGCATTTGTTTCTGTTTAACATTCAATAATGAATATAATACTTTTGAATAAATAAAACACAAACATAACGGATACATAATCAAAGTATATGCGTAAACACTGAAATAATCAGCATCAAAAAGGCAGCTATAAGTAGCAGAATCCATTTAACCTCTAATATCAGCTAATACAAAAGTATTACTTTAAACTTTAAAGCTTATTTTAAATACACAATGTATTTCTATATTATATTAAATACTTACTTTGAAAGGTTAATTTAATAACAGCAGTGTCGCCACCAAGCGACTAATTATTGTTACTTATATATATTTTTTTTTCAGTATTCCTAAATGATAATCTATGACGAAGATTTATTTATTTTTTAACAATGCTATTTATTTTTTAACAATAGAAAAGAAAAATATTCACCAACAGTAGCCTTGCAATAGCTGAAAAAAGAAATGGTTACAGACACAATTAAATAGCAAAATATTTAAGTTGGTTTGCGGTATGCCGCTCCATTTATTGAAAATACAAATTATATAAACATTAAATTATATGTATAGAATGTCAGACTAATGTTTACTGTAATATAATATTATTTTACATAGTGTTTCTCTCAGACAGTTTTAGGTAGGTGCTGCACCCTCTCTGACCATTCAGGTCATCAAATATAAAGAATTCTTGATGCTTAGTATGTTCTGAATCAGGATTTCAATTCAGGTAAAATGGATTAGATCCAAGCATCAGGTAATTTCTCCACCTGTTTTAAATGAAAGAGTAAATATTTTAAGACATAAAATTGTTTCTTGTGCAGACATAACATTAATAATCAAATTTCACACAGGGAAAATAATCAAAAAATTAAACAGTATATCAATTAAAATCTCTTTTACAATTAAATCTTCAGCATTTGAAAAATCAGTGTTCGAAATAATTGGTGGTCTGCTGGTCCGAGAACACCAAAAATTCATTTGGACTGCTAATTTGAAAATTTTAGTGGTCAGCAGGAACAGTAACTTCCACCCCCCCCCCCCCCCCCCCCCCTCTCTCACAGGGTCACGGGTAAACTTAAATTTTTCCGTCCCAGAGAAAAAAGCAACCAAACACAAATCACACAATTTTATTTATTTTAAAAAATTAATAAATAAAACTGCATTAAACCTTAGTCAATCGAAATATTGGAAATAAAATATCTAAATTAATAATTTTATAATTTCTTTATGTGCTGTTTATTTAATTTTTATTTATAATTTTACATTTTATTATGCTGAAAATTTTGGATAACTGCAAAGGAAGTTTGTAAGAAAAAGCTGTAAAATTCTCCAATTGTTGGGTAGAAGGAAAATATAGTGAAATTCTTAAATCAAATGTGGAAATATATTGCAAAAAGCGACAGTTGGTTGAGGGGAAAAAATTCGTCAACCAATCGGGATTAACAAAAGCTGATGCTTGCCATTTGGCTGCAATAGGGTGTTAACGATTTTAATCAACGATTAAATCATGATTTTAATCAACTGATTTCTTTTTTTTTTAAATCATTGATTAAAAATCACAAATTTTCTATGGTCTATTTCAATGGTCTGTAGGAAAAAATCATGTGCAGTATATTGGAATGATATTACACTATTCCAAACATACAGAAATTGATACACATCACTGAGGTGTACAAAAAGATGCTTACTATAGAACATGAGCATAGCATTCATCGTTTATTTATTGGGGGGGGGGACAAAAGGATTCGCTTATAGTACTGTATAAATAAACAATAATTGCTGGAAGTTCGTTATCTGTTGTGTGTTTTTTTTTCTAATTTAACTAATTTAGTTACTTCGTATGTATAAAATCTGTAAATCATATACAGGGCTGCAAAAAAGATGTATACATTTCCGTTTATTGACGAAATATGTTGAAGGGGAATTTTCAACTATGCAAATGCGTTTCTTAACTGCACTAATGTTTAGCATACTATTTAGTATATATTCAATTCTATAGATCATATATAGCGTTGCACAAAGAAATTCGGATATTTTTCCGATGACCGATAATAATTGCTTAACTTTAATTTTCAAATGTGTTACGTGTTTTGTAATTTGCTTATACTTAGCCATCATATTTAACCTTATTAAACGTTGATTTTTTTTTACATAGATCTGAATGTGTTGGAAAAATATAATCTGTAACCATTATGCCATTTATAGCTGATTGAAACGTTACTGTGTGCGGTTCTTTTTCGTGTGAAGGATTTAGATTCAATTACACTTAAAAAATTGTTTTATTTGATTCTAGATTTTACGCGTATAACCATTTTTTTTTCAGCATATTAAGGGGACGGTGGACGTTTAATTTTTTTTTTTTTTTTTTTTTTTTTTTTTAATTTTCATCATAGCAATATGAAATTTTGTGCATATATACATTTCACCAAAAGCATATAGAACACCTTAAAAATTTTTTTCAATCTTATTAAAATTTTTAAATTTTTTTAAAAATTTAAAATTTTAAACGAAATTTTAAAATGCTCCTTGCGTCTTAATTTTTGAGATATTTTCTCGATTTTGCATTTTAATCACTTAAAACTCTATTACAAACAGATTTGTGTAAGATTTTTTTAATCTCTTGAATAGTTAATATTTTACAGATTTTTTTCTAAATTCCATATCGATTTTCATCAAAATTTTGCCTTTTAATAAGTAAAAAATCAAATTTGACTATCTTAATGAAGACGTTTTTTAAAAAGCTTACACAGTTTCTTTGTAAACATTATCAGGATATTTCCTTATTATCAATTTCATAAATATTGATCAAAAATTAAGACGCAAGGGGCATTTCAAAAATCTAAAAACGCTGAAAAATTAGTTTTGAGAAAAGCAGGTTTAAAGTATACAAATACACTTACCTTTATTATTTACTTTTTAAAAGCTTCAAAAATGATATTTTAATAGGAAAAAACTGTTTTGATACTATTATACCACAGAAATAGACCTTTTTTTACAATATCACAATAAATAAGGCTTTAAAAAGGATTTCGTTGAATTTTAAAAATTTTAAGAATTTTGCCTTTTAATAAGTAAAAAATCAAATTTGACTATCTTAATGAAGACGTTTTTTAAAAAGCTTACACAATTTCTTTGTAAACATTATCAGGATACTTCCTTATCAATTTCATAAATATTGATCAAAAATTAAGACGCAAGGGGTATTTCAAAAATCTAAAAACGCTGAAAAATTAGTTTTGAGAAAAACAGGTTTAAAGTATATAAATACACTTACCTTTATTATTTACTTCTTAAAAGCTTCATAAATGATATTTTAATAGGAAAAAACTGTTTTGATACTATTATACCATAAAAATAGACCTTTTTTTACAATATCACAATCAATAAGGCTTTAAAATGATTTCGTTGAATTTTAAAAATTCGATGCAATTTCATATAATTAGTGTGTATGTACTGATAAGTAAAATTTTTTACTAAAATACACAAGTATTGTTATTTTTATCTTTCTTACAACCGACTACAGTATGCTTTTGTAATAATTTTTTTAATTCAGTTGTAATTTTCTTTCTCATTGATTTATGGGGTAGGTAATAAATTGCCGAATGTTGTTCGACCATCACCATCATGTGTTCTTCATTCATTTCATTAATTTTAAAATACATATATTATATTCATTTAAAATACATGCCTTGCACTCATTTTATTTAAAATACCCCCCCCCCCTTCAAAAAAAACCTGAAAGAAATAAAATTATAAACCAAAATATTTTATTTCAACATCAAAGCATTGTTTCTGATTTAGACTTCTGAAAAATAAAGGTGAGTAAAAAATGCTATTTGCATTTTTTTGCAAATGCTAAAATTTACTGTGTAAATGTTTTCAGTAAAATACTGTTTAGTACATATATATATAAAATAATTTGGCAATACTTTGTACAAAGAAAATCCACGGCTTTACTAACCCCGCCCCTCAAAAAAAAAAAAAAAAAAGTAACATTCCAGAAACATATCATTATAAAATCTTCAAATTACTGGAAATGTTTTCAGTAAAATAGTCTTTAGTACATATATACATATAATGTTTAGTTATATATATTTAAAATGATTTGGCAATACTCTGTACAAAGAAAATCCATCGCTTTTACAACCCCCCCCCCCCCCCCACCAACAACAACAACAAAAAAAAAACACTACAGATTTATGTAGCATTCCAAAAACATTCCATAACAAAGTCTAAAAATTATCGTAAATATTTTCGGTAAAATACTCTTTAGTACCTGCATATATATAAAATGATTTGGCAATATCTTGTACAAAAAAAATTGATGGCTTTACTAACCCCGCCCATCCAAAAAAAAAGAAAAAGAAGAAGAAGAATGAAAGAAAAAGAAATATCAATAACCAAAAATTTACATTTGTACGTTGTCACTAAGATTGGCAATCTGCCAAGCGCATCTAAATAAACTCCGCTCATCCCTATTATGATAAAATCAAAGCACACTTGACACATGTGCGAGAGCGCAGAGGGTTTTGCCTTCTGAAAACAAACAGTACTGTAAAGGTTTTCCGTAACTAAACACACAAATATATATAAATGATTTGGCAATACCTTGTACAAAGAAAATCCATGACATTACTAACTCTCTCCCCACCCCCCCACCCCCCCCCCCCCCAAAAAAAAGAAAAAGAAATTTCAAACCAAAAATTATATAAAGCATTGCTTTGTAATTCAGATTCGCGAAAAATAAAAGCTGCTATTGGAAAATATAAAACACTATTGGCAAAAATTGCTTCCAGCTGGCATAAAAATACTGATTTATGAAAAATTCCAGAAACATTTGATTATAAATTCTTCAATTTTCAGTACATGTCTTCAGTAAAATAGAATTTAGTATATGTAAACAAAAAAAATTGATTCTGTAATACGCAATACAAAAAAAAAAAAACATACCTTTTTGTTTAAAGAAATCCGTTTATTTTTTGTTTTTTTATTACAACTAAAATCCACCAGCGTGATAAGTTTCACCTTCCTTTTTAGCAGTTTGATTATTTTTTTGTGATTTACAGATTTTTTTACTATTCCTGCATTTCTTCCATTAAGTTGTGCACCTTTTTTTACTTTGATTAACACGACGTTTATCACGCCTTTCTGCTATGAATAAAGAGAGTGAATTTGCTTCTTCTTGCTCAAAACCTAAAGTATTCAAACATCCAAAATTAAATTCACTGATAGAAGAAATAACAGACATTTCTAAACGTTTTTTAGAAATAAAAACTTCTTTTGAGCAGTTGTTCCAAATTTTCCCGTGCACACTTTCATTAGCATTCTGCGTTTTACCAGAAATGCATCTTGCAAGTAACTCATTACTGGCTAAACGTTGATATACTGGCAATATCTTGCAAAGTACATCCTGCGATAACTTGGTTTTCATCAGTTTATGCGATTTTGGTTTTTCTTTACAAGCAAGCGCCCGCTGGTAAAAACACCACGATGCCACACCAGTCGGACATTTAGAATGTTTTGGTGATTCGTCTGTGGAAGAGCAATGAAACAATGTGGCATAAATTGCTGTTTTCATCTTTTCTAGATCTGGAACATTGTCCTTTATAGCTTTCCTATAAAAATTAGTTAATTTTACAATAGTGTCTTCTTTCAGACTACCTTCTTTGCGTCCGCCAATAGTTATGCCTTTGCTTCTCCACTCCTTGACTTTGTTCCCAATCTCTTTGCTACATGATTAATGCACTCTTCTTTAGTGATTTTGACGCCTCTACCATAAACATTCATTTCCACTAAATGCTGGTATGTTTTTGCATCCCCATCAGAAAGCATACTGATATACCTCATTCCACAATTATTTATTGATCTTTTCCATATAACTTCAGCTGCCGCCATCTCCATTGCATTAGATGAACCTGTGTAATTCTGAGAACAATCACACTTATGGCCAGAAAACCAAATACTAAATTCTGCAGTACCTTCGCCAAGATCTCTCTTTGCAGTGACACATTCCGGGCAGTATTTCGAAAGAATCTTGTAATCGATTACTAGCCCAGTCATTATATCTATTACGAGGCCAATCCCATACAGTGATGTATGCCCGCGCTTTTGCCAGGTCCCATCATAAGAAACGGTGATATCCAAAATATCCTGGTCTGCAACACTATCGAATTCTTCGGGCTTTTTCCGCACCACATTTCGGGCAACTTGAAGAATGTCATTCTTAAAAGTTTGTCGCTCGGTATACAAACTGCGTAAACATTTTGAAAAAGTTTTTTTATCCATTGCATGGATTCCAATAGCCATAGAAAAAACTTCTATAGCTGCATGACCTTTTCCAATTTTTAAAAAGGCTTCAACGAGTTTTTTATTAGCATCAAAGCACTTTTCATTCTCGCTTGCTCGTTAACTGAATTTTAGAAGCATATCCATATGCTCCCTTGGATATCACATCTAAGGAATTATTGCAACAAACATCACACTTTACATTGCAAAGAAGGTCAGACCACATGCCACTGTTCATAAAAACATATGATGCATTTTCCTGTAATTTTTCAGGATGTAAAATGTTTTCAAAACTAACATTTAATTTTCGTTCACTGGTAGTACTTGCAGCCTGATCGAATTTACTGACGGCAAAACTTGTACTGGCTTCTACTGGTAAATCAACTATATTGGTCTTTGTAGCATGTTCAATTGAAATTTCACTGTTTTCAAGTTCATTGTCATTTGCAGAAACATCAGTTTTCCCAGATGACCATCGTTTCTGAAGTTTAGAGAGACATTGAAGTTTCTTCTTCGATGGTCTGGATTTAGGCTTGTGATATCGCCCACTAATTGCATGCATTATGCAGAATATTATACACTAAAACTTTGTATAAATTGTAGTTTCTAGTTCTGAAAAGAATTTTTTATCTATCAAAAACAATGGCAGAAAATTATCCAAATCTTGATAGCAAAAAAAAAAATCACATGTAACGCTTAAAAATCGCCGATAAAATGGTAAACAGACAGCCGAGTGCAGTTTCGGTTACAGTTAATGTACCCGGTTACAAAATTATTAAAATATTAATTTTGAAAATTACAAAAAAACTGATTTACAAATGTTGAAAAATGTTTGTTTACATTTTTTGTGATAGTTAAAGGGCCAAAAAATTGTTTGTGTACAAAATTCAAACGCTTGTAACTTTGCGAAAAAGTGTCGCATCTGCATGCGGTTTTTCGCAATCGGCTCAGAACAAACTGGAGAATAATAATATGCAAAAATTTTTTTTTTGATTTTTGGGTCGATTTTGCTCAAATAAAGGGCCAAAAAATTGTTTGTGTACAAAATTCAAACGCTTGTAACTTTGCGAAAAATAATCGCATCTGGATGCGGTTTTTCGCAAATAGCTCAGAACAAACTGGAGAATAATAATATGCACAAAAAAAATTCGATTTTTGGGTCGTTTGTGCTCAAATAAAGGTCCACTGTCCCCTTAAATATTCCTGAGTACTATATCTAATTATTTCCTTTCCTGATAATATTTTAAAATTTTTACTGATCTTTTGCTATAGGATTAAGAGTAGTTACGCCATGTTTTAAACTCCATGTCATGTGGGGCAAAACCGAGTACTTAAGAGTGGGTCAAAACTGGGAATACCCGGTTTTGTCCGACACTCATAGAATGGTTTTTTATTATAGTTAATAAATTAACATGGGATTATAATTGCATTCTTAATGCTGTTAAGTTATAATATAATTCTAAATTTATCTAGTTATAATGAAAACTTTAATTTCGATTTTGTTTTATATTAAAAATTGGGTCTAATTTTTAACTTATATTTATGAAATTAAATAATTTGCAATTATTAATGAACAAAATAATGGTACTAATTAAGGCATAATTTTATATCATGGTTATTATATTTTAATAAATAATTTTCTAATCTGAGGTGTAATAACTTGCGTTATTGGTCTACTTAAAATGCAAATATATTTCGTGACTTGTTTTTCTAAATGAAATTATCTCCCCAAATTGACAAATAATCTATAAAATCTCAATCCTATATAACTAGGCTACATGAAATATAACAAGATTTTTTTCTCAAATATTAAACAGGCAAGGAAAAACCTTCTCTTGATGGACGATACTATCCCAGACTCATTTGCTGTATATAATAGGAGTGGATGGATTACGAAAGAGGTCTTTATTTTATTTGGTTAAAAAATGTATAGATTTTTCCAATTCTTGTCCTGAAAAACCTGTTCTTTAAAACCTTAATTAGATGTTCAACTCATACTAAAAGAATCCAGTTAATCTAGCAAGAGAAAGCAATGTATTTATATATGCTTCTTTCCTTACGCAACGCATCGATTTCAGCCCCTTGATGCATCATTCATGCACCTCTAAGCTCATACTAAGGACAAGAGATGAGGAAGTGGTTATTTTGCAACCCTGCGCGATCTGTAACAATTTACCAAATTGGAAAATTATTTAAAGCTGCATTTTTGAGAGCAGCAATTGTAAATACTGCAATCAGAAGGTTCGAGAAAACAGGGATTTTTCCCTACAACAATGATATTTTTCCAGGCCATCTTTTGCTACTTCAGAAGAGACAGAGAAACCATGAAAGTCATGATATAACACACCTAGGTCTATGCAGCCACAGGTTGGCATAGCTGCAGAAATAAATATTTCTGAAACAGGATAATGGAGCTCAACCTTCCGAACATAAACGAATAGACAGCATCCAGCGTCTTTCACGTCGAGCTGCTTCCAGATGCTGTAGTTAACATCACAATCACGGACGTCATCACTGAGTCAAAATGTTACATCTACAGAATATATAAGTAAAATTATCATTCGACATCTTCAGACTATGTAGCCCAGAAATCTGAATTTCCAATTTCGCCTAAAATGTTCTTATCCCCTTCTAAGAAAGGCTTCAAAATTGAGAAAAGAAAAACTTATTTTGATTTATTCCTATAAATTACAGATCGAAACATATATTAAGGAGAAATAAGTCAAACTGCAAAACGAAAAAGATTCTTTAAAAGAAAAAAGAAACCAAAAAAGATTGCGGACACATCTTCAGAAGAAAAGGGTAATGAAACCTGTATGTTTTGCTATGAACTTTACTCAAATTCTAAATCCAAATGCGATGTTTGAAATGCCACGGATAGGCACACAAAGCATGTAGTAATGCAGAAGAATATGTTGACAAATCCATCTGTGATTTTTGAAGCTAAAAGAACTCTAAAACGTACAGTGTAAAGTAAGCAGGCCTATACAACGTAGAAAATTTGCCACCGATTTATTTATTTATTTTTTACACATGGAAGAACACATTTGCAATTTCGTTTTGTTAAAAATAATAAAAATGTATTTTTTACTATATTAAGCAAGACATTTTTGACCAAAATTAGTTTTCCAGTAGTTTTAAATGGATACCCGGTTTTACCCAACCAGCGAGGTAAAACCGGATTTTTGCATATGTGTGAAAAAAGCTATTTTTTTTATATAAACAATTATATATATATTTTTTTTGAAAAGAATTGTTTTATTATAGCCAAGGTTTCATTTTACATTATAAACAGTGTTCAAAGTTTGTTTTCCCATTTCACAGCATTTGAGACTAACAAACTTTTATGGTACCCGATTTTGCCCCACCTTCCCTATATATATATTTAAAGTATGCTGTAGGAGAAAATAGCACGAAACATTTATTAGCTCCTTTTAGCGTCTGTTTGTACTAACATTTTTGGTAACCTGCCATTTATCTTTTAAAATAAGAAATTTTTCTATTCGCATACACTTTACGGGATTTTTTCGCGATATATCACCAATATTGACACGTTTATATATTCCGATATTAAATTTACGATATTCTCCCCACCTAGCAGTTTAACTTTTCCGAGAACTTGTAGCAATTTATTCCAGGATGATATTTTAGAAGTACCGAAAAAAAAAAGAAATATATATATGTATATATGCTCTAAAAGTTAAAATCTTCTATATGATGATGCAATTTAAAAAAAAAAAAATCATGAATTTTAACTCTTTCAAATACATTGGTGAACGTAGGTCAATTCGCGCCTCACAAAGACTATATTTTTTCTACCCTAAAACTAACTAAACATCCGTATTTTAACACAATTTTTTTAGAGCAACTCAACAGGCCAGATTTACATTTACCTACAAGAATTTCGAAACATTCGGACAAATAGAAATATTTTTTACAAAATAAAATGTGCAAAAACTTCGACAAATTTAGTAAAAACCTGAGTGTTACATCGTGGTAAAAATCTTACCAGCTTTTCCCCCCACTAAATAGAAATATTTTTTCACCCGGGCAACGAAAACATTATGTTTTTAACGTCTAAAAATTTCAGAGAGTCTGGATGATAACGACAAGCTTTTGAAGAATTTAAAATACTGGAAGAACCTTGTCCCCACCCCCACCCCTCCCTTTCCAGGCATATTTCAAAATTACGCATAAGACTCCAAAAATCAAATTATGCAGAATATTAATACCAAATAATAATAGCAATACCAAAAAGCATATACTTTTAATTTTCTTTGAAATACAGGAAAACATTTAAAAAAATACAAAAATTAATCTTAAAAAAAATTCATTGTCCGAAGTTACTTTTCTGATTTTCTGCGCATTTTACTGTACGACTCACATTACATATATATTATTTAAAAATACACACTTAATTTTATACAGTAGCTTTGAAATGATCAAGTATTGATTTGGTTCAGATATAAATGGATTTAAGGGTGAAAAAAATTAGTTTGAAAAGAAAAAAAAAACACTAAGATTTTGATATGAAAATAACATCTATATCTATCTATATTATAAAGGGCAATCTTATCTGTGCGTAATGCTGACGTAATTTTGTAAATAGCAGCTTTTTGAAATCTGAAATGAAATTTAGTTTCTGCAATTTTTGTATTCAGCTCGTCTTCAGCTTAAAATTCCGAGTAAAATGAGAACTACATTTTATATTTTTGTTGAACATTGTCACAATTTTATTTCAAAGCCCCGTGATCGGGGGCTGTAACTCACAATTATGAGTATGGTAAACTGGAAATTGTTTTGATCCCTTCCGTTTAGGTCTAAAATGAAAGTACAAAGTTTTATCCCTCGTACTAGGTGAACATTAGAAAATATGAGCATATTTATAGTCGAAAAACTTTTTTTTATTATCTTAACAATATCTCAGAACAATTAATTCTTTCAAAAACATTGTCAATACAAATGTCGTAGAATTTGAAATTCTGAATAAAATGAGTACCCATATTAATATTTTTGCTGCATATTAAGGTCGCAATTCCATTTCAAAATTTTGCCTTAATCGCTAATCAAGAGAGAGACAGAGTTATCAAACCGCACTGCCACTGTTTATAACATACATGTATTTTCTTTAAGTTTTTGGGGCCTTCGCGATGTTTCTGTAATTATGTTAATGCTTTATTTTGCATATTTTGAGGATTATAATTTAGTAGTTATCGAGAAAGAGGTACATAATTGACAGCCGTTTAACATGCCATTTCCCAACTGATATCGTCAACCTTAAACCTTAGTTAAAAAATTACGTAAAGATTACAATACTTTTTTTCAATATTCCGAAGGTTTTAAAATTTTATGAATTTAACTTAAGATGCTCGTATACTAGTCGAAAATAATTTTTATTAAAACCATCTTAGTCCTTTTCGTAAAATATGGAAGTTTACAATCGTGCTATTGGTTGACCTATAATTCCTCTAGCGAAAAGAATCCTGCACACTCATTTGTTCCCTCGCTCCTCCCCATTATTTTCGATCTCCTTAAATATGATGCATACGCACTGTTGTTCACTACATAGGTCAAATTAAATACGACGCATACTTCAAATACAATATCAGTGATCATAAGCAATATTTCCCATAATTTACAAATCACTTTTGAAATATGCTAAAAATCCTGAAATATTGCACTTTTTAAGTTATCTATTTGTTCGTAACGGCAAAACCGCACCTAGTAGGACGGGGAAACTTAGTACGTTTATTTCTGACCTATGTCGAAGGGATTAAAACAATTTCCAGCTTTCCTGTATTTAATTCCGAATTTGGCCTTTTTTTTTTTTTTTCATTTCCTGCTACTGTGCTATAATCCGTAATCAAGAGGTTAAGGGGGCTGGTCACTCAGCTTCCGATTTCCCCTCACTAATATAAAGTTTATGGGAATTGGATGCATTCGTATATTTAAAATATCTCCTCGGGAAATTAATATTTTTAACTTCTATTTTTTGTGTACACTTCCTAAGAGATATCTCTTTTTCTTAGTTCTCAAAATATTTCTAAAGTATAGACTTATATTTTATATGAAGAGTTAAATTCTTACTCACAGTTTGCCCGCTTTTAACACAAAGTATGAAATTTAGCCTAGATTTTAGAAATATTTTGAAAACAAAGAACAAAAAAAGAGATCCTTTAAGAAGAATACGTAGAAAAAAGATGTTAAAAATATGAATTTCCCGAGAAGATATTGTAAATATACGAATGCATCAAAATTCCATAGACTTATTACGGAGGAGAATTCCGAAGCTGACTGACAAGTCTCCGTAAGCCATAATTCTGAAAATATCCAAAATAAAGCCTAAAATAATTACAAAATCCTCAAATAATACCTCAATAAATTAAAAAATATATATAAATTAGAAACAGGGTGAACTGATAACTTCGTTTGTTCTGGCTTCAAGCACTTGATTAACGACTTAGGCAAAACTTTGAGATAGAATTGAAAAAATTCAACAAAAATATTAAGTGTAAGTACACATTTCAATCAGAATTTTAACCTCTACAACATCTGTATTGACAATGTTTTTGATAGTGTTAGTTTTTTTAGATATTATATGGTAATTAATAAAAATGTGTTTTTTGACTATAAATCTGTACATATCTTCAACCGCTCACCTAGTTAGAGAGGGAAAACTTAGTTCATTCATTCTAGACTTAAAGTAAAGGGATTAAAACAATTTCCAGCCTTCCCTTAATAAATTCCAAATGCGGCCCTTTTTTTCTCCCCTACCACTGGTCTATAAAGAGTTTTAAAGACTTTAAAATTCTATGTGCTCTAAGTTTGGGGGGGGGATGTCAAATTCCGGTCGAAAGAAAAATCTTGATTATTTATTGTGACAATAAAATGACACAGCAGATTTTTTTTTTTTTTTAAGCAGTTTTAAAGTGTTTTTAAACTTTAAGTACTATTACTGTGAGAGGTGAAGAAAACTGAGAAGCGAAATTTTGAAGGTGAAATTCAGATAAAATTTTAATGAAATGAATATGATGGAATGAATAGTTAATGAAATTGAGGACTAATTATTTATTCACTATAAAGTAGCAAATAGAGTAGAGCAATTTTTTTAACCTTTAACTGATGTCACAGAAATTGTCACATAAATAGTATGAAGCGGTCTGTGAGACCGCTTCATCGAAAGATGAATAAAAATCGCGATAAACTCATAGGATGTTGTTTTTGTACTAAACTTTTTGCACAGGAGTATTATAATTAAAACTCACCTATTTAAAAGTCTCTGGTGTTAGTACTAAAGTTTCAAAAGAAACAAAATTTCAGTAGTGTTTGACGATAACAAATTCGTAAGTTAAGCTATGAAAATTGAAAAAACCACCGGTCTGTGAGACCGGTAACATCAGTTAAAGGTTAAAAAACGTTTAAAAAGTTTAAACTTTGGTTTGTGGAGAGGGTAGCAAAAAAGTGAGGTGAAATTGAAGAAGAAAGGTTAGCAATGTCGGTTTTTATTTTAAATCATAAATGAAAATAAATGCAGAAGAGTTCCACACCCGATTAAGAAATAATATGACAGTAAAGCACTTTCAAGGATTTTTTAAAAATGTTGTATGAAAATAAGCACTTTCAAGCACAAAAAAATCCTTTTGAAAAATGCAAGTACTTTTAAGGACCGTACGAATCCTGATAGATTGAAAATTAGCCGACTGCAGAGTAGCCTTGCACGGGTCAAGTTACACCCGACACAAAACCGAATATTATACTTAAGTCAACTCGAATCCGCCAAAAATATTTTCTTGATCCGCAACCTAAATCAGAATCAGCGAAAATAATTTTCGGCAACCTGCAACTCAACCCAGACTTATTTGAACCCGAACCCGAAATAAAAGGAAAGCAAATCATGTTTTATTGATATTATGAAATGTAATCTACAATTACATTTCTAATAACAATTTATGTTTTATAGGAAAACGGACAAATGTATATACTTTAATATTCAAACATGTGTGGGTATCCTGCCCACAAGTATTTGAAGTGAGCACAGTTTGTTAAAAAGCGCCATCGGTATTCACCATCATGGTTGATTTCAATGGCGCTTGGTGACAAGTTGTCCTCAACATTGCTGATAATCACATGATACACCTAAGTGATGTAGAGTAGGTGCCCGATTACGGCCGGTTTTTGCCCCATTAGTAAATTGCGATAGTATTTAAACTGAAAATTGTAAACTAGACCATGAAAAAAACAGCGGTTTGTGAGATCACAAATAGCTGTTAATATCCAACTGTTGTGACAAAAATTGTTTCATAAATACTGTAAGCGGTCTCCGAGACCGCTTACAGTAGATAATCGTAGATTGAATATAATGGTTGACTGACACATAAGAGGCGGTTTCTGCGCTAAACTTTATGTAAAGGGCTATTATAGTAAAATTTCCCGGATTCAGAAGTCTTCAGTTATACTTCTAATTTACCAAACAAATAAGAATTAAACTAACATTAATACTTAAATTGAAAATTACAAAAACTGTGAAAACTGAATATTGCAGCTGTCGGTGAGACCTTTAACAGGAGTTAAGGATTAAGGTTTAAAACAAAAGCTATTCATGAAACAAGAATATTGATTTTTAAAAGTAGGTAGGTAGATACCTACGTTCTATAAAAAAAAAACTGAACTAGAACTTAACAAGAAACCACTGAATTTTTGGATTTCTAAAAATTCCAGGTATTGTCATCTACAGAATAAAGGTAAAATTTAAAAATATTAGATCAAAATTCAAAAATTTAAACTTAGCTCATTTTCTTACCACAAATTGCTACATTTATTAAAGGTTTAAACAAATGACTAGTATACTTGAAACCAAACTGCCACCTTTTTGTCATTTTAGCCGAAATGTTGCTTCATATGAAATCAGGCCGAAGCGTATTTTTGCCCCGTTCGTATCTTTACCCTACCTACCCTATATCTCTCTTTGCACGAGAAAGTAAAAACTCAGCATTTTATCGCTCAGAACCTCACGTAAAATTAAAATGCAGATGTTTATATTTAGTTTTTTTCCAAGTCTTGTTAAGATTTTCACAAAAAGTTTGAGCAGAGCAATTTTTCAGATAAAATAAATACATATTTCAATATGAATGAGTTATTATTCAATTTGCTGCTTAAGAAATAAAAGTATACAAGAAATGTGATAAATTCTTTTTTATTTACGGCACAGTTAAGATCCATTTATTCTTCTCTAGGAATAGGAAAAATATTACCAACATTTCATTTTTTATATACACGCAAACACATGTATAATATTTCTGATAGTTTTAACACACATACTCATGATACGTGTGTATAGATAGAGAAGTACCCAATATTCAGAGTTAGAAGCATAGGAGAGAGTGGGGAGGAATGGGACACCTTTTACAAAAATAAGAAAATGAACTTTGTTTGACATAAAAACAATATTTCAGTTTATAGAATACAAAATGAAACACTTTCTGATGTCCTTGAACAATATAGAAACATAATTTTCAGAAACAATTTTATAATTAAAGAAATTGCAAGTTTCAAAATTTGTTCAATGCTTAGACCTATGCTTGAAGGCTTAGTTTATATTATGGATAATATACAGTATCATGTTCCATGAATAGGGAAACTATTACATCTATGCATAAACAAGTCATTAATATTCAGAAGGCATAAAAAGTATATGAAGCAAAATCACTTCTGATTTTTGAAATAAACTTTTACTTTATACAATTGAAATCTTATGAAACTTTTTTCAACTGGAGATTGGGCTACCATTGTTTCATCTAGTGTGCGATTGATGAAGTGTCTAGAATGATCATATTGAAAAATTTTTATTACTTCCAAAACAAAAACAAATTTTGCAGGAAAGTAAAAGAATATATAAATTTATTAAGTTAAACCAGCTCTCTGCATGTTCGCCAACATAAATAAAAAACAATGGAACTTCGAAGGATCACTTTTTTTCTTCCTATTTGGTTTGATTAAAAGTATCAACAATAACACATATTATAAAAACATGTAAGGGGGGAGGGGGTATGAAAAAAATTAAGTAAAATTTTTATTGTTTAATTTTTTTATATAAACAAAAAACTTTGAAGTTTGTCCATTACTAGCACATCTGCCGTATACCTAGATGTTTAACCTGAAAAAAAAATATTTTAGACATTCTTTTGAAAAATTAGTCAACCCGAACCCAACACGCAAGATTCAAAACCCAAACCGACCCGATCCGAACTAAAAAAGTTAAGTAAACTCGACCCGATGCAGGAATCTAGTACAATAAATGCCGATTACTCGGCACGACTCTAATATTAAGAAAGATAATTTTGGTATACATTTTAAGTATTCTGCGGAAGAATAGTGGAATATTTGGCCTTCATTATCAGTCGCAGGGAGAGTACTATTCATTGTATCACTAATTAAAAGTAAAATATTTAAATTGCTAACCATATTGCAATAAAATTTAATTTATTACATAAAACATTAGAAATTGCACGCATGTAATAAACACTGGTGTAAAGAACAGTCATTTGACTGAAAGATAAATATTTAACAAAAAATAATAGGAAGATTACGCATTAATACCTGCTAAAATCATATTACATTATAATTCGAAATAAAATTGTCTTACTGTGTAGTTGAATTTTACTTATAAGGAATCAAGCAGAATGGAAATATAAAAAAAAATTAACTCATAAAGAAGAAATATTTGCTTACATCCTAATTTGAAACCATAATCAAGATGGATGCTTGAAAGTCTCTGTGGCTGTGTGAATAGTCCTTACGTCACCATCGAAGTCCCTTTTCATTGGCTGACAGGCAAAGCTAAGATATTTCATGTATTTGTACTATGCGAGTGGTAAATATTATATCCCGTTACAGATAAAATCCTAGTAAACATGCAGATTTCTGTAGTTTTACAAAAACAAGTTTTGTAGATTTACAGATTTTTTTTTACAGTGTATGAAGGTTAAAGTTGCAATAAAGCTAGAGATCCTATCTACATAACTTCCAGGTTGTGTAATATTTAAAAGGAGCTTCTGACTGTAAAATGGTTAATGAAACATCGTCTTCATTTTGAAAGACCTATCCAATGATATGCCACTCAATATGGTGCGTAAAAGTTTCTTTTCGTCTCTACCACTATTTTGTATTTTACGGCCGCCATTTTGAATTTATAAAAACAAAACCTATTCTATAACAATCGAGCGGTTAAGACGAATCGATAGAGAGCTCATTCATTGAAATCCATCCTACAGTTGGGATGTTTCGAGTGTACAAAGAAATCCACATACCCAGATGCACGTGAAACACATAACCCTTCTTGACAGTCGTGTAAAAAGTCTTTCTGGGAGAAAAATAAGAAATGTTCTTTAATATTTTAAGCGTTATCAAGAACTTTCAAAACATCCCAACCTCACTCCATATTAATTAAAATACCAAATATTTTTTATGCCAGTTTGGTTTACATGTACAAATAAAACTGTGCAACGAATTTTATATATTTGAATATAAAGATAAGAAAAAAATATTTTCTAAATTTTATGGAATTTTCAACGTTTTTGCATCTTATTTCTCCACTTAACTACCTTTAAATTTTCCAATTATATCCTGCTATATATATAAAAAAAGTTTTGATTTGGAAATGGACCAATGAAAATCTGCGTAGTTATTCCGGGTAGATCGGCATCCAGTCTGAATGCTTAAACATGACCTTTCATCGTCAATGTTAAAAAAAACTGTTGCATACAAAAATATGAAAATCGGTGGTATTATAGAGAAATGTTTGACAAACACGCTGATGCAGACAGTTTTCAAATCGAAGAATTATTTTAAGAGATATTTAATGCTAAAGCTGGACAAAATCGTTCCAGTAAAAAAGTTTTATTGGAGCAAAATCTATACATGAGAATTTAATCATTTTTAGATCATTTTATACGTTATAAGTTCCCGGTATGCGTATTGCATTTATTTTTCTTATTTGACTCATGTTTTGAAGTTTTATTTCTATTTTAAATTCAAATTTTCAGCATTTCGAGAGATATTTTTTTACAAATTTTAGAAAATGTTATTAATTTAAACTGTTACCAATGGTATAAACAGCGCAAACAATAATGTTTACTTCAAATTAAAAATTTATTTACACGTGAATATTACAAACAGAAAAAAAAAAACTTTAAAATTAGAATTAAATGATTCATGTTAAAAGCAGGAAAATTACGTCATAAGAACCATATTTACACTTGAATTTAAAGAGAAACAAAATCTTAAAATAAAAAAAAATAATTATTATGCGTTAAAACTTGTAATTGGAGGAAATTACGTCATATTTAAAATGGCCAAAATATATGGCAAAACAATTTAAATTGAAAAATATATTTGCGCGAGATATTTTGAGATGATATTTTCAACTATTATCGTGAATTCGAAGACAGCGCAAATAATATTTCCTTCTAACAACAAAAGTATTTTCACGTGAATATTAATAAGAGAAATAAAACTTTGGTGTAAATTACGTAAGATTTGAAACGATACATTTAAAATGAATTATTTAAAAGAACTATATTACAACGCTGTTAAAAAATACCGGGAGGCAATGACACTGTTTACTTAATTCCTTTTACATTAGATTATTTTCAAATGTTTAACTGATTTTATTAATTAAATACGAAATCAGTCATTGTATCTCTTAACAGCAGCAGATTTGGTCTTAAAAATCCCCAATCCAAGGAAAACGTATGGAAACCCGTTTACAGAGAAATCGCTACAGTTTTTTTTATTATTATTATTTTAATTCAATATTTTTAAAGCCGATCAAATTAGCGTGCTTTTTGGATTTGCTGTGCCTGAACGGGGGTTGGCGAGCGTAGCTCGTAGGGGGCAGAGCCCCCTAGTTTAGTTTAAAAAACTATGCACAAATTTATTTGTATATGTAAACTATACTGGCATAAAAAATATTAGGGATTTTAATTGATATGGACTGAGGTTGGGACATTTTGAAAGTTCTTGATATCACTTAAAATGCTAATGAAAATTCCTTATTTTTCTCAAAAAAAAATAATATTAATTTCTTGTGTGATATATATATATGCCATAAATCATATATTGTGCCTTGAAATAGGATTTAAAATGTAATTAAAAAGAATATTTCAAAAAATTAGTTTGAAGTACCCTTGATTCCTTAAACTTTACATCGTCCCTTGTATTTCAAGCTACGGTGTTTAACAACAAAACGTACTTCATGACAGATGTTATCTGATTATGTTTTTGTTATTAAAACAAAAATTGAGCTATGCATTACGAATGTGTACTAATGCTTATCTTCATGTTCATTAATCAACAGTTATCAGGTAAGGTAATCATATAAGTATACACTGATATTATGAAATTTTGACACAAAATTGTTAAGGGGACAGAGTATGTTCAAAACCCAATTTTTCCTTTTTCATGCATTTGTACGGAAATTTTGCGCGCATAGTAATTCGTCCATTTTCTGAGTAAATTACTTATTATTTTTTTAAATGTGTTTAATAAATTAAGTTATTAATTAAAATATTAATCTGCGCATTAAATTTGGCTTTAAGAACATGGTGTTTTGTTAAATGGTAGCACTATAATATTCCTACAAAAGTTGGTATGCGTTTTAAAATTATGCCAATATACAGTCGAACCTCGTTAAGATGAAGTCGAAGGGCAGCAAAAATATTTTCGTATTAACCGAAATTCGTAGTATCCGGTAAAATAGCGAAATACATTTAGGATGATTTAAAAAATAAATCACTAAAACAAAGATATAAAAAAATGTAAAAGATATCTTTAGAGAAATATTTTATAGTCATTTTATGTTAATCAGTATTTTTGTGTAAAAACTCGCATTTCTAACATACCTATACAAACACAAAACCCACCCTCATACAGAAACACGTATGGTGATAGTAGAACTATATGTACTGTAATATTCTTATAAAAAAATAAATGAGTAAGGAAAAATAAAATGCAAAATTATATTTACCTCTTTAATTTAGACTTTTTTTTAATTGTCTTTTGTTTCATTTTTTGCATTCTACATTTGTTTATAAAGGCGTTCTGTATTTTTCAAATTGCCCAAATCACAATTGACATTTTCTTATTGAAACAGAAACCACTAAACAGTTTTTAACGCTTCTGTCGTTTCATTGATGGAAACGGGAGGGATTTTGACCTCTGCATCAGTCTCCATTTTATTCAGCACTTCCTCTTCATTCTACTTTTCAGTAAAATTGGCTAGAATATTTTCATTTATCATGGGATATGAAGTTATAACATTTTCATCAATTCGAGCATAATCCTCAAACGACAAGGGATAAATTATTGCTCTTTTTTCAGCTTCTTCTATCACATCGTCCATTTCTGTTTCACCTGTTTGTGCAACATCTTCCTCAGAAAAACCACCATCCTTGAAACTGCTTTTATAACAGTGAGAATAATAGAGTTTCATGCACTTCTAAAGAAACACATAGATTTTAAGAGATCCATAGAAAATGGTGTCTGCTTGTCAAGGAACACGATAAGTTTTTTGATTAATTATTTCCTGTAGTGAGTTTTTTAGCACTGACCTTGATCGCGTGGCAGAAGCTTTGCTGTAGAATTTGGAGAGAGAGAAACGCATTTTGTTGATTTTAACCATTTTACATCGTTGTGGGCCATGGGCGTACCCAAGGGGGGGGGTGGGTGATGGGGCTACAGCCCCCCCCCCCGAAATTTTCGAAAGTGATATGAAAAAGTGCTGCTTTTTCGTCTTTCTTTTTGGAAAAAAAATTTATTTTTTTCAATCATACAGCGGACCATTTTCATTAGTCCCATATTAGTCGACATTGACAACAAAGAAGAGAAAGGGGGCAGAGTGGGTTACAGCCCCCCCCCCCCTCCTCCCTAAATAGTCGAAAAATGAAATGAAAAATTAATTTTTTCTTACTTTTGTAAGGTAAATCTGTAATTTTTTCGTATGTCATATAGCAAAATAGACATTCTCGTTAACACCATATCAGTCCACATTGACATCACAGCATACCCAAAAATGGGGAGGGGGCTGATGGAATTTCATCCCCCTCCTCTCGAAATGGTCGAAAATGAAATGATAAAATAGTGCTGAATTTTTTCTGCCTGTTTAAGATAAATTTGTATTTTTTCCACTATCGTTCAACAGACTATGCGCTTCCTTCGCGTAGCTCCATAGTAGTCCATATTGACACCAAAGAAGAGAAAGGGGGCTGACGGGATTACAGCCCCCCCCCCAAAAAAAAAAAACCAGAAATAGTCGAAAAATTAAATGAAAAAAGTGTTTTTTCCCTACTTTTTAAAGATAAATCTGTATTTTTTTCTTCTGTCATACAGCAAAATAGCCATTCTCGTTAACTCCATATTAGTCCACATTGGCATCACAGCACACCCAAAGATGCGGAGGGGGCTGTTGGAATTACAGCCCTCGTTCTCTCGAAATAGTAGAAAATGAAATGAAAAATTAGTGCTGAATTTTTTTATTCTGTCTGTTTGAGACAAATTTGCATTTTCTACCATTCAACAGACTAGCCGCTCCCTTCGTTGTAAATCCATATTAGTGTACAGTGACACCACGTTATACCCAAAAAGGTAGAAGGAGGCTAATGGGGTTACAGCCCTCTCCCCAAAAAGTCAAACATGAAATGAAAAAGTGCTGATATTTTTCTTTTTGCTTGAGATAAATTTGTATTTTCCACCTATCATTCAACAGACTGGCCGCTCTCTTTAGTTCCATACTTGTGCACAGTGGGCCCACATTATACGAAAGAGGTAAAAGGGGCTAATGGGGTGCCCCCTTCCTTAATAGTAGAAAATGAAATGAAAAAAGGCTGATTTTTTTCTTCTTGTTTCAGATAAATTTGTAATTTTTCTTCTGCCATACAGCGAAATAGCCATTCTTGTTAAATCCATATTAGTCCGCATTGACAACATACTGAAAGAAGGGGAGGCGGCTGATGAGCTTACAGCCCCCTCCTCCCGAAATAGTCGAAAAAATATTGCTTTTTTTGTTTCTGTTTGAGATAAATTTTCATTTTTTTCTCCTATTATACAACAGACTAGCCACACTCTTCTGTTTAATTTCTTATTAGTGCACAGTGACATCACATTATACCCAAAGAAGTAGAAAGGGGTGGTGGGCTTACAGACCTCTCCCAAAATAGTTGAAAATGAAATGAAAATAGTGGTGATTTTTTTTCTTTTTGTTTGAGATAAATTTGTAATGCAATTGTTTTCTGCAATACAACGAACTAGACTTTCTGGCTACTGTCATATCAGCGCACAGTTACACAACTGTATACCCAATGAGGGGAAGGAAGCTGATGGGTTTATAGGGCCCCCTTTCGAAGTAATCAAAAATGAAAAAAAAACTCTTTTTTTCCTTTCTTTTGAGATAAATTTAAATATTTTTTTTTTTTTTTTTGCGACGCAGCTATTCTGGTTAGTCCCATATACTAGTATACGGTGATGCCTCAGCATACACCCAAAGAAGTCGATGGCGACGGGGTTTATGAGGTTACAGCTCCATTCCACCTCCGAAGAGATCGTAGTGAAATGAAAAAAGGGCTGATATTCCTTCTTTTTCAGATAAATTTGTTTTATTTTCTGGCATACCACGAAATCCTCCAAAATTAAGTTAATCCAAAATCCTCCTCAGTCCTGCGAACTAATTTACTTGAAACCACAAAATCAATTTCAAATGACTGAAAAATAGGTCCATGCCTGTTTTACGGGATAAATGAAAACGTAGGGGAGATGGGGGCACATGTGAACATCGCAATTTTTCGATAGTTATTATAAGTTTTTTTATTTGAAAAAAAAATACTAAAGATGATAGCACATGCAGACATATGGTAAAAATTTTTTGAAGCTCTATGACATTTTGTTTGTCCTCTGTTGCCAAAATACTGTTTTTAGATCTCAAAAGTAAAATCTTTGTTCCAAGTTAATAAGAGAATAACTTTATTTATGTATTCATTTATTTGAATTTGAGTGTTTTAACATATACTATGAATACTAATAAACATTTTCGATACAGTTCTTTTTCTTCTAAAATTGAGAAATGTTAATGATTTATCAATTTAACAAAAGCAGCAATGTGGGGCACTTGTGAACAGACTAGTTGGTGCAGATATGGACAGTTCATAAGTGCCCCAATAATCAAACTGTGATTCTGTTTCTTTCAGTTAACTTAATGAGAAATAATGTAAGTTCCATTATCTACAATTTTCCTGAAAATAGAAGATATTTTCCTCACACAAAGTTTATTTTGTATTGAAACTTCCACAAACACATCTTTCAGCAAATGCACAAAGAGCAACAAGCTCGTTCACGTTCAATTGTACTTTAAATAAATTTAAATTTTTCTAAAATGCAATAAGTGTTATATATTATTTTACTAAACAGTTTACAACAATATTTTTTATGCATTGTTAATCAAAAGTATTACCTTGAACAACTTTGCAAATTTTTCTGTTACATTTGTTCTAACCTTGCAATGATGGCTTACTTCCATTTCTAAAACAGCTATGTATATGATGCTTTGAATGAAGCTATCCATTCAAAATACCAGTAATATTTTAAGAAAGTAAAATTTTTAAACTGATAACTACCGTAAAATCCTGATTGTACCCCCACCCCCCTCTTTCTAAAGCAAAAGAAGTTGGGGGGGGGGGGTTATAGTCGAGATTTTTTTTAATCATCAAAAAACTCTTCTTTGTCTATAATTTACAAGTAAATAAGGCAAATACAATAGTGAGAATCTTTCGTATTTCGGCAGATTTCCGATAAATAATATGTAAATGCACCCTCCCTAAAATTTCCCCCAAACAAAAACCCTTAAGCAAAATTTAAAAGTTTTAATTTCTTTTTTTAAATTGTTTCTTTATTTTTTTATATTATTGCAACAATATTTAATGAATCATCTAAGCCTCTCCCCTCCAAATCTACTTATTTCCATTTTATAACATTTTGCTTAAACATATCACCCAGAAACTAGAGAAATATATATATATTTTTTTTCTTTATGGTGAATTTAAAAGGTAATGTAACTAATGATTACGATGACAAATTAATAACAGAATAAAAAGCATGTTAAGGATATTTTATCCTTGTGTTCACATGTGCTCCACGAGTGTTCACAACTACCCCGCTAATGGGACACATGTGAACTAATTTTTGAATTCATAAAACTATTAAAAAATGTAAGAAATACAGGTGGTTTTTAAAAAAATTACCATGTGTAAAAGAAAGTTCTGTTTACTATATTAAGTAGTTTTTGTTTATAGAAATTAATCCAGTTATGAGGAAAAGCTACATTTATGCGAATTGTTCACATGTGCCCCCATCTCCCCTATATGGGTCAGTTCAAGAGACCTACAAGTAAATTCGACAAATCTAAAAGTAGTTTAATTTAAGGAGATTTAGAATTTTACTCATAGTCGGCGGGCACCAAGATTGTCAATGCAGAAGTATGTTAATGCACAGTAACACTACAGCTAATCACAAGTCGATTTCAGGTAAATCGGAAAACCGGAGGTGCGGAAGAGTGACTGTAAAGGTAGCTTATTAATTTTCATTTTTCTGTCGCATCTCCATGGCAAAAATTTGTGTTTTTTCCACGGTTTTATGACAAAATTTGCGTTTTCTCAGCAGTCCTTGGAAAAAATTCGCTTTTTCTGCGGCTTTTTGACGAAATTCGCGTTTTTTTTGCACACTCCTTCGTCGAAATTTGCATTTTTTCCACGGATCTGTGACGAAATTTGCGTTTTTTTTTCGTGATCACGTCAAAATTTGTGTTTTTTCCGCGTTTTTCGTCGGGTTTTTGATGAAATTTAAGTTTTTTTCGCGGATTTTTGCCGAAATTCGCGTTTTTTTACGAAATCATTCGTCGAAATTTCCTTTTTTTTCCCTTGGCTTTTTTGACGAAATTTGCGTTTTTTTCTCGTCATTTTGATGAAATTCGCTTTTTTCTGCGACTCTCTGACGAAATTCGTGTTTTATTTGACGAAATTCGCTTTTTTTCGCCGTCTTTTAACGAAATTCACGTTTTTTTGTGGCCCTTCATTGTGACCCTACTTTTTCTTTTTTGCGATCCTTTGACGAAATTCGCATTTTTTCCGTTTCCCTTTAACGGAATGCGTGTTTTTTTAGCGATGCTTTGTCGAAATTTGCGCCTTTTCTGCGGCCATTTGACGAAATTCACGTTTTTTCCGAGATCATTTGCCGAAATACGAGTTTTTTTACGCAATCCTTCGTCGAAATTTGCGTTTTTTTCTCGTCTTTTTCAGGAAATTCACGTTTTTTTTGCGATCCTTTACTAAATTAGCATTTTTTTTCACAGCCCTTTGACGGAATGCGTGTTTTAAGCGATCTTTTTTTCGAAATTCTCATTTTTTCCGCGACCTTTTGAAGAAATTCGCGTTTTTTCGGCAGCCCTTTGAAAACATTTGCGTTTTTTTTTATCCCTTGTCGAAATTGTCTTTTTTCCGCGGCTTTTTGACGAAATTCACATTTTTCTGCGGCCGTTCTGTGTTTTCTTCTTTTTGCGATCCTTTAACGAAGTTCGCGCTTTTACTACTTCCCTTTGACAGAATGCGTGGTTTTTTAGCGATCATTTGTCGAAATTTGCGTTTTTTCTGGGGCCCTTTGACGAAATTCGTGCTTTTTTCTGTGGTCATTTGCTGAAATTAGTATTTTTTATGCAATCCTTCGTCGAAATTAGCGTTTTGTCCGCGGCTTTTTGGCGAAATTTGCACTTTTTCTCGTCTTTTTCATGGAATTTGCGTTTTTCTCTGTCCCTTTGACGAAATTCGCGCTTTTTCAGCTTTCTTTTGAAGGAATGTGTGTTATTTTAGCGATTCTTTGTCAAAATTTGCATTTTTTCTGCGGCCCTCTGAAGAAATTCGTTTTTTTTTTTTTTCGTAGGTCATTTGCAAAGTTCGCGTTTTGTTTTACGCAATTCTTCGTCGAAATTTGCGGATTTTTGACGAAATTTGCGGATTTTTGACGAAATTTGCGTTTTCCCCCGTCTTTTCGATGAAATCCGCGTTTTATTTCGATCCTTTACGAAATTAGCTTTTTTTCGCCGACCTTTGACGGAATTCGTGATTTAAGAGATCTTTTTTTCGAAATTCGCGTTTATTCCACGACTTTTTGATTAAATTTGCGTCTTTTCTGCCGCCCTTTGACGAAATTCGCGTTTTTTCTGTGGTCATTTGCCGAAATTCGCGTTTTTTTAGGCAATCCTTCGTCAAAATTTACGTTTTATCCTCGGCATTTTGACGAAATTTGCTTTTTTTTCGTCTTTTTGATGAAATTTGCGTTTTCTGCGGCCTTTTGACGAAATTCACGTTTTTTTCTGTGTCCTTTTGACGAAATTTGCGTTTTTTCCGCTTCCCTTTGAAAGAATGCGTATTTTTTAGCGATCCTTTGTCAAAATTTGCATTTTTTCTGGGGCCCTTTGACAAAATTCGCATTTTTTCTGTGGTCATTTGACGAAATTCGCGCTTTTTCGGTGGCCATTTGACGAAATTCGCGTTTTTTTTCAGCAGCTTTTTTCCAGCGTTTTTTTCTCGTCTTTTTGATGAAATTTGCGATTTTCGGCGCCCTTTTGGCGAAATTTGCGATCCTTTACGAAATTAGCTTTTTTTCGCAGCCCTTTGATGGAATGCGTGTTTTTAGCAATCTTTTTTCGAAATTCGCATTTTTCCCGGAAATTTTTGATGAAATTCGCGTTTTTTCTACGGGCTTATTACGATATTCGGGTTTTTTTCTGTGCTCATTTGACGAAATTAGCATTTCCTCCTTGAGCATTTGACGTAATTCAGGTTTTCCCCCTGATCATTTAGCGAAATTTGACTTTTTTTCGCTATCCTTTGACAAACTTCGCCTTTTATCCGTGGCCCTATGAAAAAATTTCGTTTTTTTCCTTTTCGGATCCTTTAAAAACATTGGAGATTTTTTTTTTTCTGCGAACGATTGATGAAATCGTTTTTTTTTCCGCGACCATGTCAAAAAATCGCGATATTTTTTAAGTCCGAATTTTCGGAAAATTGGGAGCAAAGTCACCCCTGTCCCTTCCCCCCCCCCCCGCCCCCTGGCTACGGCCTTATTGGGAAAAATGATTTATGTTTATAACACCAATTCAAAGTGTTTCGTAAGATTTAGAACATTATGGAAATTTAAGTCAGCCCCCCCCCCCCGAAATAAAATCCTTGGTACGCCACTGTTGTGGGCTGTACAATAAGGTGGGTCGAAAAACCGAAATATTTATAATCGAAACGTAATAGCGCGGAAAAGTTGCCTTTTGCATAAAAGATAAAATACGTAAAATATTACACCGATTGGTTAATATCTTTTACCGCCGCAAGGGGTACAAATTTCGAAAAAATTGCAAAAAAACATACTTTTAGCAATTTTTTTTTAAATTTTCCAAACATACTTATTCAATTTCTAATAGAATGCAATAGCCACGCCAAGATATTAGTAATGTAACATTAACATTTCATTTTTGTGACATCGTTGCTTTTACCGCCACAACAGGGACAAAATTTCTAAAAAATGTTAAAAATTAAAGTTTTTCATTTTTTCAATTTTCATAACTTTTGTAATGTTTTCAGATTTTTTACATTTCTAATAGGCTGGGAAAGGCATTTTATGTTGTTAATTTCATGCACATTGTTAACCATGATCACTGTAATTCTATAAAAAAAAAAAAAAAAAATGCTCAATGATAGAAACACCTGCAGCTGCCTGCACGTAAAATTAATTTCTCGCTGCTAAAGGGCCACGTTTCCTTTTGTTCGTTTTTTTTTTTTTTTTTTTTTTTTTTTTTTTTTTGTAATGTACTCCTTTTACTCTATACTTTGATGGTCCTAAAGATAGATATATCTGCCAGGTCAAAGAGGTGGCAAAGTTTCATCTTTGCGAAATCAAGAAGGAACTTATCTCTTTGATACTAGAACCAGGTCTCAGTTATTTTCGTCATTTTACACCATCGTCTGTAAAGGCGACTTCTATATACAATGACATTATAGATTTTTTGAAAAAAAAATGAAATCCAGACTGTAATAATAATTGCAGTTTTATTTCGCGGAACTGTCTTCAAAACAGGATGCAAAGGTGGTGTTATAGTAGGATTAGTTGAGAACAACTTTTAAAAAACCACTTTATTGGCTTCCTTGACCTCACTTCAATAAGCTTCCGCTGAGACATTTTTTCAAACATCTTGATGACAAAAAACAGGTTCTCTATCATATTGTGGCCCAATTAGTTGATCTCTTGCGATTCGCGAATTATTACCGATTGCAAAATTTAAGCCAATTTAATCTGATTATCTAGCTGTTGATAAAGATGATTTGTCAACTGACCAGAAGTATATGTCTGAAATATTGCAAGTTCTTTCAACACGCGTGTATACAATTGACCTTTTTTGCTGAGTCCCTGGACAAATATTTCACGCAAGGTGGATCATTACTGCTATTTGAATTTTGAGACTCAACGTTGGAACAAAGAAACCCTCTTCTTAACTTCTCATACTCTTTGATTACATCCTGAAAATGTACTGTATCTGTTGGTTCACAATTAAAAGGAATCACTCATGTTTTCCAGAATCTGTGCACTATAGTTAGTAACTTACGTTACTTGACAGATAATCTACGAAAGATTATAGTTCCTGTATTTTCATGAAATGACTATTTCGCAAATCATACAAATAGCCCCTTTTGAATGACAGCATATGAAGAGGAGAACATCAAGGCCCCAGCCATGAAGAAAATTGCAAAAGCACGAAGTTCTGTGGAGTAGAATAGTGCCATCCGTCACTTTATCATAGCAGACTTCAACACTGAAGCTTAAAATTGTATGGCTTTAGTCTACTGACAAAACTGAAATCTAACGGAACCACCTGTTATGGTTTCTTTATCGACTAAAAACGGTGGTGAGTTTAAAATGCTCGATTAAAGATACCAGCTATTATAAATTTACTTGTCCCACTCAATCACTAGAAAGATGCGTGAAATTATTGATTGAAGCGCTGATAAAGTTTGTTTACTAGAACAGAGGGAGGATCACATCTGATCAGTTTTGGCCTCTCGAGAAATCATGGCTTCATGTGAAAGCAAGTTATGTTATAAAATTCTGTTACATTAAATTCTTCTTCATTTTAAGTTTATTTAACCCGTTTCGGTTAAACATCTCTGTATTAATAAAATACTAAAACATTTTGCTCATTTTATATAATTTTTGTGGCATGAATTGGCTGTTATCAGTAGATGAAGCGATCGTCAAGAAAAATGAATCATTAACTTTATTTTCAAGTCTATTGCAAATAGTTATAAAAATTATGATATATTAATAGATATAAAGTAAAATTATTTATTTCTAGACATATTATAAAAATTATAAAAATTTAGAAAAAAAATGAAAAATTGAAATTTTTGAAATTTTTGCAAAAATATGGTCTTTTTGCGGCAAATAAAGATATGATTTCATCATAATGAACATTTACCGGGACATTTCTCATATATTCATGTAGCTATTGCGTTCTATTAGAACTTGTATTGGTATGTTTGGATAATTTAAAAAAAATGATAAAAAAAAAACATGTTTTTTGCGATTTTTTGAAATTTTGGCCCCCTTGCGGCGGTAAAAGATATTAACTGATCGATGTAATATTTTAGAAACTTATTCTGTATTACAAAAGGCAACTTTTCCGCGCTATTACATTTCGATTATAAAAATTTCGGTTATTTCGACCCACCCTACTGTACAATTATCCAACAAAATGCATATCTTTCTCTTTTCATTGGTAAATCTTGAGTGTAGTTCTAATAACCATTTTGCAAAAATTTCTTATTTATCCAAACATTTTAAATGAATTTGTAAAAAACAAATAGTGTCTTTACACGCTTAATGTAACGTAGTTTTGCGAATTTCCCGATAATATAGATACGATATTTTTCACTACCATCCATATTGCAGACTACCAGTACCGTAACTCTTTCTTTATTACATTTTCCACCGGAACATTCTTTGCTTTAAACGTTAATATAGATTAAAGTTGTGCTTTATAAAAAGCGCAGTTTCATCTGCATTGAATAAAATACGGGGTCTATAATTTCTTTTAATAGCCGGCAATTCTTTAGAAAAAAAATCTACACTAACCTGATTAACTGCAGACTCTTCACCACATGTCTTTGGAAACAATACCATGACGTTCTTTAAACCTTGACAGCCATCCATTTGAGCATACAAAATCATCCACACCAAAAGCTTCTGCAAAAACTTTCTGCAAAGGTTTTTTCTTGTAAATCAGCACTAGTTAAAATGATATTCTAGTTCCTAGCTTCTCTTATCTATATTTATAAAGAAACTTCAATTTCTTCATTCTTAGCATTTCTCATTGGTTTTCTTGCAGGGTCGAACGAATTAATAGCACAAGCCGTTTCAATTTGTGCTCGATTCTTAATAATTGACGAAAGAGTACTAGCAGGTATTAGATACTTTGCTACAATCTGTGATTTTTTTTTAATCCCATGACTAACATCACAAAAAATTTTCTGTTTAGTTTAAAAACTAAAGGCCATTTTTTTCACTCATTTACACAACAAGAGCTCCAATAGAGCTAGAATTCAATCAATTAAATATTTCTAGCAAAGAACCTTATTCACATCAAGTGATCGAACACGTGCTAGCAACAAAATGAATCGCTCATAAAAGAATTTCAACAGCAGTAGAGAAAGAACGCCACTCTTTTCTCTTCCCCCATGGTCACCCCACAGACTTCTAATATAAGTAGACTCCAAACCTTTCTTGACTTCTACATCTCTGCCTTCCGTCACGTGACTGACGGCAGCTTTAGCGCGCCAAACTGTTTTTTCTCCTACCCAGCTTGTAGTTTCGCTTCTATGTTTACATTTATTTTATTGCGAGAATGAAATCCGAAAGTTGCCAATAAAGGGATCACCGCCAAAATACGGCACCCTTTTGGCGATGAAAGCAAAAGATGTTGGAGTCAAAACCTTGCCGAAAGAAAAAATGGAATTGGCCCTGTACTTCTATCTTTACTCTGAGGGTCACCCCTACAACCACCTCGATTCCAAATACAAACGCATATCCTCCCTTATCTAGTTCATGAAAAGCGATAAACTTGTTTCAAGGTAGAAGGGAGCTGCAAAGGTTACAGCGAGTAATTTTTTTTTATTAGGGACAATATTTACTTCATCTTAAATGAGAGAAATTTGTCCATGTTCGTATTAAACGATGCAATTATTATTGTTTTCTAAGATAACGTGATGGGGAAATTATTTTCCTTCCCCTTAAGCAAAATTTCTTGTTAAGCGTTTTCGTCTTAACGAGATTCGACTGTATATAGATAAAATATATCTATATTTGCATTCTTCTTCAAATTTTATGGGAAAAAGTTACATAATTAACAAATTTACTTTTTATGTACAGTAAACCATGCATATTAATACTAAGTTTCGAAAAATATAATATTGCAAACAATAAAATATATCCTTATGAAAATTCTTTAAAAAATAAAACGCGCAGTACATTTTGAATGTACTAAATTGAAGAAAATTCATGCTTTGAGAAAATCCGATTTAAACTTTTATTTTTAGTGTAATTAACTCAATTGTGTTATACTAATTTTAACTGCTTAACTCCGATAGTAATCGTTGAAATTGCATGCGGTTTTTGCAAATGATGCATTTAAGAGAGAAGTATATTGATAAACCAGAAAACTATATATGGGGCATTCTCACAATCTTTTGACTTTCGGGAATAAAAATCCGGTGAAATTAAACTTTCTAAAATAACATTTTAATCTGATAGACGAATGCCTTAATGATTCAAAATAAAGAAAAAATGGTCCGCGGCGAACATTTTTTTTATTTAACTGAGGTTTAAGTTAAACTTTCGAGTTTAATTTTCCTTACTGTTTTACCATTATAACTTGCTATTTTCTTCAAAATTTTTACTTATAATGAATTGGCATAGTGCCCACAGGATATTCAAATAAGAAATAATAACAATGTAGTATTTTTAGTAAAAAAAAAAAAAAAAAAATGGTGTAACATTGTCTTAAAGGGGTGCTAAAGAAGCGATGGTAAGTTGAAAAAAGGGAAGATATGGAAAAAAAAGGGACGGTAAGGATGTAATTGTAAGGAAAATTAACACCTATTTAAGGCAAATCATGTTAAGACTAACTGGTAGCCACATAGTTCATTGATTTTCAGAAACAGTTATTTAGATAGGATTAAATTAAAAAAAAAAATTAATTTACCTCGAAAAGTGTAGAAATAAACCTTGGGGACGGTAAGACTCCCAATAAAGCCACGATGCTTGAAATTGATATTTAAATGCTGATTTAAATTCTGCAGTAAATTTCCTGTCAAAGAATTTTAGACATTGTTTCTCTAGCATACTTTCTGCATGAGAAAAAACTTGAAAAAAGTTCTGTGGCTGCATCTGAAGTGATTTTCTGTATAATTTTAGAAGAGGGACGGCAAGGAATGTAAAACCCAGGGACAGAGTTTTAAAAATAATAACAACCCTAAAAATGTTTGCAGGTTAATTTTTTGCTACATATTTATATAAAACGATAGTTCCAGTTTTGAAAAAAAAATTACATTGAGATATTTTAATTGAAATAATTTTATACACTCCAAACTTAAAAGTCAGCATCAAGGACACGGGAGGGTATTGGTGTTTTCCTTGTACCTGGACCCCCAACATCGTCCAAAAATTATTTATCTCCTAAATATTGCTATGCAATCATGCAATGGGGTGTTCCCCAATATATGAAAAAATGAAAACTCAAGAACATGTACTAAATAAAAATTATTATTCAGGGACATAAAAGTCAAAAGATTGTGAGAAATACCCGATATATTCTTTTTTGTCCTATTAAATGTCAAAGTCCCCTTAATAATATAAAAACATGTATGTGAATTAACACTTTGACTAACAAAATAGCATTAGGTGTATTAAAGAATTTTGTGTAGAAACAGAAAAGCTTGTTTATAGTAGTTGCAAATATAATTTTAGAAGTTATAAATAGGCTTACTTATTTTGTGTCTGTTATTGAAAAAAAAAAATGTTAAATGCCATTGACAATAAACGAAAAAAAATGTTACGACTTTGGCCATTGCAAATCAGATATAAAAACGGAGACATTAAAAAATTAAGTTCCAGAAAAAACGGTAAACTTATTAAATTTTATTTTTTAGATTTGTACTTTTGTTTATTATGTTATAAGCAATTCGCACAACTTCTTGTCCTTCAAATACTTCCTTTTAAGAACTAATTTTAAGTTATATTAGTAAATAATGTCAGATAATGTCAGATAATGTTAAACTAATGTGCGACTTTAAGCGATTTTTGAAATATTGAACAATATTGAACAATATTGGTAAAACATTGGCCAATATCTTTGTGCTGGGCATAATTCTCAAGTAACACAAAGAACCTCGTACAGTTCCAATAAGTAAAATTATTAAACTGATAAAAAAAAAATATCAAATCTAATAAAATTTTGGGGGTACAATTAAAACAATGTCACCTTATCAGGGTCTGAGTTATGTAAATGACATAAGCTACCTAAAAAAGTCCGTAAAGAAGGTGAAATCTGAATGCCCAGTACAGAATTCTGCACAAAATGTGAAACTGATTCACTGAAACAAAAATCTGACAAAAAATACTTAGCATTTTCAGTTTATCTTGGAAGTCTTTTTTTGTTCGTGACCTACGTGCATGTATTGCAATTTAGTAATGATAAATTTTGAAAGACATTAAATCATCACAAAGTTTCTAAAATTATTTCACTCCATTTCGAATGTCCCTTTACTGTGGCATACAATAAGACACCCCACATCAAGTTTCACGAAACACAAATTACACTGGACAACACTACACCACCCTCCATATAGTTCGAACTTATCATCTTAGGACTAGCATTTTTTTCATGCGTTTAAAGATGTGTTGGGACGAGACAGACTTTTATTACACGAAAACATATGTGAGCAATGATATGTATACATGTCATGATTCGTGTTATTATGCAAAAAAACGAAAAAAAACTTTCAATTTGATTGTTTTCAATTGAAAAGTGTGTAATTGTTAAACGGGAAAATAACTTTCAATATGATGCCAAACATGTAGATATTAAATGATGTTACATACAAAATTAAAATTTGCAAATATTGTAAGCAATATTTTATATAATACATGAAAATGTCTCCTATATATATAATACTCCCTCATATATATACATATATATTCTATTATAAATTTTCTGACTATCCATACATTTTCTTTCATCAACATAGGCTTGAAGTTGAAGTGTCCTAGAATATTAAGTGTCTAAAACGATAATTACGCGAATAAATTTCATATCAATCTTCCTCAGGGGATAAAAGTGTAAAATACAATGTGAAATTCATAAACAAAGACATTTTATATGCGAAACACTAAGCTACTACTGTAATTTATTAAGTTTTTTATGCCGTAATATATTTTATAAAAGAATTTTGAACATTATGGCAGCACGTTCATTAAATTTGAAAATCATTTAATTTGCCAACATTTGATAATGTCTTTCGTTACATTCCTAAAATAATATTTCAGTAAAAAAAATAAAATGTTTAGGTGCAAAGTATTAAATCCTTCCTGTGGATGGAAGATAAATTTCTATTATTGGAAGAACTTTCTGTCTTTAGACTCGAGACAAATTTCAGGTAATATTCAGCTTAGGTTTGTGAATTTTTATGTATTTTGATGGGAAAAGGACATATGTCAAAATTAAATTTATAATACAATAAAATATTTCATAGAATATTTCTCTTAAAAACACTTTTATTTAATGGAAATTCAGTACTATATGAAATAATTGTAGGATGTTTTATATTAGTAAATTGCCTGTGATTAACTGAAAATGGAAAATGTACAGATAAATGTTCGTATTTTAACGAAATATAAGAATAAAATAATACATTTCAATTCACAGATAATTTTAAAAGTGTACTTTTAATATTCATATGAAAATAAAACCATTTATATGTTACTAATAAATGTACGATAACATAAAAAATATCTGCAACAGAACTCATTAACTAATAATTTACGAATGTGCAAAGTCCATACTACCCATGCACAGCGAATTTCAAAATCATACATATCAAAACAAAGTGCTTGAAATTCTGTACCCGTGGGATCAAGGGAAACGCAGTCATAAATAAAGGTCCATGTTTGTTTTAGAGTTATGAGTTTTTAAATATGAAACTTCATTTATATAACACACAAATTGTGTGGTCTTTATTAATTACTTGTTTGATGTGAAATATTTCTTTAGGGAAATCATTGCTTAAACATCCACTATTGTTTCGAAGATCGTGAAAACAATAAACAGAAATTTTATTTGCACATAGCAATTAACTCAGACTAATTCAGTAAATAAAAGGTGAACTTTTCAATATTTCAATGAACTATAAAGAAGATGAAAGTGATAATTATATACGCGTAGAGATAAACAAAATCTATATTTTAAAGCAACTTTAATGGAAATTTGTCTATAAAAATCTACATCATATTCTAATAAATATGAAGCATTAAAAATGAAACATTTTTTTTATATGCTTGAAAGAGACATATGTTTTCACACAAAAGATTTCGAATATGTAAAGTGAGCGGACATTATCTCACACGAAATGCATGTATATACATACAAGTAATAAATTATAAAGTAGCTTATTATATTTTTAAAGGCTTTAACAAAAGTTTCACCTTCGAAGCGAGCTTTAAACATTAAAGAAAAACAACCTTTATCTTTGCAGCCTTTGAGAATTATTCAAATTTCATTTAAAAAACGAAGCATGATAATTGATGAATCAAATAAATTTTTCAATTTGATTTATTATTGTATTAAGTGCTGTGTATTTCTGCAGTAGTGGAATAATACACTTATAATTTTTCTTTTTAGCTGTTACGTGACTTTATAGTAAGATATAAATACAAGGATAACGAAAAAAAAAAAAAAAAAAAAAAAGCAATTTACCAAATTACAACGACCATTTGGAAAACGATTTTTTTGAAGACTAAAATTTAAGACATAAAAAATCGCACGGAGTTGATCATACATTACGTACGCCATGAATTAAACATTAATATTGTTATTACACGTAAAAATTGCAAGCCAAAAATATCGCCTGCGACCCGTCAGATTTCATGAAACTTAAGTATTATCCACCTGAAACTTACGTAAATATCCAAGCACTTCATTGGCTGTTCGGGAAAAGGCTTTTCCATCGTCAGATTTCCAAGAAATCTGAAGGCCAATTTTAAATGAAATTTAATTCTTAAACTTCTAAACATCGCACATTTTCAATTTTTACACCTTCGTACACGGAAAAAAATGTACTTTTAAATGCAATTTATTTGAAAGCTGTATCTCAATTTGTTTCTGAGTTATTAATTTTTTTTGTAGTTTTTATTACTTTTTTGTCATAGTGGCAACAGAAAGTATCAATCGTTGTTGAAATTTAAGGGAAATACCGATTACTGTATAGACCAATCAGAAAACGAATACATTGCAGATTAAACCAATGAAAACCTTCAGATATGCTTTTGATTTTCCATCGTGACGAGAACAATAACCATTTTTCCAAATGGTTAAAAACAAAGTCTTGTTTCTTATGAATTCACCAAAATTAATATAACTTAATTGTTTCCACAAGAAAACTAAAATTTTAAATAACTCAAATTAAAAATTGTACGGTTGCATCATGAAATATATTAAAAATTATGTAAAAAACTAATACACTATGCTAAAAGGTAAACACATTAAAAAATGTCCCTCTTGTGTTCTTTCAATCTTTCTGAAAATTTTCTTTTAGTTTCACCGATATAAACCGGCATTCCTATTACCCTTCTAAATAAAGAAATATTCGACCAAGAAAATATTATAATTTTTTACAGATCTATAAATTTTGTTCCTTGTAATTTGCAATTTAAAAAACTGTAACTGAACTAGAATCATTGTTACCTTTCAAAGGTCGTTTCTTTTGTCCTTTATTCCACAACAAATAAGTAATCAGTATTACTGTTTCTATTATTTCCTAAAAATCGTTAAAGTCTTAACATCAGTTTGTTTCAAGTTACAGACTATATTATCTAAGTGTATATATATATAAAATAAAATAATATTAATATTAATAAAAACATGCTGAGTAATGGACACATTTTAAATTTATTTATTTATATATTTTTTAAATAATACTTTTGAAAAAACTTTACTAATCCCTAATTTGCTAAGGCTTCAGTAGTTCTGAAATCTAAATGTTAGACCACACTTATCTGCCGTTTATCGTCAAAAAGAAATGTTATCTCTAATATTATCTGATGTATTTATTTCAGAAAGTTGTTATTAATGATAAACTATCTTGGATGAAAATGGAATTTTAAAGAAATTTTGATTTGAATTTAAAGTTCTTTTGCGATAGAATCATTCTTGGAATAATTTTATGCATGCATAAATGTATTTACTCAAACTGACACAAAAATCATATCTTAAAATAAATTTTATGTAAAACAAGACAGGTTTGAAGATTTTATTTTATAAATCAGTAATAAATGATTTATTTTGAAATTGAAACATTCTTCATTGTTTTAAAAAATAATAAAAATATTTGTATTTTTTTAATATGATAAAATTATAACTCTGAAAATAAAATTACCTTTAAGGACTTGAGTTTTTTAAGGATATATGTTATATCTCGACAATTAAAGATTATTTTATATGTAACTTATCTAGATGCTTATTCAGCCCTTAAAGTTATCTGTGTCAATTTTTTTTTGTTGTTGTTTTGATTTGTGCGACTACGTAACATTTCTAAGAAAACTAAATATAAATGTTCTCACAAGTAAAAAAACAACAAAAAGATTTAAAAATGTTGGATTAAATTTCATTTCGCTTCAAAACGAACATCGAATTGATAAAATTTCCTTAAACAATGGTATCACGTGTCCTTTCAAAAGACGCAAATTTATGATCATTAAAGTTACTTGATCTTCCCAAAAACTTTCTGTAATTGTCCTATATAAATTAGAAAATAAACGGCACTGAGAACAACATAATACTATTTCTACAAGCTAATGCCTGTCTATTATGCACTAATATATTGAATGTCATTTTCTGTTAACTTTCGAGAAGGTCTACATTACTTGTTGAAGATTGCAGAAAGTCTGACTGCTAAATATATATATATATATTTTTTTTAAGTACAGTCCTGTTAAAACACCGCAGCATCTTGTCAAATTTGACAGTTGAATTTTCACAGGGAAAAGGGACCTTAACAGGTAATTGTATCTACTTATTCAATCAGCGCACAAAGTTTAAAAATAGATGTGCCTGTAAATCGAAACTGTACTATCTTTGAATTTTGAAGCTGTAACGCCCTCGGTTTACACCATAGTTGCGCTCCTTGAATTAGAGCAGAGCAGAAAAAGTTATAGTTTATATACTGTCTTCTAAAATTTTCATTAAATTATACAAAGCAAAGGGATTAGGCGTCTACAAATAAATTTTCAAAACAAAATTAAGACTTTATCCAGTATTGATAGTTATGTAAATATATAACAAATTAACACCTTGTAATAATGTAATATTTCTAAATGATAAAAGGTGTAAGATTAAACCTTTTAAAACAGAAAAAATAGTTTTATTTGACTGTTGAGATGCATCAACTCTACCCGAGTCATTAAAAAAAAAATTAAATAACGATATTCTGAAATCGGACGGTCTATGATACAATTAGCAATTAGAAATAAATATAAAATTAACACGTTAAAGTGAATCGTACTATTAAGTAAAAAGAACATACTAGTCGTTAAAAATAAATGTTTTAAAGTATTTTACAATATTAAATTAATCGATTTTATATAGGGGGGATCTCTAACTTTTCTTTTCTTTTTTTTCCCTTTCTTTTGAATAGATATCAACTGATAACAGGAGATGATCCCTTTAGATCTATCATGGCTATGTAAATAATCCTTTTCGGTAACGGGAAAATTATGGAATGAAAAAGATATCTAGAAAATATCCTTTCAAAGCTATATAATAATTTTAAAGGAACAAGCTTTAATTTTCTTTATTTCAAATACGTAGAAAATTAATTGAATTCCATTCAATTCAGTGTATTTTTCGTTTGTAACATTCCGAAACAAATTTGGAAAACTATAACAAATTAATAAATATTTGCTGAAAACTGCTTTGATTTGCTTTTCGGGAATACTATTTTTTTTCAGTATCTATTATATTCATACTGGGAATTCATCTTCCTTTATTTTTAAAAATTCTTTTGCAATAAAGAATGAAAATTTATGCAAACCTTTGATATTTCAAAATATTTCTGTTTCTTTATAAATAAATGTATCTGATAATTATGATCGCAAGGTTTATTAAAAAAAAAATATTTTAAATGTTGCATTCACTATTAAAGACAAACATCGAACAAAGTCTAGAATAGAATTTTTTTAATTTTGAGTAATTTTGAGCAGAATAATTAATAAGTACAAAATCAGTGTAGCAATATTCTTTTAAAGAGAAAAGAAAATTATTACAGGGAAATAAATCATGAATGACTATTTCATCGTATTAAAGTTTTGAAAAAAATATTTCAGCTAAAAATTGTAAATTGAAACTATAATGTAACATTAAATTTTTTTTCAGAATCCTCGGAGCGTCGTTATTTATGTATCATAATTCATATCTAAACATCAACAAATCTATCTGTATATATAGGATAATTTAAACATAACTGCAGAAATAAAACAGAAAATTTTGTGTCTAAAATAACAAAAAACAAGAAAGTTTTTTGTGCACTTATTTTGGATCGAATTACAGGGCTATCACTCCATGCCCATTATGATTATTCTTTAAAATATTTACATTAAGGTGTGGTTCTAGTTCTTTGTGTCAGAAATTTTATTTTCTGTAATTTATTTATTTTTTTTCTTTTTGCCGTTTTTACATCAATTAAGAGAGTAGAACGTTGCCTTAAAGCGTTTTTTAGATATTTTAATTCCTTAGAACCATTTTTGCTAGTTAAACGTAACGCTATACGTTTTACGGTACTTAATTTGTTTTAATGGATACCATTTTTTCAAATTGGGCGACCGCTTTTTTTAGAACTGCGCTGAAAAAAAAAAAAAAAAAAAAAAATCTGTAAAGTTACTGAAGTTTTCCTCGGAAACTGGGATTCCTAGAACATTTTATGTAATTGCAACAAGAAAGTTTCCTATAACAGACGCTGTTACAGGAATTTTTTTTTGTTGCTGTTACATAAAAAGTTCTAGGAATCCCAGTTTCCTAGAATAACTTCAGTAACTTTACAGTTTTTTTTTTTTTTTTACAGTGTGTATCACCTATATCAACATTTTTTAAAGATAAGGATAAGATAAGATAAGGATCAACCTTATATCACCGAAAGGTCTAATTTTCATTGATTAATTATTTTTTCCAAGCTCGTAAAATTTAAAAAACAAAAATATATAGGGTGACGCCGTTAGTAGTTGATAGATACCCTTCAAGCAGTTGATCAAATTTTTGTAAATATTGCGCCATTTCAGGCGGAAATAAGTTCTATATGTGGCACTAGACATAATACTTTTATTTGAATGTTAGTGCACGTATTGCATTATTGTCTGTTGTCTGCTGTAAGGAAAGACATTTTATGATTTTTTTTTTTTTTTTTTTTTTTTTTTTTTTTTAGAAAGTGTAAACATTCAGCTTTTGATTAGTTGGAGTCAATTACTGTCAAAGTAATCCACTTCCATCTTGCTTATTTCAACTAACATTTTTATAAGAATTATTGTTAATCACAGCCCAAGGATGATATTTTAAGGATTATTTTTAGATTTTCGATTGACTTCTTTTGCCTGATCAACCACTGGGAAAATGACAATTATTATCTATTTATTTATAATTTTGTTGCTATTTAATTTTAGCAGATTTCATGTTTGTCCATTAAAGGACATTCATTAAATGTTATAACAATCATGTTAGTTTCCTTCTAAAACTTAAAAGGAAGGAAAAATAATAAAAACTCCGTAGAACTGTCATTATTTGATCAACTACTGCCCAGGTCACCCTATATTTATAAATGAAAAAAACATTTTGTTTCATGTAACCTTTATTTTATCAAAAATGAATTTTTAAAGTGAATGTTGCTTTAAACTCGAGAAAATTTAACTCCCTTTCATAATTTGGAGATATATTTTTTTTTTCTAATGCTGTAAACTTTGAAAAACGGTCGCCCGATTTGAAGTTTACATCGCATATGTGTAGGTACTCCCCGTCTCAAATTACTTTTTTTACTAAAAAAAATAAATGTAAAAGTGAAATACACTTTCTTTGCTTTTCTACAAATGTCGTGATATTATATTTTGAAAAGAGAAGCAAATTTCTAAAATACAAGCAACCCTGAGATAGACATTCGCTTTTTATCGCATATTCGCATTCTCCATGCTATATGGAAATAGAATATTTGATTTCAATTATGAATGAAAATAAAATATAAGATTTTAAACATCAATACAAGTGTTTTATAAAATATTGGTAAATAACAGGTTATAGTACACATACAAATAAAAAACTATCGTCAAAGATTGCATGGTCGGAATAAAAACGCAAAAGTGCTAGAATGTACCGAAGGTGATATTGTTATATGAGGCAAATAATCACAAAGAACTGATAAATGACAAGAGCAAGTGTAATGACATGTGATTGGCTGTTCATCTACTATATCTAGATGGTTTCTTGCACAATTATTGTTCCATCCGTCTTTGCACGACCTGTATCCGACCGGGAAGCGAGAAAATATCCCGTCTCACACAACTTTCGGTGCTACCGCTCAAATAATTTAATCTCGGGCAACCGCCTTTTGAGAAACCTCTCTCCGTACAACTGTTGAGTCTCGTAAACAGTTCCATTTGCAGTTCAGTAGGTAAAATGCTTATCAGCACTTTGCCTATTAGCAAAGGGCATTATCTTCGGATACGTTCCTGCCACAACTGACAGTTGCACTCTCGGGTCAGCAGTTTGTATGCATTAATCCAGGCGAAATTTTACGTACGCTTTCTTCTTCTTTCCCATATCACATTTCCGTGCTATTAGTGTCGTTTCCTTTACCGATAACTCACAACAGGAATGGAGTTTTAGCGTTTGCATGAACTAAGTTAATGGGCTATAAAATCAAATGACACTTAGGTGTTTAAGCAAATGTTAATCATTTTCTCAGTTTGGATATCGTGCATAAGCGCATGTGCACTTTTGCGGTCTCTGTCGTATGATAGCTATTTCTAAGCTGTTTAAAAATTACTTTACGAAGTGGTAAGATAATCTTTTAAGGATTTGTTAGGGTTCAGAATTACTTTACTTTTAAAAGCAGTTTCATTAGGAAAGTAGGCCTTTTTTAGATTATTTAGTTTGAAGGAAGTCTTTGCATGTTGTTGGTATAGTTAAATATATAACAGCATCAAGACAATTGAATAAATCTATATAATTATTGGTAATTTTTCGGATGCTGGAATTTCTTTAGTTTCGTGTTTGCCCTAGAGTCGGTGGCTCAGGGAAACATAATCCATGTTGTGCTGCGGTTGTAGTATTGTAAACATATGATAGTGAGAAGTTCAAGTCTGGGTATCGTTCCAAGTCGTTCAGTTGGTAGAAAGTCGCGTCGGTGCGCTATACTGATGACTTGGGTTCATGTCCCGGAATGGACACTTTTTCACTTTTTTGGCTGTACTCCTTTTAAGCAATTAAAATTTGAAATATTATTGCAGGAGACAATTTACAAAGTCATTGTTAGTGAAATTTAAAGTAAATTTGCAGTACAAAGATTATAGTTTAAACTTCTATCGTGTTTGTGTTAAGCGCCGCATAAACTTTTTTTCTTTACCACGAAAATGATATGTCCGTTGTAAAAAAACTATGTGTGTTTCAGCGGTTTCTTGATTCTGTTTACTTCATGGTATCTAATGTCCAAGCAGTCTAGTTTTCCTGCACTGTAATAGCAATGGAATTGTAATAGAGCCCAAGCATTGCAAAGCGAAGCAGCAAGTGTATAGATATGGACACTCACAAGTAAATAGAGTGAGACATAATAAAGTTGCAGGTTTCAGTCAATCACTTGTCGCTTTAGTTCTAGTAAATTTGACAGATAATCTATCTATCGGCAAAAGAGTTGTCGCATTATATTTCCGTGGTCTAGTATTGGTTGGTTTTCCTAAGCTTATAATTTTTTCTACTATAAATTTATCACAGAAAGAAACCTTATACCAATGTTTCAATCTTTTAATAAAGTACATTTTTCAAAGCTATTGTTTAGCATTTAAGAATTTTCTTGGAGTATCAAATACTATTATTTAGATTACAATGCTTCCATTGACCTCTTCTGTCCCTGGGTCTCCAAACAGGGACCTCTGTTTATTTCCTTATAAAAACTAAAATGCCCGATTTTTTTTTTTTACATTTTTACATCACTTCTTAATAGCTGAATGTTTTTTGCATTCAAAGCAAACGAATAAATGACAGCATCTAAGGTGATCCCACATAAAATAAATTTTATTTTCATCTGAGATTGCAAAATTCCTAAAAATGTCCAAAAGACAGATTGAGCAAGAAATGGAGAATTTTTTATAAGTTACGAAGTGGTAAGAACTTAATTTTATGACCAAGAAATGGAAAAATGTTTATAAGTTACGAAGTGGTAACTTAATTTTTTTTCAATAAAAAATTTGAGGATTTGTCGATTATTTACTTCTGTAAAGATCTTAAATTTTTGATTGTGTTAATTTAGGTCAATGGTTATTAAATGGATGTTTTAAGAGGGTTTTGTAGTTTTAGATCCCTATTTTTTAACCTAAATTACTAAGCGCCTAAACGACAAATTTTAGAAAAAGATATTTTTTCTGTCATTTACAAAGGCCTTTTGTTTGAAAAAAAACAATGAATAATCATTTATATTATTATTTTAGCTTCGGAACTGAAAAGGTTAATCATCCTATAATATAATAATCATAGTGTATCTCATTCGGATGTATTCTAAATGAATGTTTTATGTCTAATTTTAAATACATTCATTATTTTAATTATTTTAATAATTTAAATGCAACATTGTGTAAGATCATTTGAATTAAATATATACTTCTTATCCCAAAAATACTCAAACACGAACAGTTTGCTTGAAAATAATGTTTCATGCAATAATTATTTATACTGCGTAAACTTTACTTGTGAAACGGATGATATATGTATTCATTTCAGTGTAATTAATCTCTAAATGCATATTGAGGTCAAATATTTCATGTACTGATAGATTTCATTTGGTATATTGCACAAAATACTATAAGGAGTAAAGTTGTTATGAAATCCGAATGTATATCTATAGATATAAGAACTTTTCTTACTATATAGTTAGCAATGAAATTGATTACTTAATTTGAAAAAAAAGAAAATAATTATTTAAAGTTCTGAATTTATATATATAAGCAAAACTATAACATCCGTAATGCAAAATACAGTTTAACTAATACAAATACATTCAACAAAATGAAAACAATAAAATTTATATCTAAACATTCAAGTCAATGAAATATAGCAATGATTATTCTAATTGTATTCTATTATATATTTTAGTATGATATTAATAACTAGACACTATAATTTTTAGTAATAAAAAAGTTCCGAAAATATTTTGTAATTGTCAACATGTTTTGATAAACTGCTGAATATTAGGACATCGTAGAACTGGGATAACAGCAATAATACAAAATGTTACTTAGAACATAAAAGTTTACATTAGCGCAATTACAGGAAAATACATATGAATTCATCTATTTTACTTCGCGCTTTTGCTAATTTTCACTCAATATGATTTTATTTATATTGTCTATATTCTGATATAAAAAATCGAACGGACTTCTGTTACATATAATTTTTTATAATTATCTATAATTTATTCATATAATACGCAAGTCAGTGAAGATATCGGTCCTTACTCATCTGTCAAAAGTAAACTTATCGCGGCAATGTAAGGTATCTAGATTGTTCAACTTATTGAAATATACACATAATCTGCTTTGTATCACATCTGTTCTTATTAATATTTTCTAGAATCTTCAAAAACTTAAAAAAATCTAATGCTTTATGTTCTAAATTACAAATAACTGATTACGAGATAACAAATAACTGATTACAAAAAACGAAGACGGATGCCATTGGGAATCAGAAATTCCAAATATAGAAACAAGTGAACGAGTCTTAGAGCGTTTCATTAAAAAATCCGATTCTACTCTTAAGTATTTGTAAAAGCATATGAAAGTCTTTAAATATTTTGAAAAATATTAAAGTATATATATATATATATATATATATATATATTTATTTATATATATATATTTATTTATATACATACATACATACATACATATATATATATATATATATATATATGTATATATATATATATATATATATATAAACCGTAACGACAAGAGAGTAGGTATAGCGATTCCTGCATTAAACACAAATGCGTCAACTGATTCTAGGATTGCTTCCTACCGTTGACATGGTGCTAAAATGCTAAACTCTCTGTCAACGATCTAACTTAGTGGTTCGGGCAAAGGCACTGAGCAACATAATATTAGGGAGAGTTAACTGAGCTGCCCATATTCTGCAAAAACCTCATCACACTTTCAATGCATGGAATTAATGAATCTTGCAAGCAATTAAACTGGAAACTTTTTTCGGCATAATTTGTATTAATTTGGGTTATTTCTACTAATTCTATTAAAATTAATTTTTATATTATACTAGGGGGCTCTGATCTCTGCAAGCTATACCCGCCAACCCCCGTTCAGACACCGCAGAATCTAAAAGCACGCTAATTTGATCGGTTTTTAAAAGATTAGAGAAGATTGAATTATAATGAGAAAACCTATAGCGATCTCCCTGTAAACGGGTTTTCATTCAATTCCCTTTGATTTCGAAAATTTAAAGGCGAATCAGTTGCTGTTAAGACATCCAAAGGTTGTTTTCGTGTTTGATTAAAGAAAATCAGTTAAACATTTGAAAATAACTAAAATGAAATGAATTAAGTAAACAGAATCTTTGCCGACCGGTATTTTTAACAGCGTTATAAAACGATTGACATAATACAATTTACTACAATTACTACAATTTTATACTTTAACCCCTTCAAAGCGGGGCTCGTTTTTGGACCACTTAATTTTAATTCTTAAATGCCACGTTGGCACAAGAATATTGGAATGAAAATTTTCCTTTTATCAAGTAAGTGAACAAAACCATTTTCGTATTTCAAAATTTGTTTGTAAATTCTGATGCCATTCACTGATTTCAACATTTACCAATAGAAGTACATTGCCCTGAAAGGGTTAAACGCATATTAATGTATTTATTATTTTAAAGTTTTCTTTCTCTTTTAATATTTACGTGTAAATACAATTTTCAAGACATAATTTTCAATATTTTCTTGCTTTTAACACTTTACTCTTTTAATAGTAATTTTAAAGTTTTTTTTCTGATTTTAAAAGCCATGTGTAATAAATTTGTAATCGTTCGGAAATATTATTCTTTGCACTGTTTTATAATTGAAAATAATCTCTATAACAATAGCCTAAGCCATGTGACTATCATCAATAGTTCCTTCGCTTTCATAAGAAATGTTTCCATTTTGATTAAAGAATCAAAATTATTTTTTTGAATAAAACTACATAAAAGTTGCTATGATCGTAAAAAATTCTTGGTTCTTTTATGTCATCCGGATGCAAATCTCTCCAATTGTTTTTTTTTTTTTTTTTTTTTTTTTTTTTTTTTTTTTTTAACACGCATATTTTTTTTTTTTTTTCCGAGTGGTAAATTAAAACGGTACTACTTGATTATCCCATCGACAAAAATCTTGCCAGACTATAAGATTAAATGCCAAATAATGGTTGATCGTAAATGTCACATTCACTTGGAATGTCACATTCACTCGTATAAGGAAGTTACATATGTTTACGCCATCAAGTGATTTTTATTTCGACTCTTTATTTGTATTTGCATTTTTATACTAATTTTTTGTTCTTTCGTTATTTAAAAAAAAATTACGTCAAATTGTATAATTTGTCGAGTGGTTTGGCGATTTATATAATTTGGCGATATTGGTCATTTGCTTTGAATTTGAAATTAAATGTCATAATTTGTTGCATTAGTTAATATTTAACACAGATGTCAATTAAGCACCGGGCTTGGCGTGACTTTTTTTACGACAATTTGGCGAAAACCTCGTTTTCGAATACGAGTTACACATGCATTTTTAAATTATTTTCTATTATTTTTAAAATGAGATAAAAAAAAAATAATATTAATAAATAAAAAAATTAATAACTATAGAACAAAGCAATTTATAACATTTCTTTTTTAAATAAAAAGAAAATAAATGTAAATAAACATTTATTCATGAATAAGCAACAATAGCCGGTTTACCATGTCAATTCTGCCGCCAAATAGGTACCCCGGTGCGTATATGACATCTGAGGTTAATATTTTTCTTTTCGTTTCGTTTAATTAAAAAAAAAAAAAAAAAAAAAAAAAAAAAAGGAAGAAGAGAAAGCCATTAATTTTAAATGTTACAGTTTTACATGAAAGTTTTGTATTAAATAAAGCTCAGATTCAAAATATTAGAATAATTACTTTTTTTTTTTTTCACAAACTGGAAATATCCTTGGGTAATTCAACATCTTTTAATGCAAATATGCAAACGATATTTTTATTAAGAACTTATTGTTGATTAAACGTATTTATTATCTTAAAATTAATATCATTTCTGAAAAGAATAATTGAAAAAAAAAAACATTTATTTTGAAAAGTCAAAATATTAGAATATTTATTCAAGTGGTTCAAAATATTAGAATATTTCGCATTAATTCTCCTTTAATTATCACCAATTCATAATTGGTGGCATCATTGATTAAATTCAGACGATTTTATTTAAAATCGGTGTTCTTTTTATAGTTTGTTTGCTTTTTCTTCTTAAAATGGGTCGTGTGGGTGATATTCCTGAATCTATTAAACTTCGCATGTTTGATTTGTATCGGCACGGTAAAAATCAATGTAATATAGGGAATTATTTACATTGTTCGCAATCAAGCGTTAGTAAAATACTAACACAATATTCAAAAATGGAAAATTTCAGAATAATCGCCGAAATGGCTGCCGAAAACCAAACGCATCTGCTAGAGCTGACAGGAAACTGAAGTGTATAGTTAAGAAAAACCGATTTAAAAGCGTGCAATTCTTACACCGAAAATGGAAAGAAGAAGTAGTTGAAGTTTCTGCATCGAGAACATTAAGACGTGTCCATAAATTTAAGTTTGAATCTCGTATACCGAAAACAAAATCTCTCGTGACTGTAAAACAAAAACGTATAAGATTCAATTAGTGTAAATCAAGACGTTTATGGAGCAAAGAAGATTGGAAAAACATATTAGTTAGGGATGAAATTATCTTGTATAGATACAAAACATACTTTCATAGCTAAATAATATATTTCCGTCGGGTTATATTATTGTTTTACTCTTTGTTATCAATGCGAATGAAAATTCACGTAATTAAATTCAAGTTTAAGACCTACAAATGTATTTGTGTAAAACAATTAATTCATAATAATAACCCTCCTTTGTAATAATAATGCTGATTTCAAACTGTAAATTCTTATTTTAAAGTACCTTAAGATTTTTTAAAAATATTTCTGTTAAATAAAAAATATATTCTTTCAACAATATGGATGATAGTGAATTAAAATATCTTTTAAATATTTATTAATTAAACAGAATTTTTTTATTTTTGTCAAGGAAAGTACGAAATTGATTAGTTCAAGAAATGTTTAACATACATTTAGAATAAACACTAAAAACATAAATGAAAAAAACTTGCCGTTTATTGGGTTGAATCATAGGATATTATCAATTAATGTATTAATATTATTAAATAACATTATTAATAACATATTTATTTAAAAATATAATATCATTTAATAACGTTTATAGAATTTTTTTAAATAGATGTTTATTTTAATTTATAATGTTCAAAGAATTTTTTTTTTTATTTTTATTTTATTTTATTTTTTTATATATATATACCTTAAGTTATATAAGTCCGTTTAATATTTTTTCATGCTTTTTTTCAATTTTGAGTAAAAAAAATACTATTTCGTTAATAATGTTAATATTAGTTACCCATATATATTTACAGAAGTTTAATGAATATTTCATTGTATGATATCTAACGAATGTAGCTATTTTGCGTACTATTCGTTTCATATCGATATGACAATAGAATAAGGAAGAGGCTTTGGGGATGTTTGAAAAATATCGCATTACACATCTACTACAACTTTCTAATATTTTTTTAGTTTTATCACACATGATTTATTCAGAGAAGAAACCTATATTTTTAATTTAAAGTGTGAAAATTATGTTAAAAAAAAAAAAAAAAAAAACGCAAACGCTGCAAAAAACGACAACAACAACAACCCCCCCAAAAAAAAAAAAAAAAAAAAAAAAAAAAAAACCATAAAGCAAACTTTTTAATATTATCTTATCAAATAAATACAAACGTTTTAGCGTAATTTATTAGTTTCAAATCTAGATATATATTTATATTTAAATAAGCCGTTAATATAATCTTGCGTATAAATTATGCGCTTTGTATAATTATCATATTTATTAAATAGCTTGATTGTTTAAAATAATGTGAAATAAAAGACTTTAATCAACAAAAATGTATTTATAATTTATAACAAATGTATTTTCACATAATATACATAAAATAAATACCATGCAATAAGAAACATAGTACATAGAAAACAGATTTAAATTGCAACTAGAGATTAAATATACTTAAGTAAATATTTACGACAACCATTTCACAAACAGGGATTACATAGCATAAATAATTATTATCGTTGCAAGTTATTTTGAAACAAACTATTGATATTTAGAATCTTTCGGAACACGAAGCATAAATTTATATCAAAAAGAATAATTTATTCAATGGTGCATGTGAATAATTGAATTGACTTATGTAATGAATGCTTTTACAACTAGACAGAAACATTAATTTATAAAAATTAAATATCTAAGATCCAATAAATATTTCCGATAGACAGATTTGACGCGTTATATTAACGATACCAATTTTATCCATGCTGTTGAAAACTCATAAATAGGAAAACGATAAATGTGAAATGTGATTTATTACAGAGTAAAATCACTGGTGTAATATAATGTTTTCTTACAGATAATATTTAAGATAAAATTATTAATGGACTTTTTTTTAAATAAATACGTAAAGGGACAATTATATATATTTAGGAGGAAACAGCAATTTTATTCATAAAAATATAACACATCCGTATAATATTTAAAAGTTCAACTTATCAAACGTAGATTTTTCAAAGAACACTAAAATTTATTTTGTTTGTAATTTACAAACAACTAAACGTAATATAAAAACTATAATTTTAAAAAATCAACACATAACATCACATAATAAAATAAATTAAAGTAGTCTTTCCAAGTTTTATTCAACCGCTCCTTAGTATAAAAGTCAATTGAAAACAAACAACAGCTTTGAATTTTTGTTTGTATTTGTACTGTTGATGGGCTGATACAGAGCTTGAAACATGTATTGTAATTGACGAATACTTGAAATCAAATAAATTACATCTAATAAAATGATAAAAATTTATCAATGTACAGTCGGGCATGGTTCAGATACTCAAATTTAGTATGCGATCTATCTGAATGTTCGAATTATTTTCCGGTCTCTTGAATATGGTTCATATGACTAATGCAAAAGTATCGTTTTTAAGGGCTGGGATCACCTTAAATCTTTTTGAAAAGTCAATTTTTTTTTTTTTTTTTTTTTTTTTTTTTTTTTTTTTGTCTATTATGAAAAAAAAAAAAAAAAAAACATGTTACCGAGATTTTGATAAACAAAAATGATGACGATAGTCCAATTGAAACCGGCTTTATGATCAAATATGTGAAACAAATCAAATCAAGGTAAATTTTTACCTTTAAAGCCATTTTACTCAAATCGGATATTTTTGACATTGCGCGCACCGTATTTCCAAGCTAATATAGAAAGTTGAATTTGTTACTTATATTCTATATTATAAATCTGTATAGCCTCTACTTATTTTTAAGTATGTGTCTAATATTTTTAAATCAGAATGTTTTCATAGATTTTGCGTTTCATGGTTTAATTGCCTAAAAAAATATTTTCATCTGTAAACTTGACTTTAGGTTGAAGATAAAGTACAATATTGTAAGACAATATATATATGTAATATTAAGTTGGTATATCGATTATATTTTTTATAATTCTGCACGCAAAACGTCTATGTCATTGGGAATCCTTAATTATTACGTCCTTATTAAACTAAATTCTACTTATGTTTCATTAAAATTATTTTAATTAACACGTAAACAAAGTTTTGTTCAATTTATTCTGAAACAATGGTTTTACTTGAAAAAAGTATTTTCAGCTCCAAAATGTTTTTTTTTTATATTGTGTTAAAATAAAGCAATATCGAGCTGCTGTAGGTGATCTTTCCCATTAATATACGAACATTTATTATGCGATATATTTTCGGTCCCTTGAAGACAAAAATTTCCTCTTAATACGTGAATTCATAAACCAAGACGCAATTTTCTTCTCTCTTCTCTACAGTTGCCAATTTAGCAAGGATTTTTTTTTTATACACATGTATCTACCACTATTTGAATAAAAAATTCCAATAAATAAGCATCAATGCAACTCTTCTTTTATACAGCGTCCTAATGACCGTTGTCTCGACATTAGTATATCTTTTTACTGAATTCTACTATATATATAAAATCGAAACGGAAATTTCGTTCCGAACATGTATATTTGGAGTTCTTCTGCATAGATTTTGACAAAACTTATACTGTTAGATAGGTATCGTTTCAGAGAAGATTTTAAGCCATAACACACCGTTCTACGTAGATCAGCTATAGAAGTATGACGGAAAGCTCTGTTATTTTGGACGATAAGTTTACCATTTTACTTCTTGGCGAAAATGATCGTTGATTAAAAAAAAAAAAAAAAAAAAAAAAAAAAAAAAAAAAAATTAAAACGGCTATTCCATCTCGAAAAATAAAAGAAAAACTGCTACTAATTTTATTTAAATGAAAAAAAAAAGAAAAAAAGAAGAAGAAAATCCGTTTTAATGAGTGATAATATTAAAAAACGGAAAACTTTAATTTAAACCTGTAAGAAATATTTGAAATGCTTAAATATTAATTTAATAAGAAAGATTACAATTGATACGCAATATCTGGCTCTTTATCGCTTGCGTTAGATTATAGAAACGAATGTGAAAATTTGATTAGATGAAATTTTAATGATTTTTTTTCTTTTTTTTCTTTTCTTGTTCTTTTTATCTAATTACGTGACTTATAGAAGAAACAAGTAGATGTAATTGTGAGTCACATGTGTAATTACTATTTGTTTCTTTACGATTTTTTATTTTTGTTTTGTCGCCAAACAATGTGATTTTAAGCCAAAAAAGCATAAGCGTGACATTAGCTTGAGGATGTTCTCACAAATGGTGTTTTTTTAAGTGAAAGAGATAATTTTTGAGTACATTTCCATATTCAGTTGTAACTTATATACATATCAGTTAATATTTAAAAAAGGGAATCGAATACTTAAATTTCAATTTCTGCCACACATAAATATTTTAAAATAATTTCATATTTAAAAAAAAAAATTCACCGTAATTCCGAACGTATGTGATATTTATAAACTCGAACTCAGATCAACGAATATTACCCATTTTTTTAAGGATATATTATTTATTGTTTATTTAATTTTTTCTCAAGTCATATCGCCAATTTCATTTATAGAAAAATTCACAGCTTCGAAATCTAGGAAATAAAAATAATTTTTAAGGAAATTTATGCAATAATACGTTATTATTATCGAAAAATTCAACATTTTGAAAAAAAAATTACAATTCTTTTGTAATTCGTCATTTCTTCTACGTCTTTCTTTGTACTTTCTCCTCTGTTATGTAATTTTTCAAATGATATTGCACTAATTTTCGATCATCGAGTCACCGCAAAATGGCATATCTAATATAGTATATAAAATAAAGTGTGGATTAGGCGACTAATTAACGCACAGCGCAAACTACTGAACGTAAAATCTTGAAAATCGTGGTAAAAGTACTTCTTATGACATCGACTTCTGCTAAGAAAGGATTTTCTAAAGTGTCACCCCTAACGGTTTTTGCACGGGGTGGGAGAAAAATTCCTTAAAAATCGAATATCATAATTATGCGTCAAATGATTGCATATTTTAATGTAGTTTGGCATGCTGAATCGAATGGCACCAAGTAAATTTTTATAAGTCCAACAGTTCATGACACATTTCATATTTTTCTAATTTGGCGGTGTCTTTGGCGTCTAAACCTCCAAATATGTATCATTACATCCGTTACTCTAGCAACAGAAAAAATGTAAATCAACTCTTTTGGTTAAAGAATAAAAACGGATCTATGAGTTTGGAAAAAAAAATACAAGCATCTTAATAATAATTATAAAAAAAAAAAAAATAAATAAAAAATAAATAAATAAATAAATAAATAAAAAATTACAACGACCATTTGGAAAATGATTTTTTCAAAGACTAAAATTTAAGACATAAAAAATCGCACGGAGTTGATCATACATTACGTACGCCATGGATTAAACATTAATATTCGTGGACTAGCCCAGTGGTTAGGGGGTTGAATTCGGAATTAATTAGGGGAAAACTGGAAATTGTTTTAATTCCCTTCTGTTTAGGTCTAGAATGAATATGCTATGTTTTCCCCCTCGTACTAGGTGAGCGTTAGGAAATATGTATAGAATTATAGTCAAAAAACACGTTTTTTTGCATACCATAACAATATCTCAAAATAGCTAACTCTGTCAAAAACATTGTCAGTGCAAATGTTGTAGAGCTTAAAATTCTGAGTAAAATGAGTACCTATACTCAATACTTATGTTGAATATTAAGGTCACAATTCTACTTCGAAGTTTTAGACCCATCATCCGGTGGATGACCTCAGAATTAATTAGGACAAAACTGGAAATTGTTTTAATCCCTTCAGTTTAGGTCTAAAATTAACGTACTATGTTTTCTTTCTCGTACTTGGGTGAATTTAGAAAATATGTACATATTTATTTTCGAAAAACACGTTTTTTTTTAGTTTCCTTAACAACATCTCAAAACAGCTAACTCTATAAAAAACATTGTCAATACAAATGTTGTAGAGCTTTAAATTCTGAATAAAATGTGTATCATCATTAATATTTTTGTTCAACATTAAGGTCGCAATTCTATTTCAAAAATTTTCAAATCAAGAGCTTGAAGCCAAGAGAGACCAAGTTAACTTAACAATATCTCAAAATTGCGATCTTAATATTGAACAAAAATATTAAATGTAGGTACTCATTTTACTCAGAAGTTTAGGCTCTATAACTTTTCTACTAACAATGTTTTTGATAGAGTTAGCTATTTTGAGATATTGTTAAGTTAACTTGGTCTCTCCTGCCTTCAAGCTATTGATTTAAAAACTTTTGAAATAGAATTGCGACCTTAATGTTGAACAGAAATATTAATGATGTTACTCATTTTATTCATAATTTTAAGCTCTACAACATTTGTATTGACAATGTTTTTTATAGAGTTAGCTGTTTTGAGATATTGTTCGAGAAACTAAAAAAAAAAACGTGTTTTTCGAAAATAAATATGTACATATTTTCTAACATTCACCCAAGTACGAGAAAGAAAACATAGTACGTTCATTTTAGACCTAAAATGAAGGGATTAATACAATTTCCAGTTTTCTCTTAATTAATTCTGAGGTCATCCCCCTGATGGTAGGTCTAAAATTTTGAAGTAGAATTGTGACCTTAATATTCAACATAAGTATTCAGTGTAGGTACTCATTTTACTCAGAATTTTAAGCGCTACAACATTTGCATTGACAATGTTTTTGACAGTGTTAGCTGTTTGGAAATACTGTTATGGTATTAAAAAAAAAGTGTTTTTTTACTATAATTCTATACATATTTCCTAACGCTCACCTAGTACGAGGGGAAAAACATAGCATATTCATTCTAGACCTAAACAGAAGGGATTAAAACAATTTCCAGCTTTCCCCTAATTAATTCCGAATTCGGCCTTTTTTTTTGCTTCCCTACCACTGGGCTAGACCCATCATGAACCAATTTTAAAAGAAATTTCAGTTTTACAATTTTCGGTACTGTAAATTTTTAAACTTCTACGGAGCTGGACATACATTACGTACGCCATGGATTAAACATTCATATCCCTGGACCAATTTTAAATGAAATTTCATTTTTAAACTTCTAAACATCCCACAATATTACTTTTTATATCGTCATATAGAGAAAAAAATGCATTTGCAATTTCAATTTGTTTGAAAGCTGTATCTCTATTTGTTTCTGAGTTATTATTATTTCTTTTGTAGTTTTTATTACTTTTTCGTCATAGTGGCAACAGAAGTATCCATCTCTGTTGAAAGTAAAGGGAAAATACAGATTACTGTATAGACCAATCAGAAAACGAATAAAATGCAGGATTTAACTAATAAAATGCTTCAGATATGTTTTTGATTTCATACCTTCACCGAGGACAATAACCAATTTTTTTTTCCAAATAGTTAAAAAAAAAAATAGTGATTTTATGTAAAATAAAAGGAAACAAATTACTGAGAAATTAGCATTATAAAACGAAAATGGAAAAGGTACTACTTAGATATTCCGTCGACCAAAAATCTATCGTCAAACTATAAGATGAAATGCCAATAATTGTTGATCGTAAATGTCAAATTCACTTGAATTTAAACAAGCTACACGTGTTTACGTCATCAAGTGATTTTAATTTCGATGTTTTATTTGTATTTCTATTAATGTTATACTAATTTATTTGTTGTTTCGTTATTTAAGATTAAGATTTGGCGAGTGTTTTGTCGATTTATATAATTTGGCGAAATTGGTCGACGGGATAACAAGTAGTACCAATGAAAATATTTAAATATGAAAGCAATGTTTGTAACGACTTAAAAGTTATTTTCATATATATAAACTCGGTTTATGGCGTCAGATGCCGTCATCCGAAGAATCTACGAGAGTCTTTTTCCATTTTTTCCGGTCAAGGGTCCATTCCTCAATGAAAGAAATTGGAATTGGAATAATATTGGGCGATTTATAAATTGCTCCTCGATAAGAAGAAAAATGGGTACATTTAAAACAATTTTTAAATTCCCAGTAGCAGTAGTTACATTTTGCGTATATAAATTAAAAATATTTTTTTTGTTTTTAATTATGGCATCATTTCCTGTTATTGTTTATCTGGCACAGATGTCATATACGGCCCTGTCATATATATATTGGAGCGATTTTTTTCTGAAGCTAATGTCATGTACACAACGGGTACTTAACTGGCGCCAAAGTGTCGTTATTTTGCTTGATATGTTAACCCCGGATGTTGTTGTTTATGCTGTTGATGTTTTCGACAAATTGGCGTCGGAAAAAAATCGCGCCAATATATGACATCTGTGCCGTTTATCCTTTCAGTTTTTTAAATGAAATTAGTATAAGGCATGCATTTTAAATGAAATGAATTAAAGGTTTTTGTTTTGAATTAAGATAATGAAATAAGAATATAGCATGAAAACAATCTTTATTGATTTATTACCTGCGCCCGGTAACATAAAATTATCACAAGCCACATATTCACTTTTCTTTGGGTAGTTGCTCAGGAGAATCCAAGTTAACCTTCCGTAATCGGATACTTCACATACTGGTGTATTAGCCAGAATGTTGAAAGCACCGTTTATGTTTGAAGAGAAAATTTTACGATGAATTCTATTACACAAAATCGCATCATCATCATCTACTGTATATTTACAACGTAAATTTGCATTTCATTCCGATTGTCTATAATACTTTCGTAGGATATACCACAATTAGTTAGGTAATAATTTTGGAAAGGTTTTAGTGTATACATATTGTTCAAGGGTACTTAGTTATAGAGCAAGAGTAAAAGTTCAAAAATTAAGTGAACCTGATTATGAAAGTTTAGCCCTTTTAAAAAAAATCTACAGAACATATTTTGTTATAAGTGGCCCTGTTACATGACTTTTCAGGAATGGTGTTAGCATATAAGATTTCATTATATGTTGGTTAGTTATAGAGCTATTAATTCCTGTTGTCATAACGGTCTCATTACCCGACCAAAAGTGCGCTCTTTATAATCATCTAAAAGAATTACTTCTTAATAGCTAAATTTTGTCCAACGCTTAAGATAACATTATATCGCAATGGCGTTCGCATCGTTTTCAGTAATGAGCAAGGTCCAGCTGAAGGTCCATATTGTTTAAAATACAAGTTCAAATTCACCATTTAGTTTAATCCAAAGTTCATTTGGAAATATTGACCAGCGCAGCGGGCATAGCCTGCTAGTATAGAGATATAAACGACTTTTTTATCGCTTTTGATTTCTTATTTTCATTTCTGTAAGAGGTGTATGCATTCAATTCCTTATTTTCCTCCCCGTACACTGTTGGAAATGAATCATCCTTAATGTTTTGTGCTTTAAAACACACTTGAAGAGAAAGGGAAAAGTTATTTTGTTTATAATTCTATTTCTACGTTACGTTCTTCTGATGCCTACCTGCTTCTGTTTATTCATGGCGATGAGTTACTTACACAGCAAGTTAACCGGAGTGAAGTCGTAGTTTAGCAAATTTTCTATTAATACGAAGAATAAACATACAAACAAAAGGAAGTGTAACAAATTTGTCACATAGAAGTAATCGTGCAAGGTAGCAAGCATCTTGCAAGCTACTTAGAATTAAGTATTTAAGTACAATAAAACGTTTTCCATGAAATCAATCCAGAATTGAGGAGAAATAAATAGCACAATCCTCTACATGGGCCATTTGATGTTTAATTGAAGTAAAATCTTGCACAAAGGTGCCCAGAGAATGACCCCGGCGAAGGGCTCTACCAGAATTTACATAGCTACATATCGAAGACCAAATCCAGAGTGAGTTAAAAAACACTGATATAAAGTGCATGAAACATGCATATACTGGCATACGTTTTTTGGCTAAGATAACGGATTTTGACATATCTTCATAGGAACTCTTTTTTTAATAGACGATATATCCGTAGAGAAGCACAGTGGTATGCGAGGGAATAGAAATAGCAAATTATGCTAAATCACACGACATTATGTATTTGCGAATTGTGTCAAGAGCTGTTACAGTGTTAAAGTGTAGAAATCGGATGTGGAGATGAGAACGAATTTTATCGCACGAGCAGCCATTAATGGAGAGATCACCGTAAATCTTTTTTAAAAGTCAATATTTTTTTATGTCTATTATGAAAGAATATCATGTTACCGAACTTATAAAAAAAGTTATGACGATACTCCAATTAAACCCTTTTTAATGATAAAATATGTGGAGCAATACCTATCCAAATCAAGATAAATTTCAACTTTAATGTCATTTTACTCAAAAATGATATTTTTGTCATAGAACGCATCCTATTCACAAAACCAAGTAACATAGGAACTTAAAATTGTGAACCATATTGTATCTTACACACCTTTATAACCTCTACGTATTATTAAGTAAGTACCTGCAATATATTTATTTATTTATTTATTTATTTATTTATCATATTTCGTTTTATGGTTTAGTTGCCTGAAAAACAAATTTTCTATCCACAAACTTGATTATTATTTTAGGTTGAAATTAAAGTACGATATTTTAAGTATATATATATATGTTGTTATTAACTGGATATATCGAATATATATATATATATATACCGGGTGTCCCAAAAAGGACTGACTGATTTTAAAATTCAATAACTTGCAAACGGTGACAGATATTTAAAAAATTCTTGCAGGAAGTTAATGCATAAGGTCAAAAGTTTTATTACAGTGATTTTCGATTTTAGTTCGAATTACAAACAATAGATGGCGCTGTAAGCAATAGTCGCTAAATACAGGCTCGATTTCTAGTCCTTTCTCTTGTTCCATGCTGAAAAAGGAGATGGAAATGTATTATCCGGGCCACGAAGTACCAAAAATCGAGCCTGAATTCAGCGTCTATTGATCGCAGCGCCATCTATTGTTTGTAATTCGAACTAAAATTGAAAATCACTGTAAAAAAACTTTTGACCTTATGCATAACCCTCCTGCAAGAATTTTGTAAATATCTGTCACCGTTTGCAAGTTATTGAATTTTAAAATCAGTCAGTCCTTTTTGGGACACCCGGTATATATATATATATATATATATATAATCCTGCGCGCAACACATTGAATATCCTTAATTAGTCTGTCTTAATTAAACTAAGTTCTAATTACGCACCATTAAAATTATTTAAAGGAATGCGTAAAGAAATATTTGTACAATTTATACAAAAAAATATTTTTAATTTGAAGAAATATTTACATTTGCAATTTTTTTTTTTACTTCTGTGATAAAATTATGCAATATCAAGCTTCTGAAGGTGATGTCTCCCCTAAAGTGATGCGTGAATTTAGCTGACACAAAATAAATTTACGGTTGCAAGAAATCCGTTGCAGTTTTAACGGACCGATTTTATGTAATTAAAAGAGCAGATGTTTTAAGGAAATAGACTGGTTTTTCTTTCCCTTTTTGAGTGCGATCGAGATAACTGAAAATGAAAAACACTATTATACAAACACATCTATTTTTAGTATTATTGCAATTTTGTATGCCGCACGGGCACACAGAGTGTGAAAAGATTGAAAAAGCATTTATTTTTCTTTTTATTCAAAAGTATTTACGCAAATAAATGTAAAAAAAAATGGATGTAAAATTATAGCGTTATCTCTAAATATCAAAAACAAAAGAAAAAGGAAACATTTATGAGCGAATAAAAAAGAATGCAGAAAATATTTGGAGTTTCTTAACTAATGGAATTCTGAATACAAAAACGGGATATTTAACTGAACAAGATGAATATGTAATAGAAACTCTATTACAAGAAGGGTAAATTGGTCGTGATAGGTAAATCTCGAAACTCCCACTGATTCACAAAATGTAGGGTTTGTTCTGTGAAAATTTAAACCAGAAGTACATGTCGATAATTGGTTCATTATTATATGTCTAATATATGTGAAACTTCGCACACCAAATGCAGTAAAATTAAAAATGGTAGTGTTAATTAAGAAAAATTGTCCATCCCACCCGAAGAACATATCGGGTTTTAAAAATCTCTTTATTCACTTATTTGTCATCAGATTGGAAGAGTGTGTTCGAGCATATTGATAAAAAAACAATTAAGACCACAAAACACTACTAAAAAACCTAGTTTATCAATTTCTGGAAAAACGATATAAAAATTTAAACAAATGGTTAGTTGGATGTGTGGAATACAGAAACAGTACTTATTGACACAGGGGCAAAGCAAAAACGAGAACTGTGTTTTTTTCATGAAGGAAGTGTAATATCAAACATAAATGATTATCAATCTCAGGAAATGCATTACTATACCCCGTTCTCAATAATGAATTGCTGTGAGTAAAAGCAGAGAGGAAAACAGTAACTTTGGAAGTTAAAAAAACTTTTCTAAAAACTCAAAAAAAATATATGCTTGTGTGTGTTCATGACTCTAAGAACCAAACGGTAATGATAAGGACGCTGATGGAATCTAAACCCACGTCTATTCTGACATTTTCTGCTGCTGTACATGCCTTAAACCTCTTGCTTCGAAAAGTTTTAAAATGATTATGCTTTTTGATGAGTATATGTATTGTTAGAAAACGTTTAAATGTATGTCACATCACTACTTTGTTCCATAATGAGTCTTATAGCAATTGCGATGCTCGTTGATCAAAATAAATTGCATTTTATGAAAATCGCAGGAGAAAATAATATTGAAACTCAGAGAGCTTCAGTAAATGCGGTTACGAATTTCATTTTTTTATGCTAACAATATTTTTTAACGTAGATTAACAGAGACAGTTTTACTTATTATATAAACAATTAAGGACTGATTGTAAGGCATTGCCACAAGTATGATTTTATTAACTGATTCACTGTGTAAAGGTTTAGTAGTTTTTTTTTTGTATTACAAAAAATGGGCTAAGAGGAAAATTATTTTTGTTGATATACTTTTTATTCTAACATATTAACCCTTTTGACTAGGGAGTCTCTTCCATAAATTTTATTCGTTTGACACCACTTTTTAAAAAGATTTTTCCTTTAAGTACAAAATTTCGAAAATGATCCAGTTAAGTAAGGCAACTTTTATTACTGGTGACGAAAACAAATTTTGCAAGTAAAGATGATGTCCAGTCAGACTGGACATACGAGTGCAAAGGATTAATCAACAATAAAGTGATATTGAATCCTTAGTTATTTTGTGACATTAATCGTGTTGGTCCTACAAAGAATAGGCAAACAATGAGTTAAACTTGAGTACAGTTAAATTTTAATCTGCATAAATGATACCAAACAATTTTCGTCCATAAACTTATAATGGCATGTTCTAATGTTCACTTAGACGTTTAGAGATTTAAAAAAAGCTCAATTTCTACAACATTATGTAAATCACGTTTAATACGCGACTTTCGTCTATTCCCTTGAAACGCGTTTTACCCAGGTTCGACTGTATATTACGTCTCTTCTTATGTACGGACCAGCGCACAACGATGAATGGTGTATCGTACGAAAGGTTTTCAAACAGGCGTTTAATGTAGTACATTTGTATTCTTTTAATTAAAAACTACAGCCAATTAAATATTAATGAAAAAAGTATCAGCGAACAATCCCAAACACTGCAGTGCTAAAGCCTCGCACATAACCACTCATAGTTTGTTTTTTTGTCATAAGGATCTTTTAAGGGGACCGGGAAAGCACTATCTCCGACATGTTAAATTTATCAAATTTATGTACCTTTTTCTCAGAAATAGTGAAAGATAGAAGTCTATATTTTTTAGAGTAGTTAGAATAACATATTTTATGTAGTTTAACAGGACATTTTCTTTATAAGTCAAACTGAAAATTAATTATTAATTATTTATTGAAAATCATTTTTAAATTAGCAGTTCGGGTAAGTTTTCACTGTCTAAAATAAATAATTCTTAAGATATTGTTAAATCCCTGTGTTAAAGTATACAATATAACATAATATAAGTATTAAAAAAATCTGAATTCTTAAGTTTAATACTAACTACTAAACTCTGTGGCTATACAATACAAGAAGGATCTGGGCCGACAGTGCCCATCTCTGTTTTCTTGACCCGGGGCCCCGAGGTGCTATGCAGCATGCGTCCCGGCCAGGTGGTCAACCTAACGCGAGATCCTCGGTGTTTAGTTCCCAAGCAAGCTTGGTACTCATTTTATCGACCCCAAAGGGATGAAAGGCTGAGTGATCCTTGCCCAGTCGGGAATCGAACTCTCGACCTGCGGTGCGGCAGACAGGCATGCTGACCACTACACCACCGGGCTTCCTTAAGTTTAATATATATTGAAAAAAAGGAACACAAACATGAAAAATCCAAGTTTTGAAAAAGTCAATTAAAGATTTAAATGGTCATTAAGCTGTGAAGTACTTTTAGAAAGAATGAATAATTACATCACTTCTTTATATATATACATAAACATATGTTACACATCGTTGGAAATATAAAAGGTTAAACGATTTAATGATATAAAAAAGTAAAAATCGATTTTTCTCCAAATTTTGCTTACCTGGTCCCTTTAAGTTGTATGCACATACAAATATCATCCACGATAGTTAAAAAAGCTATATACTTCTTTCAAATAGTGGGTTAGCGACAAAATCAAACTTTTTTGTTAATGTTAAGATTGAGTGAAACATTAATCAAGAACTTTTCATTGATTTCCCTACACGAGCACAAATGCTATAATAAAAGTTAAACAGCATGTGAGATATTACAAAACGCCCCGTTGCGAGAAATCCTTTGTTAAAGAATACTCGTTATAGAATTTTGCGCTTTCCTTATTTTATCTTTTCGTCTTTACACAGTCTTTACACCGAACTCAGAATAAAAGGTGAATTTACAATATTTTTTTTTTTTTTGTACACGTAATTCTGTGTTCCCAAAGAAAAAATGAACTGCATTTAAATAGCGCAATATTTTGAAATATTACATTGAGTTTCAGAGTATTAAGAAATAATCTATAAGAATAGAAATAGTATAAATTGTTGAGCAGTGATGTAAAATATCCAAATATTTATATTTTAGGAAAAGAATCCAGTGCAAATATTTATTTAACCCATTCGTGTCTGAATCTTTGTTTTCTCCTTTTTTTTAGTAAAATCCCTTTAAAATGTGGCAAAATGAACAGGAAAAATACTAAAATAAATTACGCTAAAACGTTTGTATTTATCTGATAAAAATAAAAGTTTGCTTTATGTTTTGTTGTTGTTGTTGTTGTTGTTTTTGCAGCGTTTGCGTTTTTTTAACATAATTTTCACTCTTTAAATTCAAAATATAGGTTTCTTCTTTGAATAAATTATGTGTGAAACTAAACAAATTTTAGAAAGTTGTAATAGATGTGTAATGCGATATTTTTCAAACATCTCCAAAACCTCTTCCTCATTCTATTGTCATATCGATATGAAATGAATAGTACGCAAAATAGCTACATTCGTTAGATATCATACAATGAAATATTCATTAAACTTCTGTAAATATATATGGGTAACTAATATTAACATTATTAACGAAATAGTATTTTTTTTTTTACTCAAAATTGAAAAAAAGCATGAAAAAAATATTAAACGGACATGTATAACTTAAGATATTAAAAAAAATATATTTCGAAAATAAATTCTTTGAATATTATAAATTAAGATAAACATCTATTAAAAAAAATTCTATACACGTTATTAAATGATATTATATATTTTTAATAAATATGTTATTAATAATGTTATTTAATAATATTAATACATTAATTGATAATATCCTATGAGTCAACCCAATAAACGGCAAGTTTTTTCATCTATGTTTTTAGTGTTTATTCTAAATGTATGTTAAACATTTCTTGAACTAATCAATTTCGTATTTTCCTTGACAAAAATAAAACTTTCTGTTTAATTAATAAATATTTAAAAGATATTTTAATTCACTATCATCCATATTGTTGATCGAATACATATTTTTATTTAACAGAAATATTAAAAAAAAATCTTAAGGTACTTTAAAATAAGAATTTACAGTTTGGAATCAGGATTATTATTACAAAGGAGGGTTATTATTATGAATTAATTGTTTTACACAAATACATTTGTAGGTCTTAAACTTGAATTTAATTACGTGAATTTGTATTCGCATTGATAACAAAGAGTAAACCAACAGTGTGAAAGGGTATCCAAGCCAGGGTTAGAACCTGTGTCTTTGGTTCAGCGTAGCAACGCTCTTTCATCTGAGCCACTTGGAATGACACACCTAGCTTGGTACCCTTTACTCATAGATGTTGTTAAGGCTGCAACAGCAACACAAGGTACAAATTAATACAGCATTATTAGATGTAAATTTCCAACTGGGCGAAAGATGTCGAGACCAGGATTCGAACCAGGGATCTCCTAGCTGAAGCCACAAGTGCTCTGTCATCTGAGCTATCCAGGACGAACCTGGTGGAACTTTGTTTCACCCAGCTAACCTTAAAGATTATTGCATCTCGTCTGAAACCTGGTTCAGCTCAACAGAATAAATCTCAGGTAATGGAACTCCAGAAATCGCTGGATACGAAATCACTCTGGATATGAAATGGGTGAAAAAAAGTTCTACCAGATTCGTCCGGGATAGCGCAGATGGCAGAGCACTGGCGGCTTCGGCCAGGAGATCTCTGGTTCGAATCCTGATCCGGACATTTTTCACCCAGTTGGAAATTTACATCTAATATGATTTATTTACCAATTAGAATAATTGTGTTAAAATTTGTCTTGTGTAATACAGCATTGATTATATATATCTAATAATTTTAAATGATGACTTTCGCAAGAGAAGTCTAAATTTTATTGCATGAAGTTTTATTCACATTGCTAACAAGGCGTAAAACCAACAAAGTGGAAAAGTATCCAGGCTAGGATTCAAACCTGGGCCTTTGGTTCAGCGTAGTAACGCTCTTTCATCTGAGCCACTTGGAATGACACACCTAGCCTGGTACCCTTTACTCAAGTTGGTAAGGCTGCAACCGCAACACAAGGTGGTATAACTTCATAAACCACAACTCTGCGGCAACCAGGAGTCCAAATTAATCCAGCATTGATAATATAATAATAATGTAATAATTTTAAACGATTACATACTATCGAGAAATCTAAATTTACTTACGTGAATTTTTTATCATATTGATAATAAGGTGTAAAACTAATAGAGTGAAAACGTTTCCAGGCCAGTCTGTATTTCGGAATTCCTAATGCATTTTATCATGGACGAGATCTCAATTGAGAATGGTGTATTTCCCTACTGTGATGCAAAATGTTTAAACTCGGCTAACCATATAATGCCATCTAACATAAACGGAACCAAGCAATAGCTTCAGTTCACTGTCATTTTATGAATTTCATGCGTTTGCACCTATCCTCGTCAATTACGACCTCACATCTCACAAGGAAAATGGCCAACCTTGTTAATCACAGATTTTGATTATTTTAATATATGTTGTAGGGTAGAGGCCCCTTAGTGTCAGGTTCAACGGATTTTATCCAATGCTCCTTAGTTCTTGAGAAACCGGGGTGTCTAATATTAGTGCACAACTTAAATATTTACTTTGCTACAACAGTGATAGGTCAGTCGTAGCTCAGTTGGTATGGTGTTAACCGGCTGATTGGCGGGCCCGGGTTCGATACCTGAATGCGCTACATTTGTTTTTCTCCTTTTTTTGTTTTATAAATTTACTTGTAAGTATAACTTAATAATCTCACTGTCAATTAAAATTTTTAATATTGTATATCAATTATAATTTTAACCTATTTAATTTTTTACTTTTAACTGAATAGTTGTAATAAAACATCATAAAACTGTTATTTTTTTTTTTAAAATCACTTTTAAAATGTATTTCATATATTCTTTATCGTTGCAATGATATTGAGCAATTGTGTCAATTCGTGATTTTACAGAAACATCATTTACGCATTGCTTTAACAAAGGAAGTCAATGAGATAATACTATTATTCTGTTTTTAAAGTAACAAGCATAATCATATTAAAAATTAGCATCAGAATTAAATTACAACCGATTTTTTGCATATTAAAGATTTTTAAATTTGTAATAAGTATGCTTGCGCTTTCAATTATTTTGCTTTCCCCTTTATCTTTTTTCTGTTTTAGTTTATTTGAATATTACTTTTTTTATCATAACTAGATGGCACCACAATAGAATTTGTCACGATTTTGGAATTTTTATCATTCAATAATAGATCCAGTTTCTTTTTAATCCTCCTTAATAGATGAGAAATGATAGTTTACAAATAAGAAATGATGAATTTAAGTTTGTTAACATTATAATTAATGTTTGGTGTTAAAATTTTTAATTGAAATTATTAAATTATAATTATAACTATATTTATAAAACAAAAAATGAGAAAAACAAATGTAGCGCATTCAGGTATTGAACCCGGGCCCTCAGATCAGCCGGCAAACGCCATGCCAACTGAGCTACGACTAACCTGCCATTTTTGCTGCGAAGTAAGTATTTAAGTTGTCTACTAATATTAGACCCCCTGGTTTTTCAAGAACTAAGGGGCATTGGATAAAATCCGTTGAACCTGACACGAAGGGGTGTCTACCCTACAACATATATTAAAATAATCAGATTCTGTGATTAACAAGGTTGGCCCTCTCCTTGTCAGTACAATAAACGATAGTTGTAGTGTCCTGTACCGAGCCTTTAAGTTTGCACCATGAATTCGGGATCACCCTGTATGCAGCACAAATATGCGTAGTTACCTGTGTCTTTAATCTACAAAAAATGAACACATCGAAATTTTCTGTTGATTTTTTTAAATTTACGTACTCTTAGAAAATGACTGCCTGATAAAATTTAAACGCTTGAAATAAAATACTTTTATTGATAATAAAGTGTTTATATTGAAGTGATTAAAAAATTTAAATATGTGCACATTTTTGAATGAAACACTGGTATATCCAAATAAGAAATAAATTTAACGGTCAACGTTCAACGCTCCTACAAAATTTGCCTCTCAAATTGAACTCTGGAAGATCAATGAAAAACGCATTTGATTTTCAAATTCTTAGAAAGCTATTCAACATAACACATGCATAATCAATCAACCAAACATAATTTTCAATTTCATGTATTCAAAAATATACTGTATTAAACATTGTGTTTTCCAGCAATATTTTATCAATATAGTTGTCATTATTTTTACTTCGACTGTTAAATTTACCTCATAGAAAGATGCAAATTGAACAATAATCACATAAAATAACAAACTGTAACTTATAATTTTAATATATTCGTAAATGAAGCTTAATATTTTACAGATTACATGGTTAACTAATCAATTTACATTGAATTGTTACACGTATAAAATTTCTTAGCTAATTAAATGTTTGTTATTTTTAGAAATGCAATTATTTTTATTAGGGATATGGATCGTCATATAAAATTTATAACTTTTTATAATATGTACATATAAATTAGAACAAAATGCAATCTTACTCATACAAAATAATTTCTACAGTAGTTTATTACATCATGAAATTCTCTTGCAGAAATCTCTCTGACATCGGGAACTTTAATGATCAAAAGAAATGACCGTTGAACTATTTTTATTTGAGAAATAAGCCTTTTTATAAAAATATATATGTTTGTTTGAGAAACACGCAGCCATTAGAGGTGATGGATAAGTTTAAAATGTCGTGTTATTTTAATGTTTCATTATAGGACTGAAAAAAGAGTGAGGAAACACTGAAAAATAATACCATAGTATGCATAAGCATATAAAAATTAAAATAATGTTTGAAAATTTACAAGACTGAATAATAAATTATAAATTGTGAAGATACAATTATTTTTATAGAAGGTTAGAGATCTTTATACAAAAATTATTGACTCATTTAAATATGTAGACATAAATTAATAAGTTAAATAATCATATTCTGAAACAAAACAATTTATTCAGAACTTATTATATGTTCAAACGCTTTAACAAAAGTTTTTCTGATAAAGATGACTTTTACATATCAAACGTAAAGTCTTTTTGAGAAATTTTCTCTCAATATATTTTGCGAAATTAAGAATCACAAATGATAAGCCAAATAAAATGTTCAAGTTAAATAGTTTTTAACTTTTCCATAATTAGCTAAATAGCTCCTTAAATATGGCATCTGAGTTTTAACGGAATAATATGTTTGTTATTCTTCTGTTTTCTGGTGAAATTTTGCTTTTACGATGGTGCGAATGCTACCATTATTATAAAAGAAATCACAAAATGGTAATATAACACATTAACATACTGCAATAATATACTAATTTTATTTAATAGTGTAAGATTAAAACTTTTAAAACAGTAAAAATAGGTAGGTTTAATTCGATTGTTTTCGTGTTTCAACTTTTCAAAACAAATAAATAAAACAATTCTAAAATTGCACTGTCTACGAAACATTAATAAATAAAACAGTCACCTCTCACTTATGCAACTCTCTGTTATACGCGTCTCTCACTTACACGCGAATTCCATAAGTTACCGCAACGAGAAAAATGCTATCTGTATCATTATTTTCGATCTCACACTTATAAGTGCCACTTTGAATTGCTTCTAACACTCTCAATAACTCTTATTGCCTTTGATGTTAAGTTTTCATCAACATTACATGCATTTCATAAATATATGCTACCACAAAGGCAAGGACAGAAGAGAACATGCGCGTGGTTTGATTAAAATACAGTAGGATCTCGCTAATCCGAACCCCACTTTTCCGAAGTTCCGGCTAATTCGAACCGACTTTATTTTCGAAAATTGTACTTGATCAGATTCAAAAACAGAATAATAAAAAATAGTCAATAATGTAAAAGTAGAACATATGTACACAAATATAAAATGAAAATGTGCACTGTAGGCCTACTCGTAGAAGCCATGTTTAAAAATTTCTCGAATAACTGTTTGTTTTACAGCATTATAAAATTCTTTTCTGAAATCTGAAAAGTATTTAATTCAGATGATAAAAATTTATTTTTCCTTTCAACAGATTGATTTCGAAAATTATCAACAGAAATGTTTTTTTTCTTCACCCCTCTTTGACATTGTGATTGAGCTATTCATAGATTCGCGATTTTGTACTGCTTGTAATGCGCTGTCACGTAATTCCTTATTCTGAAGCTCCATTGGATTATTATAAACACCGGGAATGAATAAACAGGAATGCTATTTCTTTCCGAATGTTGTGTCGGATTATTCAGCATGCCGGATTACAGGATGTTTACTATATTACTGAGTACTTATAACTCACATTTTTTATAGCATGCATCTTTTTCTTTTCTATTTTTATCAGAATTTCGGATAATTTTTCGTAATCCGAACTGGCACCGGTCCTAATGTGTCGAATTAGCGGGGTTCTACTGTAAAAGAAAAAGGAAAGAAGGAACCAATAGAACTGAGGAGAGAGGGTGAATAATCGAATTGTATCATTCTCTCCACATTCTCAGGTGCTTTGAACGGTCTTCTGACCTTGACACGTGCCGAAAGTTCTTTATAGATTAAAAAAAAAAAAAAAAAGTTTTTCTCAATTAACTCTGAGTTTGTGAATAGCTTTGTTATTTCCGCGTATAACCGAGAGAGACAATTCAAAGTGGCGCATTTACTTTTTGACTCAATTTCTAATCTGTGCAGTACTCTCTCGGGCAGTAACAGTAAAAGTGCCACTTTTATATAATCACGAATTATTCAATATACTGACTGTTTAGCTCCAATATCGAAATATATACGGCACATAGGAGCTATTGTGTCAGAGACTGCATTCTGTGTCAATCAAAAACCTGACTGTATCTAATGAGATTTTTTTTTAAGTAGACATAGTATTTAAGAAGTAGTATTTAAAAATTTGAGTAGTAGTATTTAAAATTTATCTTCCGCAAAAAATAATTTTTACAAACTAGTTTGTTTTTTTTCTTATCTCTCTTTTATTGAAATTACGAAATATAAATCGAGACAAAAGTATACTAATATTTAAGTCAGGTAGATTTATTAGGTCTATAAATAAATGCGTTCTGTGCGTTCCTGTTATGTTTTACTTTTCGCATCTCCTCTTTTTAGACAAAACGGCTCAAAAACTTATAGTGAAAGCAAGTTTTTCCGTAGAATTATGGCAACCTTCCACCCATTGAATGAAATGTAATATGCGAAAAAAAAATACAATGGACCTTTATAAAAATCATGTGTACTCGGCGTTTCTACGGGCTATAATAGTTTGTCTAGACCAGCTATAAAGCTTTCTTTATTTGAGCTTGCAGTAGTACCTTCAATTGTCGGTACTGGGGTTTCGTCACAAAGTGTGTTGAAATTTATTATCATCTACGTCCAAATAACACTTATTAAATTACAATATCTACAGTCACCCAAAACAACAGAGAACACTTCATATATTTTCCGAATTTTATTTTATAATGTTAAACCTGTATGCTTACAATGCAACAGAGAAAGCTAAATTTTTCTTCTTAAAATTGAAATATTTACCTCCTTTTTTCTGTTATCTTTTGGAAGTAATTTACTTATTTTAATTTGACAAAATGTTTCTAAAACATTTGAGTAATTTTATATCTTAAGTGTTAAAATTTAGTTAAGAAGACGAATTCTAAGTTACATTTTAACACATGAAATAAAACTACATATATTTAAAATATTTCATCAAATTAAAAAGTAATTACCTTCCAGAAGATCCTACAGAAATAAGTAAAAAAAATAATAATTTCCGAAAGAGACATTTGAGAAAAAAAAGCACACGCATTCCAATCACAGATTTTACATTAGAAAGAAGGATTTGCTGACTTATAACAAGCCTTTAAACTGCATCACTGATTTCAGATGTTAGAGATATTTGAACGAATTCTAGAAACTACATTTCGAAAAATACAATTATTATTATCGTCAGTTTGACATTTACAGTAATTTAAGAACGAGTTAAGGATATTACATGCTAATTGGTTTCTTCTAAGATGCTGTAATATTCTTAGACTTCAAAGTTATGTTTACAAAATAATGATAAAGAAGACATTTATCAATTTTATCTCAAATATATGCAATGTTTCATATTTGAAAGCTTTTCTCGTATTCTATTTAAAGATTTAAATGCGAAATAAATGTTTGTATTTTGAAATTTTAATTTCAGCAACTTTTAGTTTGACACAGTGCAGAATCATCTTTTTACAAAATGTTAAATACTTTTAAAATACTGTATATAATGTTTATAATATTCCTAATAAGCATGTGATTTATTTAATTTTTATTTATCTTAGTGAAAGAGTTGTTGAATTATAAATTTACGAAGTTCTTTGTAAAAACTCTGCGGATATTCTTTCAACGGTATGCATAATAAAATATTATCCTTTACAAGTTTTACTATCCTTAAATTTTTTTATCTGTTCAATACTTTTTCTTTACCATTTCATACATTTTAATACACTATATTTTAACCCTTTATGCTTCCTGCTAAATTTCCCATGTATGTTTAATGATTCATAAATTAATATCTATGAAAAAGTACTTAAATCAGAATTTTTTTATGATTACCTTGCATATTTAATTATCTTAAACACTGCAAAAAATCACTTGGAAATTTTTCATTCTGTTGGAATAAAATTTCAAGTGTGCTACTCCAGCCTTGGATATGATTTAATCCAGTTGAAAAAAAAAAAAAATATTCGTTCTCTTCATTGTGAACTCATTATATGGTATACAGGAGTTTCCGCTTTAAGACACACTTTCATCATGTAAATGCTATAGTTATAGCTCAGATGAATGAAACAAGCGCTGCATTTCGCAGCCATTTACAACAAATAAGAGTGAATTATGTCGGCCAGGTATTGCCCTGATACTTTAACAGGTAAAGCATTGGCAGGGCATGCCAAGTATCAAGGTTAGACTCCTAGTCTGGACAATTCTGTTAGAATAAAACTTCAAATGTGCTACTCCAGCCTTCAATATTATTTAATCCAGCTGGAAAAGACATATTCGTTTTCTTCATTATAGATTAAAACATTTCATACTCAGTTTCTTTATTTTGTAACTAAAATATGTTACACTTAAACCATTTCCGTGATGTTTAGGCAATATTTAATATAATTTTCCCTTAGTAAAGTTTCAAACAATTTACTATCAAATTATTTTATCAATGAAATTCACTAAGCATGTGCTTTTCCGTGATATTGTACTGTCGTATTTCGTTCAGTGTAATTATTATTCAAAAGTCGAAATAAAATACTGAATATTTTTCCTTAATCATGCAAGTTAATTTCAATAAAATTGTTACAGACTACAAACGAGAACATTCAAACCGAAGTTCTACTAAGAAATTAAGGTTACCGTTTCCGCAATACACTTTGTAGGAAATCTCGATTTTTTCGACTCTTTTTCGTACCTACTTTGACTGTATATTTCATATAGATTGTATGTATACTGAGTTTTAATTGATATCGTTTGACATTGTAATTAATCTTTCCACACTACTGAAATAAAGCAAATTTGAACGATTTATTGTGTTCTTCGACGGAGTATTATATGTGGCGAAAACTACAGTTGTTAATGTATTTTCTTTGATATTAAAAGAAAAATTAAATGAAATATGTTTGTAAAACAGAATTTAAATAATTTTATTTTATCTACACAAGAACTTGATAAGGTTTTGCTCAATTTTATTTATAATCTACTTTTGAATACAAAGATGTGAAATCTTAAAATCTTCTGTATATAACGGAAATTAAGTTGTAATACGTAAACATTTGTTATAAAGCAAACTGTAGAATTTCTCGTTTTAAAGTGTATTAAATTGTATCCAATAATATAATATGCACATAATGGTCGACAGACAAAAATTAGCTTAAATGTCAGCTTTATAAATTGTTATTAAAGAACAACAATATTTAATTTTGCTACTTCAAATATGTAAATCAAACAATCTCACCAGTGCATCGGAATTCTAAAACACTTTATTGTGTTTTGTTTCGTAAAAAAAAAAAAAAAAAAAAAAAAAAAAAAAAAAAAAGTAACGGATCACAGCATCATTATTTTCCATTATGAAATGCATTGATGCTGCAAAAAGCAAATTTGACTGGAATTCGAATACCAGGTAGGTCGTGTTTCATTCTCATAAACGAAAAATTCAGTGAGAGATGAATTGTATTCTACTTCATAATGCACTGTTAATTTCAGGCTACACTGTTCCTTGCAAAAATGCATACGGACAGCAACTGTTATATTAATTGACCACTTAAATAGCCTCCCTTATGCCTTAAATGAGTCACGTGATGACTGGATGAGACGAATGCAGAGAAGCAAATTGAGAATCACTTGACTTTAGCTGTCTAACGTAAAATTTAGTGCTAAAGGCTGTCATTTTAGTTAGGCTTATTTAGATAAATTATGATGTCCCTAAGAAGAGTAAGTGGATAATTTGTACGTAGATGTTTCTGAGTACTGAGCTAAAGCTGCTTCGAGGCCAAGGCTGTAGGTACCTTTTCATAAAACGTGAGACATTCTTAAAATGTACTATGCAGTTGTTTCAACTTAAACGTTAATAATCCTTTACATACGTATAAATAAAATGAAACAGCTAGAAATTAACAATTAGGTTATCAGCACAATGCATGCATTTTAGGCACCAGGTTGGAGTGAATTTACCAGAATTGATAAAGTTCGATTTCAATTAATCCAGTAGTACCTTTAATTTATTAATGATACAATAAACATAAAAATAAGTTTTCACATTACCATTTTACCCTTCAGTTTAAGTGAATAAGCAAATTTAATGATTCCAAAATAAATCACCATCGATTATTTATTTTTCTTTCCTTAACATTTTTACCAATGAAAATATCTTTGTAAAATTGAGATTTAAGGTTTTATTTATTCTTCAATTTATTTGAACGTTTTAAAACGTTTTGAACTTTAAAATGTTCGAAACGTTAGGTGGAATCGTATTTGATTTTTTTAAAGTCATTAATATAACCTTTCTATGCAATCCGACACATACTTTTAATATCCACTAATTCGTACTTCCAATTAAATATATATATATATACTCTATGCGCTTTAAAGTCTATTGCCACCTTCTTATCTTCAGAAAGGCTGCTGCTGTATTCATAAATGTGGCTTCTAGTTAAAATAGCCTTGCGCTACTTAATGAAATCGCCTACGGCGTCATCTGGTGAGTGGCTGAGGAGTTAGCATTTCTATATCAAATACTGAAAGAGATAGGGGAAAAAATGATTTACAAAGTTACTGATCATTATCGATTTAGTACGAAAAGACACCTTGTGGACATTAATGCGAAGAATAGAACTGTTAAAAAGCGCATTTGTTTTCCTACACATTGTGACGTCATGAAACTTGAACGAAAGTAGAAATGATTATCATTCGGACAAATGTGCATTGCACCTGACGGTGAGAAGTTTGATCATCTCAAATAAAGATATATTGGTATAACTAGTTGTTTTTCCTATCTAAGATAGTTTTGTCACGTCACAGTGTAGGAATTCACGAAAAAAAAAATACGCGTTTAAATCGTTCTATTCTTCGAATTAATGTCCACAAGGTGTGTTTTCGTACTAAATCGATTATGCTCTTCAGTTCCGCATTTTCTTTCACCGGGTGGCGCCGTAGACGGTTTTATTCAGTAACGCATGGCTACTTTAATATACCTAGACACCTCTCTTATGAATGTAACAGCAGCAGTTCCGAAGATAAGAAGGTGGCAAGGGACTTTAGAGTGCATACAGTATATATTTGCATGTTATTTATTAATTTGCATGTATCATGTTTCAGATACAGTCTGTAAGAAAAAATGAAAACAAAGTGATAATAATATTTAGCCCTACATCTAAAAGTTCAAAAAATTTCACAATGCGTTTTAAAATGATGCATCATGAACAAGAATACTCAAAATAAATCCAGACATTTTTTTTTTTTTTTTTTTTTTTTTTTTTTTTTTTTACAGTTATTATTTCCTATGACACCAGACGCCATTTTGTGATTAATGGTTTCTAAAATTAAGTTTAAGGTATTTTTATAGTTTATTCACAACATGTGTCAAACTGACATCAAATTATAAAATTTAATATTAAATTAAAAAAGTCATTTAAAATCAAGCATATAATTAAACTAAAATTAATACATTAATATAGCATAATGTAATCAATTACAATACATGTTTCAAGCTCTGTATCAGCCCATCAACAGTACAAATACAAACAAAAATTCAAAGCTGTTGTTTGTTTTCGATTGACTTTTGTACTAAGGAGCAGCTTGAATAAAACTTGGAAAGACAACTTTTACTTATTTTATTATGTGATGTTATGTGTTGATTTTTTAAAATTATAGTTTTTATATTATGTTTAGTTGTTTGAAAATTACAAAAAAATATAAATTTTAGTGTTTTTTGAAAAATCCACTTTTGATAAGTTGAACTTTTAAATATTATGCGAATGTGTTATATTTTTATGAATAAAATTGCTGTTTCCTCCTAAATATATATAATTGTCCCTTTACGTATTTATTAATAATAATAATAATAATAATTTTATCTTAAATATTATCTATAACAAAACATTATGTTACAACAATGATTTTACTCTTTAATAAATCACATTTCACAGTTATCGTTTTCCTGTTTATGAGTTTTCAACAGCATGGATAATATTGCTACCTTTAATATAACGCGTCAAATCTTTCTATCGGAAATATTTGTTGGATCTTAGGTATTTAAATTCTATAAATTAATGTATTCTGTCTAGTTGTAAAAGCATTCATTACATAAGTCAATTCAATTATTCAAATGCGCAATTGAATAAATTATTCTTTTTGATATAAATTTATGCTTCGTGTTCCGAAAGATTCTAAATATCAATAGTTTGTTTCAAAATAACTTGCAACGATAATAATTATTTATGCCATGTAATCCCTGTTTGTGAAATGGTTGTCGTAAATATTTACTTAAGTATATTTAATCTCTAGTTGCAATTTAAATCTGTTTTCTCTGCACTATGTTTCTTATCGCATGGTATTTATTTTATGTATATTACGTGCAAATACATTTGTTATAAATTTAAAATACATTTTTGTTGATTAAAGTATTTTATAGCACATTATTTTAAACAATCAAGTTATTTAATAAATATGATAATTATATAAAGCGCATAATTTATACGCAAGATTGTATTAACGGCTTATTTAAATATAAATATATATCTAGATTTGAAACTAACAGCTTAAAAAATATTTACGGCAATTTACTATAAAAATATTACATTAAATATCGCTTTATGGGGATAAACAAATTATAATATGTAAAGAACATACACCCCTTGGCAGAAAGTTTCGACATACCGACATTTTGTTTTGTAAGAAATAATTAATTATTCTCATTACATAAAATACATAGAAACAGAACAATTATTAGCAATAATGCCTTTGTATATACATAATGAACAACAATATACATAAAAACCAGTATACATCAATTTTATAAACAGAAAATAGTTGATTCAAGTTTCAACACCAAAGAAAAAAATATCCATTTTGGTAAAAATAACCTATCACTCTAATCAGTATTAAATAAATCCCAAGGATGTCAGACGAAATTCTTCGTGGTATGGGCTCAGTTAGTTTTGCACTCTGAATGGGAATAACTTCATACCTACCTGATCAAATAGCTTTTCGCAATTCAACTGCCCTTGTGACCCTTCTAAAATCAACGTTTCTTTTTAATATTAGGGCGTGAGTTTTAAAGCACGTTATATCCAAAATTAATAAAAAAAAATCGTGTTTTCCTTATCAATCTATTTTACCGGTAAACCTGCACAAAAATACCACTACAATCTTAAAACAAAACTAGTTTTATCCTGTATTTTTTGCATTTCGAAATCTTCGTTTACAATGAAAATTACGTGGTTACATGGTTACTTGGTTACATTACTGTTACACGGTTTTCGCTATTTCCCAAAATTTGATTTTCGGGATAAGGGTACTTTTGAAACTCACGTCCCCACAATATTTCCCAGAATTTCGATGGGATTAAGATCTGGTCTATTCGACGTCCATGTCATGGCTTTAAATGAGGGACTCTCAACCATAGTAGACCAAGTCCATTTTTCTTTATTGTGTATAATAGAGCTTTAAAGTTCTTAATAAATAATTAATTCAGGCCCAGTGATTTATAAGAATTATATTTAATATTCAATTTAGTATACCATTTTTATGGCGCGCTACTTTTACATATGACAAATTGATATTTCTATTGAACATTTATAATTAAAAAATAAAAAATAATAAAGACTTGGTCCAGTATGGCTCTGAAGTTTCCACGTGTAAACAAAGACTTGTTATTATGTTTACAAAAACTCTTGGTTCTGATTTATATTTACTTATTCTATTTTTTACTCAAAGAGTGAAAGATATTTCCAGTTATCGTAAATCATTCACTGTGCATAATACTATCATCATAATCAACGTTACATGATGTACTCAATAGGAAGTAGCTTGGAATTGGTATTGGCCTCTGCTCGAAGTTTCTTGAAGTAAATGTGATGAATTGGCGGAATATATGGCAGAAGATCCATCCTATCTTTCTTTTTGGCCAAAGTAATTTTTCTACGGTCCACGTACAACGCATCTTGACTGAAATTTGACAAAGAAAGTAACTTGCGCTCAAGAGCCCGATTTTCCAAATTTATTTTGCGAAGAGGTTGATCTTCATTGAGAGTTTATTTCAACACTTACATGAAAAGAGAACCTCTCACAACTCGCAGCGATCTAATATCCACCCAACTAAAAGTTCCGCGGTATCTTTCTTTCTGTTTGTGATACTTTGTTCAAAAGCTGTAGTAGGAAGAATGTCGGAATTCTTATCTTTAATGACATCAAATTTAGGATATTCCCTCTTTGCATTCATAATAATTTCCTTCCAGTCTCCAGGAACACAGATGTGTTATTACTGAATAGTTGCTGATTCAATCGAGTTACAACTTTCTGCTGGTGTTTTGTAACAATTCTAGAAATGTCGTGAGAACTTCTTCCACCCTCTATTTAATCTATTTAATCCCAGACGTACATGTGTCCCACATTATTATTAAAGGAATGCACCCCAAAGTTATAAACTTATAGATTGCGTTTATAATAAGCTATGTACGTTGAAAGCTTAGAAAGGTTATTGCTTTTGCAAGTCGAATGTACAGCTGTAAGTTGCATCTGAGGCTTTAATTTTATTACTTTTCATTTTCTCTCTAGCCTATTTAGCTATCCGTAAGTAGAGCACTTCTTCGATTTCAAGACTTTTTCAAGTGTTTTCGCTATTTTTGTGACAGTTTTATTGATATGTCATCACATAATTTACATATATCTATACTTGGCGGCTTGAAATGTAAATTAAACTTTTCGCTAAAGACTTTGTAATAGAATTTCTGTTTGACGGAGGGCTTATTCTTTGTCGTACATTCCTTTCTAGGCCTAAGATCGAACTATGTGATTAGAGTTTTTTTCCTTGTAATGATTTTTTAAGCAAACGCTGCCAGTATTTTTACAGTTTTTTTTTTTTTTTTTTTTTTTTTTTTTTTTAACCGAGAGGAGGGGGGATAATTAAAAACAATATTACTTTCCCTTCATAGTTTATACATCTGATTCAAGAACATTTATTTTTCATCCGAAGTTTTGAAATCGCTACTCATTTAAAATAAAACTTTTTTTTATAGCAATGTGGCAAGATTTGGACAACATAAGGTGACAGATAAAAAAGTAGTGATGTAGTAGTACACTGTTGAATGGGCTTGATTCAGTATGGTTGTGAAGGTTTCTTGTATTACTTCACCAACTCTGGACACAGTTGCAATCTATGAGAAAGTATGTGAACTACAGACTCGGCGCACTATGGAGTAGATAAAACACAGTTTACTACACCTTCTACATGCGCTATCTCATTTTTTTGAAGTGAAAACTTCTTTAGGCGCGTTGAGCTTTTTTTGAGATGGGGGAAAAACCACTGATTTCGAGACACTGTAACGTAACCGACATGCTAGCATTTTGACACATAGGCACTGGCCCACCAAGCGGTGAATGACAGGAACTTTTCCCTCTTCAGCTCAATCCGCAAAGAAGAAGTAAGCTAAAACTCATTTTTTCTCCCGGCGTATTGCTAAAACAAATTATTATTTTGTTTTTCGTCAGTTAAAATGAATTATACCGTATTCGTGACCTACCTATTTCGTGTAACTAAAAACCGATAACGCTGTATTTTATAGTGTTGATGGTCTGGTCAATGACCAACAGTATTGCGGGAATTTCGATTACGGAAGATAAAATACGTGGCACATATGTCAGATACGTACTTGGGTACCTAATTGACAGCAAAATGGCGTTACTCTATTTTACAAGGTAACCCGGCTATTGTTGCTTATTTATTAATAAATTGTTCATTTACTTTTATTTTATTTTTTTAAATTGTACAATTGTTTTGTTCTATAGTTATTAATGAAATTACCGTTTATTTATTGTTGTTTACTTTTCAAAACAATAGAAAATAATTAAAAAATATATATTGTAACTGGTATTGGAAAACGGGCTTTCGCCAAATTGACGTTAAAAAATCGCGCCAAACCTGGTTCGTATACCACATCTCTTCCAGATTCTCGGTTTTTTGATTTTTCGACTTTTTATCTAAATTTTCTGGATTTTTAAAATTTTCCGTTTCATTGTATCCCAAACACTACCTTCATACCAAATTTCAAGATTCTAGGGATACAGGACGTACCTCTGAGTTTTGATGATCGGTGAATCAGTGCCGAAAACGCGAAAAGGCGAAAGTTTAAGTTCATATATCTTCTGAAATAAAAAAGATAGAAACGTGAAATTTCAGCATTTAGTTCCATTTCCACATTACTTTAGATTTACGAAGTTTCAAGGTTCTGGGAATCACCAACACAAAGATATTGGGGTGTCAAAATTATCCTGAGTTGCTTCCAGAAAAAGATGCTTACGTCTGTGCTTTCAAGACTTAGCAGGGGCAATGCCGTGTCCCCAGATGCTTTCATTAGTGCTGCTACACAATTCAACGCATAAAACATTTCCTGACGATTAAAAAAACACACACGTAATTGTTGAAGTTTTCACTTCTATTGGCACTCCCAGAGTGCCACTGTTTTTTTTTTTTTTTTTTTTTTTTTTTTTTTTTTTTTTTTTTTTTTTTTTTTTTTTTTTTTTTTAAGTGGACTTGGTTGCGAGCCCCCCAAATGTATTAGTACCTACATTTTGTATATACTTCTTCATTGCTTTGATTTTTGTAGATAATTCTTCACTGCTTTGGTGCAATGTGAAGTTACGTTGTCGTTCGCAAACCACTTATTGATGCTGGAAATAAAACGAATACATTACAAAACCGATGTAAACTTCAGAGTTTACTGTACGTAAGTCAATATATCATTTACCGGCGATTTGTGACGTCATACAATCCGAAATTGAACGACTCTGAGATTCGGACTCCGACTCCAGGTATGTGGAGTCGGAGTGCGAATGTCAGAGTCGGTGCAGTTGTCAGCCCATTTTCGAAAAAAAGTGTCGCGATCGGTGTCGCTGAAAAACAAGACGAGTCCGACTTCTACTCCAGCTTTTACGTCAGACTGTTTGAAATGAAATTTATCAAATTATATGTAATTTTACATTAATAAACTGAATTGTTATTTTTATTTTGGGGCTATACCGGGCTACCCGTGTCAAAGAGACCCAATACACTAACCGTTGTACAAAGAAGATGAAAAGCATTTTTAATTAAAAACGCCAGTAGATTTTTTGTATTTAGTATATAGTGCCTTCCCTGACAGGTCTGTAAGACCCATGGGCCACATATTGAAAGCAATTTATTAAACTGTCTGGCCAGCAGAATAAATTTTGTAAAAAGACTGGAATGATAAAAAAAATAAATGTGGCGATTAGAGAAGAAAATAAAGGGGCGTACTGGCGCGATATAACAAGTTCAAAAGAATCAAACTGCGCTGATAAAATAGGGACAGTTTTCAAAGGACGTGACTATGCTGAGAATAAGTATAAATTTTCTGTTGCTAGCTTATGCTATTTTGAAAACATCAATACAGGAATTTAATAAGTAAAACTTAGAGATCGGCAACGGGCAGTTTCATTGTACTTGGCAGCAAGTTGAAATTTTTCAGCAGACTCGGCCCCTGCCGGGATAAATTTTGCATTTTTCCTACATATCGGGTAGAACCGAGCCTTAACGAGGCATAATTTTTCCTAAGACTTGTCGGATGCGATTTGTTTTGTAAAGTTAGTAATTAATTTCAATTACCCGTAACTATAAAAATCTAATATAATAAATTACACATAAATATATATATTTTTTAAATATGCTTTTTTTATTATACGGCGTCAAATGTTATGATGTTTTAACTATAAATTTTCTTTTGTTGCAAACTTCACTAATTTTCTCCGTCTCTATGTTGCCATTTTGTATCCAATGGCTTGTGATCGTAATCTTAAATATACGGTAAAATATACCCAGAACCATGAATACAGTTTTCATTAAAATAAAATTTAATTGTAGAGTAATTCCGGGATTTATGGAGCACAATTTTTCGAATTTGTGTATAAAGTCCCATGGTGGACATAAAAAAAATCCTTCTGTGCTATTTAATGTTAAATGTACAACGCGTGCACTGCGTTAAAAAAATAAAAAAATATATTAATATATTTTAACATTTTTTTTTTTCTTAAACATTACATTGCGGTGGGTCACCCGTACATTCAGACTGAGACGCCGCACTTGTGCGGTAGTTATGCCGCGTTTGCAATAAGAACAGAGAGAAGTTATAAATAAAAATATTCAAAAAAATATTTATATCTGGACTATAATTATTATCTATGTAATAAAAAAATGAAACTAAATGAGTACAATGAAACGTATTATTAGATTCAAATTAATAGTTGTTGCCTACTTTCACTATTAAAATTATCGACTTTTTTTTTTTTTTACATTAAATTTTAATTGTTATTTCAGCAACAAAGTAACATCAATGTATTAGAAAGGGAAAAGAAAAAAAGTAAAATGGTGTTTACATAATTTTTTTTGTTAACCATTTCGGTACCAGTGGCTTTTCTACAAATTTATTCGGTTTGTACCATTTTTTTTTAAAAGAAGTTACCTTTACTTAAATAATCATGACAATGCTCTAATTAAACAAAGCAAATATAACTTTTCTTTTTTCCTGGTGCCAGAAACAAATTTTGTAAGCCCTTTATGAAGGTTCTTATATGCACCTATGGTCCCGAATGGGTTAAGAGGTCGACTTCAATCTACACAAAAAGTGTCAAAAAAGTACAGTTTTTATGAAACTACATTTAAACACATGATGCAACGAAGCCAATTACACTTCTTCTTTTTTGGAATAGTTTGTAAAGAACGTTTGCGTTACCCGTAATCCATTTTTTCATTATTATCATCATGACCTGCTTCTTTCTTGGGCTTCTTACTTTTTATTTTCCCCTTTTCCTCCTTTGGTTTTAGTAAACTTGATAACATGCCTAACATTGTTAGTCTGTGCAGAAAGAAAAGGAAAAGTTAAAAACACTTAATAATCACGTACAAACAATAGCATACTGGAATACCGAATTGAATACCGTAATAACAGTGCAGCATGTAACCCATTTTGCATGGTGCAGACGTCGGCCATCACAGTTACCTGCCATAGGTAAGGGGAATGGCGTAATCATACACACAGTACTCTATACAAACGCTAAACTTCGTTGTGACATCGGAATCATGCATGCATTTAGTAATTAGTATATGAAAAGTATTTAAAAATAACGTGTTTAAAAGTTTGGACAGTGAAATCATGCACTTAGGTCAAATTAAGGATTGTACTTCTACAAGTAAACATCGAAATGGGATTCACGTTATACACTGGTTAAAATAATCTCATTGCGCACCTATACTGTGCGTTTGACGACCATCTATCGATAATTACAAGAAATAAAAGGGAAGCGGCATCTACCCCGTATACGGCGACTCTACCGGAGTCACCCTATATTAAGAAAAACCGTATTTTCTTTTTGTATAAACAGAGTCGGGCCGAGCCAGAACTGATGTCGTGTAGATTTTTACACCAGCCGGTGCTTGAAATACAAAAATATAAAAGAGACAGTCTAAACTTTTAAGGGTGCGGGACTTTAAATTTCGTATGCAGATTTATAACTGGAGGTAATGCGAAAATTGTAAACTTCTGCTATTCTTGGAGGCCACTTTAACCGAAACAGTATTGTAAATAAAAACATTTCTTTCCATTTCTTCACCATATTCCTCGAATCTATATAACCAGAAGTAACTGCAAAAGTGTAAAAAATCCCCCATATTTATTTTATTGTGCGTAGGACTCAAATTTATCTGAAATCTAAGTACTTTTTTCCCTCAGTCCGCGGAACCCAAAACAACGATGAAATGTAGAAATTTCGTTATATTTCACCTTTTGATCTTCAGCTTTTTCAAGTAGAGTAACTCCGGGAGAGTCGCCGCATACGGGATAGATGCCGCACCCCTTCTTTTTCTTGTAATTATCGATAGATGGTCGTCAAACGCACATTATAGAAGCGCAATGAGATTATTTCAACCAGTGTATAGTGTGAATCCCATTTCGATGTTTACTTGTAGAAGTGTAATCCTTAATTTGACGTAAGTGCATGATTCCACTGTCCAAAATTTTAAACGCGTTATGTTTAATTACTTTTCATACACTAATTTCTAAATGCATGCGTGATTTCGAAGTCAAAACTAAGTGTAGCGTTTGTATAGAATACTGTAGTTATGGTTATGCCATTCCCTTTAGTGATGCAGGTAACTGTGATGGCCAAAGTCTACACCATGCAAACTGGGATACATGATGCACAGCTATTCCGGTATACATGCCGCAGTTTATTTTGTACGGAATGATTAAGTGTTATTAACTTTTCCTTTTCCTTTTGCACAGACTATGTTAGTCATGTTATCAAGTTTACTAAAACCAAAGGAGAAAAAGGAGAAAATAAAAAGTAAGAAAGATGCAAGTCAGGGATGATAATAATGAAAAATTGGATTACGCGTAACGCAGACATTCTTTGCAAACTACTCCAAAAAAGAGCAAGTGTGAAATTGGCTTCGTTGTATCATGTGTTTAAATGTAGTTACGTAAAGACTGTACTTTTTCGACACTTTTTGTGTAGATTGAAGTCGATCTCTTAACCCATTCGGAACCATAGGTGCATATAAGCACCTTCATAAAGAGACTTCAAAAGTTGATTCTGGCACCATTAAAAATGAAAAGTAATATTTTCTTTGTTTAATTAGAGCATTTTCGTGATTAAAATTATGGTAACTTCTTTAAAAAAAGTGGTACCAACCGAATAAAATTTGTGTAAAAGCCAGCGGTTCCGAAAGGGTTAACAAATAAATTATGTAAACAAAATTTTAGTTTTTTTCATTTCCCTTTTTAATACATTGATGTTACGTTGTTGCTGAAATAACAATTAAAATTTAATGTAAAAAAATAAGTCGATAATTTTAATAATGAAAGTAGGCAACAAATACGTTTCATTGTACTCATTTAGTTTCATTTTGTTATTACATCCATAATTATAGTCCAGATATGAATATTTTTTTGAATATTTTTATTTTTAACTTCTTTCTCTTCTTATTACAAGCGCGGCATAACTACCGCAGAAGTGCGTTGTCTCAGTCTGAAGGTACGGGAAATGCGCCGCAGTGTAATGTTTTAGAAAATTAAAATATATATATATATTAATAATTGGTTTTGAATTTTTTTGTCGCAGTACACGCATTGTATATGTAACATTAAATATCACAGCATGATTTTTTTAATTTTATGTCGACCAAGGGACTTTATACACAAATTCAAAAAAATGTGCGCCATAAATCCCAGAATTACCCTACACTGTTAAAAATTTGCAGCATTCTGGCAGGTCATTTGACCGTTTTTACCGAAAACGGTTACAAAACCGTAATTTTAACACTATTCTGACCATATCATTGCCCATTTTATGGTCAGAATATAGTTAAATTATGGTTATGAAACCCTTTTTTTCAAAAAACGGTCGAACGACCTGCCAGGATGCTGCAAACTTTTTAACAGTGTATGTATGACACCGAAATGAAGCCGAAATTGTAAAATCAATGCAGGAACTGTAAAATTTACTCCTTTTATTTTGACTTCGCAGACGCCAAATTATTTCCGAAATAGTTTATTCGCATTATCCAGCAATCACATATTAAAAAAACAAAATGTTTGAAATAGCGAAATATTAATCAAGAATTCTCTATTATTTATACTGCAATCCCCAATGTTTATATTACGTCAGAGGATAACAGCAGGTGAGATATTACATTATTTCCCACTGCGAAAAATTCTTTCTTAAACATTTTCCGTCGCTGTTCCTTGTTTATATTTTATTTTATCTTTCTACTTTATTACGAAAGAATAGGACATTCAGGAAGTTAATATATGTAGCATAAAGAATTAAAAACGATGAAGTGGATAAATTATTATCCGAAGATATTTGTAGTGAAAGCTAATGGTTTCCTTCAGAAGCTCATAAGAGAGATTTAAGAAACTAGCGAGGTTTATTGATCACAATTTCAACTTAGTTTTCAGTTTGTTACTATACCAAATTCATTTCGAACTTACTTTACAGGGTCTCAGGTCTCTTAAAATTGGAAGAAACGAAACAAAAAAACCGACCATTTTCAACACTTAATATCTTGAAATGCATATGATTTAAAAATACAATTTTCAATGGGATGATATATATAAGTATGTTCTTTCATTTCATGTATTTAAAGAAATGTATGATGCAGAATTAGTATTTATAGGGGGCTCCAAACTGTTTGACATTTGTCGAGTATAATATCCTTAGGGGAGAGTAGCCGAATTTGAACCACTTCACTTATTTTCAGGTGTAACTCACTTAATTTTTAGAATATCTGCAAAACATCATTACACGGGGTCAATCTGTTCATCTACTAACTAAATAAATCTTTATAACATTTTCTTTTGGAAAATCTTAAATTTTATTTTAAGTTGAAAAATTTGTCAAAAGTGGTCCAAATTAAGCAACTGGTCACCTAAGTTGGACCCCCAGTCTCCTAAATTGGACCAAATAATTTCAGGTTATTTCAATGACTAGGGAATATAACTAATTTTATTAAAAGAAAAGTTTGCGATTAACGAAACAATCAAACAAAATAACAGCAATGAAATATAATGAAACTAAATATCTGAAAATAAGAGTAATTGTTTTAAATCAAAATGTATTCAAAATATAAATCAAAGTTATCAGTAATTAATTATAGAAATTATGGAACTAATTGTTAGTTATTTGAATATCATGTAAACAGTGATGCAAAGCTTACACATGAATTTCGTTTATTGATTTTTTACATGGAACCGTATTTGGCAATCTGAACACTGAAACATTACTGCTATTTTATTTTTCTTACAAATTAAGCAAAACCAACCATCACTGTATAGATATTTCTTTTTAGATTCCTAATTATTAGACTTTCTTTTGCAACAAGAGTTTTCATTACATTATGTTTGTAGTTCTTCCCTTCCATCATTTTCTTGCTAATTGCATTACGCCTATTTTTTTTAACTTGATGTTTCAATTGTTTTGTGCTGTCATAGCTTCCTTTTTTTCGTTTTTTTTTCAAGGTTTACTTTATATGGCAAAAATGTTAACAAAACAGTTTTTTGGCTTCCTCTGTAGTTTGATTTAACTGAATTTAGCAAGGGAGATAACATTTCTAATGATGTTTTGGCTTTTGGGGAGGGTTTGTTGCTGCAGCCTTCTTGCAGGTCAATTTCTTCACAACTTACTCTCTCCTTTTTGTTTCCTATATCTTTAACAGCTTTTGCTGTCACGGGTGTTTTTCTTCCAGACAGTTTATCTGTGTCATTTTAAACATTACATTAAAAGAGTGTTTAAGAAATATCCTCTATTAAAAAATACACTACGATTAATCAAGCGCAAACAATATCTATTCAAAGTGTTGAATTCAGCACCCCCCCCCCCCCCACACACACACACACCCGGATCCTTGAAATAACCACTCTACCCAGAAGGTTTTAGATTTTATGCGTTTTAATGGCAAAAAAGTGTAATTCCACCATCCAGAACTGTAAAAAGCCATTGCAAATATCCTCAAGGAGGAAATTGTTTGAATTCAACTTTGTAAACCAAATATTACGGTAGGAATAAGGAATTAAAACAAAATAAATACAAATACATACACGATAAAAGAAATTGCAAACAAAATTTATTGCATAAACATGTAAAAATATTTTTATGTTTATATAGGCCTAATTCTGTATAAAAAAATTAATCCCGATAAAAAAGAAACCTTGCATGGAGATAGTAATCCATTATAATACATTAAAAAATTTAAAAAAACAATAGTGTACAAAGCGTACCGATCTCGAAATTCATTACTTTCTTTTCAAATTTATGATCGCATAACTGGTCCAATTTAAGCAACTTAAATTGGCCCAATTTCGGCAACTGCGAAATTTTTTAAAACAGATAATCCCAAGCCTAAGAACAAAAACCAAATCAAACAAATCCGCGTGAAAATTATGCGCAATAAATAGATGAATTCATGTATGTATATGAAAACCTTAGAACTTACCTTAGTTTTAAAGTATTCACTTACGTTTAGTATGAAAAAAATAGATCAAAACAGCTAACTTTAGGTTTTTTAAAATTGTCTGAAAGCAGCACATGGTAGGTAGTTGCTCCTTCTAATCATGAGTGACGTCATTCTAATGAGTAGGATTTCAGGAGTAGATGGCGCCTCTTCCTGTAATTAACGGCAAAATGGCAACGGCCCAATTAAAGCGGCGGTCCAAATATGGCTACTCTCCCCTATAACAGCTTACGAGCAGGATTACAAACTAAAATTTTTCACTAGAATGAAAATGTTTGTGCCGAGTTATCCTTTAGACTATACTAATTATTATGAACCTAAATAAATTTGAAGATAAAGCATTTTTATCCAAAAAAATATTTTTTGAACAATAAAAATGACATTTTATGATCAATTTGTAAAGACTAACATGAAACATTTGTTTTGAAAATTTCATGAAAAAAATTCAGAAATTTGTGAGATATCGTGCGCGCTATGCAATAAACCGTCATTTGGAGAAAAATGACTTCAAAATTTCGGAAACGTCGATTCAGCTACGGAGCAAGTATAATTCTAAAAGCCATAATTCCTGCTTTAATGAGAATTTCAAAGAAAGAATCATATCAAAATATTCAGAAAATATAAGAGTTTAGCATTTAAAGAAAAAATTAAACTTTCGAAAATTTTGTAGCTAAGAGTTCTGAGACCAATTGATAAAAAAGTGTCTTTATCCACTTTGCTTCTGGACATCCCATATATGAATTAGTTGTTAGTAATTTGTTGCAAGTATATGTTCCTTCAATACTAATATGCTATATTTACCGTGTACTGTACATTTTCATAATCGGTATATTATTCAGAGTTTTATGTACTAAAAATACTTTTAATGTGGGAGATCACCTACAGCAGCTCGATATTGCTTAATTTTAACACAATATTTAAAACAGTTTTGGAGATGTAAATATTTCTTTCAATTAAACATTTTTTATAGAATTAAATGTACAAATCTTTGTTTACTTATTCCTTTAAATAATTTTAATCATACATAATTAGATTTAAGTTTAATTAAGACATACTAATTAAGGATTTTCAGTGGCATACATATTTTGCGCGCAGGATTATCTAAAAATATATTCGATATATAAACTTAATACTACATATATATATTCTTACAACATCGTACTTTAACTTCAATCTAAATCAAAAATGAAGTTTACGCATGAAAATATTTTTTTTCAGGCAATTAATCCATAAAACACAAATTCTGTGATAAAATTACAATAAAAATTGAAAAAAAAATTTATTACAGGTACTTTCATAAAAATAGGTAGAGGTTAGTAAGACATACAAGATGCAATTTGATTCACAATTTTAAGTTTCTATGATACTTAGTTTTGGAAATAGCATGTGCGCAATGTTAAAAATATCTGATTTGAGAAAAATTGCTTTAAATTTAAAATTTACCTTTATATGGATAGGAATCCCTCCACGTATTTTACCATAAAACCGGTTTTATTTGGAGCATTGTCATAATTTTTCAAAAGTTCGGCATGTTATTCTTTCATAACAGAAAACAAAAAATGTTTTATTTTTTTTAAGTTTTAAGGTGATCTCCCTTCTTAAAAGAGATTCAGTAGTGTTTTTGAACCTATTAAATTGTATTTTATGTTGAATTTCAATCTGGTAGATAAATTTCTATGCGTTAAAAATATATATATATATATATAAATATATATTTATGTTGCATATTGAATAACTTCCGAAACATCAAATGCGAGAATGTAGAATTTTATTGGTCAGTAACACTATTTAAATATATTCAGTATCATTTTAGAACATTTCTAATTGCATTTAAAGTTTAATATCGAAATAATAGTTAAATTATAATAGTTTTTTTTTTTAAACACAGTTAAATAGTTAAGCCAGACATTGTATATATCCAAAATACTTGCTAAAACAAGAAATAAAAACTGAACTTGTTTGTGTGTCGGATTGCCTTTTCAATATTGGCTAATTTATCAGTATTTTTGTGATTTTTTTAAATTCAAAAATAACTTTTTTTTATAATAGGGATATTATTATAAAATTTACTACAAATTTGAATTTTAATCTAAAATTTAGACTTTCGTGTAATATTAACGATTTTTAAAACGATTCAGGATGCTTTTGGCAGAAGTGAATTATCGTTTTATATTTAATTTCATTATGATTATCCGGCCTCGGCGGAACATATGAAAGTCTGCGCGTTGTCGACAATGTCTATGTTGATAATAATATAATGTTGATTGATGATAATGCAATGTTACTCATCCAAATGATAAATAAATGTAAAATTTACAAGGGGCGATTAATTTGTTATGGCCGTCAATATTGACAATTTCGTGATTATGTAACAAATATTGTACGTAATATGAGTGTTACAATACGTTTATTCATAGAAATACAAAATATTAAGAATATAATGTTTAAAGAAGTCGTAGTAGATTTGTAAATCTTGCATGAAAAATTAAGTTAATTACAAAAACTTTCTGTTAAACATGATAAGCGTTAAAGCTGTAAACTTGTAAAACATTTTAATTTTACTTATATCAGAATGCAAATACAGTAAACTCCCGACCATCCGGCCTAATGTGGCTTGAGGCTAGGCCGGATAACAAAAAAGCCGGATAGGCCGGTGTTCAATAAATATTTATTCACTTTCTGCACACCCCCATTATATTAAAAACACGTTTTAAGATAAAATTTTATATATACAGCACAGAGAGTTTCAAAATAAGCAAAACATTAACGTAAAACATAAGCATAATTCGTAAAAAAAAAAAAAAAAAAAAAAAAAAAAAAAAAAAAAAAATATTTTACTGTTTATTAATAAATGATTGCACAAATATGAAAAGTTAAGCATAAGATAAAATATTCAAAACTTAGTTTTTAGTTTTGGAAAAGGTTGTTTATAGATGACTGCTTCTCCCTGTAAGCCGTCTTCCGCGTCGCAATGACCTTCCATTTACAAAAGCAGATAATATCATCTGACGTCGCTTCCTCCTGCTGACTCGTAGTTTCTTCTCCATTGTCACTACAATCCTTTCTTGTTTATCACCCATTTCGTTAATCTTCAATAAATAAACACGAAGCACACCAAAAGACTATACGAACGTAAATAGGATAAGCGAAGTGTAACCCCGGGCTTGTTAACATCCGTTGCCCAACTGATGAAACAGGTTATCAAGCCTTAACACCCCCCCCCCCCTCCCTTCCTGTCTGTCTCTGTTATTGCATTCTGCAATCTATTCTTGCCTCTTCTTGTCGTGAGTTAGCTTTTTCCATGGGACGGGAACCTGCCTGTCTCGGCCGGTTGCAACATTTCTCATATCTTTTTACTAGGCCGGATAGTACGGAGCATCGGATAGTCTCAAGCCGGATAGTCTGGAGTTTACTGTAATCACCGAACATCAAAAAGAGAAATTCAATAGTATCTGTTGAAAAGCTATTGTAAAAGTAGCTACTGAAAAATATAGAGAGAAATTTGAAGACAGTAAATTATACAATGCTTATAAAAATTCCTCGAGTGTATCAAATCCAAATCCCGTAACGCTAAGTTGAATAGTTTTTCTAACCTTTGAGCTTTTATTTCAGTGTTTTAATATTTTTTTAACATATTATTAAATGTTTTTTTTTGAAGCAAAATCTATTAATTAATAAAAATCAATTTGTGCTATATATCGTGAATATTGTTTTTTTATTATTGTTATTAAAGTTTTCGAAAATCCTATTTCACATGCAATTTTTACAGGGTTTTTTTTTTTTTTTTTAATTATTCTTATTTTAGTGTTATAGTTTTTCTTTAACGCTATGTCTTCTACAACGCTAAGGATCTTTATTCCGTATAGGTAATTGGTGTCATCTGAAAAAAAAATAATGTCGTAGCATGCACAGAAATAGGTATAATTACTATTTACACAACACGTATATTTTCATGAAATAAAATATTTCTATTCCTGAAATTTTAGTTCGAAATGTTTGAAAATGAGCTTTAAAAGGGTCATACAAAAAATAACGAGAAATTATAAAGTATATTTTGTAAATTCTCATTCTGACCATACTGTTATAGTCGAAAATGCAAAGTGATCCGAATTAATTTAAAGATTGAAACTCTGAGGCTTGTAAAGAGAAATGGATGCAGTAAAAATCCTGTTTCAGATATTTATAAACATCAGATCTTTTAAAAAAATTGCACAGAATAAATACATGAGGATTAGCTAAATAAATGTATTTTTATTAAAATAAATATAAAATAATTGTTATTTTCGTACGTTTTCAAAAACTAAAGGGCGGTAAGCACTCTAAGTTTCACTTTGCTATTTGAATTCTTTTGCGTTTTAAAAAATATATCAGTTGTGCCTACTTCAATGTAGATCACTGTTGATATATGATTCACTTTTCTTTCAGATCAAAAAATGCAAGAAATTCAGATTTTTCTTAATCGAAGGAAATATGATATAAAGATGTGCGAAAGAAAATTTTCAATAACCTCCTCCCATTTTCTCACTGTTCCATATTTTAAATCATACTTTTAGAAACGTCAGAAACCTATAGATTTCCAGTATATAAAAAAGGATTTATAAATCAAAAGTCATCTTGCCACAACTGCTTATCCGAAACGTTTCTGAGAATTTTTTTATTGAATTACTGAGTTTTATAAACCGGGAATATAGCTTTTCCGAATTCTATTAATTCATCAATGAACCTTTTCATGTTCAACAATCATTCTCTATAGACAATACTGATTAACTGCAATAGCATTACCAATAAAATCAATACTATTTGTTTATGAATGTATAACTTTAATTATGAAATTAAAATTGGTTAATTGAGAAAAAATAGTATCCTAAAAGCAGATATTACGATTTCAGAAACCTTATTAATTCAGGATTGCTTCGCTACAGGGAATTTCCAGGCCAGCAAGTCTTCGGCTACAGTACTTTTTTACAAAGAATTTTTCTTTAAATAAGGCAAAATTTCTTGCATTTAACTTAGATATATTTTTCTATAAAAAAATACTGATATTTTGACTGGCAAATTCCCTGAAGGGTGGCAACCCTGTGTAATATATTATGAAAATTTCACAAAAACATTTGCGAAAATCCGTGTTAGCAAAAATGATCATATGTTTAAAAATACTACTTTTAATCTCCAGAAAATACCAGTTTCTGCGTTTTGTAATACAAAGAAGGTTTTTCGGCATCACGGGCATCTTGAAAGTAGTTCTTGTATATACTTTTCCGTGGTTATATATTATTTTTGTAGAATAAAAAGCATTTGTCTTTTTTCACAGTGTGGTGTGTTTTGAAAAACATATTAATTGTGCTTACATGCCCGGGCCTAGAATTAACGTTAGATCACAGTGGACTTTATTAATTCTTTTTTATGACTACATGGATCACCAACTCATATTTGTTTAAGGGGTCTCATGAATCTTAAAACTGGAATAAAATGAAAAAAAAAGACCACTTTCAACATTTAATATCTTAAAATTTATGCGATATAAAAACACAATTTTTGTTGCTATGAAGGATATAAGTATGTTCTTCCATTTCATGTGTTTAAAAACTTGCAAGATTCAGAATTATTATTTACAGGGGCCTCCAAACTTTCAGACATTTGTCGAGAAGGAAATTGGTATAACAGCTTTCGCGCAGGATTACGAAATACATTTCGCAACTAGAAAGACATTTTTGTGCCTCATTATACTTCAGATTATATTAATTACCCTGAACATAAATAATTTTGCATTTGAAGCATTTTCCTATTTTTAATACAAAGTTGTATTTAGTTAATCCAAAATTTTGAAAATTTCAACAGTATAATCACATAAATATATTTTTTTTTAAGAATAAAAATAAAATTTTAGGTTCAGTTTATACAGACTAACATGAAACATATGTTTTAAAAATTGCCTCAAAAAATATTCAGAAGCTTTTGAGGTATCCTGCGCGTTGTGCCAAAAAACGTCATTTGAAAAAAAAAAAAAAAAAAAGACTCCAAAGTTTTGGAAACGCCGTTTCAGCTATTGAGAGGTTATAATTCTAAAAGCCATAACTCCTGTTCTAATGGTAATCTCAAGGAAGTAATTATATGAAAATTTTCAGAAAAGATAGGAGTTTAACATCTAAAAAAATTAAAATTTCAAAAATTTTGAAGCTTTATGAGTGAGACCCTTAAGAAAAAAAAGATGAAATTTATTTTCTGTTTTTGGAATGAAAAAAATCGAAAAAGCCTGATCATGAAAATTGTTTTCCAAGTTAGTTTTTGTTTTTTATTATTATTTAGATCATATTAAGAATAATAACATAACATCAAGCATCCAAAACAAATTAACAAATTTATAATACTACAGAATAAATCACAATAAGACATTAATACGCAGAAATATAATGAAAAAAATATATGAGTTCATTTTCAGCATTCATTGAAATTGAATGAAATACCGTTTTTTTTTTTTTTTTTTTTTTTTTTTTTTTTTTTTTTTTTTGCAATTTTACAATATGCAATGTAAAAATTTTATTCTTGCTCCAATTTATACTTTTGTTAAATTAAAAGATTTAGAAAAGATGAAATTTATTTCAATGTCCTGGTTAATGAAATTATTTTTATTTGGTGAAAATACATTAGATGTGAGTATTTAGAAACTAACACTTACATATAAATTCATTTATTTGTTTGCGCATATGAGGGTGTGTGTATAAAAATTATTGTTTTAGAGTTTAAACATTAATTAAAAATAAACGACGGAAGTTTATTCCGATATATTTTCAAAATGTAACAGTAATCCTTTAACATTCTCTGAAGCGGAACGCATTTATTTTTATAAAGCTGTTAGCATTATAATTCAAACATCAGATGTACATTACATTTAAACTTATGAACAAAACAAAACTATTAAAATAAAGAAATAGATAATATAAAGTAAGACCTCAGCATTATGTTCCAGATACTGAAGCAGTTTTGAAATCACGCCAAAAAATGAGCTACAAATTTGCAAAACAGAATCATTAGCGCAACCGTTGACACTTCAAAAATCATTTTTTCTCTAAACAAGCGTGAAATATATTCTTCTACTTAATAAATGGTTTTTGAATTATTTTTGCTTTTCGAAAAACTGGCAATACTTTATGCAAAGCGAGCGTATATGTTTCAGAAAAACATGAATATATTATCGCACAAAGTTGAAAGTAGTACATGGAATTAGGTCATTTATCCATTGAAAATTTGATCTACATGATTAATATAATTTTATAATAATAGAATAATACCCGGTATTTATGGCTAGGAAAGTGAAGATATGTTTTTGGCGATTGAAATACTAATTAGAAATATATAGTTTTTTGCTTAAAAATACATATATAAAACTTTTAAAAACAAATATTATATTAGTTTGTACTGCAAAATGAACATTTTGGGATAGTTTTATCTAGCTGATGAACGTCATGCGTCATTGTTATACCTTTTTGTGAAAGGTTTCATCTAAAAACAATAAAAACATTTTAAAATTAGTATAAATTGATGGACGTTGACAACCGATCTCATTAAGTTTTGCATTTTACAAAATAGCGCACTTTGAAAGTTATTGTTTGCCGTTTTCAGTGAATTTGAATGGGAATTTGATACGTTTTTTTTAAAATCGACCATATTAAAGTTTTAAAATATCACATGTCAATGACAACGATGTATATTAAAAAAAAAAAAGTAAATCTCTCGATCTATTGTTAATATATTTCTGATACTGATTAGGAAAATTTTGTTTAGAGAAAATCGGGTTTGAATTATCTATTTAATATTTTTTTACATGTGGAACACCAAGCTGTTCTTTTCGCATATCTCGCGTATTGTTTGGTATAGGAGCTGATTCGTACCAGTGTTTTTAAAATGTGCAGTAAATATAAAAATTTCAAAAAACGATATTTTTTAACATTCAAGATTCTCATTCTTAATTAACCATATCACCGGCGACTGGTATGGGGTAACATTGCTTTTACCTCCGACTTATCTCGGGGCAAACGGTGAAGAAGTAAAATGACGTTCTTGAAATTTGAATAAAAATATGATTTTCTGAAGGCAATATATTTACATATGAACTTATTTATTTATTTATTTTTTGCACAAGCAACATTTTGTTGTTTCAAAGAAACTGTAACTATTTAAATTTGTCCATGACGGTAATGAAATCAGTATTCTAAAATCTTAAACCAAACTATTATTTAACATTGAATTTTTTATTTATTAAAATGCTACTTTAGATATCAACGTGATTATGAAAAATGGTCAAATTAAGGTCAAGGTATTAAAAAAAAATAAGTATTCCATAGTATGTTTCACTACAAGCTAACCCCGAAATAAGTAGGTTTAAAAAACATACAGGATAAAATAAAACAAAATAATTACAGGTCACATCTCTGTGTTACTAAAATATAACTATCACAAGGGTGCAATGATTGCCTTTTGTAACAGCTGAAAACATATTATAGTATTTTATTTCTAAAACTAACATTTTTTAACTACATTCTAGCTGGGTATACTTTATAAATTCTTTGATTAATATGGATCCAATTTCCAATACTTCTGAAATAATAACTCATTTTCGACAAGTTTAACGCCTATGCAAAATCATGTAGTTTAAATTGTTAAAGTAGTTTAAAAGTTATGCAAAATTATGTATTTTAAGTTGTTTTTCTTATTAAGTAAATTTATCACACATCAGTATTTTATAATAATTACTCATGAAAAGCATATTAATTAAAGATTTTGAGTAAAATTATCTGTTAAATAAATTGAACTAAACTACAATTTTTCATATATTTGGTATGACAATCATAAAAAGGACATATTAACTATATAAAGCATGCGTTAATTTTCTGAAAAAAAAAGTAAAAAGAGAGAGAGAGAGAGAGAGAGAGAGAACACAAGTAGAAGGGAAACAATTTATCCACAACTATAAAGAAAATGTACTCTTAAAAGCGTGTTTTAACTTTAGGTCTTCAGAGTCAGACCGATAAAAATCAAAATAATGAAAATTTTTAAAGATCCAGTAAATCAAATTGTTTTTAAAATTATAAAACATTGTTAATTGTTTTAAATAATGAAGGTTGTAGTATGTAAAAAAATGCGTTAAATACTCAATTTTACTTTTAATTAAACACGTAAAAGCAACGGTAATAACTTTTAAATAGCAAGAATAAATTTATTTAACTTCATTGATTGAGCCAGTCTTAATGGCAGTGACATTATAATCCTTACACTTATTAACATTCAAATTTGACAAGTTGTCATGATATCGAATTGTCTAAGGCACTAGATTTATGCTCTAATAATAATAAAAGAATGGGTTCGAATGCTATCCCTGGCTATCATCCTGTAATACTATTGGCGAAATATAGTTATTCAAAATAATTTTAAAGCACAGAAAAAATACAATTTTTAACAAGACTTAATACAGTGTCATACGGCGAAAAAGGTAAGTCCAATCTAATTCATTTATAAAAGATTTTGTATGTAAATTCTATGTTAGTATCTCTACAACAAACATAGTTTATTAAAGAACTTTTAAATCTATTTCACCACTATTGATGCAGTTCTATCTGAAAAAATCCGATATTAAAACTATGGACTAGTCTTCAGAATAGTCCTGATCTTAATCCCATCCAAACTTTTTGATTTGTAATGAGTGCTAAAATGGCTAAAAAGAAGTAGATTACGAATATTAAAGTAAATGTTTATTTATCATTATTAGGATTTGGTAGCATAAAATTAGGCACAAATACATCAAGAATTTGATTTCTTCCATGCCGTACATCTACAAGGATGTCATCGGCGCTCACGGAGAATCTATAAAGTATTAAAGTTATGATTTTGTTCATAATTACACCAACATTCATGTAACATGGTTGCAGTAATGTAAAATTTGTTATTATCTACTGTTTAGTAAGAAGTACTTTGTTCCATGTTTTGATAAAAATAGTGCATTTTTTTTTCCATTTCAGAATTTATTTAGCATAATTATATGTTTCAGAAAACTATTTTTTATGCAAAATATCACTACAGGTTTACAGATTTATTTTAATGTAATAATATTACCTTACATGAAATATATACATAAAACACATTATTTGTACACTTTAACATTTTTTTTTTTTTTTTTTTTTTTTTTTTTTTTTACAGGTGATGCAGTTTTTTTTTTTTTTTTTTTTTTTTTTCTGCCACTACGTTCTCTGAAAAAAAAACTGTAAATTTATGAGCGTTTGCTGTTAAATTTCACGGGCAACAGCCTTATTTGATGAAAAACGATCTGATCCACTAAAAAAATACGGTACAACCCAATACATTTTCCTCCGCTACACTGTTAAAAATTTGCAGCATTCTGGCAGGTCATTTGACCGTTTTTTCCGAAAACGGTTACACAACCGTAATTTTAACACTATTCTGACCATATTATTGGCCATTTTATGGTCAGAATATAGTTAAATTATTGTTATGAAACCGTTTTTCAAAAAACGGTCGAATGACCTGCCAGAAGGCTGCAAAATTTTTAACAGTGTAAGGTGTAAACCTTCATTTTAGTCGTGTTTCGAAAAATAATGTCACTTAACCGCGACAGTAACATATTTTTTAAACCGCCAAAAAAGCCATTATGTGATGATTATCTAACGTGTTACGTGCTACGGAACAGTAAGTAAAGTGTTATTGTGTTTTCAAGTGCATTATATCTTTGCCCCGTAAAATTACGGGCTGCACAATATAATAGGCATTTTTTTTTTTTTTTTTTTTTTTTTTTTTTTTTTTTTTTTTACGGGGTATGACTGGAATTTCTACTGCCAGCCTCTGCCCGTAATTTTACAGGAATATTTTTAGATAATTAGAAAATTAAGGGCAATCCACATGTCCTTGTAGTTATTTTTTCTTAAATGTGTATTATATTTTTGCCAAACTCTTATTATCTTTTTTAATTTGATTTTAAATAGTTATGCAAGCAACGTTCGAATTTTGATAATTTACATTTCCATTCTCCACTATTTAAATCAAACATTCAATATACTATAATTTAAGAATTTCGAAACTCTGATGCAGGAAGAAAACTTCATAAACATTTACACGGGATAAAAACTATTATTTTCAATGAAAAAATGTTTTTATATTAATTTGTAAACTGTGTGGATCGAAATGCATGCATTTTTTAAAAATTGAAAAACAATATATTTATAATTCTTACTTTTATATTAACACAAAAAAATGGTTCTGTTTTTAAAACATAGTTTTCTATAAGCTAAAAAGTGACACTTGTTTTTAAACTGTCGTGACAGAAATATCAACTTGCAATATTAAAACGAAATTATAATTGCAATTTTAAAAATATACTGGAACTCAATATGCTTCGAACATTATCTACTGGGAAGACTTTTAGATAAATATAAATTATTTTGCAGCTCAAATATATATAATTGACTATTTAATTCAAAACCATATTAAAGAGCTCGTTGTTTATCATCAACCATTTAAATACCAATTAACTATGAAATAGATTCAATTATTGTCAGATGTTACATCAATTTATAGTTCCATTTTTGGAAATTAATGGTTTAAGTTAAAATGAAATGCATTTAGAAGCATACACATTACATTACTGTTATGCTTAAATTATCTTAATGGCTGTCCGATTTATCATTAATAGGTGTAGGTTCTAATTATATACTTATTATGTGTAGTATCATCATTATTATATATGCTATATATATATTATTAATCATCAAACAAGATAAAATATGAACATTTATAATGGATTCAGGTTTATTTTTATCTTATGAAACTTATCAAATATATATATATATATTTTTTTTCCTAAAAGAGTAAAAATGAATCTTTTTAAAAATTGTATCTATTAACATTTATTTGATTTTTTTTGTTTAAAGTGAATTAAATTTTACCAATAACAATAAATTAAAATAAACGGTCAAATGAGAGTATTACTCGCGCTCAGAGCATTCCGTACAGTATGTGAATTATTAAATGTATTATTAAAAAAATCGATTCTAAAAGAATAATAAGATTTTGTAAAAAAAACTATACAACATATGGTTGGGTATAGCTCTAATCCCACAGTATTTATTCGATTAATTTGAATTAATTAATCTGTTGTGAATAATTTGAAGTTTATTGCTTTTATACTGGTACTGGCAATTTCATTACACTAATATACCATTAAAAATTGTTATCTAGGCTTATCATTATGTATGTCCAACCCGTCCGTGTCTTTAAGTGTTAATATCTCGGCTAACGACCGTCGATTTTTTCGAAAATCATTATCAACAATGATTTTATACTTCTGCTATGATAGGTACTTCCAGTGCTCCTCAATATCTTTGCTGAGTGCCCGCAAATTGAAATTTGTGCGAAACGGAAAAATGCGCTTTTCTCAAAAACTATGTGACCTAGGGTAATCGCTGTAGTTTTTCTGTAAGGTTTAAATTTATGTTTACTACCTCTATTTTTTTCATAATTTTAGTTTTAGTAGATTTGGGGGGACATATATTTGCACTACATTTTCGACGGTATCTCTGGAAATTTAATACCTAAAATTAAAAGAAATGTATTTTTGAGTTCAGCGTTACGAAAGCTTTTACATGATACCCTACACGTTACACAAAAAGTTTTATTTCAAGTAGCTTAATTTGCTCTCTCTACATGTTTCCTAAATATATTTGTGAACAATGTTTAATAATCTGTAAATTCCCCCCAATTTGAACTTTCTACGTTCCATAGTTTACGAGTAAAATGGCTGTGACGGCCAGAGAAGTGATCTTATAATGGTTCCGTTTTTACTTTTTAAGTACGGTAAACTAAAAATATATATATTCCAAATGTTTTGCTGGGAATAATACAAATTTTAACTAAACCATAAATCAATTAAAAATACATAAATTAGACAGCTTTATAAACTCATTTATTAAAAATACATCAATACTGATGTTACTAATAATATGGCAGAGATAATATAATTTACAAACAAAGCAATAGCGTACTGTGATATAATAGATGTGAGAATTATAAAGACAAATGAAAGACGGGCGCACAAATTGTTAAGGCTAATAAATATTATGTAATATCTTACCTACTGCAACCAAGTGTACTAATATCATTTTGTTCTAATTTTCTGCTTCTACTGTTTTTAAATATATGCATAAAAATATTCACGTATCTTATTTACTTAAATCATCTTACACAGTTGATTCATCTTATTACTTAACGTGCTTTCTATAATAAACAAATTTATTTATACAATAGCACACATAAATTATAAGGAAAAATAATTAGTTCATTTTTTAAATTATTGTGAAATTAAGAAGTGACGTATGAGGGTGTGGTACGCACTAATTTGCCTTCATTCATGTCAACTTACGTTTAAAGAAGTAAAAGGTGTTTGAAAACTGTAACGATGGATGTCGCTATAAGCCGGAAAACAAGCAAAATACCACCAATAACACAAATCGGTCTTAGAGTTATTAGTCATAGATTTAGTCATGAGGTCATATTAGTCATCAGGGGTTTTAATGTGTGGTTTTCACAACCATATAAATAAATGGATATACGTACTGTATGGCCTAAATGCACCGTAAAATTTAGATTTCAGATATTTCCTTGAATACCTAGATACATTTGGCGAATTCGTTTGGTACTGTGGGAATGTAAAGAGCATGATCGACTTGGTAACTTTCATTGAATTCTCGGTAACAAGAAAAAAACTTAAAATTGTTGTTTCTCCATCACATAGCTATACAGGTTATGTTCAAAAATTGTGTTTATTTCTCTAAATTAAATTACATTTCTTCTTTGATATATATATAAATGTAATATATATATATATATATATATATATATATATATATATATATATATATATATAAATTGCTATATATAAAAAATATATATATATAAATATATATAAAACTGCAAAATTTAACTCCACTCTCATGAAATTTGAAAATATACTGAAGAAATAATATAGTATGATTGGAATATAAATATGATAAATAGTTTAAGGTAGATTAGCATTTCACCTATATAATTTTAATCTGTATATGCATAAAAATATGAGATTTTCTTTTGATACATTGATAAGCACTGCAGGCTACTTCCGATAAAAATACCAGTCGAACAACGTGAAAATTTAGAAGCATGTCAGAGATAAAGTGAGTTACATTTACAGTTATTCTGTAAGACTAGATGGATGATATGGAATTTGGTATAAATTGTCCTTTTTTTTATTTTTTTTTATTTTGTACTTTTAATTTTTTTGATATTACATTTATCGTTAAAAGAAAAAAATCAAGAAGTCTATTCTGACAAAAAAGCGTTATCACAATAAAAGCATCCGTCTAAGAGCTACACGTGGGCATACATAAAGACATACTCCTATATTGGAAATCAGTTAATAAAAAATAACAATTTGAAAGAAACCCTTATCAACCGGCTACTTGTAGAAAGAAATTGTAAATCCGCTCACTATATCGTCGATATATTCCTGATTTTTCGCGATATTCGAATGCCCCTTTTACTTGAATCACCCTATATATTTCACAATAATTGTAACATAAATATGTTCATCATTTGTAAAACTACTATTAATAAGCAATGAAATAATAATCAATTATTCAATTATTCTTTTATTTTACAGCATTTTCTTGTCTTCGGTAACTTACTCCACTAGTCAGTAAAAATTTAAATTATTACGCATATATATAAAAAATATATATTTAATTATCTTGTACATTAAATTGCTATTAATGTGTTAATTAATTCGCATGTTATCTCCTTCTTTTTTATAATTAATGGATGGGACGCTGAAAATTATTAAAGGAGAAAAAAAAAATGTTAAATTAATAAGATTTGTTAAAATTTAATTAAAGAGCGAAGTGATAACTTAATCAGATCAGATGAGTCATAATTAAGTCTTTAATTAAAATCCTGGTTACATTTATTCATTTTCTTTTATCGCATTTGACTATTTTTTTTTTTTGAAATGGCTGTAATCAGATATGACAAATGTATTTCATATTTTATGTGCATTTGTGAATTAGCTGTTCCGTTAATGCCAATATTTGGATAATGAAATTGATATTTTTTGAAGGAAACGAATTTTATTTGGATTTTTATATATCGATTTTGTCGTGTTTTTTTTTTTCTTTTTTTTTTTGTGTGTGTTAGAAACATGTCTAAAAATAATTGTATGTTTGAACAAAATACCTCGCAAATCGTATATATAAATATTAAACAGACTTACAAACAATAAATACAATAATCCCAACTTGAGTGAAAAATTAACCAGAGCCAGGAATCGAACACGGGAAGCCAAACACACGGACCAAAGCATTCCAGAGCATTACTCTAACCACTGAGCTATTCCGGCCGATACCTAGGTCTGCAATTTTTCACTAATAAACCATGTTGGGGAAGTCATCAGCCATCTATATGACAGCTTTGGATGACCGGACAACGATGGATATATTTTACTATTACATCAACTACGATATATATTGTATTGTATATACTATATTATAGTATTATATATTGTAGTGTGTGTGTGTGTTTTGTTATATATCGTAGATTGGTATAATAGTAAAATATATCCATCTTTGTCCGGTCATCCAAAGCTGTCATATAGATGGCTGATGACTTTCCCAACATGGTTTATTTGTGAAAAATTGCAAACCTAGGTATCGGCGGGAGTAGCTCAGTGGTTAGAGCGACAGCCTGGAATGCTGTGGTCCCTGGTTCGATTCCTGGCTCAGGCTAATTTCTCACTCCAGTAGGGATTATTGTATTTATTGTTTGTATGTCTGTTTAATATTTATATATTCCGTTAACTGTTGAATGCAGGCATGATTTATGTGTGTTTTATTGTAGTGTGTGTGTGTTTTATTATACCTCGTAAATTATTAAATATTTTGGAAAAAAATTAAGTAGAATAATTTTTGTTTTAATTGTAACTGCTTATGATAAATACTTATCAAAGAAGCCAAAAAACTTCATTTATGTCATGGAATTTTATTCATTGAAAATGTATTCAGAATACAAAGATCTTACTTATTAAGCGAACAAGGGACCTTCGAACTCATTTTTTTTCACTTTAAGTACTATTCAAGAGTACACTATATGAATTATGGCATATATTTAGCACACAAAAAGTTTTAAAAAATTTCTGGGGAGAAAAATAATGAATTTTCCTGCATATTTTAAACGTTATGAAGAACTTTTCAAAATGGCCGATGCACATTACGCATTCCATATCAATTAAAATACCCAATATTTTTTATGCCAGTTTGGTTTATAAAAAAATAAAACTGTGTATAGTGTGTTTAACCTATATATAATTGAAAAAAGGGTTAAATGTAGTTATTCCAGAAATGGGATGCAAAAATCCTGAAAATTTCATGCAATTTAGAAATTATTTTCTACCTTACCTTTATATACAAATGTATAAAATTCGATGCATAGTTGTATTTGTATATGTAAGCCAAACTGGTATAAACAATTTTGCGGTTTTTAATTGAATTGGAATGCGCATGCGGCATTTTAAAATGTTCTCAATAACGCTGAAAATATTCAGGAAAATTCCTTTTTCACCCCCCAACAATTACTTTTTTTAATTTCTTGTGTGATAAATATATGTCATAATTCATATAGTGTTGCATAATTACATAGATGTATAGTTGCATAGTTACATTTTAAAACGCACAGCACAAGTATTCGACAGCTTCCCACCTCGTGCAAGACGACAAAAAATAAAAAATAAATAAATAAAATAAAATAAAATAAAATAAAATAAAATAAAATAAAATATTGTTTTTATTGCCTCAAGATTTTTTTTAGCAACGCCTTATCAATACCTTTTAGCGAAACACTTACACTTGTATACTATAAAACTTGCAATAAATTTCATACATACAATTTTTCCCTAAGTCGGAAGGGGAACTAAGCCGTTCTATAGTTTCCGTAATCATAAGGTGAATGAGATCGTCAATGGATCATTTCACATTTTTCACAGAAATGTCTACCTACCATTTACATATACCGAAGCTATTAATAATCTTATATAGATTTACATACGAATTCCATGTACGACTTTTTGTTTCTACACAATAAATAACAGAATTACGTTACTCCAGTCATAAGTTAAATCACAATGAATCAGTGAAACATTCATTATTTCAGAAAAAATAAATTAACACTATCATATTACTAATATATTGCAGACCGAAAAAATCTATAAACAATCTGTTACACGTATGCGTTAAGCTTATTCAAGAGGGTTTTTTCTAGGCTTATGAAAGACACACAGCATCGCTTTAAATTTCAAGTAAAAGAGAAAGGAGCAGAAAATTGACTTAAATAAATAAGAAGTTTTATTAGAAATGATATGTTACGATATATTTTTAGATATGTGATATATACCAGGTGTTCGGTGTGAAAGTAAAACGCCATAATAAATGGTCTATAGGTCGGAGAGACATGCAGTTTACAGATATACAGCGTGTCCACAATTAAACGACCCTACTTTAAAGTTCTCTACATACGAAATTATTGGTCAGAAAGTAATGAAATTTTGTGAAGGACATAATGAAGGAATGGGAAATTGTTTGAGCGAAAAAAAATTAGTTCAAAATTTCGCCACAGGGGGCGTTTTAAAATGAATTACACATTTACCCACAGCCCACTGAATACTAGGCCTGAGCTCTGATAAACAAATGGCGGCTGTGTAAGAGGATTGTATTTAAGAGTTTGTACTATCCGTTCAATTCGAGCACCAATACTTTTTCAAAGTTCTTACGCTTTATTTTTTTCAGGGGCAGTCTGTATATTTTTCTTATTTAATCAATAATAAATATAATGTGTATAATAAATAAATGTAATAAAGCTTAAAAACTTTTAAAAATGTGTAATTCATTATAAAATGCCCTCTAGTGGCGAAATTTTGAACTATTTTTGTTTCGCTCAAACGAATTCCCATTCCTTGATTATGTCCGTCACAAAATTTCACAACTTTCTGACCAATAGCTTCGTTTCTAGTCAACTTTAAAGTAGGGTCGTTTAATTATGGCCACCCTCTATATTCTGTGTGGTATGGTATTTTGTATTGCACCAACACAAAAAAATAGTTCAACATCTCGACATTAGAGGGAACCACTGCAGGTAATTTCATGGATTAATTCCATATTGCTCACACAACGCAATATTTGGATACGGAAAAGTGTGCATGCAGTATTATCTAATGTTTTTCTATCGAAATCTAACGTTGGGTGATACTTATAAGGGATTTTCGACAATTTTTCAATCAGCACACTGCAGATTTCTGAGTTTTCACAATATTTGAGTGGATTTCTTTACAGAAGTTGCCTAAAATATATGTTTAACAAAATGTGGAATAGAAAGTTTGGTATCGTCCACGCAAGAGCAGTTAAGAATTATTTCATCCAAATTCCCATATCTCATCAAATATTCAATATATTCATTGTTTAATTGCAGTATACTTTTTACTGTTGTTGGTAAAATTTTCGGAAAGTTAAGTTAAATATGGTTAAAAACTCTGCATGCTATAAACAAAAAAGTTTGCCTTTTTCACAGAAACGCTAACATCTTCACGAATATGAGTGCTATGCATATAAAAAAGCACACAAACGATGAACCGGACTGCCATAGCTCTTTACTACAGTGACAGACCGTTTTGGACATTTTCTGTTCCATGGGTGATAGAAAATGGTATTTTAATATTAAATTTATGAATATGCCTCTAACTGTATTCCCGACTAAATCTTCACGGAGAAATATGAAGTAAAACATGTTCTTTACACCCTAGAAGTTCAAAAAAATTCGTCAAGAATTTCCGTACATTTCCGACGAGGCAATGTTAATAAAATTGGAAAATCAGTTATTTAGACGGATCACACAACTATACTTAATCTGAGAGTAGTCGCGTCTTTTTTCAGAACGTTTTTAGTCGCGATCGCTGTTTTTCCCGCCGTTTCTCCGCATATAGGAAACGTAAAATAAGAAATATTTTTCATTTAATATTTGAATATTACATTTCAATGAAGTTATAAGTTTTGCAATTTATTTAAATTATACATTATATTCAAGAGATTTAGAATAATGTTAAAAAGTAAAAATGAACTGACATTAGAGATCTTTGCGCGGACATTTTCACCAAATTTAACTTTGCTTGTAAAAATGTACCTGAATGAAAAACAGAGAAGTCTTATTACTTCACTGTGGTAATGGAGAAACATTTAAAATCAGCTTCACGGCAATTCTCCATTGTATTTGGAATAGGATATCAGTTAGGAGAAGATAATTTATGTGAGCGCCAAAAAGACCGACACGCGACTACTGCCGGGTTAAACTTTGGAACTTTATGACTCCCCGCAGTTTATTATATTCATATGTACCATATTTATGGGCCTAAAAAATGTATTTTATTTTTTTCGAATTTGTTATCTATGATACTGATATTAAAATTTTTGTGCTAAAATTTTCTTGTAAGATGTTATTTAATTACGTTAAGAAATAAATAATACAACGTGAAAAGTTTACAAATGAAAATATGATTGTAATGAAGGTAAAACAGTAGTTTTGAAGCTTCTCCAGGTCAATAACCAGTGCATTAGTTAAGAGGTGTTAGATTCAAAATATCGAAGAATGCACACAATGCCACATTCGGTTAAGGGTAAGTGTTGAAAATAGTGGTGTTAAGAGTTCGATGTGGATGACGTACTCGAGGTTACCAATGAAAAGGTAGTTGAGGGTGAGGTAGAAAGATCTCTAATAAAAATTTTAAAAAATGGAGAGGAAGTGAGGAAAGTGCGATAACCTATTCGAGCCCATAGGTGTATATATGTACCTTGAAATTGTACATACAATTTTTTTTTGTACCCGTGTTAAAGAAATAGTAAAATGTGCTTTATTTAAATGCAGTATTTTCGTGATTATTTAAGTAACCTTTAAAAAATAAGTGTTGATAATCTATTAAAATTTGTGTAAGAGGCGTCTGTCCCGAAAGGTTTAAAGAAATTACACATTAAAAAATCTTTGAGTAATGGACATATCATTAAATAAGCTGTTAGAATTTTTAATTATATTATAAGCTTCTAAAAATAAAGTTAATAAATTTATGAGCATTTCTCAATTATTGAGTCTTTGGATAAGTTTATAGTATGGTTTCCAGGCCAATAATTGTTAGCAATAGAGGAGCGTTTAATAACACCATTTTTAACATTGTTTTTTTTTTTTTAAGAAGACACATGATGCTATTAAAAGATTCGCTATAGTTAAACATCGTTGGTCTAGCTACCACAAATTTAAATTTCCCCACGCACATGTATTTGACACAAAATCTTGGATAAAAATGAAAATAATAAAAATTTTAAACAATTATAAAACGCATATTTTATAATAGCTGACTATCTTGTGCATCGTTCTATGTCTATTTAAAGAGACTGAGCCTTACAGGCGTCTCCTAGACTGAGTTGAAGAGGAGGTTTCTTTGCGAGAAGACGTGCTTTATTGTTACGTTTCAACTTTGCTATTATATTTAATTATGTTTAAATGTAGTATTTTGTGGCTTCATATATTTTGTAACTTAATAACTTTATTTTTAATAAAAAAATGTGTTTTTTAAGCTTTTTCAGCTCTTACTTAGTTATATTGCCGAGGTTACTTAGTTATTGTGTGCCGGGGTTGGCGGACCATTTTTGAAGTACGGTCGTATTGCTTGATGTTTGGAAGGCCATTTTAACAAATATATATATGTACCAGATTTAGTTGTCCTTTTTAAATATAAATAGTTTTAGTAATCTCTTAATAACACTCCAAAACTAGAACCTCTGTACTACAACTCAATTTTAGAGACTCAACATTGCTAAAAATAAATACAAATAATATATATATATATATATATATATATATATATATTAATACATTCATTTATAAAAATAATGAAATGTTTATGTATAGTAAAAATAACCACATTTCATTAAACATTGCTTGTAAGTAAAACAACTCTATCAAGTATTAAAGGTATATATAAATATTATACATACATACATACAATAAATACAATAAACCCAACTGGAGTGAAAAATTAGCCAGAGCCAGATATCGAACCCGGGACCACATTATACAGGACTGCTGCTCTAACCACTGAGCTACTCCGGCCGATACCTGGGTCTGTAATTTCTCACTAATAAACCATGTTGGGTGAGTCACCTGCCATCTATACGACAGCCTTGGATGGCCGGACAACGATGAATAGATCCCGGGTTCGATTACTGGTTCTGGCTAATTTTTCACTCCAGTTGGGTTTATTGTATTTATTGTATGTATGTCTGTATAATATTTATATATACCTTTAACTGATGAATGCAGGCGTTATTTATGTGTGCATGCGTGTTTTAATATGTATTGTAGTATGTGTGATTTATTATTATCTATCAAGTATTGTTTTCCTTTTATAAATAGTAAAGAGTTAAGTAAACTTCGTGTTTTATATTATTATTTTTAATTATATGCATACATTTATATATGTATAAAATTCAGTTCAACAGCAATGATTTAACTGTAAAATACATGAAAAATAATTTTAGCACGGATTTTGCTTCAAATACTCCACTGCGCTAAGGCTCAATAATTTAGAAATGCTCATCAATTGACGACATTGATGTTTGTGAAGGTTATCATGTATGGAAATATTCCAGCAGTTTAGTTAAGGATTTGTCCAATACTCCCATTATTTTTGCAGCCATTTTGTATTAAGTCTGCATCTATGTTGCATTAAGTCTTGCAGCCATTTTGTATTTAACTCTCGTAACTCCATCTTTGTTTTCGTTTTAATTAACCTCTTCCTGCCATGCACTGAAAGATATGAGCGTTAACTTTTCATTGGTTTACTCGGGTACGTCATCCATCCAAGAACTCTAGACTCCGCTGTTTACAATACTTAGAGCCACTTTACCTTTGACCATGATTTTCATTGCTTGATATCTTCTATGCTCCTATACATTTACGCGTTTTAATTTTTGTACTGATGGTGGAGATTTAGAAGCTCCGAAACTGATGTCTGTTCTTATTTATGGTATAAATTTCACATGAGCTCTTGTATCGTTGCACTTTTATTTCTTAATACAAACGAAAAAAGTTTAATCAATGACAAAATATTTAATATAACCTTAACAAAGAAATTTTTAGTTTAATTTTATTTCGAAACCTTTAAGAGAATGTGTGCACACATAACGATAACAATTGTAAACGAACATATATTCCTTAATACAACTGCAGTAAGGTAAATCCATGACTAATTATTGAATATAACCTTGACACTGAAATATTGTGTTTAATTTTATTTCGTACCTTGAATTAGAATGTGTGCACGTATAGCGATAACAATTGTAAAAGAACCCAATAAAATAATATACAGATATGTGAAAATAATGGTTTCATAAATTGTCCAAAAAACTTTTATTATATTAGTAACAAAATGGCAGACTGCCAATTTCAAAAAACTATCTGTAAAATATCATTAATATATTGCGTTTCAATTCTATATGTGTCTTAAAGATACTCAAATCAATTTTCAATGTGTTTCTGCTTGTTGCAACACACACGCTTACACATACATGCATTTTTAAATTAAATTACTTTCATACAGATATACGTATTAACCCTCCTGGTACTATTGGAGTCTTTTGTGACGACATTTTAAAAAATATATATATGTTTAATGTTTCGAACCAGAAAAATTATTTATTTAACATTATAAATGATATTTCACAAACACCTCGCAGGAAGATGTTGCATTTAATACAAATAAATTTCTGATTCGTATTATGAAAAACTACGAACTCTCATCAGTAATTAATACCTGGTGTTAGGAATGTAAAATTTTATATATTTTTTAATAAATGAAAGCCTTTATTTTTTATATTATTTAATAAATGGAAGCCTTTATTTTTTATTAAATATTCATTTACAAAAATATTTAATGACGGTTTTATTTAAATAAAAAATGTATTCTTTACAAGAGAAAAAAAAAACAAATTCTTTTCACTGCAGCATTTCATTCTTTATATAAAAAGTTGCAAAACATTTTCGAGAATCTTTTTTTTTCCTTTTGAACGTGGAAGTTTCAAAATTAGAATTTTAATTATAGGATGTTGTGGAGTGGAGAAAACTTTCTGTAACTAACAAACTATTTCAAATAAAAACAATTCCAGTAAAAGAATATTTTTTTTATTTTAAAATAGTATGTACATGTAATGAAAAAATAACAAAGAAGTTTTCAAAATGAATACTTTAACAATATAAAACATACATGAAACTGAATAATGATTCAGAAATTTAATATAAAACTCCATGCTAGCAATTTTAATATCATCATATTAAGGATAACATTTTAAATTTAAAATATCATATTAATATAACTATATTCTAAATTTGTACAATCGGAATTTGTTACAGCTGCAGCAGCTGCTTCTTTTATTACTATGTTCATTACTATTACTATATGGTATTTCACCACTACACATAAATCAGTCTCTTGGCAGATATCTACAATTTGGTTGAGCAAAAAGTTCTGGGAGATTTTTAATCTAATAGTTACCAGAATTTTTATCGTATATGATGGTCGTGTCATCAATGTCGAACGCTATTGCCAGCAGATGGATCGCGTCTACGACAAATTGGTGCTGAAGTATGCAAGATTGGTCCGCCGAAAGCGCGTTTTATTTCAGCAGGACAATGCCAAACGGCATGTGGCCCAGACGACCAAGGACAAGTTTGCACAGTTGGACAGCGTCGAAATTCTCCCATACCCGCCTATTTTCCAGGCGTAGCTCCATTCGATTATGGCCTCTTTCGATCAATGCAACACTTTTTCAAGGGCTGTCAAATTGTGTCTTTTAATGAAGTTGAAGAAGCATGTCAAGAGTTTTTGGATTCCAAGAAGCCGCCATGGTACTTCTAGCAAACCGGAATCTTGCAGAACGATGACAGTAAGTCGTGGACTATGATGGTCTCTACTTTGAAGAATAGTCCTCGTTGCTTTGTTGTTAATTTGCTCATAACAACGCAACTTTCACAAATTTCCCAGAACGTTTTGCTCATCCTAGTAGATTAAAGGTACATTATTACTTTTTAAAAATTATTGTAGGCGAAATAATAAACTAAATCGCCAGTTCTAGCCTTGCATATGCCATGCAAGTTATAAAAAATTCACAGACGATTTCATAATATAATTTAGTACTAATAGTTGATGGATCATTTCTACTTATGTATGTACATATCTGCCATCCAGGTCTTTATTCGCAACGTACTTAATACTAAATAAAATTAAAGGATAATTTGGAATTGACATAACACAGAAATACTGCTAAATTTAATAGCAAATGAAATATATAGCGAAAATATCCTTTGACCGAGAAGCTCAGATTTTTTACAATTTTACTCATGGGCTATTGCTGGATATTTTGTTTAATCAAAAATGATTTTAGTTTCCTTAACTCTAGTTAAAAAGTTAAATTATTTTTCTCAAACTTTTCTGAAATTATACAAGGAATCTTGTTCTATCTTAAAAACACATATTTCTTTTAATTATACTCATTCTAGTTCTGAAATCTAGAACTTCTAAAATTACTATATTTTGAATAAAATGTTGCTATTCAGTTTTCTTATATATCTATGATAAACTAGCTAAAGAAATACAATATTACATAAATCAGTAGTTACGCATGTTCAAATTCAAATATGTTAGCCACTAATAATAAGTACAGTTGGTTTTAAACTCTTGTAAAAAGACATTAGTTATATATAATTTGTAAATACTTAGCGCTTTGAATTGTCGTTGCAAATTGGAAATATGTATTTGAGTATTTGTTGAAGATATTTTTTTATTACAATGTAATAAGCTATTGCTACAAAGTGCATACAATAATGCAGATAATTACGTATAATAAATTAATAATTAGCCAGTTTAAACTATTGGCACACTATCAAAGTAGTCTGATGTATAGAGTTTAAGGTGAACAAAGATAAAACTGTTTATAGTTATAGTAAAATTACGTAAACAGACCGGTATGATTAACATTAAATAAGTGAATAATAAATGAACTAATCGATTTATTAAATGGATTTTATAACACGTTATTTTAATGGTAATTATAAGTACCGTCTGTGGATAAAGGTTCAAGGCATACATTTGGAGTTTTATACTATAATTTTCACTCAAGAGGTTTGAACAAAAAAACTATTAAAAATTGCATAATTTAAGTTTCAATAAGTGTTACAAATGAATCATGACGATTAAATGCATTTTTAAAAATATTTCTATAAAAGTAATTTAAAACCTTAAACATACGATGTTTAAGGGCGTATTCTCAGAAAAGGAAAATAAATTTTGTATGAATAATAATTTATCTCGATTTGAGTGGTTTTTTACGTGCATCACGTGAGAATAAAAGAAATGTGTTTTTGTTATTTTTTAATCATATGAAGTCAACCTAATATCCAAAACAAAGTATCAATGTAAATCTTGTAATCAATAATCAGAAAAGCAACAACAAATATAGAAATAAAGGAAGACTAGGTGTGTAATATAATTTTGATGAATGAATACAGTTTAAAATCTATTAACTCTAAAACGCATGTTCTTACGTAGAATAATTGAAAAATTTCAAGTAGAAACAAACGTTTCTTAGGGAAGATTTAACATTCGCACATATTTTATCGTGATTTTGACAAATCGTGCCTCACTGTAATTACATGACTACAAGTTTTACCAACACATTCGGGAAAAAAACTGCGTGATGCACTCATACATTGTTAGTGCAAGTATAAGGTACGAAATTGCTCGGAAAAGAACATGTGATTACTATTGGCCCAATCGTTTCTCTGTGGAAATTAAATATTTGACGATTACCCGCGTTCGAAAAACATCCCAACAAGCGAAACTTCAGACTAAACCAAGCAAGTGCAGTAGATAGTTTATTGTGTCTGAGAAAAGTATCAGATGAATAACAAATTACGTACTGTGTGCACAATGCTTATAAAACTGAATGCTTTGACTGACTCTAAATGAACCCTTCTGTGATAGCTAATTGACAAACATTAAATAATATAGTTGTTTATATAATATTCCATATTGTAGTCCTATGAAAGTGAACATATATTGTTTTAATATCATTCTCTAAACAATTCTTTCGAATCATATATATTATTTATAACAAATAAGAATGTAGGTATAGATATTAATACTGTAGATAATAAATTATTATGGAAAACATACCTAAAATGAAACGAAGGAAAACTGACTGATAATTTAACATAGAGAGTTGCATTATCTAACAAAGAAAGCGGTTTGAATAAAAAGCTAATATATAAAAGATGAAAACATTAATCTAGAATTTCGAAATACTTGCGCAGCATGGGCTCTGAGCTTCGAAGAAACATTAATAGCGGGAGAGATATTGCATCATTTTCTGAAGATGGTAATGCATATAAAAGTATTTTCCTAACGAATTTTAATAGTCATTTATAAGTTTTCGTCACATGTTTTGACAGGTAAACAAATATAATATTCGTTCGTAAATAATAACTGTTTCGTGCTTTTTGAGAATACTTTTCTTTGATATAAAGACATTTTACTTTATTAAAATTAACTAATATTTAAATAAATTAGTCTAGGGTATGTATTCTGCAAATAAAAAATAATTGTTTTCTTTTCTCATGTAACATAAAAAAATTATTAAATATTTTTATTTCTTAAATTTTATTAATTTGAATCTTGAATATTTCGAAAAGTCAACATTAAATTACAAACCCAATTCGTTAAGTAAACTTCTTATTTGAAGAAAGGAATTTAATTTTATCACTATTGCTAAACAAAATAAGAAGAATATTTTTATAAATCATATATTTTTATAATATTGCTTACTAATACACAAAAGTTAACAAACTAATGTAGACTGATGATTCGACATTAAAAGATGATTCATTGTATAAAGAAAGCATAATTGATATAAAACAAATATCAATGAGATGAAAATTAAATCTTGAATTTTGTATTAATTAGAAGCTCAAAAGTTTTGAAAATTGAAAATAGAAAACTATATATTTCATCATTCTAAACAAATTTTACTATCACAGAATAATATTAATGCATTACGTTTTTCTATACCTGCTTAACTTGTTAAGACAGGGTTAAAAATGTATTTTGAATAAGCCATTTAGTAACTTAATTGCCAGTAATTGTTGCCTTGTACTTTTTAGAATGCTTTCATTCAATATATTGAGATATTGTTTTTTAAAAATTAGGCATATTTTATATTCCTAATAAGAAATATACACACATTAAGTCATCGTATGTGAAGCTATTAATACCTTATTTTAACGGTATTAGGTACCCATATTGTTCACTTCCTAAAACATGTACCATTGTATACTTTAAAAGAGTTAGGAAAGGTCAGTTAGATTATTTTGACCAAAATATAAATTTATTCTATAAAAATAATGCTTATTACAAGGTTATTTGTAGGATAACATGTTTTTGCATGAAATTAATTATTATTCCTAATTTTGGTACACTTTGCAAGGAAACTATGATTTTACTTACCTTAAAATCTTTGGAAAATATCAACAATAACAAAAAAAACGGCTTTTTCTAATGGATTAATGTATCTATTACATATATAATGAGCACATGTCACTCTACATTTCTGAGAAAATGAACTCATACTTTTCCTACTAAGTGGACCAGTTGTCCGGCGAAGAACATCCCAATTTTTTTCATTTTTTATTTTTTTTTATCTTTGAGCAAATCTGTCTTTAAAGAACATTTAGCACGTTTTAATTATCACAGAGGCATAAAGAATGTGTAGTAATGTTGTACATATTATGTTGCATATAATAGATTAATCTGATAATTTTTCTACCTTATTTTTTTATAATTATGTTTGTAGGGTCCTATACAGTTCCAATATAAGCGTTTTTTCCAGCTTTCAATGTTATAGTGGGCTGGAGTCTGAGTGTCGTGCAGATTTTTATGTACAAAGTCATATTATAGGTCAGAGGTGAAATATTTGAGTGGTCCCTATAACAGCGCTTCAGCCACATGACTTAAGCGGGCCACACACCCAAAGACAAATAAAAGTGAGAGATTTCGATGCTTATGTGAGTGCGTTTTCTATATCCATTCAGAGACCACTTCGATATAAGGAAAAAATAGTTCCCCCATAGTAATTTTTTTACACTACTGAGATTCAAGAGTAGTTGTTCTTGAAGAGTATTTAATGACTATCGGTAGAGCATTAGTAGTCGGAGAATGTAACTAATTCAAGTATTATCGTGATGAATCTATGCTTTGCTTTAATTTTTTTCAGGACATTTCAGAATTTTGGATATATTTAGCTTTATTGGGCTATAAGCGCAGGTGACTCTTCTACAATCCTGCTTAATACAATTTGATACCTCTGATTTCCAAGAAATTATTCGCTGTTGTTTGTAGATATCTTGCCCCCCTGTGCGAGGAAAAGATTACGGGTTTACGTATATAGGATTTCATAACCTTATATTTCGGCGAGAATATTTCATGGGTAAATCTGACAATTAAAGTTGTTAGTAGTAACCCCATAGTTGTTAGCAGGCATGTCTGCGACGATAAAGGTCGCGAGTTCGACAACCGACAGGCCAAGATTCATTCAAACTTTCATCCCTTCGTCGTCGATAAAAGGAATGCCAACCTTGCTTGGAAAATAAACACCGATGGTTTCTCGCGTTAAGCTGACCGCCTGATCGTACATAGTACATATGTTGTATAGAACATCGTAGTCCAGGGATAAGTTATTAGAGATGGCCACTGTAGGCCCTAAACATTCATAAATCGTATAGCCACAAGTTTTGTTTTTATGTAAATCAGAAGCTAAGCATGGAACTTGGTGCTTGTTTTTTTTTTTTTTTTACATTTTTTAAAAATATTAATTAATAACGGATGTTGTTTGTTTTTAATTAAGAGAAACATCCAAGATGTGTGGATATCTATATGTGAAAAGAAATAGTGGCACTGGAAATTATTCAAAATACGGATATAGTAAATTAATTGTATGCCTCCATCAACTGATTTGAACTAAGAAGCTACTATGTAGAAAAAATATGTTAATTTCTATTTTTTTAATACTTTTTTTCCTAACTTTGTAGTTTACGTAAATAATTTTTTTTGTTGCTTGTTAATTTGATGCAATTAATTTTATTACATTATATGATCAATTACATTTTGTTAATTTAGATATGACTTTAAGTAAGGCTGATGTGTCTGCTGAAGGAAAGAAAGTCAGTTAGAAAACCCACCCACCAAAAAAAAAAAAAAAATCCGCGATGCTAATAATTTTCTAAAACCTTTGCTTTGATACTAGTAAAACTTCTTATGCTCAAGTCCAGTAATTTAAAATGTGTACGCATTTTTATAAATTGGGAGAAATATCCCTTTTAACCCCATTGTAGGGGATGAAAGGGACATTGTGCGGGGTTGAAAGGGACACACATAAATAAAACACTTTTATGAACATATTTTCTTTTTATTTGCGATTACTTTAATCAAAAATGAAAGATAATAATACACAAATAAAAATAAAATATTTAACAACATATTATAAAACAAAAACAAGAAAATAACTTGTTTAAGCCTACTAATATAAAACAACTTTAAATTGGTTAAACATTTTAAGAAAGATTTAGCTCTACTTGGCCACCACCAGTTACGGATTTAGGTAAATTCATCACAATATCATTAATATTCACTTCATTCATGTCATAGTATCAGTAACTACAAAGTGGTTTTATTCCTTTTTTTTTTTTTTTTTTTTTTTGAAAAAATGTACTTTCACATTCATTCCGAGCGCTTTTTTGGAGTTTGTGGATAAAGTGTGACAGGAATGCCACCATAATTATTCTATTTTCTTTTGCAAAGTTAATTGTCATACTTTTTATATTTCTTTAATGATTATCAAATAAGAGATGCACAAGGTGAGATTTGGAACAACTAGAATATTTAGCTAATGCTTAATTGCTTTTTAAAAAATTCTGCTGTCATCCACAAACTTTGATGGGCAAGTCCAAACCTTTGAGATGGGGCAGCTTCGAGCATGAACTCTTTGTAATTCTTCCTTGGGAAAACGAATACTTTTGAAAAGAGTTACCTGATGCAGAAACAAAAGTGTGACAGGTTTACCACGTTCAGCTGATGTTACGTAAGAAAACTGCTTTCGCCACGTTTTGATATTATATTAGGTGGCTTGTGCTCTGTCATTAATCTCCTGTTTCATTATAGTTATGCATTTAATTCCGTGTGAATTTATAGCGATTCATAACTGACTGAAGGTTTAAAAAATATATCAACATTAGCTTTGGTCAAACTTGTACTTTTTGTTAAACTAATGGCTATAGGTTTTCTTAAGATAAAGTAACGAATTTAGTTGATTAAAATCTTGGAACCAATCAATTCCAGCTTGCTTGTTTATTTGCCAAAACAGGGACATATTTGGAGAATTCAAAGAAATTGAATATTTATGTACACAATTGTCAAACCTTAATTCATATTAAATGCTTGGAGCAAATATGAAGCTACCTCTTTTTATAGAGCTTCACTAAAAACTTTTCTATTACCAAATGGGCATACTGAAATTAATCTGCTTGTGCATTCTTAAATTTTAGAACAATTCTTTCTAAATAGGACTTTTCAATGCCATAGTCTTTAGCTGTTGATCTTACAGACATTCCTTTTTCCTCTTCTTCAGATACAGCACCCATCATTTCATCTTCAATAATTCGATTTTTCTGAATTTTCTTTTATATTTTCGAGGCATGTTGACTTTTTGATGATTTTTGGGAAAGTAAAAATACCAAAATTGTAGGTATTTGTTACTGTATTATTTGCATGCTTTTGTTCTACATAAGAATGCGTTAATTCTTTCCACATAAAAAACTAAAACCCGTAACAAAAATGTTAAGAAACGTAAATAAAATTTTCTTGAAATAATTATAAACAGCGAGGGGTTCAAAGGGACATGTCCCTACTGGTATTCACATAAAGTTACAACTTTACAATGCTAAATAACATAAATATTATAATGCTAAACACAATATTAATCTTTTGAAGAAAAAGAGAAAAGAAAGATCAACATTTTACTTTTTTATATCAAAACAGATTTTTCTTTTAGTACCTACAACGCTACAAGTGCTGACGTTAGTTATAAGGATTATTAAGACTGGTGAAGTATCGCCATCGATTGAGCCAAAATTGAAACATTGTACATTTTATTTTCTTCATGAAATTTTGAGTGTCCCTTTCATCCCCAGTCTCCCCTACCGAAGGGCGCATTAGTATTATTTTTTGGTGCGAAATCTCTTTATCATTTAAATAATCTTCTAAAAATTATTATAATAGTGTACGTTTTTATTTATTTGACAAAGAAATATATGTTGAACTTTTAACTTTTTAATAGTACTGATATATATATATATATATATATATGCAAATCTTATTATCACCATCTTCTTACATCTTGTATTTCATCGAATAAGTATTTCCAAAAACTAATGATGATATTATAGTTAACAATCGTAATATTATTGGTTTTTATATAGTACTAAATATTATTCCTACTAACTTTAACTATCCATATTTAGAGCTCATTCCGAAATATCATAAGACTCCAATTAAATTCAAAACAGTTACAATTGGATGCAATACATATAATAATTATGCTAACAATATTTTATTAAAAAATCTAAGTCAAATTTATAATCTAACAACAGAAACAGATAATAAACATTGTATAAAAAATAGTCATCAATTGGTTAAAGTACTTAAAAACATTAAAAGTGTAAAAAATATACGAACACATGATTTCAAAGATCTATTTAATAAAATAAATCTTACAGACCTGCATACTATAATTAATACACTTTTTTAAACCTATAAAAATAAATTAACTCTTCCTACATATATGGAATTAAAATATTTTCGAATGTTAACCAATTTTATAATACACAGTAACTATATCTTACAAGATAATATCTACAGATAGAAGGACTACCACAAGACGGATCTACATCCAGTTTGATGTCTGATTTATATTTATATCAATATGAACGTAATTTCTGTACTGATAATATACTAATGTATCTTTACATTGATGACATAATTATAATTGACACTAAACAATCAAATATTTCTCAAATTCCAGTTAATTATCCAACTAATTTAGAATTGACAGAAAACCTTTTAAAAAATAATACTATTAACTTTTTAGATCTAAAAATCATAATCGCATAAAACAAAACATTTACTGATCTTTATGACAAACGTAAAGACTTTCCAGTCAAAGTTAATACATTTACTCATTTAAATCCTGTCTACATATTTCAGTTTACCGTAATATACAACTTAACCATGTGTCTAGAACCAAGAGTTTATAGTCCTCATATCTTATCAATAAAAACAATAAACAAATAATATTTGATGCATTAAATCATGGTTTTCCTAAGAAATTCATATATTCCTTAATCTACAATTAATTAATGATCTATAGAATGGATAGTAGGGAGGTTTCTTGTAAGTTACTATTAACATTTTGCGTATTAAAAAAATTTAAAATTTAAAAATCTAAAAATAACAAAAAGAAAATATACAAATATAAAATATATTTAAGAAAATAAATATGTTGGCTGGGTGGGTAGACGGTAAATTATGGTGGAGGGAGTAGTTGTCTGGATAATTTATACGCAAATGTTGATTTAGTAAATATATTTAAAAAAGGCGGGGGGATTGGTACGTTGAATTTATGAGTTCCTATGCTTATTTTGGTCCTTATGAATTTGCTGTCCTTAGTACTGTATAAAAATATTTATATTATATTAATTTACATCAATTTACATCACTTTTATTTATTTACTTCAAAATATTATAATTTATAATAGTGGACGCTGATACAGTATATGATACATGTATTTATCAACATGTAGAATTGTTGTAATATGTTTGTATATAAACTCCCCCCCACCCTTCTTTAAAGAAACAATTTAAAATTTATAACATTAAATTTATTAAGTGTTAATAGATTCATACCTTTATATTATCATATTTATAATTTATTTGAAATTATTTTTAATTTACTTAATTTTGACTAAAATATAATTAAAAATAATTTTAAACATTATATTAAAGTTGCTAAATGAATATTATCAATATTCAGTTGAGCTTATTTAGAATTATAATTGTTGTGCTGTTTTACCGTGAATTGATGTGGATCAAATATTTGCAATATGCAATTTTTCTAAATAGTTATTTTTTGGTAATCTCCGATAGATGGAACCACTACAAATTATTTCTACTTCTATTAGCTGAGATTGTGTTCAGGTATGGACATTTCCAACTATTTTTTTTTGTAGTTTTGATAGATGGCAGCATTAAATAATTATTTATTCAGTTCTAAAATAATTATGTTGCCATACTTTATTATATTATTTATCTTATTTATCATCTGTTTATTTTAAACATCTACCTCTTTTTGTACTTTTTAGTAATAATTTAATCCATGATCCTTAAGATAGCATATAAAATAATTTGTAACATTTAGGCTATTTAAATTAATTATAATTATTATATTTAAAATATTGCTAATATTATCTGCAAGGTGTGATGATTTGAAACCGTAAGGATTCGCATTTAACTGTGATCATTTAATTAGGCGGGATTTATGCAGTGCTAAAAAGAGATACATGTTTGCGTTTATGTTATGGTCATAGCAATTACCTTGCTTGGTAAGTATTAATTTACATGTTCCAATTTTGTCCATGTTGTTCATTATTACGGATCTTCCATTAAAAAATTATTTATTTCATTCAATTTATATGGCTCGGTAAATTTAGACTTTTTGGAGTATAGTCGATTGGTTACATAAACTAATTCAATTTTTAGCTTAAAGCTGGATTCTTTTAGAAATATTCAATGTACCCCTGATGAAGTGAAATGCTTTATACACTTCCTGATACATCCATCCAATTGATCTATTATTGGTTTATGATACGTCTTTTAATGGTTCAACATTATTTCGCTGCTTATTTGTATCTTTTGTATTTAATATGTTATTGTATCAAAATTTGGTGGTTTTTCATATTTTTTATATGGATTAATGTGTGTGTGTTTGTATATATATATATATATATATATACATAAAACTGATTTATTAAGATTGCAAAAATATTTTAAATGTAAATGAGCATAGTCAAATCCTCTATGTTTATATTTGTAATCATTGTATTTACGTAACGCCAAAGTAATACTCTAAAAATATCAAAATAAATATTTAAAAATATTTGCAAAAATGGTATTTTCAAAATTTTTGCAAATTGAATGATCGCCAATCGCCTTAATATATAAAGATATATAATATAAAGGTCGTTATATTTTTACATTTCGTACAATAATTGTTACTCAAGTCACAAAGTAATAATTTAATAACAAATTTAATCATCATATTTAAGAAATCTGCAACGTTCATTTAATAAATATCTTTCTTAGCGTTTTATGATCTTACTACAGTAATTTTATTAATGATTTTTTATTCTGAAATTAATCATATACAAAATTACACAAATCTAAATTCATATTGAATTTCTGATTGAATTTTAATTAAGATAAAAAAAAACAAAAAACAAACAAACAAAAAAAAAAACATTCACCCATTAAAATTTCTTGAATTTTTTTTTAGCAAATAATATGATATGATCTATAGTCAAATGATTACACACGTGAATCAGTCATTTTATTTCAGCTTATATACAACTTTGATATTTTTTAACATTTAATTAAATATTCAACGCAGCTTTTTATCTGGTAAAAATTGCAATCTTAAATACATTTGAAAGAATATTAAAGAAACAAGGATATGTATATTGTTAAATAATGTAATTTATGTAATTTTTATATTTTCTTTAAATCTAATTTAAATAAGATTATTATTTAAGTAAAACATTCATAAAATATAATATTTTTTACTTAAAAGCGTCTTCATAAAAAGTAAAAAAAAAAAAAAAAAGAAAAGAAGTTAGAATTAATATACTAGGAGTAATGTCATGTGTATTTACTCGAGACACACTTCTTAGATACTAAAGAGAAATTTCGAACAAACAGAATTAATTTAGTGATAAAATGCCTACCTTATCCATTTTGCACCTGAAGTGCATTGAATAGGAACATAAAAGAAATAGATATGAATCATAATGAAGGGAACGAATATTTTTTTTTCAACTGGATTAAATTATATTCAAGGCTGGAGTAGCACAGTTGAAGTTTATTCCAACAGAGCGAAAAATGTCCAGACCAGGGATCGAACCTGGATACTTGGCGTGCCGTGCCAATGCCTTACCTGTTAGGCTATCCGGACCGATACCTGGCTGACATAATTCACTCTTATTATTTGGACTTGGCTGCGAACTGCAGCGCTAGTTTCATTCATCCGAGCTATAACTATAGCATTTACATGATGAAACTACTTTAACACGGAAACTCCTGTATACCATGTAATTAGGTCATAATGAAGGGAACGAATATTTTTTTTTCAACTGGATTAAATTATATTCAAGGCTGGAGTAGCACAGTTGAAGTTTATTCCAACAGAGCACGCCACGCCAAGTATCCAGGTTCGATCCCTGGTCTGGACATTTTTCGCTCTGTTGGAATAAACTTCAACTGTGCTACTCCAGCCTTGAATATAATTTAATCCAGTTGAAAAAAAATATTCGTTCCCTTCATTATGACCTAATTACATGGTATACAGGAGTTTCCGTGTTAAAGTAGTTTCATCATGTAAATGCTATAGTTATAGCTCGGATGAATGAAACTAGCGCTGCAGTTCGCAGCCAAGTCCAACTAATAAGAGTGAATTATGTCAGCCAGGTATCGGTCCGGATAGCCTAACAGGTAAGGCATTGGCACGGCACGCCAAGTATCCAGGTTCGATCCCTGGTCTGGACATTTTTCGCTCTGTTGGAATAAACTTCAACTGTGCTACTCCAGCCTTGAATATAGATATGAATCTTTAATGTGATAAACTATAAAACGGATAATATTAGTCCCATACGTTAATTTATGCGCCAGTTTCTGAAATTGATGATGCATATTAAAATAAAATGCATTTGGACGAGCATAAACCGGATACCTTCTATGTTAAAATAATAGTCACTTTTTTCTTCACGTGAAAGTCATATCTTAATATTAATTGCTTTTAAAATTTATATTCATTGTTTCAAAACAAATACCATTTTATGTGTTAATGAAAATAAGAAAACGAAAGTATTATATTTTTTTGAATAGAAAAGATTCTTTTTTCGTTAAATACGCAAATTTATTCACTCAGAAAGATGAATGCAGGCAAAAAAGTTATAACAAGTTTAATTAATTTCGGTTTTTTCAAAAGTAAACAAATATAATGAGATAAGAGTGTTACATTTGACAATAACTGTAAATGAAAATAGGGAAAAAAAGGTTATTGAACTATATTAGCAAGTTTGAATTCAAATGAAGATATTAAATTTAAATAATAGAAATATAAAAATATTTGCACAGCTAATTTTTCAATTTACATGAAGAAACTTTATAAAAAAGATATTATGTTCTTCTTTTAAAAAATGTCTCTGACAACTCTGACAACTCTGACAAATCGTACACATTTTCTGTAACCAATTATCATTCTATACAAGTTTTGGATTTATATTTGTTTCATCCCTAATATGAATCGCTCAAATGTAAAAATTTATAAATTAATAGCATATTATTAACTAATAACATACTATTAACAATAACAGAGAATATATTCTTATATTATTAATAATATACGAAAAACATTTTTTTTTTTTTTTCAAGGGGACAAGGGACCTTAAAATAATTTTTTTTATTTTTTGTAAATTTCACCTTAAATATTATTCAAGGGTACATTATATGCATTATTCCATGCATTTATCACAATAAAATTTAAAAAAAAAAAATTATTTTTGAGAAAAAAGTGGAATTTTACGCGTCGTCTTAGAAATCTTCGAAATGCCCCCTACGTCTTCCATATCAATGCAAATCCCCAATACTTTTTATAAAAGTTTGGTTTATATATATAAACAAAATAGAGCATCGAATTTTATATATTTCAATTTAAAATTTTAAAAAAAAAATTGAAAAATTTTGAAATTTTTTCGAAAAAATTCCAAAATTTCAAAGTTTTTCAATTTTTTCTTTATTTTTTGTAAATTTCATCCTAAATATTATTTAAAGGTACATTATATGCATTATGGCATGCATTTATCACAAAAAAAATGTAAAAAGAATTTTATTTTTGAGAAAAAAATGGAATTTTACGCATCGTCTTGGAAATCTTCGAAATGCCCCCTGCGCGTCCCATATCAATGAAAATCCCCAATATTTTTTATAAAAGTTTGATTTATATATATAAATAAAATAGAGCATCGAATTTTACATATTTGAATTTAAAGGTAAAAAAAAAAAAAAGAAAAATTAAAAATTTTGAAATTTTTTCGAAAAAATTTCAAAATTTTTCATTTTTTTAAATTTTTTGTAAATTTTATCTAAAATATTATTCAGGGGTACATTATATGCATTATGGCATACATTTAGCACACACAAAATAAAAAATAAATTTATTTTTGAGAAAAAAATGGAATTTTATGCGTCGTCTTAGAAATCTTCGAAATGCCCCCTGCGCATCCCATATCAATGAAAACCTCAATATTTTTTATAAAAGTCTGTTTTATATATATAAATAATATAGAGCATCAAGTTTTATATATTTGAATTTTAAAGTTTAAAAAAATGAAAAATTGAAAATTTTTTAAATTTTTTCGAAAAAATTTCAAAATTTTTAATTTTTTTTTTTTTACTCTTAAATTCAAATATTTAAAATTCGATCCTCTATTTTATTTATATATATAAAGCAAACTTTTATAAAAAATATTGCGGATTTTCATTGACATGGAGAACGCAGGGGGCATTTCGAAGATTTCTAAGGCGACGCGTAAAATTCCATTTTTTCTCAAAAATAATTTTTTTAATTTTTTTTTTGTGCTAAATACATGCCATAATGCATATAAAATACCCTTGAATAATATTTAGGTGAAATTTACAAAAAATAAAAAAAAATATTTTTAAGGATTTTAAGGTCCCTTGTCCCCTTATGGAATTATAAATTTTCTTAACGCATCAAAACAAAGAAATCCTTCAAATTTCGGGAATTTTATAATAGGTTGTTTCGCTTCCCCCTTTTTAACAATTTAAACAGTTGAAAAGATTCTATCACTTCGGTTAGCCTGTGTCCGTCTGTCTCACCGGATAAAATAAAAATAAATATACTTTCGTTTGTGTGACATCGATATAATTTACTTAGATACAGTATATACTGTTTCTATCTGAAGATGATAAATGAGCTTTTACACTTCGTTTGAAAGGACACTTTCAGTAATTCCGCTTCATGTTGCTGTACGTTAAAATACGAGGGTGGTTCAATAATTATTGTCCTGAGACTGTATAAAATATTTGCACTGCGATGATTTGTTGTGGAATGTTGAAGCTTAATGTCTTAGCCTATATGCTCAATTTCAGATCCGTAGCTGCTATATTAACATATATATATATATATTCGTTTTAGGTGTGAGTGGTGGCACCTAACTTGAAAGGGGGTGTTGAGGGATAAAGGCTTGTTTGCAGCTTATAGAGCCAGATGTGAAGCAATTATGTGATAGATTTGTGTCATGTCCCATACACTATCACAAATCTATCACACAACTGCTGCAGGTGTGGCCCCATAAGCTCCAAACCAGCCTTTCCCCCTCAAACACCCTTTCAAGCTAGATGCCACCTGTCACAACTAAAACGAAAATTAATATGTTAATATAGCAGCTACAGTTCTGAAATATAGCACATAGGCATCTAAGGCAATAGTCTTCAATATTCCACATCAACCATCGTAGTACAAATATTTTATGCACACTCCGGATAATATTTATTTTCCACCCTCGTATTACTGGCCACGACTTTTTAAAAGCTGTATCATACAATAATTTTTTGAAATTGATATCCTCCAATGAGTTGGACAAAAACATGTGTTATGTAAAATATACAGTTTACAAAATTATTATTTCTTATACAGAGATACGCAAAAGTAATTTTCTACATTGTTTCCTATTCGAAAAGTTGTTTGTATTGTACATAAATCAAGTTACTGTACCCCTACCTTAATGAAATTCTAATGATTACTGAATGATGATTACTGTAATGATAATGATTACTGTACATGCCTTCTATAAACTATGGTGTGTGTACCATTTATAGTTTTATAATACATTTAAGGAGATACACAAATATTTCTATTACAGGGCTGACTGTGAGCCATAAGTTCTGGAAGCGAATGTAGAGCTATGATGTATGTTTTTATGCTTAACATATTTTCGTTTATTACAAAGTGTGCATTAAATCTGCGTATCGTAGGGCAGCACAAAAGAGTTCTTAATGTAATATTATATTGCCATAATTCGCTTGAAGTTTGTTTTTATATCTGCTAAGCATTTTTCGTAGCTGCTCTATGTGTTAGTATACTAAGATATGCTTGTATAATATATAATATATTATTATATATGGATGGATTCATATATACAACTGCTTTAAATCGTAATGTATGTACTGCTACCTTACAGATGGAAATTGCTTAAAAAGCTTTTTTAGTTGTCATATACGTTATCAATTGAATTAAATTTTAAGATACTCAATTTGGGAGGTTTGAATATGTTTTATAGATACAGGTTTACCCAATATGTTTCGGATAAAAATCGTTGACAGAATTTACAAAAAATGCATTTTAAAGTGGGTTACGCGTTCAGTTAAGCCAAATATTAATATATATCTGGTGTATTGTTTATTGCGTATGATAATATATACATATAGATGCTTGCAGGAATATATCAGGATGCATTGTCATTAATAAATATTAATTACAAGAAATTAAATAATAATTATAAGATCATCCAAATTAATTACAGACAATTACAAGATTCCCTTTGGTTAAATTTTAATTATAATATCATAAAAATTCGAAGGTGAACGATGCTGACAGTATTGGACCACCATACGCAAAATAGAACCAGTCAAACATTTCTGATTTCCATTATGATTGTATATACAGTGTGTCCGTAAAGTCATCGTGCTTTTTGACCGGTCACAGGAAATCAACGAAACAAGATGGAAATGTAAAATCTTCACAAAATGAATGATAAACTCTCCAAGTTTCAGTCCTGTTCAGTACAGTTCCATGTGGCCTTATTTGTTTCCCTATACATATTTGAACAATACTCAAGTTCTTCTCACACAAAGTTAAGGATGTCTGGTATAACAGAGTGAGTGACTTCTAGCAATCTCTGTTTCAAATTGAGGCCATATCGAATTGCACTGAACAGGTATGAAACTTGGAGAGTTGTTCTTTGATTTTGTGAAGATTTCAAATTTCCATCTTGTTTCGTTTTACTTTTAAGCCACGATATTCCACAGCTTAAAACTGGAAATAAAAGGAGCTATTAATATCTGTAAAGAGTTACTTCTCGCTCAAGAAATTAATTGGAAATGTATATAGAATTAAATTATTAAGTTTGATATACTCATAGTTTATTTTTAAATGTTTAAAACTAATTTACATCTCATAAATTATCCCACGAATACAGAATCTGATTAATATGCGCTATATTTTTTATCAAACAAAACCTTTCTTAAAGCTAATGTAAGTTATTGAAAAAATGTCTTTCTAAAAATAAGAAAACCCATAAAGAGGATTTTTGAGTTTTATTTTCCTGGTTAAATTTAACTAATAAGGTTTGTTTTCTTAAGATGCTTAAATCACGCTATGAAGTATATACAAAATATGTGATATCACAAAACAAACTATAATGTAAATGTATTATTTCTCTATTAATGTATGGTCACGCTGGGATTTGTCTAACTTAGTAAAGTCGACAAATATGCGCAATTTGACACGATGCCTTTTAAAATGCTTGACAAATCTTACGATTTTATGCAAGGTTTAGATCATGGTAACTCTCTAACGGAGATTGGACATTTCCCAGTCTTTAAATTTATCAAAACTCTACTTGTTGAGTATCTTCTCTGTGATAAATGCAATTAGGAAATTTTCCATACCTCTGATTATACATGCATGCTTATATGATGACATAATTGTGATTCGAAAGTGAATTGGTCGTCTTAATACCCATTGTTATAAACTTAGTAGCTTTACATTTTGGTCTTTTTTGTTTCTTAAAAATATACTGAAACATCATTAAGGGAATGTTATACGTCCTTGGCCTAAAGATTACGTGATTTAATTTTTTTTTCGGTTACGTATAAAAGAAATATGATCTTAGAATTTTTTGTAATACTCGACTTACGTCCGTAATTCGTTCCAAGAATGGCGACGTAAGTCAAAAATGACGTAAGTCGAGGTATATTTAGATAAGCAAAAAATTATAAGTAATAAAAATTCCTTAAATTTAATAAATGTATACTACTGTATTTAAGGATTATGTTACATACATACAGTGTTCGTTAGTATACATCAATGGATATAAATCATGCTATATATCTTGATACATATCTTAAATTTATTTTTTGAATATCAAGATTCTTTATATATATATAAATATATATATTACTTTTAGAAGCATTTTGTAACAGAAGTGTTAGTTTTCTAAGCTTTTTCTAGTGACTTTTTTTTATTTACTGTCTTGGGAAAGTTGCCCTTCATAGAACAGAAATCTTGAAAAAAAAATTCGAAGTGCGTTTTAATTAAGGAATTTTTTTCCAGGCTAGACGACGTAAATATGGGGTGACGTAAGCTGAGGGGCGTAAGTCGGGGTACTACTGTATATCTCTTAATATTTTAGATATATATTTAATTTATTTTTTGCAGAACATGAATAATTTGCCTGTATTACTATAAATACGAACACTTTTTTTTCTATTCAAGAGAATGCAAAAAAAAAAAAATTGTAAAATCTTCTTGTAGATAAATTATTTAATTAAATTCATTTATTAAGAAAATCTTTCTTTAGTAATGGGTACAAAAATGCAAATTCTTTCCAAAGAAAAACTTCGTTTTCTTTTATAATGTTGCGAAAGTTTTTCGAAATTTTACTCTTTTCCTTTTGAAAGTAGAAGTTTTAGAATAAGAATTTTAATTACAAAAGCTTGGCTGCGGGAATAAATTTTCCTTGAAACTAACAACGCATGTAAAAGGAACGTTATTAAAATAGTTATTGTAACACCGTTGTGATTTATTCAGATATAACATTTAAGTATAAAAATAATGTTTGTGAATATTACTGCTTGTAAATAATATATATATATATATATATATACCCTCATATATATAAAATCCTAATGAAACGAATTCATGAAACGGATATATTAAAATACTGAAATGTAACGAATTTATGAAACGATTCTATGAAACGACTGATTAAACAACTGATTACGTTTCGCGGCGACTTCTCCTAAAATATGGAATACTTTGCGATGAAATTAACACCAAAAATCCGCATTTATCAGCAGATCTCAAAACTGGTATTATAATTTTAAAATACGAATAAGTTTTCGAAATATTATTATTATTTTTTAAACTTTAAATACTTTTTTTCAAATGATGGGAATTCAAATTTCAATCATAAGAGATATTTTTTCTTCATATTTTAGAAAATGGTATTATTTTAAACTAATTTGCGACCTGTTTTCCCTCTCCTAAATGTATGCTAAGAACAATGCTTTTTTTTCATTATCATTTTATTTAATACAAATTTTCCATTTAAAAGTGAAAAAATTGAAATCAAAGCTTTCATTTATTTCCTTTTTTTAAACAAAACGAAAAGAAAAATATTAATTGCAGATGTCATATACCCACCGGGGTACCTAAATAGCGCCAAAAGGGCGTTATTTTGCCTGGCATGGTAACCCGGCTATTGTTGCTTATATTTATTAATAAATGTTTATTTACCTTTATATTCTTTTTATTTAGAAAAAATATATAAATTGCCTTGTTTTATAGTTATTAATTATTTTTTTTATAATTTATAGTTATTTCATTTAAAAAATAATAGAAAGCAATTTAAAAATACATATGTATCTGGTATTCGAAAACGAAGTTTTCGCCAAATTGTCGTAAAAAAAATCACGCCAAACCCGATTAAATATTTCAATAAATCCTGACATTTAATTTCAAATTCAAAGAAATATTCTAATGGTACTACTTAGTTATCCTGTTGACCAATTTCGCCAAATTATATAATTCTCCAAATCACTCACCAAATTAGACAAGTTGATGTAATTTTTATTTTAAATAACGAAATAACAAATAGAGGCACAGATGTCATATTGGCGCGATTTTTTTCTGACTCCAATGTCGTATACGCAACGGGTACTGAATTAGCGCCAAAGTATCGTAATTTTGCTTGATTTGGTAATCCGGAAGTTGTTGATTATGCTGTTGATGCTTTCGCCAAAATGGCGTATTTATTTGATTATTTTTATATGACATCTGAGCCCAAATAAATTAGTATAGCATTAATAAAAATAAAAATAAAACGTCGAAATAAAAGTCACTTGATGGCGTAATTACGTGTAACTTCCTAACAGTCAAGTGAATGTGAGATTTACGATCAACCATTATTGGCATTTAATCTTATAGCCAGGCGATATATTTTTGGTCGATGGGATAACCAAGTAGTAACGTTTTAATTTACCATTCGAAAAATAAAAAAAAGCAAATTGGCGAGTTAAAAAAAGCTATTGCGAGATTTGCACCCGGCTAACATAAAAGTATCAAGAATTCTTTGCGATCATGGCATCTTTTATGTAGTTTTATTCGAAAAGATAACTTTGATTATTTAACAAAATTGAAACATTTCTTATGAAAAGCGAAGGGTTGTAATTGTTTATGGCAGTTACATGACTTGGACTATTATAATATAAGTGAAATGGTGGCGGTAGAATAATATTTTGCGACTTATCGCCTGTGGCTGGCTAACATTAAAGTACCAAAATGGCCGCCTGGAATATAAAAAGCGAAGGGAACCAGTCGGAACTGTAGATAGTGACTTAGGCTATTATTATAGAGATTGTTTTCAATTCTAAAAACAGCGCAAAGAATAATATTTCCTAACGATTAAAAATTTATTTACACGTGACTAAAAAAAAAAGCTTTAAAATGGACTTCATTCCAAATCTGGGTTCTAGGCTGAAAAAGTCACGTGATACAGGTAATTTACCCAAAGAACGTCTAACTGATAAGAAGGGAGGCTAGTGCTGCTTTCCGCATGAACTGTTTCACTGGCTGGCGAGGATTTTTCATTACGTCTACGGAGCCTTCCCTTCTTTACCCTAGAAGTTTTTACCTTGACCACGTGATCAAAACGTAGATGGAATATCCTCCATTACTATTAAATGAGTAAGTGTTAAAAGCAGGAGGAAAATATTGAAAATTATGTCTTGAAAATTGTATTTACACGTGAATATTAAAAGAGAAAGAAAACTTTAAAATAATAAATACATTAATATGCGTTTAACTCTTTCAAGGGCAAGGCACTTCTATTCGTAAAATGTTGAAATAAGCGAATGGCACCAGAATTTACAATCAAATTTCGAAATACGAAAATGCTTTTGTTCACTTACTTAATAAAAGGAAAATTTTCATTCCAATATTCTGGTGCCAATGTTGCATATCAGAATTAAAATTAAGTCGTCCAAAAATGAACCAACACCATTGAATGGTTTAAATTGGTAAATTGTATTATGTCTATTGTTTTATAACGCTGTTAAAAATACCGGGAGGCAAAGACACTGTTTATTTAATTCATTATAGTTTAGCTTCCTTTCAAATGTTTAAATGGTCTTCTTTAATAAAATACGAAACCAACCATTGGATGTCTTAACAGCAACTGATTCGGCCTTAAATTTTCGCAATCAAAGGGAATTGAATTGAAAGCGGTTTACAGGGAGATCGCTGTAGGTTTTTCATTATAATTCAATCTTATTTTAATCTTTTTAAAACCGATGCAATTAGCGTGCTTTTAGCTTATGCGGTGTCTGAACGGGAGTTGGCGAGCGTAGCTTGCAGGGGGTAGAGCCCCCTAGTATATATATATAATACCAAAGCTACATACTATACATCTAATCCCAAAACTCTTTAACAACAGAGAAAAATTAACAAATATATATATATATATATAAATTAACACACACACATATATATATATAACAGAATTTTGCAAAGTACAGTAAGATGGAATATTGTCATGTCTGAAATGTTATATGATTATTAATTATAAACGATATGATGTGCATCTGTATTTTTACACTAATAAATAATATTGGACACAAATTTCTAAATACGAAGAGGTATTCATTCATAATATGTTTCTCCGTTATTTGGTATAAAGTTCTTTAGTTAACAAATTAGCACTGATTTCAAAAAGTTTCAATTTAAACCGCGGAAGTTGAATTAACAGAAAATTTATTAAAAATATCAATTTATCATGTTTATGTAGAATTACAAGGGCAAGGACTAACAATATCGCATTAACTTTACTCTTTTATCGTATACATTCTCCACCAGTACTGTCAGGTAAGAAGGTTTTCTTTAAATTATGTTTGAGATGTTTTGATTTTGATCACTGTTTATGACAAAAATTCCATATGCCTTATTAATCAGTATTTTATGTTGTCATTAAACAAGGCCAATATTTCTTTTTTTTTAGAATTTGGTACTAGTCAAACAATAATTAACAGATCAATTGTCGGTAATCTTGGAAATATAACCCTTATATCCCTAATACAAATAAACCCTGTGATTAAGTTATGTTGGTAGAATGCTCAAATGGTTTAAAGTAGCCAGAATTTCAGAACATATTGATATCTATCTATCTATTTATCTATCTGTATCTATCTATCTATCTATATATATATATATATATATACAGGGTGTCCGGTCTCAACGGTGTTCAATGGCTAATTCCTAAACCTTTAGTCATAGACATATAGTTCCAATTGCAAAAATGTTTTAAATGAGGTAAAGAAGTATTTTGAGAGCGATTTGAGTCAAGAAAAAACATTTATTAAAAAATTACGAAATTTAAATTTTTATACGGTCCCCAGGTCCTATAAGTGATATTTAGGAAAAATATCCTATTGTACTGACAAGTAATACAAAAAAAGTCCCATTCCTCTGCGCTTAAAACTGACCGAGTAATAGATGTTTAAAATTGGAGCATCTTTTTTGCTGCAAAATAGGGGTCAGTGACAAATTTACTAGAAATAAAAATAATCGTCAGATATAAAATTTAACATTAAACATTGAGAGTAAATTAACATTACAATTATATTTTAGATTTTTATTCATTCTGACATATTAAAACAAAATATACAACTTGTACTAAAAATATAAGAAAAAAAAAAAACAGAAATTTTGTTAAATGATTATAAAAGCAACAGTCACAACTCTTTAGAAAATGATACATAGTTAGATTGCCTAATCTAAAACTTTTTTTTTATGCGTATATTTTTATACATAACTTTTGAATGGCTGAATATGTTAAGGAAATTAAAATGTCACTTTTTGAAAATGATCCTCATATCACTTTTATTTTCTTTTGCATTACACATCAATTATTTGAATTATATGATTCTACCTGTGCGATTACTTCGATGATTTAAATAAACATAACAAAATTGTTACAATATTTTCTTATTTTGTTCTAATAGAGCACAGATTTATCCATTAAAGGTAGGACATTATATAACCGCCCACATTCTCTCTTTTTAATTAACTTTTCTTTTTTTAAGATCTTGTTCCATTTGTCATTTTATTGTAATGATAAAAAAAATAATAATAATTATTATTATTGCATTACCCCTTCTGAAAATTCCACTGTCACCCTCAGCAAATATTCATTAGAGCAGTTATTTCTTTTATTATTTTTTAATTAAAAATTAGGGGGAAAATACTGTTAAATCAAAACATATGTTAAATTATTAAATTTTAACATTTAACAATTTATAATTTTTTTTGCCGTACTTCTCGCTAAGCAAGTTTAGCAAGTTTCAAAAGCATGTAAATCACTTTTGCCATCAAACACTTGCCTCTGCACTTGCCAAGCACGAATACCGCCAAGATGAGTCACTTTGACGCCGAAACCTCTGGCCAATCAGATTACAAATTGGTAAAACATGGTTGGGAAAAAAATATGCATTTTAAACCTTAGAAAGTATTTGTATGTGCATGATTGGAGGCCGCAAGTATTTTGGCACATCAATTGTACAAATAAAGTTGTTTACCTCATTTTCCTTGTCCAACAGGAAAAATTTTCACCCCATTTAATATTTATTTTTTGTTTAGCAATTATAAATTGCATTTTGATTTTGGTCTCTAAAATATTTTTTACAAACAAGTTTTTATAAAGAAATAATAAGTTGAATTTGAAAAAAGCATAATATCATAAAAATGTATAAGCAATCCCTGCTCATACTGTAATACTCATAATGTATCTGACATTTTTCGTGGGGCTCTGTATAAAAAATATAAACGCAACGCACTTTCATTTGGGAAAATTACATTGTGAATCTTAGTGCCTTACATAAATGTTACTGATTTTAATTTTAAAATTTCTGTTTGTAGGTAATAATGTATACGAAATTTTTGGAGTGGTCCTGTAAAATAAATATAAATGGTACGTACCTAAAATCGTATTAATATTACATTGTCATTGGATTTACATAATTATGCAAAATTTAATCTTGATCGGATATTTGGAAGTGAGTTAAAATTGGAATACAAATTTTGAATTAGGAAGACATACGTACGAACGTCGTAAGTTAAAAGCTTATAAAAATAATACAACTTTTTAAAATAAAATCATCAAAAGAAGCACACTCATTTCTTTATTTAAAAAAAAAAAAAAAAAAAAAGTCAAAATACAATTGAAGACGTCAATTTCGAAACTCGCCTTATCCGAAATTTTAAAAATGGTGTTTCTGTATCAATCTATTCTATTGGTATAAATGTACCAATCAAGCACTACAATCTCCAAATTCTCAATGAATACCAATGGACGCATTTAAAGGTTTTACGCGATTTCCCAAAATTTGATTTTCTCGATAAGGCGAGTTTTGAATCCCACTTCTTCAATTATTTTAACCAATCTGAAAGTTAATTACTAAAAATTAACACTACCGTAATATTTATACGAGGGCAGCACCTTCAGTTAAATCGCTTTAAAAATACTTCTTTACATTATTAAAAACCTTTTTGTAATTGAACTATATGTCTTTGGCTAACGGTTTATGAATTAGCCATTGAACATAGTTTGGAGTGGACGCCCTTTATAATACTTTAAGCACTTCGTGTACGACCCCTGAAAGCTTGGTCTAACTCATCTGTTTTCAGTTATAGAAAAGTGGTTTAAGTCATAAAAATGAAAATGTCATAACTCGGTCAATTTTAGTACCAGATGAATGGGACTTTTTTGCCGTACTTGTTAGAGAAATAGGAAAAGTTTACTAAATATCACTTATAGGACCGGGGGACCGTATAAAAATTTAAATTTCGTAATTTTTAAATAAATGTTTTTCTTGACCTAAATCGCTTTAAAAATAATTATTTACCTCATTTAAAACATTTTTGTAATTGGAACTATATGTCTATGACTAATGGTTTAGGAATTAGCCATTGGACACCGTTGAGACCGGACACCCTGTATATATATATATATATATATATATGTGTGTGTGTGTGGGGGGGGGGGGGTGTTTGTAATAACAAAAATGTTCGTCCTTTAACCTTAATTAAACTATGCCAAATTATTATAATATCTGCCTAATTAATTAGCTTTAATACTATCTTAATATCTTTATCTTTTTTCCATGCTTTGAATGGATATTCTTTTATTATTCTAAAAACCATAAATCCATTCGTCTAATCGCATAAAACCCATTAAATTGCCTTTTATCATTTTATTCTGAAACTAAATGCCTTTTGTTTCGAATGTTTTAATAGCATTTGTTCTCTGATGTTCTATGATGTCTCCCACAATTCTTTGCAAAGTCCGCCAACATTTCTTTATGTTATTAACGCGGAGACTAAGAGTTCACATTGACGTCAAGCGTATTTCCCCTTCCCCCCAGAGATAGTCCTATCGTAAGCCTGCCTCTCGTCGCGTCCTCCCTCTGTTTTTACGGATTGGTTCTTTCACGTGTAATGTATTCATACACGTGCATTTTTCGCAAGTACTTAACCTGTTGCATTGGCTAGGAGAGATGAGAAATTTACGATTATTGAGATGCTTAACCCTCCGAGCGTCTTGCAAAAGGGTAAAATTGTAATGTTGTTTTCTTTGCATTTTGTTTTAAATGCTAAGAAAATATGATTCTTTCAACATTATAAAAAAAACTCAATTACAAATATGAATGTAATCTTTGAGAGTATTAATCATTCTTCAATGTATTTAAAATTCATTAAATCTATAAAATTATATTATCTTAAATATTGCTTGTATTGCTGTGAAACCTGGAGCTTAGTGAACGGAATATTACGCCCCAAACACTTAGAGGGTTAACACTAGAACGGCGGGAGGGGTCATTTTGATACCTGAGTACTTTCGCCCGTTGATTACTTTTGTTTGCTTGGGCGAAAGCATTTGAAATTTCTAGACTTTTTCTACATAGATAACATATATTTCTGAAAAAAAATTCAGCTTTCTAGATTTGTTAGTTTTTGAAATATTGACTTGTATTCCTAGAACGGCGGACGGTGGTCATTTTGACCCTTTTAGTAAAATACTCTTTGTACTCGAAGCTGCTTTTGTTGCTATACTATATGTTCGAGGAGCAATAAAAATAAGGTTTTAGATTTTTATTCATTGTCGTCCAAGGCATGAGGAATACTATTTTGCAAAGAAACTATCTCAAGAGATAGATTCAAAGAAAGAAAAAGATTTTTTAGGTTTGATGAAAAGACAACGAGATCTAGCAGACTAATTTGCTCTTGCATCTGAAATGTGGAATAAATTTATTGAAAATTGCAAAACATGCTACCGACCAGGACAAAATATTACAGTTGATGAACAATTGTTCCCATCTCAAGATAGATATAAATTTACGCAACATATGCCAAATAAATCGGATAAATTTGGAATAAAATTTTGGTGATCTGTTGATACTAAATACCTCTTGAATGAATTTATTTATCTAGAAAAAGGTGAAACAGCCAATACTTAATTATGTTTATCGGAAAATGTTGTTATGAAATTAACAGATCGCCATCTAAACGAAGGGAGGAATATTACGAGAGATAGCTATTTTACTAGCATCAAATTAGCAGAAATGCTAAAAGCTAAAAATACAAGTTTGGTTGGACAATGAAAAATAACAGAAGAGGAATTCCTATATCATTGAAAAATATGCGCAGTACTCTTTATTCATCAAAGATAGTGGAATGTGATAATATGACACTTACCATCTATCAAGCCAAAAGAAAAAAAAGTCTTTTTCTACTGAGCTCATTACATTTTACTATAAAAAATGAAGACAGTATCAAGAAGTTGCCCGATTCAATAAAATATTACAACGCAACGAAGTATGGTGTGGATATTCATGATCAGATGTGCCGAAAATACTCCGCGAAATCGGTTTCTAGACGATGGCCTGTACATATCTTTTTAAATATTTTGGATCATGCAGCTTTAAACACCTGGATAATTTATAAAAGTGTAACAGGCAAGCCTATCAGTGGAAGAGATTTTCTATTAAATTTAGGGGATGTGTTCAGAATGGATCTTATGGTTTCAAAACTCACAAAGATCTTTTCTCAGTCTTCAGAAAAAAAAAAAAAAAAAAAAAAAAAAAAAAAAAAAACGAAAATAAAATAGATATGGAGAGAAAAAACGTCAAGTACAGACATGCAATGGAAACAAATCTCAAGAATTTTGCGCACCATGTTTCAAAGTTGTGTGCAGAAAATGTACTGGAAAAATTGCTATTTTTTTGTTACAACTGAATTAATTCCTAATATGTGTGCACAATTTGATGTATTTTAAGCATTAAATAAAATTGAAAGAGAATGCTTAACATATTAACCATTCAGCTACACATATAATGAAATAACGGAGACAACAGAACAAATTTTCATTTATGGATTTAGAGAGTGAATCATTCGGCGAATAAAAATATCGCGATAAAATAAAATTCGGCGATGAAAAAAAAAATATATATATATTATTTTATGAATTGTGTTTTATTTTAGTTAACATTAGTTTTAATTTGTGAAAACATTAATTTTAAATCGATTTTTATATCAAATTAATGAGTTTTTTGAGTAGTTGTAGTATGGTCCAATTAATCGTCATGTAGGCGTTACATATACAGTACTTCTAAAATTCACTAAATTATCGGGTAATATTAAATATAAATTATGAAATACACGGAAATTACATATTTTTGCCAATGTATGGCATTTAAAATAAATTGTTTTAGCGTTGTTATTCCAGTATTTTCATCGAGGGGTCAAAATGACCCCTTCCCGCCGTTCCAGTAGGTAAGATTTTCCCGCCGTTCTAGTGTTAAATAACCCATGTCACCTGGAGAGCTTTGTTTCCTGCATCTTCGTCATGATGGTCTAATATTTAAAATCTAGTGGTAACATTTTACGACGCATCATATTGCTAGTGGAGTTTGGTACAATTTATCATCTTCTAATAAATATTTTATGAATCTAAAACCTTAAGTTATTATTTACGGGAAATTACCAATAGATTTCGACCTGATATTCCACTCTTAACCATGATTTTACGACTGCAAAACTTTGATTTTTCGGTTCCGTTGGATAACGAGTGTATGGCTGCTGCTTAAGACGATATGTTTATATGATACTAGTGAATATGTATCAATAAAAAAAACCCCTCTCTCATAAAGTCTATATGTACAGGTAGGTCCTACGACCTACATGTTTATAGAAGGGAAATGTTACATTTACTTTGATTAGAATTTTGTAACCTGGAGTAGGCATAAAATAAACTTTCTAAAATGTTAATACTGCCAATTAAATTTAAATTTTTAAGTTATAACGTGAACTAGTGGAATTGGTAATGAAAATACAAGGACAAGAGGTTAATCTTGTTTACAATTTACAAAGATAGTTTTAATAATATCAATATAGAATAAAGTAATTATGAATTTTAAGAGTAATCATTTAACAATCGTTAGGTTATTACAGAGGAATGTTTTATGGAACATTCATGGCTCATATTCCCTTGCAACTATTATTAGCTCATTGACTATAGTTCGTTCATAATAGTTGAGTAATAAAGTTTTACTACCTATCTCACTATGAGGAAGGAGTTGAATCGAGCTATTAAAATAGGAGTTGGCTAGTGAAATTACTTCTGACAAATGTCTCTAAAAGTAAATTTCAAATTGGGATTGAAAAATATAATGTTTGTCTAAGAAACTTATCCCTACTAGTAACTCAATCTTTAAGACCTTTCAGTTACCTTTCAGTTTATATAAATATATCACGATAATAAAAAAAATATTAATAATATCAAATTTAACAATAAAAATAACAATAACAATATATATACAAAACAATTATTTTAACAAACCTATTTAGAGCATATTTTGTTACATGACTTTTAATGCTTGGACATTTCTGTCTGAAATGCCAGAAAAATATTTGATATGATACAGTAGACGCTCGTTTTTACGAACCTCTTTTTCACGAATACTTGCGATTTTACGAACTGTAGAGTGGTCCCGAATACACTCCCATAGAAACAATGTAATTTTTCGCTCCCATTTACGAACTACGGATTATGAAAATCTCTTTTTCGCGAACTCAGTTTTGATACTTCTGCAATTTTTTTTTTTTTTTTTTTTTTTTTTTTTTTTTTTTTTTTTTAAATATCGGAACGCAGTGTCACGTCAATTAAACTCTCAACAAGTACAATGAGACATCAGATGCATTCCAAGAACGTGTTGTTTTCCCCAATCTCTTTCGGAGGGAGGGGGCATTGCAACAATTTCAAGTAGTGGTTGTAAGGACTAAGGCACTTTTTTGAAGGGAGCAATAACTGTGAAAGGTTTTCAAGCATAGATAAAATGGAAATATATATTTTCCAAAATGTGATTTTTAAAAAAAGGTAAGTGATTATTTCTATTCCTATTGTTTTATTTATGTTTTCATCTATGTATTTTCACCTATTAAGTACTAATCCGGTGTGTGTTTTCATATGTAATGTTTTTAAGGCATAGTAGCGTATGTTTCTGTGTACTGAAATTATTTTTTGTGCATAAATTTGCATTTATTTCTTGTATATTTAAAAATACACGTCTAAATTTATTAAATAATAAATAATCTTGAAATACTGCTTCATTTGTGAAGAGGGGGCAGTTTGATAAAAATAGACAAAAATAATGCACGTATTCATATAATTTTTGATGTTTTCTATTTTACGAACTTTCTGTTTTACGAACTATTTTAGTGTTCCCTACGAGTTCGTAAAAACGAGCGTCGACTGTATATCTAATATGACTATATGATATATCATATAGTCATACAGTACTGTTGTTATGGTATTATTTACCATATGGCCTTCATAAGAATTCTAAAACTCTATAACTCTGCAAAATCCTTAAATTCAATTTTTTTGAAATTTCAGAATTGTAACTCAAACTAGCAACTCATTATTTAATAAATTTCTCAAAACTAATCTCTATAATCTACATTTGCTTTCCTTCTCTCTCTCTATTTTTTTATTTTTATTTTTTGGTCATGTTATGTTTGTAGGATTTAGTTACAGTTAGATAATCATAGTCATACTCATATCACCTTAAGTGGGTCTAGAAAAACTCTATACTATATCATAGCTTTATGCTATGAGTTTTCTAACTCAAGTAATGTTCAAAGTCAATTTTTGATGTATTGCATTTATCATAGTAATCAATAATATTTTTAATTCTAAATCTCTACTAAATATCACATAATAACATTAGAAGTAATAATAATTATCAACAATAAATTCAAAATCAACAATCTATAAATTTAAAATTACCAAACAAATTATCTTAACATAATTCTTCGAGCATCTACTTAATATCTCATCCATATGAGCGAATGAGGTATAAATTTATGCTGAAATACAAAATATGGAAGAAGATAAGGAAATAAATAAAAAATACAAAATGTTTGAGAAAGAACTATCATGAAATCAACGTGTTACGCAATTTCTGGCTTTCGATCGAACAAGAAACACATAGTTACTGAATGAAAAAGGAAAATTATTTTATTTCAGATAACTTAAGCTAGTTTTTTATGAATATTGTGTTTTTATTTATTTATTTATTTATTTATTTATAAAACTATTTTTTTTTCTTTTTTTCTTTGAGTCTTCATAGTATTAAAAGGATTTTCTATCTATAGATTTAATTATAGATTTTTTTTTTAAGTTTATAGTCTAAGTTTAGATTCAACACTAATTAGGAAATGCTTAATAAAAATAACTAATTTATCCCATATAAACGAATTAATCCATCAAGAATTCCAATCAAATAAATTCTTGTGACGTCTCCCAAAAACTCATCCGTAATGTTGAAAATAAGTAATTTTACTTTAAGATTTTTAATCGAAGAATTAAATACAGAAATTTAAGTTATAGGAGGTTAAGATTAAGCTAGTGTTTTAACCTGAGTCTGCTGCTGTTGTTGTGATAATTGCTCGTGAGACAATTTTAAATTATTAGGAGGAAGATATAAGCGCAATTTTGAAACATGAATAATTTCGGTATCTTTAAATGGGGTTTTCCTAACAGTTTCAAAGTTTACATCTGATTTTTTTAAGGATTTGTTAAGGTCCTGGAAATACTTGGGAAAGTTTTCTAGTATTTGGATAATGAAACTCTTCATAAATAACAAGATCACCTACTTCAAATTTTAGCTCAACATAAGTTTAATTATAATATCTTACTTTTTCAATTGAATTCATCAGTTCGCGCTTTTGCAATTTTAAAGGCTTCCTTAACAGTGGGATAAGAAGTTTATTGAAGGGAAATCATAGGGTAATTGGCCAAATAGTAAATAAGCAAGAGGAAATTTAGTTATTGAATGGGGGTATTACTGTATTCATTTATGACTTCAGCAAGAAGTTTAGTCCAAGGAATTTTAGATGTATTAGAGTTAACCTTACATTTTAGTCTATTTACTATCGTTTGATTGGCTCATTCGCATTTTCCATTCGTTTATGGGTGGTGAGATGGGGCAAAACGCTGCTTAATATTATGGTTCCTCAAAAAAAAATTTAACCTGGAAGAAGTAAATGCGGCATTCCTATCGCTTAAGATTTTTTGTGGAGTCCGAGCATTAGAAATTTGATTAAAACAGAATAATTGTTGTGGGGTTTGAATATTAAAAAATTGATTTAAACAACTTGTATAGGTTTCAGTAATTACACTCTTTATACCCACACATACCCACACATATCGGGTTGCAAGATCGATGACAATATGAAGATTTTTTTACCTGAATTATAGTAGTTGAATCCTCCCACAGTATCAATAGAAAGATATTCAAAAGGTTAATCTGTGGTAAACATAGCTCGTAATAAGCCAATTTTTTTTTCTGTCTAGGCTTTTTGTTTTTCTGGCAAGCATCGGAATGCCTTACAAAGTTAGTTATATCCTGGGTCATATCAGTCCAATAATAATTAGTGGAGATTAAATTTAACATTTTTTGGATACGAGGGAGGCCAAATTTCTCATGAACAATACCAACCAACTTCCTTCTTAAAAACATGGGGACTACTATTTTCCTAAATCCTTTTTTCTGACAATTATATTTCCATTTTCATTTACATAGTTTTTGTCACAGACGTTAACTTACTCCTACATCTCTTTAATATCCTGTACATCGAGAAGAAAATTTAATGGTTGAAAAAGGTGCGAAACAGGGTTTCTTTACAACATGTCAGCTTCGACATTTATGGATCCCTTTTCGAACACTATATTGTAATCAAACATGCTTAACTTCAAATACCACCTAAATAATCTACCTCTCAAATGATTGACATTTTTTAAAGAAATAAGAGATGCATGATCAGTGTGAATTGTGAATTTTACACCATGGAAGTAGTGATAAAATTTGTCTAATATATCAATGATGACAAGACACTCTAATGCAGTTATAAATTAATCCCGTTCATAACTTCTCAGTCATCTAGTAGTATGCAATTGGATGTAAAAACCCATTAGTATCTGATTGTTTAAGCACTTCACCTACTGCCACCTGCGAGGTATCAACAAACATATGCAGGGGCAATGCAGGATCATAAATTCTTAAGACAGGTTTAATAATTAACGCAACATTTAATTTTTGAAAAGAATCTTTGCAATTTCAATTTAATTCCCATATAGTGTTTTTCTTAAGTAATTTAATTAGGGGATGTCTAATTTTTGCATAATTATCAATAAATATATGGTAAACATTAATGGATCCCAAAAATCTTTGAAGTTCTTTTACATTAGAAAGAAGTTTTAAAGTTTTATGACATAAATATTGGCATTGGCAGGAGTTCAGGTACCATTTTTGATTACCTATCCTAAGAAATTAATTTTATTTTGAACAAAATTCCATTTAGATAATTGAAGTTTAATATTTTCCAGTCTACATTGTTCAATTATTTGGTTTAGATGTTCCAGGTGTTCTGCTAGAGAGGAGGAAAAAACAACTATTTCATCAAAATAATAACAAGCAATATTAATTTTATGTTTAGTGAGAATACTTCTAAGAGTTCTGTTGAAAATTGGGGGACCAACTTTGACACCGAATGGAAGAACATTCCACTCAAAAAGTCCAAAATTGGTTGCAAAAGCCAAATTTTCAGTTTCTGTTGGGTGAATGGGGATATGCCTGTAGTCCAAAGTGTAAAAATACTGAGCACGACTTAATTTATCAAGAATTCCACCTATACGTGGTAGAGCTTCAGCATCATTTTTCATTACTGCATTTAATTTACGGTAATCTACACCGATTACAGTTTTTTTTTACCCTCATCGCGTTTCATAACTAAAGTAAATAGGATAGAATAAGGACTATAACTCTCTTTAATTAAACCAGCAGCTAATAAAGACTGAACTTGATCTGAAATTTCTTTTTCGTCCACTGCAGAAGTGCGATAAGGCCTCATATCTATGGGTAGGTGAGAGTTAAGAAAAACGTGCTGCGGCTCAATATTAATTTTTCCAACATCATATTTATTTTTGGAAAAATGTCTAAATAATCCCTTATATTATCCCTTAACAATTCATTTTTTATAGAATTTACCTCCCCAAGTAATTTAGAATTATTACCATTAATTTGATCAAAGGATTGAGGATATGTGACATTTTCATAATGGGTCTGCACTCTCTGGTAGTTTTCATTCCCATTAAAATGAAGTAACCTTAAATTATCATTGGATATGCTTTGAGATCGATTTAATACAAGGTTTTCTTGTAATATTTCACATGTATTACAATCAATAATAAAGTGAAACTTAGAAGAGGCTGGCAATCCTAGTATGGCATAATTTAAATCTGTTTTACATAACAAAAATCTAATAATTTTTGCACATTGCCTATTTTAAACAAAAAATTACAAGATTGATTTTTTCAACTGTTCCTTGGCTTGGCCAATAATAATAGGAGGAATATTTATAACTTTAGAATTTAACAACTTAACAACCTTAAAAGGTGAAATTGATATTGTAGAAAAAGAGTCGATTACACAAAGTGATTCCTTGTTAAAGGTATATATAAATATTATACAGACATACACACAATAAATACAATAAACCCAACTGGAGTGAAAAATTAGCCAGAGCCAGGAATCTAACCCGGTACCACAGTATACAAGACTGCTGCTCTAACAACTGAGCTACTCCGGCCGATGCCTGAATATGCAATTTCTCACTAATAAACCATGTTGGGGAAGTCACCAGCCATCTATGCGACAGCCTTGGATGATCGGACAACCTTGAATAGATTTTACTATTACATCGATCTACGATAAATATAATAAAACACACATACTATAATATATATTAAAACACACATACAGACATAAATAACGCCTGCGTTCAACAGTTAAAGGTATATATAAATATTATACAGAGATACACATAATAAATACAATAAATCCAACTGGAGTGAAAAATTAGCCAGAGCCAGGAATGTGTGTATGTCTGTATGATATTTATATATACCTTTAACTGTTGAATGCAAGCGTTATTTATGTGTGTATGTGTGTTTTAATATATATTGTAGTATGTGTGTTTTATTATATTTATCGTAGATCGATGTAATAGTAAAATCTATTCATCGTTGTCCGGTCATCCAAGGCTGTCGCATAGATGGCTGGTGACTTCCCCAACATGGTTTATTAGTGAGAAATTGCAGACTGAGGCATCAGCCGGAGTAGCTCAGTTGTTAGAGCAGCAGTCTTGTATACTGCGGTCGCGGGTTCGATTCCTGGCTCTGGTTAATTTTTCACTCCAGTTGTGTTTATTGTATTTATTGTGTGTATGTCTGTATAATATTTATATATACCTTTAACTGTTGAATGCAGGCGTTATTTATGTGTGTATGTGTGTTTTAATATATATTGTAGTATGTGTGTTTTATTATAAATTCTTGTTATTTGCATATCCATGAACAATTAAATGTCAAAAATTATGACTAGGTTGTTGGTATTGTCTAGGGGGGGGGGGGGACATAAGATTGCATAAGTTCAATATTAAAAATACAAGTCCTCTCCCAGTCGAAAGCATCCTGTATACCCCTATTCATACACATTCGCATGGTCGACTAGGATACTTATTCTGAAAATGGGTAGTAGGCAATCTAGGGCTAACAAATCTAAAAATTTTAGCATTAAGAGGCTTGGGTTTTGTGGCTCAAAATTTTAATTTGTTCTTTGAAAATTCTGGTTTTGGTGAACCCAATGCCTAGGAGCCAGGTTATTATGCTGGAAAAATCCATGACTTTGAGAATTATTTCTAACATTATGGTTGTTTACATGAGAGGTGGGAATTACTACTACTTGTTTAGCCATTCTGTCCCAATCTGTGGTGCTCTCTGGAGGGTTAATAATCATATAATTCTGACACTATGGCTTCAAACCATCCGTCAAACCTTCGACTATGATGGTTTCATATAAATGAAGTTGTCTACCAATTTCAATCTTTTTTCTGAAATATCTCTCTAATTCATTTAGATCATTTAGCTTCATACAAGCCAAATCAGAAAATAGAGGACCATTCGCTTTAATAAACTTTTCAGAAAGGCAACAATCTTACTAAAAGTAGCACATTCAAGACATTCATTGATGAAAATTTTTAAAGCTTCTCAGTTCTAGTTATAATTTGCATTTTCCATTTTTCATCTTTTTTTTTTTTTTAATCAGAAATGCATGCTTCATCAAAATGCGATATCAAAGATTTTACTTGCATCCCCGACTCAGGGTCAAAGGAAATTGTATTTACTTCACTTTCACTCATTTTAACACTAGAGCGTTTTACAGACCTATTTCTTAACAATAAAAAAGAGGGAGAACTCATTTACTTGCGAGTTCAAAAGAATAAACTTTAATTGTATAAACATAATAAACACAGATAAAATAACTTTTAAACAAATGTAAATATACTTTCTATGATATAAAATAATATAAAATAAACTATAAAATAATTCATTGCTATCAATTTATAATAAAACCAATATTGTAAAAAAATAACTAAATCTTGCCACAATAATAAAACAGTACATAAATTTGATTTACACACTGTAACAAAAATAATAGAACATATTTTAACTTACAGATATGAAAATACGAGCAATGTTGACATAAAAATTTATTTGTTCAAAATAAAAAAGAAAGATTCTTTTTTTTTTTTTTTCTCGAGCACTCACTTGCACATTTCTCATTTATGATAGGTGTAAATAATGATAGATGTCTCCGTCAAGTGTTCTAATTTGAAACCGGGAGGCGATATTGGTTATTAGACTCAATAAGGTAGACGACACTTCTGTATATGAGTTTATAAATGCACATAATCGACGAAAATTACACTGCGTAATTCCATTCAGTTAGAATTTCACTGGTTTTCTTTTCACTTTGAGAACGCCACCGGCTCCAACTATTATTATATTTCCACAAGAACGTAAGATCCTGCACGGCTAATTGATACGTATTCACTAGTATCATATAAACATATCGGTCTTAAGCAGCAGGCATACACTCGTTATCAACTCAACCGAGAAATCAAAGTTTTGCAGTCGTAAAATCATGGTTAAGAGCGTCAGATCAGATCGAAATCTATTGGTAGTTTCCCGTAAATAATAACTGAAGCCTTTAGATTCAAATATTTATTAGATGATCATAAATTGCACCAAAATCCACTAGCAATATCCTACGCCGTAAAATGTAAACCACTAGATGTTAAATATTAGAACAACACGACGAAGATTCAGGAAACGAAGCTCTCCAGGTGACATGGGTTTTTTAAGCATCTCAATAATGTAAGTTTTTAATCTCTCCAGCCAACAGGTTAAATACTTGCAAAAAATGCACGCGTATGAATACATTACAAGTGAAAGAACCAAACCGTAAAAATAGCGGGAGGACGCGACGACAGGCAAGCTTACGATATGACTAGCTCTGGGGGAAAGGGGGGGAGTACACGTGACGTCGATGTGAACTCTTTAGTCTCGGCGTCAGATTAATAACGTAACCAAATGTTGGCGGGCTTTGCAAGGAATTATAGGAAATAGAACATCAGAGAACAAATGTTATTAAAAACATTCGAAACAAATAGATTTTATTTTCAGAATAAAATGAAAAATGTAATTTAATGGGTTTTATGCGATTAGACGAATGGATTTAAGGTTTTTAGAATAATAGAAGAATACGCATTTAAAGCATGGAAAAAGATAAAGATATTTAAGATAGTATTTAAGCTAAGTATAAAAGGTACATATTATAATAATTTGGAATAGTTTAATTAAGATAAAAGGGCGAAAATTTTTATTATTACAATTATATATATATATATATATATATCCAAAAAACAAACCAAAAATTCAAAACCACACAACTGGTCCAAAGATAAAAAATAAACTAAACTAAATCAACTTAAAAACTACCAACTATAAAAAACAACAAACTTTAAAAACAGCAAGCCCCAAACATTATCCAATAACTAAAACCAGAAGAAATTAAACCAATGGAGACAGGTGGCATGACTTGCGACATGCACAAGGGGGTTAAACCAGTTTCAAGTGCACAACGCTCCCCCCAACTACCTGCAAGACCAAATGGAAAAAACTAACAAGTCAAATGAGCTGACAAGACCTATTGAAAAAAAAATCAACTAAACGTCGAACTCCAACATACGTGCACGTAATCCTTAAACGGTCAAACTTACAGTTACTCCCCCTTCGCATCCACAATACCACTAAATTCCTGTGATAAGTCTTACACTTTACGAAATTACGCAGCAAACTCTTCAAAAATTTCTCAGGAATCTCTCATGGTGCAATGCTAGAATATAACATTTCTGCATTAACTCTTCAAAATTTTCCCCAGCATTTTAAGTCAGTCTATCTATACGACTTAACCCGTTAACGAAAATATTTCTGTATATTGAGATATGCACATGTGAACCAAATTTTAGCATTTTTATATTTTCAAAGTTAAAACTTTTTCTTTTGTTATATATATCTGTTTTTAACTCAACATTTTATTATCTCAATATTAATATCTAAATTTTGTTTTGACTTTTTAACTTGAATTTCAAATTTAAACCATAAGGATAGCAATAGATTTTTTTCTTTTTCACGTCATTGCATATGACTATTAAAATGTCATTAATATACCAAAAACTTTTCATATCCTCGTTCGTATCAATATGTTCCTCGTGCATGTATAAGTAGATATCCGCTAAAATCGAACTACAGCTTCCTTCCATTGGAATACCTCTCTCTCTATATATATATATTGGAATACCTCTCTCTCTCTCTCTCTATATATATATATATATATATATATATATGTGTGTGTGTGTGTGTGTGTGTGTGTACATACGTATGTGTGTGTGTGTGTTTGTATATCTGTGTGTTCGGCCAATTACAAATCATATTTAATAAATACTCTAAAAGAACTCAGGCACAAATTTTACATTTTGATATTAAAAGAGAAATACATATTCTTCAGTGCCTTTGAAAAAGCTAAATTGGTATAATTTGTAAATAATTATTCCGCTTTAACATAGATAGTATATTTTTTCTGAATCAAATATTAATACCATGGAATTCAATGTTATAAAATTAATCATGATGTTAATACCAATTTATCGAAAAAAATGAAATGAACTTTGTTAAAGCAGAACACCTTAAATCAAACAACAAATGCTTTCAATATAATATGAAATATTATCAACAGAAAATCGAAACATTTTAAAGTTATTTTTTTAACTTACCTTCCATTTTCTTCTTTTTAACAGATGTGATGGAATTAATTTTTCTAAAATTTCTCCGTTCTCGATTTTAAAACATTTTATGAGCTATTTCATTTTTAAAAGAACATTTACAGCGGAATAATTATTTCAAAGAAAAAGAATTAAAAAAATATCTTATTAGATTTTTTTACTTATAATCGCTTAAATTATAATATAATTTAACTATGATTCTTTTTTCTTTTTTTATGCAATATTATTTAAATGTAAATGCTTTCTATTAAATTTATTTAAAGTTTTGGAAAACAGTTAGAATTGTCTATTTTTTATAAGAAAATGTATTGTTTGAAAAGAACTTATTAAATTTAGAGAAAACTTGTAATAATATTTATATTTCCAATTTTTAAGTTTACCTTAACTCTTGAAATAAAATTAATTGATATTTAACTAATACTTGAATTTAAAGTAAAGAATGTAAAAATAAATATTTTTTGAAGCTCCTAAATATATTTCTTTTCTTTAAAAGATAATTGTGCTTAGGGCGTGTCTTTCTTGAGAAAATTGTGAATGGTTTATATTAGTTTCTTATAAAACTTTGTGTCCAATAAAATAAAAAACTTTACATTTGAAACAATAAAATAATTTAATTTTTTTATAATAACATAAAGTTAAGTTAGAAAATATACAGATATATTTCTGAAATACAAAAATCTATTTACGTATTTTATATTTCATTTATTTAGCTCTATTCCAATTGGTAAATAGAATATAAGAGTTTTAAATTTCCAACTGAGTGATCGTGTCTCCAAACCAGGATTTCTCTCAGGGACTTTCTCCTAAAGCTGCAAGTGCTCAGCCATCTGAGTTATCTTGGGGAAATCTGTCAGAAATTAATTCACCCAATTAACCTTTTGATACCAGAGTCTGTCTGAAGTTTGAAACAGCTCATCAGAAAAAATCGCATGAAATGGAACACCAAGTAAAAGTTCGATAAGTAATTTCACTTCATTAATTTAATACTTTTTATAACCCAGCCAGATCCTTTTTATAACCCTCATTTATAGCACAATACCCGTAGTCTTATGAGTCAATTAACATTTTTAAATATTTACGAATGCATTTATCTTGCATCCAGGTACAAATTTGCAATAGTTCATGTATACTTAATTCAATTGCGTTCATTTTGAAAAGGTGGAAAGTACACTTTTAAAGAAAATTAGTTAAAACTAAATCCTATTACAACATTGATTAAAATTTATCTTTTTAAATATATTTATAATAAATATCTTATAATATCAGTATAAATGTTTTACTAGAATTTTATTTGGTCAACAGTAATTCAAATTAGTTGATTTTGAAAATTAGGCAAATACTCTTTGAATAGAGATATTTTTATGTTGCATTATATTAACGAGAAGAATCAGAATTTAGCAGGTCTACCAAAACTGGGGTAAATCGTCGATATTCTAAAAATGGTCTTACCATTTCTTATAATTATGCGCATAAAACGTACTTCTGTATATACTATTTTCTTTTTTTCTCACTTTTATCTATTAAATGAAATGTATTTTTTGTTATGTCGTATCTTTTGTAAATAAAATCGGAATGTTAAAATAAAATAAATAAGTAAATAAAATGTTTCTTATCACGTTTAACATAACACTTTAAGAATTCTATTTAGAAGATTGATATATGTTTAACATGTTGTTTTAAGCTAAGCCAGGAACATACCTGTCCCATATAGAAACTGCAAAAATTAACTAAAAACGCAATCTTTATAAATTTACAGGGAATAGATGTTTGTCTAATAAGAACAAAAGCTTTTTTACTGGAATGAAAATACGGAATCTTTGGTTTTTTTGTTGTTGTTTTTTTTAGAAAATTAAGGCGCTTAAGTAAGACAGATTTAATCAATACGCTTAGTTGTTTTAGCAAAACGTGCGTCTATTCAACGCATTAACTATGATTTAACTTTTTTTCTAACATACAAGCGTCACTCAAATGTGTTCGTTTATAAATGTTTCCTGAGAGCAAATTTTTCCCCAGTTCATATGTACCATCTATAATCGCTCATTTACGGAGTAGGATTCCATAATATCACTCATCACAAGATTTTATTTAGTGATATGTAAAGGACATTGTCTACAATATGCATCTACCAATATAAGTGCGTGAATTTCAAGATCGCATCAGCGTCGCGGTTCCTGCAGGGCTAACACTTATCCATATTTGCAATACCAATACATGCGAAGAATAATTCTTGTGATAGGTTTTTACATTATTTGCAACTGATACAACGTTTTCATTTTGGCGAAATTTGAAAGAAAAATCAACATATAATTTTTGTGTTTGAAAAATGCCACATTTAAATAATTAAGCAAATGTTAGTTCTGTGCAAAACGATGATGAGTTAACTATTGAAACAAATTTGTTTTCATTTGAACTGTGCAGATTAACAAAAATTCACACTGCGAATTTGGAAGTTGGCATTTTTGAACAACAGAAAATCTATAAAATATTTCTAGAGCTTCCTTACCCAATAACGTTTGCACTAAGAACATGGCAAAAAATATTACATACCTTCTAGTACAACTCAAAAGAACACAAGTTCTGTTACTTTTAAAAATCACAAAGTTGCATCAACGTAAAGTTGCAACTCTAAACGTTATTAATAAAATTACGATTATATGCAAATAAAAATGCAAGTTATTTTTTTTTAATGATGTTTTATCAAATAAAATAGTGAGAAATATAATGAGAAAATGATCTATCGTTATGTTTTTCACTCATTATTTATTTTTTCTGAATTTGATAAAATTCCAATATTAATTTTTATTTTATAATACTTTTCATTTGATTAATAATGATTCGAGTTTAAAGTTGTCGCCTACGAACTTTTTTTGTTTTATTACAAAACATCTTGAAGTATACTTTACTAATATGTCTTTGACATATTCTTAAATAACATGTTGTAATTAAGAAAATTACAACAAGTATTTATGGGCAATATTTATTTAAATATTTTTTTTTAAAAAGCTGTTTTATCCTGTAGATGTCAAAGTTTTATTTTAGTTTTGGTTAAACCAATTGTTATTTTTTGTACGAGTTTGAAATGTTATATTATTCTTGAATATTTTATTTTTATACTGTGTGGTTGAAAAGATGTTTTTTCCAGAAATTATGTTATATATCCAATAAAAATTCTGAAATAAGTATAAATATGTCTTTGCATAAAAAAAACACTTCGCTTTTATTAGTGCACTCTATTTATGTGTGTCCATACTGTGATCATGTATATATAAAAACAAAACAAAATAGCTTTAAGTTAAACTTTTAATGCTACATCTGCCAAAAATCAGCCTATAAAAATGTGACTGGTAATAATCGGCTGGTAATAATGCCTATTATTAATTGCTATACATAAATTTGTCTTAGGATGTCATTTATATACAGAAATTGCAACTAATTTTAAAACTTCAATCTTGCACACATTTTTGCATAGTATTTGAACTATTCGGTAGATTTTACTTTTAATTACCTAACTGAAAGTTATGAGGTAAAGATGTTTAGAAGTAATATAGATATACCGACGATAAATTCCTTTTGATCGTTACAAAACAAATTGTAGTGCATTTTGCGTTTAGTTTTTAAAACATAACTCATAAACTAATTGACTGATAGATTCATAATTTTGCACTTGCATGAGTGATGTTTCTATAAAACGTTTTATGTAAAAAAAAAAAAAAAAAAAAAAAAAAAAAAAAAAAAAAAAAAGTCATAGATTACGATTCAAATTGTTTCTGAAAGATAATATGAAAATTATCTATATTTTGAATATACAGAGGTGTGAAAATTATTAGAATAATTGTAAAATTTACAATAAAAGATTGTTACATTAAAAAATAATACATTATTTAAAAAATATTGATACATATAATATTTTGTGTACACCCCTTGTTTTTCCTAAAAGATTCCGTCTTGGCATACTTTGTATGAGTTTTTGGCAATTAATTTGTATTTCGTTGTCATGGTGGCAAATTTCAATGGATCTTTCTATCGGGCCATTCTTGTTTGTGATGTGGCATTTCTTTAACTTTTTCTTTACAATGGCCCAAAGATTCTCTATGGGGTTCATATCGGGACTGTTTCCAGACCATGGAAATGTTTTCGTTAATTAAAGATTAAAGAAATGCAACATCACAAACAAGAATGGTCTGATAGAAAGACTTATCCAAATTTGGCATCATGACAACGAAATACAAATTAATTGCCAAAAACAAAAACACATACAAAGTATGCCAAGACGTATTGAATCTTTAATAAAAAACAAGGGGATACATACTAAATATTAAATGTAGGAATATTTTTTTAAATAATGATTATTTCTTTAATATAACAAGATTTTAATGTAAATTTCAAAATTATTCTAATAATTGTCACACCTTGGTACATCATTACACCAGGTAATTAATTTTCCTATTTTCATATTTACATGATGGAGAATTATATGACACTCACCTGTGGCTGATAGGCCCAGATTTCAAAACTTTGAACTTTGAGCTCATATCGCGCTCGTCAACTTAACTATCGAGAGGTATTATTTGAACATTGATTAAATATGGGCTAAGTGCTCATAGAAAGATCTTCAAGGAAAGCACTTTTCACTCATCGCTGTATAACCCTCGCTCAGTAAAAAGTCCTTAAGAAAATATTAACGCTCATTTAGTGTGGAATGCAATAAATATATTAAAAAAATAAATTGCATCAAAACTTCATAAAATATTAAATTTATATCACGGAAAATAATTCCTATATGTAATGAAGACTAATTATTTTAAGAATGGGATACAGAAAAAAGAATTAATAGTTAGTTAGTTAAAAACAAACAACATTTCTTTGATTTAACAAGAATTACAAAACTCCATTTTACATCGCAAAATTAAAATCGCGAATAAAGTCCAAATATGCAAGCTAATGTTTATATTCCTTAATAAGTGGCTAATTTCTCAAAAAGCTTGCTTAATATTCGATTTCACTTTGAATTATTTTGTATTATTTGAAATCACAATAATATGTCCAGAAGTAATCTGATGTGCGTAAAGACGCTTGCTACTATAGTCTAAGACAGGTCGGCGAACTTTTTTACATCCGCGTGACAATAATAATAATAATAATAATAATAATAATAATAATAATAATAAAATCCAACAGAGCATGGCGTGATAATAACAACCCCCCCCCCCACGTCCCATTCCCGCAAAAAATAGCGAATTAATTTAATAGTGAATTTTTTAATACTTATAATAATAAACAATAGTGTCAAAATTATTTATTATTATTATTAGATTATTATAAATATAGCTAACATACCTGCAGGTAATAGCAACATACGCATTAAATTAAATAATATTTAATATAGAAAACTCGAACCAAAACATTTTTCACATGAAAAAATTAATCAATCATAGAAACAGTTATAGGAAAAATATAATTATAGTTTTCATTTCATTTTACAAATGTTTTGGCAATCAAATTATTATTGTTTCATAGCTTATAAAAAAGTCATGTTTTATTAGTTTTATTAATACTTTTAAGATTTAAAAAAATTTAAGATCAATTAACAAATTCTAGAAAACAGCTATATAAAGCCCCATGTGCTGGTCAAAACGCGTTAAATTATACGGAAATATTACAGCAAATAATAATTTGATTTGATAGATTAGTATGCGAATCATACGTACAATCATAACGAAATCGAGGAAATGGAGAGTTGGGAAGAGTAAAATATTTCTAAGCGGGAAAGTTCAGTGATATAACAAGTACACAAGCACCTATTATATAAATGAATAGCTATTTTCAATTACGCTCCGCGTATTAAAAAAAAAAGAATAAAGAGGTGCAGAATTTTGGGAATTTGACTGAATTTTGATTTAGAACTTCAATCAACGGCGTGCCAAATATATCTTCCGCGTGCCAGTTACGGCAGGCGTGCCATAGGTTCGCCAACCCTAGTCTAAGATAATATTTTGAATTGCGTATAACTAACAAATGAAATAATGATTTAAAGATGCTGTATTTTAAATGTTGCTTTGTCGTTCTAAACAGTATTGTGGACTTAAGATATGGTAGTATATGTAGATGCACTTTAAGTCTCTTATCTCAGAACAAATTTAATTTAAATATAACTTAAGTTACAAATGTTTTCTCTTTCTTATTACTTAAATATCTGTTATCGAATAATTTTGAAAGCATATTGTAATGTACCATTTCGTCTTAATTAAAATTTCTGTAAATTTATCTTGTTTTCTTATATAAAAATTAATATTTATAACAAAATATTACAATAAATTTTCTGTGCTATTTTTACTTACACACAACTTTTAAATAAGGTTTCTTCGAAAAAAAAAAAAAAAAAAAAAAGTTTATAAAGAACGTAATTTTTTTTTAGTTTATTTTTATATATTTATGATATATTGCATTCAAATTTTTTACAGCGCTCGCAATTCAGAAAGTCATTATAAAATGTGCTTAACAGTTTTCGTTTATAAATGATAAAAGATTAATCGAACCTCATTTCATATCCTATTCAAATGTACGATTTTTATTAACGATACATCGATCAGGTCAACATGAGGAATAAATATCGATATAAGTTGCAATGCATAGGATTTATATTTCAAAAGTACTATTCTTGAATTGAAAAACGATACCTCTTTCAATATTTCAAAGGAAGGTTTTTATGACTCTGAGATTATTAACGTCCTTTTTTGATGACATGAAGCAAATGGAACCATTTAACAATAGCAGACATTTCTCTTTCATTATTTAAAATCTGATGTTCTGAATAAAATACCGATTTATATGCTCAAAAAAGATTCTAAAAGACCTGGGGAAAATATGGTAATTTTTATTTACATGTCATCAATGATAAATGGACTGAATTGAAATTTTCTTTTGCTTCACGGCGAGTTCTTATGAGTTGCTACATAAAAAACGCAAGCTATATTTTTAATTGATATAAGAAAAATAAAATAATAATAAAATTTTAAATTTTGACTACGAAATTCGATTTTCTATCTTTAGATCTTATCAGATATCCAAAATGTAGTTTTTATTTAAAAGCAGTGTCATACATGTGCGATAAATCCCCATTTAAATTACTGAGAGTTGTATAGTAAGAAACTGCCATTTACAAGTATATATTTTTCAATATATAAAAGATAAATCTATCCACTAAACTATTAATTCACATTAAGACATTTTGAGAAAAACAAATGCAGTATTTAAGAATTACGTTTGATAAGAAGCAATTAATTCTTTATATAAATGCAGTAGTTTAAAAGAAACAAGGCTATTTTTAAAACTAGATATAATTTCCAGCCGAATGGGAATTTCTATTTTTATTTGCCATACTCTGTTAAATTTATTGTAAGGAAGAATATTTCAACTGTACTCATAAAATATCGTGTGGCCAAATTGCTTGACATTGCTTGACATGATAGTCATAGACATATAGTTCCAATTACAGAAATGTTTTAAATGAGGTAAAGAAATATTTTTAAAGCGATTTGGGTGAATAAAAACATTTCTTTAAAAAATACGAAAGTTAAATTTTTATAAATTTTCCCGGTCCTATAAATTATATTTAGTAAAATTTCCCTGTTACACTGATAAGTAAGACAAAAAAAAGTCCCATTGCTCTACGATTAAAATTGACCGTGTAATAGCTGTTTAAAGTTGGAGTACATTTTTTGCTTCTAATTAAGGGCCATTCACAAATTTAGTAGAAATATAATTTCGTCAATTTATATAAAAAAAATGGTTGAGAGTAAAATTAACGTTGCAATATAAACTTGAAATCTTTAATCATTCCGACATATTAATGCAAACTATACAATTTTTAATAAACATATAAGAAAGAAAACGATTTTTATTAAATAAAATGATGAAAATTAACATCCTCAATTCTTAAAAGAAATGATGCATATTTTAAAATGTTATTTAAAAAAATGTTAAAATGTTACCCTAGCCTGTAAAAGTTGGGTTATGTCCTGTTTTTAGTTTTTGATAATTGATTCTTATGTATTCTGTATAGCTGAATTTGAAATTGACCATCATTTTTTATCGTCACGTAAAGATTTTTTGTAAATCGTAAATTTTAAAATTAAAAAAAGAAAAAAATAGTGAACATTTGATATTATAAAATAGATGTGAGATTACTGCGTTTTAAACTTTTACTAATTGATTGTTATATATTTTTTACCGCTGAATCCGCAAATGACCTTCATTTTTGCCATCACGTCAGGCTTTTTGAAAGACACATCAAGTTCAAAAGTTCAAAGTTAAAATTGAAACTCCCATCCCATCCGTCCCCTCAGCTTTTTAGCTGTAAGAATGCCAGTATAAGTAAAAAAAATTAATAAAATATTGAAATAAATCAAATTAAATTAAATTAAAAAAAGTTTTACGTCTGCTTTATAGTATCTGATTTTCGCTATATTTTGACTTTGAAATTTACGATTTACAAAAGAATTCTAACGTGGTTGTTAAAAATGAAGGTCATTTTCAGATTCAGTGCTAAGAAGTACATAAAATCAATTATCAAATTTTAAAAACATAGCGATCTCCTATATTTTATAGTATCTGATTTTTGTTATTTTTTTTAACTTTGACAATTTATCAGTTGCGAAAAATCCTGCCATGCTGGTTAAAAATTAAGATAATTTTCGGATTATGTGCTAAAAAATACATAAAAGTTAAAAAAAAACAACCATCGCAGTCTTGTGTTACCTAATGTAAAACTTTTCACAAACTTCTTGGCGATAATCTATAACAAAATGTTTTGTGTTATCCTGTAAAATAAATATAAATGATAACTACGGAAAACCATAATAATATTAGATTGTCATTGGATTTACGTCAGTATGTAAAATTTAATCTCGATCGAATATTTGAAAGTGAATTAAAGTTAATTTTGAACTGGAAAAAACATACATACGATCGTTGAAATTAAATAAAAACTTATAAAAATAACATAATTTTTGTTAAAAGATATTATGAAAAGAAACAGTCTCAAATTGTTATAAAATAAAACATATGTTAAAATACAATTATCCTAGACAATTTGAAACTCAATAAAAGTTAATTGAATACTTGTACGATTTTTTTCAAAGCGCAACTACACACGAAATAAGTTCTTCGAATACTCTAAGCACTTGATATATGACCCCTCAAAACGTGGCCGAACTCATTTGTCTTCAGGTGTAGAAAAGTGGTACACGTCATGCATCTTTAAAGTTTTATAACTCGGTAAATTTTAGCGTTATATGAACTGGAAACTTTTTGTCTTACTTGTCAATGTAATAGGAAAATTTTACCAAATTTAACTTATAGAACCGAGAGACCGTATAAAAATTTAAATTTCGTAATTTATTTAAATATTTTTATTGTCCCAAATCGATTTTACAATATTTCTTTATCTCATTTATAACATTTTTGTTATTGAAATTATATGTCTATGACTAACGGTTTAGGAATTAGCCATTGGACAGAGTTGAGAGTGGACACCCTCTATATATATATATGTCGTAGACTAATTGAGAAATTTGAGGTTAATTGGCTATTTGCAAAGAGCCGGGCTAATAGGAGAATAATCTCTCTTTTTCCAATTAGCCTAATATTTTTCAGGTTTATTGCAAAGAGCCCAACACTGTTGGGCTAATTGAAAAACAACCACTTATTTCGTAATCAGGATGATTTATTTAGACTTTTTAATGCATAAACTCACCCGAACCCCAAAAAAATTACAACAGACCGTACCCAGAACTGAGCAGGACAAAATAATTTAGTCTACACGCAACCCAACCCGAATATCAAAATTCCATTTGAAAAAAAAAAAAAAAAAAAAAAAAAAAAAAAAAAAAAAAAACGGAATATGAACCAAAATAAATCTGGACACGACAAAAATATTCAATGAACTATAACCGATCCGAGCAAGATAAAATAATTTCGGAGGACATGGAACCCGACACAAACCTAAAAATTCTATTTGAAAAAAACCCGGAATCTGAACCCGTCAAAAATATTCCAATGAACTATAACCGATTCGAGCAAGGCAAAATAATTTCTGAGGACATGCAACTCAACCAGAACCTAAAAATTAAATTTGAAAAAAAAAAGAAACTGACTCGAACCAAATCTAAACCCGATAAAATTATTCCAAAGAGCCATAACCGGATCCAAGCAACGCAAAATAATTTTCGTGGACATGTTACCCAACACGAAACTAAAAAATCAATTTAAAAAAACGCCGGAATCTTGCCCGAACCAAATCTGAACCCGACAAAATTATTCCATTGAACCATAACCCGATCCGAGCAAGACAAAATAATTTCCGAGGACAGGCACCCCAACACAAACTTAACACTTCATTAAAAAAAAAGACATTTGAGCCCAATAAAATATTCCAAAGATCGATAATCCAATACGTGCAAGACAAAATAATTTCTGTGGACACGCAAACCGACCCCAACATAAAAATTCCATTTGAAATATCCCGAACGAAATCTGATCCCAACAAAAATATTCCAAAGAACCATAACCGGATCCGAGACAGAAAAAACAATTTTCGTTGACAGGCAACCCGATCCGAGCAAGACAAAATAATGTCCGTGGAAACGCATGCCGACGGAAATTATTTTGCCTTTCTCGGATCCCGTTACCGAGTATTTTTTCGAATTCAGATTATAGGTGCAGATTTACGGTCACTAGGCGCCACGTGGCGACTAAATTTTGCTGTGGCGACTAAATTTTGCTGTGGCGACTAACTTTCAGTGTCTTAGTCGCCAGAGATCAATTTCTAGTTTTTCCGATCTCCGTCGCGGAATTTTGATATTTTTTTCTTTTGCAAATAGAAAAGCACCTACTTTTTTCACTGGCGGAAATCAAGTATAACCTTGATAAAAAGTCAGGGAATTTTTGAGATCTCAGTTACCGACGTGAACGCTGTTCCTGTGATGCACTACTTTCTTATCGAACATTATGCTCGAATATAATTTTGTGCTTGTCCGCTCCACTACAAAGCTTAGCAGCTGCGACGCTCGGCACATGAACGCTTTAATGGTAAAACATATCCTTTGGACACCAGTGAAAACAAGCACTTCTTCGAAGGTTTCGTCCGAAATCCAGAGTTAAAATAAATACCTCTTTACAGAAGAACCACACAACTATACTTTAACTTTGTAACTGTATGATTTCACGAAGTTTATTACCTTTATCTTTATAGTTTTTTATATTCTTATATACCATATTTATGAGCCGAAAAATTGTATTTTATTATTTTTTTTTTAATTTCAACAGCTCCTTAACAGTGTTTGCACTTTGAGGGGATTCCGAGTTGTCAGCAACTTTACGCCCAGCCTATGGATGACTGACTTATAATGAATGAGCCAATGGAATATAAAAGTCTAGCTGTACAAAAAACTACTATAAAATTTTAAAAAGTATAAAGATACCAGAGATGAAAAAAATTACATTTAAAGAAAAGTAGTAATATACAGTTAAAATAGTACGAAATCTAACTTTTTCGAATTTGTTATCTACAATACTGATATTAATTATTTTGTGCTAAAATATTTCTGGTAAAATGTTATTGGATTATATTAAGAAATAAAAATGTAACGAGAAAAGAACACAAATGAAAATTTGTATGTAAAGAAGTAAAAAAGAGCAGCTTTGAAGATTCTAAAGTTCAATAATAAGTGCAGTAGTTAAGAAGAGTTAGATTCAAACTATCGAAAAATGCAAACAATGGAGCATGCGGTTAAGGGTTCCATGTGGATGACGCACCCGATGATACCAATGAAAAAGTAGTTGAGAGTGTGGCAGAAAGTGCTTGAATAATAATGAGAAAAATGGAGGGGGAGAGAGGAGAGTGTTTTAAAGAAATGAGACTTAAAAAAAAATTAAGTAATGGAAATGGCCTTAACTAAGTTGTTAAAGTTTTTTCATATATTATAAGTTTCCAAAAGTAAAGGCCGTAAATTCATGAGTATTTCTGAATTATTGAGACTTCGGATAAATTTAATGTATTGTTTTCACGCCAACAATAGTTAGCAATAGGGGAGTGTTTAATAACAACAATTTTAACATTGATTTTAAAAAAGCACGAGTTGCACTGCTTGAAATCATGTATAAACTTAAGCGTTTTAATTATTGTATTGATGGTGAAGCTTCAGAAGCTCCTAAACAGATGTCTGCCCTATTCTATTTTATGTACTTAATTTCAACTGATCTCTTGTCTCGTTGTACATATATTCCTTAATACAACTGCAGTAAGTTAAATCAATGACTAATTATTGAATATAACCCTGACACTGAAATTTTGTGTTTAATTTTATTTCGAACCTTGAATGAGAAGGTGTGCACGTATAATGATAACAATCGTAAAATAACTCAATAAAGTAATACACAGATATATGATAATTATGAATTCACAAATTGTCCAAAACACTTGTATTATAATAGTAACCAAATTGCAGACTGCCCCTGTCAAAAGAATATCTGCAAATTATAATTAATATATTGCGAATTCATTATTATGTACGTTAAAGACACTTTATTGATTTTTTAATGTGTCGCTTCTTGTTGCCAGACGCACGCATACAAATATATGCATTTTTTAATAAAATTACTTTCATACAGATGTGGATATTAATCCTCCTGGTTCTATTAGAGTGTTTTGTGACACCATTTTTTAAAAAATTTATATGTTTAATATTTCAAACCAGAAAAATTATTTAATAAAGCATAATAAATTAAAGTTCACAAACATCTCTCGGAAATATGTTAGATTTAATAAAAAAAAATATGGTTCGTATTATAAAAAAAAAACTACTAACTCTCCTCAGTTTATAATATGTTGTGCTATGAGGGTAAAAATTTATATATTGTTTAGTAAATGAAATTATTTATTTTTTATTAAATCTCCAGTTACAAAAATATTTAATGACGGTTTCATTACAAATTAAAAAAAAATAAATTCGCTTATAAGAAAAAAAAAAAAAAAACTTTCTTTTTACTGAAGCATTTCGTTTTTTATATAAAAAGTTGCAAAACATTTTCGAGAATTTTTTTCTTTCCTTTTTGAACGTAGAAGTTTCAAAATTAGAATTTTAATTATAGGATGTTGCGGAGTGGAGAAAAACTTTCTGTAACGTACAAACTATTTTAAATAAAAAACAATTCCAGTAAAAAAATATTTTTTTATTCTAAAATAGTATGTACATGTAATGAAAAAATAACAAAGAAGTTTTCAAAATGGATACTTTAACAATGTAAAACATACATGAAACTGAATATTGTATTAGAAATTTAATATAAAACTCTATGCTAGCAATTTTAATATCATCATATTAAATATAACATTTTTAATTTAAAATATCATATTAATATAAATGTATTCTAAATTTGTGCAATGGCAATTTGTTACTGTGTTTTATTTATCTATTTAAGAGCTGCCACAGCTGCTTCTTTTATTACTATGCGCACCAGTATTACTATATATTAGTTCACAACTAGACAAAAATTATTCTCATGGCAGATATATACTAGATTAAAGGTACATTATTACTTTTTAGAAGTAATTGTAGGTGGAATAAGAAAACAAATCGCCAGTTCCATTCTTGCATATGCCATGCAAGTTATATAAAATTTACAAACGATTTCATAATATAATTTATTATTGATAGTCGATGGACTATTTGTACTTATGCACATATCTGTCACCCAAGTCTTTATTCGCAACGTAATTAGTATTAAATAAAATTAAAGGATAATCTGAAATTGAAATAACACAGAAGTACTGCTAAATTCAATAGCAAATGAAATATAAAGCGGAAATATCCTTTGACCGAGAAACTGAGATTTTTAATTTTTTTCAGCATGTACTTTTGCTGAATATTTTTTAAATGAAAAATGTTTTTTGATACCTTAACTCTAGTTAAAAGGTTAAATTTCTTTTCTAAAACTTTTCTGAAATTACACAAGAAAACTTGTTCTATCTTAAAAACGCCTTTTTCGTTTAAGCTGTGAAGTCTAGAACTTCTAAAATTACTATATTTCGAATAAAATGTTGCTATTCAGTTTTCTTATATATCTATGATAAACTAGCTGGAGAAATACAATATTACATAAATCATTAGTTACGCATGTTTGAATTCAAATATGTTAGCCACTAATAATAAGTACATTTGGTTTTAAACGCTTGTAAAATGACATTAGTTATACATAATGTGTACATTCTTAGCGCTTTGAATTGACGTTGCGAAATGGAAACATATATTTGAGTATTTGTTGAAGATATTTTGTATTACAATGTGATAAGCTATTGCTACAAAGTGCATGCAGTAATGCAGATAATTACGTTTAATAAATGAATAATTAGCTTGTTTAAACTATTGGCACACTATCAAAGTAGTATGATGTATAGATTTTATAGTGAATTGATAGCTGTTTATAGCTATATATAAACAGCAAATTACGTAAGCAGAGCATTGTTATTTATTGATCATTGTTTTAAACTAGAAAATTGATAATTTTTTCAATATAAATTTTTTTATAGTTATTATTTTTTCTTGTAACTAGATAGATTTTTTTTACATAATCGGTATTTCTGATGATTCTGAAACTATTATTCCTGCTGTAAAATTAAATTACGTTTAACAAGTGATTTCCTAATAATAAACTATATTAATGATTTCAATAGTAAAAGAAGAATTTTTGCTCATTTTATTCGATAAATTTATATTAATAATATATATATGTTAGTATTTCTTTCTCGTTCACCCTCTGTGTGTTTATTCCTGTTAGTGTCTATTAGAAAGAACAAAAAATGGCTAATGAAAACGATCGCACAGAATTAGGTACATTTGTTTCCTTACAGACGAATACAGAAACAAATGTGAGGGTGTCGGGGAATTGGTAGATAAATTTTTCTTCAATACATATATTTTTAAATTTTATTACTTTGTGCACACAAACGATAACCATGTATGACATTATTTGAGAAATATTAATTTATAGTTTAAGTAGGAAGCTCAGCAGAACACTGGATTAACCTGCCCCATCGAACGGGATAGATTTGCTGACTTTGATTTGATTTTTGGATTACTATGGAAAATGAAAAAAATACGTAAAATATCAAATACAATCTTAATTTTGTATATAAAGATACAGAGGATTTAAGAATTTTATTTTATGCAACTTAGCTTTTGACATTCTCATCATCACAATCAATGTATTAAAATATCGTGTTCCCAGTGAAACATGATTCGTGCTTCCAACGTTTTCTCCTGGTACAGTGAATCTATTTTTCTCCTGATTTATGATTTTAGAATGATTTAAAACAGCGAAAACATAGGGAATCTTCTTTCTCATCTTATTCTCCTTGACTGGATGGATATAAATCCTGCTAGCTTGCACGTTTTCGTTTCTTTTGTTTGAGGGGGGTGTTCAGAAAAAAAGTTTTTCATACAGATTTCTGAAACTACATTTTCTCATACTTTGCCCTTTTCAATTTTTCTGCTGTGCTTGTTTGATAGATTTCTAAGTTAGTATCGCAGTAGATCACTTCCTCTTTGTTCGTGTAATATTTTCCCTTGTTTCTGCCTTCATAAAAGGGCTCATCTTGCCAAACCAGTTTTTACAATGACTGGAATATCGTAAATTACCATTAGGCGTTTATTCATTATCATAAAGAACATAGAAAGTTTAATTAACATATACTTTGAAGGGCCAGTAGGCACTTCTAAGTAAAGGCTGCAACGTATGAGTATAGTGTTCAGAAAAGGACAAAAGGTTAACCCCATTACTTTTGCAGCACTCAAGAACATCAAAAGAGAGGTTAGGGCTACGTTTATACTTAAGAATCAAGCAAGGATTTTCTTTGGAGCATCGAACATTCGAAGCAAAGTGTTTCATGTACAGGGTCTTAATGGCCTATTGGTTAATACCGCCCTGCACAGAAACGCACGTAATTATGCAGTTTTATTGAGTTTCTTGGCTTATGGATGTAGAAAAATGCATAAATGATCTACTAGGTCGACATGCTGAGCTGTTTGCAGGGGACAGCTTAATTGCAGGCATTCCTGCTGGATTGCATTTGACAACTTGCCCCATATCGCCATTTTGATATTGTTCATCGTATCAAAATATTCTGTTAATACTTTTATTTAATCAGCACGTCGAAAATAAAGCTTTAAACAATGATCTTTTAGGTTTCTATTGACCTAACTGAAAATTTAATTTAGAAACAAATAAAAAACAACTATTTTTAATTAAGAAAAAAATACCCGAAAGAAAATTTAAAACTTTGAAGGGCCTTAAGTTTGATTGCATCTTCGCTGCTAACGCAGGTATGGGTGAAGGAAGACGGACACACGTCGCTTAGTTAGTACCGCCATCTACCAGAAAAGTATTGAAAAATACCGCCGATAGACCGACATGTCCCTATGCTCGACATTTCCCATTGTTCTCTGCCCGAGTCTCAGATTTTGGCTTTTTTTTTCTTTTAGGTTTTCTTTTCGTTTATTTTGAATGAAAAAACAAATTGTGTACTTAGGTCAATCTTCCAAGTTTACTTGCGATTTTCATCCTCTTCAAAAAGCAATATTTTTTTCCGATGTTCTAAATGTTGTCTTCTTTTCATAAAATTTCTTTCGATATTCTAATAAATGATTTTAAAAGTTTGAGATTTTTTTAAGTCACCCTTTTTCCATAAGTGCTGAAAACAAGAAAATAAATTTCTAGTTTTCTTCCTAATTGATCATTTTGATCGCATGTAACAAATCGACCCAGATGACATCTTTGTCTTGAGCGATGTTTTCTATTTCGTTGCTTTAGAAACATATTTAAAGCTAATCAATGTAATTTTGCGCAATACTGCAGTGACATCAAAGGACTGGTAAACACTGAGCTACCTTTGATGCAGATTTACTTTATTACATTTTGAGACCTTTACGTGCCATCTCATATCGAAATTTTAATTCTAAGTAATAGCTTTATTCAAAACTTACGTATTACCAGTTAAACATTTCAATTATTCCGTTTTCACATTTATTATATTTATTGACTAACTGAGTTCAAAATTTATGAAGTGTTTTGTAAAAGATCGCGAAAATACCTTTTTATTTAAGGTGTCTCAGGACTCTACGTATCATCATCTTTTAAAGCCTAGTTAAGAACTTTTAATCATATATATGTGTAATGCAATGTCCAGTAGCAGTATAAAAGGAACAAACGTCAAATTGTTAAAAACAAACTAATTTAAAAGGTCTCAGGACTCTTAAAATTGGAAAAAAAGAAAATAAAAGATGATTTTTAAAATTTAATATCTTAAAATGTATATGATTTTAAAACATATAAATATGTTCTTTCATATCATGCATTTAAAAATTGAAAGATGCATATTTAGCATTTAAACATTTAGCATTAGCATTTTTTTGGCTCCAAACTGTTAGACATTTGACGAGCAGAAAATCGGTATACCAGCTTACGAATTAGTAATTAGCTTATAGGATTACAGAATGCATTTTGCAACTAGAATGACAATTTTGGTGCCTACGTATACTTTGGATTATAATAATTACCCTGAACCTAAATAAATTTGTATTTAAAGCATTTTTATATTTTTAATACTAAGATGTATTTAGCTAATAAAAATATTTGAAACTTTTAAACAACATAATCACCGCAAAAAAGTATTTTTTGAATAATTGAAAGGGAATTTTACGTTCCGTTTATGCAGACTAACATGAAGCATAGGTTTTGAAATTTTTTATGAAAATCGATTCAGAAGATATTCTGCGCTTTATGCCCAAAAACGTCATTTGCAGAAAAGATTGGATAAAATTTCGGATAAGAAGCTTTAGCTATTGTGCGGTTATAATTGAAAAAGCCATAACTTCTGTGCTAATGGGAATTTCAAGGAAACGTTTATATCAAAATGTACAGAAAAGATAGGCGTTTAACATCTAAACAGATTAAAATTTTGAAATTTTGAAGCTTTAAAAGTCCTGCGACATCTTAATTCATGTATTTCATTTATTTCTGAAAACTTTGATAGGCCAAAGAACAAGCGATTATATATTCTATGAAAAATATTACTTTTCTATGATGTTTATAGATATTTAAAAGATTCTCACTAGAGTGAAAGGTAATCCAAAGTAAAATATCTATCAGATAACTAGTTAAATCAGAATTAAATATGTGTTCTGAAAATTGTTGATAAAATAAACAAAAATATACATAGATTGCTTAATAGCGCGTTAAAAACAATAATACCTGTGATATGTTATGATAACTGGTTTTATCACAGTGAACAGAGGACGGATATCAGGAGTTTCAAAAGAAGAAAGAAAAATCATGCGTCAAGCATACATTACGTAACATTTCCCAACACATTCAAAACAATTCCTGCAGGCTCGCCCTACAGGCGTAGGTAGATTTCGAAGTTAAGTACCAATTTCAACAACAAAAACTAAATCATGATTAGAAATAAAACCACTTTAATAATTTTATCTGGCCGCTTTTGACGAGTTTTTAATTTTTTTATGTATAAGAGCTGGTTTTATCAGATAACAATTTTATCAGTTTATTAGGCTTATCAGTCTGGTTAAGGCGTTTAAAAAATACTTTTCCATGCTCAACAGCTCGATATTTCGAGACACATTTTTAGATTAATTCTTAAAGAAAAAAACATGAAACTTTCTTGCGTTATTTTTGAAAAAAAATTATGAGTACATCATTTTTTATTTTTCGTTCAATTAATTAGAACTTGAATTATAAACAATTATGTTCTCTGTAGGACAATATTTTTTGTTTCCAACGCAATCGCTTCGGAAAATTCGGATCAAAATGCGCTCTTTTACAGCATTTAAAAAATATATTCTGCCTCTATCAAAAAATTGACCATTACGGTACATTATATAGCTTCTGAATAAGAGAACCTACCAATTGGATACGCCTGAGAGCAAAAATGAATTTAAAAATGAGTCACAAAATAAGGTTTTTTGTTAATATTCCCCTAGTAGAATGATTTTTTTTTATTCTACCGCTATGTATTTTTAATTTGTTTTTGCTGTAAAAATTGGTCCTATCAAAAACTTGTCAAAATAAATGTTGTAGAAAATATTAAGAATTTATATAATAAATTCATGCAGATATTATATCTTGTGAATTACGATGTTATGGATCTTGTTCTTCTTCAACCACCTCCCCCTCTCTTGGTTTTCTTTTTTATTTATTTTTTCAATTCCTACTATTAGCTCACACTCTCCCTATATTTATTTATATATTTATCTTGTTCAAATTTTCAATCGTTAATAAAATACTCGTTATTCATCCTATCAAGTTGAAATGAATTTTTTTTAACTTGTACTGGATGACAATTGATGTTAATACAGTTTTTTTCAAATATTAATTAATTAATTAATTTTATTTTTGCATGGGAAACAAAATGGCCGCCATTGGTTATTGAAGATCAATGAAAGTATTTTCCATAAGCTGCTTACCATAGGGGGGGGCTGTTTTGTCACTAAATACCGCCAAGTTTGTCGCCAACATGCCGATATATCGCCAAATTTGCCGGCCAGATGAGTCGCCAAAAGTGACGCCAACTTGGCGATATCTCTAATATTTCGCCAAATTCCCATACAGTTCCATTGTAAACCTACTTGCTTATAGAAAATCAACAAATTGAGATATTTTAATGCAACAAAAACTAATATTAGCTTAAGGGATTATATTAAATTTTTCTTTGATGCCCTAAGTAGGAATTGACTTTAAAAACAAAACTTTTATATTACTTGTTTATTTATTTATTTTTGCTGTACGAATTGGTCCTATCAAAAACTCGTCAATGTAAAAGTTGTAGATAATATTAAGAAGATTTATAATAAGTTTAATTGGATTTGATATCTTGAGAATTGATGAAGTTAAGAATTTTTTCTCCACAAAGTCCTATTTTTTTCGCCCCTTGAGCCCATTTTTTACTTTATCAAATATCTGTCACACATAAATTTTTGGCCCTATTTTTAGAAGTAATAATAACTTTAAACTGATTCGATATGTATTTTAACTAAGAAGTTGTGGGGGTTTTCGGTTTTCGCAACACTCCTCCCTATTTCCACCCCCTTTCTCCGATTTTTTCCATTAACGAACTTGGCCGAGATTTTATGGCCCTTGATTTTATGTATCAGTTTGGAAGATGTTTGTGCAGAATTATGGAAGTTATCGTGTCCACAAAAAAGTGTTCTATATATACTGAGGGTGGTTTTGTGTTCTAGGGGTCATGATCGGAGTAGATCTGCAAAACATTTTCAGAAATTCCAACGTAGGGAAAATTGCAATAGGAAGTTTTTCATACGACATCTACTGATACTATAATAAACTTAATATTTTATTAAGCTCAATAATGATGTCTAATTAAATATTTTCGAAAACGCATAAAATACTTTAAAACCCAATTTCGGAAATTAACGCCTATAGGGGGAAACTGAAAGCATGTTACATATGGGTTCCGAATAAAGAACAAAGAAACAACATATTGATATTTAAAAAAAATGCAGTGTAAATATGTAAATGCTAAAAGTGTGAATTATTAATTGAGCATAATAATCAAGATAATACACTCAAACTTCGTTTTTATTCTTACTTTAAAAACACTTATTCATCTTGATCTTGAAATAATGTAAAAAGTAATGAAAAATTTTTTATTCTCGATATAACAAAGATTATCTCTCCCACACTTTATTTTGAAGTTTGTGAACAATATATTTTAGATATTTTTTGATTGATATTTTTCTAAACAGAAGATAAGAGATTAAAATAACAACCAGAACGTATCATTTATTAAAAGACAGAACAATTTTAATGATCTACCAAGAACTACTTTTTTTTATAATTATTTTTCGCCAGTGTCAGAATACTGAAGGATTACTTGAAATTGTTTTCACAAGGAAACATGTTACTGCATTTCTTCGTCAAAGGCATAAATTCCTATTGATGAAAACATAAACACTTTTATCTGAAAAAAGGAAAGATAAGCACAGACCTCGCGGATCTATCAACTTTATTTACCTCCGGCTTATAATATACACTGGTTTCCAAAAATTATGGAAAAACAACAAAAGCGGCGATTACTCAAAATGTTACAAGTAGATTTTAATAAAACTGAGATACATTTACAACACATAATAAGGTATAAAATAACATTAACAGAAATTACCAGACAATTGTGGTATTTCAGGAATTAATACAATTATAAAATAAACAAAATAAAGCCTCAGTTTGGTATAGGAAAAGTACCTTTAATATGGAGTATGATCACCCCCAAGAAGCAATACAGCACATTCAGCGAAGTGTAATACTGTCAAATATGCGATCGATAAGTTCGCTGGGAAGAGCGAGCCATTGCTCTTGTAAAGCAGTTGTAAGCGTGGCAAGGGTCTGAGGAGGGAGATTGAGAGCAGAGACACATTTTCCTAAAGCATTCCAAAGATGCTCGATGGGATTCAAGTGCAGTGATCGCGTTGGCCATTCCATGCACTGAATTGTTTGGTGCTGAAGATAATCTTCTACGATGTGAACCCTGTGCGGTCTAGCGTTGTCGTCCTGTAATAAGAAATCCTTACCTATTGCACCGGCATAAAGGTGCACATAAGCATCAAGAATGTCATTTCTATAGACGTGAGTATTCACAGTTCCACGTGGAAAGGCATGGATGTCTGTACGTCCGCCAAAAGAGATACCATCCCAAACACAAACACTGCCATACGAATCTCTTTTACGAATGTTTGATGGATGATAGCGTGTCCCCTGTTCTCTTCAAATCAAACAATACCTACTAACTCTTTGGAGGCTAAACTGGAACTCATTTGTGACGAGAACACACCTCCATTGATCAGCCGTCCAGTGGACATGTTGACGTTCCACCCTTAAACGTTCCCTCCGGAGACATGAGGTGAGCGGCACAAAAATATCTGGTCGTATCCCGTAAAGACCACCTTCATGATGCTTTCTACGCACAGTAGACGTTGATACCAACCTTACAGTGGCTGCAGCAAGGACGTATTTAAGATAAGAGGGGGTTGCTGATCTATTCCTTCGTAGACATAACCGCAAACATCGGTCATCGGTGCTTGTCGTAGCTCTTGATCGTCCTTCGCTGAACCCTCTGGAGGCCGAACCAGTGGTTTGAAATTGTTGCCAAAGCCTATGAGCAACAGAAGGACTTACATTTAGCCATCTAGCCACCTCTGTCTGACTTTGGCCTATATCCAATCTTCCAATAGCTCTATATCGAAGTTATGCGGACAAATGATACCTCAAGGTCATATTGATGAAATGGCAATGTCAGTTTTCTTATCTCATAATCACAGCGACACCAGTAGCCGTACTCTCTAGCATGCATTCTTATGTTCCGCACAGATGACGCAATCCGATTGCAGCGCCACTAATCTGCATTTTGTAATTTTAATCAGCATCTTTCAGTTAACAACATATCCAAATTTCATACGGTTAGGTTAATTTTTGAACTAGTAATCACTCTTTTTGTGATTTTTCCCTAATTTTTGGAAACCAGTGTAAATGTTTAATTTTAAAACGTTTTTAAAAACTTTATTTCAAAATTTCGACTTTTCTGTCAGTTTGAGGCAACGGCTGTATTTTTATGTTATTCATTTTTGTCGTAAAATGAATTATATGATTTACATTTATTTTGGTGTATATGAGGAACATATTAAAATGTAGTGCCAAAGTTCGGAACATTTGAGTATTGAGAGTATTTTTGTTTTGTAGATTATTTAAGAACTTTAAGATTGCTTCAACGGAAATCTGAATAAAGGTTGGTTGTTGGTTGTATTTATGACGGCCAATTATCTTCACGAGGGATATAGGCCCAGTGGGGAGTACCCTTCGTGGGGGTCTTTCTAAGGGAACCTAACCCGTATTAACGCTTGGAAATCCAAAATTTGAAGAAAACCATGAAAACTCCGAACGATTAGGTCGACGGGCGCGATTGGTGTCGAACCCAGCACCTCCCGTCTACCAGCTTCGAGAGCAGAACCTTTCAGCCAGATATCTGAATAAAGATCACTCTAGATTGGAACTTCTCATTGGAATTTTATTTGACATTCCCCATTTATATAAAGTAAAATCTTACATTTAAGAATATAGGAAATTGCAGCAAATTTCGTCTTTTTTTTTTTATCAAATTTGAATCCACGGTATCTCAAATATAAATATATATATATAAAGTTATTACGAGGATAAATATACATTTAATGTAATTACTTTCAAAAAAGATCTTTACATTGCTAAAGCTTTTCAAATAAACATGGCTGCATCTTTAATACTCCTAATTCATAGTTTTCAAGTTTATTTATATATACTCTCTTGCTTATAGTGTTATTCATTGCGTGTGCCGTCTAGTTACATATTTCTTTCAAATAAATAATTCAACGCATCATTAGCTAAAATATTCTCTTTGATATAAATTTATCGTTTGTATTTCAAATTTGTTCAGATAAAAATTGTTTGTTTCGAAATACGTTCAAAGGAAGTTAATTACACTAGTCTACATGATATCAGATGATTAAAAACGAATGATTGTCCTTATATCTTTTTCTAATGCTGATTACAGAACTGTTTTTAGTTTTCTTCTATCACGTATAGTTTGTTTGCAATCGACCTGAGTTGATTTCGAAGATTCTTTGCTGAAAATAAGAATTATGTGGCAGGCACACATAACGTAAATATACTTCTGGACACTTGCCAACTTATTTAACGACTTTTAAAAGGCAGTCTGATTGACATGAACCACTCGTAAACTCCCCCAAAAAATTGTTTCCATCATTACACATCAAATTAAGATTAATGAAGCAATTTGTAAAGGCGGTGGGGGTGGTTCAAGATGGTTATTATTTCAAGTACCTTACTATGAAATTTACCTTCATCAGACACGAAAAATTAAAAGCAGGAATTTTCTTATGTCCTCGAACAAAAAAAAAACTGATGAAGGACAAAGATTTTGAAACAACGATGAATGAGATAGAAAAAGAGAAAACAAGCTTTCAAATGTATTACCGAAAACTTTCTAGGGAATAAGAATGATCCAAATAACAGGAATATTGTTCAAACAATGCTGGTAATTTTCAAGAAGTTTGGCTGTAATTTGAGTGTAAAAAGGCACTTACTGCATTCCCATATCGACTACTTTACAGAAAATCTGGGATTATAGTGAAAAGCATGGTGAGCGCTTTCACCAGGATATAAAAGAGATAGAGAATAGCTACCGCAGAGGATGATGGTAGAAGAGGGACATAAATGATAAAGGAAGAAAAGGATGTTAAAGGAATTTGTTTAATTGAACACTATTTGCTTTTCGTTTAATTAAAGAAATACCATGAACTTTTAAGGATACTTTTTAGAGTATTTTTAACGTGTTTAATGAAATACTTTGTATGAAATTGTGATAAATTTTTGATTGAATTAATTAAAATATTGAAAACATAACTTCTTATTTTTTTCTAAAATCCTGACGTGACAGACAAAAATGGAAGTGAATTCCGGAATCAGCAGCAAAAATTGATTCAGGTAAACTAGATCATAAGAAATCATGTGACAAAAAGTTTTAAAATGCAGGCTGGTGTTATTTATACTATGAAATAAAAATATTATGTATTCGATGTTCTGGAATTAAATTGAGTTAGATTTAATTTATTGCAGGAAATTAAACTTATGTTTTCAGTCTAAAAATTGCTGGATGTTATTTTACTATAAACTTTCAATGCATACGTTAGTCAGAATATATTCATTTAGTTGCATCTCTACAGAAAAAGTTATATAATGTGCTCCATTTGGAAACGAAAATTACTTCAATATAAATCTGGAATGCATCAACATTACACCAATTAAAAAAAAAATCATATTTATATATAATTCTACATAAATCTGAAATTTCTTAAAATATAATTTCTATTATTCTCTTTTCAATTTATAATTTAAGTACATTCTGAAAAAGAAAAACCTATGAAATTAACTAAATTTTCTGTCGCTTATAATTGTTCAAACCGGGAAACTTCAGCTTGAATTTGCATGTTATCTATCAAAATACTATAAAACATTCCTCAATTTAACACAAAACATTCTTGTTATCCTACAATTAAAATTTTTGTCAAGAAAAAAAACTGATAGGTTCCGTTAATAGTACTTTTGCCAATTAGAAAAGAAAATTTACTTAAGTTATTTTCCTCTCAAAACACGAAAACTCCCTGAACCTGAGTTCAAACATTCCTGAAATTTTCCTGTCAATATGCGGAAATATCTTCAAATGAAAGGAAAATGCATTCGAATCTCAGGGGTATTCCTGAAACATAGTGCTTGCATTTTTTAAGCGTTTTGACGAAGTTTTTTAGAAAGTGAACTCTATCCAAATGTAATATACAAATTTTAAGTTGTGGATAAAACAGTATTTTTTTATTAAATCTGGAATAAAATTTAACCCTGTATGCAGTGAATGATGATTTCATGAAAATTTTATCTTCTAAAACATTTTTCGTGAATTGCTTAAATTACATTAGACGATTTAAATAATCATTTAATAAATTTCAGAATGATTTTAGAAGGATTGGATGATTTAGAAGGATTATTTAAATTAGAATTTATGGGAATTTTGTGCAATATTTATAACTCCACTCAAATCTTTTATTTTAAATACTTTTCTTACTATTTTGTAGAATCAGGAAATGTACAAATATAATGTTCTTACAATAAGTATAGAAATATTTCCGATTTGAAAAATTTCCTCCTTCCAACCCCATGAAAGCTGAAAAGATGCAAAGGCAAAAGAAATCTTTCTTGTAAAAATATTTTTGTTTTGTGTAACCAATGGTGCTTTTTGAACAAGATAATGAAATGTATCTAACTCATTCTAAACTGTAATACAACTAATAGATTTATTAAATGAATCATATAACAAGTTATTTTAATGGTAATTATAAGTACCGTCAGTAGATAAAGGGTTAAGGCACACATTTGGAATTTTACAATATAATTTTCACTCGACAGGTTTGAACAAAGAAAAAAAAACTTTTAAAAATTACATAATTTGCGTTTCAATAAGTGTTACAAATCAATCATGGCGATTAAATGTATTTTTAAATATCTTTCTACAGTGTGTCCACGTATAACCTGACCGATCTTTATTTTCGCAACCGTTGGCCCTAGATGCATACTTCTAATTACAAAAGTGGTCAAAATTAGGTGCAGAGTTAAGATAAAAAAAAGTTTGAAGTGAAAAAAACAACTTAGCGAAAAATTACAGAATTTAAATTTTTATACGGTCCCCTGGTTCTATAAGTTATATTTAGTAAAATTTTCCTGTTACACTGACAAGTAAGGCCAAAAAAGTCCCGGTATTCTACAATTAAACTTGATCGAGTAATAGCTGTTTAAAGTTGTAACATATTTTTTTTTTGCTACAAATTAGGGATCATTCACAAATTTAGTAGAAATATAATTATCGTCAGATATATTAAAAAAAAATGGCTGAGAGTAAAATTATCATTGCAATATAACTTTGAAATCTTTAATCTTCTGACATATTACTGCAAAATATACAATTTGTACCGAACATATAAGAGGATAAAAATAACAGATTTTTTGTTAAATAAAATGATGAAAAACAACAACCTCTATTCTTTACAAAAATAATACATATTTTAAAATGCTGTTAGATTACACCGACTTTCAAATTTTGGATAACGTTTTTTAGCTTTTGAAAATTGATTCGCATGTATTTTTTAACGCTGAATCCGAAAATGACCTCCATTTTAAACCTCCACGTAAGGATTTTTCTCAAATAGCAAATTTCAAAGTTAAAAAGCTCCAAGTTAAAATTGATCCCCCCTCTGCTACCAACCTCATCAGACCCCTTTGCTGTTTAGCTGTAAGAAACCCAGTATAAGTCACAAAATTGAATAAATTATTGAATTAAATAAAATTAAACTGAATAAGAAAGTCTTACATCTACTTTTTAGCATCAGATTTTGCGCTAATTTTTAACGTTTAAATTTAGGATTTGCGAGAAATCCTGACATGATGGTTAAAAGTGAAGGTAATTTTTTTTTATGTAGCGTTTTTTTTTTTTTTTTTTTTTTTTTTTTTTTTTTTTTTTTTTTTTTTTTTAATGCAACGTTTTATGTAAAAAATACATAAAACGTAATTATAAAAGTTAAAAACACAACCATCCCAGGTTTATATTATCTAATCTAAAACCATTTCTAGAACTTGTTGACGATAATCTATCCGAATTATTTTATGTTGTCCTCTAATATAAGTACGTATAAGATGGTAAGCGTCGAAAATTATAATAATATTACATTATAATTGGATTTAAGTCAGTATGTAAAATTTTAACTTCGATCGGAGATTTGAAAGTCAGTTAAAGTTTGAGTACAAATTTTAAACTGGAAAAACGATCGTTGCAAGTTAAATAAAAACTTATGAAAATAACATAAATATTGTTAAAAGAAGTCATAGCCTCAAATCCTTATAAAATACAACATTTGTACAATTATTTTAACTAATCTGAAATTTAACTAATAAAGTTAACTCAATTGTAACCGTTTTACGATTTCTTTCAAACCCGCAGATACCTTGATATAAGTTTAAGTACTTTATATACGACCCCTGAAAGCGTGGTCGAAATCATCTGTTTTGATATGCAAAAAAGTGATATAAGTCATGCATTTCAAAGTTTCATAACTCGGTCAATTTAAATGTTAGCTGAATGGGACTTTTTCTTTCTTACTTGGTAGTGTCATAGTAATTGTTTACTAAATATCACTTATAGCACCGGGGGACCGTATAAAAATTTAAATTTCGTAACTTTTTAATAAATATTTTTCTTGACCCAAATCGCTTTAAAAATGATTCTTTACCTTATTTAAGCCATTTTTGTAATTGGAAGTAAGTTCTAGGACCAACGGTTGCGAAAATAAAGGTCGGTCAGGTTATACATGGACACACTGTATAAACGTAATTGAAACGCTTAAACACACGATATTTCAGGGCGTATTCCGAGGAAAGGCAAATACATTTTGTATGAATAATAACTTATCACAATTTGAGTGTTTCTTTACATGCAGCACGTGATATTAAAAGAAATGTATTTTTGTTATTTTAAGATCAAACGGAGTCTACCTTACATAACGAAACAAAGAATCTATATAAATCTTGTAAACTATAGCCACAAAAACAACAACAAATATAGAAATGATGAAAACTAGATGTGTAGTATAATTTTGGTGAATGAATACATTAAAAAAAAAATATTAACTCTAAAACGCATGCTCTTACAGGGAATAATTGAAAAATGTCAAGTAGAACGAAACGCTTCAAACGGTAGATGTGACTTTCGCAGATATTTTATCGTGATAGGGACAAATCGTGCCTCACTGCAATGAATGTATGGCGTCAAGTGTTGCCGACATATTAAGAAAAAACTGCATGATACACTCTAACAATGTTGGTTCAACTATAGAGTACAGAACTGTTCGGAAAAGAACATGTGATTACTAACTGCCTGATCGGTTCCCGGTGGAAAGGCATTATATGACGCTTACCGCGTTCGAAAAAATCCCCAACAAGCAAAACGCCAGACTAAACTAAGCAATTGCAGTTGATAGCTTACTTTATCTCAGAAAAGCATCAGATGAATAACAAATTACGTACAGTGTGCACAATGCTTGTTTAACTAAATGCTTTGATTGGCTCCAAATGAACCCTTCTATGACAACCAATTTACAAACATTAAATAATATAGTACATCATATTACATTCCACAGTGTAGTCCTATGGAAGTGAACATTTTTTTTATATCATACGCTAAACAATTCTTTGTTATCATTTTTATCATTTATATCAAATAGGAATGTAGGTACAGATATTAATACTGTAGATAATACATTATCATTTAAAAAATTCGTAAAATGAAACAAATAAAATGTGACTGAATATTTAACATAGAAAGTTGCATTACCTAACAAAGAAAGCGGAGTGAATAAAAACATAATATATATAAGATGAAAACATTCATCAAGAATTTCATATTACTTACGCAGCATGGCCTCTAAGCTTCGAAGAAACATTAATAGCAGGGGAGATATTAGATCATTTTCTGAAGATGGTAATGCATATAAAAGTATTTTCCTAAAGAGTTTTAATAGTAATTTATACGTTTTCATCTCATGTTTTGACAGGTAAAGAAATAAAGTTTTTGTTCGTAAATAATTATTTTTCGTGCTTTTTCAGAATACTTTTCTTTGATATAAAGACATTTTACTTTATTAAAATTAAATAATAGTTAAATAAATTAGTGTTGGGTAAGTATTCTGAAAATAAAAAAAAGGAAATTTTTTCGTTTACCATGTAACATAAAAAATTGATTAAATATTTTTATTTCTGAAATTTTATTAATATGAATCTTGAATATTTCGAAAAGTCAACATTAAATTACAAACCCAATTCATACAGTAAACTTTTTATTTGAAGAAGGGAATTTAATTTTATCACTATTGCTAAACAAAATAATTTTTTTTAGAAATCATATATTTTTATAATATTGCTTATTATGATATATACATAAAAGTTAACAAACTAATTTAGACTGATGATTCGACATTAAAAGATGATACATTGTATAAAGAAAGCATACTTGATGTAAAACAAATATCAAAAAGATGAAACTTATATGTGGAATTTTGTATTAATTAAAGGACTCGAAAGTTTTGAAAATTGAAAATAGCAAACCATATACTTCATCAAAATAGCAATTATAGCCTTTGTGCAGGAATATTAAAAAGCAGTAAACCAACGTTTAAAAGGCTCAGACTTGCTTTTACTAGCACGCTGTTCCTTTTTCCCTATCTTGCACTGAAGAAGAATCTCGCTGTAGATTCGAAACAGCTGTTTGCCGCTTTTCATTCATTATTTGTGCATTTTAAACGTTGGTTTACTGCTTTTCATATACTTCATCATTTTAAGCAAAGTTTTGTAAAATATTTATTATCACAGAACAATATACGTTTTTATATACATGCTTACGTTGTTAAGAGACGGATAAAAATGCATTTTGAATAAGCCATTCAGTAACGTAGTTGCCAGTAATCGTTGCCTCGTAGCTTTTTAGAATCCTTTCATTCAATATATTGAGATCTTATTTTCAAAAAATTAGACAAATTTTATATTCCTACTAAGTAATATACATCCGTTAAGTCATCTTATGTGAAGATATTAATAGATTCTTTTAACGGGATTACGTACCCACATTCTTCAATTTGCAAAACATGTACCATTGTATACTTTACCAGAGTTAGCAAAGGTCATTTAGATTCTTTTGGCCTACATATAAACTCATTTTATACAAATAATGCTTATTACAAGGTAACTTGTTTTTGCATGAAATGAATTATTATTCCTAATTTTGGTACACTTTGCAACGTAACTAGGATTTCACTTAGAAACCTTAGAAAAATGTCCAAAAGAAAACGCTTGGTATAATTTATTAATGTATCTATTATATATATTATGATATTAATAAACACATGTCACTCAACATTTCTGAGAAACTGAACTCATACTTTTCTTACTAAGTGGACCTGTTGGCCTGTAAATCTCACCCCATTATTTGTTTTTCAAAAGAAATGTATATATTTTTTATCTTTGAGTAAAAGCTGCAAAATCTGTTTTTTACAGAAAATTTAGCGCGTTCTAATTATCACAGAGGCATGAAGAAAGTGTTGTAATGTTCTACATATTAAGTTGCATATAATATATTAATCTGGTATTTTTTTACCTTATTTTGTAGTTTTTATAATTAAATTTGTATGGTCGTATAGGGTTTCTATATAAGCGTTGTTTCCAGCTTTCAATGTTATTGTGGGCTGGAGTCTGAAAGTCTTGTTGATTTTTATGTCCAATTAAATATTTTGGACAGAGATGAAATTTTTGAGCGGTCCAGCTAATAGTGCTTCAGCCGCATGACTTAAGCGGGCTACACACCCAATGAAATATAAAAGTGAGAGCTTTCGCTGCTAATATGAGAGCATATTCCTATATCCTTTCAGAGATCACTTCAATATAAGGTAAAAATAGTGCCCCCATAGTAATTTTTTTACACTACCGAGATTCAAGAGCAGTTGTTCTTGAACATTATTTTAGTAACTATCAGTAGAACAATAGTAGTCAGAAAATGTAACTAATTCCAGCATTATAGTGATGAATTGATGCTTCGACTTTATTTTCTTTCCAGACATTTCAGAATTTTGGAGAGATACATTCTCTCTAGACAGGCTTCGATTTATTTAGCTGCCTTGGGCTATACCCGCAGGTGACTCTTCTACAATCCTGCTTGATACTATTTGATACCTCTGTTTTCCAAGAAATTATACCTTGTTGTTTATAGATATCTTACCACCCTGAGCGAGGAAAAGACTACGGGTATACGGATATAGGATTTCATAGCCTTATATTTCGGCAAGAATATCTCATGGGTAAATCTGATAATCAAAGTAGAGTAGTTGTCAGCACGCCTGTTTGCGACGCTACAGGTAGCGAGTTCGACTACTGGCAGGGCAAGCCTCATTGAAACTTTCATCCCTTCGTCGTCGATAAAAGGAATAACAAGCTTGCTTGGAATCGAAACACCGAGGGGTCTCGCGTTAAGCTCACCACCTGATCGTAGATATGTTGTGTAGCACATCGGAGTCCAGGGATAAGTGATTAGAGATGGGCATTGCAGGCCCTGATCATTCAAATAGGAATATAGTAAATTAATTGTAGGCCTTCATCTATTCATCGAACTAAAAAGGAAGGTCTCCATACGGGCATACTCAGAAAAATCTGAAAAAATACAGACTGTTCTTCTCCCATGGGTATATATGTTTATAAAAAAAAAAAAAAAATTGCCGAACCTCGGTAGAACGTCCGTAAAAAAATAATGAAAATTTCGCTTATTTGGCGAAGAAATTAAATTAAAGAAAATACGCTTGTCGAATACTCTTTAAGGAACAAACTTTTTATGTTGAATGTGTTTAAATAAGTTTAATTTAAATAACTTTAGCTTTGTCATTTTTAGTTTGTTTTAACTATAGTTTTGTCATATATAGTTATATGTACTTATAACGAATTTTAACTATCATATTATACGATTTAAAACAAAATTTCAATTGATTAAAATTGTTCCATACTCAAAAATATGCCCCATCGGGTACTGTCGATTCAACTAAGTTGCTATGGAATCAACTTCTTCGGCATGGAAATGTATTACGGCAGCCTTATTCATCTGGCGTTAAAAGTTATTTTTATAACCGATAAAGCCGTTTAAATTAAAAAGAAAATCTGTGGATTGGAGAATAAAACAATGGCAAAATTTCGTTCAAATCGGCAACAAGTATAATACAAAATGTAATAATAATAATAATAATAATAACAAATTCTTTCATGGTTTACGTTTAAATTCATTAAATACCGCATATTCTCAAAATCAATTAACAAACAATTTTCAGATTCATTAAAATCGTTTACTTTTCGCAAGGAAAAGTGCTGCTCGCCAAATTACGTGCCGCTTTCATCTTTTCACGCCAATTATTCGAAAGTACTTTATTTTTTGGCAGATATACTACTGTAATTCCGCGCTAATTTTAACTGATCCTTTATTACATATATGAGTACTTTTACTAGAATTTTTTTCAACATATTCTGAGTATGCCCAGTATGGAGACCTTCCTTGTAAGAAGATACTTTGTAGAAAAAGGATGTTCAGTTCTGTATTTTAAATACTTTTTTCTAACTTTGTAGTTTGCGTAAATAAACTTTTGTTGCTTGTTAATTTTGTTCAATTTATTTTATTTCATTATATGTTCAATCATGTTTGGTTAACATAAGTATATCTTTAAGTAAGTTTAGTGCATGTTTAAGGAAAGAAAGTCAGAAAGCCAATAAAAAAAGCGATGGTAATAACTTTAATACGGAAGGCCACTGTTCTTAGTACTATTAGCTATGGAAACCACCGAGTACATACGTGTGATATATGCAGTCACCTATATGCTTTGTAAGATCTAATTTATTTACGGCATTATGTAATCTTTAAATGTACAATAGCACAGATCTTAGAGCAGTATCCATGTGAGCATTTGTATTATTTTTTTATGCGAAAGTAATTTATTATTTAAATAATCTTCTAAAAATTATGTTTAATAGTGTACGTTTTTGGTTTATTTGACAAATAAATATATGTTGATTCTTTAACTTTTTGATAGTACTGATACATATATATATATATATATATATGTATGTACATAACTTATTTTTAAATTGACTTATTTTTAAAGATTGCAAAAATATTTTACAGGTAAATTAGCATAGTAAAATCTTATATAATTATTGTATTTACGTAACGCCGCCGTCAGAATATTCTAAATATATCAAAATTCATTTTTACAAACATTTGGAAAAAATACATCTTGAAAATTTTCGCAAAATAAAGGATAACCCGTAGGCTTAATAGGCTATAAAGTTTGTTATATTTTGATATTTTGTACAAGAAATGCTACTCATGTCTCAAAGTAATAATTCACTAACAAAAATAATCATTATATTGAAGAATTCTGCAACATGTATTTCACAAACATATTTCTTGATGTTTTATGATCTTTCTACTGTAACTTTATTTATGATTTTCTGTTCTGAAATTAATCATATAAGAAATTAGACAATTCAAAATTCGTATTGAATTTCTGACTGAACAGATAAAAACATCCAACCACTAAAAATTTAAAATTCTTAAAAAAAAAGACTTTAACCCTTTAACCGACTGGCCCGGATTTTTCCGTTTCTAGAAATCATGTTAAAATGGCTGTAGACCAAAATATTTTAAACAGAATTTTATTTTTAACCTTATATAGAAAGTAGTGATATTAAAGATATTATAGCATCAAACTGAGATTTAAAAAATATATATCCTGGGATTTACAAGCATTCTTATAAAATTACTGCAAAACACTCGGACGGTGAAAGGGTTAACAAAGAACGTGATCTATTGACAAAGGATTGCAAGAGTGAAACAATAATTTTACTTTAGTTTATATAAAACTTTGATTTTGTTTAACTTTAGTTAAATAAACAATGGAGTTTTTTTTTTTTTTTTTGTGGTAAAAATTGCAATCTTAAAAACAAGTTAAAGAAAATTAAAGAAACATCAATTGCGATAAGGTATATCTATTGTTAAATAGTGTAATATATGTAATTTTAATATTTTCTTTAAATATAACGGAAATAAGATTTTTATTTAAGTAAAACGTTCATAAAGTACATTATTTTTTTAATTAAAAGCGTTTTCATAATAAGTAAAATTAAAAAATATAAAATGTTGAACTTAATATCCTATGAGTATTATCATATGTATTTACCCAATAATTACTCCTTAGATACTAGAGAGAAAATTCAAAAAAGGGATTTAATTTACTGATAAAATACCAACCATATCCAATTTGCATATGAAGTACATTGAATAGGCATATAACAAGAAATAGATATGAATCTTTAATATGATGATGAACTACATGAAGGATAATATTAATCACATACGTTATTTTATGCGTCAGTTTCTGAAACTGATTATACATATTAAAATAAAATGCATTAGGACAGGCATAAACTGAACACCTAGTACGTTAAAATAAAAGTCACTTTTACTTCAAATAAAAGTCATAACTTTATATTAATTGCTTTTAAACTTTTTATTCGTTCTCTCAAAACAAATCCCATTTTATGTGTTAATAAAGAAAACGAAAGCATTATATTTATTAGAATAGAAAAGTCTTTTTTTTTTCGTTAAAAGCGGAAATTCATTCGTGGAGTGTTTCTAAGTAAATGCTAATGTAACGTAAAGAGCTTTTCTTCTGTCTACTACCGAATGAAAACAAAATTTCATGACCTTTATTGAATTTATAATAATTCACTCAGAAAGATTAATGCAGGCAAAAAAGTCATAACCTGTTTAATTAATTTCAGTTTTTCAAAAGTAAACAAATATAATGAGACACGAATATTACATTTAGAATAAAAGTAAATGTAAATGAAAATAGAAAAAAAAATAAGAGTTATTGATATACATTAACAAGTTTGATTTCAAATGAACATGTTACGTTTTTTGTTTTTTTTTTAATAATAGAAATATAAAAATATTCATACAGCTAAATTTTTAATTTACATGAAGGAACTTTATAAAAAAGCTATGTTTGATAAGATAAGATAATTGTCAGAAACAACTCTAACAGATAGTACACATTTTCTGTAACCAATTTCATTGTATACAAGTTTTCGATTTATATATATTTCATCCCTAATAAAAATCTTTTAAATGTAAAATATATAAATTAAATAACAAAAGAAACGTAAATAAGTAAAAAAAAAAACAATATTAATTAATAACATATTATTAACAGTAACAGAGCATATATTTTTATCTTATTAATAATATGCGAAAAACATTTTTTTTCCTTAAATGGAATTATAAATTTTCTTAATAGGTTAAAAAAAAAAAAAAAAAAAAAAAAAAAAAAAAAAAAATCCTTCAAATTTCGGACATTTAATTATAGGTTTTTTCACTTCCTCCTTTTTAAACTTTACCAACAGTTCAAAAGTTTCTATGACTTCGGTTAGCCTGTTTATCTGTCTATCTGTCTCTCCGGAAAAAATTCAGATAAATATACTTTGGTTTGTGTGACATCAATATGATTTATTTATATTCTGTATAGCCTGTTTCTATCTGAAGATAATAAATGAGCTTTTATAGTTCGTTTGAAAGGACACTTTCAATAATTCCCTTACATCTTGCTCTATGGAAAAATGTTACTGGCCAAGACATTTTAAACACTGTATTATTCTAAAAATATTACGAAACTGATATCCGCCAATGAAGTGGGCAAAAACATTTGTTATGTAAAATTTACAGTTTAAAATATTATTATTTCGTATAGAGATACAAAAAAATATTTACATCGTTTTCTATTAGAAAAGCTGTTTGCATTGTACATAAATCGTGTTACAGTACCCCAAGCTTAATGAAATTGAAATGATTATTGATGTGCATGCCTTCTACAGATTATGGAGTGTGTAGCATTTATAATTTTATAGTACACTAGGGGGCTCTGCCCCCCGCAAGCTACGCTCTCCAACCCCCCGTTCAGACACCGCAGAATCTAAAAACACGTTAATCTGATGGGTTTTAAAAATATTAGAGAGATTGTATTGCACTGAAAAAAGCTGTACAGATCTCCCTGTAAACGGGTTTCCATTCAATTCCCTTTGATTGCAAAAATTTAAGGGTGAATCAGATGCTGTTAAGACATCCAATGGTTGTTTCCGTTTTTGATTAATTATTTTTGGTTTTGATTTCGTTTTTGATCAGTTAAACATTTGAAAAGAAGCTAAAATAAAATAAGTTAAGTATAAGAGTCTTTGTCTCCCGGTACTTTAAAACAATCTCTATAACAATAGCCTAAGTCATGTGACTATCATCAACAGTTCCAGGCGGACCGCTTCGCTTTTTATACTCTAGGTGTCATTTTGGTACTTTAATGTTAGCCAGGCACAGGTGATAAGTCGCCAAATATTATTCTATCGCCATCAATTCATCTATATTATAATAGTTCAAGTCATCAACTACCATGAACAAATACGGACTGATCCCTTCGCCGTTCATATGAAAGTTTGGCAGGATGTCATATACGGCTCATATTGGCGTGATTTTTTAACGACGCCAATTTGGGGAACGCATGAACAGAATAAAAAGTAACATCCGGCTTACCATATGAAGCAAAATAACGATACTTTTTCGCCAGTTATGTGGCCGTTCCGTATATGACATTGGCGTCAGAAAAAAATCGCGCCAATATGGGACCTTAAGTTTTCCATTTTGATTAAAAAATCTAATTAAAAAAAAAATAAAACTACATAAAAGTTGCCATGGTCGCAATGAATTCTAGGTACTGTTACGCTAGCAGGATGCAAATCTCGCCAATAGCTTTTTTTCAACTGGCCAGTTAGCATTTTTTTTTTTTTTTTTTTTTTTTTTTGAGTGGTAATATTTGGCCAGATACGGTTAGACAGGTTACAGATATACACGATTACAGATATACAGGTTTGGCGTGATTTTATTATTTTTTTTTTTTACGAAAATTTGGCGAAAACTTCGTTTTCAAATACCAGTTACATATGCATTTTTGGTATTCCTTAGATATCCCGACGACCAAAAATCTATCGCCAAACTATAAGATTAAATGCCAATTATGGTTGATCGTAAATGTCACATTCACTTGACTTTAAGCAAGTTACACGTGTTTACGTCATCAAGTGATTTTTATTTCGACGTTTTATTCGTATATTTATTAATGTTATACTAATTTATTTGTTCTTTTGTTTTTTAATTATAAAAATTATGTCAATTTGTGTAATTTGGCGAGTATTTTGGCGATTTATATAATTTAGCGAAATTGGTCGACGGAATAACTAAGTAGTACTGTATTTTTAATTATTTTCTATTATTTTCTAAAGGAAATATAAAAAAATAATTAATAATCATGGATCAAAATAATTTATATAATTTGTAAAAATAATAATAAAAGTAAAGTAGTAAATAATAAGTATAGTAAATAATAAGTATAGTAAATAATAAAAAAGAAATAAAAGTAAATAAACATGTATTATCAAATAAACAACAATAGCCGGGTTACCATGTCAACCTTTTCTGAAAAAAATATATATCTGTTTGATTAAAATTTTAGTTGCCATCATTAGAGAAAATGTATATAAAATTAGAAAAAAAATTAATATTTCGGAAACTAATTCGAATTCGAAAACTAATTTAAAAATTCTAATACCAGTTTTGAAATCTGCGGATCAATATTGATTTTTGGTGTTAATTTCATCGCAAAGTATTCCATTATTTAGTAGAAATCGCCGTGAAACATAATCAGTTGTTTAATCAGTCGATTCATACCCTCATTTCATACTTCCGTTTCATAAATTTGTTTCATTAGGATTTTATATATATAGGGTAGATTTAAAGAGATACACAAATATTTCTATTACAGGGCTTACTATGAGCAATAATTTCTGGAAGCACGTGTTCAGCTGCGATGTACGCTTTTATGCTTAACAGAATTTTCGTATATTACATAGTGTGTATTTAAATCTGCGTATGGCAGGGCAGCACAAAAGAGTTCGTAATGTAACATTCTTTTGCCATAATTCGTTGAAGTATGTTTTTAACTCTGCTATGCATTTTTCGCAGCTGCACTATGTCTTAGTATACAAAGATATGCTTGTAGAATGTGAAATATATTATCATATATGGATGAATTCATATATGCAACTGCATTAATATGTAATAAAGTCGGACCTCTATTTAACGAACCTCTATTTTGCGAACTTTTCCTTGGAACCAAGAATATTTTGCAAATTTCTTCGTAAAATAACCTCCAAATAGCGAAGTGCATTCTCTATTTAACGAATTTTTTCTTGTGATCTAAATTTCTTTTTCTCCCCATTTCTCAAAATATTTCTGGTCATTTCAAATTTATTCTTTCTTTAAACACATTTTATGATATTCTGTGGCCTTGAACTGGTTTTACCAGGCACCTTCTTTCTCAGCAGTGAGAATTCGGTAAGTACGGAGGACAAAGACGATAATCCCTTACAGTAACTTAAAAAATGTGGATACGAATGTGAAAAAAAGAAGAAATTAACCATGATGTGCTGATTGATGATTATATTTCACTTAATTCTGAAATTGAAACCTGAGAAACACTATCCGAATTGAATATTTTCGACAGTGTGAAAAATAAAAACAATACAACAATGAATTGCGATGAAGGCTAATATGATGATGATGGAAATGATCATGATGCAGGAATTAATAAAACTTCGTATGATGAAATGCTAAAATCATCTGAAACAATCCGACGCGGATTATAGTTAGAAAAAAATACGCATGAAGGAGTTTTTGGTGCATTTCAAAGATGCGAGACGCATTATGAGAGAAAGCACTTTTTAAAAGAAAAAACTCCGACAAAATTAACAGAGTTTTTCAGAAACTAAATTTAAGTACGCATATGTTAATGTATGGTTAAAATTATTTGTTATAATAATAATAAATACGATAAAGTTTTTAAAATTCGTTAATTTTAATGTAAACTATTTACTTTAAACAGAAAACACTGTGTATTCCCAGACAATCTTTAGTTTTCCTTGCAAATTTCAAAGATTTAAATACATAGAAAAAATGAATTGATGACGGATATTTGGTGGGTATAATAAATAAAACAAACATATATAATTTATTTTAAAAATGTGATTAATTACTTTTAGTAAAAATATTTCGTGTTTATGAATTTAAAATCTGTTTTATGTAGTTTAAATTATTTTAAAAGGTGAATCTCTATTTAACGAATTTTCCATATAACGAACTTTTTTCAGGGATTTAGCGACTTCGTTAAATAGAGGTTCGACTGTATATGTATTGCCACTTGACGGATGGTAATTGCGTAAAAACACTTTTAGTTGTGTTATATGTTATCAATTGAATTAAATTTTAAGATACGCAGTTTGGAAGGTTTGGGTATGTTTTATAGCTACAGGTCTACCCAATATGTTCCGAGTAAATTTCGATGATAGAATTTACTAAAAGTGCATTTTAATGTGCATTATGCGTTCAGCTAAGACAAATATTAATATATATCTGGTATATTGTTTATTGTATAAAACGAAAAAATATATAAATAGATGCTTGCAGAAATATATTAAGATGCATTGTCATTAATAAATATTAATTACAAGAAATTCAATAATAATTACAAGATCCTCAAAATTAGATTACATTTTATTGAAAGATTTCATTTGGTTAAATTTTAATTATAATATCATTAAAATTCGAAGGTCAACGCTGCTGACAGTATTGAAGCACTATACGCCAAATCCAACCAGTCAATAAAATTCTGATTTCCATTATGATTGTACATTACGGTGGGTCCAAATAACCGAAATATTTATAATCGAAATGTAATAGCGCGGAAAAGTTGCCTTTTGTAATAGATAATAAATTTGTAAAATATTACACCAATCGGTTAATATCTTTTACCGTCGCAAGGGGCCAAAATTTCAAACAATTGCAAAAAACATGTTTTAAAAAAATTTTTTTAGATTATCCAAACGTACTAATACAATTTCTAATAGGACGCAATAGCTACATGAAGATATTAGAAATATCTCGGTGTATGTTCATTATGATGAAATCATATCTTTCATATCGCAAATGGACCATATTTAATAAAAAAAAAATTGCAAAAATTTAATATTTTCATTTTTTCTAATTTTTTTAATATGTCTAGGGTAAAGTAAATTTACTTTATATCTAATAATTTTCATAAATTTTGTTAAATGTTTGTAATACACTGGAAAATAAAAGAGGTATTCATTTTGCTTGAAGATCGCTTCATCTACTGCTGTTTTGCTGCATATCAGCAGTCCATGCACAATAAATTACAAAATTATATAAACTGAACAAAGTATTTTAGTATTTTATTAATTAAAATATAAAGACGTTTAACCGAAACAGGTTAAATAAACTCATAATGAAGAAGTATTTAATGTAAATGAATTTTATAATATGACTTGCTTTGAAATGAAGCTATTATTCCTCGAGAGGCCGAAATTGATCAGAGGTGACCCTCCCTATGTTCTGGTCCAGAAATTTTATCAGCACTTCAGTGGCTAATTTCACGTATCTTTCTACTATTAAGTGGGATAAGGAAAGTTATAATAGCTGGTATCTTTAATAGAACATTCCAAAATCTCCAGAGTTGTTAGATCGTCAGTCGATAGAAAAACTATAACAGGTGGTACATATTAGTTTACAGTTACCTTATGGATTCATTTTAATTGTGAACCAATTGATGCACTAGACATTCTGGATGTACTCAGACAGTATGAAAAGTTAGGAAGAGGATATCTCTGTTCCAACGTAGAGTTTCAAAATTCGATTAGCAGTAGTGATCCTTGCGTGAAATATTGGTCCAGGGACAAGGCAAAAATGGTCAATTGAACACATGCCTGTTGAAAGAGCTTGCAATATTTCAGAGATATACTTCTTGTCAGTTGAAAAATCATTTTTAAAAACAGCTATGTGATAAGATTAAATTGGCTTAAACTTTGCAATTGGTAATGATTCGCAAATCGACAGGTCAACAAATTGGGCCACGATATGACACGATATGACTTTTGTCAGAAAGGTGTTCGAAAAGATGTCTCAGCGGAAGCTCATTGAAATGAGGGCAAGGAAGCCAATAAAGTGTTGTTTTTTTAAAAAACTTGTTCCCAAATAATCATTTAACACCCTTTCACAACCTTTGCCACCTGTGTTAAAAACAGTTCCACCACATCCGATTGCAATTCTTTTTACAGTTTACATTTCATTCTTCTTGAAAAAATCTACAATCCCATTCCATATAGAAGTCGCCTTGCCAGACGATGGGGAAAAATAACCAAATTAATAGAGATCTGGTTCTAGTACCATACAGATATTTTTTTTATTGACTTCGCGAAGATGAAACTTTTTACCCTTATTAACCTGGCATAGATTTCTATCTTTAGAGCCATCAAAGTATAGAGCAAAATGATTATATTACAAAATAAAGAATACAAATATTAAAAAATAACCAAGTGAAATATGGTCCTCTAGCATGCAAGCAGCTGCGGGTGTTTCTATCATTGAGTAGATTTTATTGAAAGGATTACAGTGATTAGTTAACAATCTGCATGTTATTAAGAAAAAAATGCTTTTCCAGACTATTAAAATGCAAAAAATTGGGAAATACTTTGAAAAGCCGAAGTAGCGCAAGCCATTGAAGTGCCACAAAGTGTCATTTCCAGGATCTGGAACCGTTTATTGGAGAGTGGATGTGCAGGCCAAAGACCAGGGCAAGGTCGTAGACGGGCAACAACGCCCAATGAAGATCAGTATTTAGAGTTAACAGCTCGGAGACACCGAACCATGAACGCTACTCTTCTCCAACAACACCTTCGCTCGGCTACAGGCACCACGATTTCAACTCAGACTGTCCGAAACCGGCTCCATGCTGTAGGTCTGTATGCTCGCCGACCGATGGTATGTGTTAGATTAACATCAAGGCATCGTCGCGACCGCAGAGAGTGAGCAACCGAGCATGTCAACTGGAGGAGAAATGAATGGAGCAATATTCTGTTTTCTGACGAGTCCCTTTTTCTGTGCATCCGGATAATAGGCGTATTTTCATCTGGAGGGACCGTGGCAGTAGGAATAATCCTGCGTTCGTGCACGAAAGTGTCAGATTTGGCGGTGGAGGAGTGTTGGTGTATGGTGGCATCTCCATTGACGGGCGCACTGACCTCTACATCATTCGAGATGGAGCTCTGACTGGTCGCCGATATAGGGATGAGATCCTCAGACCTATTGTAGTCCCTTACGCTGCAGCAATCGGAGATAACTTCATTTTAATGGACGATAACTGCAGGCCACATCGTGCAAACCTGGTGGAGGATTTCCTTTTCGAGGAAGGAATCGTTCGAATTGAATGGCCAGCGTGTTCTCCAGACATGAATCCAATCGAGCACGTTTGGAACGCTCTAGGAAGACGAGTTTCTGTCCGCCAACAACCCCCACAAACTCTCCAAGAACTGGAAAGAGCTCTTCTAGAAGAATGGGGCAGAATACCCCAACTCGTCATTAATAGCCTCATTGAGTCCATGCCTCAAAGGTGTTCAACGTTGCTGGCCGCCCGTGGAAACCATACCCCCTACTGAAAATGATTTTCTTTGAAGAAAACACCTTTTCTTATTCTTTTTTTCTCATATGCACAAATTGTGTTTTTTTCCTTTAGTACCCAAATGCGCAATAAAATGCATTTTTTTCTGCCAAACATGTGTAATTTATTCTCATATAACCTACTGTCGACCATGTATCAATCAGCTAAACAGTTTACCAGATACAAAATCCACCTAAAACTGCAATATCCTTTAATTGTTTTGAGCAGTGTTAATAATCTGATTAAAATGCGCTATATTTTTTATCAGACAAATCCTTTCCTAAAGCTAATCAAGATATTTTGTTATTGAAAAAAACTGTATTTTGAAAAATAGGAAAACCTGTTCACACAAAGAAGACTTTTGAGGGATTTTATTTTCCTGGTTAAATTTAACTAATAATGCTTGTTTCCTTAAAATGTTTAAATAACGTTATGAAGTATATACAAAATATGCGATATCGCTAAACAAACTATAATGTAAATGTATTATTTATCTATTATTATATGGTTACGCTGGGATTTGTGTAACTCAGTAAAGTCGACATATGTGCACTTTGACACGATGCCTTTTTAAAATGCTTGACTTATCTCATGATTTTATGTAAGGTTTAGATCATGGAATAACTCTAACGGAGATTTTACGTTTCCCAGATTCTTTTCATTTATCAAAAGTCTCCTGGATTAGTATCTTCTGTCTCAGAAATGCAATAGAAAATTTTCCTTACCTCTGTTTATACATGTTCGCTTATAAGATCACATGTTGCGTTTCAGAAGTGATTGATACCATCTTGTCATAAATTTAGTAGCTCTACATTTTGGCCATTGCTGTTTTCTTAAAATATACTCAAACATCATTAAGGGAAAGTTGTACTTCTTTGGCCTAAAATTTACGTGATTTAAATTATTTTTTCGGTTTAATATAAAAGAAATATGATCTTCCAAATTTTTGAAACACCTCAACATACTTCAGTACAGTAAACTCCCGACTATCCGGCATACTGTGGCGGAAGGGTAGGCCGGATAACAAAAAAACCGGATAGACCGGAATTCTAGAAATATTTACTTTCATACCACCCTCCCCTTCCCCACCATGATATTTAAAACACATATTACACATTTTAAGATAAATTGTATATATACAGTAGATACAGTTTCAAAATAAGCAAAATATTAATTAAAAACGTAACCCTAATCCATAAAAAATGAGTAAATCTTATTTTTCCGTTCATTAAAAAATGATTCCACAAATATGAAAAGTTAGTCAAAACTTGGTTTTTAGTTATTGAAAAAGCCCTTGATAGATGACTGCATCTTCTTGTTAGCCGTCTTCTCGATGAAATGCCCCTCCATTTGCGCAATTAGATGATATCAGCTGTTGTCGCGTCCTCCTGCTGAGTAATGTACTGTAGTGCTACATCAATCTTCTTGAACCCTTTCAAATTTGGGAGGAGATTATTCCTGCCATTCTTCTTCTCTTTTTCTTCAGTTACCCCTCTCTTTGTCACCATTTTTACAATATCTTTGTCAGCTAATTCATTAAATTTGTCTTTTGTCATCCAGTCTGTAATGTACTCTGCACTGACATCGTCAGAGCCCGGTACATTTTCAAAAACAAAAGAATCTTATCGCTCTCATCTTACACTTTAGTTTCCTATAAAGGTTTATGTTCCACTTTCATTGTCCAACAGAATGTTCCAAGGCCTTGCAATTACTTTGTTTGGAATTTCTTCCCAAGATTTTGCCACCCACCTTATGACATCTATCATGTCATTCTTTTTCAGAGTGGTTATGCAGTCTTCATTATTGTCAACTGCTGATATCAACGAACGGAGAAAACGCGGGTTATAATTTTTCTTTGCCATTTGAGGGATACCCTGGTCCATCGGCTGACAATAGCCGTAACATTATCACCCATTTCATTAATTTTCAATAAATAAAGACGAAGCACGCCAAAAGCCTATACGGACATAACCAGGAACAGCGGAAAATAATGTCCGCACTTGTTAACATCCGAAGCACAACTGACGAAACAGGTTATCGATCCGTAACCCCCTCTCTTCCTGTCTGTCATTGCACTGCTTGCAATCTGTAATCCCCCTTCTTGCTCCTTCCTGTCATGAGTCAGCACTTTCCCATGGACGGGAACTTGCCTGCCTCGACCGCTTGCAACATTCCTCATTTTTTACTATGCCGGATAGTACGGAGGACCGGATAGTCGCGAGCCGGATAGTCGGGAGTTTACTGTAATTCGTTCCAAGACTGGGTAAGTCGAGGTACATTTAGATAAGCAAAAAATGATAAGTGATAAGATTTTTCCAAAATTTAATGATCGTATGCTATTGTATTTAGTGATTAAGTTACATACATCCAGTGTTCCTTAATATACATCAATAGATATAAATCATGATATATACCCGATACTTATTTTTAGAATATCAAGATTCTTTATGTATATATATATATATATATATATATACTAGCAAACCCCGCGGCTTTGCTCGCGTAATATTTGAAATATGCCAAGTGATATTTATATGTCTAATTTTTATCAAAATGTACTAACTAAATTTTTATTTTATTAAAAGATAATATTTTATTTTATTAAAAGGTACTTATTACTTTTAGGAATAATTCAAAAATTACTATTTAAAACGCAGGTTGACTAAACATCATTATTACACTGTATTAGGCAGAAATGATAATTAAATTAATAAAATGAAATAAAACTAAATAAATGATAATTTAGAAAATATTTGAAACTTTTATGCTCATTTAATACGCTCATTTCAGTATTCATTTGAAGTTTTGAATTTTTTAGAAACCATCTTCTTACATCTTAAAATTAACCATCATGTCAAATTCCAAGTCCTACCACCTCTCTCAACATAAAGGGCTATGTTGAAATAGGAACTGTCACCATTAATTTGCCAACATTAATTTTGAAATCGGTGTGTTATTTCCTAATATTCCACAGAAACGTAATTTAAAAAGCTTTTAAATCCCTTTTTTAGAACGTTTGTTGTTCCTGTGAACCGCAGGTGGTAGAATCACCGGCATAAAATATAGCCTGTGTAGGATCAGAGACTGTTACCACTGATTCGCAACTATTACTTTTATAATCGGTTTATATTCCCTGAAATTGCATAGAATCGTAATTTAGAACTTTTTTAGAATGCTTTTCACACCTCCACTTCGCTTCACCCCTTTTTAATTCGAATTTATTTTCGACGTTCTTTCGAGGGCATTTATATTTTATAAGTAACTACCATGTCATATTTAAAGTTTCTGTCCTTTTCAGTATCACAGTAATCGCAATTTAGAAAGTTTTTAGTTCCTGCAACCCTCTGGTGGTAGTGGAACAGACATAAAAAATAGGTTATGTTTGAGCAGGTTCTATCACCAAAATTTGTCATCATTATTTTTTTAATCGGTTTGGTAATTTATAAGTTTGCTTAAAAATTGTAATTTATAACATTTTTCACTCACTTCATTTTTTTTAAATTTGGAATTTTCTTTCGACTGTTCTTAGAAAGCAGTTGCATCTTGTAAGTAAATACCATGCCATACTTCAAAGTGTTAGACCCCTCAGTTGTGCAAAAAATGCAAATTCGAACATGTTTTGCTTTTGCAGCCCTCAGATGGTAGTGACAGCAACATAAAATATTACCTATGTTATAGCAGGGACTGTCACCATTGATTTGCAACCATTACTTTTGAAATAGCTTTGGTATTTCCTTAGACTGAGTAGAAATCGCAATTTAGAACGTTTTTAGGACGCTTTTCGCACATTTTCACCGCTTTTTAAATTTCCAATTTTTTCGAAACTGTTTTTAAAGATCATTTATAGCTAATAAATATGTACCTTGCCTAATTTTAAGTTGCTAGCCCCTACCGATCACAAAAATCGAAATTTAGAACGCTTTTTTCTCCTGCAACGTCTTGGTGATAGTGATACCGACATAAAATAGCATCTATGTTAGAGCAGAGGCTGTCAGCATCAATATCCTACCATTACGTTTGAAATCAGATTCATTCTTCCTGAGATATTGCCGACAAATCGGCATCTAGAACGTTTTTAGAACGCTTTTCGCGCATTTTGCTCCTGCATCTCCTCTGGGGTAGTGGAAAAAGATATAAAATATAGCCTATCTTGGAGCAAGATCTGTCACCATTATTTTTACACCATTATATTTGAAATCGGTTCAGTATGGCGTAATTTCCTCCATTTACAGGTTTTAACGCATAGTAATGATTTTTTTTTTATTTTAACATTTTGTTTCTCTTTTAAAATTCCAGTGTAAATATGGTTCTTATGACGCAATTTTCCTGCTTTTAACATGTAATCATTTAATTCTAATTTTAATTTTTTTTTCTGTTTACAATAGTCCCGTGTTAATAAATTTTTAATTTGAAGTAAACATCATTGTTTGCGCTGTTTATACAGTTGGCAACAGTTTAAATTAATAACATTTTTTAAATTTGTAAAAAATATCTCTCGAAATACTGAAAATTTGAATTTAAAATCGAAATAAAACCTCAAAAAATAGCCAAATAAAAAAAAATAAATGCAATCTGCATACCGGGAACTTATAACCTATAAAATGATCTAAATATGATTAAATTCTCATGTATAGTTTTTGCTGCAATAAAACTTGTTTAATGGAACGATTTTGTCCGACTTTAGCATTAAATATCTCTGAAAGTAATTCTTCGATTTGAAAACTGTCTGCATCAGCGTGTTTATCAAATATTTCTTTATAATACCACCGATTTCCATATTTTTGTATACGACAGTTTTTTTTTTAAATATTAACGAAGAAAGGCCATGCTCAAGACATATTTAGATACCACTACAGGCAGACTGATTTGAGTTTAATGTATGAAGTCGCTCGCCAGAGGACTCTGGTACCCTGCCCAAAATTGAAATTTGAATCTGACCGTAACTGAAACAGCCTGGGAAGGGTAGATATGTAAATAAACACCAAAATTACGTCATGTCGCCATGGTTACGTTTACAATTCTGCTGACATCCCAATCAAGCTTAGAAATGACAGCTAATTCGAATAAAGCTGTTAAGGGTTATTATAAACTGTCCATATCAATGTAAATGTAAAGCTCTATTTATTTCTCTTAAAAACTGTTAAACCAACACACATAAAAATATATAAATAAAAAAACACATGCTTAGTCTAAAACATCAATGTCACAAATTTATTTGGTACATCTTAGTTATCCAGTCGACCAATTTCGCCAAATTATATAAATCGCTAAAACACTCGCCAAATTATACAAATAGATATAATTTTTATTTTAAATAACGAAAGAACAAATAAATTAGTATAACATTCTTAAATATACAAAAAAAAAAACGTCGAAATAAAAATCACTTGATGACATAAACACGTGTAACTTGCTTACAGTCAAGTGAATGTGACATTTACGATCAAGCATTATTGGCATTTAATCTTATAGTTTGGCGATAGATTTTTGGTCGACGGGATAACTAAGTACCATTTATTTACTATTTTCACTGCTGAAACAATAAAACTGATGGAATTTTTTTTAATATATTCAAATACTCATAAAATTCCTTGTAATAATTAATAAATGTAATTTATTAAGTAACAAATACCCTTACATGATTTAATCAAAATTGCTTCGATAACATAGAATATTGCAACGATATTTAAATCCGTGATCACCATTTCTTTCTCTGATTAAAACTAAGAATATTTAATGTTTAAGGAAGAAAGGCTTTTTTTTTTCTTCTTCTTGGTTCGGGCGATATTAAAAACAAATACTTTACCGGTAATAGTAAATTAATCAAAAATAGCTGCTTCAAGTCAGTTATGAGAACTGTAGTTTGATAAAAATCAAGTTTTAATTTTAAAACGTGTATATGAAACCAAGCTATTTTTATATAAATACGGGACATTCAAAAAAGAATAACAGAACCGGCATTTTTCATGAATGAACCAAACGATCAAGGTAAACAATAAATAATTTAGCTAATCTTAAAAGTATGTGTAACACTAAAATGCAACAAATTTGTGTAAAATAGCCTTTTAAATCGAAGGAAATTGAAGAATATAAATATTTAGTTTATTACATGAAATTACGATCAATGATTCTGAAACCTCGACGATGAGAAACAAGCTTCTATCTGGGCAGGGTTTAAATGTAAACAAAGAGCACGTTGTGAAGTTTTGGTTCAGGGTTTGAAGTTGGATCCGATTTCACTTTTTCGGCAAAATGCGCGGGCCGTTATATATCATAGTAGGCTATGGCCATGCTTAAGCCAAGACTCCCTTATCATAAAACAGACTTGACGATCCGGAGAAAGTCTATGGGTGAAAATGTCCCCGATAATTGCCAACTTATTAGCTGACTTTGTCCCGTAAGTTATGCCACCTGGTGTATACTCCTGGTAATACTCCATAAACAAATGCATAGTAAAAAATTGAAAATGTTGTGTTATTGGCAAAATTGTATAAAATATTTTTCGAATTCGAGTAAAATAAAGGCGAAAAAAAAATATTTCGCACAATTATGTTCTGGCTTTAAAAAATGAAACATATAAAAAATGAAGATTTAAATATAAGATTTATTGATATTTTTTCAGGGTACTTGTTAGTTATCCCGTCTACCAATTTCGCCAAATTATATAAATCGCCAAACTACTCGCCAAGTTCTACAAATTGACGCAATTTGTTATTTTAAATAACGAAAAAACAAATAAATTAGTATAACATTAATAAAAATAAAAATAAAACGTCGAAATATTGGTTTTATTGGCCATTATTGGCATTTAATCTTAAAATTAATTAATTTATGGCAAACCATTATTGGCATTTAATCTTACAAATTGGCGACAGTAATTTGGTCAACGGGATAACTAACAAGTACCATTTTCAGTATATAGGACTTTGCGGGTTTTTTTTTTTTTAAATCTTGGCACAATTTGGGCTTCGAAAAGAGCGATTTGTTGCCGATTGATATAAACAGTTATGAAAACGAAACTTATTAACTGTCAGCTTGTTTTATAAGAATTTACGGCACAGATGTCATATACGGTCCCATATTGGCGCGATTTTTTTCCTACGCCAATTTTGCGAAAACCTTGTTACCATATCATCTATATCCGGATAACCATATCAAGCAAAATAACGACACTTTGGTGCCAGTTAAGTATCCGGTGCGTATGTGACATTGGCGCCAGAAAAAAATCGCGCCAATATGACATCTGTGCCGAATTTACATGTATAAATTTAGTTTCTTGATATTATTATTTTTTTTATATACGATTTGTTTATATTTGTATATAAAATAGATACATGCCTTTTTTATATTAAATAAATGTAGAAATATTGAAAAATATTGCTTCTTTATGTGAAACAGTGAATATGCTTCCAGAAATTACGTTGCCAAATTTTCTTCTCTCGCCAAGGCCCCTATACTTGAAAAATATCGATTTATCTATCTATATCTATACTTCATATTATAAAGAGGAAAAAATTTTTTATTTGTAGGAGGTAAGCTCAGGAACTACCGAAACGATTCAGAAAGTAATGCTATCAAAATGATGGTGTTCGCCCAACTTAGAACATAGGCTATATCTTATGTCGGTGCCACTACCTCAAAGGGGGTGCAGGAGCAAAAAACGTTCTAAAAATGCAATATTTGCGTTACTGAAGGGCCTAGAAATATGAAATTTGGAATATTAGTTACTTACAAGATATAAATGATGTCTAAGAACAGTTCTTAAACAATTCGAAATTTAAAGGGGGTGAGACTGCACAAAAAGTGTTCTAAAAACCGTTCTAAATGGTAGTTTCTACATAATCTCAGGAATTACCGAACCGATTCCAAAAGTAATGGTATCAAAATGATGATGTTTGTCCAACTTAGAACATAGGCTATATTTTATGTCGATGCCACTACCCCAAACGGGGTGCAGGAGCAAAAAAACGTTCTAAAAATGCGATTTTGGCGTTACTGAAGGGCCTAGAAATATGAAATTTGGAATATTAGTTACTTACAAGATATAAACGATGTATAAGAACAGTTCTTAAACAATTCGAAATTTAAAGGGGGTGAGACTGCACAAAAAGTGTTCTAAAAAACGTTCTAAATGGTAGTTCTACATAATCTCAGGAAATACCAAACCGATTCCAAAAGTAATGGCATCAAAATGATGGTGTTAGTCCAACTTAGAACATAGGCTATATCTTATGTCGGTGCCACTACCCCAAAGGGGGTGCAGGAGCAAAAAACGCTCTAAAAATGCGATTTTTGCGTTACTGAAGGACCTAGAAATATGAAATTTGGAATATTAGTTACTTATAAGATATAAATGATGTCCAAGAACAGTTCTTAAACAATTCGAAATTTAAATGGTGTGAAAATGCACAAAAAGCTTTCTAAATGGTAGTTTTTACATAATCTCAGGAAATACCAAACCGATTTAAAAAATATTGGTGTCAAAATGATAGTGACAACCCTTGCTCCAAGATAGGCTATGTTTTATGTCGATGCCACTACCTCAAAGGGGGTGTAGGAACAAAAAACGTTCTAAAAATGGGATTTATGTTTTACTGAAGAGCCTAGAAATATGAAATTTGAAGTATCAGATACTTATTAGATATAAAGGATTTCTAAGAACAGTTCTTAAACAATTCGAAATTTAAAAAGGGGTGAAAATGCGCAAAAAGCGTTGTAAAAAACGTTCTAAATTGCAATTTCTATGCAATCTCAGGAAATACGGAACCGATTTCAAATATAATGGTGTTAAAATGATGGTGACAGATCTTGCTCTAAGGTAGGCTATATTTTATATCTGTTTCCACTACCCCAGAGGAGATGCAGGAGCAAAATGAGCGAAAAGTGTTCTAAATGCCGATTTGTCACCAATATCTCAGGAAAAATCAAACTGATTTCAAAAGTAATGGTAAGAAATTGATGCTGACAGCCTCTGCTCTAACATAGGTGCTATTTCAAGTCGGTAACACTATCACCTAGACGTTGCAAAAGCAAAAAAGCATTCCAAATTTCGATTTTTGTGATCGGTAGGGGCTAGCAACTTAAAATTAGGCAAGGTACATATTTATTAGCTATAAATGATCTTTAAGAACAGTTTCGAAAAAATTGGAAATTTAAAAAGGTGTGAAAATGCGCGAAAAGCTTTCTAAAAACGTTCTAATTTGCGATTTCTACTCAATCTCAAGAAATTCCAAAGCTATTTCAAAAGTAATGGTTGCAAATCAATGGTGACAGTCCCTGCTATAACATAGGTTATATTTTATGTTGCTGTCACTACCATCTGAGGGTTGCAAAAGCAAAACATGTTTTAATTTGCGTTTTTTGCATAACTGAAGGGTCTAACACTTTAAAGTATGGCATGTTATTTACTTACAAGATGCAACTGCTTTCTATGAACTGTCGAAAGAAAATTTCAAATTTAAAAAGATGAAGTGAGTGAAAAATGTTATAAATTACAATTTTTATGTAATCTTATCATATACCAAACCGATTAAAAAAATAATGATAACAAATTGTTGGTGATAGAACCTGCTCAAACATAAGCTATATTTTATGTCTGTGCCACTACCACCAGAGGGTTGCAGTAGCTAAAATATTTCTAAATTGCGATTTCTGTGATACTGAAAAGGCTAGAAACTTTAAATATGGCATGATAGTTACTTATAAAATATAAAGGTGCGAAACGCATTCTAAAAAACTCGTAAATTACGATTTCTACGCAATTTCAGGAAATATAAGCCAAATATAAAAGTAATAGTTGCGATTCAATGGTAACAGTCTCTGATCCTACACAGGCTATATTTTATGCCGATGATTCTACTACCTGGGATTTACAGAAACAACAAACGCTCTAAAAAAGGCTTTTAGAAGCTTTCTAAATTACGTTTCTGTGGAATATTAGGAAATAACAAACCCATTTCAAAATTAATGTTGGCAAATTAATGGTGACAGTTCTATTTCAACGTAGCCCTTTATGTTGAGAGAGGTGGTAGGACTTGGAATTTGACATGATGGTTAATTTTAAGATGTAAGAAGATGGTTTCTAAAAAATTCAAAACATGAATACTGAAATGAACGTATTAATTGAGCATAAAAGTTTCAAAATATTTTCTAAATTATTACTTATTTAGTTTTATTTCGTTTTATTAATTTAAGTCTCATTTCTGCCTTATGCAGTGTAACAATGATGTTTATTCAAACTGTGTTTTAAATAGTATTTTTTTTAAATTATTCCTAAAAGTAATAAGTACCTTTTAATAAAATAAAATATTACCTTTTAATAAAATAAAAATTTAGTGAGTACCTTTTAATAAAAATTAGACATATAAATATCACTTGGCATATTTCAAATATTACGCGAGCAAAGCCGCGGGGTTTGCTAGTTATTATATAATGTAGTATTAGCTAATGTTCTGTAATCTGTTCCACAGTGAAAGTTGACTGCAAAAACGCGATGCTGGAATAATGTGGTATCAAGTATACGGTTTAAAAATAAAATTAATTTTGCGCCAAACTACACTTACGCCAATTGGCTCTAGGTCTGATTAAGGAAGAATACTCAAATTAAGATTTACAAACACCAAAATAGTAGCATGTCAAGAATACGGTATTTGCGGAAGGTTGAGGGACATGTATAAATTTAAGTGATTATTAAACTTTATTTTTCCAATTTTTTAAGTGTTTATGACTTCAGTCTGCTTTTTGTGTATCTATGCGTGCTTTAACTTTCCTAAAATACTTTGATACATTTTAGGAAAACTTACATAACATATGTGAGTTAAAACAAGGAAATTAATTACGCACCAAACTATGCCCGCCAAGATATGCCAATTGGCTCTGGAGCCAATTATGAAACTTTCCATAGATTAATACATAAAACTTTATATGAAAAAACAGTGAAGCTTTCGTCTAAAGTATGTTAAACTGAAATGATCCCCCATACCTTCAAAAATAAAACAAATGATAGGCCAAAAAATAAATAACTGAGTGGGTGCATTGAAACAAATTGAAGGAGCGATGTGAAATTAATACTGTAAGATGAAATTAATTATGAAAAGAAAATAAATAGCAGAAATAAAATAAATCACATATTTGAAAATATAAAAGAGAAATTGAAATATTTTACATTTTCCGGATCTAGATGCTATCTATTTATTTCAATAACTAATATCACTGAGAAATTCATGGTAAAATAATTTTCTTTCCTGATTATTATTACTATTATTATCATCATTTATTTACATAACGGAATACAGCAGTAAACATTTTTTGTTTAACAGTAAAATAAGTTCATTTTTTAAATAAAATGTCTAGAACATATGAAAATTTTAAGATTAACAACTATCATTTGCAAACTACAAAGCACATCGTAAAGAAAATGGTAAAAGACAAATGGAAAACAAATTAAAAAATATTTCTGTTTCTCACGTTAGATGGCGTTAGTCACGGGAAACCATGTGATTTCTAACCACGTGTACAGCGGACAAAGGAAACTTAGCGATTGCGAGGCCTGTTATTTCGATAAGGAGGCCTTGGCTTAAGCATTTAAACTAGATGAGTTCTACCCGGAATATCTACGCAGATTTTCATTGGTACATTTCCAAATCAAAACTTTTTTTTCATATATAGAAGGATATATAATATATATATATATATATATATATATATATATATAAAAGATTGCTAAAACTTTTAGCTACCTAGGTATATATATACATATATATCAGATACCAATATTAAGGAAAAATAATTAATATATATATATATATATATATATATATATATATATATATATATATTACTTTTAGAGGCTTTTTGTAGCAGACGAGTAAGTTTTCTAAGCTTTTCCTAGTGACTTTTTTATTTGTTTTTCAATATCACTTGACAGTCTTGGGAAAGTTTCCCTTCATAGAACTAAAGTTTCGAAGTACGTCTTTAACGATTTTTTTTCCAAGCTAGTCGACGTAAATGCGGGGTGACCTAAGTCACGGGGGCGTAGGCCGGAGTACTACTGTATATTTACTGTACTACTTCAGAGATGCATTCATGCAAAATGAACATAAAAAAAAATACCCAAATCAATAGAACCTTCACTTAAAGTCTGTAAATTTGTTGAAACACATTGAAACTTTACAAATGTGCATGGATACACAATTTTTTAGGGGAATATCGTAAATTGTTTATCTTCCATGAGTAGAGATTTCAATCAGAGTTTAAACACAAATCTTATTAGAACTATATAATCACAAAACACTCAAATCGAGGAAGCTATAGTTGCTGTAAAACAAGGATAATCGAAAACTGTGAAAGGCTGAGAATTGCTAGGCTCAAAAGTCCAGAATTTTAATAAAATTGTTTCCTTAAATTCCACAATTTTTCGCCTTATGTATATTACTTTAAGCAAAGTAATGTTTTCTTATAGATCCATTTACTTCAAAGTTTTTCACTCTATATTAATAAAGGTTTTAGTTATACATTAGTTTAGCGTTTCTATTAAAGTTTTTGACTTTCACTAAAAATAATCCACAGATCTGCGTTGAACAACCGTAATATTGAACAGTTTTTTCTAAATGTAATTTAAAATTTAAAAATTAGAGCAGTTTAAAATGATACACTATTTTCGTCGATAATTTGTCTCAAGTTTTCAATGATTCTACTTTTGCTTTATTATGTAGTTTTTCAATAAGCACTCTTCACAATTATTTGAATTAAATAGATGTGGTCTTGAATTTTTCATCAAGTGCCTACTCTGAAGTCTTCTACTGTGGCTGTTTTATATTCCTGCTGCTGTCTGAAGTGATTTATTATTAAAGTCATTGATTTATATTAAAGTGTCTCAGGAGTCTTAAAAATGGAATAAAAATGAAAAAAAGAAAATATTCGACATTTAATATCTTAGCATGTATATAATTTAAAAACACTATTTTTATTGGGATTAAAAGATATAAGTATGTTATTTTATTTCCTGTATTTAAAAACTTGCAAGAAGCAAAATTAGTATTTACAGGGGGCTCCAAACTGTCAGACATATTTCGAGCAGACAATTGGTACACTGTAAAAAAAATCCGACTAGTTTTCCTGTAGGAATAGGGAAAAATAGTTGCCCTTATCGTACCGGAAAATTTTTCCGACCCAGCTCGGAATAAAATCCGTAAAAAAAAGGAATTAATCAATAAAACGGTATTTTAGGGATTTTATTAAGATTTTACGGATTTTATTCCAAGCTGGGTCGGAAATGTTTCCGGTACGATAAGGGCAACTAATTTTCCGATTCCTACTGGAAAACTGGTCGTATTTTTTTACAGTGCATAACAGCTTACGCGCGGTATTACAAAATAAACTTTGTAGCTGGAATGAAATTGTTAGCGCCTAATTATACCTCAGATCATAATAATTACTCTAAACCTAAATAAACTTGTATTTAAAGCTTTTTTATATCTTTAATTCAAAGTTGTATTTAGCTAATACAATATTTTAAAATCTCAACAGTATACTAACCTAAGAAAATATTTTTTTGAACAATAAATATGAAGTTTTAGATCCAGTTCCCACAGACCACACTCTCAAAAAAAAATTCATCAATTCTTGAAAATTCTACTGGCAGCAGTGCTGTCGGCATTTTCCCGTGAATTGACGAATATCCTTTTTTTCCCCATCGTTGCCGGAGGTAAAATATCCGTCAGTTGAAGAAAGTTGGGAAAAAGCAAAAGCGGTTGACATTGGATTAGAACCAGCCATCTCAGCGCTATAAGACGAACACGCTAGCACTGAGCTATAGCCGTACTGCAGCAAAACTCTTTGTTTGCTTCAGATGAGTGATGCTTCAGATGAGGCTTGATAAATTTCTTTAAAAAGCTTTTAATTTTGAAGTTCATTTCTGGAAGATTTCGTCTTTAATGAAATTGTGGCTGGAGTTTTATACTTTAGTATTAATATAGTTTTAAAATATGAATTTTAAATATTTTTACGTAGATTGCTAGAGGTAAAATACCAATAGTATATTTTTATTCAATAAGAATTTTTTTGAGTAACAAAATTTTTTCCCATTTAATTTTCTTAATTAAAATATCTTTTAAATGTGTTCTTTTAAAGTATATTTTAAATGCGAATATTAATTTACAAACAACTTTATAAATTCAATTTTATTTAAATTTATTCAACTTATTCAACTTAAAAAAATAAATTGTGAGTACTTTTCAATGAATGAGAAAAGTAATTGGTATTAATTTTGAAATTCGAAAACTTTATTGTTTTTTTTTTAATTCAATTAGAAATCTTAATTTATAGAATTTTTGGTTTTTCATATTTTAAATAAATTGTGATTTATTATCAATAGACCTAATACACATGCGTTCAAGGAATGAACGGAATTTCTCCCTCTTTTTTAGACGTTCGGGGAGAATTCATGTAAAACATGTTTTCTAATAGTAGGAAAATTATTTGTTGAAAAATGAGGAAAAATTTAGAGTATATTGACGAGTTTTTCCGACAGTGAAACATTAAACATGTTTTGAAAATTTTATGAAAAATATTCAGAAGATTTTGAGATATCCGGCGCATTGTTCCGTAAAACGTCATTTAGAGATAAATGTCTTTTAAATTTCGGAAACGCCGCTTCAGCTATTGACGGGGTATAATTCTAAAAGCCATAACATCTGTTCTAATTAGAATTTTAAGAAAACAATCATATCAAAATGTTCAGAAAAGATAGCCGTTTAACATCTAAAAAAATACATAATTTCGGAAATTTGGAAGCTTTAAGAATCCTGAGACGCTTTTAATCATAATATTAAAAAATATATATTTTATAAAACTTTATACAAATGCTTTCTCAAACTTCTTTCGCATTCAAGAAAATGCGAGAAAAAATTCGTAAAATGTTCTTATAGATAAATTATTTAATTAAATTTATTTATTAAGAAAATCTTCCTTTAGTAAAGAGTACAAAAATGCAAATTCTTTCCAAAGAAAAACAGCCAAAGTTTTCCAAAGTTTTTCTTTTATAACATTGCAAAAGTTATTCGAATTTTTACACTTTTTCTTTTGAATGTAGAGGTTTTAGAATAAGAATTTTAATTACAAAACCTGAGTTGCGGGAATACATTTTCATTGAAACTAACAACGCATGTAAAAGAACGTTAGAAAAATAGTTATTGTAACAGCGTTGTGAATAATTCAGATATAACACTCAGTTATAAAAATAATGTTAGTGAATATTACTACTTGTAAATAATAATAATAATAATAATAATAATAATAATATATAAATATAATAGAACTTTGCATTGTAGAATAAGATGAACTAATATAAAATCTGAAATGTTATATAATTATTAATTATAAAATATATGATGTGCATGTATATTTTTACACTAATAAACAATATTGGACCCTAAATTCTAAATACGAAGAGGCGTTCATTCATCGTATCTTTCTCCATTATTTGGCATAAAGTTTTTCCGTTAACAAATTCACCGTGATTTCAGTTGAGTTAACACTTCAGTTGAAATTGAATTAACAGAAAATTTATTAAAATTATCAGTTTATCATGATTTATCTAGGAGGGAACCTACAGGGGCAAGGGATAATAATATCGCATTCACTTTATTCTTTTATCGTACACATTTTCTATCAGTACTGCCAGTTAGGAAGATTTTCTTTAAATTATTTTTGAGATGTTTTGATTTTAACCTCTTTCTATAAAACCAAAAAATATTATATGCCTTATTAATCCTTATTTTATATTATCATTAAACAAGGCTAATATTTCTTTTTCTAAAAATTTGGTCCTAGTCAAGTGATATTAAGAGACGCCAATAACTGCTCAATCGTCTATAATCTTGGCAATATACCCCTGAAAAAAAATAAACCCTGTGATTAAATTAGTTTGGTAGAATGACGAAATGAACTAAAGTGGCCAGAATTTCAGAACAAATTGATTTATACACACACACACACACACACACACACACACATATATATATATATATATTATATTATATGTGTGTGTGTGTTTGTCTAAGTGTTTTGCCAATTAAAAATCATAATTATTAAATACTCTTAATGAACTCTGATACAAATTTTACATTTCGATATTAAAATTAAATTAGAAATATATATTTTTCACTTCCTTTAAAAAGGATAATTTAGTATAATTTTTAAGTATTTATTTCGCTTTAACATCGATATATTTTTCTGAAACGAACATTAATACAGATGATATCAATGTTATAAAATACGTAATGATGTTAGTACCAATTTATTAGAAAATTTAAACGAAATTTGTTAAAGCAGAACACCTTAAATCATGCAACAAATGTCTTCAATATAATATGCATCATTATTGTTTCGTACTTGTAATCTCATTGTAGCATCGCCCTTGGCGACGGAACACCACTCCCGCATCTGTGCCAGTTGGCATCTATTCTGGTAACCCTTTTTTATGCAACCTAGTTCATGTATTTATTGCATAGTTATTTTTTTGAAGAAAAACCAATCTCAAAATAGCAACAAGCCATTCTCTCCACTTTGTAGATAATTTCAAATTCAAGATTGGCAACTAGCCATATTCTTTTTCTATCTTTGAAAAATAAAACTTTATTTTTGTTAGTGAAATACAGTTCGCTTAATTTTCTTAGTACACCTCCGTGCTAGCGACCTAGCGACCCGGAGGTTAAACCAGCGTAATTAGAATTTACTATATTGTCTACAAAACATTTAAACAAAACAAAAAAAATGTCCGACGCGGACATAACAGCGCTCAATAGAAGACGTGGAAACATAAAGGCGCAAGTCAGAAAGATTTTCAATGCTACAGATGGCAAGACTCTTTGTGTTTCAGAACTAAAAGCTCAACTAGAGCTGCTCCGAAAAACCGAGAACAAATTTGAGTTGATTAACGAGGAATACTACAAAATTGTAGATGAAGAAAAGATCAGTGAAGTAGAAGAGCAGATTTCACAGACGGATGAAGATATTCAAAAACTAGAGGTAAGCTTACAATCCTCTATTAATAAACAGTATGAAGAAAAAAAATGGTAAAATTAGCATTTCTGAGTTTAAACTGTCTAATAATAGTAGTGATATTACGAAAGGAAGCAGCTTAAAGCTCCCTAAAATCCCTCTGCCAACTTTCAGTGGCAAGTCTGAAAAATGGTCAGTATTTAAAACGACCTTCAAAGAAATAATCATTGATAATCCCGCTTTAAAGGATAATAAAAAATTGTTTTTTCTCCGTGGTGCGTTAACGGTGAGCCCAGAACGTTACAAACCGCTGATGATACTTTTACTTCCCTCTTCAACGCATTAGAACAAAGATATGAAAACAAAAAAATTATAGTAGACTGTCATATAAAAAATATTTTGAATATATATTCAATGAAACATGAATCGGCTAAAGATCTCCGTAATTTATTAGACAATTTAAAGAAGAGTTTAAGGGCTCTAAAAGTCTTAAATTTTGAAAGAGACACATTTTCAAACGTAATTTTGCTAAATATTGTACTAGATAAGCTTGACCGCGAATCTCGGAAACAATACGAGTTAACATTAAAGGACAATGAAGTTCCCAATTTCGACCAATGTTTGAAATTTTTGGAACGTAGACATCAAATTTTAGGCAGCATTAATTCTAGCATCGTTACAAAATCCACTAATAAAGCATTATTCGTTAAAACGAATAAACCGCAAATTAAATTGTGTATTGTATGTAAAACCGAAGCTCACCCACTTTATCACTGTGATGAATATAAAAACATGAAGTTAATTGATCGAATGAGTTTCGTTAAGAAAAACAAACTTTGCTGTAACTGTTTGGGATGGCATTTATTTAGCAAATGTAATTCAAAAACCACTTGTTTTGCTTGCAAATCGAAACATCACACCTTACTTCATAATTACTCATCACCAGACACTAAAATTGACTTTCAACAAACAATAAACAATCCATTATCGGAAGAATCAATGAATAGAAATCCTCTTTCAGAGGCGCAAAACGAAACTGCAATTCATTCATTTTTTTCGCACGGCAGTAAATCAGTCTTCATAAATACAACCATAATTTATTTGAAAGATAATAATGGCATAAATCGTCCATTCAGAGCGATTTTAGATTCAGCCTCGGAAAGTAATTTTATCAGTTTCAAAGCAATTAAATCACAGGGATTGAAAAAGGAATCAATAAACATTCCGATTAGCGGGATAAATAATTTTCTCATATGTCTGAAGTCAAAGGTCAAGACATGTTTATCTAATAAATCTGGCGAATTTCAGCGAGCTGTTGAGTTATTACTAATTCCAAAAATAACAGATGTTATGCCAGCAAGGAAATGAAACATACAACATTTAATCCCATCTAAAATATACTTAGCTGATTCACAGTTCTATATTCCAAACAAAATCGAAGTGATTTTGGGTGCTGAATATTTTTTTTTTTTGATTTCCTCCTTCCGGAAAAAATAAATTTAGGAAATAATTTAACGTTGCAGTCCAGCATTTTCGGTTATCTTGTTTCAGGAATCATTTTCGATACGGGAATAAACAATACTGAAAGATATTGCTTCCTAACAAAAAATTTAGAAATTTTAAACAATACTCTAAAGAGTTTTTGGGAGATCGAGGAAGTAAATGACGTGCAACCCTGTATAAGTGCAGAATTGGCTTATTGTAATGATCATTTTGATAAGACACATTTTAGAAATTCTAGTGGCAAATTTGTTGCAGAAATGCCTTTCAACCCAGAACTCTCTGAAACCTATTTAGGCAATTCCAAACGCATTGCATCAAAAAGATTAAACTATCTTTGGCAACGTCTAGATCGAGATACGAGAAATTTATACACAGAATTTCTTAACGAATACAAGCAGCTGAATCATATGCATGAAATAATAGAAGCTAATGATTTCGATCAAGAATATTACCTTCCCCATCACGGAGTTTTAAGACCGTCGAGCGCCACAACGAAACTGCGCGTTGTTTTCGACGCTAGTGCCAAAACAACGAATGGAAATTCCCTTAATGATTTATTATGTAATGCTGGAGGGCTGCAAGACGAACTCTTTTCTATTTTAATAAGATTTAGGAAACATATTTACGCATTCACTACAGACATCAAGCAGATGTTTAGAATTATAGAAATAAATCCCTCTCAATATGAATTTTTGAAAATTCTTGGAAGGAAAACAACGTTTCTCCCATACAAACTTTCCAACTTTCTACGGTTACATATGGGACAGCATGCGCCTCATTTTTAGCGACTAAAGTGCTACAACAACTCGCCTTGGATGAACAGCAAGATTTTCCCTTAGCTTCAAAAATTCTCTTGCAAGATTGTTATATGGATGATTGCCTATCGGGATCCTCCAACTTAGAGGAATTTAATTTACTTAAAGGTGAATTAACCCAACTTCTCTTAATAGGGGGCATGCAACTACACAAGTGGTGCACTAATATAGCTCAATCTAGTGACAATCAATTATTTCCCTTTGATAGGAATTCCGAACAAATAACAGTTAAAACGCTGGGGATGTTATGGAACAGTACCAGTGATGCATTTACATACAAGGTCAACATCAGCGCTGTCAACAATTTTACAAAAAGAACAGTCCTTTCGCAAATTGCTCGAATTTATGATCCTCTTGGCCTCCTAGGACCAGTAATTACCAAAGCAAAAATATTTATGCAACAATTGTGGCTACTTAAATTAGAGTGAAATGAAGCTTTACCTTCGCATATCTCCAAACAATGGGAAAATTTTCTGGCTTCTTTACCACATTTAGAATGTATTCAGGTACCAAGGTGCATTACAACAGAGCACGTCAATTCAGTGGTATTGAATGTATTCTCAGACGCTTCATCAAAGGCTTACGGTGCAGTCTTGTACGTTCGAACGTCTAACTCTAGTGAAACTGTTACTCATCTTCTCTGCAGCCAAAGCCGTGTAGCACCAGCAAAGGTAATGACTATGCCCCGTCTTGAATTATCTGCGTGTTTGCTTCTAGCTAAACTAACCTGCAAGGTCTTAGACTGTTTAAAGCTTGAGATCGATGATATTCGATTGTTTTCAGATTCTACTATAGCGTTATCCTGGATAAAAACTGCTCGAAATATATTAAAGACATTTGTTGGAAATCGCGTTATGCAAATCAAAGAGCTTTCAAAGAACTTTCATTGGTTTCATATCCCTTCTCATCACACCCCTGCTGATTTAACAAGTAGAGGACTGGATGTGAGAAACCTTGCCTCCAGTGAGCTGTGGTGGAGGGGTCCTCCACTTAGTGTTCTTAATAACTGTTTAACAGAAAGTTTTCCAAATATTAACTTTGAAAATGAACATTATTCCCAAGAACTCAAGACTGTGCGCAATATAACCCTGTATATTAATTCTAATGATTTTTCGATGATTTAATTGGTCTTACCAATAATTTTCAGAAATTAATTAGAGTAGTAGCTTATATTTATAGGTTTTCTTCAGCTTGTAAAAAACAAGGAATTACAACAGGCCCCTTTTCAATGGAAGAGCTGGAGAGAGCAGAAATGTGCATTATTAAAATTGCACAGGTAAGCTATTTCTCTAGTGAAATTTCTGCTCTGAAAAAGGGAAATATAGTAGATAGCTCAAGTAAGTTAAAATTCTTGAGTCCATTCTTAGACAATAGCAACATTTTAAGGGTAGGAGGTAGACTCATGAAATCGAATTTAAACTTCGATCACAAAGACCCAATGGTTTTACCAGCAAACTGCCGCTTAACTAACTTGATATTTAAATCTTATCACGAGAGAAATTTTCATGTCGGACCTCAAGCTCTGCTGAATACTGTGCGTCAAAAATATTGGCCACTTGGCGGCAGGAATATTGCGCGTAAGGTTGTACATGAATGTGTACGATGTTTTAAATTTAAGCCCATACTGGCTAACCAAATGATGGGGAATCTTCCTCCCGAAACAATAGTACCTAACTCCCCATTTTCAAATGTAGGTTTAGATCTTTGTGGTCCCTTCGAAATAAAATATAAGGACCAAAGAAAGGGCATTTTTCAAAAAATCTACGTCGTTGTATTTGTGTGTATGGTCACTAAGGCTGTACATTTAGAATTTGTCTCCGACTTAACGTCTGAAGCTATAACAGCAACGTTAAAGAGATTCTTTTCGCGTCGCGGTAAAAGTTCGGCAATTTTTAGCGACAATGCTACTAATTTTTTCGCGGCTTCAGCAGAATTGAAGCGTTTGCACAAACTTGTAATAAGTAATGAAGTTTAAAATTTCTTGGCCTCAGAAGGCATTAATTGGAAAATTTCCCCTCCTAGAGCGCCCAACTTTGGTGGCCTTTGGGAGGCAGGAGTTAAGGCCTTCAAATACCATTTCAAAAGGGTAGTTGGCTCAATTCGCCTTACTCTAGCAGAATGTCTAACGGTAATTACTCAGATCGAAGGAATACTAAATTCACGACCACTTTCTCCGTTATCTACGGATGCAAACGATCTTCAAGTTCTGACCCCAGGCCACTTTCTGATAGGAAAACCGCTTAATTCAATTCCCGAACCTAATTTGCTTGAAGTAAAGGAAAATTTGCTAAATAGATGGCAAAGAGTTCAAAAAGTTGTTCAAGTTATCTGGAGGCGCTGGCAGAATAATTACTTAAATAAGCTTCAACAAAGAAATAAATGGCTATTTAAAAGGCCAAATATTCTGCCAGGCATGTTAGTTTTGATTAAGGTTTCCCAACTCCCCCTTTGCACCTGGTCTCTAGGTCGCATTACAAAGGTATTCCCAGGTGCAGATGGAATGGCTAGGGTTGCGGAATTACGTACCGCTAAAGGCTTATTTAAACGGCCTAAATCTAAATTAAGTGTTTTACCAATTAGTGATAATTTGTCAAAAAACTGAACTTTAATTTAATTTTCTTATGTATTAGTGCTTATATGATTCTCATAATTTGTGCTATTATATGTTTCTTTATTATTCATGTTGCATTTTGTATTTGAAATATAATATTTCAACGCCGGGCGGGATGTTCCGTACTTGTAATCTCATTGTAGCATCGCCCCTGGCGACGGAACACCACTCCTGCATCTGTGCCAATTGGCATCTATTCTTGTAACCCTTTTTATGCAACCAAGTTCATGTATTTATTGCGTAGTTATTTTTTTGAAGAAAGCCAATCTCAAAATGGCAACAAGCCATTCTCTCAACTTTGTAGAAAATTTCAAATTCAAAATTGGCAACTAGACATATACTTTTTCTATCTTTGAAAAATAAAACTTTGTTTTTGTTAGTGAAATACAGTCCGCTTAATTTTCTTAGTACACCTCCGTACAATTATAAAAAGAAAATCTAAACAATTTAACGTTTATTTTTTAACTTACCTTCCATTTTCTTCTTTTTAACATATTTGATAGAATTAATTTTTCTAAAATTTCTCCGTTCTCGATTTTAAAACATTTTACGAGCTATTTCATTTTTAAAAGAACTTTTACAGAGGAATAATTATTTCATAGCAAAAGCCTTTTACTTTTAAAATGTCTTATTAGATTTTTTTATGTATAATCGCTTAAAATATATATAATTTAACTACGATTCTTTTTTTCTTTTTTATGTAATATTATTTAAAGCTAATTGCATCCTATTTAGTTTATTTAAAATTTTGGAAAACTTTTAGAATTTTCTATTGTGTATAAGAAAATCTAATTAGAAATTATTGTTTTAAAATAACTTACAAAATTTAGAGAAAATTGTAATAATATTTATATTTCCAATTTTTATGTTTACTTTAACTCTTGAAATAAAATAAAATGATGTTTAACTAATACTCGAACTTAAAGTACAGAATGTAAAAATAAATATTTGTGAAGCTCCTAAATATATTTCTTTTCTTTAAAATATAATTGATCTTAGAGCATGTCTTTTTCAAGAAAATTTTGAATGATTTTACTTATTTTCTAAAAAGACTTAGTGCCCAATAAAATAAAATGAACCTTTACAGTTAAATCAATAAAATAACTACAAAGTAATTTAATTCTTTTTTAAATCACTAAAATTAAGTTAGAAAATAAAAATAAATATTTATGAAATACAGAAATATATATATATATATATATATGTATTTTATGCTTCATTTATTTAAATAAACTCTATTTCAATCGGTAAATAAACGATACGTGTTCTAAATTAAAATTATTCTAGGCCATGAATTGTGTCAGGGACTTAATGCTTAAGCTGCAAGTGCTCTTCCATATGAGATATCTCGGGGAAGTCTGACAGAAACTATTCACCCAATTAACGTTATTGATAATAGAATCTTGATTGTAATATGAACAGTTCAGCAGAAAAAATCCCATACAATGGAACGCCCCTTAAAAGTTTAATACGTAATTTCACTTCATTAATTTATGTTAAATCAAAATTTATGTTAAAATGTGTTATATTAAAAACTTTTTAAAATTAGAAAAAAAAATCATATTCGCTAAAGATATTTTAACGGGTCTCAGGATTCTTAAAGCTTCTTTAATCTTTTTAGATGTTAAACTGCTATCTTTTCGGAACATTTTGATCTAATTTTTTCCTTGAAATTTGCATTAGAGCAGAAGTTATGACTTTTATAATTATACCTGCTCAACAGCTAAAACGGCGTTTCCGTAAATTTTAAGCCTCTTTTCTCCAGATGACGTTTTTGGACAAAGCGCGCAGGTTATCTCAAAAACTTCTGAATACTTTTTCTTGAAAATTTCAAAATATATTTTTCATATTAGTCTGTAAAAAAATAACCTAACATTTTCTTTTTATTGTTCAATATATATATATATATATATTAGGTGATTATACTATTTAAAATTTGAAAACTGTTGTATTAGCTTAATACAAATTATTAAAAAAATAAGAAATGCATTAAATAAAAATGTATTTAGGTTTAGGTTAATTATTACAATGCGAATTATAAGTAGGCGACAAAAGTTTAATTCTAGTTGTAAAATTTATTTTTAATCCTGCGGATACATTGTTATACGCCTTTTCTACTCGTCAAAAATATGGCACTTTTGAGCCCCCTGTAGATATTATTTATGCATCTTGCAATTTTTCAAATGCATAAAATGAACGAAAATACTTATATCTTTTATGCCATATAAAAGTTGTGTTTTAAAATAGTATACATTTTATGATATTAAATGTTGAAAATTTTCTTTTCTTTTCATTTTTTCAAATTTTAAGAGTTATGATACCCATTAAGATTTACATTATATTTTTATGAACGTTCTTTTATTTTAAGCAAACTTTCTAATAAACCTGTGACATATTTTCAATGAATTCTTAAGCAGTCAGAAAAAAAAAATAATAAAAGAATTATAAAAGAATTGAAGAAAAAATAATAAAAGAATAATTATTTTAAAACTTTAAAATTTAATATAGCTAAGTTGAAATTCGAAAAAGAAATGTAATGTATCTTAGTGGGGAGCTAAAAGGATGCACTTCGACTTATGTAAATTACGTCTTAATAAGCTAATTTATTATTAATTTTAAATTAGGTTAAATAATGTAAGCCAAGTATTAAATCCAAAAATATAAGAAAAACATTGCAATAAAAATAATCGTTTTCTTTAAAAGTAGCAGATTTAGGCGAAATTGCATGCTTTTGTATACATAGTATACAAGAATTAAAGTTACACGATCTTATTGCACCAGATCCTTTTTATAACCTTCATTCATGGCACAATGTCATATCCATGTGGTTAATTTATTTAAATATTTACGAATGTATGACTTCTTGTGATTACTCTTGTGATTATTTAAACATTTTTTGTCTTACTTTCAGGTACAAATTTTCATTAGTTTACGTATACTTAACTTCAATTGTGCCGTTCATTTTGAAAAGGTGGAAAGTACATTTTTTTAAGAAATATAGATAGAGCTAAATCTTGTTACAACTTAGCTTAAAATTAATCTTTTAAAATAAATTTATAATAAATATCTTATAATATCAACATAAATTTGTTACTAGAATTTTATTTGATCAACATTATTTCAAATGAGTTGATTTTGAAAGTTAGGCAATACACTTTGAATAGAATTATTTTTATTATATTAACCAGCAGAATCAGAATTTAACAAGTCTACCTAAACTGTGATAAAGCGGCAATATTCTAAAAATAATCTTAACATTATTAATGATTATGCGCGTAACACAAATTTATCTACTTTATTTTCACTTTTATCAATAAAATGAAATATATTTTTTGTTATGTTGTATATTTTCTAAAGAATAATGGAATATTGAAATAAATAAGAAAATAAAAACGTTTCTTATCACGTTTCAGTAACACTTTAAGAATTCCATTTAGAAGAATGATAAATTTTTAACATGGTGATTTAAACTAAGCCAGGCACATACCTGCCCCATATAGAAGCTGTAAATTTTAACTGATCACGCAATCTTTCAGATTTAACAGGAAATAGATGTTGGTCAAACAAGAACAAAATATTTTTTTCCTAAATGAAAATACGGAATCTTTATTTTCCTGATAGACAATTCAGTGCATGTGTAAGACTATCTTCAGAGAGTATATCTTTATTTGTTTTAGCAAAACGCGTGTCTATTAAACGCACTAATTATGTCTCAACATTTTTTTCTGACCTGCAAAGCCTCAGTAAAATGTGTTAGTTTGAAGATATTTCCTGGGAGCAAAACTTCCGCCAGTTCATATATACCATGTATAATCGCTCAGCTACGGGGTAAGATATCATAATCTCACTCCTCACAATTTTGTATTTAGTGATATGTAAAGAATATTGTCTGCAATACGCATGTACTAATATACGTGCGTTTATTCCAAGATCGCATCAGAATCGCGGTTCCAGCAGGGCTACCACTAATCGATATTTGAACTATTTATAATTCCGAAGAATAACTCTTATGGTAGGGTTTTACATTTTTTTTTCTATAAATATAACCTTTCGGAATTTGAAGGACGAATCTACAGAAAATCATTATGTTTTGAAGAAGTACAAAATGGGAGTTTCGTGTATAACAATGATGCGTTAACCGTTAAGATGAATCTATTTTAACTTGACTTGTGTAGATTAACAAAGATCCACACTGTGAATTTGTCAGTCACTGTTAATTAAACAACAGAAAATCCATAAACGTTTGCAGGGAATTTTTTACACAATACCTCTTGCTTTAAGAACATTACGAAAAATATTACATATTTGCTAGTACAACTCAAATTTCAAGTTAATTCCAAGATTGCACCAGCATTGTGGTTCCAGCAGGGCTACAACTGATCCATATTTGAAATGTCTATAAATCCGAAGAATAATTCTTCTGGTGATTTTTTACATTATTTGCAATAGGTATAACCTTTTGGTTTCGGCGAAATTTGAAAGGCAAATCTACAGATTTTTTTGCTGTTTAAAAAAAGACACATTTAAAAAATGAACCAAATGAGAGTATTGTGCATAGCAATGATGCATTAGCCGTTGAGATGAATCTATTTTAACTTGACTTTTGAGAGATTAACAAAGATTCACGTTGGGAATTTCTCAGTCTCTATTTTTGAACGACAGAAAATCCATAAAAGTTTGCCGGGGTTTTCTTACACAATACCTCTTGCTTTAAGAACATAATAGAAAATATTAGATATTTGCTAGTACAGCTCAAAAATTATTTTAATAACAATGTTGCATCTACGTAAAAATGCAAATCAAGCATTATTTACAAAATAACAGATATAAGCAAATAAAAATGTAATTTAATTTTGTAATAATTAATTTTTAAAAATGGTGGGAACTATCCTGTGAAAAATAACACTGATAAACAGAAATTTAATTTTTATTTTTTTAATTAAATTTAAAGCTAATATTCCAATTATATACGTTCTTGAGTAAACAAAAATTATATTAGAAAGTTTTACATAGATCGTATTTTTTTAAACGAAGGATATGTATTTATAGGTTATTACGATATATCACAAAAATTTACTTATTTAAGCGATCGTACAATAACGCAGCTGAACACAATTTGAGTGTATTAAATTTGAATACATTAGTACATTTTTTGTGTTTATATTTATGTTCAGTATCTGCTTTCTTGATGAACAAACAGAAATCGACAAGCATTGCTGCGTTCCATTACGATCGATAACGAGACTCCATAGCAAAATTTTGTTGGTGAAATCCTTCCCCATGCTCGTCACTAATTGCTCCCATGTTATCTGGAAAGAAGTCAATGTGGGAGTGCAAGAAATGAAGCTTTAATAACATGTGACAATTTAGTTTTTTAAAATTGTTTACCATATTTTGAACTAAACACTTGAAAATTTTAGCTTTATTATTCCCTAAGAAATTATGCACAACATCCTTGAATGAAAGCCATTAAACTTCAGTTTTAGGTATACCTTGATAAATATATGGGGTGATTATGTTTTGGTGTAAATCGCCAAACAGATGACGCTGCTATGCTAAATATTTCATTATTTCCGCAATAGCTCTATCACGGGAACAAATGCACAAATTTCCATCAAACTTCAGATTCAATTAGATGTTGGCACAACTTGTTGCTCATTAGGTTTTAGTATAAATCACCAAACAGGTGGCACTGCTATGCTGAATTTTGCAGGATTTACATTTTTTGAGCAAAAATTATATCTCGAAAACTAACGCATGGAATTTCACATCTTTAGAATCCTCATGATAGGCATAGATTGCCGTTTAATGTTGGTACTCTGAGAGTGAATCTTGTAATATTAACATGTATGAGATTTTGGGATTAGCACATCCGACTATTCTGTTGTATTTGTTATTTTAAAATTTTCTAAATTTCTACTGCCACACGCTAAAACCCCACCACCTACCCGACCATTTGAATATTTAAAACTTGTATTTACAAAAATGAAACCCTTTATTAAAAAATGCATATGATAATTTATTGGTTTATTTAATTAGTAGATCCTTATATATATATATAGTAAAGCGAGGAGCGTCTGCGCACCTTTCAAAAGAATAATAATAAAAAATCTAAATATTAATATTTTGCTAAACTATGCATGAATAATTTTGACTTCATTTGTTTTTTATGCATTTCCATTGTTATTTTGTTGTTATACTGTAAATTAATAGAACATCAGTAATAAAACCAAGAAAACTATTTTGCGCAATCTCTCCTTACAGGGTAGGGGAGAACGCGCACATGGGTAGGAGAGATTGCGCACATAGGTAGAAGAGATTGTTATTAATAATAACTACAATTAAATTGTTAACAATAATAATTACACTTAATTGACATCTTGTGAGTAAATATTTTTGTATTAGGAGTGAATATTGCAACCAAAAGTTTAAATAATAAATAAAAGAAATAATTTTAACAACAGTTAAAATTTTTAATTTAAAAAGATTAAAATATCAGAAAAAGCAAGCCTTACTAAGATTACAAAAAAAAACATTCACCTAATAGATAACATGTTTAACTTGAAAATTACTTCATTTCGATTTCTACAGTTTCATTGTATTTTGTTTGCTATCCGAAGTTGTCGTCGTCCACAATCGATGCACTTATTATTGTAAAACGTGTATCTTTCGTGCAATCACCTGCAACAAACAATACATTGAATCCAGTCAGTTGCCAAAATTGTCTCCTGGTACAGTTCCGGATACTCAGTGCACTCATCCGCATTGACCTTCGTTTTTTTCCCTTGAGTTTTTTTATCCCACTTTTTGTAAAAGCACCTTATCTTCGGCCTTTTTATTTATTTATTTATTTTATTTTTTTTTTTTTGTAGCGGCATCCTTCTTAAATCTTTTTTCAAATTTATTTTGTGGATCAGTAACATTAGTTGTACTCTGTTTCCTTTTGATTTCGATGGCATTACACTACTTGGAATGGGTGAAAGCTTTTCCAAAACATTGTATTAGAAAATTTATTTTAGTTAACAAAATTAATTTATTAGCAATTTAATTAAATTATTAACAAATATATTATTAATTTATTAACAAAAATAATTACATAAAATTTATTTAATAACAACTGTATTATTAATTTATTAATAATTTTTTTATCTGCAGAAGTATTTTTTTTTTTTTTTTTTGCAAATTAATTTATTGCCAAATTTTAGTTTTGATAATTATGTGTTTTTCCGAAATTATTTCAAAATTGATTCATTCATATGTTTTACGCGTAATTTGCAATTCATACAAATTTATCAATAAGCTGTGTTATCTGTCCTAGCACTTAAACTTATGGGGAAATGCGCCATCTCTCCTAAGTAGCAGATACGCAAACTCTCTTATTTTGGTAGGAGAGATTGCTCGGTCTTTTATTTAAATACGGCCACTTCTAAAATGAATTTCTGGTGTTCGGTCCAGGTTCTGGTCTTAGTCCAGGTTAGTAGTTTATAAGAAATTGTTTAAGTTCAAAATATTTTGTATTATTGACGCTCTATAAAAATTCTGACGAACAGTTATGAAAATTCAAGCACTTACTTTGGAAAAAATACCAAAATATCACTGTTTTATCCAAGACGCTTGGAACAATAAATATGCACATTCATGTAGACACTGCACTAATGCTGCTGTACAACTACCTGGAGTCGCTGGGCGGCACTTTACTCCTTCCCGTCGAATCTCTTTGTGCGCAATGTCTCCTACCGCGTGAACTCTCCTCGCTTTACTATATATATATATATATATATATATATTGTATTGGTTCTTGAAAGTCCTTGTTTATTTTTTTATTAAAAGAAATATGTACGAACCCTGTATTATTCTATCTATATATTTATTTCTGCTTTCTCCTTCCCCTGTAAAAAGTATACAAAGTTAAAATAGTCCTTCATATGAATCGGTGCTGATAATGTTTTTGTGTAAATCACTCAACAGGTGGCGTTGCTGTGCTGCATTTTTCACATGGACGAAACACATATTATTAGCGCCTAGATGTATTATAAGTAGCAGACATTTGTTCACTTTCGGGGTCTGGAACAAAGTACTTTAAAAGCCAATAAAATAACATAATGAGATATATTTAAACACAGATATCTCTGAAACGGAAACTAACTTCATCTTTTTGTGTATATTTCCTAAATTTCCAAGGGTATGGTTTCTTAAACCTGTTAAAATTTTCCAAGAAAAAATTTCTTGTTTATCAGAGTTACCTATATTTGTTCTCAATATTCATTAATAAATTTTTGCTAAATTTGATAAAATTATAATATTAATTTTTATTCGATTATTATTTTCTTTGATTAATAATGTTTTGAGTTGACACTTGACGCATACGCAACATTGTTTGTGTTATTAAAAACTTCTTAAGTTATACTTTACTAATATTTCTTTGACATGTCCTTAAATCACATGTTGTAAGTTAAGGGAATCCCGACAAGTATGTATGGGCAATATTTATTTGATTTGAATAAGTTTTAAAAAGTTGTTTAATAATGTGTGTGCCACAGTTTTATTTAACTTTTAGTTATTTACCAATTGTTTATTTTTCTATGATTTTAAAGTATAATATTGTTCTTGTACATTTTATTATAATATTATGCTGTTGAAAAGATGTTGTTTCCAGAAAATATAATATACCTACAAAAAAAATAAATATATAAAATATTTTTAGTTAAACTTTTAAAGCGACCTCCGCGGAAAATCAGCGTATAAAAACGGGACTGCTAATAATCGGCAGGTAATAATGCCTACTATTCTTTGCTATAAGTATCTTTGTCTTAGGATATCATCTATATACAGAAATTGCAACCAATTTTAAAACTTCAATGTTAACACATATTTTTGACACAGTATTTGAATTGTTTTTTAACTTTTTATTTTAAGATTTTACTTTTAATTACCTAACAGAAAGTAATGCGGTAAAGCTGTTTAGAAGTAATGTAGATATCAACAGATGTTAAATTACTTTTAGTCGTTAAAAAACAAATTGCAATGCGGTTAGTTTTCAAAACATAACTCATAAACTAATTGGCGGGTAGATTTATAATTTTGGAATCGCGTGAGTCATGCGTCTATAAAACGATCTGTATAAAATAATCATAGGTTACGAGTCAAATTGTTTTTGAAAGTTAATAATAAAATTATCTATATTTTAAATATACATAATTACACCTGATTATTAATTTCACTATTTTCACATTTACATGATTGAAAATCTAGCAATTTGTGACACACACCTGCGGCTGAAAGTCCCGGATTTCAAAATTGTACTTTGAACTCATGTCGCGCTCGTCGACCTAACTGTCTAGAGGTATTATTTGTACATTGAGTAAATATGGGCTAAGTTCTCATATAAAGATGTTCGCGGAAAACAATATTCACTCATCGATGCCTATAAACATTGCGCATTAAAATTTCGTTAACAAAACACCAATTCCAATTAAAAACATTCATTTAGTGTGGGATGTAATGAATATAATTATATTCAAAAATTAAATTGTATCAAAACTTCGTAAAATATTAAATTTATATCACGGAAAATAATTGAAATATGTAATGAAAACTAATTATTTTAAGAATGAGATACAGAAGAAAGAATTAATAGATAGTTAGTTAAAAACAAACAACATTTCTCTGATTTAACAGCAACAAAAACAAGAAGAAAACTCCATTTTACATCGCAAAATTACAATCTTGAATAAAGTCTAAATATGAATGCTGAAGTTTACATTCCTTAATAAGTGGCTAATGTCTCACAAAAGCTTGCTTAAAGATTCGATTTCACTTTGGATTGTTTTGTATTATTTGAAATCACAATAATGTGTCCAGAAGTCATCTCATGTGCTTAAAGACGCTTTGTACTATAGTCTAAAATAATATTTTAAATTACGTATAACTAATAAATTAAATAATGATTTAAAAACTATGTATTTTAAATATTGCTTTGTCGTTCTAAACTATTCACTGGTATTTTGGACTGAAGATATGATAGTATATGTAGATACGGATTCAATCTCTTATATCAAAGAAAATTAATTTAAGTATATGTTACATTACAAATTATTTCTGTTACTTAATATTTAAATATCTGATATCGAATAGTTTTGAGAGCATATTGTAATGTACCATTTTATCTAATCTAATTAATCTAAATTATTAATATAAATTTCTTTAAATTTACCTTGTTTTCTTATATTATAACTAATATTTATACCAAAATATTACAATAAATATTCAGCGCTATTTGTACTTGCATAAAACTTTTAAATAAGGATTCTTCAAAACAATAAAATAAAATAAAATAAAATAAAATAAAACGTTTATAAGGAATGCAGATTTTTTTTTTTTTTTTTTTTTTTTTTTTTTTTTTTTTTTTTTAATATCTTCATGATATATTAAATTGAAATTTTTTCTAGCGTTCGCAATTCAGAAAGTCATTATAAAGTGTGCTTAAAAGTTTTCGTTTATAAATGATAAAAGATGAATCGAACCTCATTTATTCTCCTATACAAATATACTCTTTTTATTCGCGAATCATTGATCAGGTCAGCATGAGGAATAAATATCGATATAAGTTGCAATGCATAGGATTTATATTTCAAAAGTACTATTCTTGAATTGAAAAGCGATATTCTTTCAATATTTCAAAGGAAGGTTTTTATGGCTCTAAGATTATTAACGTTCATTTTTGATGACATGAAGTAAATGGAACCTTTTAACAATAGCAGACATTTCTCTTTTATTATTTAAAATCTGAACTTCAGAATAAAAGAACGATTTATATGCTTAAAAAATATATGCTTCTAAAAGACCTGGGAAAAAATATGGTAATTTTTATTTACACGTCGTCAATGATAAATCGACGGAATTGGTAGAATTTTTTCTTTTACTTCACGGCGAGTTATTATGAGTTGTTGCGTAGAAAATGAAAGTTATATTTTTCATTGATATAAGAAATATAAAATAGTCATAATACATTAAATTTTAAAGACGAAATTTTTATTTACTATCTTTAGTCCGATCAGACGTCCAAAATGTAGTTTATATTTAAAAGCAGTTTCATACATATGCAATAATGACCATTTAAATTACCAAGGGTTGTGTGGTAACAAATTGTCATTTACAAGTATATATATATATATATATATATATATATATATATATATATATATATATATATATATATACATATATATATATATATATATATATATATATATATATATATATATATATACATATATATATATATATATATATATATATATATATATATATATATATATATACATATATATATATATATATATATATATATATATATATATATATATACATATATATATATATATATATATATATATATACTTGAATATATAAAACATAAATCTATCCACTAAACTATCAATTTATTGCCATTTATTTTGAGAAAAACAAATGCTGTATTTATCATAGAATTACCGTTGTTAAGAAATAATTAATTATTTTTATAAATGGAGTAGTTCCAAAGAAATGAGCTACTTTTTACAACTAGATATAATTTCAGCCGAATGGAATATGTATTTTCATTTGCTATACTCGTGTGTCCAAATAGCTTTAATACATTTGTAAATATTAATTGTTTTTCATATCTGTAAAATTAATTTACATATTATAATTACTTACTTTTCTTATATATATATATATATATATATATATGTCTGGTTAATGTTCAACTTTTAATAACCTTGTACATACGCACTATAAAAAAGAACGTTCGTTATGAATATTATAAATACTAAAACAACCATGTAACAAAGGAAAACATTCTAAAAATATTCAATGTTTATTAATTAACCCATTTCGGAATATTGTGTAAAATGTACGCTGCAAGCTTATGTGATACGCAATAAATAACGTTATAATATAAAAAGAAGAAGAAATACTTTACCATAATGCAATGGTTATCAGATAGATTTTTGTGGACGCAGGTGTTACATAAATATTTTCTTATCTTTAGGAAACACTTTTCTTTCATTTATTTTCAGATTTAATAAGAAAGTTATACAATTAATTTTGAAAGTAAATAAAAAGTAATTTTATTAATAAAAAAATACATATTTAAAAGACGTCACACATTTTTTCTAATATTTCCGATCTTCACAAACGATTTTTCCATCTTTTGGACACATAACACAATTCATCTAATATTTAAACTCATGGAAATAAATGTGTGTAAAGGCAAAAAGAGGGCAGATTTTAGCTTTATTGAGTTTTCATGTTACAAAATACTGTGAATTCGTAGTGATTGTTATAATACTTTGCAGCTGGAATATATCTTATGTATCCTTTATGTATCTTTAATATTTTTTACGTAGTCTTCAATACTTAAAATAGAACTTTTATTATTTATGTTCCTCGTTTTTTTATAGTATTTTTTTCTATTTTTATTTTTATTAAATATTTATTAGTATCTGATTTTTTTACGTTTCCAGTTTTTTATTGTCTCCATTAAGATGTGTCTTTCTCTAATTACACCCTAACTAAAATGGTTGTCGCTTCCATCCATTTTTTTCTTCACATGACTCGGTGAAAATGCGTTAAATCAGTGTCACTATGACATCAATCTGACCGATTTAGTAGAAAATAGAAACTGGTGAACAACTATCGAAATTTTATTGACATTGTGTTGAATAATTTTTCAATTTTTGATAAGCAAAATGTATGACTTGCACGTGGCGTCATTTAATTACGTGAAGTGAAAAAAATAGTAATGGCAACATCCCATTTCAATTTCGTTAAATAATTGAAGATTTGGTTTTGTTCATTAGATTCCATCTGAGTCCATTTCGGACATCGCTGTGACTTTATATTGATTGACTGCGCGGGAAACGCTCAAGTAACCACTTCAATTCCCATGTATCAAGTAATTCAAATAATCTAATTCAATTTCATAAGAAAAAATTCTAAATTTTTTAACGAAATAAAATGAGGAACACATAAAATATCATATTGCACATCAATTGTATCCAGTGTCAGTGTAATACCATCAAGTCATTAAATTTCTTAAAAGATTGGTTAACGTTATGCAATTATGTATAAAGATCAACTGATAAGATTTTATAATGATGTAATCTTAACAACTTTTAATGGATTAATTTGTAACTTATGAGAAACAATGTCAATGATGTCTGTATTTTAATAAAAAATATTGTTGATGTTTAATTTAATACAGATTATAAAGTAGTTTATCGAATGTACTAAAACAATAAGAAGAAATCTACTCAAAAACAGATGTGTGGAAATTAATCCATATGTGAAATTGTACGAAATATTTTAAAATCAAATTTCAGAATGTATTTTGGACATAAAGCTGTCTCATCTAAACGTACAGTTTAGAGGATATTAAATGTATAAATTTTAAGCCATTTTTCAAAAAAAAAAAAAAACACGGCTCAAAACATTTAAAGGATATTGTAAGTCTTATATAAAATAACGGTATAAGAGACTTTTTTTGGAGAAAAAGGATGAACAGAGTCACAAATGCAAATCCTTCTCATTATGAAATTTCGCATATATGAATATACCGTTCTTCAGTGAGTTTTCGTAGTTAGGTTGTGCATACTCTGCTCGTGCAGCGTCAAAACTTCACATCCAGCTCACTCAGCACTTCTCAAAAAGCTAAGATACAACAGAATGAGTAAAAATATTGATTTTATTGAATTTCAAAAGATCTACTGAACCAATATTGAGGAAATATAAATGGAACCAATTAGAGAGTATCCTCTTTCAATTAACGCAAAAATCGCATGGATTGGTCGCGTAGTTTTAAACTAATCGGGGAACATAAATAACAGAAAAATAGGGGAGAGGGGGGGGGCACCTTTGAACAATTAAAAATATCCACATATTTCTTACTTGAATTATATTTATTGAATTTTAAATATTTCCTGAGAGAATGAATGTAATTCTGCATCATATGAAATAAAAAAATTACAGTTTTTAATATAAATTAAATATGCTGTGAGGCTTTAAAAAGCTGAAAGTTTTCGGTTCAAACCTGCCCCTTGTAGGGGTACCTTTGAACAAGCTAGGGGCACCTTTGAACAAATAAACAAAATGTGGAAATATTGACAGTTTTTATTAAAAACTGCGTATCTTTCCAATATAGAAAATAATAAGAATAAAATTACACAATTACATTTAACTGAAATCACTATTTTTTTTATTATTTAACCAAATTTGTATCCATCAAAGCATATTGTTGAGACAGAATGGAGGATCCCTCCAGTTATGTTTAATTGTGGCAATTGTTTCATATAATATCCTTAAAATCCACCAAATTGGTATCTGATGCCTCTGAAAAACATATCGTAGTTCTTTTTTATGAAGAAACCTGACATTAATCAATTTAATCTGGCCAATGTAATGAAGAGTTCTTTTTTCCATGAAATTGAACTAAAATGAAATCATTTTCATTCAAATTGTTATAGAAAAAGGGTAAAACACTGTTTTATGAAATCCAGAAATAAGGTTTACCATTGTAAATGAAAAAGTATAGTGTTTGTTAGACAAATCTGCTAAATCATGAATTATTGTTGTGTGTCCTGAATTTGCCTGTAGTTGAAACCCTGCATCAGTACAACTTTCATATTAAGTATAAAAACAATTAATCTCTTAATTTTCATGTTTAAAAAAATCACCAATAATAATATTTAGATACATCTATAACTCTTTACTTCATAGTTTTAATTGTTCAATGGTGTCCCAACTTTTTCGTTCAATGGTGCCCCATCACATGGAGCTTAGCATTACAACTATTTATTCAACTAGGGGGCTCGGCCCCCTACGAGCTACGCTCGCCAACCCCCGTACAGACACCGCAGACTCTAAATGCACGCTAATTTGATCGGCTTTAAAAATATTTCGAAAGATTGAATTATAATTTAAAAAACAGTGGCGATCTCCCTATAAACGAATTCCTATTCATTTCTCTTTGATTGGGGAATTTTAACGCCAAATCCGCTGCGGTACTACTTGATTATCCTGTCGACCAATTTCGCCAAATTATATAAATCGCCAAACCACTCGCCAAATTATACAAATTGATATAATTTTTATTTTAAATAACGAAAGAACAAATAAATTCGTGCAACATTAATAAAAACACAAATAAAACGTCGAAAAAAATAACTTGATGACGTATACACGTGTAACAACATTTCAAAATAAGCTAATATAAAAGGAATTAAGTAAAGAGAGTCTTTGTCTCCTGGTATTTTTTAACAAAGCGAAAAGAAAGTTCTTTTAAATGAGACATTTTAAATTAATTCTCAAAATATCAAATAAATGTCTAGCGCAATTTCTAAATTTAAATTTTTTTGCAATATTATTTTGTGTTCATTTTATGTAATAACTATAATGTGACGTAAATATGACGTAATTTCTCCTAAGACTTCTAACGCATGTTAATGAATTTATTATTTTACAATATCCTTTCTCTTCTAAAATTCAGGTGTATACTTTTTATGACGTAATTTTTAATAAGTTCCTGCTTTTTATACGTAATTATTTAATTCTAATTTGAAAGTTTTTTTCCTGTTTATAATAGTCACGTGTAAATAAATTTTTAATTTGAAGCAAACATTATTGCTTGCGCTTATTATACAGTTGGCAACAGTTTAAATTAGTACAATTTTCTGAAATCTGTAAAAAATATCTCTAGAAATGCTGAAAATTTAAATTTAAAATAGAAATAAAACCTGAAAAAATGAGTCAAAATAAAACAATTAATGCAATCTGCACTCCGGCAAATTCTAACGCATAAAATGATCTAAAAATGATTACACTGCCATGTCTAGTTTTTGCTGCTATAAAACTTTTTTAGTGGGACGATTTTGTCCAACTTTAGCATTAAATAACTCTTAAAATAATTCTTCGATTTGAAAACTGTCTGCATCAGCGTGTTTATCAAACATTTCTGTATAAAACCACCGATTTTCATATTTTTGTATGCATTATTTTTGTTAATATTAACGAAGAAAGGCCTCCGGTCACAAAAAAATCAAAACCGGCGGCGGCGGCGGCGGCGGCGGTGACAGCGGTAGTTACTTTTTTTTAGAATAGAGAGATTAGGTTTGAGAATTCGAATAAAACAAACTTTATAAGTTAAAGCTAACATCTTTATTTAGGTATTAAATAGTAAATTATAATTTTAGGGATACAAGATTATCAACAAAAAGCTTACAACTTTATTTTGTTAAGTTCAGATTCAAGAAAGCAAAATATAGATATCTTGCTTAGACAGAAGTGTGCATGCAAAATAGTAAAGCTTTTTATTCTTGTTACATTTAAGCAGTAATATTGTGCTGCCATATATATTTACGAAATATAATTTATTTAAATGAAAATATTTACAGTGTTCAAAGGTACCCCCAGTTCAAAGGTACCCCCCTCTTTCCTACATACGCGTTGAATTTATAACCTCCTCCTATTTATGAAGTCGGTTAAAAATATTTTCAAAAGATTTATTTATTTACTATTTGAAAATCACATTTTACAGTCTGATATTGTGATAAATAGATATCATATACTTCGGAATATTTTTTTTTTTTTAATAATATGCTCATTTATATGTCAATCTGGCTGCCTAAATATATTTTAGTAATGGCTTTGGCAAGTGTTCAGAATCAAAAGTTAGCATTATTCGAATGTGTTAAAATATTTATGGTAATTTGAAGCGATATAACGTTCATTCTTGGAACTTAATTAATTACAACATTTTCTTGAAGAGAAGCCAAATAGCACACGGCTTGCATTATCTTTTGGCGTGTAAACAGATAGTTTGAGTGTAGTATTTCCTTTCTCTATAAGATTTTATTTTTAAATCAGTCACTATTAATATGAATTCTCTTTTTCTCATGTTAACCATTAATTTATTTTATATACACCATTATGATTTAAATTTTTATTTACCTTTATTAAAATATATCCCTTTTTTTCTTAAAAAAAATTTAAAAAACACATTTTTTTTTCTCCAAAATTAGAATTTGAGACTATTGTATTTACTGAGATTCAACTAAATAAGTTATGCAAATTGTTTGTATTTTTTTATACAGGAGGTGATCATACATTTTTGTAATAATTTCTGAAAATAAATGGATAAACAGAGATAATATTTTTATTTCCGTTTATGTTCATTCTGATAACGCATTTTTTGAACTGTTATATTGTGTCCTAATTTCCAAAACAAAAGAGGTTTTCTTTAAATATACAGGTTGTTTTTGTTTCTCTCTTCAAACACAATCTTTCAGAATCCATCCGATGATTTGGAATCCCTCTTATAAGAGATCGTTTTAAAAGATATAATGTCCTGGGCAAACACAACGAGAGATTTGTGTGGGACGCATTTAAATAAAATAGACTAAATTTCAGATTCATTTGTATATATATATATTTTTATTTTTAGACATAGCAGTAGGTTTAGAAGTACGACTTCAAGCCTTATACTGATGGGGCTAAACACAATAAAGATTGTTTGTGTTAATTGAACGAAAGTCTTCTTTAAAAACTTGAATTAAAACATATCTCTGATGGTAGTACGAGTTAATGTTTACATTTTTTAAGTTTACTTATTTTATAGTAGGGGAATCGAGAAATAACAATATAAACATCAGCCAAACTTTCCTTGTTTTCTCTGAACCATTTTTGTTTCATTTTTCCCTCTTTTTCTGTATTAAATCGATCTTTTTTCTATATTACAATCATATAAATATATGCAAGCCTCATCCATTTTAACTTCATACTTCCAATTATCTTCTGTCAAATAATTTTCATACAACAATCGACAAATAGTCTCATACTGAGTAATATATTTTCGTATTAGTGGATGCACATGATGTTTCTATTTTGTTAATTTTTGGATAAGCTTTAAATCAGATATTTAAAATTTTGTTTACAGTTACTATAGACATTCTTGAACATTTTGAGATAGTTCTTTGGCTGGTTGGATTTTAATAAAAAATATGAGATGAGGCTTTATATAAAATAAGCAGTGCACATAAATTTCTTGGAAATGTATTTTTTTCTTTTTTACCAAAAATTAAAACATTGACTTTTCTTTCCTTTTTAGTACTAGGTTGAGCAAAACGTTCTGGGAAATTCGTGAAAGTTGCGTTGCTATGCGCAAATTAACAGCAAAAGCAACAAGGACTATTCTCAAAGTAGAGACCATCATAGTCCACGACTCTATGCCATCGTTCTGCCAGATTCCGGGTTTGCTGGAAGTACCATGGCGGCTCCTTCGAATAAAAAAAAACTCTTGACATGCTTCTTGAACTTCATTAAAGGTTTCAAATCAACGACCCTTTAAAAAGTGTTCCATTGATCGAAAGAGGCCATAATCGAATTCCTGAACTCCTATTATCGATATACCACTAGTACTCATATATTCGATACAAATTCTGGTAACTATTAGATAAAAAATTTCCCAGTACTTTTTGCTCAACCTAATAATTATGTCACTTATTTTACGGATAGAAATATTAAAGCCATGGTTTTCACACTTTTTTATAATAAATTTTCGGGTTAAAAGGTTTTCGTAAATATTAAAAATTCGAACTTTGGTACACATTTCTCCTTCACACATTTTAAAGAATATATATAAAGAATATTTTTAATTATACAGGCAAGAATTAAAACCTATTCGTAACTGATGCAATATAGATTTTCTTATATTTTCATTTAAATTTCAATAATACCGAAAAAAAAAATTCTTTTGAAATGTTTGAAGTCCCTCTGTAAAAGCAAGTGCTAATTTTAAATCTTTTGTATATATATAGATATAGATATAGATATAGATATAGATATAGATATATAGAAGCTCATGAAAGTTTTAAAAATAAAAAATAAAAATATAATCCATGCGATAAGTGCTACAACTGCAAATAACCACACAGATTATATATAGCACATTATGAATTAAATGCATTCGGCGGACCCAGAATCTTGCACCTTAATTAAACTAAGAATAACCAAAAAACATCAAAGAAATGTTTACAGATATAAACTGAATAAGAGAAAACAAACAAAAAGCTATGGCCTCGTCAGCAGTGGACATTTTAAAAAAGCACAGCAATGTTTCAAACCAATTACAATTCACAAAAAAAAAATTATTCAGTAATAGCGGTGGGTTTCAGCCAGAGTGTCGCAAAGCATAAATCAAATGCACAAAAACATTTGAATTTTTCCAAAAACAATTGCATTGGTGAGTCTTCGCGATATGCTTTCGTCATTACAAAAACTTCTCAATCTCAACAATAAATCTTGTTTGCAGTTTTCAATACTTTTTCATTAGAATCGTTTTATATAGATATAGTTTCATTTAATGAGCAGTACTGCGATATACATATGCTTTTTTGTACTATATTGTACAGTCCATTATCTTAAAACGGTAAATCCAAAAAGTAAGTTGTACAGTGTGAACTAAATAATTTCATTTGCGTTATTTCAGAGAAAAACATTGATTGGGTTCTAAGGGGTATTTTTTTGCTAAGCATTCTCTGTTAGAGAAAAGGGTTCCCTTGTATTTCACCAAAAGTTAATATTACAATGAAAATGTTTCCCAGAAAGGTATTTTACTAAACTCAAACCTATGCATAGCAATTATGTACAATATCACCTAAAACACTTCTAGAAATCATGTTTCTACGAGGGTATGAAATGAACATTATTACACATTCAGTGTTTAAATAATACTTTAATCCTAAGCAGATTATAGCAATATTAGATTTTGAAATTTATAATTAGAACAACTTCTTTAATTATAAGTTTATTTGTCCACACAGTTATTTTATAATGTGTTTGAATATTTTAATGCATTCACACCTTTTTTTATAAACATTTATTTAGTATATATAATGCAAGCGAAAAAAAAAAAGATATCGTTCTTCCACATTCTTAATTTATGCTAAATCTGTGGTCTTAATTTGAAAACAAAAATGATTTCCTCATATATTTTATATAATACTTATTTTTTGCAATGTTTTACATTTATAAAATAAAAATAAAAGTTTGAAAGGGAAAATATATTCTTTTTTTTCATAATGACATATTACAAAAAAAATCCACATATAAATTTTATTGGTTTTCTAGGAACTGGTATTGAATTTAAAAACGAAGATACAGAGACAGCTGTTTCACAGATGACGTGATTTTACTCTGATATATTTATTGACGGGGTTTAGTAGTTATGTTTCATTGTGGAAATAGTTTCGTGTTATAAAATATATATGACAAAGATTAAGGGTTCTCAGGAGTCTTACTTTTTACGTGGCGGTGCAATTTAGCAACATGTCGCATTTAATTTTTTGTCTCAGTCTCTATAAAACATAAATGCATAAAATTTTTAATATAGACAACCTAATATCTCTTCTATTTAAAAAAAAAAATAATGTTCTATATCGAATTTTTTATATATATATTTAATTTTGATAAAAGATTAAAAATTGTTTCTTAATTTTTATGCTTGCGCACAACATTTTCCACAAACTGATAAAGCAATTTGCAAGAAACTTGGTATATGTCTTCATTTTAAGGTAGCGAATAATTTATACTTCAAATTTAGTATTATAATTCCATTGATTATTTAAAATTGGCATTTTTTCAATAAAAGAATATTTTTTTTCAAAATTTTATAATTTAAATTTAAATTTCAAATGAAATAAATGAATAAATTGCTTACAAATGAAGTATACGTTCAAAATACATTAGGTTTACATCATTATCAATATTTTGAGGGCTCTTGAACCAATAGTTTTGCTATAGTCTTGCGCGCAGTGCATGCAAGTAAAAAAACAATTTATTTATTATTATTTTTTTTTTTTATCAAAATTAAACATAAAAAAAATAAAATAAAATTTCGACATAGAATATTAAAAAAAAAAATATATTTTAAAAAGAAGAGATATTAGGTTGTTTGTATTAAAAATGTCATGCATTTATGTTTTATAGAGACCGAGAAAAAAAATTAAATGCGACATGTTGCTAAATTGCACCGCCAGGTAAAAAGTAAGACTCCTGAGACCCCTTAAACAAAATATTCATGAACATTTTTAAATAAAGAAAAAGAATTAAAAGATGACAATAAAACTGCCTTATATGCAGATTTTATTGTCGTTATACAGTGCCTGAGACTTGTGATTTTTATATTTTAATTTACTATCATGCTAAATTTGTTAATGTCAGTAAGATGAAAACATGATTAGTCTGACCCTTACATGGAAAAAATGCAATATAAATCAATTTTATTTACGAATATAGAAATTTATAAGTAAATGTGCCAAGGAGAGGTGTTTAGAAGCATTTGATTTTGATATCCATTAACGCAAAAATTCATTTCTTACAGGAATTTGAACGACAACTTTATTCAATCATACATATTTGTGTTTAAGATGTCTGTATTTTCAGAACGTCATGTTGCAATATCATTAAGATGTAACTATCATATTAATTCCCGTGTGTCTGCCTTCATGTCATGATTTCTTCTTTATGGCTTAACATTTGTACACATTCGTGAAGAGCCACGAAATTTCATTGTGTTGAAACATAACTTATCATTTTTTTAAACCGCCTTACGATGTTAGATTTTTAAAACAACCGTTGCATTGTAATGCCGCTTTAAAATAGCTGCAGTATGCCGGATTTTCTTCACAGAGACGATTCAAAAGTAGTAATATATCAAACTGTGCTTCAAAATAAGCAGTATTGAATAAAGTGAGATTTTCCTGCATCTGCATATAATCCTAAATTAATCTAACTCTACGCGACCAGAAGTTTGTATCAGATTATTGAGATAATTTTGTTCATTGCTGATCGGTTTATTTTAATAGTTTTTTGTCGAAATCTTTTTAACGCTGGTGGTAGAGAGTTGGCAATTTTTTTTCAATAATTTTTCCAAACTATAAATAAGAACATATATAAAAACACATATGAGTATATATATTTGTATACGTATATAAGTGTGTGTGTTTAGGGTTAATTTCTTCATAAATAAATTAAAAAAATACCTTAAAGTCTGTTTCATGTTTTGCTGAAATTTTGTTGACTATATTTAATCCCCTCCTCACACTTTGTCCATAGCGGTTTCTTAGAATAGCCATTTTTTTTCAAAGTAACTTCTGACTCACTCACTACAAAAAAATAAAACCAGAACTTCTCGTTATAAAAAAATTGTTTTTTACTGTCAAAATCAGGCTAGTTGTCACCATTGAGGCGAACACTGCAGATCTCCCGGGACCTCGGAGTTCAGGATCCGAGATGGCAACAGTAAAAACCTTACATATATATTTTTTAGCACTAAATCATGGTAATGTAGCCTTTGGTTCCCGCAAGATCATCTCAAAAATGTACAATTAACATTTTATTAAAGTGCGAACTTGAGAAAGCATACAGAAATTTACAGATTTGTTAATGCTAAGACTAGATATCCATTTGTATAGTTATCCTGATGTACATAGAACTTGCATGATGTAATTAAAATCCTACGGCGTTATCTAAGGCCTTAGAGACATTCTCAAAACTTAAATTTCTGATAATCAAGAAGACGAAGTTGTACAGTATATGTAAGTCTTTGATCGGAATTATGAATGAGCAAGCTAAAACACTTAGCTTATATAGTACTTAATGACTTTTCTTATATAATAAAAATGGCAAACATTTAAGTAGCATACAGCAGTCAAATACAAAAAATCAATTTTTTGAGTAAAATAGACAAGGAAAAGTAATATTTAAGAAATATATTTAAACAAACCTCACAAAAGAAATACGGCATTAGTTTCGACAAAATATTTGTCAGGTGTTCTCAATGTAAGAAATGTTTAAAACGATATACATTAAAAGAACACTTTAAAACAGTGTCTTTTCTTGAAATACACAAACATTTACTTTAATAAAAATTTTATCTTTTTCTCATTGTACTTTACATATTAAGACATGCGTAAAACTTAGTCACAAAGAAGAATTAAAATAAAAATAAATTAATCTATCAAGTTAAATACAATCCTGTTTATTTCAGTTTAACAAAAGTTACAAGATTAAAACAATAATTTTCTTTTTTTATTATCATTTGTAAAAAATTACTTTTATAAATATTATAAGTTATTAAATACATTAATTAAAACATTTTGATGAAAATTTAAATATTTCGAACACAAAACGCCAATGAAAAAGAAACTTTCTGTGTATATATATATTGATTTCAATCATAGTCTCATCTGTAATAAAAAGGACTATACGAATTTAAAATACATTAATTTCGTCTATATATGGGGGATTCTCACTTTTGACTTTTGGGAAAAAAAATCTGGCGAAATTAAACTTGCTAAAATAACATTTTAATCTGATAGACCAATGGCTTAATGATTTAAAATAAAGAAAAAAAATGGTCAGCAGCGAAACATTTTTTATTTAACTGAGGTTTATGTTAAACTCATGTTATTGAAAATTAAACTTTACGAGTTTAATTTTCCTTACCATTTTACCACTAAAACTCTTTATTTTCTTCGAAGTTTTTACTTATAATGAATTTGCATAGTACCCACAGGACATTCCAATAAGAAATAATAACAATGTAGTGTTTTTAGTACAAAATTTTGGTATAACATTGTCTTAAAGGGGTATTAAAGAAAGGACGATAAGGTAAAAAAAAAAAAAAAAAAAAAAAAAAAAAAAAAAAAAGGTGGACAGTATAGGAAAAAAGCGAAAAAAATAGGGGAAAAAAAAGGACGGTAAGGATGGAACGGTAAGGAAAATTACCACCTATTTTAGGCAAATTATATTAAGACTAAGAGATAGCCACAATGTTCATTGATTTTTAGAAACAGTTGTTAAAATTGGATTAAATTATTTTTTTTAAAATTTACCTCGAAATGTGCAGGAATAAACCATGCAGACGGTAAGACTACCAATAAAGCCACGATGTTCAAATTGATATTTAAATGCTGATTTAAATTCTGCAGTAAATTTTCTGTCAAAGAATTTTAGACATTCTTTCTCTAGCGTACTTCTGCATGAGAAAAAACTTGAAAAAAATTCTGTGGCTGCATCTAAGTGATTTTCTGTATAAGTTTAGCAAGAGAGACGGTAAGGATGAAAAACTCAGGGACAGAGTTAAAAAAATAACATCGACCGTAAAAATGTGTGCAGGTTAATTTTTTGCTACATATTTATATAAAACAGTTGTCCCAGTTTCGGTAAAAAATTAGATCGAATTACTTTTATTGAAACAATTTTATGAAGACAGCTCCAAACTTAAAAATCTGCATCACTGACACGGGACGGTATAGGAGTTTGCCTGTTATTTGGATCTCCAACATTGTCCAGAACTTATTTATCTTGTTACTATCGTTAAGCAATCATACGATTGGATGTTCCCCAGTATATGAAAAAAAACCACACAAACAGTGTATTAAAATAAAAATTATTGCCCCATATATGTAGTACTAAGAGCCTAAAATGAAGGTATATAAGATATTAACGTTCAAGAAATAAAAAGAAATAATGAATGAGAATATTTTTGAGATTGTAATTCTTTTTAAAAATATAAACCAGGGAGAAAATAATTATATTTTTACTTGTCCGTCAATACTAATTTTTGAATATATTTAATTAAATTATTAATGCAACGATAAGTAACGAAAAATATACATATATATGTATTTTTCTTGTAATATTTAACTATACATTCTGTTATAAACCCTATAAAAATACATAAATCAACCTTTTTTCACTGTTTGCAATTTTTTCACTGTTTGAACTTTCTATCACTGTTTAGATAGCAGATTTACACACTATTTATTATAGACGCTGTTTCATTAAGTTTCAAAGCATCAATGCAAATTATTTATGCCCTAAAAAAGGCGGTGGTCAATTTACAAAGTGGCAGTACACCAAAACGAAAATCGGCCCAGGAAGACCGGTAAAGACTTCACCAGGTCTGATAGTTTATTAAAACGTGAGGTACTGTTAAAACCAACTATAACAGATGCAGAAATAAAAAATAAACATTCAGATTTACTAATGAATGTATCACAAAGGACTATCTATCACAGTCTTCATAAAAACATGGAGCTACCAGCCCGAAGGGAAGCGAAAAAAACTTCTGATACTGATGTTACGAAAAATTAAAAAAAAATAATTTTCTGTAAGAAATATTCAAATTGGACAGCAGAAGACAGGAAAAAAAGTAATGTTTTCAGATAAAAGTACTTTCAGGCTAATCATATGAGGTCAGGTGACGGTAAGACGACCTAAAGGTTCCTCACAATATGACACAAAGTTTACTGTGAAAACTGTAAAGCACCCAGATCCTATATTTTCTTTGGTATGGGGTACTTTTAGTGATGAAAAGGTACATTTGGACTGTATTTCCTTTCCAAAAATGTGACTATGAATAGTAGTAAATATTTACAAATTCTACAAGATACCTTGCTGAAATTTTGGTAGATTCATACATGTCAATAATTCCTGCATAATGGAGCACCTGCTCATAAGACAAAACTTGTGCAAAAGTAGTCATATGAGAATATAGTAGCACTTTAATGACCAGGCAACTCACCTGACCTTAATCTAATGACTGGAACCTAATTGATTGGAACCACAACAAAAATAAAATTCAATAGTTACACCCATCCAGCATCAAGGAACTGCGAGAAGTACTAAAAAATTTGTTGGTTCATATAGACAAAGACTATTTCAACAATTTGGTAACTTCCAGGTCTAAATGGGACTAGGCTGAAAATCGTTACAAAAGCCAAGAGAAGTATTGCAAAATATTAGTTTTGCTATATTAATTTGTTTTAAATTTTACCCCCCGTAATTATAATTTTACTAGGGGGTTGTTTTTTTATTTATTTTTTTTTTTTTGCATTTTCAACGAGTAATAAGATTATTATTATTATTATTATTATTATTTTTTTTTTCTTTTTTTTTTTTTTTTTTTTGCTGGCACTGTACTAACTCTTGCCCTTAATTTAAGTAAAATAGTATTTATTTTCTTTTAAAATCTTATTTACGAGATTAATCAGATGAACGGTCATTTGGGTGATATTACAATCGTACATTTACCCCGCTATAGAGTAAACTAGTCGGATGTGGCAATCCTAAAACTTTCTTCTATCTCATACTTGTTAATACATCCTGAAAAATGCAGCATATCAGTGCCACCGATTAGGGCATTTACATCAAAATCTAATCATCATCATCTTACGTCAACTTCTAACTGAATCTGAAGTTTATTGAAAATCCATGCATTAGTTTTTGAGATACAGCTATTGCGGAAATATTGAAAAATGCAGCATAAAAGCGCACCTGTTGTGGGATTTACAACAACAGTTAAACAGCACTAATTTATATCAGGGTATAACTGAATCTGAAACTTAATGAAAATTCTTGCATTTGTTTTTGAGATAGAGCTTTTGCGATAATCATAAATAATGTACCAAAGCAGCGCCATCTGTTGGGCGAGTTTTCCCAAAAAGTAATCAGCATCAAACTGTTTCATGCCTAACTGAATCTGAAGATTTATGAAAATCCGTGCAGTAGTTCTTGAGATGTACTGCGGTGTATTGCGGAAATCGTAAAAAATCATCATAGCAGCGCCACCTGTAGAGCGATTTAAGCCAAAAAGTAATCAGAAGCAATTTATATCAAGGTCTAACTGAATGTAAAGTTTTGTGAAATTATGTGAATTAGTCCTTAAGATAAAGCCCCCGCAACATTTTTGTCACATACAGATCACAGAGTGACAGAGTGACCGACAGACTCACAGAAAGACTTTTTCTAAAAAACATCAAATCGTATTCATGACATTCTAAAACGTATAAATCCATCGAAAACCGGAACTCAAAAATTTCCACGATCCAATACCATCTTCTTGTAAATATAGAAGGAGGTAAAAATGTATAGTGCTGTTAAGTGATAAAATAAAGGTATGCAAATAAAATTAAAATAAGTTTTTAATTTTATTGCACGTTTTTCTTTTCAGTAATAGATTGCAATTAAGTAATACATTGTCGATTAAGTAATATATTTAATGAAATTATTTTTTATTTGAATAACAATAAAAAACTTCAGTGAAAATATATTATTAAAGTATAAAGATTTTGAAGCCGAACATATTCTTCTCAAGCCTTATTCGCTCATATATTTTTTGAAAAAACCTTTATTATGTAATAATAAATATTTGTTTTTTAAAAACAAAATATATATGATATTGTTCTTCCTAAATAAAATATATTGTAAGTCGAAAAGGTTTTTTTTTTTCTTTTTCAATTATTATTATGCTATCTTTAACATTAATATATATACACACACACACACACACACACACACATATATATATATATATATTTAAACGAATACATACATTATTTTATGTCTCAAATGAAATTGCGTAAATCTATATATATATATATATATATATATATATATGTGCGTGTGTATATATATATATATATATATATTACAAGTATGTTAATCTCATATTAATGAGTAATTTATTTCTTACTTTTTTCAGTAATCTTTATTCAGCTAATGTTTAATAGTTAGTTCTGATACGTAATCTCGTTAAACATACCTTTCGGTATTAGTTTCGTGAAAACGTCATCTAATCAGCATATTCGCTTAAAAAAAGACTTTGTTATCACATATACTGAAATATACTGAAAGAATAATATTTTCTTAATTAACCTTCTAAGCTTTCCGAGTGCGTTATCGTATTGTATTTTCATTCATGTAAATCAAAAAATTGATGAAATAAAAATAAGATTAACACATTAATGAGATTTTGGGGATTTTTAATTAAAGAAAGAAACGTTGTTTAATAGGATAATGCTAGAGTATTTAATAAGTATTTTAATTTCATTTTTCATAAAATAATCCCTCATATTTTATGTAGAGCTAATATTGAAATAAATGGAAGGACCAGGGTATAAATATCAACATAATTCGACTTCAAAAATCCTTTATAAATTTACAACGATGATCTAATATAGAAACATTTTTTTTATGTTTAGAAAGAAATCTTTCATAAATATGTTTTTAGGAAAAATCAATTTTGGAGGGAGACAAATGTTTTAAGAAATGTTTTAAGTAGGAAACCTTATTATTACTAAAATTATCGTTTTTGTTATTTTTTGCAAGGTTTTTTCAAATTTTTAAATGAAATAATTCTCAATTTTACGATAGATGGCAAAAGTGCAGTTAGCTCCACTGGAAGCATTTCGTGCGTATTAAATCTGAAAATTCGAAGTAAAAGTTTAATCGTGGATGTTCACAAATTGTGCTTTCACTTATAAAGAGTAACAACTCACAAGGGGAAAATATACTCACAAGGGGAATACATCTGTATGCATGTAAGGAACCAGTAACTTTGTTACAGAGGATCTCTAGTGGTTTGAAGGTTAACATGGTGTAAGGCGTAACTCTAATATAGAGGCACTATAATTGTCCGCGGTGCGTTTTTAATTAGGGATTCACTGTTCCGCGAGTGAGCGGCAACCGTATGCAAATTTATTTTGCTCAGTCTGCCAGACTATAAATAGGGGAGCGAAATTATGTTAAGCGGTCACTCAGTCAGTTGGTTAGTCAGTGTTTAGTGGGTTAGTTAGACGTTGGAGAAAGTGTAAATTTGCGTAAGTAGTTTTGGTGTGGAGAAACGGCTTGTATGGCTGGAGCTTAGACTGGGAATAAGAACAGATTTAGAATGAGATATCTAGACGTGGATTTAAAATGAACCCCGCCATCGCAGCTTAAGCACGCTCCGGAGAAATGAAGTTACGTGAGTTAACTTTTGGGTTTATATATAATTAAGATTGTTTTATTGCTATCACAGAGTGAGGGCGAAATTTATGAGATCTTGTCTGCCAAACCTTTGCCCGTTGTTGGATAAAAGCTCTATATTTAAAGCCTATAAGACTCCTCATGAACTCCCACTACTATAAATACGCCACAAATGGCGCCCAACGAGGTTTCGATCACCGAGCATCTTATAAATACGCCACAGCGTAAATATGTCCCCCAGGTTTTCTTTATTGAAATTTCATAAGAATGCAATATTCAACCTCGGATGAACCCGCCGGAAAACTCGAAATGGAGCAAAGTGGAAAAACAAATATAAATGTAAGAAACAATAATAAATAGTTATGAATAAGTTAATTACGATATAGGCGGTTGATATTGATGAGATTTTAGAAATTTTTAGCGATGAAGTGAAACCATTGGCACTGGAGAAATCATTAATCAGAATGTCTGATAAGGTAATTTGCAATATTTTTTATAGACAAACTAGGTAGTGATAGGCTCTATGTAGACTACAAAAGTAGGTGAAAATTGCATAACGGGAAGAAAGATCCTAATTAGCCTATCTCAATGAAATAGTAGGTGGAGTAGTATCTATTAGAAATATTAAAAAAATATCGGAAGTTAAAACATCAGGAAATAAATAAGATAAGTACAAGGCCATAAATGGAAATAAAAGATATTTTCAATAAAAAATAGAGTTTGTGAAGAAACAGTCGGTTCATATAATGATCTAAACATTTTAGGGCTAAGTGAAATCCTTAAGAACTACGCAAATGATTATAAGGGACACAGTGAATGTTAACTAAATGATCTCTCCTTGATTAAAAAAAATATCTTCACAGTCATAAATCCAATAACCTACACATTCGTATGCCCACTAATCAATACATTAACATTAATAATCCATCATAAACTTTACTTCGAGCAAAGGCAAAGATAAAATTCACATTTTTTAAAACTCTTATGTATGTTCAAGAGCATACCATTTATAGTATTCAGAGTTTTTCCTTGCCAGACTGCAGTGGGAGCAAAAAGATTAGTATTGTCGGCAATACACAGCATCTCACGCAAATTGAGAAATGTTTGCTGTGGGAGAAAGGGGGAGAATCATTTCATAAAGTTTAAGCGAAGAGATAATAACTGAGAATTGAGAAAACTAATAATGCAGATAAAACACACCTTCAAGCAAAATTTTATGAGGTAGACAAAACTTTAAATGAGAAAAAGCATTATTCAAAGCTCAAACATAATTTAGATTAATAAGTTTGAAAACTAGGCACCTTCTTTCAAATTAAATAAAATATGTAAATTTGCTATGGAGGTGGAGGTGAAACGATTATCGAAACAAGTAACAAGAAGTTTGCGTTTAAACGAAAGTACGAAATATTTAGTACATAAGACAAACCTTCACGCCAGTAGAGTTCTTTTGCCAGAAGTTCGTGAGGGAGGTACTGTAATATAAGTGGAACTGATACAAGCATATTGGTGCAAGTTTCGTGTAAAACATACTTCTACATGTCAAGATTTTAAGTGTTGAAGTAAGTATTTGAAATAAATTTTGTGAAGTATTTTCCGAATTTTAAAGAAACGGGGAGCTTTGTATGCCAGTCACGAGAAAATAAAATTATATATTTAACGATTATTGAGAATAGTGTAACGGCATTTATTGTACGTTCCTCTGCAAATACAAATTCAATTATCTCTAATAGCGAAAAAAAAAATAAAATCTGTAACTCTCTGTGATTTAACACATTTCAGAAATTTACCCTAAAAATAACCAAAATACTAAGTACTTTTTCTTTCTTTGCGTTATATCTTCACGTGTCATGATTTTATATAATCTGATTAAAATTTTGAGAATAAATCCTTTTAATTTCTATAACAGCAGTTCACCCCAAAACTACATATACAATAAAATCAGAGTAATGGTGAAATATTAAATTGAAAAATGTCCTGAACCGTCCTGCGACTGCATTAAATTTTATTTCGTGTGCGAAAATTCATTTTACCAAAACTGCAAACATGAATGCTCCAACATACTATTTGATATTCCTCCACAATAGTCAATGTCGACGGCATGAAATGAATCACACTTTCAGCTATATTTTATATCTAAAGTAGCAAGAGATCCTCTGCAACACGAATCTGTATTTGAAATCCCCGCTATCTTTAGTTATCAAACAACGACAATAATTTTATAATCAATCTATTAAGAAAGCAACTTTATTTATTATTTAAATATTATATTATTAATCACCAATTAATTTAATCATCTATTGTATTCTAATATGTAAATAAAAGTTATTTTGAAAGTTTTAAAATATGTATAAACATTTAATATGTATTCATCTGATTTTAATGCCGGAACATTTAGAAATTATATTGTACAAAAGTAATCTCATTTCTCTAAATTTTAAAATAATCAATTTTTTCATTCACTTTCAGCTGTATTTTGTATCAGAAGCATCAAGTGATCCACTGCAACTAGAATCTGTATTTGAAATCCCTGCTATCATTAGTTATCAAACGACAACAATAATTTTATAATCAATTTATTAAGAAAGCAAATTTATTTATTATTTAAATATTGTATTATTAATCACCAATTAATTTAATCAGCTATTGTATTCTAATATGTAAATAAAAGTTATTTTGAAAGTTTTAAATTATGTATAAGCATGTAATATGTATTAATCTGATTTCAATGCCGAAACATTTAGGAATTACATTCTAAAAAAGAAATCTCATTTCTCAACTTTAAAATAAACCATTTTTTCATTCTTTATTTAATTGTAACAATCATGGCCACGATTTTAGATAATCACATTAAACATTTTGAGAATAAATCTTTATAATTTCTATATGCGCTATAAAGAAAGAGACTTTTGGCTACATTAAATATAGAAATAAACTGAAACGCTGAGAGTTAAAGTTTGTTTTCACTTGGTACAAAATCTAAAGCAGTTGTCACGTTTCTTTTATTGACATAGCTACTTTTCAAACGTAATCCCCTGCAGAGACGGAATTTGAATTTAAAATTGTACATTTACGCAACCACAATCTGTCGTTATTCATTTTATCTGAAGTATAGAGTTTTGATTTACTTGTTGACAAAAATTAAAAAAAAGAAATCTCATTTCTCAACTTTAAAATAAACCATTTTTTCATTCTTTATTTAATTGTAACAATGCGTGGCCATGATTTTAGATAATCACATTAAACATTTTGAGAATAAATCTTTATAATTTCTATATGCGCTATAAAGAAAGAGACTTTTGGCTACATTAATTATAGAAATAAACTGAAACGCTGAAAGTTAAAGTTTGTTTTCACTTGGTACAAAATCTAAAGCAGTTGTCACGTTTCTTTTATTGACATAGCTACTTTTCAAACGTAATCCCCAGCAGAGACAGAATTTGAATTTAAAATTGTACATTTACGCAACCACAATCTGTCGTTATTCATTTTATCTGAAGTATATAGTTATGATATACTTGTTGGCAAAAATAAATGGTATTGTATAAGTATTTTGATCCAAGTCAAGAAAAGTTTTCAAATATCTTACGTTTAGCATATCGTTCAAATATATTACGTCGTTTTGAGTTTCGAATTCTTTATTTTATTTTACTTGAAAATCAAATGGAAACATTTTACTTTCATTTTCTTTTATTTGTATTTGTACTTGGATTTAAAATTTTAGAAAAAAAATTATGATTTGCAATTAACTAATCTTTTAGTAATAACTTCTGAAAAAAAAAAAACTGTCTTAATCCATAAATTTTCCAGTTTTAGAATTTATATGTGTACACCGATTACAAAACTAGTTGATTCTCAACAAAATCCGCCCACCCTCTATCTAACGCTCTCTCCTTTCTTCATATCTACGATATGAATCCTAAAATTATATTTTTTAATCACATCCACGGCTTTCAAAATTTTCAATTATTTTTCCAATTTTAACCTATAGAAACATTTATTTTAAAAATTATTATACATTGGAAGTGTTCCTTTAACTCTTGTGAAAATATAATTGCACTTTTCCTTCAATTTTGGTTCGTGTTTTATGGAATTAATTTAAAGTTTTGTGTACTCCTTTTATTTATTTGTAATTTTTTATAAGTAAATTTATACTAACATTTACAATACTAAAGCGATGGAAGATAGAAGAAAACGTGTCTATCGACATCATGAATTTATGTATCCTTATGATTCACATTCCCGTGAGCTCTTATATGTAATTTAAAGTAGAAAGCCTACTTTATGAAAAAACACTATTCGCATTCTATAACTGAAAACAATAGCTCTATAATAGTTATTAATATTTTGTCTTCGATAACTTCTAAATATTTTTCAATTTTACGTCCATAACATATGAACTTGTAGTTAATACATACGTGAAAAAAATACAGTACAAATGTATTTTTAATCATTATAATCACAGTCAAAATAAGAGAGAACTGTAGTGACTGCGTATATGAAATGGGAAAGGGTCAAGGAAGTACGAATTCAAGGAAATACGAATTTGACATCAGCGAAAAAAATAAGAAAATAATTATGTTATACTTGTTTAAAAAATAAAAATAACGCTTTCATTTCCAGATACCAAGATCAGTATCTTGAACAGTAGCTGAATGAAAATTCTTAAAAACAGATAGTGGTATGAATGATATAGATTATTCTTTAGAGATAATGCAAGAAGATTAGGGAGACAGTGGAGGGTTGACCATAAGAGAGGCTTTGCCCACCCATCAATTTTCACACAAAAAAAAAAATAAATAAATAAATAAAATAAAAAATCAGAATGTTGCCAATATGTGGCAACCAAATGTATTAAAATGCTCAAACATTTTTTTTTTTTTTCTGCAGATAGTTGAAACATGTGAGGAAAACTCAATTGTGAAATTTTTCAACTTAAAAAGTGATTTTTTTAGATATATTTCGTAAGATTGTTCTAGATAAAATATATCATAGAAATTTAAGTAAGTAGGTTTTAAGCAATAAGAAATATTGAATTTTCCTTCCAGATATAAAGATTATACAATAAATTAAGCTTAAGATAACATTGTGCTATTCTTTAAAAAGCAGTTACGTGGGAAGGCTTCACCCAGTCAATCAAACGGAGGGTTGACCAAATGGTGAATGCTCTTTGAACTGCTTTAGACAATAATTTTATTATACACTGTTTATTATAAAACTACATAATGAAGGGTTAATAATTGTATTGGTAAAATAATTTAAATACATTCTGTGAAGCTACAATAAAATGGGAAGATAGATAGATTTTTTTTTTTTTTTTGAATTTATTAAAGGATGATGTGAAAATTGCTATAGAATAATGTAAAATTTAATGAACTATAAAGGGGAAAATTGGTCTGAACTTTTATTTCATTGAAATTGTAACCACATAAGGCAAATATAAAGAAAGGGACAAACTAGAAAGGATGAAAGCTGCAGCCTTTAAAAAATTTAAGCGTTCATGCCTCTCTAAAAGAATATAGCATTGATCTAAATTTTAAGAAAGTACGTAGACAAATTTCGCCAAATTATATGGCATCTAGTGTTGCCAGGTCGAGTGTCGCTAAAAGTTAGTGCTTAAAACATAATTTCCTCCTCTGCCTTGTATTCCATTTAAGCAGGTTTGTTTACACATCACATTTTCCCAAATATTTCTTAATAATAATTAAACCATACTGAATAAATATATTCTGCCTATTTTAAAACTGATTTTATTTCCCTGAACAAAAATTTCAGTATAATATAAACTAGATCAAGCCTCCCATATGTGGTTAGCCCTTGCCCATTATTTTCTCATGATTAAAGTCAATATTTTTCAAGTTTCTTTTAAGTTACACATATGTCGCAGATTTATTTTTATAACTGATTGTATAACGAAAAAAAATGATATATAACACTTTATTATAAAAGCAATATTTGAACAATAAAAAACATAAAAAAAAAATGGCCAACTCTCCCCATTCTCTTTTATAAAATATTTTTTCTCTCTAGTTGGTAAATCGCAAAGGTATTTCAAATTAAGGTAACAATTAAAGTACAATAATACTGTTCTTCTTAAGCAAATTATTATGTCATTAATTTTCAAAACGACATATTTAATATTAATAAAACACTCATACTACAATATATATTAAAACACACATACACACATAAATAACGCCTGCATTCAACAGTTAAAGGTATATATAAATATTATACAGACATACAAACAATAAATACAATAAACCCAACTGGAGTGAAAAATTAGCCAGAGCCAGGAATCGAACCCGGGACCACAGTATAGTCTAGACAGTTTACAAGAGCAGCAGTCATGTATACTGTGGTCCCGGGTTCAATTCCTGGCTCTGGCTATTTTTTTTACTCCAGTTGGATTTATTGTATTTATTGTTTGTATGTCTGTATAATATTTATATATACCTTTTATATATTTAATATTGTTTTATACGATCTGCGTATCGTATAACTTAAATTAAAAAACTTTTCTCCGCGCTCTGAAAAATTATACCCATTCTTCTACAGTTCATGAATAATAATCATGTTGTAGTTGACCAATTTCATATCTTTAATTATTGCTTTGAAAACTCGGTCTCTTGAAATGGGTTACTATTACTTGAAAATTTATGACATTTTGGAGATTATTGGTATTAAACAAGGGATTTTATTTCTTCATAGGTGACATTAGTCATCCACAAGTTGCAACATCACTCAACTGCAGAGCATTAAATGGTAAAAACATTTTGTTGGAAGCATTGCAATTGCAGATGTATCCACTATTTCAGTGTAAGTGATGTTTCTTAAAAAAGTCAATTTTGTATACATGAATTACTTAAAATTAACAGAGTCCTTTCATTAAAGAATTCACTTGTTGCTGAGCACAGGAAAAATGCTTGAGTTTCATGTAGCAAATACCTTAAGTATTTCTTTCATTGTGGAAAAAAAATACCAAGTGCTTCGTCTTTACTCGGAAAGTGATGAATTGTAGTAATATGACTAATATATTGAAAACGGATTTTAGTGTTTTATACTCAGAGATAATATGTGTTTACAGAGAAATCTCGGGTTCGAGTTTGGCTTTATTTTTTCCTCTTAGGAACTGAATTAGAATAGGATATATTTAAAGTTCCGTTATCTTGTCATTAGAAAAATATCGTAAGCAATTTAGTGATTTGGCACAAATTACTTAGTTTTAAATTTTAATAACATTCACATTCACTTAAAAGAACACTATAGTCAAAATCACGGATATTTGACAGCAAAGCTTGACAGTCGACGAAATTATTTAAGATTAATTGACCATAAGTTGCTATATGCACAAAATGCACAAAGTATGCTCGTACCACAGTATTTGCTTTCAACACATACCACCATGCTTTTTATATGCAAAATTAAGAGTTCAATACAGTAAAATGTTTTGCCTACATTTGAATTCAAATATATATTTTTTTATAGAAACCATCATAAAGAGATTAATATAAAATTTTAACTTACCCATTTCAAGAGACCGAGTTTTCAAAGCAATAATTAAAGATATGAAATTGGTCAACTACAACATGATTATTATTTAGGAATATTAGCATGCTATCACCATATTGATTATGATTTTTTTTTTTTTTTTTTTTTTTTTTTTTTGGTGCGACAAACATGTCAAACATGTTGCCAAGCGTAGCTTATTCTTGATCAAAGTACTGTAAGCAATAATAAAATAAACGTTTTTATAACAAAATTATATTTTTTTATGTGATTGCAATATATTTCCTACATTTTATAGATTCGGGAATTAGAATTATTAACAACATTGCATGAAAAGTAAACATGTCTATATAACATATTTATGTTAGTACCTAACCTACAAATTATTTATAAATGTATAACAAGTAATTAAAAATAAAACTATTGTTGACATATTTTAAAAAGGAAAACTTGAAAAAAAAACGATAACATTATTAAATAACATTTAAAATAAAATACCTTATCAGTAAAATTATCAACTGCATAATAAACAAATTATTATTAAATGAACTACTAAAGCAGTTAATGCGGAACTAAAATTTTCATGACTAATTACATCTATTTTTTATAAAACAAAATATTAATAAAGAAATATTTCAAAATAAGAAAAAGATTAAATTTGACCAGTAGTGTATTGTAAAATCTATTAATTTACTCTTTACCTAAGTTATTAAATTACGCAGTCAAATTTTAATTAAATTCGAGCTAATCTTGTGAATTGCTTTCTCTTTATATATATTTTTTTCAATCTCATCAATTAATTATAGAAATAATGAGATAGCATACATGTTAATTAACAAAAACGTTATTAATTTAATCTACAAGATAATGAAGGGTAGCTTCTAAAGATAAGTAATATTAAATCAGAAAATATGCCACGGTTTACCTTTAACGAGAATATACGCGGTATAAATAAAGGAATAATTTAATAAAGAAATGTGATTATTCAAAATTGATAACATCATTATTTATTAATAGCAGTTTTACGAGTAATAATATGCTTGCGCTTCTTAGAATAGTTTTATATTTTGAAAGAGTGAATACGCGAAAATGCGATTATTCCAAAATTATAATATCTTTATATATTAATGGGAGTTTTGCAAGTAATAATAGGTTAGTAATGCTTAGTTTTATATTTTGTAAGTGTAAATGCCGGAAAATGTTGAAATACTTAAATGTGTAAAATATTTAGTGCTAAATGCAAAAGTTGCAGAAGAAACCGGTCACTCTTTAAAAATATACTCTGGTTTTTGATTTCTATCCTGTTTTCTCGATTCTAACATTTGTGTGTGATAGGAATATCTATCAGTGATTTTTCGATAATTTTCTGACGTGAGTTTCCTGGCTCTGCGATTCGCAGTCTTCGCTGTAGTTTTATGCTAATTGGGGTATGCTGGTCAATCCGCTGAGCATAAAACTGGGATTAACATTTTGGTTAAAGAAGATTTTCTTTCGAGTCCTGCCTCTTCGGGGAAAACAAAGCTGGAATTCTCGCCTTTTGAGATTTGAACACCTTATCTACGCCACGTGCTTAGATATATTTGATATTTAGTGATAGCTGTGAATTATTTGTAAAAGAGCATTTCTTTATAGTTAAAAAAAGTCTTTATGGCAACCACGGATTTCTAGCTGTTAGTGACAGTTTACGTAAGTTTTGAACTTTTGTGCTAAAAGATTAACACTAAAAAATGGTTATCCCTTTATACAAATTGCCTTTCAAGCTCCCCCCCCCCCCCTCCCGCCTATTGTAAAGGTAAATTTATTACATAAAATTATTACATATGTCTTGTTATATGTTCGCCCTCTCACAATGTAATAAGCCAATTTATCACTTGTAATAGTCCTCAGTTAAATCAAGTGAATGATTAATTGAGTCTATTATTTCATGTATTAAATTCGGAGTTTAACATAACAGTTGAGAAAATTTCTGTTAAAATGAAAACAAAATTTAAGTGAAACTTGTGTTCTCTTTGACACCTGGCTTCTTTTAACACTCATCCTTGCTTTCCTTGTTAAGGCGAGCAACCCTTCTCGTAATCTGTTCACAGTAATATCATATCATTCTACTTTATTCATTCGTTTGCAGTTTTTTACTGTCACTCACACATTTTTACTAACGGACACTTCTTTCAATAGCTAATGTAACAAGCTTCACATTTTCGGAGTTTAACAGATTGATAATTTTTATTCAATTCTATAGCGTAGTAATACAATATGTAATTCAACTCTGCTTATCTTCGACACGCCACATTACCAAAATATTTTTTTTATTTCCCCAGCAACTCTTGATCACTGCAACTATGTGTACCAAACGGCTCTTAAAAGTTTGTTAATTTTCTCTCTCACCAAATCTATGCCTACCGACGTGAAGTCGCAAGAAACTTTGTGAGTTGCAACGTCGTCCGCCAAGTAGATTGATTTGGAACCAATGAACCAATGCAGGGAACCCTGGAATGCCAACCAGAGCCGTAATGTACTCGTTTATTTCCGATTGAAGGTGATCAGGTCAAGTGAATTTTGCTGCGTATGTGTTGAGCAAAAGATGGAATTTGCACGAAAATTCCAGAGCATTGGGTTGGCCGAAGTACAAAAAAGGGGACGTGATGAAAAGAAAAAGGAAGCAGAACCATACATTTTTTTTATATAAATTAAATAAAACAATGAAAAGAACATTGTTTCAACATTTAAAACAATGAAATAGAAATATAAAAAACATAAAGAAATATAGATTTATTGAAACAAAAACAGATTTAGAGAAAAATCCGGATAGGATTTGACTGCTTTCTTCGGCAGCCAGTGAGATTGCCGAGTGCGAAGAATCAAATTGCCGGTAAAAATCGAGCACAGAGAAACGATTGAAATGGCAGGAAAGCGGATGTTTCAGGAAGCTGTAATGTGAAGTGTTGCTATCGCATTTGACGTGCAACTTGTACAGCCAAGGGGGTTCCAGGAGAGCAGCGAATCAAATTCCAAGGAAAGAGATTGACAGCAGAACCTGAAAAAAAACTAGAAATCATTAAAAAACATAAGTTTTTTTTAAAGTTTGTGGATGAATTCCAATGCCAAATGCAAAGGCATAAATTTTGTTGAAGAAATAAATTGAAAAATGAGATAATAGAGTATCAACAAAAAACAATAAGAATTTAGAATAACTGCAAAGATGTGTTTAATGTGTTTCGTGCCACTTTCCCTTAGAAGAGTCAGAACGGTTAAGGATGACAAGCAGTCTTTTTTTTACCAACAGAATTGTTAATACTATATGATTTTATTGACCTCAACGCATCGTTCAGTTTAAGAATAGGATATCTATGGAAATTTCGTGCAAGTGTTTTAATAACTCGTGAGACTGGCCAAATTTTGATATCTTTATGAATGGCATCGTTCTGGACGAACGTAGTTGCCTTTACAATCAGCTTTAAAATGGTATTTTGAGCGATTTCAAGTTTTTATAACTCATCTTGTGACAGAAGCTTGTCACTACCCTCTATGCCTCCCTTCGCAAGAACAGCTCTGATTTTTTCTTTTCTCTAGTTTACATATCTCTGTGTACTCTTATCACAGCCATGTCTTCGAACATGCAATATATATCTCCAATTCTTAAAAGTTAGTTGTAATTTTTCTCAATTTCTTTCTCATCATTATCTGGGACATATCAGTCATTTTTACTACAGTTTCAAAACTCTTCGGTACAGGTATTGGCGGAAAGATGAAAGAATTCCGACGACAATAACGAACATGAATTCAAAAAACAACCCAATAGACACAAAACATTAACAAACATTTCGGATAATTGCATAAATTGTTTTGGAAAATAAGTGGTTAATATAACTAATAATAATCGCAATGAGTGTTTTATTCAAAATCATAAAAGCTTTTTAAATTTACATTTCTTTAGTGTTTTTATTTTTATTATTATTATATATTAGGCAGGCGGTTCTTCTTTTGTATCTCCTCGTAACACATGCTAAACGACACAAACAACGATCATAATACATAACAAACACCTAATATACAAGTCATGTATAATGCTTACAGATAATAGCTTAGAATTTGCCTGCATCTTACAATGATAATAATTTTTTTTTTATTAACTGAGTATATTTAACATATATATACATTTCAATGAGAACAACTGCTAAAATCCCAAACATTAGTGTTCATGGTACTTTTCCCAGCAAATCGTACAAATTTTCCATTATTCAAATGAAAATTAATAATAATGAATATGCATTCCACATGCGTTTCATCTAGTTTTATTTTGTTACAAAATGAAACATCTAATACTCATGAAATCATCACAATTCAAGATAAAAATTGGTAAAAGACGATAAAGTATCATTTCAGGAAATAAAACGCGATCTAAAAAATGAGGCATTCCAAATTTAGTTTAATGTTTAATTTTCAAGATATGGTTACGTTTAAACTCGTTTCTATATAAATAAAATTTAGATTGAAATTCAGAAGTTCCGTTGTGAAAGTTAGTATATTATCATGTGTTGCTTAAAAGTAAAATAATGTAAATTTAGATAGAAAATAACAATCTTGCAATCAGCGGCTGTGATCCAAATAATTAATTATCATTCGGATATAAAAAAAGAAGATAAACTGAATACAAACAGAGAAAAAGATTAAATTCTGAAATTGTAAAAATGCTTAACGCTTGCAAAAATATTATTAATAATCTTATTTGAATCGACCGATGAAGTGACTCAGTGAATCAACATTAACGAGATTAAATCTATCCGAATTATCATAATTGTCCACATACATTCAAACAACTAAAATATATGGATATACAAAAATGAAAGTTTAAGCACTTTTACACTTCAGTTCCAAATAACGAACTATGTTTAAGCGTTATATTTTAGAAAAATGTTTTGCAAACAGAAAACATGGCGTAAACATTGTCTTGGGAATAAAATTATAGTGAAATTTACAGTTAGTTAGTGAACAAACACCGTTCTGTGTAACGCTGTGTGGCGTAATAAAGTTTTGCGACAAATTAAACAGTTTAAATACCAATATTTTCAAATATTATCATTCGCCTTGATTAATAACAAAATTGTGAGATTTAATAAGGTAAATACTATTATTATCAAATACTTGTATTAATAATTCGTAATGTTTGACAGCTACGCGCTGAATATGAACCTTAACCCATACTTTTCCATGTTGCTTTATTTTGCAAGACACTGAAAGTTACAAATTTAAATATGCATGTAAGTAACGTCCATTTTTCGAAAATATCTTCAGATGTGCGTATCTTGATGTTTAAATCTTGGACATTGTTTAAAATAAACTATAAAATTACATTAAATTTTAATGTCGCATTGTCGGAGAGACAAAAGGTTAGTATGGCTAATGTCTTATTAGTAGAATGTTAGTAAAAGAAAATATATAGAGCGAAAACGAAAAGAAATAAAGCAATACCTGCAAATCGTGTTTCTTCAAAAAGTGATCTTGTATTAAAAAAAAATGAAATAAAAAATTTCTAAATTTTCTTGGGAAAATGTAAAAGTTATTCATTTAAATTCCAATAATAATATAAAGAACTATTTTTTAAATTATAGTTACCTGATGTCAGTATACACTTTGCTTGATGAATTGTTGCTAAATAGAAAAATATCCAACACTGAGAAAAAAAATATATGAACCGCCTTCTCCTAGAATGAATAGGTAGTCATTTTCTGAAACCCTAAACTAGAAATATAGATTCGAGAAATGCAAGTAGGGTAAACAACTACGCGGAATAGATGAAATGATCTAGAATTTCTAGTCTCTTGTTTTCTAGTTGACGAAACGATAATGAATCGCTTGTCACGAGAAATTATCGTTTAATTTCGGGAATGGTTTTAGAAACTAGAATTATACATAGTAAAACCAACCTCTTGTGTTCGCATTTTTTGTCTGAGCGAAGCGAAGGCTAATACGCAGCGAAATATTACTGTCTGGACACTTTACTACTACGATGTATATTAACGCCATGTCCTACTAAAAAAAAAGCCTAATAAAAACCTTTCGTCAAGCATAACTCAAAACATATTTGTCGGATTTCGTTTGTGATTGCACCAGAAGGTACCTATGAGGGTCGCCTACTGAATGCACCTACTATGAAAAATAAGTTCCAAACCGTTTAAAAATTATATAGAAAAAACACTTAAAAAAGCACAATTTATCTGCATACGTCACAGAAATTTGGTGTGCGTCACTTTCACCGGTTGATGTTTTCGTAGACAACTGGTTTGAACACATGGAGCAAATAAAAAAAAAAAAAAAAAATACGCACGCAGTAATATTGAATAGATGAGTTTCAACCACGTGATCACAAACCTTGCAACGACCCGTGGCAACCAGTTTTGGTGGGCAAACAAATAATAATATAGCATTCCGTACTACGGTGACCGTTTTTAGCCTGTTGTATAAAATCTGGCATGTTGTATGACATACAATTGTGGATGATTAAAACAAAAGACATGAGTGTTTATTGATCCGGAGGTTATCTTTCTCTGGATGTCTGTCTGTCTATCATACAGCATGCAATTTTCTTGTAAAGGATGATATTATTATGCAGTAAAACCTCCATAACGGAAGACATGAACGTTTGCATACTTATAGCTGAACACTTGCGATAACACGATAAATCATAAAATTTTGAAAAAGTCATATTTAAACATCCGATCTCTAACTTCTGTATTTTAAGCAATTTTTCTAACTCAGCCCCTAATTAAGTTGGAGACATGACATTTTGCATACATATAGCTGAACACCTCACATCTAACGACAAATAATAAAATTTTGAAAAAGTCTATTACTTAATCCTCTGGGCTCTAACTTGTGTATTTTAAGCAATTTTTCTAACTCAGCCCCTAATTAAGTTGGAGACATGACATTTTGCATACTTATAGCTGAACACCTCACATCAAACGACAAATAATAAAAATTTGAAAAAGTCTATTATTTAACCCTCTGTTCTCTAACTTGTGTATTTTAAGCAATTTTTCTAACTCAGCCCCTAATTAAGTTGGAGACATGACATTTTGCATACATATAGCTGAACACCTCACATCTAACGACAAATAATAAAATTTTGAAAAAGTCTAATATTTAACCCTGTAGGCTCTAACTTGTGTATTTAAAGCAATTTTTCTAACTCAGCCCCTAATTATGCTGAAACATAAAAATTTGCATACTTATAGCTGAACACCTCACATCAAACGACAAATAATAAAATTTTGAAAAAAATCTAATATTTAACCTCTAATATTTTGTCTCGCGCAATTTTTAAATTTAAACTGTTTTGCAATACTATTTTTTGTTCATTTTGCATAATAAGTGTAATGTGACATAATTTGTTCTATTTCAGATTTCTAACGCATGTTAATGAATTTATTTTACAATATCCTTTCTCTTTTAAAATTCACATGTAAATATAGTTTTTATGGCGTAATTTCTAATAAGTGCCTGTTTTTATACCTATTTATTTAATTGTAATTTGTAGGTTTTTTCCTGTTTATAATAGTAACGTGTATATATATATATATATATATATATTTTTGAAGCAAACATTATTGTTTGCGCTCTTTATACAGTTGGCAACAGTTTAAATTAATACCATTTTCTAAAATATGTAAAAAATATCTGTCAAAATGCTGAACATTTGAATTTAAAATAGAAATAAAACCTCAAAAAAATGAGTCAAATAAAAAAAAAAAAATAATAATGAAATCTGCAGACCGGGATCTTCAATTGAATAAAATGTTCTAAAAATGATTAAATTCCCATGTATAGCTTTTGCTCATATAATTTTTTTTAATGGAACAATTTTGTCCAACTTTAGCATTAAATATCTCTTAAAATAATTCTTCGATTTAAAAACTGTATGCATTAGTGTGTTGATCAAACATTTCTCTATAACACCACCGATTTTCATATATTTGTATGCAATAGTTTTCTTAATATTAACGAAGAAAGACCTCCAGTCACAAAAAATTCAAAACAGGCGGCGGCGGCGGCGGCGGCGGTGACAGCGTTAGTTACTTTTCGTAGAATAGAGAGATATATAAAAATGAAAACTTGTCTATCTGTCTGTTTGTAATTCTATAAAAAATCCACAATTTGGAAGACAAAATTGTGAAGAGATACGTACATGTGTATTAAAACATGGCCGAGACAACTAAAGTAATCCGGAATCGAAATAACTTATAGTTAATTTTTAATTAATAAAAAACCACCAATTTAACAGCAATTTCTTATCAAATTTAAGCATTTTTCGTTATAGCAGTTGCCAACAATTAAAAAACACAATAAAATTATTACTACAATTAATTTTCTACTGCAAGATTTCCACGTGAAAAATGAAAATGAAATAAATAGTTTGCCGAATTAAAAAAAAAAGGTGAATATTACGTCATAACTTTTCTATTGCAAGATATTCACGTGAAATATGAATATGAAATAAATGGTTTGACGAATTTAAATGAAAGTGAATATAACTTCATAACTTTTCTATTTCAAGGTTTCTACGTGAAAGAGGAAAATATTACGTCATATTGGAAATATAAAGGGCATGGTGGATATAGTATAACGTCATATGAGTGTGAAAAATGTATTGAAGCATAATAAAAACCCGATTAGGGAAATATTGGCGTATTTTAACATTATTGCTCCAATTATAAATTGAAATAAGTTCATTTATAGCTGTATTCTTCTGCGTCTGTTATATACATTTATACATTTATATATAGCGTTCTCATATGATTCATTTAACAACATTTCGACTGTTTTTTTTAATGTTTGTTTTGTGTTGTACGTTAAATTTTGAAATTGATTTTTCAGAACAAACAACCTTCAAATTCTGGGCAACGCCGGCACTTTAGCTTGTAACAGATAAATGGCTTTTGTATCTGTACATCTAATGCTAATATTATAAAGCGTTATAATATTAAAAGTATATAATATTATTAATGTTTGTACGTTTGTGAGGTGTTATCTCTGAAACTACATAGCCAACTTAAAAAAATGTTGGTGGCCATCTCTGCTCCGAAAAAAAGACTACTTTATGTCAGTGCAAGAACCTACATCGCTGCAGGAGCAAAAAAGTTCTAAAATTGTGATTTCTGCGATATTGATTGGGTTAGAAACTTTAAATTTGGTGCTGTAGTTACTTTTAAGATGTAAATACTCGTAATGAACGCTCTCTAAAAGGTTCAATTTGACGGATAAACGTAAAAATTTCTTGAAAGGTTCTAAACTATGATTTATTTGGAATACTGAAATTTTTGGGATACTGTTGGGGTTAGAAACTAGAACTTTGGCATGGTAGTAATTAATAAGATGTAAATGCTCGTTGTAGAACGAATTCTAAAAAATAGAGAGACTAAACAAAGCGGAAAAAGATCTAAAGATGATCTAAGTAACGAAGAACATGGAACTCTTAGGAATATAAACATGAAAATTGACATGGCTGTATTTATCATGACGTAAATTCTCGCAATAGAACAATTTCTAAAAATGTCGCTATAAAAAACAGTGCACAAACAAAAAACTTTCAAAAATTTTCTATTTCTCTGTTACTGCTGAGCCCAAAATCTTGAAATTTTGCTTCGGGTCAGTTTTAAAATGTACAATTGTCTCTATGAATGGTTTCTAAAAAATTTAAAATTTAAAAAGATGAAATTAACGGAATGCGATCTCAATTACCATTAATTTGGAATTATTAGGTACAGCAACTTTAAATATTTCATAATGCTGCATTTTCTCCTCAAAACATGCGATTTAAATGCAACAAAACTGATTGATACCCACCTAGCATTAAATAAATTGTGTAAATATTGAATAAAGACCTGTATGAAACAGTGAGTAGGTTGCCCGAAAGTACTTGTTAAAGTGTTCCTTCTCTACGCTTTTCTCTCTCTTGCCAAGGCCACTAACAGAGGGAAGTGCCGTTTTAAGTGTGATATGAATTTTTTATCCGATTCATTTTTCTAGATATTTTATCATAATGTCATATTCTCAATTATCATTAGTAGATTTTTTATATATTAACTAATTCTGGTGAAATTTTGTAATCGGGTTCATATTGGCGTATGTTAGCTTGCATGATTTGCTGAATAAATATGTATGGATTTGTAAATTACTTCAAATGACACTTTGACAGCTCAAAGGTTATGCAGACGATATATTCAGATCTTGTGTCATACTTTATGTTGTAATCATTGCCGATTTCTTTTATTTAATATATGCTAAATACAGCTCAACTTGTGCAGAATATGTTTGAAAACAAAACAATACAGCGTATGTAGTGGCCAGCATACAGTCATCATTTAAATCCGATGGAGCATATCTAAAACACACTCTAACGAAGCATTGCATGCCACTTTTGATGTAATCGGTACTTTGATACTATATTAGATTTTGAGAAGAGAATTCCTTAAATGTTATCGACAACCTCATTGCATCCGTGAAAACAGATATTGTACAATATTAACTATTCCGGGGGAGCACATACTATATAAAGTATAGTCCATTCTTTTTAAACATCATATATTTGTCATTTAAAGTTACTCAAATTGGTGCGGAACGTCTGATTATGGTCTTGACATCATTTTATACAGTTAAAATTCCGATATAAGTAAATTAGTATTTCATTTTCTATTTTACTTTTAATATATTGCGTACTTTCAATTTAATATCCATGCATGGCTGTCTTGAATGGTTTGATTTCCCATTTTTTTAAACAGTGTATACGAATTTATATATAAGATTTTGTAATTCTACAATTCGTTTATTTTCATCACTTCAATTTTTCGCAGTATATGGGCAATTAAAGATAACATCTCATTTTCTTTGCTTCCACATGTTATTACACTGCTCAAAACAATTAAAGGATATTTGAAGTTTTATATAAAATAAAGATATAAACGAATTTTTTTTTGCCGAAAATAGAAGAAGAGAATCACAAATGCAAATTTTTCTGGTTTTCAAACTGTGGAGTATGCAAATTTTGAGTTCGGCGTCAAAAACGTCGCTTCAGCGGCAGCGAATGAAATTTGACTTTCAACTGAATAAAAGAGAATGAAGACAAGGATAATCGGCATTCAGTGATGGCTTTGTTTCGATGAGTACGATGTCTCAGCGAAGTCATTTGACAGACTCAGAAGCTTTGATAATTGTTGTTGGGTTAGAAGGGGGCCAAACTCAAGCCGAAGTAGCGCAAGCCATTGGAGTGTCACAAAGTGTCATTTCCAGGATCTGGAACCGTTTTTTGGAGAGTGGATGTGCAGGCCGAAGACCAGGGCAAGGTCGTAGACGGGCAACAGCGGCCAATGAAGGTCGGTATTTAGCGTTAACAGCTCGGAGACACCGAACCATGAACGCTACTCTTCTCCAACAACACCTTCGCTCGGCTACAGGCACCACGATTTCAACTCAGACTGTCCGAAACCGGCTCCATGCTGTAGGTCTGTATGCTCGCCGACTGATGGTATGTGTTAGATTAACATCAAGGCATCGTCGCGACCGCAGGGAGTGGGCAACCGAGCATGTCAACTGGAGGAGAAATGAATGGAGCAATATTCTGTTTTCTGACGAGTCCCGTTTTTCTGTGCATCCGGATAATAGGCGTATTTTCATCTGGAGGGACCGTGGCAGTAGGAATAATCCTGCGTTCGTGCACGAAAGTGTCAGATTTGGCGGTGGAGGAGTGTTGGTGTATGGTGGCATCTCCATTGACGGGCGCACTGACCTCTACATCATTCGAGATGGAGCTCTGACTGGTCGCCGATATAGGGATGAGATCCTCAGACCTATTGTAGTCCCTTACGCTGCAGCAATCGGAGATAACTTCATTTTAATGGACGATAACTGCAGGCCACATCGTGCCAACCTGGTGGAGGATTTCCTTTTCGAGGAAGGAATCGTTCGAATGGAATGGCCAGCGTGTTCTTCAGACATGAATCCAATCGAGCACGTTTGGGACGCTCTAGGAAGACAAGTTTCTGACCAACAACAACTCCCACAAACTCTCCAAGAACTTGAAAGAGCTCTTCTGGAAGAGTGGGGCAGAATACCCCAACTCGTCATTAATAGCCTCATTGAGTCCATGCCTCAAAGGTGTTCAACGTTGCTGGCCGCCCGTGGAAACCATACCCCCTACTGAAAATGATTTTCTTTGAAGAAAACGCCTTTTCTTATTCTTTTTTTCTCATATGCACAAATTGTGTTTTCTTCCTTAAATACACAAATGCGCAATAAAATGCATTTTTTTCTGATAAACATGTGTAATTTATTCTCATATAACCCACTATGTCTGTCGACCATGTATCAATCAGCTAAACAGTTTACCAGATAAAAATCCACCTAAAACTGCAATATCCTTTAATTGTTTTGAGCAGTGTATTAAATCTATGTTCTCAGTAATATCGCTCAGACTAATCCCTCTGAGGGAAGTCCTAGTTTGTAGAGATTGTTAAATTAGTTGGACCACGACAATACATTAAAACGCTCTTGAAATCTAGTAGGAGACTCTAGAAAACTAAAGCAAAGGGAACTAAAATGTATAAGGATGATATGGAACTATTTTTCTAGAGCCACAATTTATAATCTAGATAACAGAACCATATTTTTTTCAGTATGTGTATTTTTTATCCTTCCTTGTATTGCATTATTTATTTATTTATTTATTTATTTATTTATTTTTTTTTGTAAATTCGATTTTTTTGTGTGTATATTTATATCTGCTACGAAGGACTTCTGCAAAATATTTACTAGAGATTTCTATGTGACCAAAATTAAACACCGTGCACCGGAAGCATTAAACATGCGTTATGTAAATTCAATATACAGGTGTTTCTAAATGAATTTCGGGGTGTCAACGCTTTGTAGTATCTACACTATATTGCCATTAATGACCGGCAACTTTCAATTTTAGACATTTTGTCGAATATTTAGAAATATACTTGACAGATTCTTCTGGAATTTCAGAATTGAAAAGAACAGGTATGACCTCATATTTAGCAATGTCGATTTGATAAGGGGGGCAATTAGGGCGCCAACAAAAAATCAAAGAAAAAAATAATACTTGGGATCACCCTGTAAAATAAAATGCACGAAATGATCTATCGCTACCGAATATAAATAAATAAACATTGTGCAATATGTGTATTCTTTGTGTAAGAATAGCATGTATATTAATAGAGATATAGCGATTTATTTAAAAAAAATAAAAAAAATCTTGCATGTTTTTTGCTTATAACATGCAGGGTTTTCAACCAAATTTAACTCCGGTTTCAGAAAAACTGACAAAATATAGTAGAAACAATATAGTGCAATTGGAATATAAATATATAAATATTTTAGGAAATATGAGCAGTTGTATGAAATAATTTTTATCTGCGCATGCGCGAACAAGGATCATTTTACATAATTTAATAGTCAACTCTATGGAGCAACGTATTAAAAAATATCTAGTCAAATATCGTAAAAATTCAGAAAGATATCGGCGTTAAAATGAGCAAATTTTTAGTAGTTCTCTAAAAGCAGCTGAATAATAAGGGATTTTCCACAAATTGCCATTATTAATTTTTTTTTCATTTTTTATTGATGCTTTAGTTCTTCTTGGATAACCACCAGAACGAGCCTATACCATGATCAAAAGAAGTATCAAAATCTAAGCATTTTTTCCTAATCTACTCTTTGATACTCACTAAATACTAACTTTTTTCTGAAAGTCAGTTAATAAAAAATGACAATTTGTGTAAAACCCCTTATCATTCAGCTGCTTTTAGAGAACAACTAAAAATTTGATCACTTTAACGCCGATATCTTTCTGAATTTTTACGATATGGGTCATTCCACGTAAAATGAGCAAAAATTTTAAAAAAGTCGTGGCCACATAGTAACAGATTTTAATAAAATTTGATATACAGGTTCAATTCATATTCAAATAGAGCTCTGCAAAATATCTTCACAAAAAATAAATTATTTTAGCAGTTTTGGGCATTTAAAAAACTTGTGATAAAGAATGGCATGTGTGCAATCGTCCAAATTTGCAGGTTTGAAGTTCTGTATCTTGAAAACTATTTAACTGAAATGAATTTTTTTTTTAAATAATGTAACCTCTGAAAAATTATCTTCTTATTTATTGAGCAATAATAATCTAGTAACACCATGATTATTCTTTAATTGGTTGTAAAAATTGAAAATTTGCAAATTTTGAGAAAATTAAAAACGTAATAAAAATTAAAGGAATTCAAAAACATCTGAGAAATTAATGCCTGATGTAGTTTTACATATTAAGATCGAATTACTAAAGTTTTTAAGTTGCCATGTATTTCCTTCACCTTTAAAAAATTTTAGAAACTTTTAAAAAAATGACAAAATCGTAATTTTTCCTCTTATTGACAGGTAAAAAAATAATGAAGGAAATGCCCCACATTACAGTTATTGCACAGACATGAAGATCAATAAGTCCATAATCTGCTAAAAAAAAATTCAAGCATGCCTTTTTGATTCCTAACGTCACAAAATTGGATTAAAAAAGGCAATATTAACTACATTCCATGAGCTATTTTTTTTAATTCGCGCGCGTCTCTTACAATATAGCACGATTTCAAGGTGAAAAAGTTTAGTGCTGCCATCTATTTTCGGTATGTGGGTTTAGAAATTAATATATAATTTTCTGTTCAGTTGAGCTTATTTTTCTACTTTAATTAAAAATCTTCTTGAGGAAAAAATAAACTGAAAGCAAGTATAATTTTTTTTTATATTTAAAATATACACTGTTATTTATAATATCAAAAGAATTAAAAGTTAAAAAAAGCTTTCTTTCAGGTCGAAACAAGTGATAGAAATATTGCATTTTATCCTCAACATTTTTTACTATTTATTTTTTTTCTGATTAAGGAATAAAAAAGGCAAGAATGAAAGTTTAAATATTTAATATGTATACTTTTAGCTATAACTTCAAGCAATTTTGATATTGTCAGAGGTGTCCTTCATCTCAACAGAAACGTTGCATTTTTCCTCAAATTTTTTCAAAAATAATTTTTTTTCTCATTAAGGAATAAAAATACAATTACTAACTTACGTCAATCTGTTACTTATCATTCATTCCTAATTATAAATAATTTTTAATATAGTTTTTGCATTCTTAAGGCTAATAACCAAAATTGAAACTTCAAGCTTGTAGCCAAAACCAAGATTTTGCATCCACTTTTAATATAAATTTTAATACTTAAATAAACAATCTTAAAATCTATTATTTTACATTTACTCATAAATAGATACGATCTACTTACAAAATGATTTTCATTAAAATCTGTGACATGTCTGCCACAGGTGATTTGCTCATTTTGTATGGAATGACCCATATTTGACTAGATTTTTTTTAATAAGTTGCTCCATAGAATTGACTATTAAATTATGTAAAATGATCCTTGTTATCGTTCGCGCATGCGCAGATAAAAATAATTTTCTAGAACTGCTCATATTTTCTAAAATATTTAATATATTTATATTCCAATTTCACTATATTGTTTCAACTATATATTGTCAATTTTTCTGAAACCGGCGTTAAATTTGGTTGAAAACCCTGCATGTTACAAGCAAAAAATATGCAAGAATTTTTTAATTGTTTTAAATAAATCGCCATATCTCCATTAATATACGTGTTATTCTTACACAAAATAATACACATATTTCTTAATGTCTGTTTATTTATATTCGGTAGCGGTAGATCATTTCGTGCATTTTATTTTACAGTTGATCTCAAGTATTATTTTTTTCTTTGACTTTTTGTTGGCCCCCTAATTGCCCCCCTTATCAAATCGAGATTGCTAAATATGAGCTAATACCAGTTCTTTTCGATCCTGAAATTCCAGAAGAAACTGTCAAGTTAATTTCTAAATATTCGACTAAATGTCTAAAATTGAAAGTTGCCGGTCATTAATGGCAATATAATGTATTATATGAATCTTAAAATTATACTTAATACATAAACTGAATGAGCAACTCAAACAGTTTGTTGGTACCTGTGCATGCGCATGCGCATTCAATGTTTCTTCCGTCATCCGTTAGAAAGCTGTAGTGAACAGAAAGCATTTTGTGTTCTACAGTTTGCAAAGACCGAATCTGTATAACGTGCGTTTCGGATTAAGTTCATATGTGATACCCCAACTAATAATACTGGTATCATCAGTTTGAAAATACCGGCTGCGTTTGCAACAATTACCCCACAAAGAATAATCAACGTTTGGGAAGAACTGAGCTATCGAATTGATGTGTGCCGTGTGACGTAAGGTGCTCACACGGAACGCTTGTAAGATTGAAGGTGAAAGATTTTGAGTTGATCTTTCATTTTAAGCATTAAATATAATTTTAAGTTTTATGTAATAAATACTACCAATCCTTAAAACCCCAATATTTATTTAGAAACACCCTGCATATATAAAACAAATATTCATTTCCTTTTGGGGGAAAATATTCAATCAAGGGTTATAAATTTTTTGGGTGGTGGGAAAAATAATTTCAATATATTAAACAATTATTTTCATAAGGTTAAATATTATTGAATTTCACATAAATACATAATATGATAACGATGATTCATATGAGTCGAAGTCTTAATAGAGCATGCTTTTGAAAATATGTTTACAATTTATTTTAAAGGTATAATATATATATATATATATAATAAACCTAGTGCTGGAAATAAGTCTGGATATTTAATTTTCTTCTCACTGATAAACTTATTCGTACATTTCTAAACTGAACATTTATGAAAAATATGTGAAACGGCTTAAGGGAGTCCGGGACACATTTTGAAATAATTTTTATTCAATGAGTTAAAATTCTGAATTTTTTGTGATGGTTAACCTTATCACTTTCAAACAAAATCACAAGATAAAACTTGTCATTTTTTAAAAATTTAAATTTAAAACTTATTAAAAAAGTGGGGTAAATTAAAATCGTTATAACTCAAAATATGGTTTATAGAATTTCATTTTTTTTCATTTAAATAAACAGAAATATATAAGTTTTAATTTTGTTTCAGCATTTTTAAAAATATTAATTTATACAAAAATAAAAATATTTAACGAAAAAATTTCAAAAAAATCGGTGCAACTTTATTTTTTTAAAACATATTTTCAAAAGTAAATATTTTTTTTTCAAATATGCTGAATCAAAGTAAAAGTAAAACAATTGAAAAAGATCTGTTCCAAGTTTTAGCCCTGGATCTTTAACAGTTCTCGAGTTATAAGAATTTAAATATGAGAAATGGTGAAAAAACCTATCATGAAGAAAAACGCATTTTTACAAGAAGTAGTTTCCATGACAGCCATTGCTTTAAAGCTAGATTTTGAAAACAAACCAAAACGAAAAAATTAATATTTTTTGTTCTAATTCAGATAGAAACACGATTTAAATGTCATTTTAAGCAGGAACAAACAGAGAAATTTTTTATGAAATAGAATGTTTTTGCAAAATTTGAAGATTTTTGTGTCCCGGACCCCTTAAGGTACTACTTCAAAATATACATTTTACTTAAGATATCATTTTTTTAATAAAGTGTTTAGGGGTTTCAGGATTCATAAACTAAAAAAAAAAATAAAAAAAAGTACATTTTTAACATTTAATATCGTAAAATGTATAATGTTTTAAAAATCAAATTTTAAAGGTACGAAAGATAAAGGTATTTTCTTACTTTCATATATTTAAAAAATTATATGATGTAAAAATAATATTTATATGGGGCTTCAAACTGTGATACATTTGCTGAGCAGAAAATTGGTATGACAGCTTACGCGCAGGATAACAAAATCAAATTTTCAACTAAAACGAAAATTTCGGTACCCAGTTGTGCTTTATATTACAGTAATTACTCTGAACCTAAGTAAATTTGCATTTAAATCATTTTTATATTTTTAATACTAATTAGTGTTCAGCTAATACAAAATTTTGAAAATTTCAACAGTATAATCTCCTAAAAATATTTTCTTTGACAATAAGAAGAAAATTTAGGTTCAGTTTGTACAGATAAATATGAAACATTTATTTTGAAAATTTCATGAAAAAATATTGATAGTCTTTTGAGATGTATTGCGCGACATACTTAAAATCGTCAGTTTGAGAAAAATTACTTCAAAGTTTCGGAAAAGCGTTTTCAGCTATTCAGCGAGAATGATTCTAAACCTCTTCCTAAATACTTCTTCCTAAATACCTCTTCCTACGGAAGAACGATAAATTCTTCCGTAACTTCTGTTCTACTGATAATTTCAAAGAAATAATTACATCAAAATGTTCAAAAAAGGCAGAAGTTTAATATGTAAAATATTTAGCTTCGATAGGTTTAAAGCTTTAAGAGTCCTGAGAACCCTAATAAAACTACTAAACAAATTATTTTATACGTTTTAATATAATTCATTAATATTTACCTTAAGAATGAATAATAATTATCATTTGTTCGAAGTGTTAAACTTTGGATGCGGCATACGAATAGTTTCTGTTGTATTTGCGTTGAATATTAAAACTAGTAAATTTTCAGATCAGGCCCCTCATAGTAAATTTTGCAAGACATTTTTATTTTAATCATTTTTCACTTTCGACAATATCTGATATTCTGACATTGACAATTTAAAAAGATAGATTATGGCAATACGACCAGTTGTTACAAACTAACCAGAAACTGTCTCTTCAGAAAAAAATGTGACTAAAGTAAGCACTTTCTTTTAAAGTAAAGCAATGCCATCGAGTGCTAGTTAGTCTTAACTGATGTATGTTTTTTTTTTTTTAAATAGGAATGGTGTCAGTTTCTGGAAATATTAAACAATATTTTTTTTTAAACATTTTTCAGTAATAAAAAGTACAACTAAAACAAAATTCAACAGTAATTTTTAAAAATATGTTACTAAGCTTTCAAAAACAAAGATACGTATAAAATAAATTTAAAACTTTGTAATAGTAATTTGAACAAGAAACAATCCTAAATATGCCAGTTACATTTAGCTTCGCATTATTTGTATGCTTTGAAAAAGCCTGAAGTTATTTAATTCAGTTTCTGATATGATATGAAATTCTATTGCTAGTAAACAGTTAAATAAAAAACGGTCAAGTGCATGTATTACTTTCTCGCAGAGGTTTACGTACAATAAATATCTGAATTATTAACAGTATTATTAAAAAATATATCGTTTCAAAAAGAGTAATAAAACTTTGTTATAAATCATACAACGTAGGGTTGGGTATAGCTGTGTATGTGAAAATGTATGAATGGGCATACCATAGATGTTCAAAGAGATATGAAGCCTAAATAATATCAAATATTGCTATTCTCTACAACTCGTTTTATCTAATCTTATCCTAATCCTATTATGAGGAACTTAATTCGGTATTGACAATAAAAGTAGTGCATATTTAAACTTCATTCAGCATTTTTTAAAACTAAGTTCAGCGTAGTATTAATCTTTTCTTTTTGCAGTGAAATTAACCTTTAACTGATGTCACAGAAATTGTCACATAACTAGTGTGAAGCGGTTTGTGAGACCGTTGCAACGAAAGATGAATAAAAGGCACGATTAACTCATAGGATGGTGTTTTTGTACTAAACTTTTTGCACAGGACTGTTATAATTAAAATTCACTTATTCGAAAGTCTCTGGTGATAGTACTAAAGCTCTAAACGGAGCAAAATTTCCGTAGTGTTTGTAGTTAAACTGAAAATTGCAAGTTAAACTATAAAAATTGAAAAAAAAAAAGCGCGGTCTGAGAGACTGGTAATATCAGTTAAAGGTTAAAACAAAACCCATGTCAAAGTTTAATCTTTGCATTCTGCTAAGCGCGCTTCAAAAGCAGGCCGCAAAGTTGCAACACGGCCATGATCCATGCCGCGTTTTTCCAGATGGGTTTTTAATTAACTTTTAAAGACACAGGAGGCGTATTCAGAGATTCACTCAATGTAAACCAGTCACGAATCCCACAGTATTTATGTAATGAATTCTAATTAAATTAGACTGTTTTTAACAATTTGAAGTTTATTGCTTTTATACTGCTACTGGACATTGCATTACAGAAATGTATCGTTAAAAATTGCTATCTAGGATTTATAAGCCGATGGTATACGGAGTACGCCGCTTTTATCATTATATATGTCCAAACCGTCCGTGTCTTTAAGGGTTAATATCTCCGCTAATTATCGATGATAATTTCGAAAATCATTATCAACAGTATTTTTATACTTCTGCTAGGATAGGTACCTTCAGCGCTCCACAACAGCTTTATTGAATGCCCACAAATCGAAATGTGTGTGTAACGGAAAAATTCGCTTTACTCGAAAACTATATGACCTTGAGAAATCACTATACTTTTCCTGCAAGGTTTAAATTAACGTCTACTACTACTAACTTTTTCATAATTTTCGTTTCAGAAAATTCGGAAATAAAGGGGCGGTGTAAATGGTTTTGCATTACATTTTTGACGATACTTCTAAAAATATAATACCTAAACTTAAAAGAAACAAAGTTTTGAGTTCAGCGTTACGAAAGCTTCCACACGATACCCAACACTATGTACAAATAAATTTTTTTCAAGTGATATTATTAGCCCCTCTATATTTTTCCTAAACATATTTGTCAATGTTTAATAATCTGTAAATATGTGAGTCGATAGTCTTTATTACTCCCCCATTTTGAACTTCCAACGTTCCATAGTTTACAAGTAAAATGGCTGTGACAGACAGATAGACAGACACAGGAATGATCTTATAGTAGTTCCGTTTTAACATTTTTAAGCACGGAACCCTAAAAAGAAAAAATATATATATATTATTGAAAACTGAAAGAATTATATAGTAAAATGTTTTTAAATTTCTGTAAACGTTTTATATGTTTAACTTATGCGCAAAATTACATTAAAAATATACGATGAATTGTGAATGGTCGAAAATATTATTGAAAAAAAAAAACTAAACGATTCGATTAATTTAACTCATATTTCATTGACCGGGTACCTGGGTACCTTTTTCTCTTTTCATCCTGAATTCCTGGTCTTACTATAAAAAAAACTAAAATGACTTTAGATCCCCATTATTTGTAGTATTCACTTTCTAATAGTGTAATCACTAATTTGAAAATACTTATTACTATTTTATAACATTAAACATGTTTATACCTTTCATCATTGACCCGGGTACTTTAGCTAATTTTTCTGGAAAAAGTACACAAAATGATAGATTATTTAGATATAGATCAATAAAACATTAATATACTTTGAAAATAAGAGTTAAACATATTTAAGGTACAATATATTACATTTACGGGAAATTTTGTGAGCAAGCTTTACATTAGCAAAAGGTAAAAGAATCAACATCACGTACTGGCTTTCCATATCATTTTCAGGATTTTTTTCTACAGTGTTTTTGAGGTTCTAACAAGCACATCTGACACTAACTACTTTTATCCTTCCTGTTTCATTCCGATTTAAGCTCTTTGGTCTGAGTTCTGAACGTATGTAGCTTGGAATACTGGCAAAGATTTCTCCGTATATTTTCAATTCCTGATTTTGTCCAAAAATATCTCATAGCCTCTACATTTTGTGATCGATCTTGAATTGGTGGAGGGCTCATGGTCTCACCTAATTGCTGCACAAACATGCGACGATTGTCTGTTTTATGGATAACCTTATACTTATTGACAGTATGTAATGTAAGCAGGAAGTGCTGCTATATACTCAATATTGAAAGAAAATTTAAGTGCCCATGTTTGTATATCGTCCCAATAATTTATTTATTATATCCACTTCATTATATCCTATAGTTCCACTTTCGTTTATTATAAAACTGAATCATTTCAGAATTATCTTTCGGTCCCGTGATGGTTTTATCATGATGCATAGTATACATTTGAATAACAGTTTTGTTCCTTTTTGGAACATACGAGCAAATACATACGTCATCGGGAAATCTAAATTTTGTGATAAATATTGGGCGATTTACATGTCCTATTTTCTTGGGGAATATAAAATTTGTTTCTTCTCAATGTACCCACTATTATTTAAAAAAGAAAAAAAAAAAAGATTGATCAAAGAAAGTAAAGAAAAAATGTTTTCCATGGCGATTTTTCATCCAGAATCCTTTAGTGGGCGGAAAAGTCTTTCATAAATCTTTCACCTTCGTTTTTTTCATTGTCTGAAACTGTTTTCTGGTGTATAGTTAGCTGTTGAGAGGATAATATTTTTTTCTTTCACATACCCACCATATTTTGACCTTATATTTTGCCAGTTTTGACGGAAAATATTGTGTAAATTTTGTTCTTCCTCGATATTGAAATAACTGCTCGCCAACCGTTAGGTTTTACGTTGGTTTGAATTTTTTCAATATGTTTTTATTTAGTATTGTCCATAATCAGGAATACCTTTAGCTTTTCATTTTGAAGTCTTTCCACTCGTGTATAAGTGTTTCCAAAGCGAATAAATCTGAAAATTTTCCGGAATCGGGTGTCACTCATACTTCTATATGGGCAATTCCACAGAAAATCATCCTTTTGCGTGGGGGAATTTTATTTATATCTTTAATTTACGGGTATGATTAGAAAACTTGATATTTTTATATTCTCTAATAAAATCCTAATAAAAAAAGCATTATAAACTACTGTTTACAAACTAAGTTAAGTTGCATTATTGTTATTGTAAAGTCATAATGTTACGTCAGTTACACAATAAAAGTTACGTCAGTTACACGTGTAAATGCCATTTATTTTCTTTTATATTATTCAGAAATTAATTAATAACTTACTGTTATAATTTGGCATTACTTAGTGTTGTTGAGAACATTAAATTGCTTTTTTTTAACTAGATAGGTTTGATAATTCTTACACTTCAATAAAGGCAGAAAAAAATGTTTGTCTATTTTATTTGATTATTTAGTTTGAATATTTTATTTGAATTTTGAATTGCAATTTTTGGGACTCAAAGAGAGATTGAAATAATCTGCAGGTATTTGGGTATTAAGACACTAGTAAGACATATTTTAAATTGTAAAAATTCGTTCTAGCTTTATTAGTAAATTTTCTACATAGATTTGAAAACAAAATTCAATGATAAAATGTTACGTCAGTTACGATAGGATTGACCCAGATATAACACATATGAATTTGTTTTTCACATTTCTAATGTGTGATCTTTTATTAAATTGTTGACACCTGAAGTAATAATTATTCCTAAACATGCGTCTTCTCCAAAGTTACATTCTATGAAATAGGGGTGATTTATGGCTCGCGTACTTATATAAATCGCAGCAGGTACCTGGGTACGAAGGTCATTGGAGACAAAGTTTGGTCATTGAAATAAGGGAGCGAAAATTTAACGTCCATTTCATGGCATTTAAATCAGCTATTCAAAATCGGTATGTTCATTGCAGTGATTGATAACATTTGAAAATTGTTTGAATTCCTATAGAAACATATTCTGACGTGAAAGAAAATGCCCCAATTGTTTCTAACAAATGAACCAATTTTAACCAAATCTTTACAGTTAAGTCGTACCTCACAAGCATACGTAACTAATTTTTAGATAATCGGATGCATTTTGGTGCAGTTAACTACAGACATATATACCAACAGACAAACAAACAGTCAGACACCAAAAACATTTCTGGATTCTAAAGTAAGTATTAACTGTCATTTAGGTAAATATGCACTTGTGGTGAAAAAAATAACAGAAAAATGGAAAATTCTGTGTTTATCCAAGTTTTTATAATTTAAATACAAATAAAAAAATTAGAACTTGATTCATTTGAGAAAAATAATATTTTATTTCATTTTAATAATTAAAAAAAAGCTTAAAAATTCTTCTATAAATCTGTAAAAGAAATTTTTGACTTAGTGTGCTTCTTCTAAAAACCAAAATTAAATGAAATATTTAAAATATATTTCAGACATTACGCATTTCATAACTGTATTTTGTAAAAGTACATATTTGTTAAGAAAGATAATAAATAAAGTTATTAAACAATTATTTTCAGCGTTTTAATGAGATTAAAAATACATCCTACGAACTAAACATACAATCTATAAAATAAACCTTAAAAACTTTTTTTTTTTTTTTTTTGATAATTTTCAAGTTTTAGTCGAACATTTTTGAGCAAACACAAATCTTCATTTACTTTCCGAAAAAAAAATGAGTTTCTTGTTTAATTAATGAAAACATAAAATTTTCTTTTAAAAATAATCAGCAATATTCAATTGTTTGTTCTACGTGAACAATGTTTAAAATAATATTTAGGAGAAATATTTAAGAATTGCTGAAGATACTTTAAATAAGCAATTATCTTTTGTAAATGTTTTTCAAAGGGTAAAGTAAAATATTAATTAAAGTTTTTAAACAAATATTTTCAATAATATTTATCTTAGGAATAAAACAAAATATGTTAAGTCGCAAAAGTTTAAAACGAAAAATTATGTAAAATATTATTTGCATAAAATTTATTATTAATTTTCTATACATTTTCTTTTTTTTTCAGCATTTTTAATTTTATAAATTGATTCAATTACAAAAATAAATAAGCTGAAATATATTTGTTCATTAAACCAAGTGCTTACACTTACATATTTCTAATATTCATTATTACATTTACTTTAACCCGGCATTACACCCGCGAGAAAAACGAACGGGATTACTCGCGATGGGTATGTCATACCCATGGCCGTTTCTTCCAATATTTTTATCTTAAAATCCTACATAAAACATAAACCACTACGAAAAAGGAAGGGGTAATATAGTTTTAAAGATATATTAAAAATGTTATTTACATTTATTCTGCAAATGTCCTGCGTCTGTCTGTACTCAGAGCTGTTACAGAAATGCTCGCGCTGGGTGTGAGATACCCATATGTGGCGGTTATGACAGATCTATATTTCGAATTATTTAACTGCTGTCCCCCTTCTAAGATTATGACCTTGGTGGCAGCTACACAAAGACTCTTCCATTTCTCAAGAAAGTTTAGGGAGAAAAACTTCAAAAAAGCAGCAATGGGTGTCACATACCCAGCGCGATCAAACTCGGGTTAAAGACAATCATTATACGTTTAGTCGTAAACCCACGAAAATCTATCTAGTTATGTATGAAATATACTTTTTGGGTGAATTTTCTAACATGAATTTTATTTTAAATCTTCTTAAACGTCTTTAAGTCAGGTCTGCGGAGTCGGAGTCGGAGTCAGGCACATTTTTGAGCAAAAGAGTCTGAGTAGGCATCGCTAAATAAGTATTTTTCAAGCTTATTCTATAAAAACAACATCTGCACGGCATCAATTTTAAACATGCAACACCGCAGTGTGTAAATATTTCTACTTAAGACAAATAACTTTTTTACGTGGAACTTTAACTTTCTTGTTATCAATGTGAATAGATGTACTAAGCCTCATATGATCCTCCAGATTTAAAATATAAAGAATGGTTTAAAATTTTTTTCCGATAAACTTTTACTTTCACTCCCGCCTCGTAACATTTCATATATCATCGATGACTTCAAATTTCGTTTACGTTTGATAACAAATGACGATACCATATTTTTTTCCTCAACAGTCATAATTTGAAAAGAAATTATATATTTAAAATTTATTTTATTTGTGCAGGAACAAATGCTTTTGGAACATGGTAAATACTACTACCGCCAACCGGGGCTACTTTGGGCCACTTTTCCTTTTTCCACTAAAATAACCATTACTAAAATACATTATATATGATTTTTCAACGTTTAAATTGAGTTGTAGACAATTAACATGAAACGATAAAGCAAACTATATGTTTTAAAAGAGGCAATTTTTTATTATTTTATATTTTAACTCTCTCTAAAATTTTGGAACAAAGTAGCCACTATCAGGGTCTTGTTTGGTCCATTCACTTAGTTTCATATAAATTGGATACATTTCAAATGTTGGACTATTGAAACTCCTTTGCACTAGGATCTGCTAATGAATAAAAACTGCAAACTCGATAAACACATCTTTTTTTTTTTATTATTTTTTTATTTTTTTATTTTTTGTATTTTACATTTAAACACAATAAACCAATTGTAGATAATAAACACACGTGAAACAGTTCTCGTCATGTTATCCTGAGCAACTGGGAGAAAAACAATTAATGTAACATTTTCCTACAGTAACACTCGAAAAGAAAATTTTACCTAAGACCTTTTTTAAGAGATGTGGCTGTATAAAAGGAATTTCTAAGTAACTGGGGCTACTTCGGACCAAACCAGGCCTGGCGAAAAGTAGCCCCGAAAACAGGTTTTAACGCTTTGCTTTGTGAAAATGTAAACATTTCCTGTCAAAGTAAATGGTTAAAAAAAAAAAAAAAAAAAAAAAAAAAAAAAAAAAAAAAAAAACTATAATCACACATGAGTTATAGTTTACTAAATGTAATATTTTGACACTTACCTTATTTGTAGCTCTTATCCAGATGGTCTCACATTAGAAAGTTCGAAGATTTAAAATCTACACACGAAAACAGTTGTTTACAAACACATCCAGTGTTGCCACTAACAAAAATTAAAATTACCCCCAAACAATTCATACACCCTATAGTAGGGTATAAAATTTTTTTCAACGGAAAAACCCCCAAATTAGTTTTATTGTTTGTTCAATACAAATAATAAACACTTTTTTATGTGATGGACCAAAGTAACCCCGCAAGGACCATAGTACTCCTGCTGTACGGTATCTAGAAATCGTCATATTTTTTTCTGCTAATCAATGTGTTAAAGGAATTTGTAATGAGCTCTTTTTTATGACACTTCGAAGTACCGTCGGAACAAAAAGTGTTATTACGGTTATGCTAAATATTTTATTCTCTTTATACACAAGTAGAATGGTATTTTAAAGTTATCAATACATAGAATGATTTGTTTGTTTTATTCTTTTATAATTCGTTAGCGTGAGAGTTATATAAACATAATGTATAAAAAGACAAACGCCTGATAATGTAGGAATATATAATATAATTACAAAATCAAATATACATTAACCTTACCCACTATTCCGAAAAGCATTCTTTATTGATTAGAATACACAGAAACCCATTTATATATTTATATTTAAAGAAGCATTTATAAGAATCACTTTCGTTTGCTGCCATTGACATTTGGAAACATGTCAAAGTTGGCTTTATAATGCATTCATAAGTTTTTCAAAACTGAGTATCGAATTTTAGGATGCTATCAGTTTTTAAGTAAACTTATTCAGCTGCATAACTGAATTTATGCATTCAAGACTATCAAAATTATATTAATTTTAGTGTTAATAATATTGCTATTTATTTATCGTGTTTGTCTGTTAAACAATTTTTTTTTTTTTTTAACATGAAAAGGTTAGCGATTAAAATACTACCACAAAAACTATTCAGAAATGCTTCGGAAAATCAACGACAACCTAAGAACTTTGTTTTTATAATAGCTTCTCTATGTATGCGAATATATAATAGTTTCTGAAGTTTTTAAAAATAAAGAACACTTTTCAGAATTAAGGGTAACTCAGAAGGGATTAGTGTACATTTTTGTTTGCGATTATATTATATTTTCCTAAATTAAGAAAAAAAACTACATTTTCTTACCGTATGTTACACAAAGGACACCCTGATTTTAAAATTTTATAACTTGCAGTTGCGTTAGCTATCGAAAAATTCTTTTTAAAATATGCCGATTTAAAATAATGTAATAGAAAACGCATTGGATAATGCTAAAAATTAAAAATAAAGTGAAGCCGCATATGTAAAAAAAAAATAATATTTAATCATGAATTTCCACAATGTCCAATTAAACATTAATACTTTCAATTTGAGCCTAATATTATGAAAATGGAAAGGGTTTTGTAAATTATATGTTAACAAACTTTAATGTTATATATATATATATATATATATATATATATATATATATATGAGTAATAATTCATATTTTCATTTATTCAAACGAAAACTATATTGGTATATCCTTTATACATTTTCGAAATATTTGATGAAGCATATCTATGAGTACAACACTAAAAGTTTCCCAAAGTTTATAAATAAAACTGTGTCCAGCTCGGAAGAGTTGTTGGACGTTAACAAAACTTTACACAAAGAACAATTTTCATATGTCACTTTCCTGAATTCATTTTATCAGAGCTTTAGTTTGTGTATAACTTTAAATTTCAGTTTCTAAATTTACTGTAAAATTTTATAGAGTTTTCAAGTGTTGTTATAAATAAACTCTTTTGAAAACTATTTCAAAGTACACTTTAAATTTTAAACATTTTTCAAATAATAAAATGCTCTATAAAAAATCATTAAACATTTGATGTTCCTTTAAAAACAGTTTTTATGAGATGGTTGTTAGAAATCGTTATATCTCATTATATGATGTAGATTGTAAAAATCTGATTTATACATTTTTCTAATTGGAATAATTACCTGTGCGCGATACCGGAAGTGCTTGAAGTACACAATATTTCGATCAGTTATAGAGCCTATAAAATCGCCCACATTATAAAATATAGAACGTTTAATTCAGCTAACTGAGTTCTTGGCGTAGTTGGTGTACATTTTCAGGTGTTATATTAAGGACATCACACTCATAACAAATCAAGATAAATCTGGTTTAAAATTAAAACATTTTGAAAAACTTGCAACACCTTAATTAATAATAAAGAATCAAAATAATGGAAACTAATAACGACAGATGTTTGTGTATCTGCGTGTAACTGTTTGCGATTTTCTGCTCAGACAGCGATCAGAGATCACGCATTGTCTGAAAAAATACCTGAATGTAAAAAATTACGCACCTGGAAGAAAGTTTGTAGTTTTTTTTTTAATTTAAATACTTTTTATTAAAATTTTTATGCGAATTTCAATAATGTTATTAACGAGATTGTCATTTTCTCTCCATCACTTTCATCCTTATCTCGGGAAAATGCGGTTTCTTAAGCTCAGAGCACGTTGATATGAAGGAAATGTGCGGTATTTCAGGAAATTTAAATTGTGATCGCTCAGTATCCGAAGTACATTAAAAAGGATACAGAGTTATTCATAATTCACTCCGGGGTTTCGAAGAACTGTACTCAAAAAACTATGAAGAATCTAGCAAAAAAGAGCGTTTGAAAGAATATAGAAACAAATCAAGTTTTATTGTCAGCAGTTGCCTGTGAACCACTGAAGGCAAGTTAGTAAATAAAAATGGCGTTTAAAGGAGAACAGAAAACGTTCTATGTCTTAGAACTTGCAAAATATGAATCAGTAGTGTTGGTTCAGCTGGCATTGTATTCGAAATATCGAACACGGGGACCAACAGACAAGTCAATTCATGTGTGTGCAATAAGTTCAAAGAACGTTAATAGTATCGTGTCGAGTAGAGTGTGGCAGGAACTGGACAATCGCATTGATGTATGCCGTGTGATCAAGGCCTCTCACATAGAACACCTGTAAATTACGTAACTGAAACTTGATTTGTTTCTCTATTCTTCCAAATGTTCTTTTTTGCAGTATTCGTCTTATTATTATTATTTTTTTTTAACTACAGCGCTTCGGAATACCGAAGAGAATTATGAATAACCCTGTATAAGGAATCTGGTACAAAACAGTTACCTTACTGGTGCTTAGGGTACATTTTATTTTTAAAAATATGAATATATATTATTTAAAAAATAGATTTTCAGGATATTTAGTTATAATTTTCATTTTTTTCCTGTTATTTTAAATTGCAATACACGTATTGCATAAATAATTAATTATAAAGTAATAATTACGAATAACCGGTATTTGTGTTCTCTTAGAATTACCTTTAATTTAAAATATCGTTTAATATTTACTGTGTTAATAATTTTTTTCTTAAGGCTATTTTTCGTTTTTTTTTGCAAATAAGAATTGAAATTCCAGTTGTGGGGGTGGAGTAAATGTTTTATATTGATAGGCGTTGTGTTTTTCGTCTTAAAGGGTGAAGCTTCGAAACTATCCTGTTTCATCTGCGAATGAAATGATTACGATTTTCAGGAAATGGCTAGATTACTTACAATGTAAGTTACCACAAGCCAAAATATTTCACAGAAAGTGGTATTAACCCCCTGACCGCCGAGCAAAAGGGCAAAATTGTAAGGCTGTTTTCTCCGTTTTTTTTTTTTTTAAATTAAAAAATAGGATCAAACACAGTCTATTTATATCGCCGTTAAAGTCTAGGCCGATTATTGAAGACAGTCTTGCATCCTTTAGAGTTTTAATGCAAACACTAAAGGATGCAAGACTGTCTTCAATAATCGGCCTAGAATTTAACGGCGATATAAATAGACTGTGTTTGATCCTACCACTCAAATGCTCTGCATAATTTCGAATTCTCATTGATCATTAATATATTAAACGCTCCAACCCTACAAAATGCACATTTTAATATAAGTGTTGGAATCTCCCGAAGTAAGCATGGATTTATTTTATTTTTGACACTTTATACTTTTACATTTAACTCTCTTATTTCAAAAACTTTGAACGCTTAAAGTTTAATCATCATTACTACATTCTGTAAGACGAGCTTAATAATTTTCATTTGCATGTGGAAAAACTATTCAAAATAATTTTACAGCTATACAGAAATACCATTTTTTGTTCCTTATTCCATTGTTCATTTCCTTAGAGATAAATCTGGATATCAAAAACAACTTATGCCATGCTTGAAAGAAACTATCTTTGAATTGAAACATGACACTTCTTTCATCATTTCAAAGAAAGTTTTTATGACTCTGAGAATATTAATGTTCTTCTCCTGATGACCTGGAGTGAGTGAGATCGTTTAACAATGCTAGATATTTGTCATTCATTGTTTAAATTTCAAACATGTGTATATATATATACAAAGTCTTATTTACTTTTTAATAAAGACCTGGGAAAAAATTTCTTTGCATGTTATGAACGGCCAATTTAAGAAATGTCTTTGATAGTGTACATTTCCCTCACAACAGGATATTTTCTACTTTCACGAAAAAAATACCGGATACTTTATGAGTATTATAAAACTTCAAACTAATATTAAAAAGACCATTATTGAGAAATTTCAGCATCCATAATTTACTGTTTGATTTCATATATCAAATGTGCCATTTTTTTCTCAACAAATGCAAGTTTGAAAAACGTGTGAATTGCCATAGAAAAGCGTTATGGCTTACAAAAATGTTCTACATTTTCCGAATGATTAAACGAAATATAACAAAAAACTATACAGCAGAATCCGGGTACCTCAACAACATACCTTTTAACCCTTTATCCACTGGCGGTACTTATAAGTACCACTCACTTTAAACTTTCATCCCATAGTGAATATTATTAATATTCTAATGGTAGTTTGCAAAAACAGTCTTTTAACTCCACTTTATATAGATACATTCCAGTAGTAGTTCTTGGTTTGTTATTTTAGCGAGGAAGGAGGCTATCTTTGATACAGACGATGGGTTTTGTGCCGACATTTTGTACAGATTGTCATACTCGTCTTTTTATTGCAGCAAACGCAGTAAAGGATATAAGATAAGTGTTGGAATTTTTTTTATGTGTTCATTATGATCTTAGAATACAGTTTGACTAGCTATTTTAGGTGAACGGTGAATGTATTTGATTTAACTGTTTAATTACTCGGCGGTACTTATAAGTACCGTCAGTACACTGGTGTTGGAGAGAAAATTCTTGTTTACTTTTCGTCAGTGTAGTTATCCATCGTTTTCATCTGCTTTAAAATGTAATTACTAAAATGTCATGTAGTTATGATTTCCTTGGTATTCCTTTTCTGTTTCATTGTTTATTTTTATAGGAAATTGAAAACGTTGTGGCACATGCTTGTTTTTGCTATGCTAGAAATAGCATATGTAAATTCATATATTGCATATGTGGAGATGCTAGAGAACATGTTGTCTCTGGAATATAGACGTCGCATAACTAAAGGACTGCTAGCAAGACCGAAACCAAAAAAAAAAAAAAAAAAAAAAAAAAAAAAAAAAAAAAAAAAAAAAAAAAAAACCCTGTCAGGGATAAAACATTTTCAATTCTAAAGTTTTGAAATAAATTATTGACACCGGAATTTGCCAAAAGATTTATTTGTAAATAAGAAAAAGCCTCTATTTCACATACTTATTAAAATGAAAAAAAATTCTGGTGCCATTTGAAACACTCAGTGGGTTTTCTGTTAGAATATTTTAGTCATAGTGTACTGACGGCACCTTAAAGTACCACTTTAATTAATTACTGCTAAATAATTAAATTTTTAACGGGTGAGTATTTTTTTTTTTTGTTTATCCTTTAATTTCCATTGTAGTAACTGAAAAAAATACTACATGAAAAAAAAATTGCAGTAGATCATAATGCAGTAGATAAAGTGTTAATTACAAGCTAATTGAATTCTTTTTGCGGCAGTTATCGCGGAACAGACAGACTAACTAACTAAAAAGCAAAACAAAAACTTTACGTGTATCCAGAGTAAGTCTTCACTGTCGTTTTGGAAATTACGTCATTACGTATGAAACGTCCAATTTGAATGCGTATTAGTATTTAGGAATTCTAAATTCACACCTGAAAATTTTGAATAGCAATTATCTTTGTTTTTAGTTGTGTAATATCTATCTTCTTATAAACTACAGTTAGATTTTTATTTCCAAAGGGTTCAGTAATAATAAGACAATCAACTAAAGTCTGGGTGTAAAGTTGATGTCGACGAGGAAGACCCTCAATGACTTTACACTTTTAAGCACTAAAAGCTTTTAAAGAAAAAATATTTATTAAAACATTCTAATGCGATTTCGGAATTTCTAAATTAAAAAAAAAAAGTTTTCAAATCGGGTATTTCATACTTAATGATAATATTCTAAATGCATTCCTCACTGCATTATGCTGTAACTAATGCTCAGTGATTACACTTTCAAGAAAAAAATTACAGGGCAGCGTCACCAAAGGGATTTTAATATTTTGTATAAATTTAAAAGTAATACAGGCATCCTCCGATTTACGTATTACGGTACTTACGCAAATTCGCAGTTACGTAATAAATCTCGAAAATTACATTTTTGGACACACTATCGAGTTTCATGTGCATTTGCATACTTTTGATAATTATTTTATAAATAAAATATGCAGATAAAAACTACATCCATAAAATACTTTTATATATTTGAGAGAGATATTTTTTATTGGGATGTACAATTAAATCATTAACAAATCAAACCCTCTCCCCCCAGCCTTCAATATAGAGAGCAGTGGAAGCAGTTTGAGAACAGTATTTCTCTTCACAACCATTCCCCTCAAACGCCGACTCTCCCACTACAGAACTAAATTAACTGTTACAAGTGTCAAATCATTTTTTATTTTGCATCCTATAAGTAATATTGTCATAACAACTTAACTTTATTGTTAGTTATTCATAGTAGTCATCTAATTCATAATAAATATTTCACTATATTTTTCATACTTACATAATAAATATTATACTTATCAAGGATTATTTTATTTTGTGAGAACTATTTATTTGTGTTGTCATGAGAAATTCAGGGAGAAGAGGTAATTTATCCCTCGTTAATTATTTGTTATTTTTTAGTCGTTTGATGTAGATTCAAAATTGTTATAAATCAGTTCATGGATGTTAAATTTTTAAATACCGTATTCCACAAGATATTTTTTATTTGAGAATATTTTTTTAAGTTTGTTTTTATATTTTTCATACTTACATAATAACTTTTATATTTTTCATACTTACATAATAAATATCATATTTAAAAAGGATTATTTTATTTTGTGAGAACTATTTATTTGTGCTGTCATGTGAAATTCATGGAGAAGAGGTAATTTATCTTTCGTTAATTATTTCTTATTTTTAGTCGTTTGATGTAGATTAAAAATGGTCATAAATCAGTTCATGAATGTTAAAATTTTAAATACCGTATTCTACAAGATATTTTTCATTTGAGAATATTTTTTTTTTAAGTTTGTTTTTATATTTTTCATACTTTATCACACTTTTCATCTGATTAAATACTGCTGCACGATGTTTTATTTATAAAATAATTCTGTATAAATTATACATATGTATATATATTTCAGTTTCTTACGACATTTTACCTACATAATTTACAAATTCGGTTTACGTAAAATTGAAGTTACGTAAAAGTTTAGGAAACGCATTACTTATGTAAGTCGGGGCATGCTTGTACCGGTATACGTGATCTCCACACTTTATACTTCTAGACAGCGCAACCTCCCTTCCACAACCGGTGACCGTCTAGACAGGCAAAAAAGTTCAAAGCTACTGATGTATTAAACGTCAAAGCCCGTGAAATGTGTGCATTATGCATTTTATTAAAATATATTTATGGTATTACAAAAAATACAATATATAGAAAAGTCTGCGTTTCTATAGAAATTTAGAATTGTTAACCTGTGATCTATTCTTACACCTTGACAAGATAAAGATGTGAATGAAACGATTTCAGGATTTTAGAAATGTAAAGCAAATTTTACAGAAAATGTTTTACATTTTCCATTTTTATACTGAAGCAATTAGTAAAGAGTTTTAAAAAGTAAAAATGAATCATGGTTATTTTTAAACAGCATATACATTTCAGAAGTTTCAGGTCATATGACAGATTTATTTATATCTATGTTTATATTTGTTGAAACGTTATTTAGAAAAAAAGGAAATGCATATTTAAGAAATGACGGTTATTTCCTATATTAATAGAAAACGATGGTCATGTTAAAAACAATATGGCTACTATATTTTTAACACTTTCAATATGGAAACATTGTATAAAGTTGTGTGTTCTAGCGATTATTCAATGAAAGATTGTTCTAGTATAAAACGAAATCAAGAAATCACATTTGAAAATGATATTATTGCAGTGTACAGAATATAATAATTACCTTAATCGTATGATAAGTTCTTTGAATAACGTCAGGAGTTTAATTACATTTTATTTAATACCATTTCCAAACGGTATCTAAAATGATTTATATATCGATGTTCTAATGCAAATAAAAGTCTTTTATCATTAAAAGATATCGTTAGTGTCTGATATTATTTTCTTTTAATTTCAGAATTACTTTTGTCATTTTGGGGAATAAATTTTTTTAACAGAGCGAATCAAAGTTAGAACCAGTATAAACACACACACACACACACACACACAAAAAAAAAAAAAAAAAAGAAAGAAAAAAAAAAACTTAAGGGTGTGTAAAATGTATGTCATTACGACCGAACATAAATTATTATTGAAAGAATTTAACTTATATAAAACTCAAAGTAATCTGAGCGAGCAGTGTTGCCAGTGGGCTACTTTTCTAAAATTCAGATTTCTTTATTGACACCGCTTTTTTGAAGCGAAAAAAATGCTTTTGTTTTCACCCCAATTGATATGTCATTAAATGAGGCCAATTTTACCATTTCAAAAAAGTGGATCGAATCAAGAAATCTGAATTTAACAAAAAGTTGGCCACTGACAACACTGTCAGCGAGAAGAGCAAACAAGGATGAAAAATGCCTAAATGTACCCATATGAAAAATTTTTAAGCAATGAATACCAGTTCGATAAAAGAAATATTTTACAAATAAATTAATTAGCAGAACAAGTGATGCTCTTTAGGTTGAAAAATAATTGCAATAAAACAGATTTTAAATACCTTATCAAACACACAATTTAATAAAAAGAATGAAAACGAGTTTTCCTAATACTTTTGGCATGTAAAACATACAGATATTTATATATAGATAAAATAGGTTTTTGATATACATTTCTGATATAGCACAAAATTTAAAAATATGTTTAAAATTTTTAAATACCTCAACAAAGTTACTTTATAATTCATCTTGTTAAATGATATAATTTTTTAGAAAAATTTTAAAAAATCTTTAAAAAGATTTTAGAGGTCATTATTAGGGTATAAATTCTGTTGATGAAATATTTTTTTTTAACAGTTTATTTCTTACTAAACTTGTCATTAGTTTTAACAGCCGCTGTTCTTAATTACTTTGGCAAATGCTCAAATCCAACTATCAGCCTTATGTGTTAGAAAAGTAATTGTAATTTTTAAGCTCTAAAACATTTGTTCTTGGAACATAATTAGTTAAATAATTGCTTGATGTGAATTCAAAGAGCAATAAGGTTTTCTTTTAATTTTTGTATGCAAACAGAATAATTGTTTTACAGTTTCAGATCTCTATTAGTATTTACACTTTTCGAAACTACATAGCATCATTTTTTATTGCAATGTCGTTTAGTATATTAATTTTATGTACTCGAATACGTTACATTTTTTACTAAATTTTTAATGAATCCAAAAGTTTTCTCTTTCAGAAGGTTTGCCAAAATATATTGTTAAAATGTTTTTAAATTATGTTTTAAAAGTTTTACGTTTAATGCATTTCTTTTTGGGTTTAATTTATTTATTTTCGATTCTATTCATTTTGTAAGTTTTCCAAAAAAAACCACCCCTCTTTGAATTATCAATATAATATTACGCAAATTTTAGAACATGCCATAATTTTCGGTTGATTCTTAACATAATGAAATATTTAACAATTTTCTGAATGATGAAATAAACGAAATAAAAAATCATGCGTCAAGCATAGATTGCTGTACACTTTCCAACATTTCCAGAACATTTTTTTAAAAAAGTCTCTGTTTAATACTGTAAATATTTACAAATCCTTTCTTGCAGCCATGTGTATTATTTATAGATTTGTCTATATTCTACATAGTATGATGTAATTTCGTTTAGTACGAAAAGGCATAACGCAGGAGAAAATTCACCTATAGGAATTTCGTCCAAATGACGGAAACGTACTTGAATTCTTTTGCATTTCCCTGTATGTTACCTAATGATTGTTGATATGTTGCATGTATGAAAGTTGACATTTAAAAACAAGCAAAAACACACATAAAATTACTGAGATCACATTTCAAGATATTTTCGAAGCCACGTATATGACTTTATCCAAGATTTGCAAACTTCTCTTAGCACATTAAACGGAAAACAGTTTGAAAGAATTACAGCAAAAGGTACCTTTCTGAAATTCACGCAAGTACTAAAAATGATTTCGAATGATTTCTATTAGCCCTGTGTATGATCGTTTGTAGCACTTATACGCACAATGAACTATTAAAAATTTTAAGTAAACTTTAAAAAGCATACTGTTACTGAAAATGCACTTCAAGCAATTACAGATAAAAGACAGTACTCCGGATGCATTACACTATAAGATATATTTTGTGTGTCCCTGTAAATAAACGATAAATGGTAAACACATCATATTCTATAGAAAGTATTTTTAGAAAACCTCAGTAATCTATGACAATTTTATTATATTTAAATTGTTTAACATAAATTAAAATCAAGCAGATTTCTCCGCTTGATCATTATGTAACAGAATTCTTTTGTATCGCTCTGTAAATTAATAATAAATAATTTACCCTCATTTCTTAAGATAGCATATTTTAGTGTACAACAGATATTAATTATTAAATTTTTATTTTTTTTTAATTGATTAAACTATAACAAAAACGATTTTCCCACATAGAATATAATAAAAGAGAAATATTTTGCCCCTATAACTATAAGAGCTACATATACCCTGTTCTATACTAAGCACCTTTTTATGCACTTATGTTATTATATCATTTCCCTATTTTTTTGAAATAATGTTGCAACACTAAAATATACCGCAAAGGATTTTCCACCAATGGCCCTAATGTTAAGGCATTCTTTGAGTGCCAGTGTAAATAAGCTATAAATCCTACACACTTCATTTTCATTGCCAAACTTGCCATTGTATGCATGAATAATGCATATAAATTACATTTCAAAACGAAATCGCGTATATTTATGCAAGTTAGCTCATGGACAAGTCACCAGACAGATAGAAAGACAGATGGCGAGACACACCAAATGAATAAACATTTTTCAATTATATTAAAAAGTGTTAATAAGGAGTAAATAATTGAAAACATTATCTGCAATATTAATATGTTATTTAACACTTTTTACTACATCAACACTACACTTTAGGCTACGTTTGGGCTACACTTTATCTAATTGATGACAGAATAAAAAGTTAGCCTATTATTTTTGTGTGCATTGAAAAATAATTAGATATTTAGTCAATTTCTTTTAAATGCTAGAATGATTAAGATCTGGAAATATAATTTAATTTTATTATAATCTTAACGCAGAATACCTCAAAATTATTACACCCATACAGAAATAAACGTTATTTTTTGCACAATAATTATTATATTTTATCAAATTGCGACGTTGTAGAGATTGATAACGGAAGATCACTTTAACACTTTATCTACTGACGATACTTATAAGAACCACTAAAATAACTTATTATAAAACTCATTTAATACATATATTAGTTGTAATACAGTTTAGAACGAGTTATAGATACATTACTCTATCTTGTTCTAAAAGCATTATTGGTGACACAAAACAAAAACTTTTTTTAAAGGATGATTTCTTTTGCCTTTGCATCTTTTCAGCTTTCTTGGCGTTTGGGGGAGGAAGGGAAATTTTTGAATTCGGAAATATTTCTATATTTCTGATCTAAGAACATTATATTTATACATTTAGCTAACTCTACACAATACTAAGGAAAAGATTTAAAATAAATGATTTGAGTGGAATTATAATCATTTCACAAAATCCCTATAAATTCAAATTTAATTAATCCTTCTAAAACCCTTCTAAAATTTATTAAATGACTGCGCAAATCTTTTAATGTAGCTTAAACAATTCACAAAAGATGCTTTAGAAGATAAAATTTTCATGAATTCATAATTCAGTACATAAAGAGTTAAACTGAAAATAAATTTTTTAAATTAATTGCAAACCCATATCTATATCTAAAAAAAATATATATATTCTATGTTTATTGAATATATAAAACTCGTAGTAAAACGCAATTAACTTTTTACCACTCTGATTTTCGCTATTCAGCAAATATTTATATTTATTTATCATTCATAATTTTGTTGCAAGTGGCCTTCGGAACTACTTTCACCTGAAAACCTTAGTTAATCTGCATATTCTTTTAAAGGACAAGAATTTATTATCACTTGTATTGAATTATTAATAATTAATTAATTATCTTTGAATGACACCGGGCTTGTTAGCTGAAAATCTTCTTAATTATCGCAAATAATAAAATTTTCAAAACAAAAAATAAAAAGAAATAAATGAGATTTGTTTACTTTTTTAATTTCAGAAAGAAAGTTTTACTTAATATGTTATGATAAGGAGTTTTGAATGTGTGTTTAATTTGATATTTCTAAAGCACGTTTTGGCTGGTGATGAGCCTCGATTCCGCGTTCTTCCGGTTAGGAGCTCGATGCTCCTTAACTGGGCCACCGCTGCCCTCAGTCATAATCAATGGACGATCCGTCACAGATCTTTGGACAATTCTTTGGCTAGTTAGGAATTGTTTCCATGATCTTGAAAATAAAGACTGACCAACGGCGAAGAAAAAAAAAAAAAAAACATTTGTGGTTTATTGTTTCGACTCAATTCATTCGATGGCATGCCAAGGCTCAGAATCTTTCATTCATCTTTTGGAAGCAATATAAACACGTATGTCTTGAAAACAAAACATAAGAAACTTCTAAACACTTTTTATCAGCATTTACTTGCAACTTCTGTAACCCTTCAGTAAGCAGTATTCTTATACGACAGTCTTTTTTGCATATTTCAGGACATGAAATTATGATTTTCTGTTACATAACATACTTTCATACTTCCTTCTAACTACGCAGCGAATTGCAGCGTCTCCAATTCAGATTGCCTTCCGAAAATTAATATTTTTCTCTGTATGATGTACGTTTGGAAGTGAGTGTATTTGTCTTTATTCTAAGTATAAATTAATGTTGGATATTTTTTATTAATATTTTTAAATGATGTTTTTTTCAGTTTTGTTTTATACTTTTTCAACATACATGATTTTAAAGATTTGAGCTCCAATAAAACATACACATACATATATTCATGCATTGATTCATACTTTTGTAACAGTAAACATCATCCTCAAATAATAGGCTATGAGATACATTTTCCTTACATTTTGGACTGTCCTGAAAACAGGACGATAGTGCAGTCCTCTACACTGTAAAAAAAAATCTATAAAGTTGCTAAATTTTTTCTAGGAAACTGGGATTCCTAGAACTTTTTCTGTAACGGTAACAAGAAAAAACCCCTGTAACAGACGCTGTTACAGGAATTTTTGTTGTTGCCGTTACATAAAAAGTTCTAGGTATCCCAGTTTCCTAGAAAAACTTTAGTAACTTTACAGATTTTTTTTACAGTGTACTATTTAACTTTGATCAACTAGTAATGGAGACAGATGTTACTGTATATGTTAATTCTAAACATTGCTATTATACAATTAATGCAGGCACCTAACAGTCTTACTGACAGGTGCACATATGTAGAGGAAGGAGTAACTTGTTCTCAAACCACAGCACCTGAAGACATTTTGTGTTCTGAAATTTATCGAAGCAACCCTTCTTTCTCTCGTTTTTAAATTATTGAATTTTGTTTTCATTTGAAAATTAATTTGATGCTAGTATTTGAAAATGTCGAGTAAATTTTTAACAGCGCAGGTATTTTGTCAACTTTAGACGATTATAAGATAATGATGACACTGATTTAGTTGATATAGAAAATGAATTGGTGAAGTTATCTCCTGATCGATGCACAGGGCAACACTGAGGAGTTTGATGATTCATTTGCCGGGTGTCCAAAAAGGACTGGTGGATTTAAAAGCTCAATAACTTGCAAACGGTGACAGATATTTAAAAATTCCTGCAGGAGGGTTATGAATGATGACAGGAGATTTTTTACTGTGATTTTTTATTTTAGTTCAAATTTCAAGTAAGAGATGGCGCTGCGTGAAATTGGTGCTAATTCCAGACTCTATTTTTGGTACTTCGGGATCAATTCAAAATATTTTAATCTCCTTTTTTTGCATGGGAGAAGGGAAAGGCCGAAAAACCGAGCCTGGATTTAGCGTATGTTGTTTTCAGCGACATCTATCGCTGTTATTTGTAAATAAACTGGGTATCGCAGCATAAAAATTCCTGACATCTGACATAACCCTCAAGCAAAAGTTAATTTTTTTTTTAATATCTGCCACCGTTTGCATGTTATTGAATTTTAAAATCCATTTATTTTTGGGACACCCGGCATAAGGAAGATAAACGAAGTAAGGTGGGATGAATTACGTCCAAAGTATTTTGCGGGCATGATTGAAATTCTTATTTCTAACAGCAATGAAAAACGTGATGAAAAATTAAGTGAAAAAAAAAACGAATCATCAGCAGATTATTTTACTTCACTTCGAGGGGGAAAATATTACTGGCCTTTATCTGTTAACGCATTTAAAACAGCACTAGTTGCTCCATGGAAGCCCAATCAGCGGTTTGGAGATGGTAGTCTTGGCCAGCAAGATTCGAAGTCTATAAAAGTTGCTTAGTTTAGACTTTCTATTCCCAAGGAAACCATGTTTAAAAAATTGTCTGTTCAGCAGTTTAATGGAGATTTTCTAAAACTTAAAAATGAACATGTTATCGTCAGAACACAGAAAACCAACAAAGAAGATGCCAGCTAAATACCCGTGTAGCAAAGCCAACAACTATCTGTAAAACATGTAACGTTGGGCTATGCCTAAGATGCTTACTCCTATTCCACCTAAACCTGAAACAGAACATATAAAGAGCTATTACAAAATGTTTAATTTATAAAAAGTTTAAGTTTGACAATAATGAGATTTTTTAAATAAATTTTCGCCTTTACACTATAATATATATCACGTCTTAAAATTATACTGATTCCAGCAGTAGTAGTTATAACACATACATAAAAAAAATAAAACTGAAAGCCCAGGAAGTAGAAATCATGGAAAATTCGTTAGTTAAAAGTTGAAAAAATGTGAACTATTTTCGAGATGTTAAAAAAAAAAAAAAAAAAAAAAAAAAAAAAAAAAAAATCTTAAATACTACATGAAATTCTATAATGTATTTCAAGAATGTGTTTCGATATCGTAATATAAGATACCTATATCACATAAAAGCAAGTAAAGCGATTTGTGGAAAATGATGCTGAACATTATTTTTTCTTTTAATGCTCGTGAAAATGTATTCTTAAATCTTATGTACTTCACGTTATTGTAGACAATCTATACCAGAATGACATTATATCTGATTCTAACAGCACTTTACGTATTTCGAGAATGAAAATTTTATGGCTACCTTTAGTTTGAATTTCATATTAGGATTTCAAAATTGAGAGCATCAGCTGCAAAAAGTAAACCTTCCTTTTTATATTTTTATTATTCTGAAAAACAATACTTTGAAATATTATGAATTTCGATTTTCTGCTTGATTTTCATGAAAAATATTATGAGATACATAAACACTAACTGCACAGGAAACAAATGTGAAAAATAAAAATACATTTGAGCTTTAACACATCATATTTTCTGTATATTTTAAAGTAGGTTTTTTCTTTAACAAATTATATCACTAACTGAAATAAATTTATACAGATTAGTAATTTTATGGCAGAGACGATCGTTATTCAGATTTATAAATATTTGTCTGAAAATATATTATTGTATACGAAATTCCTATTTGCTTATCTAATTCTGTTTGTGTGTATGCGTTATCCTCGAGAAAAATATTCTGCTGTTATAAGTGAAAAATGGGAGTTTTGACATAGTTTATGGCTAAATTTAGCACGTGGTTGCTACTGTACTATAAAATACTAATTTTTGTCTGGGATTTTTGTATTCGACATTCAGGGTAGCATCTATTACTACTTAATAGTATTTCTGGACTGGTAGCATACGAATTCTGAATGTAAAATTTGATTATGATTACTTCGTAAAGATAACTAAAAAAACGGAAAATACATTTTAATACAAAATTGACACAGAATAATAAACCCGAAAATAATAATTCGATTGAGAATTCTGTTTTTGATTGGGAGTTGTGATAAACAAATGTGATTAAAGCAACATTTTTATACTGAAATTCTACTTATATGTTCACTTTTCATGCGTACAATGGCATTTGACATCATATTTGATTTTATCTTTATATATATAGGGTCATCGAAAAATAATGCCTAGATTAAAAAAAAAAAAAATTATAACATCCAAACCTTTTATGTTAAATGAGTAAGTCTTTCACTACACAATAACTGGTGAACGCAAGTTTGGTTTTAGTTCACGAGAATTCGTTTGCGTGTCTGTGTTATGCGCGGATTGGTTGCGCAGTCGTCAAGGTCAGCCGGCGCGCCAGACTGCAGCTGCTCTGTACGATGTTGACCGTGCAACAAAAAGCACAGTGCGTGATTTGGCATGTGGAGTCAAATCAATAGTCAGTGTACAGCAGCTTTTTCGGAGAACTTGTCCAGGTCAAACTGCTCCTGGTGTTCACATTGCACACATTTGCTCCTGGTGCATACCGAACGGTGCTCACATTGAAACATACTAAGGTATGAAAAAAAAATTGCCGCACATTATAAGACTAAAACCAATAAATTACCTTTTATTGTTTTTTGCTACAGTTATTTAAAATCTAGGCATTATTTTCCGATCGACTGTATTTCAGGATAGCTAATAGGAAATCGCTATATCAAGGGGTTTATGAATTACGCAGGAATAGAGTTAAGGCTAACGTTATATTCACTTTTAATCGTTGAAAAACGCTTACAATACGGGTAGTTTTTAATGTATAACACAAAATCTAGTAAATAGAATAAGAAATGTTTGAAGCTTCTAGACATAAATCATTTAGTTATGTGATACCATTTATATATTTTTTTATTTATTTTGAGAATAGACATAACTTGTTAATTGATTTTCAAAAAAAAAAAAAAATATATATATATATATATATATATGGATTATAATATAATATTTTTTAATAGAAATATATATCAGTATAAACGTCACTTTTTCAAATGCAAAATCCTATTTTAATCCGTCAAGTAGCAACAGAGATATGCTTTAAAATTACCCGCATAGCAATGTGTATTGTACCGTTTAAATAAAAATTTATCATTATGAGTTTTGATTGGAAACATGTATGATTCCTAATCTACTTAACCAAGAGATTTTCAGTTTAATTTCATAAAAGTAATCCAAAGATACCAAATTTTATATCAAAATTATGAATTAAATTCGAAAATTTAAAGTTTGGTAAAATTTATAAGTTCCGACAATCCCTAAGCAAAACTTAAGCATAGAGTTAAAAAGTCACCGTATTGCTAAATGAATAATACTTAGCACGGATACCCGTTAAAGGTATTAATACGGGGTATCCTCTGGTTTTCACAATTATATTTCAAGAGCATTTAAAGTCATAAAAATGCAAAATTGCTTTTCATATAGAATGCAAGAGAAAAAAATTGTGGAAGATGATTCTGAGTATTATTTTAATTTAATAGTATAAAAATATGTTTAAAATCTTTTGTATATTTTCATATTTTAGATATTATGTAAAGAGGATGATTTATATTAAGGCAAGCTTCAGTTTTCCAATTTTACATATGAAATGCTATGGGTAAAACAATTTTGAATTTTGTATCTAAATTTGAAATCTAAAAGTATAGTCCGCATACAATCAAACATATATTTTTATGTCCTTATTTTTGAAAACAAAAACATAAAAATTGTAACAAATTACAATTCGATTGAAGTTGTATAAAAATATTAAAGGATCTATTAAACTATTTTTTGTAATATTGTTTAATAGAAAAATGCTTTGGAGTAGGAATTTTGATTTCTAGCAGATTCACTTGGAAGATTTGAGGTAAAAGCACCGGTAGTGGGACACTTAAGGACATTTATCTAATTATTCTTAAGGTATTAATGAATTCAAAAAGACATATATTTTTTTTAACCTAGTCCTAACCTTCATGTATGGGAATAAACATTCAAAGTTTCAAAATATATCCTTCGGAAGAAATGAAAAATAAAAAAATGTACCTTCCTCTATGCTCCAGTACTGGGCATAGTAAATTTTCAATAGACACTTCAGTGTATGCCGCCTCAACATTGCATATTGTATTCTATAACAAATAAAATGCAAAAATTGAATAAATAATATTAAAAAATGTACTCAAGTGTTTTATACCCAAATTAATTTGCGATAGATTACCTGGGAAATTGGTGCCATGTTCAAAGTCTCATTCGTCTCCGACCATCAGAAGTAAAGATATGTTTGCTCCACAGGTCCTTTTTATTTGCCTTTATTTTCTAAGAAAGATTTTATTTTTTCTTCTGTAATTTTATTTTTAAGAACTTCCAAATAAGAAGCCATTTCTCTTTCCTTTATTGGTGATATTATCACTTTCTTTGATGTTATTGTGGATTCAACAGTTACTCTCTTTGGATCCCATGGGACTAGTCCGTGTGCTTTGATCCATTCACATTTGTTGCAGCAGTTAAACGATCTAGTGCTGATTTTAGGACTGGTGTAAAGTCATGTTTCTGAATCTGTTTGCCTTCATCGGTAATGCTAAAGTTCACTATTTGTTGTCGTCAAGCACTTTTAAGTATGTGGAAAACAGCGATGTCTATTGATTGCATTAAGTGTGTGAAACTTGGGGCAAAGCTACCATTTCAATTCCATTAATCGAACAGGAAGTGTTTATATTCAAAGATATGTGAGAAGTATCCACCCATAAATAACACTACAGGTTTTTCTATGCAATGTTTATTTAAATATGGCTCAAAAATATTTGTTACTTACTCATAAAATGTTTCATGAGTCATTCATCCATTTTCGGACTTTCCAGTAGCCCAATCAGCAGCAATGGGCAAGGCCTCGGCGATTGGTTGAGGGATCCTCGATTTTTTTACAGTTTAGAACATAAGTAAAATAAATTCAAAATTTTAGTTAAAAAATACTGTAATGCAGCAAAAATCTAATACAAGTTAACAGGTATAAACTTTTCCAAGTATCTTATTTAAAACTGTATAACAATTCAAAAATATTTGTTACTTACTCATAAAATGTTTCATGAGTCATTCATCCATTTTCGGACTTTCCAATAGCCCAATCAGCAGGAATGGTCAAGGCCTCGGCGATTGGTTGAGGGATCCTCGATTTTTTTACAGTTTAGGACATAAGTAAAATAAATTCAAAATTTTAGTTAAAAAATACTGTAATGCAGCAAAAATCTAATACAAGTTAACAGGTATAAACTTTTCCAAGTATCTTATTTAAAACTGTATAACAATTCAAAAATATTTGTTACTTACTCATAAAATGTTTCATGAGTCATTCATCCATTTTCGGACTTTCCAATAGCCCAATCAGCAGGAATGGGCAAGGCCTCGGCGATTGGTTGAGGGATCCTCGATTTTTTTACAGTTTAGGACATAAGTAAAATAAATTCTAAATTTTAGTTAAAAAATACTGTAATGCAGCAAAAATCTAATACAAGTTAACAGGTATAAACTTTTCCAAGTATCTTATTTAAAACTGTATAACAATTCAATAAGGAAAGTTTAGACAACCAATCAATCACCAACTTTGAAGTAGGAACTATTTTAAATATTAATGATCATACGTCTGTTAGCTTAGTGAAGATATATTTTCGACGATGCTCCAGAAGTGGGCCAATTGTGCACCAGTCGTGGGCCCCAGACCCACTACTGGTTCTGATGAACCAAAAAAAATTAATAAATTATATACAAAGTCTTAGAACCTCGAAAAATAGTTAATTGAAATTAATTAACCATTATTTTTTTTTGGGGGGGGGGGGCATATGCTCCAGTAGTGGGCCCCCATGCCCACTACTGGTACAATTTAAGAAATTGTGATCCAGAAGTGGACCACCCCTTAAAATCAATACAATACTCAATTTTTAAGTTTTCAGCTAATCTAACAAATTATTTACAATGTAATCGAGTATATCAATGGTAGTTTAATTCAGAATAAAACATAATATTAAAGAAACATCGCTTTAAATAAAACCTTATCTCTTGATTAAATCACTAATAATTTGCCAAAAAATATGTGTTAGAAGTCTCTCTACAAGCTAATCAAATATATCTACAGGAAAATAACAATCATTCCAAACTGTTAATGGAAAGTTAACATTTAAGGACTTTAGCTAATCAGATTTCTTTCAGTTTTTTTTTCTGAGATGGATTGTGAACCTTGTTTTAAAACTTTGAAAATTAGTGGCCCACTACAGGTACGTGGTCCACTGCGTTTACCTTACATCATATGCTCCTAGCTGAATTTAACATGTTTCGAATAGAAACTTACATTCATAACATAATATATAGAGTGTTATAATAGCACAATACATTTATAATGTCCTTTTTTAATCCGTTGTCATGTATATGCGAACTTCCGGTGCTTGTAAGAAATGCGTTAAATTTATATTATTAAAATTCGTTGTTTATACTTTCGAGTTAGTGGAATAATCACAAGATTACCAAATTAATCAAAAATAAAAGTGTTAGCTATATTCAATGCGATAATAATGAAATAAAATAAATAATACATTTACTCCTTGTTCAAACCTTAGATGTATCGGAATACTTATTTTGTCGTTTACTTTTATTCTTCGCGATTTTAAAGCAGTGTTTTTTAAACATATAATCCCTAATTTCATTTTTTTCTACATACAGTATAATTTAGAGAGTAAAGTTCTTTTATTTAACATATGCGCAAGAGGATACTAAAGGATTTTTCTCTAAGAAGTTTTATACTTTGGGAATTGTTTAGGGTGTAGATAAATAGTATATAACATTCAACTATTTGAATGCTGATTTTTTCATATTTCCCAAATATTCAATAAGCTGCAACATATTTTATCTTGTTTTCCATATATATGAAATTGGTCGTTTTATTATCTCATCTATCTATTCACATTATTGAAGAGCACATTTTACGAATACTTCATCATTTTTTCATATTATAAACACAAATTTTCAAACACAAAATGTTTTATATGGAATTCATTATAATTGAAATAGCTTTGCAGAGAGTAATAAGTATCAGGTTTAATTATTTTGGTAATAGTAAATTTTAAGCTTCATCTTTTAAACTTTGGTATGGTGCACCCCGCATTGGTGACGCATTTCATCTTTCGAATGGAAGCAATTTAATTTCCACGCTTGATCTCAGAAGTAGATATCGAAATCTGAAAAGGAGGTCTTTTACCTCAAACTAAAAGGGGTGCCCTGTGGACTAAGAAATGGACGTAATACTACTGAAAGTCCAAATGAGGCTCTATTTCCTGTATCCTGAGATCATCAGATTCTTGTGTAGATTATTCGGATAAAAATATCATAGTTGCACAAACATTCGAGTAACGCAAACACGTTTCGAATTTCGGAAATTATGCAATGTTAACAGTAAATCAATTCGTTTTAAATGTGAACTTTTTCGGAGAAGAAATTTCTTAGATTTCATATCTGCCGAAATTAGAAATATTGAACCTGATATATATATATATATACATTACCATTTATAGAGTAGTAGGTGCTTGTGGAGGAGAATTGTTAATTCCCAGATTCATGAATGAATGAAAAAAAAAACTCCAACACGAAAATTTCGAGGATTTACTTCTTTATTATGAAACTTTTAAAAGGAGGGCCATGAGAGTACAGTGGGACGGGGAGAAGTCAAACACAAGACTGCCCGACGGGGCGGCCCCGAAGGGCAGAGAGCTGAGGTCTGTCACGTTCAAGATCAGAGGGAGTAGTGGTAAAATATTCATTACAATCACTCACTCATTGGCGAGATAAATAGGAACATATGTACTGTATTGGCGATGAATATTGGTGGCGTGGACAAAGGAATCAGAAGCATCCCGAAGTATTACATAGAACTCAAACTTACGCCATGGCGTGCTAAAATGGTTACACGTATCTTAACATTCCTGCGGTAAGGGAAAGTGGCTAAAGAAATAGCTAACACGTGATATTACATGCTCGTTATAGATTTAACGACAGCTGAATTAGTCAGCAAGGGTCATATGGCTTTTATACGACAAACAGCAGGGTGAGAATTGAATACTAATGCAAGCCCAGAGGCTGGGAAAATATGCATTAGATATCGTCGGCTGCAAAGCGAAAAGACATTCATTTGTATTTTATACTTTTACTTTATTTCAAAGGAAAATAGCTGCGGTTAAGATCTTTTTCTATCGTGTGAATTTGAAAGACAGAAAAAGGAACCGAGATAAATGATGTCTGCATTTGAAAAGAACTTTAAAAAGTAAAAGCGAAACTTACAGTAGTGAGAGGGGGGGGGGGAGAGAATGAATAAAGACATATGAAATTAACTCTAAAATGTCAAATTTAAACTAAATATTTTATTTGAAGGGGGGGGGGGGAGAGAATAATGGCAATTTATAATAAACCAGTAAGGTTAAAAGTTGATTTTTTGAGGGGAAAGGAGGAATAATGAATATATAACGGTAAAGCCGTTATATATATCACCCATTACCACCAGAAAAAAAAAAACTGTGAACTTTGTAGAACAGGTTTTTTTTTTTTTAATCTTTGAAGATTACTTTGTCCACCCCATACGTATAAGTATTTGAAACAGATATAACATAATAACAAAGATAAGCCTCCATATATATATATAACATATAACTGTGTGCTTGCAATTCTTTAAATGTTTGCATAAAGCAAAACTTTTCAGGTCATGATAAATGGCGCCTTTTTTAAAATTCTTTTCTTGGTATTCATTAGTCTTTACAGGCACCAAGAAAGTGCAAATAATAATTTTTTTTTGATTTAAGAGGATCCTTCTTAAATATTTTTTTAGTATTTGATTAAGAGGCTGGTACCAGCATTTTTCATGACCAAAATAAGAGAAGTAAATTTTATTTTAGTAACTTGTTATAATATCTTCTCAAAGTAAAAATAATATAATATAAATGCAAGCAACAAAAGACACAGATACTACTTTAAAATGAAATTGAAAATAAATTACATATGCATGTCTGTGAATAAAAGCTAAATGAAGTAATATAAAAAAATAAAAAAAAAAGTAGAAAATTGGTTTTCGTGCACACCGCACAGGACTACAAAAGAGCGGGATGCATATAGCATGCCTATGAATTTGTGTAGCCCTTATTCTTGATAAGAAACAAGTATGATGGCGTCAGTTTAGACAATCAGCCCTAGGGGGGGAGGGAGTTATGAGACCCATACATCAAGTGACACATAGGTCCCTGCTCCCCAAAGATCACATTGATCTTCAAAGGAGCATGCGTCAATGTATCATATAAAAAATTATGTTTGTTGAATTGAAACAACAATTCGAGGGTTTTGTCTCTCTACACAATGAAGTTTGGACCCTTAGGGCAAAAATTTTGAACGGGAACAAAACTTCAGAGGGGATAAATTAAAATAATAAAAAAAAACTGAGGTAAATATCTCATATATCAAAGGTAAAAGGTCAATCCGAGGTGTGGAGAGACTGGTGACATGATCTGGTAAGTATAACAACCACATTTTTTTTTAAAGTAAATTCTAATTTTGTATTCCTTACAATGTATCGAGCAGGATATGAACTGTATGTGTATTGTATAACCTTAGATAATGTTTGAAACATTTAGTGTAATTGCACTAGGTTACTAATGCTATAAACAAAAAAAATTGTTATTGTGAAGTTATGTTATTACAAGAACGATATAATATCTTAGACGTGTTTATTGTCTAAGTGAAGCTTAACCAGAGATTTTATTTAATCTCCAAATTTAAATGAAAACGTGTAATTATGTCCATGTAGAAAACCAAAACAAGTGTGATGAAAACAATAAAAACATCATAAGTTTGAAATTTAAGGAAAATGCATGTGAATGGGGTAGTATCCTGTAAACTGGGCATTCTTTGTTGTGAAACAAAGTGATGGTGACATGAAATGTCGTGGCATAAAAGAAATATAATAATAAAGGAAAAATTAGGAATCTGTTAAAACTTAACATTTTAATAAATGTTTAATTTGTGCATATCATGTGAGGTAAAAAGTAGTTCCTGGTATAATGAGACATAAAAAGAAATATCCTAATGTGTAACGTTGAAACCTAGAAACAAAATATTTTCAACTGTGTATAATGTATGTTTTTTTTTTTTTTTTTTTTTTTTTTTTTTACCAAATAAAATCTCAATGAACTAAATTGTAATAACAATGAACTAAGTTGTAATATCAATGAACTAAATTGTAAGTGTATCTCTATGAACCAAAGAAAAAATGTGTATTTCAATGAACGAAGCAAAGAAAAAGTATTTCACAATGAACTAAAACAGTGCATGTCAGTGAAAAAAAGGTAAAATTTCAACGACTTAGATGTATGTTTGTGAACACAGCAATCTAAGTACCTCAATGAACAAAGTGTGAGCAAATATTTCACTGACTTAAAGTGTAAAAGTAATACGATGAACTCAAATGTGTGTAGAAAAAAAATGAAACATACTATGAAATCATGTGTCTAACAAAAAAAAAATATTACAATGAACTAAAGTGTCTACCAAAACAAAAATTGTTATGAACTAATATGCAACACAAATCACAAGAAAGAAAACAAAGTATGAACTAATATGTTTAAGGAAAAATTCTGTGAACTAAGTATTGTCATGAAAGAAAAATGATAGTGCAATTGGTCCCTGAAGTACACAAAGAATTGACAATGCTATGAACTCGTGTAAAGTGTTTTTCCTATGAACTCAATGAACTATGAACTCAGTTGTGTAAACTATGAACTCAATACACTATGAACTCAGTTGTATGAACTATGAACACAAACTCATTGTATACATATGGAACCAAGAGCATTGTATCACAAGTACAAAAATGTTTCGCCTACAGTTAAAACAAACAAACCAAAAATTGTGCTTTTAAGTAAAGGAAAGTGAAAAAGGATAAAATGTAACCAGGAAATACTACTTGTGTGATGAAATGTAACTAAATAAATTTAACTAAGATTTAAAAGTGAAATTATCCAAATTTCTAAAAATAACTCTAAAAATGTAACTAGTGTAATGATGAATGTTTAAAGTTGAATTAATGTGTACTCTTTCAGTAAAATCTTCCAAAAAGTGAAAAACATATAGTCTGACAACGCGTATCAGAAACGATTTCACTTTTGTTCCAATTCGACATTCATTTAACTATTTGCCGGCTAAATAATCAAATGAAAAAGCAACTCACTGTACACTTGTGTTTATAAAAAAAAAAAAAAATCTTAAAAAAAATAAGCTAACTTCAAACTTCAAATCAGTATGAGCAATGCTGTCGAAAACGGACATATGTATGTAAATGTATAAGAAAATAAAAAAACTTTAAAAGGAATGCTGTAGATAGTAACTCCTTCACAGTAATGTGTGTTAAATAAAAACGAAAAATGTAAAATGTATGTTACATTGGTTTTTTTTTGTTTCCTGAAAAGGAAGCTGTATGAGATGTTTATGGGAATGTATTGCAGTTGTATACTTTTTCTCGCATTTGCTTGATGATTTTTTTTAATGATGGACAATAAGGTGCAAAAGCACTGTGGAAAATGTCAAAGTTGGTGTTATTGCTATCATTATTTCTAATGCAATTAATGCATTTTGGAGGATTTCTACACTGAGGGTCAATGTGTGGCAAGGCACACACAGAGCATTTAATGTCATTATAACACGAAATTCCAAGATGATCATTGTATACTTGACACCTAAAACAACGTCTAACATTTATATATGGTTTAACAGGGTACGGTTTTGTATCATAATTTCCCTATGCATTAATAATTGCCTAGCATCCTGTGGTGCAAGCTCAAAGATCCAATTAAAGGACTTAATATGTAGGAGTTTGTACTTTTTAACAAAGTGTAAATCAGGTTCAGGTATATGGATTAAATCTGAAATACCAAACAAGATATCAGGAATATTTAAATTTTCAGGGAGGATAAAATAATGACACGAATAAGCTTAGTTACATTAAGTTTAGCAGGAAATAAGGACTTTAGTGAGGAATCCCTAATATCTGTAAATTTTTCATTGTGCTTACCTTGAGTGTGCAGGTCGGAGCTAAGATATGTGTCTTTTTTATCATTTTTCAGTTGTGGTAACTTTTCTTGTTTACACATATAAGAGGGGACAGTTTGAGTTGATTTATGTAGGGCAGATGGAGGGAGTTTGTTGTTGACATCTACCACCTGATCACCCATAGTCTTACTACATTTAGTACGCTTCGCCTTACATTTTTGTTGGGCTGTGATTTCATGTAATCTCTCTACAAGTTTCTGATTTACAAGAAATAAATTATCTTTATCCTGTTTTAATTTGAAAAAATCATCTTTTAGAACATTAAAGTTTAGTTTAAGCACATGAAAATTGAATTTAATGATCTGAAGGAAATCTATAATATTTTCAGACAAGGATGCAACATTTTCGGTCTTAAGTGAATTTTGAATAGATGTGGCTACCATATTAATGGAATCCGAATATCTTAATAATATCTCCTCGAAATAATCTACCCATGGAGATGCAGAAATGGGGTGATTTAAGTCACTAACAGAATTTTCATCATTAGCTGCCATATTTTAAAAATAGACTGGTGAAGTGTCTGTTATCTCCAAAACCCCTTTTTTTATCTCGTGTTTATTTAATTTCTGTTGTTTATTTTTTTTTTGACAGCCAAAATGGAAAAAAAAAAAAAAAAAAAAAGAGGAATTCTTTTTTTTTTTTTTTTTTTTTGAGAGAGAGCAACACAAATAATGCAAAATAAATAATACGAGTATTTCAAAAAGGTGTAAGTATGCAAAAACTCTAGTTATCAGAAATGAAATGCATGCACATAAAATAAAACACAATAAATTGCATAAATAAATTATACACAAAAGGAAAAAAAACTGAAGGGGGGGGGTGGGGAGTGTAAAAAATGAGTTTATCAAACACAAGATTTCTGTAAGTTAAATTTCTGTCTACATCAAGTTGGATTAAAGTGTGCGAAATTCAATAATAAAAAAAAACAGGTAATTAAATTGTAATTCTGGTTTAAAATACAAAAAAAAAAAAAAAACAAGGTCAGAGTCGAGCAACATATTCTGAGAATAATTGTGCAAATGTCACACACAAGTGAAAATGTGCAAACGTTGTGAGCGAAATATGCACATATTTATATAAAAATATCGAATACTGCAAAAGTTGGTGCAGAGAAATTTTGTTGCCTATCGGTAAAATAAGTATACCTTCAAAATATGCCAGTGGGGTTAAAGGGTTAAACTCAAGATTTTTGAATGCATAAAAATCATTTTTACGAAAAAGGAAACATAGCATGTTTATGTGAATTCACGGAAGAAAAATAAAAATATGAGAAGTATGTCATGATTTAACCATAAAAACATCATAAGTGAAATATTAATAAAAGTATAATAATTTTATCATTTTAACTGCAAAAAGTACTTAAAAAACAAACAAACAAACGCAGCTTGGAAGGAGATAATAAGGAACAAATATGCTATCACTGTTAAAATTATTATAAAAAAATTAGTTCAGAAGTGATTTCTCCGTTCAAGCTGACAAATCAACAAACTTATGAAAATACAAATGGTACAAGTACAAGTATGAATAGTGAACCATAACATGAATAGAAACTGATAATTTACTGAGATTGAAAAGAAAGAAAAAAAAGGCTATAACAATTTAGAGTAAATAATTTAATATAAAAGCATTCCCTGTTCATACTTACATGCAAAGTGTTTGTGGCTTTATGAATTCTTTTTGTTTTTGAAACAACGTGACAAAATTTTCTCTTTCACTGTAAACTTAATAAAATCCATTATGTCACATTTTGTAGATAGCATACAGCTTTATCTTTGAGCACGAAAACAGAGCGAACCGAAAAATCAACACTTTTTTTTTTTTTTTGAAAAATAGAATTAATATGGTTTCAGTGACAAATTGAAACGGAAAGAAAAAAAAAATTGAAAACAAGGGAAAATATAAATAAAGTTCTGTTTTCGTACTCCATAAGCGCTGTTAAAAAGGTATGATAGAGAATTGCTCACATCAATTAACTTTGTTTTGAAGAATCATGTGGTTATTTTTGAAGAAAATGAATTCACTTTCAAATGTATCGTATCTCTGCAGTTCACTGATATATATATATATATATATATATATATATATATTATCTTGTCTTCATGAACTACCAACAAATTAACTGAAATAATGCACATTTTATTCATCGCGCACACAGCGCACCGAAGGCATTTGAAGATTTTTTTTTTGAGATTTTGAAGATTTCTGTATGTTTCGTAAAAATTGAAGCACCTTATCACTCAACTTGGGAACGGCACACAATAAATCTCACGCTCAAAATTTCACAAACTTATCTAGAAAGAAGATTTCTGGCTTATTTAAAAAGAAATTTTTTTTTTAGAAAATATCTGGAGCAGGTGAACATTCCGATGACACTTTTTAAAACGACTTAAAATCAGAGTGTAAAGCACACACAGTCACAACAGACTTTTTACAAGTCCTGGTGGAGCAGATGATTCCTTCTGAACAACTAGCTGATGTTTTAGATAGAATTTGGGCCGACCTTTTGTATAACTGAGAATAATACATTACACAAGCTGTAGATCAAACGGAAACATACAACGAGGACCTTTAACTGAAGGCACTTTTCCTTTTCACAAAACATTTCGCACTAAATATATTTTCACTCACACTGGTAGGACGAACATGTTTGTTTCAAGTTGAATATCGCACACAAAAAGGAACAGAAACTGTCGTGATTTTTGTTTTGGAGTGGAGCTCGCTGAGTACTGACAGATTTTTCCGATAGTAATGAGTAGGAGTCTGAAGAAACAACTTCACGCAGGGGAAATAAGTGATACAGGTGTCGTACTTCAGAACCGCTGCAGGAAGCGACATCGTTCGATGACCCGTAGGGGCACCGCAGGCTAAATCTTGCTTCTCGTTAGGCCAGTGTTAAGTCCGGAAGAAAGAGGCGATCTCCAAATCCATTGGGGTAGCGAGAATAGGCAAGGGAAATCCCCTGAAGTTGACATCGGCGAACGAACACAGAGTAGGAAGAGGCAGCCGGAACTCCCGTGGGAAAAAAAAGGTCTATGGACATCCTTTCGCGTCGCTGGTAAAGGATGATACGGAACGAAACTTCTCCCAGTTTTTTTTTTATTATTACTGTTGGAGAAAAAAAATCTGGGCAACGGCGCCAATATATGTGGAGGAGAATTGTGAATTCCCAGATTCATGAATGAATGAAAAAAAAAAAACTCCAACACGAAAATTTCGAGGACTTACTTCTTTATTATGAAACTTTTAAAAGGAGGGCCATGAGAGTACAGTGGGACGGGGAGAAGTCAAACACAAGACTGCCCGCCGGGGCGGCACCGAAGGGCAGAGAGCTGAGGTCTGTCACGTTCAAGATCAGAGGGAGTAGTGGTAAAATATTCATTACAATCACTCACTCATTGGCGAGATGAATAGGAACATATGTACTGTATTGGCGATGAATATTGGTGGCGTGGACAAAGGAATCAGAAGCATCCCGAAGTATTACATAGAACTCAAACTTACGCCATGGCGTGCTAAAATGGTTACACGTATCTTAACATTCCTGCGGTAAGGGAAAGTGGCTAAAGAAATAGCTGAAACGTGATATTACATGCTCGTTATAGATTTAACGACAGCTGAATTAGTCAGCAAGGGGCATATGGCTTTTATCCGACAAACAGCAGGGTGAGAATTGAATACTAATGCAAGCCCAGAGGCTGGGAAAATATGCATTAGATATCGTCGGCTGCAAAGCGAAAAGTCATTCATTTGTATTTTATTCTTTTACTTTATTTCAAAGGGAAATAGCTGCGGTTAAGATCTTTTTCTATCGTGTGAATTTGAAAGACAGAAAAAGGAACCGAGATAAATGATGTCTGCATTTGAAAAGAACTTAAAAAAGTAAAAGCGAAACTTACAGTAGTGAGAGGGGGGGGGGAAGAGAATGAATAAAGACATATGAAATTAACTCTAAAATGTCAAATTTAAACTAAATATTTTATTTGAAGGGGGGGGGGGGGGGGAATAATGACAATTTATAATAAACCAGTAAGGTTAAAAGTTGATTTTTTGAGGGGAAAGGAGGAATAATGAATATATAACGGTAAAGCCGTTATAGTGCTTAAAATCGTCCAAATGCTGTAGCTGAACTTGGTGCTTAGCTTTGATTCCACACATACTACAGTCATTTGTCTTGAATTTCTACGCAATAATAAGAAATATTCACCAATTAACATAAGTTAATGTAGATGTAATAGAAGATAGGAATGACAAAAAGCATTCATTTATTTACACTAAGTGCAAACTTTCGAACAAATTTTGTCAAACATGGATATTGTTGATTTATCTTGTATACATATGCCAGCATTAATGCAATTGGCGCAGTGACATATTTTTTTTTAATGTTGTAAGAGTAGTATCCTGCTTTGTTTATCGATTGAAAAAACATCATAGAAGCTTTTCTATCACATCAAATTTGTTATTGTCCTTAGTAAAATCTATAGAACATTTTATTGTTTCTCTAAAATAGCTCTAAATATATAACGAATCTATTCGCTAAAATGATTGATGGATCAACATGTTCCAGGATATGACGCATCTACTCAAACAAACGTAGATATTTTAATTAGTTGACCTTGCCCGTAGAAATGTAAACACTCCGTAAATGATGTAACGACGGGATGTTTGGTCTCTGCAAATCGCACTTCTTTGCATCAAATATCTCAAAGTAGCCAAAAAAAAATATGTTAGCCCATGTGTGATGCTTTAAACCTTAAGGGAATATTAAACACAGGGTGGGGCAGGTTGGGGCATATACAGGGTGGGGCATAAATATATCCCTAATTTGCTGCTGTCACTGCGCGGCTGCTAGTATAGAGGGCGTGTCCGAAGTAGCGCTGTTATATTTCCCTGGTTACGCTGTTTCAGTTGACAGTATGCCTTGGACTAGTGAACATCGTGCGTTCGTTGTTGAAACTTATTTTAAGAATGCGGATCTTGCCGCATGTGACTTCATCCTGTGGGGTTACCACAAGGCTAAAGTTTATACACATAAATCTAAGATACTCGACGAACTGAAGGATTCTATTCGACTCGAAATTGCAGCAATTTCTCCAGCAATGGTGGAAAATGTTATGCTGAATTTCCGGGAGAGTCTTCACAAGTGTATAGAGAGCGAATGAAAACATTTAGACGATATCATTTTTCCTACAACAAAACCTCGAAATTAATTAATAGCGAAAATTGTTACAGATTGTAAAAAGTAATAAATGGCAAACATTATTCTTTCCGGATGTAAACATAAAATATTTGTTTTCAATGTCCTATACATTTTTATTGACCTCTTAAGATGGGAGATCTTTATGCTCTACCTTTCTTTCTCCCCACCGATCTTTATGTCCATTCTATTATGCCCCATGTATATATACTTATGTAACTTAAATAACATTTGTTAATTTAGAGATGTATGCTTTCAGTTTCTCTGCTTTAGATGCACTTAAGGGGGACTTTTCGGATAGATAAAGACTATTATTATAACACCAGAAAGATTCTATTCGGACTCCACCGTGATGTCTAGAATTGGTATAAAAATACCATGTTTGCTGAGATAAAAAAACAAAACTGTTGGAACTAAGGCGGTATGAAATGTTGTTTAGAAAAACACTTCGTTTGCACTGTGATAGTGGTTTTTTTTTTTTTTCGTCTATTGAGCATTTTCGCCTAGAAATTTCGAGGTACTTTTGTAGATTCTCCACACGTTAGCCTGAAAAGAAAAGAATATAGTTACCAATCGTTTGAAAATATTCTACATTATCGGAGAAAGAAGACCACATGATCAAGCATGGCTGTACATGTACAACCCTAAACGCGGACGGCCATAAATTTTAACAAAACTGGGCAGGATGAGCAAAGGTTATATTAGAGTAAGAGTAAGAATTATACTGAGTAGTGCTACCAACGTTTTGTGATTTATAGCTTGGAAGTCGTTATATAATTATGGGGAGACAGCTGTCATTAGAATTCAAGAGTTGCTAAGTGTATATACGAAACTACATCAATTGACTAACGCCTTATCATTGAGCATGTAATCGATCTGCGTAACGAATATGCCTGTGGGGTGTAGTTCTAAAACAGGATGAATGATGTAAAATTCTTCATAAACAATATAGTCAAAATTCAACAATGTTAATCTAATCAATAGAAATGAGATAAAAGCGGTTATGTTAAACACAGAATAGGTAAGGTTATATACTCTGGTATTTTACGATGTGCTTTGGTGAATAATTTAACGACTTTCTTAGCGATTTGAAAACTGATGGGATCATATCGATTTCTAAAAGCTTATTCAGAAATTTAAAAACAGAAAATCATTGAATGAATATTGAATGCCGAGAACCTTCTAGATTTTTCATAGAAACAGGAAACACAATACCAGTTTTAGTTTTGTAACCATCATCATTAAAGGTTACATAAATAAGACCACACTTGAAGGTGAGATTTTATTTAATTAAGAAATTGCAGTAATGAACAAATGTGTGACCAGTGTTACAAACTGTGGTGGTTTTTAAATTTATAAATTCCGAATTCTCATAAGAAATTTTAATTAGTTACTTTTGGTTTATATAATAATGGTTTACCAGTCAAAGAGTTGAAGTATTCACTTTCCGTGAATGATTACGAAATAAAATTATTATTCAAACTATTCTGTTAAGAATCTGGAATTTCTGAATGTACAATCCATCAGATTTGGCAACACTGCTTTTGACTACTGTTATTTGTGCTTTCCATAATTTATTATTTTTTATAGTTGATAATTTTTGAAATTGAATTGAAACTTTTTTTTTTTTTTTTTTTTTTTTGCTTTTTGTTTAGCAAAAACAAATACAATTTTGTTTTTGTTTCTGCTAAATTGGTGATGTGAATTGAAATCATTATTCTGTATTCTTAAAATCTGTGATAAGAATTAAAGTGTTCACATTGCGTTTGTAAAATATACGTCAAATGAAATTTATTTCTAGACTCAAAACTTATTTTTAATTACACATCTAGTTTATCCGTACGTTAAAGTTAGCGATTTTGTATAGCATAGTAAAAAAGGTAGAATAAATATATCATTCGTTTATTCGTGAAGTTATCTTTTAATTTATATTGTTATTTTTTAGAAGAACTTTAGTGCAGAAAAAATGTACTTAGGATGATCACGCCGGTAGCAGATACCCTTCCAGAAGTTGATCAATTTTTAAAAATATTTCGCCAATTCAGGTGGAAATCGGTTTTACACGTGGCACTAGACATAATATTTTTGTTTGAATGTTGGAGCACCTGTTGCATAATTGTTGTCAGGTGCCTGCTGTAAGAGAAGGCATTTTCTGAAATTGTTTCATTAGAAAATGTAAAAATTATTTTTTGATTAATTGTAGACTATGATGATAATGTGAAATAATACACTTTCATCTTGCTCATTTCAAATAATAGTTTTATATGAATTATTGCCAATCACAGATAAAGCATGATATTTTAAAGATTAACTTTAAATTTTCAAGTGATTTCTTTGAGTTATCAACTACTGGGAAAATGGCAAATTATTTATGTATAATTTTGTTGCTATTTAATTTCTGTCCATTATAGGGATTTCAGTAAGGGTTTAAGCAATCATGTTAGTTTTCTTCAGAAATATAAAATGAAATAAATATAATAAAAATTCTGTAGCACTGACCTTATTTAAGGAACTACTGGCTGGATCAGCCTATATATTAAACAAGTATTATATAACAAGCAATATATATATATATGCCATAAATCTTCGGACTACTTTTTTCAGCTGTAAAACAGTTAATCTGGATAAATAACAAAAAATTTGTATCACCATTTTAACAATTATTGTATAAAAATTGAGAATAAAATACTAAACAAAAGTATAAAATAATCCAACTTTATTTTTTGTTTATATTATAAATGTTATGAACTATTTTAAAGGAACATGAAATGCGTCCCATTTAAATACAAATAACGCTAAAGGTGATTCATAACATTCTATTAAAAATACTTAAATTAAACATTAATACTTACTTTTGGAGAAAAAAAAATATATACGATTCAGTTTATTAAATTCGGTTGCATATAAAAGCAATTTAAAACGCCAGCACAGAAAAATAAGTACTTTCTGAAAAGAAAATTAATTAATTTTAACGTTAACTGTAAGGTTAATTACTTTATGTTTATCTTTTTTCGTTAAAAAATTGACTTTAATTAGCTAATTTTATCTTTGTTATTTCAAACAACAAACAAGCTTTTTTTTCTAAAATTTTTGCAACATTTAAAAACTTAGAAGATTAAGTAATAAATAGCTTTAAAAATATAAAACATTTAGCGTAAAGTTGTTTATCACTTTTACATTTCATTTAATGCCCGTTTTTATAGAAATTATTAATATATTTTTCTGAAGATTATTTTCCCACTGTTCTGATAGAGTGAAATTTTAATAAATGTGTAATTTGTTTTGTAAGGATATGAGCAGGAGAGAATATCTATGTTATTATTATACATTTCTTTTTTTTTTTAATTTGTTGCACTTTTAATAAGCGTTGGTTTATTTTCAATACCATATATGAGCTACTCTCTGAAATCCCCTCCATACATTGCAGACGCTACAAACGCGCTAATTCGCTTTTTTAATGATTGCCCGATTATGGAAGATTAAATGGTATTATCATCACAAGTGATCATCTTCTGTAATCCGGTTTCTGAACATGTCCCTTTGACTTGGGACTTTTTTCGCTGTCAAAGAGAGTATACACAGTTCTTGTCACAGCTGACGTCTTTTTGTGATTTGCTGAAAAACTATAGTACACATTCAAAAGTTAGCTTGCATAAAATGCCCAGTTAAATTTTATGCTGCCTTCTGGAATTGTATTACTTATTTTTTTTAGGTTTGTTTAAAAAAAAAATTGCTAGATTATGGAAGATTAAATGATATTAATGATCAGTGACCACCTTCTGTAAGGGGGTTGCTTTTAACTATTGCATTTAATATGCGAATTTTTTCGATGTATAATAGTTCATCTGCAGTCTTTCATCTAGCGGATTGTTTTTTTTTTTTATGATTGGTTAAAAAACGTCATTGGTCAATTACGGATTCAAGTATTAGCTTACAAAAAATGCTCAAGTAAAAAAAAAAAAAAAAAAAAAAAAAAAAAAAAAAAAAAAAAAAAGATTATTTTTGGATTTTTTTTAAAATTTTAATAAAAGTTTTTATTTCAGATTATACAAGAAAATCGTTTTGAATACGACATTGTAAATATATCCTTTTACATAAGATGTATAGATTAAATGATTTAGAATGAAATAAGAAAATTGGCGTAAAATTTTATTTCTGTTTCAATATTGATGTAGACATATATATTTGAATTGAAAATACAGTGTTTAGAAACGTTGTACTTCCGAAACTTATTATATAAATTTAACAGAAATCCACCCCCCCCCCCCCCCCCTCATTTAATGCTTTTCGTAAGTAAAAACAGAATAACTTTAAAATTTTCTTTTTCTTTAAATTCACATTGAAGTATATTTTTCAATAGAAAGGTATTTGTAAATATTATTTTTTGGAATTAAAAAACAACATTAGGTTTTGAAACGATAATATTTTTTTTATTATTATTACTTAAAAAAAAAATAAGCTTTTACACTACGCGCAATCTAGTCAAGTATGTGACAGAAAAAAAAAAAAAAAAAAAAAAAAAAAACACGCTAAATTTCTGTGCATAGTTTTCGGTCCTATAACAAATTTTATCTGAACAATTTTATCTTTTTCACATTAAATACCGTTTAAAATAATTCTTAAATTAAAAAACTGTCTTCCACACATTGTTTATGAAAATTTTCTCTATAAAACTACCACGTTGAAGAAAAAAAAATATGTTCATTTTTCTGTATAATACTGGTAGCTGGGACGCCAGTTTATAACTGTAAAATAACCCAGTAATATTGTAACGCTGTAAAATAACGCAGTATAATTAAACAGTTTATTACTGCGTAACGGTATATTATTTGCTAATTTTACATTTTATTATTGTTACCTTTACGGTTTATGACTGTTAATTTTACGGCTGTAAACAGGCATCCCTGCTGTCAGTATTATCCTGTAAAATCAACATATTTTTTACAGTGCAATGCAGTAGCCTCAGAGACGGAAGCAGCAGCAGTGGCTAAATCAGCACCATTTATTTTTTAGAATAAGGCAATCATATAGTTTTTCCAATTTAAAATTTCTAGTTATAATTTTTTTTATCTATTTTCCTTAAGTAAATGCTAGTTGTTTTTAAGTACAGATTACTGTCTATACTGTCTACAAATTAGTTCAGTAAAAAGAATGATTTATTGAATGGAATTGACAGGAAAAAATTAAAGTACATATCACTGTAGGATAGAAATTGAGTTCAAGTTAACATTATCACAGATGTTCGATGTTCTTCCTTTCGTGGCTCTGCAATTGTCCCATTGATAAATCATTTCTTTCCACAGATTCGTCAGCATGTTTAAGTCGATCAAATTAATTGCAGTGCATCTTCTTGATTTCAGTTCAGGAATGGATGCAGGAAGTGGCGGCTTGTTCACTTGATCCTTTAAAAAACCCATACACCGAGATCAAGCGGTGACAGATATTGCGATCGTGGTGGCCATTGGATAAAACCTCCACTCGCCAAGCCAATGCGTCAGTTATGACACATAGCGCCATCTATGAATAAATTTCGGCAATATTACTACTAGTCTGACTTTCAATTAGTTAATTTCATTTAATATTTGGAAGTTCTTAACTTACTAAATTGCCCAACTAATTTGTAGTAATTCTGTATTGAGAGGAAAATAGTATTTTTTTTCCTTTATGGAATGTATGAAATATGATAAACACACGAAAATCATTGAAAAACAAACTTGTTGTAACAAGATTTGTGTTATGGATATTAGATTGTAAGAGATAGTTCATTATAAAAAGAATATTTTTATTTTTGAAAGTTTACCTCTAATTTACCTATATTTGCAACTCTTCACGCAAACGGGGGATGGCTAGCACAAAGTTTGAACTTTTTGAAATGATCTCGAAATCAAAATATTCTAATATCTACTTATCTTTCATTATTTTCAGTTAACTAGTATGCAGAGTTGATAAAATATATTAAAAGTGAATTTTTTTTTGTGATTATATTTTTTATCCATAGCTATATTACGATTTTACGTGGCAAATGGAAATTTCCATTACATTTGCAATGTTATTGTATGTGGCTTCATTAAACAAAAAAGTTCCTCTAGTACTGAATATTAATGCAAATAAGGAAAAGGAAAAATTGTACCATACTTCGTTTAAAATTTAATTTGTGGAATGAAACTTAGATTGTGAAGACATACGAGGGTGTATGGATAAGATTTGCCCTCACATTTACGAAATTTATGAAATTGATGCATTGTATTAGTCATTTACTATATAGATACCGTGGACAGTAACACATTTCTACAAATTGTATTTCAAAGAGATGGGGAGAGGATGTATTCCAAGAGGCGCTATATTAGTTCTAAAGGGCGGAGGCATTTTTCTAACTTTTACCGACCCCCAGATGTGACATATTAGTAGAAAGGCCTGTGACCACTTATTCATGTTATGCACTCCCGAGCCCCTCTCCTCAAATTTTCCCCCCTGGGGGCATGAATGATATCCGCAAATTCAAGAAAAGTGCCCTCGGAGGACAAATGTTGGAGGTGGAGCTCGTGAGGCGCATAGCCTAAATAAATGGTCACAGTTCTTTCGAACAGTATGTCACATGTGGGGGTCGGACAAAGTTAGAAAAAATGTCCCCCCTCCCCCGCTTCTGTCTATTATCGCACCTCCTGGAATACATCCTCCGGCCTCTCTTTAAATACTGTTTGTAGAAATGTGTTACTGTGCACGGTGACTATATAGAAAAGGAGTAATATAATTTAGCAATTTCATAAATTTCACTCAGTTATTTCTATCTGAGGGAAAACTTATTTATACACCCTCGTAGATCACTTATATTAAAAGAAAAATAGATTATTTCATATTAAGCATTGCATTATGAATCCATTTTGCGACTATATAAATTTGTATAAGTTTGTTTAAAATAAGTTTGTGTAAAAATGTTGTATAAGTTTCAAGAAAAAAATTACTCTAGGACCATGCGTTATATACAGATTTTAACGATTTAAATGTAACATATACCAAAAATTTCACTAATAGAACATCCCTATTTATTTTTAAGCTCGTAATTCGATTACATAAGTGTAAAATTTATATTTTATTTTTAAATGCGTCCGTAATTATATAAATACGCAGCACCTATAGTCTTCGTCTGTTCAGTCCGTCTACCTGCCGTTTGTCCGTCTGTCTGTCTATCAGTCTGCCCGCGTATAACAGCGCAAAAACTACCCAACCGAATGATAATTTAAATTTTGAATATATATTCGTTGCAGACGTTCGTTAAGTCATTTGAAATTTTATGTTAAACGGATGCATAGTTTAATTACAGGGGCAGTCAAAAGTATTCTATTACATTACGGTCAATGGGAAAAAATAGTTTCAAGAGCATTTTAATGTTACAACGTTTCGAACATAATGAAATTGATATGCATTTATGAAGTGCACTAAATATTAATTTTGTAGAATATGCAATGCAAAAAATATTTAATATTCATTTAGAGGGCCACACAAAAGAATTCCATTGCATAATGATACAGAGGAAACATATTTTATTCATATTAAACTATTTCATATATAATTAAATTAACATACAATGCCGAGGTTTACTACAAATTACTCCCTGTATAATAGCAAGTGCTTAGTATTTACAAGGACAAACAAAACATTTTGACACTATACTATATCCAAAATAATAGATATCAGCAAAGGTTGCTGAGGGGGATGTGAGTGAGAAGGGCATGTGAGAATATCTTGGGATGTGAGTTTTTAAGGTTAACCAAATTTTTGCATATTAGGCTGTGTGTATAAATGCTGTAGATCAAATACATGACTGTATAAAAGAATTTCTAAGGGTTACCGAATATGAACGAAACTTAAAGATGGTTTTTAAATGAGCTAGGAATTTTGATATGTTTGTGGAATATAGATAAAATGACATATTGAGCCACACAAAGAATTGGACACACGGCCGCCTATGGATGGTAAACTCTGGAAGTGTGATTTCCATAGCATTGAGCGTGTTTTAGTCTTAGTTAAATTTTAGCTAAATAGTGGCTTGCATATAAAGATAGGAGGTAAAATACAGGGCTGTACAAAAGTATTAAAATATGCTTCCGTTTATTGGTATAAACTGCTGAAAGTCAAATTTAAACCTATTATGTGTTTTAACACTTTCCAACATAGTACAATAGTGTTTATGAATTCGGTTTGTCTGTCTTTCTGGCTGTCTGGCTACCAGAACTCTAACTAGCGTTAATATAGTCGGATTGCTCTGTAATTGATATAAGTTATTCATATTTTCTGTCTCATGTTCGGTATTTAAAATAAAGTATGTGGCATACATAATTATTTACAGGGATATTCAAAGGTATTCTATTGCATTATGGTCCATGGAGAAATGTCGTAATTATATAAATATGTAGCTCGTATATTTGTCTTCTGGTCCGTCCAGCCGTCTGTCCGCATATAACCGCGCAAAAGCTACAGAAACGTATGGTTTAAAATTTAGTATGTATAATCGATGCAGAATTTTGACAACTTATTTCACACTTTATGAAAATCGAATCAAAACTTAAAAAAAGATATTAATAAAGTTGTATACATTCTCTTAAATCCTAACATACATATTAATTTAATGATATCACATGATAGGTAAGGATTCTAGGTTGCTATGGTCACATTTAAGATGGAGTCCTATTATTTCAATATTACAGAATTTAATATATATAATCGTAATGAATTTTGTATTCATGCATTTTTGCATAAGAGTGCAACAGCTATTGTACCAAGTTCTTAATATCTATAAAACTAGTTATAGTACGAACCTCATAGTGCACCTCATGAGCCACGTTTCACGTACAATTTCCGGCTTGTTATACTTTCATGTGGTAATTGGTGAATTTTCAAATCCGTTACAGAATATAAGCCAGAAATAAATATTTACATCATTTTAAGTGGAAACGGTTCCTTCTTTCCAAATCGTACAACATGCAATAGACATAAATTTTAAAGATACATCTTATAAATAATATAGATAAATTTAAATTTTTAATCATATTTGAAAATTACTCTAAAACGCTAAAAAATCAGCAAATTGTATTATATATGTATTATACAAATTGCATTTATAAAAGAACATTTGCCTATTTAATTATGTGATGTAAAAGGTCAAATTGTGCAATGTTGAGTAATAAAAAAGTGCTGTACAAGTAAAATTTATTTGTCAAATCGTTGCGCGGAGAAACATATCCGCGTTACTGACGAACATGATAGTGATAAATATGTCGTCTTTTCTCTTGATAAATACATTTTTCTTACGAAAATCCTTTAAAAATATTATACTAAGAATTTATCTGAAACAAAATGTCACACTTCCTTTTCTGCAAACCATGTTAAACATAAAGTTAATGATTCAATTTCTCGAGTTCAAAGTACACGAAGACGTTTTGAATGTTTTTTAAAGCATGTGGATAAAAAAGAATATGTTGGTGAAATAAGAACACCATCATAATGCCTAATACGCTGTAATCCCAGGTTTGATTCCAATTTTTCACTCCAGTTGGGTTTATTGTATGTATGTCTCTATAATACTTGTATATACATTTAAATGTTGAATGCAGGCATTATTTATGTGTGTATGTGTGTTCTAATACCATCCTAATGCATTTGATGTTTTTTTTAAACTATTTATCTCAGAATGAATTTTTTCATACTTTTCCATGGTTAAAATAATATATGTAAACATTCTTGCAAACATGTGTAAGACGTTTTTACAGCACTTTAATATTATTTTTTTAAACATCTAATTCCATGCAAACATTTTTAAAATAGTATATTCGTCGAAGTAAGAATCACTCTCAAATATTCGCCTTTCTTTACTTTTAAATATGTTATAAATTTTGAAAGCAATGTTTCATAAATCCTGAAGGCAAATTAATAAGAAATATTTTCTGCACAAAAGAGAGAAAAATGTAAAGAAATTGTTAATGTAGTTCAAGCGTTAGATCAAAAATTATATAATTTCAAAATAAAGATTATCTTAGAAGTGATTTTTATCGAAACACACATTTCAAGCGAAAATATCATTAAACAAAGCCTATAAATGAAGAAAATAAAATTTTTATCCCCGCACTCCCTTATTAAATACGTATACTGTGATAATTTAAAATGTGAGGGGAGGTCTTATAGAAATATCTACACAATTAACGAATATTCCTTTTTAGATAAATATGATTTTTCATTGTAGTGAATTTAAAACATTTTAAAATTTAAGGTAATATTTTTAACTGAAGTTTTCACTCAAATAAACCGTGTAAACTTTATGAAAAAAAATAATAAAATATGTGAAAACAAATTATAACAACAACTACACTCACTGCCATAGGTTAAGCGATAAGCACGCAGCGTTAATTGGGGAGTAATCGACAAGTATTCCATGGATTGACACGAAATGCGACAGAAAAATAGAAACTATATTTATGCATTAAACAAAAAAAGGAACTTCATACAAATATAAAAACATTGCTGGATTTTCATGTCATATTGGATCATTAAGAAAAAAAAATTAATGACAAAACAAAGAAACATAACTGACATTAAATGGGTGTGTGAGAACCCCTCATCTGCCTTCAACATTTACAGTGTTTGACCATGCTTCCCATGAGCCCATCAACCAATTTAGAGACAAGTAATTGCCACTTCTCCTGTACAGCAGTTTGCAACTATGTGACAGTGGCTGGGGTTTGGACACGTATGCATACAACAAGGCCGAGGTCATTCCACAGATTATCAATAGGATAAATGCCGGGCGATTACACCGACCACCCCATAAGTGCACACCCCTCACTCTCCAGGCAGTATTCGACGTGGAAAACTCTATGTCGACGCTCATTATCATCCATTAAAACGAAACAGGGCCGACCGCTCAAGCGTAAGTACTCACAGTCTATCACTTCATCCTAATACCGGACAGCCGCCATAAAACACTGCCTAAAGATCTGCAGGTTGGTGTGATATCCCAACGAAATCTCTGCCCTTAACATTTTTCTTCCACATCAGAATGAGCTGTTTTCGATGGATTTTTGGACCAATTGCTTGTGTTTATTTGCCTCGAGACTTTTCCACGATTCTCTTCCTGTTGCGGGTATATCTCGACGTATCCTTTAACATGACGCTATCCCAATAAGACACAATCCAATTCATATTTTGCAGACATTCAATCGTACCCCTTTTGGACTGGACGGATAAATTAACAAAAACTCGGTGTATCCGTGCGTATAGTAATTTCATGTGTAGCCTCTGGCGCACAATACTGGCAGATACCATTTCACCAATGAATGCTGCAACAGACATATATATCTACCATCCCGGAACTCATAATCAGTGGACGACCAGCCACGAGTCTTCGGGCAACTTTTTGCCTGCTTAGGAATCGTTCCCATAATCTTGAAATTACGGAATTATAAACGCCGAAGAAAAGAGCAACGACTGTGATTGATTGTCCCGTTTTAACAGGACTGATGTCACACCAATGTTCATAATCTTTCATTTGTTTTCTGAAAGCTGTAGAAACACGTCTGACTTGAAAACAAAACGTGCGAATATTCTGAACACATTCATCAGAATTTACATGCAACTACTATAAGCCTTCACAATACATGCTTCACATATAAACTTTTTTTCGTATTTCTATACACAAAGATGGTAAATAGCTGTTACTTCCATCAACTCCGCAGCGACTTTCAGCGACTCCAATTCATAGTGGTATCCGGTAATTAATATTCTCGTCTGCGTGCTGAACTTTTGCCTTTGAGTGTATTAGAATGATTCAGATTTCGAAATATTTTTTTTTAGATTGGCAAAATTTAAAAAAAAAATGTTTATGTAATTTGTCATTTAAATATATTTCTTGCAGATGAATAATACCTCTTATTTTAATTATATATATGGATATATTTATTTTAAAATTAATTACCGAATCTCTGATTCTATACTTATAATTATTTCGTATTATACTCATATTAAATAATATCCGATAAGATCTCAATTTATCTTTAAAAAAGACCTTCAGAGTTGTTAAATTTTTCTGTTACACAAATTGTTTAGAAAAGGTTTTTCGTTAAAAAAAATCCTATGTAAGCAATGAGTAGAAAAATGCAAATTCTTTTCAGAGAAAGTATTTTTATCTTTATTGCTTGCGAAACTTTTTAAGAAACATTTTTCCTTGAAGAAAAGTTTTTAATTAGTATTTTAATTAATTTTTTTTGTGGTGACGATAAAACGTTTTCGGTACTAAAATAGTAAGACCAAATGGAAAAAATCTTTGAGACCTTCATAATAAGATAAATCTATTTCTTTATTTATTTTTTTACTTCAAGGCGATAAACATTAAAAAAAAAAAAAATGTAAGTACAGTTCTCAAAATAAAAACGTGTATTTATTTAACATGATAGTACACGATTTCAGTGCAAAATATGTTTTATATTCCAACATTTCATTCATAGTGATAAATATGGAAATAGAAAATTCTTTAAAATATCTGTTATTGACAACTTTAATGAAATTTTAGAATTTAAAAACATTAATGAGAAATTAAGCTCAATAATAATGCCTAAGGATTTCGGTGCCCGTTAGTGACCCAGAACTTCTGACCCCGAGGCTGGTAGACGGGAAATGATGGGTTCGAATCCAATCGCGCCCGCCAACCTAATCGTTCGGAGTTTTCCATGCTTTTCTTCTAACCTTGGATTTCCATGCATAAATACGGGTTAGGTTCCCTCATAAAGAACCCCCCCCCCATTGAAGGCACTTCCCCTTTGACCTATATCCCTCGCGCAGATAAACGGTCGTCGTGAATCACCCTGCCTAAGGAATTCGGATTACACTTCGTTATTATATGTTCTTTTTAATAATATAATGCGTCATGAAACAGACAATTGATGCTTTAAAATATTAGTGACATATTATCAAATTTATTGAAACCATAATTTAATGTTAACAGGCAATCAGTATTGAAAATTCTGTGTACACAGGAATTTAAGAAGATAATTTAATCAATATATTTGTTTAAGTGAGCTGAAATAAATTTTCTTGGTTGCCTTAACAGCATAGTATAAATTTTTCAGTTTTTAGTAAAATAAATATTATGAAATAATGAAAATCTATATATATATTACGCTATCGTGCGTGGCACAGAAATCGCGATTATTTGTTAATTGTTGAGCGGCAACGCCGAATAAAACGCTTCTCATTGGTTATTGTGTGAAAGTCCTTTGGCAAGATTTAGGCGGAAGTAAATCCTGTTTGTTTACGTTTCCCTTACCTCTTTCGCTGGAACTTCACAAATCACAATATCGTTAGAAATGCCTGTAAAAGATCTCGACGAATGCTTGAAAGTGAGGAAGAGGAAATCGAAATATGATCGAAAGCGCCGTCAATCGCAAAGCATAAGCGATTGCCAAATTAGGCTTAATAACTGTCGCATGGGCGAACGCGTTGTTTCTGAAATCAAAATTACTGATTTAAAAGTTCAGGAGCATAAACAACAACGCAAAAAAAAAAAGAAAAGAAAAGATTTACGCTCCGATAGGGAACCTTCATTTACTAAGTTCTTTGTGGCATTTGTGGCGTAGACGTTTAACGCCTTAGTTTTCTGTACGAACATACTCTGGTTCGAAACTCTACAGGGCTAAGTTGAAATAAAACAATTGAATTATTAAAAGAAAAAAAAACTACAAATAAATGAATCAAATTATAAAAAAAAAAAATTACTACATTCTATAAATATCATTGTTCAACGTATCTAATTAAAAGATTTTTTTTTTTTTTACAATTTTAAGAGTTTTTAATTATTTTTAATTGCGATTCAGTTGAATTATTTGAGAAAAAACTGCACATAAATTAATCGAATAATGAAAAAAAACTACATTTTACAGTGTTCAATCGATTTAATTAAAATAATTTTGTTATATATATATTGCAATTTTAAGGGTTTTTTTTATCTATTCCAATAAAAACATTTCTTTCACTTATAAAAACCCTCGCTAAATGGCACCAAAAAAAAAACTGTCTAAAGATATAAAATGATGCAAACTTTACCATACAAGGGTCTATTCGTTCCGGTAATAATTCCAATATAGGGCCCCTACTAGAAGTAAGATACAATAAAACCTTCTCAGACGGAATCACAACGACCAATGATAAAGTCCGTTTTATGCAGGCTCTTTAAATTGAACAAAACATCGTTGCATTTTTTTTTTTTTTTTTTTTTTTCAGTGTATTGCACGACTCCGTTATAAACAGGATTTACTCTATAAGAAAATAAATTTGCTGGATAGTACCTTTTTTAAAAATCTATATAGTAGTATTTGCTTGCAATTTTATAATTTCTTTTTCAGTGTTACAGTTTATGATGCATTTGCAATTACTTTTTCTTCCACAGATTTTAAATAAAAATTTAAAATATTGAAATCATAATTAAATTTTAATTGAATTCACCAATTAATTTTAAATAAAAGAGTTTAAAGTGTGAGACAAATAAAAATTAAAAACCTTAACCATTAACTTTACACAACTTTCCAACTGAACAAGAGCCGGGCCCTGGTAATTTGCACCCTCTGTACCCCCCGCACTCCTCTGTACCGACCTGCGATACAAATTTCAGGCTTACTTAAGAATACTATTGAAGGCCCGGGCAACGCCGGGCGGGGCAGCTAGTTATAAAAAATAGGTTTTGTATAAAAAGAAAAAAAATGCAAACATGCATTTATTAATTAATATACGTGTTTAAAAATTAAAATAAAAAATATATATGTAATATTTATGAAAAGTTTCATCTAGTATAAAAAGTATAATCACTATCTAACTATAAACAAAAAATTTCTACTTGAAAATAGCTAATTACTTTTCTACTATACTTGTCAATATTGTTAAATATCATCCCATAGAAATTACTAATATATATTTGGGTATACACACATATTGTAATAAATAAATTAATTAATAAAAGCCTGTTATATTCAGAATTTAAATTTAAATATATTATCTTCACCTCACTTGTGGGTTTTAGTGCAATTCTGAAAAAAAATCCGTTAATATCTGAACCGTTTTAAATTAAACTAAGATATAGGAATTGAATTTTTTCAACTGAGCGAAAAAATGACCTGCCGGGAATCGAACCCAGATAATAATATAACATTAGTTTACATTGTGAATAATCTACCGATTAAGTTACCTGGGATGAGAAAGGCGAGCATATTTCGTTCAGGTAATCTTATTGGTAAATAACACTGGTCTGTCACTCAGAGTAAAGATACAATAGAGTGAACCACCCCCAAGAAAACAGATACCCAACATTGAAACCACGTGACTAGTAGACGCATCTTCCTAGTTAGAGAGCATTTTTACATGTATTTGTATGGTGATGGTCATCTTATGGTGACAGAAAATGGTAAAATACTGCGCTGCATTTGGATGCGAGGAAAGATTTGTCAAAGGAGGACTTACAACATTTCACAAGATTAATTGAATTTTTAATACTCAAAATTAAAAAATTTCGCATATGCATGCATGTTATGTACAGTTTATTTTCAAATTTTAGCCTTAATAAAGAATTATGATGATTTATTTGGACACTCATATGTTTAACCTTTTCCTGATTAATGTATTTTAGATTATTTATTTCAAACATTTTGGAATTATGGAAGATATTTCCATTTTTATTTTGAAAAGAGATTTGGCGCGATTTAGCGAGATCCTCTAAATCTCTCAAAATGCTATATAGTTACTGTTTCATTTGTTGAGCAGTTACATTTTTTTCAATGATGTTACATTATAATTCTCAAATTAAATTAATTTATTTTAAGAAAAACCTAAAAACTCAGAAAGTCATCAAAATATTGTTTTTCAAATGCAAATTCCCTGCAAATGATTATTATTATTATTTTTTTTATAAATAAGTATAAAAAAGTTGAATTTCATAACTTTCCAAGAAAAATAAATAATTATATATATAATATATTATTTATCTAAAAAGTGCATTTCCGAAAAACGATAAATATTTACCATTTAGATATCATTATGGCTATATATAATTTTTATTTAATTCATTTTCATACACTATTTAATGTTATAGTTTTCGAATAATGATGTGTACTTATATGGTCTTAGTCTTAATTTTACTACTTAAAAAAACAACAACAAAAAAAAAAAAAACAAATATCCTCCCTACCCTTTATTCTTCATTTTTGAATATTAATCAATTAATCGTTCACATATTTTCCATATTATATTACATTTTAATATTTTCTAAAAGATAATTGATAAAATTGTCATTTCGTTTTGATTCCTATTATGATTTAATAAATATTTATTTACAAAAAAAAAAAAAAAAAAAAAAAAAAAAAAAAAGAAGAAAGAAAGAAAGAGGAAGGAAAAAGAAAGAAAGAAAACTATATTAAACCTTATCTTTTAAGAAATGTTCCACCTTAGCATGAATGCTCATTCATATTCATACTAGTAATGTATTCAGTTTGTTTTAACTAAAAAGCGTTTCTCAACTGATACATTTTCTTGAAGTGGTTAATATTAGAGACGCAACGACCGAATAATCGGCCCATTTGGCCTATCTGCCGAATATCAAGTCCATTATTCGGCCTTGGCCGAATAATACTGTGAAAATTGTTTTTTTTATATTTACACAGTAAAACTTTTTAATTTGACAATTTGTATTCATCATGTATAATGGAAATTCTGTTTGAAATTAACAAACGCTTTTTTTTTCTCTAACTTTCATACCTTGAATGGGTTTTATCTACCCATTTTTATATAAGAGGGTCATTTAGGAATCATGTTAAAACTTTTATGTTGTATTTATAAGTACAAAATGTATATGTAATAAGCTAACGCAATCTGTTAAATTTAAAATTAATCTTTTCAAAATTTTCCTAATAGAGCCGTACAAGTAAATTCTATTTTTTTTAAAGCATAATGGGACGTTCAATATTTATCCCTTGTTACATTAAAAAATCTGTCTCTCAATGACATTTTTAATTAGACCTATAAAGAACATATAGATTAGATGCATTGTATATATAACAAAAATATTTAAGTTGTATATGCTGCAATACTTGTTCTTTTTTTTTTTTTTTTTTTTTTTTTTTTTTTTTGAGTAAAATGTGCTTAAAAGTGAAATATAATTTAAGTAACTTTTTAAAGTGTGTTACTACTTTTTAATAAATAATGAAAGAAATGTAAGTACTAAATTCTTTTAATTAGTAGTATGTTTCACATCACTATTTAATTTCGATTTTGTTTCATCTGAAGCTTGAAATTTATGTTGCCTAGTACTTTAAAATTTTTTTGATTATTTTAAAATGTACCAGCAACAACATACATAATATCTATTAAATTGTAACAATACAGTACCTTAGATACTGCATAGTTAATATTTTGAAATTTATTTTCCTTACTGATATTTCATTCCTCTAAATCTGAAAACATTCATTATATACTTCTTGATAGTGACATAGCAAATAGAAAAAAAATAAAATGGCTTTTTTGTTAATTGTCAGCTTTATAAAGTCTACAGTGATTTATTTCCACCATTTTAGATTTCCACCATATTTAGGATATTATTCTATCAGTGATTTTTCTCAAGATATTAAGATTTCTTATTTTTTATTTTCTTTCATGTGAAAGTTAAAATTTATATTTTCTAGTACTTTAACATTTTGTCATTATTTTAAAATATAACAACAACATACATAATATCTACTAAAATGTAACTGTACAGTACCTGAGGAGGAACTTTTGCTAAGATTTTTTTACTTTGAGGGGAGGGGGATGCAAATTATATTATTGAGGCAATTTTTAGGACGAACAGATTCGAATATGTTTTTTTAAATAAAATAATACTTTCAAAAATTAAATTTGCATATAAATAATTTAAAAAAAAATTATACATGTTAATTGTGAAATATATAAAGATTGTGCGTACAGTGCATACTATATTTTGATTTTAGACAAAATGAGTTCATTATTCGGCGGCTGAATAGGCAGAATAATCGGCCATAAATAGGCCGAATAATTGGTATTCGGTTATTCGGCCAAACCATTATTCGTTGCATTACTAGTTAATATTTACCTTTTATTCTGATACATTTTTTGTCTCTAAATTCTTTCTTAAGGCGGTTCTTCAATCCCCTGCTTAACAGCGCAAAAATTTCCTGACTCATTTTTAAATGTAAAGACATCAAATTAACAGGCCAGACTATTGAAATGGCTTGAAATCGAAATGAGTTTTCCATGTTTTGCTAAATGAATTACTGATCGAGTTATAAGCAATTGTGGTTATCTGACAACCAATTTTTCACCTTTCCCGCAGTATCGCGTCCAGAAGTTCTGTTTAAAATGGTCATTTCGGAAAGATTTTCTTAAGATTTTCTAGAGTCGCCGTACCAAACTCCGCATTCGGTTAAATTTTCGCCGAGTATTCAATATTCGGTTAAAGACGAGTACTCGGCGAATACCAAATAGTTGTGATCATTTCATTTTTGAAGCATTAGTGTCATTTTTGAAGACAGAGCAATTTATAGCTGATCTGTAAAAAGTTATTTCAGTATAACTGTATGATATATGCAATTATACAAAAAAAAAAAAAAAAATACATAGTACATAAAAATATGTCTACAAACTATAGAAAGGTTAAGGGAAAAAAATATAAAATTAATGTCAGTCAAAATTTAGTTTTACATTTATACAAACTAGATCTAACCAAGACCTCTCGGGTTACAGAATGTAAGGAAAAGCATTTTTTTTTTTTACATTAATATATGTTTTTTAGATCACCCGCTAATAACACCAAAAAGCATTTTTATTTATTTATTTATTTGTTTATTTGTGTAAGGTATCAATATTGAATTCAAATTAAGTTTTAAAATTTATTAAAAGCTGTTCTTTAATATGAGTTTCTAGACTAAAAAATTGCCAAAGGTTTCGTTACATTTACAGATAATTTTAGTTGTTTAAGCACGTAATTTGATTACTTGTCTGTTAAATTTCTGTTTTATTTATATTATTATTTTTTTTTCATTAATGAAGTTTTAACTTCATAGAGATAGATCAAAAAAGAAAAAAAATCGTGCTTCTAAATTATCTTAAAAACCACAAAGAAGAATACATTCCAATACAATTTTCAAAAACTTGCCATACAGTTTTAAAACAAATTGTATTTGTAGAAACATTTCCTTCTGCTTCGACAGCGTAGAATTTGAATTTGTGCAATGTTTAGAAGTTTAAAAATTGTCTACTATTGACAACATCAAAATGATACATACGTTATAGACGGACACATTTGTCCTTTATAATATAGATAAAAATAGGTCATTTTTAAAACTATGAAAATATTATAATTTTGGATATAGAACAATAAATGAAATTTAAAGATATTTTATTAAGTAAATTTGTTATATCATAAATTAAGTTACCAAGATCGGTATACCACTAAAATCTTCTACCTTCACACAAAAAAAAGCCCTTCGATTACATAGTTTTTGAATAAGAACGAATACCAATTATGTGCGTTTCCGAGCAAAAAATAATTTTAAAATTTACCAGAAAGTAGCTCCTTTGGATTTGAGAACAGCCTTAAAACATTTTCTAAATTGCATGATATTTAACGCTGGACTTGCTCATAATGTGCATGCGTATAGCTTTAGTCTTCTTTTCACAAAAATAAATAAATAAATAAAAAATCTTTTCATATATATTATTGTTGCCTTTATTTTTCTTTTTGTAGGTTAGTCTATTAAATTAATACTTTGAATATTTTCTAATACTTCGCAATAGTTTAATATTTTGTATTATATTATGAAACATACTAAATTGTATTTTTCTTTCTATAGATTTCCCAAAGATGAAGCTAGAAGGAAGGTATGGGAAAATAAAATGCGGAGAAAAGACTTCAAAGTCACCGACCATACTTATATTTGTTCAAAACATTTCACAGAGGACAATTTTGACAAAACCAAATTTGGAGGTACTTGGTTAAAGAAGGATGCCATGCCAACAATATTTGAATTTTCAGAAAAACATGACAAACCCCGAAGAAAAAGGAAGCTTAGTACGGAAGAAAATGTAGACAATTTTCGTGAAGGTAAGATTTTAAATTTCATTCTTTAACTTAAAAAAAAAAAAATAGCTATTCAGAATAGTATTATAAAAAAAAATATATTGATTTTTTTTTTTTTTTTTTTTTTTTTTTTTAAACTATGAAATACATTTTCTATTTAGGCTTAAGGGAAATAGGACGACAGCCAACAAAAAGATTTCGCTACATTGGAGACTTTAAAGAAAAATATATGGATTCTCCTACAAAAGCACGCAAATTTTTAAAAATTGCTTCTAATGTGGTAGAAAAAAAAAGATATGCAACTGAAGGATTTAAGGAAAAAGAATAAGAAATTAGAAAAACGTGTTGCTTCACTGGAGCAGATATTAGACGAAATTTAAAAAAAAGGACTTAGTTTCAGATGCAGCAAGTAATATTCTACAGGTAAATCATTTCGTTTCTATATTTGATTATCAAAAAAATGTACACGCATTCAAGCTTTATCAAGCTTGAAGCAATTATCACTACGATTAAATTTGATTTTCTAGATAAGAAAAGTTTTGAAACTCATGTCCTTACATATTATACCGATTATTACAAATTGATATATATATATATATATAATATATAACCATTATAAAATATTACAAATTATCATCTATATTTCATATATAAGTTACAAATTAAGTTTTAAGACGAGATTCAATTATTATGAATTTTAAATTTATTCTTTTTATTATCATCGTCTAAGTTTATGAAAATGAGCAACGCCAGTGTTTATGCGTTGGAAAATAAATATTTGTACTTAAAGATATTCTCTAATTCAAACCCACAATTTTTTTGGCCATGTTCACAAAGTTATTTCTATTCTTTAATAAAAGATTTATTTATTTATTTATTTTAAACCAATGTTAAGAATTTGAATAGCGTTTACATTTTCCCTAGAAATATAAAAGATCTATCAGAAACTGTCATCAAAGATGGCGATGTAGACGTTTTTTCGGAATCTTGCAGGCAGGAAAAAATTGCAAAGAGGATCAATTTGGTTAATTTTGGGATCAGTTTTTACTCAAGATTTAATTCATTTATGTAAAAATGAAAACGCTGTTCGATTTCAAATCAATTGAATATTTATATTTGCGGATTTCATGCTTTTACGTATGAAAGTGAATCCGTGAATATATTTCAAAAGTGGTTTAAGAAGCAAAAATCTAACTGTTAGTAAAAAATCTAAGTTAAGTAAAGTCTAAGTTAGTCTAAATCTGTTAGTAAAAAAAAAAAAAAAAAAAAAAAAAAAAAAAAAAAAAATTTACTAACAAAAGTGAAGACATTTAGATTTTTCCGCAGTGTCTATTATTCGGAAGTTTTATTGTATTTTGATCTTTCTCAGCAGTTTGGACCGTGTATCAGGAACACGATTTACATGTGGAAAATTTGATTAAAAATTATCACAATAACCTATTTGAAATTTAAATGCTTTTTTTATTCTTATTTTAGAAAATGTTAATTCTAAGGTCTTTTTTTTTTTAAATCTTCAGCTTGCCTTACCTAGTGCGGCAGCACAATTAATACACAGGATGAAATCGGACATTGAAAATGAGTAATACCCACCGGAGCTTCGTTCATTCGCATTGACACTGCACTTTTATTCATCGAGAGCGTACGATTATGTAAGAGAAACATTTGATACGTGTTTGCCACATCCAAGCACTCTTCGAAAATGGTATCGGTGTATCGATAGAAGCCCTGGAAGGAATCTTTAAAAGCCCTAAAGAAAAAGGCAACGGAGGCTTCTGAAAATCAAAAGAAAATTTTTTGTACTCTTATAGTTGATGAGATAGCCATTCGACGCCATGTGGAATGGGACTATACGAGTAGTAGTTACAGTGGGTATATTGATTATGGTACAGATATAAATGACGATGATTTAGCTGTTGCCAAAGAGTCTTACAATTTTTTGATAAATTGCCTCAATGGCAATTGGAAAATCCCTGTTGTCTATTTTTAATAGATGGTTTGAGTGCTAAAGAGCAGGCCAACTTAATGAATGTCTATAATTAATTCATGGTACAGGTGTAGAAGTGGTAGCTCTAACTTTTGATGGTCCAAGCGTTAACATTTCAACTGCAAAAATTTTGGGAGCTCAAATTTCTGAAGATTTAATGGAACCTTATTTTTTTCACCCAATAACAAAAAAAAATATATATATATATATATATATATATATATATATATATATATATATATATATATATCTTGTTAGATGCTTGCCATATGCTAAAGTTAGTTCGCAATGCATTGCCATCTACAGAAATAATGTTTGACGAACAAGAGAATGCAATAAATTGGGACTATATTGTAAAGCTGCAAAAACTTCAAGGGAAAAAAAAACAATTGGTAACGGGAAATAAAATTAGGAAAAGCCATATAGAACGTCAAAAAATGAAAGTAAAATTGGCTGCACAGGTTATGAGCAATAAAGTTGCAGATGCACTTTTATATTTGAATGATGCTGCGAATGATGATCCAGATGAAGAAGATTTTAAAGCCTTCGGGGGTTGCGATGCGACCGCTAAATTTTTGAAGTGTTTTAATAATTTGTTTGACATATTAAACAGCCGCAAACTTTTAAGCAACAACTTTAACGCCCCTCTTCAGAATACTAATAAAGATGAGATATTTCAATTTTTGGATTATGCAGAATTATATATAAAGGGATTAAAATTTTCTAGTATCGGCCCATCTGTTTTAAGCAGCAATCGGAAAGTTGGATTTTTAGGTTTTTTAACCTGCATTTATAGTGTCAAGGGTTTGTATGAAGACTTGATTTGAACAAATATTTAAAAATTTTTGCTAACATATAAATTGTCACAGGACCACATTGAAACGTTTTTCAGCTCAATAAGAAGCAGAGGGGGATTTAATAATAATCCAACTGCAAAATAATTTAAAGCGGCATATAAACGTTTATTATGCCACCATGAAATAGTGGTATCAAAAAATGCAAATTGCTTAAACCTGGATGATACAAATATTTTAAATGTATCCTCCGCAATTAATAAACACGCTGAAAATATTAATTTATCAATTTATAGTGATGATAATTCATCTGAGATTCACGAAGACATGCCAATAGATTTAGCTAGCTTTTCAAAATTGGGTAAATTTGTAGAAGACGTTGTAGGGTACATTGCCGGATTTGTCATAAAATCATTATCTAAAAAAAATAAATGCTGTGATTGTATAGAAGAGCTATCAAAAAACCCTGTAGCATCCCCACTTTTATTGAAGAAAAACCGTGGTGGGCTAAAAATACCTGGCAATGATGTAGTGAAAATATGCAGATTAGGAGAAAAAAGTTTCAGGAGACTGCAGGCAGAAAATAAATTAAAATTAAAACACGCAATGCAAATATTAATTAATTATTCGATCGCTCAGATAGAATCAAATATTTTTCCAAATGTTGAACACATAAGAAATCAGATTCCTTTGGAAAACCATAGAACATTATTGATAAAATCTATACTTTTTGAATATTTAAAAATACGCTTATACCATTTCGGTAAAATTACTACAGAAACACTGCAGCAGAAAAAAGTTCGAAATTTAAATTCCAAAATGACCCTATTTATGGGTCACTAATATTTATAATCATTATTATACCAAGTAATATGTGACAATGCTTTTTTTTTACATAACTTAAAATGAAAAATAAATAATTTGATTATTCATCAAATGCAGCGACTTTCCAAAATATTAGTAGAAATTTTAATTTTCAGCAAATTTCATTTTCAAAAATTAATTTTAGCAAATTATTTTTCTTTCGTTATCACAGAATATAAATTTTTACGAATAAATTTTTAATGAAAGCATTAAGTTTTATATATGTGTTTTATTTATTTATGTCTAAGTATTTAAGTGTTTTTATAAGTGGTCCTGTGCAACTAAGTTCCTTTTTTTTCTCTTTTTGCGGGACGGGCGGGGTGGGGGGGGGGGGTATCATTCAATGCCGTAACTTTCGTCAAAATACTCCGATTGCTGCTGATGGAATTGATTAGTTTAGTCATTAGCGGGATTTGCTAAATTAAATTAGAATAATAATATAATGTGACGTTGACAAGGAAAAATATTTTAAGAAAAATAACATGTTTTAATTTAACAAAAAATGGTAAGCGTGATTTCTTTGATTATTTCTCTACTATTTAAAAATATTTTTGAATTCAAAAAAAAAAAAAAAAAAAAAAAAAAAAAAAAAAAATTATAAATTTCCATATAGAATTTATTACACACATACTTCTGATTTAAAAGTGTAACTTTAACTTCATAAAATGGAGCGAGCAGAAATCATTAATTAAATAAACTAAATTACAGTATAGTACATATGTATACGGTATTATATTCGTATATAAGCATTATAGTTGCGTAATAGGATTGCATTTGTACAGCATTTAAAATTGTGCATATTCTGCATAGTATAATAGTTCTTAAAAGAGAAAAATAAACTTGTGCCATGAAAGTTTTGTGCTGAACCAAGCTAAAAATTCTGATATCAAAATCATAGGAAAAAATAATGCAATGTATATATATTTTTAAATATCTAAACTGAAGTTGGTATCTATGTACAGTATTATATTTCTATATTAATATTACATTTGTGTATATTTTCTTTATATTTGTACAGTATTTGAAATTATATATATCTTACACAGCATAATAACTTAAAAACGCTTGCGCCATAAAAGTTTAGCACTCAACCTACCTGAAAATTCTTTGATTGAACTTGAAATAACACATGTATTAAGGGGAAAAAATGGATTTTTAAAATATTAAGTCGATTCTGGAAAAAAATTAGTGAAAATATTATAAATTTTGAAATAGAATTTATATTTTAAGTCACACATGCTGGTGAATAAAAAAGGTAATTATAACTTCAAATGGAACAAGCAGAAATAAAAATCACTAACTAAATAAATTTTCTTATCACTATAATATATTATAGTGCATAGGATAGATGTGCCAATAAAGGACGCCCTTCCAATAATGCACACCCTTCAATGTTTTCAGTTTATAAAAAAAATAAGCAATAAATTTTAGATTTTATTATTTTTTTCCTAACTCCCCCTTGCATATTTTACAATCTTGCATTATTGTTGACATTCTCAATCAAACCAATCAGGGAGCAGAAAATAATGTTTCGAAATTCCACTGTTTTTCAGTGAAAATCTTAATGAAGATGCTAAGAGTTGGCTTCAGTTTAATAAATTTTTATATTCTTTATTTTCTTGCAAAATTTGTAGCTTTTTGTTTTGGTAGTAATAGAAAACTTCGAATTTTATATACTAATAGTCATTTATAAATTTTCCTTTTTTTTTAAAGTTTCAAAAGGGGTGTCCATTACTGGAATGTTTAATTAGTCATTTTCCAGTAATTAACACTCCATGTAGACATCGCTAAATATGCAATTTCAGTAATTTTATAGAGCACAAAATATTTTGACTTAACTGAAAACCTAAATAATCAAATTTAATTTTTAAATTACACTTAGCAAAATATAATTAGACCAACACTTTTATAAATAGCTGATTTTAAATTATTTTATGTGGTTAATAAAATTTCAATATTTTATTTATTTTTTTAAATATATATAACTTTGCATGTTTAATAATTTGCAATCATACTATTCGGAAATAGCTGATTTTAAGTTATTTTATGGAGTTAATAAAATTTAAATATTTTATTTTAATTTTTTAAACATATATAGAACTCTGCTCTTCATATTCTATAATTTGGCAATCAAACCAGTTAGGAAGCAGAAAATATTGTTTAAGAGCACAGTCTAAGAGGGGCTCACAGGGCTTAACTCCTCCCGATTAAAATAAAAAAAATAAGTTACATAAGTTGTAAAATATCTATTTCCTGTTTTAAATATTTGCGCTTATTCATCTCTGACAAATATATATATATATATACATATATATAATACCAAAACCACATACTATACCTCTAATCCCAAAACTCCTTAACAACAGAAAGGAAATTAACGAATAATTATGAAAAATTCCTACTAACGAAACTATAAAGAAAACGAACACGACCATTGGAGACAGGCTGCAAGGCTAAAGACTTGCATGCTGGATTATACCGGTAATATATATGTATATATATATATATATATATATATATATATATATATATATATATATTGTAATGTTAATGAAAGTTATAGTAATCATGAAACTAGTAAATCTGAAAATAAGTGGCCTCAAACACAAGTTCTGCAGTTTTATTTTGAAATTATTTTATTTAGTATTTAAAATATCCAACTCGCAGTATCATTTCTTTCATATTTGTAATATTAATTATTACAAGTAATATATAAAGTAGTCTTTGGAAGTTTAATTGTTAAAAATAGTGAGACGAAACTATACACTAATGCGCCAAAACCTTTTTTTAAAAATTATTATCTTTTAAGTACTCCCCAACCCCCATTGTCTCAATAATTTGATGGCTGTAATTTCGTGATATTTAGTATTTTAAACTATCCATCTAAAACAATTAAAATATCTATCTTCCGATAATTACAATAATTGATGCAAACACTGAATGATTATCACAAATATTTTATTAATTACTGGTATCCCAATTGTTAAATTTATTTTAAAATAACTATTTTGTTTCATTAGTATGCTCTCATTAAATTCTGGTTCTAAAAAACTATATTTATTTATGGGGTGTCCACTACTGGAATAGAGGGTATCCGTTACTGGTACTAAGTGGGTCCATTACTGGCATTTTAAGTGTTTTAATATGATTTCTGTTATTTACAATTAAATTTTGATTCATATAGGGAAATGAGACAATGAGAATGGTTCAGTAGTGTTGATAGATTAATATAATATTGAAAAAAACTGGAATATAATAATTATAAGTATTAATTAAAAAACATTTTTTAAAGAAATTCCTTAAGGATACAAATTGCTGGCGCATCAGCTGGATGGATAGCGTATTATATTTGTATATAAGTATTATAATTGTGTACTAGTATTGTATTTGTATATCATTTGAGACTGTGTATATCTTGCATAACATAATAGTGAAAAAAGAAAGTACTGCATGTGTCGTAAACGCTTTTTTCCCGACCTAACTAAAGACGAGTTAAGGCTGTTCTTAACTGCTCTGCTCAACAAGCGCAAAACGTTTTGACACAATTACGAATTCATTTTTTAACAGAAAGATATAAAATTGGAAAGCCTGGCTATGGAAGCGATTTGGAATTTAACTGTGTTTTCCATTTTTTGATCAATTCATTACCTATTGGTTTATAAGCGTTTTTGATCACGTGACAAACACGTTTTTAGCCCGCTGTTGAGGCTTAATCTCCGTTCGTGTGGAAACTCGTTTCAAAACGTCCACTTTGACACTATTTTCTGAAAGATCTATTGCGATTGCAAAAAAATGAAAAAAAAAAACAGCTCGATGACATAGTTTCTGAACAACAATACCAGCTAATTTCAAGCATTTTCAAACAAAAATAAATTAAAACTTATGTCAGAAAGTTGCCCTTTTGGATTTGAGACACCCTTAAAGTCGAGTTAAAAATTTGATGTCGGTTACATAAAAATTAGTGAAAATATTACAAATTTTGAAATAAAATTTATAATTGTATATCCATGCTTCTGATTTGAAAACGTAATTTTAACAGCAAGCAGAAATTATTAATTAAATGAATTAACTTGTCACCATACAATATTACATTTGCATATTAGTATTAACACTGTGTTGTAGTAATATATTTTTATAATATTTGAGATTGTGTGTATCATGTATAACGCAATTAAAAATGCTTGTGGAATAAAGGTCTTCAGTATAGCTGAAAATTTGAGATTGAAACCCAGAGAAAGATATGTATTAAAAAATATCTTGTGTATTTTAATTATAATCAGCTATACAATACTTATGTTTTCTTTTATATATACTTTAGAAATGTATGAGATAAGTGTTAAAATTTTTACATTTTCTTACACGAATACTTTAAATTGTCTTTTTTGAAAAAATAAAAATATTTTAACAGTTTATCTAGTTTTCTGTGTTGTTAATTTTAAGTATCTTTATTATGGACATGATTTTATACTTGATATTTAAAATCAATCTATGGTGATACCTTTTATTATCTTTCTAATATAAGTTTTTCTTATTTAGGAATAACTAATTCTTTTTCTCAGGTACAACTGTTAATAACAAAATAGATGAAACAATTTGCATATTTGATGAGAATATATTTTACAATTATAAATAAATAAACTCTTAATATAGCGAAACTACCCGATGTAACTTCTGTCTTGGTGAAAACAATATTACAACTAAAAGTATTATGGAAATATAACATTTTCATAATACGCGCAAAAAGAAATCTTTCTGTCACAGCGACTTTTAATTTTCGGAGAAACAGCCAAATCTGGTAACCTTTCTTCACGATCTGGTAACATTTCTTCACGTGATTGGTGTCAAAATTTCCCCAATGTTCGACCCTTTCTGTATCGGGAAGCTAGTTGCATGCTCCCTTCATCTAATATATGTTCTAAGGTCTGTCATGTAGATAGCTCAATAGAATAAACCGCATGGAAGACCAGTCAGGTTACCAATCAGTATGACTGTGTTAAATGTTATAGAAAGATATTAAATTTATCTGCATTATATTTATATTCAAATGAATATAGAACAACGTCATTCACATCAGTAATGAAGCGATAACTAAAAAATAAAAGAAAGTAATCGATTTGCAATTTGTCATTTTTCGGGAAAATTAAAAGCATAGAACTTTGTGTTTTCAACTTTTGCGCTACAGTCGTACTTTGCACCGGAAATGTTACTTCATGAAAAATAAATTAACAGGTGTGACCGTAAAACATCAATAATGCAAGATTTAAAGCTATTTTTTTTTATTCATTCAAACACATGTAATTCTTAAGACTCACATACTATACATTAAAACACACATACATACATAAATAACGCCTGCAACACAGTATAAAAGACTGCTTTTGGCAGCAGTCTTGTATACTGTGGTCCCGGGTTCGATTCCTGGCTCTGGCTAATTTTTCACTCCAGTTGGGTTTATTGTATTTATTGTTTGTACGTCTGTATAATATTTATATATACCTTTACATGTAATTCTTATTTATATAATTAATGTTTGTCCATTTTCAAATTAAATTAATGGTTATATAAAACAATTGAACTACCTGTTATGACGACTATAAAATTAAATATTCTATGTTTTATGTAAATAACTTAAGGAACCTTAAGTTTCTTGAAATTCAAAAATATGAAAAAAAAAAACAATTTTTTTACATTTAATATCTTAAAATGTATATGATTTTAAAACACAGTATTTAGAGGGATGAAATATATATGTTATGTCATTTCATATATCTTTAAAAATTATACACGATGGCTAAATAATATCTATAGAGGTCTTCAAACTGTCAGATATTTCTCGATCTGAAATTTGGCTTTACACTGTTAAAAATTTTGTAATAGGTTGAACCAACTTTTGGTGCTCCAATAGCTGCCACCATAAGATGGTGAAATATCACTCCAAGATTTGGAGCTCCGATTGAACCTTAGCTCCAAATGTTGGTTCAAGATTGCACCATATTATGGTGGCAGATAGTAGAGCACCAGAAATTGGTTCAACATACCACATTTTTTTTAACAGTGTACAGCTTACGTGCAGTATTACAAAATAAAGTTTGCATCAAGAATAAAATTTTGGTTCCAATTGTACTTCAGTTTATAATAATTAGCCAAATTCTAAATAAATTTTCATTTAAGGGGCCTTGTTCCTTTTAAACGCTTCGAAAATTAACGAAAAACTTTAAAGTTCGAATTAGTCTATCTTCAAAACCTTTTTATGTATAAACATGAAATTTTAGATATTGATTAAACAGATTGTGCTTTGTAATATGCTATCATTAGAAATTTATTACCCTTTTACAGAATTTGTGTATTGTTGATATCAAAATAGCTCTTTTTTTATTCCAGATGTCATTGCGTGCATGATATCTTGAGAAAGTATGTATGGATTGTCATGAAATTTGCTAAAGATACTATACATCTATGTTATTTTAAATTAACTACTTTTAAGTACTTACTATGGTAATATTTTTAGTTATGACTATTTTTATTCATTAAAAATATAAAAATTTTATTTTTTTTTTTCACAAAAATATTTTTTTATATAGTTAATGAAATAATTTTTGCCTAAGAGTAGTTCATTTTAAACACACATTTGTCTTTAGTATCTTTACCAAATTTCATGATAATCCATACATACCTTCTCAAGATATCATGCGCGCAATGACTTATGAAGTTAAAAAAAAAAAGATTTATTTTGATTTCAACAATACACAAATTCTGTAAAAGGCTAATAAATTTCAGATGCCAGCATATTACAAAGCACATCCTGTTTAATCACCATGCAAAATTTCATGTTTATATATAAAAAGCTTTTGACAATAGATTAATTCAAACTTTGATTTTTTTCGTTAAATTTCGTCGCGTTTAAAAGGTACAAGACCCCTTAAATGTTTTTTTTTAATTTTTTTAATACACCGTTATATTTTGTTAATACAAAATTTTGAAAATTTCAGCAGTATAACAATGTATTTTTTTTTTGTTTGTTTGTTTGTCTGGTTTGTTTTTTTGTTTTTAAATAAGAAAAAAAAATGCAGGTTTAGTTTATGAAGACTAATATGAAATATATCTCTTGTAAATTTCATGAAAAATATTTAGAAGGTTTTGAGATATCCTGTGTATTATGTCACAAAACGTCATTTTGAGAAAATGACTTCAAAGTTTTGGAAACGCCGTTTTAGATCTGAGTGGGTATAATTCTAGACACCATGACTTCTGACCTAATTGGAATTTTAATTAAACAATTATATCAAAATGCACAGAAAATATATCAGCTCAACATATTAAACAAAAGAGTTAATTAAATTTAAAAAATAAAAAAAACATGACTTCGTAAAAAGCGAACTAATTAATTATTTCTCATTAATGTGAAACTATTTTTTATATTACATTTTTTTTATTTATTTATTTACTTGTATTAATGACTTTTAAGTTGGGTTTAATTGTTAGTTCCTATCTATAAACACTGTTTTTATGAGGTTGGAGTTGCAGTAAAGCTATATATTCTATCTACACAACTACCAGGTTGTGTAATATTTAAACGGATCTTCTGACTGTAAAATAGTCAATGAAACATCGCCTTCATTTTGAGAGATCTATCATATGATATGCCACTCAATATTGTGCGTATTTTTTTTTCGTCTCTACCGCCATTTTGTATTTTACGGCCGACATTTTGAATTTATAAAAATAAAAACTACCCTATAACCATCGAAAGGTTAAGACAAATCGATATAAGACCTCATTCATTAAAATCCATCCCACCGTTGGGATGTTTCGAGGGTATAAAGAAATCCACATACCCAGTACGCGTGAAACACATAACCCTTCTTGGCAGTCGGGTAAAAAGTTTTTGAATGATTTAAAAAAAAAAAAACAAAGACTGTTGTTTTTGATGAATATTACCCTCCAATATAATAAGTTGTTTAAAAATGTTAATACACCAGATATATTAGTATAAAAAATGTTTTCCGGGAAAAAAAATAGATGTATATTTATCTAAAAGTAGCTTGTGCTAATAGTATCTGGTATAATTTACAACAAATATGAAAACATAACTTGTAAAAATTAAGTGTGCGCCATAAAAACCTACACGAAATAAACATTAACTACATTCGTTCGAAATTTTGTATTTAATAAGTAACAATACATTTATAACATCATCGCACTCTATATGTAAAATTCAGACAAGAATTAGATACAACTATATAATAAAAAATATTTTGCAGTAGAAAATGAAATTTTTGAGATATCTTTATGATAAAAATATAACGTTAGGCACTTGTTTGAAATAAAAAACTTTCATTTATAAAAAATCAGAATCTAAAATATTAGTCTTTATTAGATACTCCTTTATACTCTAAAAACGTGATATATATCCTACGAGCGAGATGTTAGTCATGAACTGAATTTAATATTTTAATTTCTTTAAATCCACATTTGCCCATTTGGATATTGATCCTAGGAATTTTTAATTTAATATTCTGGTTTACAGGCTTTGAGAATAGTTTTTGAGTCTTTTTTTTTAAAAAAATCGAGATTTTTCTCTTTTACTGCTGACACATTACAAACCATTTATTATAATTTAAATGTTTACTCTTGTTTCGCAAAAATAATAAACCATGTAAACTAAGATTTTTAATGTCTAATTAAATGTCACAAGTGTAAATGTTAAAATCGATTAATAGATTTATATAATTTTTAAATATGAAATATTTAATTATTATAGAAAAATCTAAAAAAAGTTTTTTCTTTATTTCTCCCTATTATTATTATAATAGGGAGATATAATACAATTTTTTTCATATGATATATACACACAATTTTGTGGAATCTCCATTGTTTATGATATGTGTGTTCGTAAATAAAAATAATAGAACACAGAAAATATTATTAAACTTTTGATACACAGGAATATTAAGGTGACTTTTGCTCTTCATTTAAAATATGTAGAAGATTACTGTAATTATGATTAAAAAGAAATATTCAGGTCTCCCTTTTAAAATGACTATTTCGTCCTTTAAATACATAACTAAGTCGCGTAAAAAAATCGTTTAAGTGCTAAAGAGAGGAAGTGGAATGCAAAATAAAGAATTTGTAGTTTCATTATGATTTCATTAAGATTGGTCATAACACAATTCCAGTGGCGATTTTTTTATCATAAAGCTATTCGTCGCGGTCGGTGATTTTGTCGACGATCAGAAAACTGAGAATGTAAAAAAAAAAAAAAAAAAAATCATGTATTATTCGAATGTGACATTTCTATGAAGTTATAAATTTACATTTTACTTAAATTATACATTTTTCTCACGAGCTTTGGAATACTGTGAATAAGTTAACACGAACTGATACTTCGTCTAGCAGATTTTTAAACGAATTTCTACTTTTCTTGTAAAAATGCACCTGAAAAAAAAAACTTTTTTTTACTTGACTATGCTGGCGAAGGAACATTTAATGCTACATGAAATTTTCAAATAATGTTTGCAAGGGGAAATGGGTTAAGATAAAATGATTGATATGGGCGGCAAAAAGACCAACACATGATTTCTGCTGGGTTGCATTAAAAATAAATGAAATTATCAGAAATTTCTGAATTATGTTGCATCATTTTTTAACACCATTTACACTAAGCCTTTGCTTCTACAGGAAATAATATCAAAATTATTTTCACAAATACCAGGAAGGACACGTTAATTATAACATTTATTTATACAAATGCTTGGCATTGGTCACAAAATATTATTGAATTTTGTAAGTGAACATGTGATTCAAAAACTTTAATTGTTTAAAGCATGTACATGGAAATGAAATTGTAATTTAAATTTTCTTCTCCATTTTACATATCTACGTAGATATAATAAAAAGTAAGAGAGATATTTTCAGTTTAAGACAATCGTAAAGAATTTAGTCAGTTTGGTGAATGACATAATATACACCGAAGAGCCATTACATTATGACCACCCTCCATCTGCAATAATGAGCTAGCCCAGAAACAAAACCACGGCCTGTGCGCGTATGATATTGAAGTATATAAAGCGCCCATGCATTGTATTTCAAAACATAGCGAGATTAGCGACTTAATGGGAAAAGCTGCAGAATTATCAGACTTTGATAACGGTCAAATCGTTATAGCTCGGCGACTGGAAACGTCGATATAGGAAGCGGCGTGTTTTGTGGGCTGTACACGTGCAATCATTGTGAGCACGTACCGAAAGTGGTGTATGGATGGTGTAACGACAAATCTCCGGCGAGCGGTTCGTCGTCCGCGGCGCATTCCAGAGTCGAGCGGAGATTGTTACGCATTATTCTTCGAGACCAAAGAGTTACAACAGCCAAAATTACCAACAGCTACAACAGTGGCGACCTAGACAGTGTTTCTCAACACACAGTGCTGTGTGCACTTGTGCGTATGGGCCTACTCAACCGACGGCCTGAGCACGTTCCTGCGCTGACAGCACGTCATCTACAGCAGCGTCTGTAACGGGCCCATGAACATCGTAATTGAACTACAGACTAATGGAAGAATGTCGCATAATCCGACGAATCACGTTTTCTGGTCAATCACATCGACGGGCGCGCTCAAATATGCCGATTTCCAATGGTAACCATTGCTCCTGGATGCACATTCAGTTGGAGACAAGCCCGTGGCGGCTATAGTATTGTGTGGGTGGTGATTTTATGGAGCACATTAGAACCCATAATCCCCATAGAACAATCCCTGGCGCTTCTGCACTACCATAACATCGTTGCAGACCAGGTGCACCCATTAATGACAACAATGTTTCCGACGAGATATTGCATTTACCAACAGGATAATGCACCATGTCATATGGGTCGAATCGTCAGGAGTTAGTGGAACCTTCTAGTAAATTTCAAGTCGTGTCCTGGTCTCCAAATTCACCTGACATCAATCCAAAAGAACATTTGTGGTTCCACTTGGAAATCCCAATTCATGCTGCCACGCTACCACCTCGCAATATGCAAACATTTCAGGACCAGTTGGTGAGCGCTTTGTACCAGGTACCTCCGACTACCTATAATAACTCTGTCTAATTGATACCAGGTCGAGTGTTGGCGGTTCCGAGGGCTAATGGTGCCCCCCCCCCCCTACATTGTATTAAACATGTGGTAATAATGTAATGGCTCTTCGGTGTATACATTTTAAACGTGGGTTTCTTTAAAAATGGGAAATGCTATTCTTTTTTTCAGATGAGATTTTGTAATCATGATTTTAGTTTTCTTCACACGATTAATAGTAAATTACTTAGTATTATTCTTAGTTTAATGATTATATCTGGGAAAGTGGCGTTACCTTATACTTTTGATTACTTGTAAGGACTAGCGACTAATTTTATATTCATTCAAATCGCAATTTTCAAAAGCTTTTCTTTCTGGTTTATATCTGTTGAAAATTTCCCAATATAAGTGAATGGCAGAGATTATTTTCAAAAGTGGTATGGACATAATAAGAAAACATTCGTTGGGATATAACTTAATCGAAAGATTAAAATACAGTAATTCTTTAAACAAAAATGCGTCTACAGGTTTTACGTTAATTCTTTGCAAAATGTAGCCAAATGTTTTTTTTTTTTTATTTAAACAATACTAGTCGAAAAATATTGTTATATGTTGCATATTGCAATAAGACTTTTTCCACTGAATCATTTCACCGTAGAATAAAAGTCAGTGAAATTTAAGTAATTCTGAAAGAATCATCGGAAAAACTTCAAATTCGCGAATGAAAACAAAACTTTTCCGTATACAAAAATAGATTTCATCTCTTAATGTCTGATATAGAACTCTGCTTTGCGAAATAAAGATTATGTTTAACATGAGGCTTTAATATATTTCAATGGATGAAATGTCATTCCTTCTTTTAAACACGACATCATTATTACTTGCAGCATAATTTTGATTTCTGTTTGAAAGACTCTTGTATTTTTTTCCCAACGTATTAAGAACAGACATTGAACATGAGTAATATGAAATTACTAGGTATGAGAACATTAGATGTTATATTAGGTGTTACGATGTCAAATTAGACGAGTTAAATGATTTAAGAAAGAATATTAAAATTTTATCTTATTACATTCTTCTCTTTCTTTCCAAATAGTTTCTTATATAGCGTTTAAATATGATGAAAATGTAATTTCTTAATTTTTTCCCTCTGTGTAATACGCAATGTTCTGTTAAATAAAACGAATTTTTTTTTAAATCTTATTACATACAAAACCACACAAATTTTGTTTTATATTGTGAAATTATATGTTCAAGCGTATTTTTTATGCTTGTTGTAACGTACAAAGTATAGGACACTAGGCACGAATAGGTGGATATCACGCATGACTTATTGCAAAATATTCTTCAAGTGTAGTGACAATTAGAAATGTAATTTGACTTTGACTTTCCTTATCTACGTTAACACAATACTTATTTATTTATTTTAACTGAAGTGTATAATTGTGATAAACTTGTTGACTAAAATAAATGTAATTTTGTAGACATATAGAAAAATGTAACATGTCTAATCTTTCTCAGAAGGAGGGTGTCTTAATTGATATACTTAGACCCACAGTAGTCGCGTGTCGGTCTTTTTGACATCCATATAAGTTATCTTCTCCTAACTTATATCCCTTTGCAAATTCAACGGAGATCTACCATGTAGTTGGCTTTAAATGTATTACCATCACCATAGTGAAGTAACAAGACACAAACTTTTATTCCGTCTGGCACATTTTTAAAACAACTTTGAAATTGCTGGAAAATTCTTCGCAGCGATCACTAGCGCCAGTTCATTTTTACTTTTATCCATTATTCCGAATCTCGTTAATAAAATGTATAATTTGAGTGAACTGCAAATTTATAACTTCATTGGAATGTAATATTCGAATATTAAGTGATTTTTTTTTTCTCATTTTACATTTTCTCTATGCATGGGGCCGGCGGTGAAAAAAAAAAAAAAAAAAAAAAAAAAAAAACGCGACTAGTATCTGCTTAGGTTTTTTTTTTTTTTTGAATTTTGAATTTTGAATTTTGACAATTAAAAGATCACGGGTATATATTAAAATTACCGTATACATTTTCTTATGAAATGAGTATGTAAACAATTTATAGCTGATGGCATTTTTTCTATTTTAGGGTTTTTAAATGTACGTTGAACATGCACCGAAATCATCTGCTTTTTCTTATAATGTGTCATATAAATTTATGTTAGTACTCCACTACTAAAACTATTTTTAGTTAATGATTTCTGTAAATTATTTTGCAGTTTGCAAGTGTACCCTTTGTGTTGTATTATAGCTACTTTGTAAAGCGTTTGCTTTCGACATGCCCTTAAAATTGTAAAAAAAAAATAGATGGTATTCTGTAGCCCATAAGAAGCCATTTTTTTTTCAAAATAATTGTTTTTTTTTTTATAATATTTGCGACATTTTAATCTTTGTTAATGTGTCTGTGTCCTATGTATACCTAGTCCTATATTAAGAAAAAGCATTTCCCATGCTCCATGCTATCCTATATCATAACAGAGTAATTTCACCATACAGAAATGTAACTTGAGTTATAAGCATGGGTAAAAAAAAATTAATTCCTCTGTAGGTAATATTTGATTCAAAATAACTTATATTTTATTTGGAGTATTATATGGTATTACATTAAAGAAAATTTAAAAACAAATTTGTATCTTATGGTAATTTTAATATCTCATTATTAATGTTATACATAAAATGCTTATTTTACAATTTTATTATGTTGTTTCAATTTCTTTAAAAATATGTTTATTGGTTTTTAAATAATATTCTACCTAAAAAATAGACGTTACCAAAATCTCATTGGAAATAAATATTAAAAAGCGTTAGACTCATACAGAAATTAAACATGTTTTCTCTAAACTTAATAATATATTCTATGTTGAAATTATAAAATAATATCATCACCAAATATAATTTTCTTACTGTTTCATTATACTAACTGAATTTGCGGAACATGTGTTTAATGAGTTTAGCAAAAACATTTTCTCTATATAACACTTTTTATTACCAAATGTCTTTCTGTAAGCTGAAAGTTATATATATATATATATAATATAATTCAAAGCTAAATTAAAATAAATACCGTTTGTTTAAATATCGCTATTTCTTAACAGAGGTAATGGGATTTAGTGGATAGAAAATGGAACTTTTAAAATTATTATTCTTTAAATGTAACGTATATATTTCCTATCATTTAAATACATTACAAAAAGAATTTTTTTACAATTATTATTTATGTAAAATATATTAACATTTTTATAAAGTAAATTATTTTAATTTTAAAAAATGTTAAAAGTATAATAAAATTTTGTTTAACAAAATATAAATAATCAAAATATTAATTAATCGAAATATACGTTTAATGCATTTTTATAAAAGGATTTAGTCAGCATAATCCAAACATTTGTCAACGATATATCTTCAAATAATCATTAAATTTGATATCCCAGTTTAAGCAGCTTCAAATAAATATGAAATGATAAATAGTATATTTGAAAATAAAATTAATTATGTGTACTCCGAAAAAATAATTATGTATTTGTGATTAGAATGCATTAAGTTTTTGTATTTAGAAATTTATACTTAATTCAATACTTTATTCACTTTTTTATATTTCAAAATTATTTTATAAAATCCTAACATAAATAATCGAATTGGTCTCCATTTCTATAAAAATGGTAAAACTTAGTGTATTTATTGAACTGTTATTGGTTTTTATCAATAGTGTGAAACTTCCATATTCAAAGTGTTATCTGATTTCCCGGAAATTGCATTTCATTTCCCGTTCATTTCTACTGCATTTCATTCTGTGTTATTTCGATACAGGAATAAACACCTGTGAAATTTGCATGTTTGTTATGATTTAATCAAACAATCATAGCGTTTCTGGTGGTGAAATTTAATTTTAAGTTTCAGTTGAGGAAATTTCATGTTTTTTGTTTTCTTTATAGTTGTCTGATTTCCAAAAATTCGAAAAATTTAAGAACCTATACTGCGTATTTCCGAAATTATATTGTATCTTTAGCAGGAATATGCAAAAAAAAGCAAGCCAAAAAAAGCAAATACCTATAATATGAAATGATTAGAGCTGATTTACTTTGTACGAGTCTGCTCAATCATGCCAATCAATCTGTTGCGTCACGTTAATGTGTTTTCGCTTTACCAAGTGAGCAATCTGTATAATTTTCATTAAGCCGTATGATACTTATCCACACGTCATGTTTTACACTCTGACAAATACGCTCAGTGGATATTAATTAAAACCAACTATACGCCATTGTTATAGAAATCATGGTAAATAATTTATTTTTATGTGTACAGAGTGGTGTCTCTAATTCTAATTAAAAAAATTCTAAATGAATTCAAGTGCGTACAGTTTACTTAATCACATAATTGTCCGTCGAGTCGGAGAAGGACCTGCGAACTATGAATTTATGAAATTGCTCGAAAAGCCCCATGAAGGCTGTCATCCCCAGGTAAAACTGTTTCTAACTGAACGTAAAGATGATTTGGCCAATTTGAACATTTTTAAGTAAAATCAAATAAGGCAGAAAGCTTCCAAATTACACTGGAGGAAATACGTTCATAGGATATATAACCGTATCAACTTCAAGAAATCTATTATGATATACACAATATCAATTAACTATTAGAGTAAAATGAGGTAAGACTAAGACATTTATTAACTTTACTTGAAACTGAAACAAATATTGTTAATTAAAAAGCAGTAAACAAACGTTTAAAATGCACAACTAATGCGTGAAAAGCAGCAAACAGCTGTTTCGAATCTACTAGCGAGATTCTCCTTCAGTGCAAGATAGGGAAAAGGGAACTGCGTGCTAGAAAAAGCAAGGCTGAGCAAAATGATATATAGAGACGGGCTGGCTTATATATACCCTATAAGGGTAGTGAAAAATCAATTATGAATTATAATGAATGAATTATATGAATAATAATGAATATGAATGATGAATATGAATGTGAATATGAATATTATGAATGAATGAGTATATGAAGGAATGCGTATGAATAATATGAATGAATATGAATAATAATGAATTATATGAATTATATGAATTATAATGAATTATAATTATATAATGACTAAAATTATGAAGTTTGTCTCTAGTAACGGTACAGCTTCTTATAAGCTTGCCAAATATTTAGTTCCTGTTTTTTCCCCACTTTTGAGCAGTAACTGTTTCACTGTTAAGAAGTCTTTTGATTTTGTTAAAAAATTTCATAATTTTAAGACGCAGGGTCACATGATGGTTTGTTTTGATATTAAATTATTATTTACAAACGTTCTGGTTGAGGAGGCTTTAGATTGCCTCAAGTAAAGGCTTTGTGAATTCCATTTCTCTTATTTTGAAATCTTGGAGCTTATCCTTCTCACTCGCGCTTGCTTGTAGCAAAATACTTTTGTTTTCAATGGTAATTTCACCGTATGATTGACGGTTTGGCTATGGGTGAACCACTTAGTCCAATTTTATGCGATATATAAATGCACTATTTTGAGCTCAAACTTTTTGAAATTTTTAAATTTCCGTTCTAGGTTCGTTATGTTGATGATGTTCATGTCCTGGTTGAAATGAATTCTTATATTAATCATATTCTCTCTATTATGAATTCCATTGATCCCTGCATTCAATTTACCTCTGAAATTGAGACCAATAACTGTCTTTTTTCCCTGGATGTCCTTGTTATTCGTTGTGAAAATGGCTTTTAGACTACTGTCTTTCGTAAACATTTTGCTGTCAGTCTCCCACCTCACAGGCATTCTTCTCATCCCCCTAAGTAGAAATTCGCTGCTTTCAATACTTTTGATTTCGGATTACCAATATTTGTTCCACTCCTCAGTTACTTAGTGCTGAACTTAATTACCTCAAAGCTATTGCTGTTGATCGTGGTTATTCCTCTAATATTATTGATTCTATTTATGAGAAATTGACAAAATCCGTCCATTCTGAAAAGCATTCTTATTCCAACTAATACTACTCCATAATACTTCATTCCATAATACTTCAGTTGTGTTAACATTTTTTCCTAAAATCAGTCAGCAAGTTGCTAAAATCTTAAGAACGTTTGATTTTAATGTTATTTTTTCTCCTGTTAATAAAATCACTTTTTCAAATCTCAAACACCCTGTTGATATCGTAGATAACTGGGGTATTTACTAAATCTCTTGACAGTGTGGCCTTCCTTATACTGGCCAGAATAAACGCGCTCTTAGATTTCGTTTAAAAGAGCATGAAAGTTATGTTAAAAATCAGGAGCTTAAACGTAATTCTATTGCTCTACATTCTTGGTCTTCTCAACATAGGATCGACTTTTCCTCAGCCATCATTATCCAAAAATGTTCGTCTAACCTTGATCTTGATTTTTGGGAAGCTTACCACATCATTAAAAATTCTCACTCTTTAGTCAATGACTTATCTAGTACTCCTGATTTTCCGAGTATTTGGAAATCATTAATTTAATTTCCCGCTTTTTGGGTTTCTTTTTCTCTTCTTCTCCGGTATATGTCGCTACGTGCCCACACAGTCGTTTCCACTGCTTCTCTCTCATTGGTTGTTTTTGGTGCCTTCGCTACCCGCATAGGGTATATAAGACAGCGCGTCTATGTCTATCATTTTGCTCAGCCTTGCTTTTTCTAGCACGCTGTTCCCTTTTCCCTGTCTTGCACTGAAGAAAATCTCGCTAGTAGATTCGAAACAGCTGTTTGCTGCTTTTCACGCATTATTTGTACATTTTAAACGTTGGTTTACTGCTTTTTAATATTCCTGCACAAAGGATTTAATTACTATTTTAATAGATATTGTTAATGTTAATGTAGCTTCACACTGGTCATTTCTATGCATGTCAATTTGTATCTCGACCAAAAATATTATAACAAATCATGCGTCCTTGAGTCAATAAGAAGAAATTACACATTTTAATTAAAAAATAAAAATAAAATTTCTATAACATGACGGAATAACAAAATATCACATTTGCAATTATGTATCCTTTGTAGAAATATAAACGATATCTTTCTTTACTTTCCTTGTGTTTATCGTACTATTAGATTGTCTTAATATATATTTCCTTGATTTATTTAAAGATTCCGTAATTGCGAAGGATGTGTAACATGGGCAAGGTAATCTGTAAAATAAAAGAAAAAAGCTAAACAATGTTTTAGCTTTCTATAAAAACTTACTGAGTTATCATTTTTTCTTATTGACATAAGACTATTCAAATGTAATCTCTCTCAAAGACGAAATTTGAATTTCCAATTCTACATTTTTGCAAATATAGCACAGAGTTATTCTATTTTTTCGAGGCTTACAATTTCAATATACTTGTAGACTAAAATCAATTTTCTTCTGCATATACTTGCTAAAATGCCCAGAATTCTTCAGATAACTTATGTTTCACAGGAAATCTAATTTTTGCATTTGAATTTGAAATTTGAAAACCATACGTGAATTTTATTTTCATTTATTCTTTCTTTATTTATATTTCATTATTTTTGTAACAGAACAAAATTTGTAGAATTTATGTCTAAATTTTGAGATTATATATATTTGAATTCGAAGCAAAATTTATAAAAAAATAAAAGTAATCTTAATTTGTTGAAATAATAGGGATTTTTTTATTTAACTTAATTTTTTGCATCACTTTGTATTACTATAAAAGCATGAATTATAATATGCGTTCGAAAATCGTATTTTTATTTAACGTTGCTTATTTTCTATAGCATTATCATAATATGTTTTAATAGTTAAGATAATTATAAAATGAATAATAAAATTTAATTGTTAGCACATTGATATTTAAATCTTTATGTATATTAAAAGTTATTTATCAAGCGCATTTTCAAGTAAACAGAATCATAAAATGAAAATTCTCTGAATATAAGGTTCTTTATTTATTCCTCATTTTTTTTTATTGGTGCATTATGGTTAGCATTTTCACACATATGGCTGCGACTTTTTATATCATAAAAATATGATAAATTTTTTTATTTCATATTATTTATTTATTTTTATAAAAATCCAATATTTGGGCGTTAGCAATGTATAATTATACCGCCTGAAATGTCATATGAACCACGAGAATATAGCTTTATTGTGTTTCACTTATTAGTATCCTTTAACAAATTGACGCTGATTTAAACTAAATTATTTCAAATATATTTTTTTATTATTTTTATCATTCTTGTCATTCATAATTTGCATTATTATATTTATTTTGTTATATAAACAACTGATAACCCTCTAACAGAAGGTGCCCACATTTCAGAGATAAAAACATACAAATATAAGATTCCGCTAAAATATATGTTTGCTATCTAGGAGTGTATTTAAGGAATGATTACTTTTTTAATGGTTCTACTTCTTTCTTCTACAGATATTTGGATACTACATATATAAAACTATTTTTTTGGAAATGTCGTTAATTAAAGAAAAGCTTGAACGATAACCACACAAACAACAACAAAAAAAAATCCCTATCACACCAAAATTATTACACAAAGTTAAACACGTTTTTTTCCTTTTTTTTCAATATTTTTAAGTGTAATTCTTCAAATACGCCCACAAAAGACAGTCATGCAAGAAGTTGTACCTATGCTAAATGTGAAAATCATTAAAATTAATTGTTTTAATGATATTTAATATTTATTGATTTTAAAACTTGGCATAATTGTGAGAAAATATAAAGATCACATAATATATATCTATCTAACTATCTATCTATCTATCTATATCTATCTATCTATCTATCTATATATATATATATATATATATATATATATTTACAAGAAGGCTTCGACCGCTACGCAGGCCGGTTTCTCCAAATGAACCGGGATAAATAAAAAATGTATATAGCTGAATTTGTCCTTGTGTTTTAAAGCAACATGTAACTTAACCTGGAATTTCCAACTACAATTCTAAAAACTATACAAAAACCATTGCTATATTATGTTTTTTAGTGTGTTAGAGAAAATTTAAGCTGCTAAGGACCAACTTTTTTAGTTGATCATTAGCAGTAGGACAACCACCATAACTATATGCAATACAGTAAATGTTTCACCGAAAACGTACCAAACAGTGCAAGTTTGATCAAACTCCGCCCAAGAGATTTCTTTTTAAAGCTAATCTCTTATTATGGGGTTCAACTGACAGTATAGCATTCTTCCATAATTCTATAACATGCTTTAAACTGAAGCATTCCCTGAAAAATATGTAACTATCATTGCAAGTCAACATCTTTTTAAGCAGCAGAAACTCTCTCTCTCTCTCTCTCTCTGTATATATATATATATATATGGTATGTAGTCACTAGTATGATAAAACATATCGGTCTTAAGCATCAGCCATACACTTGTTATCTAACTCCAACAGAGAATCAAAGTTTTGCAGTCGTGAAATCATAGTCAGAGTGGAAGATCAGGCCGACGTCCATTGGTAGATTTCCCGAAAATAACAACTGAAGTCAATTGAAAAATCAATTATTTAATAAATGATCATAAAATGCACCAATTCTACTAACAATGATGCTACCCATAGTCAGGTCGTTGCTATATCGTAACTATAAACCGCTAGATGTTAAATATTAGAACAAACTTGACGAAATTCAAGAAACAAAGCTTTCCAGGTGACAGCGGTTTTGGAAGCAAAACAATAATCGTAAAATTCTGTCTCTCCCAGCCAAAGCAACAGGCTAAATACTTCCGAAAAAAAAAACACTCGTGCGTATACCGATCCAAAATAGTCAATCTAGTTAAAGGGAAGGGGAAGCGAAGGGAAGTCATGCCGGTGATTGGACAATTCCGGATCAGAATGTGGAGAAAGCTTTACGTGAATGAGCTAACTATTTACTTTCAGCGGTAGATTTATAACGCAATCAAAATGTTGACGGGAGTTGGCAAGGAATTATGGAATATCGAACAAATAGAAAAAATTATATTAAATACATTTGAAAAAAAGATTTTAGTTTCAGAATGAAATGAAAGAAAGTAATTTAAAGGATTTTTAAGAGTAAATTACGAATGGAATTAAGGTTTTCAGAATAATAAAAGAATACCACTTAAAGCATGGAAAAAAGAGAAATGATATTTAAAATATTATTAAAGCTAAGCAAAAAAGGTAGATATCATAATAATTTAATTAAGATAAAAGGGCGAAAATTTTTATTATATATATAGATATATATATATTATCTCACAATTTAGAAAAATTCTGTAAAATGAAATAAACTTTGTACAAATAAATTTTTGTACAAATCATATTTATTAAAAAATATATTTTTTTTTTTCGCCAGATAAAAAATATTTCATTCAACTGCTCATATTTAATCAAATATTTAAAACAATTACACCATGTTATTTTTGCCACTTTTTGTATTTTTTTTTTTTAAACTGGCGTTAAATTTAGTAAAAAATCTTGCATGATATAAACAAAAAACATGCAAACAATTTTTGAACTTTTTAAAAAATCGATATATCTCCATGAATATACGTATGACAACAAATCATACATATGAACATACTTCAACAAACATTACTACTACTGCATTACTAAATAAAACTACTACATACTTCAACAAATGATACATATTTTGTACAATATCCATATATTCGTAAGCTATAGAGTTAGATCATTTCGTGCATTTTATTTTGCAGGGTGATCCTAAACGTTATTTTTTTTCTGTGGTTTTTTATTGGGATCTAATTTTCTTTCTGATCAAACCGCCTTTGTTAAATATGAAGTTGAACATGTTCTTTATAATCCTGAGGTTTCAGAAATATCCAAAAATATGTATCTTTAAATATTCGGAAAAATGTCTAAAATTGAAGTGTTCGATCATCAATGTTCATACAGTGTATATGGATTTTTATTGCGATATTTCTTTTTAGAATTAAATGTCACAGACGGGGTATTGCAACTGGTACAAATAATCAATTCTATTACTTAAATGCATAGGTGCCAACCTCAAACTAATCTTCCGTAATACTTGTGTTAATTTGACCCTGGTTTCATAAGTTTCGCACCAGAATTTTTTTAAAGAAATGCAATTAAATATGTTCCACGTAGAAAACTGGAATTAAATAAATAAGCATTCGTGAAATAAATTTTCTGGTTCGAAATGTGGTTAACCTGGGTTAAATTAATCCAGACATTACGGAAGATTAGTGAAAGGTTGGCAGCTATGTAAATGAACGTTTTTGTTGCATCTATAAATATCTAAAATCCCTCTATTATCGCTCTATAATAAATCTCTATAATGCTTCTAAAATTTCATTTTGTTTAAGCCGTTTTAAAAAAACTTTGTTTGACTTATTATCTTGAAAAAAATAAAAATAAAATCAATCGTATAAACAGCTTAAAAATAAATAAATTTTCACTTCCTACTTCAATAGCAATGTCGTACAGAAAGGAATACATAAAATCCTAAATTTCTTTTCACATTCAAAAGGTGATATTGTTATCAAAATTTATTATATTTGTTATTTATTATATTTACGTTTTTATTGTTTAAAGTGTATAATTAATGAATATCTTTTATTCTTTCTATAATGTTTTCAAAAACAAAAGTTATTTTTTTTTTAATTTTACGAAATTATCAATTTACTTGTACTAACATGATGAACTAAATGAATAACCTCCTACGTAATCTGGGACAAATAATCTTATATATACGACTGACAACGTTTGATTATTATTTACGTTCACAGATAATTGTTATATAATTTTACGCGGACATTTACGCACAGAAATTGCACCAAGCATTAAACTTTTTAGTACTAACAGCTGATTTTAACAGCATATTTGGAATCTTCAGCACCATTATGTTAAGATAACGAACATGATGTTTTTTTTTTTTTACTTTCTCAATAGTTATTATTAAAGTTTAATAACTCATTTTGTTAAATTCCTTTTTATTATTTGCAAAACAATTTTCAATGAATTTGCAAACTATTTGCTTTTTTTTTTATAAAGATAACTCAAGAACTGCTTTACGCAATGAGCCCAAAGTTTAAATTCCATGTTTAAAGTTTCTACAAATATATTTATATTAAATGATTCTAGATTAAAAATCATATTTTCTTTTCGAAAATTAATTTGCAATACCGGGTGGCAACAATTTAAACATTCTTAAACTGATATCACTCTTAAACTGATATACACTGTAAAAGCTTTAAATTTTGTGTAGATGCATACTTTTCAAAACATGGGGAATGAGATTACGCAAAAAAAGTTCCGGGAACAACAATAGGTGGTGCAGTACAACAGTAAGAATTAATAAAAAAGAATAGAAATAGAAAAACCTAACACATGAGAAGTAAAATTTTTCCGTTTAAATTTATATTGTCCTAATGGGAAAAAATAGATAGGTTTCAACTGTCATTATAACTATGATTTCCTTTTGTAAAAACAAAACTTTCTACAAACCTATGGTTTGCAATTATTTTCTAGGGAATGGATGGAAACCATAGGTTTTTTTAAAGTGGATAAAAACTGAGGAGAATGCTATTTCTTCGGCAACATTTCAATAACGAGAAAGCAACCTGTCATGCATTTTTGACAACCTGGGCATTTTCAATTCCAGATCTTAATCCGAGGGATTTTTTTGCTGTTTGGACAATTAAAAAATCTTTGTTAACGAGAACTTCTGTTAACCATGCCACACCTAAATAGAAGTATCACTCTACTTGTGAGAAACTTGTCCGTTGACTAGTTAAGATCTGCAGTTGAACAGGCTGTCCAGAGACTGCAGATTTATCATCTTCTTGAAGGTTGGTTGGTTGGTTGTATTTATGACGGCCAATTATCTGCACGAGGGATATAGGCCCAGGGGGGGAGTGCCCTTCGTGGGGGTCTTTCTAAGGGAACCTAACCCGTATTAACGCTTGGAAATCCAAGGTTAGAAGAAAACCACGAAAACTCCGAACGATTAGGCCGACGGGCGCGATTGGGTTCGAACCCAGCACCTCCCGTCTACCAGATTCGAGAGCAGAACCTCTCAGCCACTGGTGGGGCCATCTTCTTGAAGGAAAACATATTTAGTAGTATTCTGTGAGTAGATGATGCTCTTGTCACGTAAAAATTTTGTATGGGCATTTTCTATTCCAGATCTTTATCCGAGTGATTTTTTTTTCTTTTGCTGTGGAGACAATTAACAAATCTTGGTTGTGGAGAACTTCTGTTAACCTTGGCACACCAAAATAGACTTATCACTCTGCTTGTGAGAAAATTGTCCGTTGACTACTTAAGATCTGCAGTTAAACAAGCTGTCCAGAGACTGCAAATTTTACATCTTCTTCAAGGAAACCATATGGAGCAGTATTCCTTAAAAAGATAATGCCCTTGTTACGTGAACATTTCGTATGTTCAAATAATGTGTGTGGAGATGCACCTCCTCAGGGTATGACCAATTGTACAGGTCGGAAGTAACTAACTATCGGAGGTTTCTGGAACTATATTTTTCTGTGTAATTCGTTTACACATGTCTTGAATAGCATGTGCACAGAAATTGAAAGTCATGTACTGAGTAGATCAATATATAGAGATGTCGAGAGGTAGGAGTGATTTTTATGGCCACCCTATATATATATATATATGTACATTATGAAATTAATTTTGCAAAAAGAAAAATATATAACACCACGATTATTATTATTATTATTATTATTATTATTATTATTATTTATTTTTTTTTTTACTGGAAAATGTTTTTCGAATACTTTAAATATTCGAATCCAAAATAACCCTATTCGTTAATATATTTAGTAAATTCAATTACATAGTTTTTGAGCTATGTATTAAAATGCCTGCATTGCTATCAGTTTTACAATAACTGTAAAGGAAAACAACATTAGGTGTTCTCAAACTTTAAACATCCGTTATTCCTAAACTAATTGAACGAAGAATTAGAAAAGATAAAATTTACTAAATGTCCACATATGTTGACAAATTAGGTTTTAAAATTGAAGATTTTCAACTTTGGCACGACTTTTGTATGCGGACTACGTCCTAATCAAAATTTAAGTATAACATTAATTAGCATTTTGTATGACTAAGTAACTGGTAGCAGTAATATTTTAATGTATATAATAAAAAAAAACAGACGAACAGAAGAAATTACTAAATGCTACTTATGAATAATGTAAGACACTGTAATACTCTTATTAACTTTCTACATTATTTACATGAACATTTGTTTCTATTTCAGACCCAGCGTTCATTTACAAAACAGAATATGATACTTTTTATTGCAATAAGGTACTTTTCCCTTTCTAATTTTGTGTTTCTTACATTTTTTTTTTTTTTTAATTCGTTCAAAAAAATATGATAGAGTGTTTCCATCTACTAATTTTCTGCTTGTTCTCAATTTAAAAAAATCTTTTTGAACGGTAAACACTATTTCTGGAAAATATAAATTTCACCTTGGAAACGTGATATAGAACGTGAAAGAAAAAAATACGTTAAGTTCAACAATGTAGTATACTAAACACATACACATAGTATGCTAAATAAAACACACATAAATAACGCCTGCATTCAACAGTTAAATGTATATATAAATATTATACAGACATACATACATTAAATACAATAAACCCAACTGGAGTGAAAAATTAGCCAGAACGAGGAATCGAACCCGGGACCACAGTATACAAGACTGCTGCTCTAACCACTGAGCTGCTCCGGCCGATACCTGGGTCTGCATTTTCTCACTAATAAAAATTATTATTATTATTAGGTTTATTAGTTAGAAATTGCAGGCTCAGGTATCGGCCGGAGTAGCTCAGTGGTTAGAGCAGAAGTCTTGTATACTGTGGTCAAGGTTCGATTCCTGGCTCCGGCTAATTTTTCACCCCAGTTGGGTTTATTGTATTTATTGTATGTATGTCTGTATAATATTTATATATCTATATTATAAAGGACAAACATATCTGTGCGTAACGCATACGTCATTTTGCGAATGGCAACACTTTGAAATTTGAAATAAAATTTTGGTTTTGTAATTTTCTCTACTGCAAATTTTCATACTTCTAAACATCGCACATTTTTAATTTTTACACCGCCGTATAAGGAAAAAAATGCTCTTTTAAATGAAATTTGTTTGAAATATGTATCTCAATTTAATTTTAAGACATTAATTTTTTTGTAGTTTTTATTACTTTTTTTTTGTAATTGTGGCAGCTGAAGTACTCCATTTCTGTTGAAAGTCATGTTGAAACTAAAGGGGGGGAAATGAAAATAGTAGATTGCTGTATCTTTTTGTTGCCATTTTCTCATAAAAACCGGAAAAAAGTGAAATTAAAATACGTGCTATGTCAAGAATATCGTCGGTTATAAAACCCAGTGAGTTTTTGCTTTATTTCGCTTTTATTTATCAATTAAATGATTTTGCCGTGTCAGCTCCATTGCAAAATATTAATAAACAATTTGCACATAAAAAAGGTTCAGAATTTCTCTCCCGCTAATTTTCTACAATGAAATTAAAGCTTCATCAATAAATACATAAAAGAATAGTGTATAAAAAAGCAAGTAAAGCAAGTATTTAACATATATGTAATCGAACAATTAAAATTTTTAGAGCCGAATTAGGAAAAATATGTGCTTTTAAATATAATTTGTATAAAATAGAGTTGCTAGGCAACTGTTTAAGTAAAAGAGAAAAAATAATCTATACATTGAAAACACAAGATAGCTTTTTTAGACATCTTCCATGAACTTTCTACTGTACCAATTTTGCTAATAATTCTTTTTTTTTAAATGAAAGCTGTTCATTTGTAGATGTCCTCGCATTAGCTATTTTTCTAAATATTTCCACTTTTATATTTTTAATTTAATTTGAAAAGTTTTTTTTTTGAAATTTCATCAAAGTGGTAGCAATCGTATTATTTCCACTGTTTCAGAAAAAAAGAAATATTGGGGTTTATTTATTCTTAATGATACCATTTACTCATTACAATTAAAAATAACTTTATTTCAAGTCTGAACAGAAAATGACGTCACTATTTAAAAAACATTTTCGCTCATAAAGCTAATGTCACAATATATTTTCATTCGGCTGATACCGAATTTGAGACACTTGGCGTAATGCTTCAGTAAGTGCCATATTTAAAAGAAACAATCCTTTTCGTTGATAAAACTATATATTTTTACACGAATACATCTAAAACACATCAGTTTCTGGAATTTGTACTTCGCGGTACTGAAATTAGAACCTCAAGCCAAAAGAATACCTTTTCACATGCAAAGTTTTAGCTGACAAACGGAATACTTTTGAAAATCTATCTATATTATAAAGGAAAAATATGTCTGTGCGTAAGGCTGACGTCATTTTGAGAATAGCAACGCTTAACGATTAAATGTCGGTTTTGCAATCTTTACTACTGCAATTTTTTGAATTTCTAAACATCGCGCATCTTCAATTTCTACACCCGTTATATAGGGAAAAAATCTACTTTCAAATGCAATTTGCTTGAAAAGTTTATCTTAATTTATTTATTTATTATGTCTTTTTAAATAATTTTCAAGTATAATGTGTTTTAATCTATATCCATTGCGTACAGGCTCTATTACGAAAAAGTCCTTCCGGCCAGTGCCGGGAGGAAGAGGAAGCTTTCAAATACCTTATTTTAAAAAAGCCAACTTATATTATTCAAACACACGAAGCTCAATTTAGTGGAAACCGAATATAGGAGATTCAATACTAATTTTTATCAATACTAAATCATTATCAATGAGAATTTCACGAAATTAGTCAGCTTTATCCAAGCTGCTTTTATTTAAAGTAAGTTATATTTGGCTGAGATGTTGATGTATACTATCCACATGCTTTCTCACATGGAAATAGGCGAATACGTGTGTTATCGCGTGACAAATACAAGATCGTTTCAAAATGTTAGCCATACTAGAAATTCAAAGTGCTATAATTCAACCATTTTTTAAGATATAAACAAAAGAACAAATTTTCAGAAACAAAATCTACTCCGGAATCTTTGTATCAAGGCCAAACACATAAAAAAATCTTTTTCATTTTCCAATTTTTTAATACCTCATTTTAAATTTTAAATTTAATTTTTTTTTAAATGGCAACCCTTTTTAAACAAGATGGCGAATGAAGCTGGCCAACGAACTCGGCCGAGACATTGGTATGTACTATGTACAGACCAAGTAACATCCAAATCGGTTCATAAATACGCTTGTTATCGCGTGACAAAAATCAGGTCGTTTTAAAATGTCAGCCACAATAGAAATTCAAAACGCTATAACTCAGCCATTTTTTTAGATATAGACGAAACAAAAACTGTTCCGGGGTCTTTGTATTAAGGTCAAACACATACAAAAAAAAATCTTTTTCATTTTCTAATATTTTGGTATCTCATTTTAAATTTTAAATTTTTTAAATTTTTTTAAATGGCCGCCATTTTGAAACAAGATGGCGGATGAAGCTGGCCAACGAACTCGGTCGAGATATTTGTATGTACTATGTACACACCAAAGTATATCCAAATCGGTTCATAAATACGCCTGTTATCACGTGACAAATATCAGGACGTTTCAAAATGTCAGCCACGCTAGAAATTCAAAATGCTATAACTCAGCCATTTTTTGAGATATAGACTAAACAAAAACTGCTCCCGAATCTTTGTATCAAGGTCAAATACATTAAAAAAAATATTTTTTCAATTTTCAATTTTTTGGTACCACATTTCAAATTTAAATTTTTCTTAAAAATTTAAATGGCTGCCATTTTTAAACAAGGTGGCGGATGAAGCTGGCCAACGAACTCGGTCGAGACATTGGTATGTACTATGTACAAACGAAGTTAGATCCAAATCGGTTCATAAATACGCCTTTTATCGCGTGACAAAATTCAGGACGTTTCAAAATGTCAGCCACGCTAGAAATTCAAAATGCTATAACTCAGCCATTTTTTAAGATATAGACGAAACAAAAACTGCTCCGGAATCTTTGTATAAAGGTCAAATACATAAAAAAAAATTTTTTTCCATTTTCAATTCTTTGGTACCACATTTCAAATTTAAAATTTTTAAGAAAATTTTAAATGGCCGCCATTTTGAAACAAAATGGCGGATGAAGCTGGCCAACGAACTCGGTTGAGACATTGGTATGTACTATGTACATACCGAATTACATCCAAATCGGTTCATAAATTCGAGAGTTACAGTATGACAAAGGTCATATATATATATATATATATATGGATATATATATATATATATATATATATATATATATATATATATATATATATATCAACTTTTGAACGGAGGGTGGTTTCGGAGTCTGGGGGTCATGATCGATGAAAATATACCAAAATTTTTTGAAATCGCTTTCCTCCGAACGGCTGCAATAGGTAGCTTTTTGTAATGAAAGCTACCTAATAAGCCATTTGCAGTTAAAGTAATATAAATAATTCAGCATTTGTCCCTGACTAATTTTTATAGCGAAATTAAAACTTCATCAATCTATTATATTAAAAAGTGACTATCCGTTTGTATTTCACAGCTGTTCCTCCTAGAATATGGAATGTTGGGTGATCAAATTAAGGCCAGGTATCCACATGGGTCCGAGGATGTGAAAAGTGGTCGTAGAATTTTAAAATTTGATTAGTTTTCGAGATAAATATTTTTACGTTATTTTTAATGACATTCCTGTAATGATGGAAAATAAAATTGCTCCATTTTTGTGGATAAAAGAAAGAAAAGGGAAAATGACAAGGATTATTAGGTATCATTGTTTGAAATCATTTTTAAAATGAAATTAACGTCTATTTGAGTGAAAACATTATTGTAGTTTTCAAGAAAATTTCACGAAATACAAACGGACACATATTCAAGCTTCGGGAATCCGTTTATTTTAGAAACACAAATTTGACTCTCGACTGGAATATTGAGATAAATTCTGTTAATGTCGAAAGAAAAAAAAACATCGTACGTTATTTTCATTTAATTTAAAGTCGAAGAGTAGATTTTCAACTATTCCCTTAAGATGGCTAATAAAACATTTCAGAAGCGGACATTACAAAATGAAATGTTTTAGCGAGAAAAAATAGTTCTCTAAATATTTATTTTAATTCATAAATATAAAATACTTCTGAATAAATTCGTCCAAACAAATTCCTTTTTGTATAAGATGACCCAAATGACATCATTTCTACCAACTCCTAAATTCGAAGCAAAATTTTGGAAGAGAGAAAAGCTCTAGGCAAATAAAGTTAAAATATATGTGTATTTTTATTGGGAAAGCTTTTGTCTTAAATTGTAAATATAACTTATTATTTGAAATATTGTGTTTAATAAAATTAATATTGTAATGACTTTCTAAATTTACAATAAAGTTAAGATTTCATTTTTCGCAAAATATCGATTGTCTCATGCAATTCAAAAGCAACACAACGGGTTGCTACGTAACTAGTACCTTTAAATGTAGTATACTGTTGAATGCGCATGCTTATAATTATCAAAACGCATTTGTAAAAATATGACACTATGGATAAATCTCATGCGTATATATTTTTTCATTTACAAGAACAGTTTCCCATGTTACTTAAGATAATTTGAATATTTGAAACAAATTACATATTAAATTTTTTGAGTAAAACATGGGCACAAACAATTTGTTTGCTCTAATTTGTTAGATTTATACGCAAAAAATAATTTTAAATCAAAGAGTATTTTAAAGCATTTTCAAAAAAATCTATTTTAAGAATATTTAAATAACAGGAAAATTTCCCATTTCAAACATTAACAAAATAAATGATAACTTCTTTTTTAAATGGCAAAAAAATCAATTTTTCTCAAACGTAAGTTCTGTTTTGCACGCGACATAATCACAAATACCAATATTTCATTTCATTATATCTGCTCGGAAAAGAAAAGACTTTTACTTCGTGTAAATAAATAAAAAGTCTTATTGAAGTCCCAGGCGTTATCTAATGCAGTTTCTTACAAAATTTGAGCATACATTTTTTTTTTAAATTAATATAATTATTTAAACATGCACAGGGCAACTGAGAAAAACAATATTAAAAAAAGTTTTACACATTTTTTAAATTAATAAATTGCACATTTTTTAAAAAGTTACATTGAAAAAAAATTTAAATTGGTTTTAAAAAGAATAGTGTTTATAATTTATACTTGAAATTAAAGAATATATAAAATAAGTTATTTATGCTAGTGTTCACAAGTAAATTAATGAATTTATTTTGAGAGTATTATTTAGAGATACATGTCCGCGATACTAATAGAATATCTAATATCTACATATCTAATTTAACTAAACACATAAACTAAATTTTGTATATTAGGAAGAAATAATTTAGTGACTTAAACATTTTGGTGTATAATTCTTTCATTATTTAATTTTAATACTGAAAAATCGAATGCATGGTTTTTTCTAAGAAACATAGTAAAAAAATAAATAAATAAATAAATAAATAAATAAATAAATAAAATAAAAACAGATTCAAAAATAAAATAAGGAAACAGTTAATCTGCTATATATTGGTTCTTTATTTTATTAATGTCATTTCGTTACCCTTTTATTATTAAATATTTTATTTTTCATATTTTTCATATCATGTTTATTCAACGGATTACTAAAGTTAGAGTAAACTTACAAATAAAATACGCTTACATAAACTCTTTTATTAAACTCAATTTGGCTTTTGTATGTACCTTACGGAGATTTGTAATTGTTTTTTCGATAAATTTCTCATATGTTAAAATTAAAAATATCATGTTCAAGAATGTATTTTCGATGACAATACAGCATTTTAATATTTTTTAACTTATTTATAAATTAATATATCAATGTTAATGAATTCTTCCCTCAACTCGCTACAGATGATAAATCGACAAACATTCTGGAATAATTAATACGTTAATGTTTTATCGAGTTACAACAATGATTGATTTAATTATGCGCAAGGTAACCTTTATTCTAAAGTTTCTTACTGCTAAAAAAAATGCATGATAATAATACATTTTTTAGTATTTGAAGAGGCATATTGACCCATTCCTACTTAAAAACTTTCCAAAATTCATGAATGGTTTCAACAAGACGCTTGGATAACGGGTTTATTAAAATTGTAAGAATTTTAAAAATCCGTTAACCCTTAATTGCCGGGTGTTGTTTTTCGGCAACATACCCAATTTAAGTACTAAAATACTATTAGATTAATATTGAAGCTATAATGTCTAATGTTTCCAATAAAATACATTCTGAAAATATTATTAAATCGATTTTCAACTTGTAGATGGCAACACTTGTGCTGTTTATGAATAAAGATAGATTTATTTTTTTCAATTGTTGCTACTTTTTCTTTTTGTTTTGTTTGGAAGCTTGCGAAATACCCTATTTATTTGTGCAGTGAGCAAGTAAAATTTATTTATTTTTATAGTTCCTAAAGTTCTTGTGTGTTTAATATTATAGAATTTTATCAAGGAAAATTATTTTTTCAATTAAAGACCAGTATTGCCGATTAGTAACAAACTGTGTTTTAGCCGTAAACCATACTTAAAACAAAATAGGATTTTTTAAGTATTTTTCCCATGATTTTTTTAAAAAATGAAAGCCGAAAAACATTATTACAATGATTTTTGAAAGATCAGGCATTTAAGGGTTAAGAATCCTTTAAGAATCCGACATATTTCTTATTTTAAGTTTAAAGACTCATAAAATAGTACCTATGAAAACTATTTGTATGGCGATTTGTTTCTGATTTCTTCACATATTTAATTATCTTATGAACTGAAAAAAAAATAACATTAATATCAGCTTTGTATTGTCAGCCTTTGATTTGAAAGGTTACGCGACGGAAAACCCCGGTTAGGACGCTTAAAGGGAACTACATGGGTGATTTTGAAGACATATCAGTGAAGGGTATAACCCTGATATCCGTTTCTCATTTAATTTCTTCCATGAAATTAACAGTGGTTAGGATGAATGTCTCCTTACTTTATATTGATGAAGTTCAATACATTGATGAAAGTATGGATAAAGAAATTGTTTTTAATGTTTGAAGATTTTGAGTAAAATATGTTCTTTAACCTATGTGGAGTAGATCTTAATATTTATCCCCACTCTCTTTACTTTTAATTTTACATTATATGCAAATCCAGCAACAATCATAAATCCTTTGCTAAAACTTTCATTAGATGCATTGAACTATGTTTTTAGATTCTTTGTACGAGTAGTGATTTTGTTTGTTTGTCTGTTTGTTTGGAAGACTGTGCAGTGTATTACATTATCTCAATGTGTAGAACGAAAATTATTAGAATTTTAACGAGATTAAATTAAAAAAAAGAGCGCACACAGTCGAATTTACAGAAGATTGTACAAAGCAAATTACCAGTAACATCCTGATTTCTATCTATTTGTTATGTACTGTCTCATCTTTGAAGCTGTAGCGCACCTTGAAAAAATTTTTGAACGATGTTTTTTATCAAACTTTCAGTGATAAAAAGAGTCTTCATCTATATCGCTCCCGTACGCAGATTACTTGACTTTTTATTGAAATTCAAAGTGTGTCACGGGCAATACCTCACTTTAGATCAAAATTTAGACATTGCTATTTTTTTTATTAATGTCGAATGATAATAAAATATATCGTCATAAAAATAAGTTTCGCATTGTTATTTGTATAGTTATCTCATTTTGTGTGTCAATGGTCTTCTGTTAATATATTTTACAGTATTTAATAATTAAAACAGGAATGACATTTTATAATTTCAAAAGAAATAACTTCGCATTAGCCCCAAAGTCATTCTGAAATTCCAGTTTAAATTTTCCCTCTAATCAGTGCTTCTAAAGATTCAAAGAAAAAAAAAAACAAATTGTTACTATTCTATTAGACCGGAAGCGTAAACGATTAAACATTTAATGAACTTAGCTGAAACTCTTTACATGTTTTTATCCTCAAAACACTTTTTACATGTTACAACAAAACAGATGATGTGGTGAAATTTAAAATATTTAAGTAAAATGTACCATAAAAGAAAAAAAAACACTCTTTCAAAAAGCTAATTAATGAAAGTGACTTTTATTTTAAAAACATACGAAGTTCTTAAAACTAGAACTAAACGAATTTTAAAAAAAAAGAGGAAATGAATATCTAAATCGACACAAAACACACGTAAAGAAAAATAGGACATTTTTTGAAGTTCTAGATGGCATTTTTGAAACAAATTAGTTGTATTTAGTTAGTTAGAGATGTCATTAATTACTTTTTACTTAATAAATATTTTCTTTGGAAAAAAAAACTGAAAATATATTAATATATTTTTTAATGAAATACTGAGTACCGAAAATATAATTAATTTGTAGAAAGTAAATATTTTAACACGATAATGCGCTTTATAAAAATTAACTGAAAACTTGTAATGTGATTTTATAGAAATTTTTCAGTTCATAAATTACTGCAAACGAATTTAAGAAATAGAATTAATTAATTATTAAAATGAGCTGATAATTCATTTTAAATATTTCATTTATTTTTTTTTTTTACCTATGCTTAGTAACATAAATTTCAACTAAGAAAGGCTGAATATATTTTACGTAAAAATACTTTTTTTTTTGCTATTTAAGAATGCAGCTCTACTGTAAATATGTTAATTATTTTCTGAAAAGGAAGTGCAAAACAGAGAGTATGGAAAAATTTCTTAAATTGTTATAGTTTAATTAATTTGCACAAAATCTTAAATGAGCGCTTCCAGTATTTCATCAGTTGCAAATGTGTCAAGATAATATAACTTAAATATTAAGATTTCATAATTTGCAGTGAAATTTATAAATACACATTTTAAAGGTAAATGAAAATCATTCAACTTCATTATCTAACAATATGTTTAATTATCTTTCCAAACATTTAACGTACCAATATTTTATTTCTCTGTTACAATTATCTGTTCGTAACTGAAATTTTGATTTTATGAGAATTTAACATAAGTTTTAGATTAATAAGAATAATTTCCTAAGTACATTTAAATATTAAACGGATATTATCCTTCGTTAACTATAATTTTTGCTTTTATGTATAATACATTCACGGCGTGTATAGTTTTATTCGATATAATAACACACTTTAAACACGTCTAAATACTGAATATAGAGTTGACAGATAAATATGTCGGAACAAGATTCATTATATTAACCGATGGAGACGTATAACAAATGTATTCTACGATGAAATTATATATTTGGTAATTATAAATAAATTATTAACTGTCATATTGATAAAATTATTTTCATTTTAGAAAATGCTTTTATTAATGTACATCGAAATGATTTTAAAGTTTAATTATCTTTCAAGTTTTACAAATATTACTCTATTGTATACATAAATTAAAAATTATATACATACATTTGCGCAATAATTTTATTGCGTAAATATATCTATGTCAAGTTTAATGTGTAACATGACATTTTAGTAAAAAAATTGTGCAAAAAGAATGCAGCATAAACTTTTTTGATGCAATCTTTGTATTCAATAAACTTTTTCATGGTGGAAGATGTTTTTCTTTCTTGCAATCAACACATTTTTATTCCTAATATATGAATTTTTAAATCATTTTATTTAATTAAAAGTAAACAACACATTCTTTATACATGGAAAAGATTACTCTTTTAATATGTTAATAACAATCACAAGTATAATTTTAATTAAACATTATACAGAACATTAAAATATATGTTTGTACATGTATAGTTCCTATGATTGTTCTTACCCAAACTGCTTTAAATTGAAGAAATATAATTTTTTTGTTTGTGTAGGATGGTGACTATTGTATATAGGAATTTTTCTAATTTATCTAGTATGCAAATATATTTTATTAAGTCAGTGGATACTTGAGTAATCATCCGTTTTCCTTCGATTCGTTTCGGTACAAAATTATGTACTAGTAAATCTGAAGATAAGAGACCTAAAAGTCAGGTCTTAAAGTCACTGTATTTTAATATCACTTCACAAATGTTTACTATCTTACAACCCGCAATTTAATATTTCAAAAGTTACATCTATATTTCTAAGCGTAAACGAATCCCATAATCTTTTTTCTGTAAAATACGTTTTTATGCAAAGATGAATTGCTTCTTCTTATTTTTCTCACTAAGAACAGCGCATTTATTCAGTGGTGCTCTGCGCTCTTGAAATTTTCGTAGTCTCATTAATTTACAGTCACAATTTATTTTTCATTGTGCTATATTGTAGTTTATCTTGGATTTCATTTTAAATTCTTATTTTATTAGGATAAGTATTATTTTGCAAATAAATTTTATTGTATTCTTATATCCAATAATAAATCTACAGTGGCTGGCAAAAGTTTTGAAACGATATGTTTTTCTGTCTTAACTTTTACTGGAAGCAACATTTCTTGAGACGATTCAGTTTTTCTAAAATTTTATTGAAATTAAGCGTCATAATGTAACAAAATACAGCAATATTTAATATTTAGTTGCATATACTTTTGCTTTGCGGACTGAGGCACATCGTCTGGGCATGGAATTAACAAGGCCTTCTAAGGTGGACCTAGGGATTTTCGCCCATTCCGATTGAAGGTCCTGAAGGAGAATGTGAAGAAAGTTACCGTGTCTCGACTTTTCTTCCAATTAGCTCCCAAAGATGTTCAATTTCACTAAGGTCAAGGCGACTGAATATCCAGTTTCAAACTTTGATTTTCATTGCTTAAAACTAATTTGTCACCATTTTGAAAGTGTACTTGGGATCATTATTATGATGAAACATCCATCCACGAGGCATCTTTTTACGAGCATAAGGCAGCATGTGATCTACTAACATGTTTTTATAAACATTTTGATCCACAATCTCATCGATGTGCACGAAGGGAAGACGCTGTCATGAAGGAAAGCTCGCCAGACCATTCTGATCAGTTTCCGTGTTTCACTGTTGAAACATGATACCGTGATATATTCTGGTGCCCTTTCGACGATGACTATGACGTCAGCCATCACTTCCAAACGAATTGTATTTCGATTCCTCACACCAAAGGGCCTCATTCCAATCTTTGGTTGTCTATGTTTCTTGCTCTTCAGCAAATTTCAATAGGTTTATCCTATTCTTTGCCTGGATGAAGGGTGTTTTTTGCGGAGAACAGTGGACAAAAAGCAGAGGCATCCAGACGACCTCTCATGCTGTCTTTTCTCACTTTGACTCAATTTTTGGTAACCATCTCCTTACATATTTCAGCAGCGTTCCATCCTTCGACTCCAGCCATTAAAAAAAATGATATTTTCAAAAGTAATGTATATATTTTTTAATTTGCTGAATCATTAATGTAAAGCTATTGAAAAAGACATGCTCCAAGTTTTAACCATTTATCTGTAACAGTTCTTGATTTATTACAATTTAAATATGAGTAATGGTGAAAAAACCCATCATGAAGAAAAACGCAATTTCACAAGATGTCGTTTCCTTGAAAACTATAGCTTGAAAAGTAGATTTTGATAACAAACCAAACCAAATAAATTAATATTTTATGTTCTATTTAAGATAAAAACATGATTTAAACGTCATTTTAAGCAGTAAGTGGCAGAGAAATTTTTAATCCAATAAATTTGTTTTTGAAAATTTGACGATTTCTGTGTCCCGGACACCCTTAAAAAGAATGTAATGGTAAATGAAGGTAGTTGGGGAATGTCTGTAATTAAAAGATTAAATGTATTTTTATTTAAATTCATAGATGTTTCGCAATCAGATGTTTGCATACATATATGTTACATATTTGCTGATACATTAATTTACACTAGTCATATATATTTATATTCATATTCTCCATTTCCTACAGCTCAAACAGTTTCTAATATCAGATAGAATCTTGTTCAAATTAAGTAATCTGGTAGTTTAGCGTAGCTATGTAAAACCATGTTAATAAACTTCTAATTGGATATTTAAAAAAAAAAAATAAATTAAGGGGCAGATATCCTGCAATTAACATTTAATTGTACAATCTGGTAGTTTAACGCAAGTGTAGAAATGCATGTCAATATACATCTCATGCATATTCATAAAAAAATATTTTATAGGGCCATATATCTTGAAATATACATTAATTATGTAAAATAAAAAAATATTAATAATTATAGAAAGAATATTTCTTTGATAACCTTTTACAAAACTGTCAGATTTAATGTGCGCGAAAGCTACAATTGAATTTTACGATAAAATTTCTGTAATGGAAGAAATTCCAATTTTTTTTTTATCTCATAACATAACACATAAACCTATTTGTGAAAACAAAATATATTATCATCATTCTTTTCAAAACAATCTGAGAATTTACACTTTCTCTTATTTCCCAGGCACTTGTTCAGTAAAAATATATCTCAATTTACAAATGCCTGCAAAACTTTTACCCTAGCACATATAAAATTTGAAATTCAAATTATACGTGAAACGAACCTTAGCATTGTATTATTTCTTTATCTAAAAGTTGAAAATGTGGTATTTTTCTTGAATACGATGGTTTTGGTGGTTTACATTCTGCTATATATTTCCAACATTTCGCAAACTTTAAAATAGCAAAAAAAATGATTTATTTTTTTCACAATTTAATTTCTTGATAATTTTAGTATAACTTTTAAATCTTAACAATTATTTTAGAGTGGTTTTCCTAAATAACCAGATAATAATGCAAAGTAAAATTAATCTTGAAATGTTTGAAAAATAAATTTAATATAAATTAGCAACACAATATCGTATAAAATCTAAAAACTGTGTTTTGTAAAAGTTAATTTTTATTTACTAAGTCATTTTTTTAATTTTTGCAGAAATTGTTCGTCAATATGGATATCTTTTTAGTCGCCAATTGTGCACATGAAACATGTAGATCATACAGTAGCTGAAAAATATTTTGAGACTATGTTTTTCCGTCCAAATATTTTCTGTAAGCAAAATTTCTTAAGAATGTAAATTCGTAATTTGTACTCATTTTTATGTTCAACAAAATGCAACATTAGAATAATTGAGACATATGCATGAATTAAAAAAGAATCGGAAAATTTCAAAATTACTTAAGGAAAAGTTTTGAAACGATTCAGGTTTTGAAATTAATCGCCTTAATGTAACGAAAAGCAGCAATATTTAACATTTAGTTGCATATCCTTCTGCTTTTAGGACTACGGCATATCGTCTTCGAATGGAATTAAAATGGATTTCTAAAGTGGACCTAGGTATATTCGCCCATACCGATGTTCCTGAAGGAGTTCTGCGTTTGCAGAATTCTTTCGTGTCCCGCATTTTTCTTCCGATGTATTCCCAAAAATGTTCAATTGCATTGAGGTTAGGTGACTAACATGGCCGGTCCTAAACTTTAATTTTCTTAGCTGTAAATCAATTTTTCACCATTTTGGTTATGTGCTTGAGATCATTATCCTTCTGAAACACTCATCCACGAGGCATCTTTTACTTGACTAAGGCAGCATGTTGTATTCTAAAATGTTTTTATAAACAATCGGAACTATATCCCACCGATTTGTACGAGATGGACGACTTAATCATGATGGAAAGCTTCCCGGACCATTACAGATCCGTTTCCGTACTTCACTGTTGGAAATTGGTATCGAGGATCCATTATGGTTCTTTTTGAACGACGAATATAATATCGGCCATCTTTTCCAAACAAATTGAATTTGGATTCATCGCTCCAAACGACCTTCTTCCTATCTTTGGTTGTAAACGTTTCGTGCTCCAACCAATCAAACGGATTTTCTTATTCTTTGCTCGGATGAGAGGATTTTTATGGTACCCGTCCACACAATCCATCGGCATACAAATGACGTGTTATGGTGTCCTGACGCACTGTGATTCCGTGTCAAGTGGTCAACTCCTTACCTTAACGTTCTTTTTTAAATCAGAGACAGACTTACTTTTTAATCAACGTGTCTTCACGTTGTGTCGTTTTTCTTTACCCCCTTAATCTTCGAAGGTCGCGCATACCTTTACAATCCTATCACTTCTTTACTATGAGGAAAACAATTAATTTTGGAATTCCCAACTTACTGAAGATAATAGAATATGACATTAGCTTCTTCTTCATTTATGATTAAAAGACGACTGGACAAAGGCGTATTTTTTCCTCTCTTCTTTCTGTAACTGATACAGATACTAACATAAAGATTTCCACGTACGAAATAGAATTCTATAGCTTTAAGGATTAAGAAAGAGAGTTTCTCATACAACAACCCGGCTTAGAAGTCTGCTTGTTTCGTGCTTTATATATGAAGCGTTGCATATTCTAGAACATTCTGAAAACACGACTACGTAAAGCTACTAATTTGCGTATCTGCGCAAAGTTATCGAAATTATAAAGTCATTTTCGTACATGTCGTGTAGAAAGGAAATAGCGAAAATGTACTTGAAGTTCCAGGGACGGGATTCGAACCCACGGCTTCAGCGTGAAACTCCTCTACTGTAACCACTCAGCTAGCGGAGCAGTTGTTTGTATGATAATATCAAATGTATTTAAGTCAAATATTAAAAACACTGAATTCTATCAGATCGTCCCAAAACTTCTGCTTTCAACTTTTCAAACTCACGGTTGGTATGTTTTAAATTAAAAATTTTCACACATAACATTAGCTGCGATTTCAACTTTTCAAACTCACGTTTGGTATGTTTTAAATTAACAATTTTCACACATATCATTAGCTGCGAACCATGTAGGGTGGCTAAAGCTACAAATTACTAATTGACATCATTAAGAAATTTTGCTTACAGAAAAAGTTAGCACAGGAAAGCACACGGCCTCAATTCTTTTGCCAGCTACTGTATGTGTATTTCATGTTAAAAGATATATTTATAAGCTTTTAAATGTTTTTGTCTAACTTTTAGCATGTTATAATTTATGTTTAAATTAAAAGTATTTAATATTCATAACTCACCAGATTAGTGAGTTATTAATGGTGATGTTTTCTTTAAGAAAAATTAAATGATTTTTAAACAGTAAATAGTCATATGTTGCAGGTGATGTCTTTATAATAAAATTGGTATGTTTTAAATTAACAATTTTCACACATATCATTAGCTGCGAACCAAGTAGGATGGCTAAAGCTACAAATTACTAATTGACATCATTAAGAAATTTTGCTTACAGAAAAAGTTAGCACAGGAAAACACACGGCCTCAATTCTTTTGCCAGCTACTGTATGTGTATTTCATGTTAAAAAATATATTTATAAGCTTTTAAATTTTTTTGTCTAACTTTTAGCATGTTATAATTTATGTTTAAATTAAAAGTATTTAATGTTCATAACTCACCAGATTAATGAGTTATTAATGGTGATGTTTTCTTTAAGAAAAATTAAATGATTTTTAATCATTAAATAGTCATATGTTGCAGGTTATGTCCTTATAATAAAATTGAATAAAGTATTGAACCCAGTGGTTGTCCGAAATCTTCAATTAGGATTTTATGTTGCTGAGATAATTGGCAGTTTTTTTCAATTGCATCAAAAAGTTGTTCTCAAATTGTCATTATTTGGCGCTATATTCTCGTGCCTTAAAATAAAAGATGAAAAACTGAAACAGATCGAAACAATTACTTTAGAATATTATTCCATGTTGAAATGTTTACTCATTTTCCTCTCCGACAATTTTGGATCAAAATGTATGTGAAGTGTATTCTTTTGTTTGGAAGACAGTGAAATATACTATAATATGCCAACATGTAGAAAGGAAATTATTACAATTTGCATGGAATTCAATTTAATAGGAATGATGTAGAAAAATTGCAGTAGATTGCAAATAATAAATCGTCCGTAACTGCTGGATCTTTAATTTTTTTTTAATATTTTATCTCATCATTGAAACTATAGTACCTATTGTGGACATTTTTTACTCTTTTTAGGTGCGTTCGTAATTCTATAAATACGTAGCACCTGTAGTCCTCACCCCTTCCGTCTGTCTGTCTGTCCGCCCGCATATAACTGAGCAAAAACTACCGAATCGAACGGTCTGAAATTTTAAATATATATATATATATATATATATATATTTTTTTTTTAATTTTTCGAGTCATTGCAAATTTTATGAAAATCGGATGTATAGTTTAATTACAGGGAAAGTAAAAAGTTTTCCATTACATAACGGTCAACGGGGAAAAAAAAATATTTCAAGTGCACTTTAATGAGGTAACAGACTTTCGAACAGAATGAAATTGATATGCACTTATGAAGTGTAGTAAAATATACGTTCAGAACAATATGCGGTGCAAAAAAATATTTATAAAACTAGTTATAGTACGAACGCACCTCATTTGCAACGTTTGACGTTCAATTTCCAACTTATTGTTATTGTTGTTGTTCACGCTTTCTACCATAAGAAGAACACACTCTTACGATAATTCTTCCTTTATCTTCTTTCTTTCTTTCTTTCTTTCTTTTTCGGAATTTCAAATTGTGCCACGGAGTTTGTCCAGAGTTTTACTCATCGTTAAAACTTTGATAAATTATTTTAATTTTTAATGTTATGAAATAATTTTCAATTTTTTTTGAAAAAAGATTCACTTTTCTTAATTGTGCAATTAGTTTACATTTTATAATTTGAATATATCCCATTGGACATGTTTCACAGCATTTAAAAATGAAAACAAGCATACTTATGACATCTTAAAAATTTGAAAATAAATTATTTCGCATTATACCCAAAGGCATGCAGAAATTTCAGTTTAACATTTTTTCCCACTGAAAGTGAATACGCTATTTTCTATCTAAATGTAAACAGAAAAAAAATCTCAAATATAACTTTTTTTTATATTCTATTAGACCGGAAGCGTAAACGATCGAATTTTTAACGAACTTTTCTGAAACTCTTTGCATGTTTTCATTATGAAAGGTCATTTTTTATGTAACAATGTTACAGATTACTTCGTTGGATTTAATAAATTTTCGCGAAATTTAAAAGAAAAAAAAACACTCTTTGAAATATTAATTTGTGGAAGTTATTTTTTTAAAATCTAGATGTTTTTATATCTAGAAAGTAATGTATTAAAAAAATTGAAATGAAGCTTCTGAATTGACACAAAACTCAAACAAACAAAAAGAGTATCCTTTTTTTTAAATTCTAAGTGGCATTTTTGAAACACATTTGTTTTATTTAAATAGTTTGGTAGAACATTAATTACTTTTTTACTTTGCAAACATTTTATTTTAAGAAAAAGTGAAATGATATTAATATCCTGTTTAATTAAATATCGAGTAAATAAAATCTAATTCATTTATAAAAAGTAAATATTTTAACCAAAAAACCCTTAAAAGCTTGTAATGGGATTTTACCAAAGTTTTTCAAATACTCATTTACTGCAAACGAGTTTCAGTAATAAATAAAGTTACTGACGACCACTTAATCTATTTAAAAAGGATATTAGTCATTATATTTTAAAATAAAATAACATATATTTCAACTGCAAATGTCTCTATACTTTAAATAACAGTTACTTTGAAACCCATTTTATTGTGTGTAAATTAATTATATTTTGCAGAAGGAATGCAACTTAAAAATTGGGAAAAACATTTTCCATTTCTTATAGTTTTTTATTTTTCTCAATTTCTACGACGTGAGCTTTTAATATTTTATCATTTTTAAATGCAGTTAGATAATATAAGTTCATTACCGAGATTTCATAATTTACAGTGAAATTCACAAATATGTATTTTAAAAGTAATTGAAAATCATTGAACACCATTATTTGTACGTGTGCCTGATATCGCATTTCCTGCTGATTTACAAATATTTTAATCAAGTAAATTTAATTTTTGTTTAAACATAACCTCTAAATATTGCATATTTTAATTTTGAAATGTTAAAAAGAATTCTACTATTTGCAATATACATGTATTTAATTTTAACTGTTCTTGATTTGTCTGGTTTGTTTTACAATGGTTAAATTGTAATAAAAATGCTTTTGTTTTATTTTATTTAGTCATGGTACAATTATTTTTGTAAGCGCTTTTTGAACAAATGGTTTATTCTCGTTTCCATTATGAAATAAAAATATTTATTTTATGTAAGATATGCATTAAAACTTTCTTAAAAAGTAACAATTTTCTTATTCTAATACTCATTCAGAAAAATGGTGCAACATAAACTTGTCATATTCTATGTATTTCGTTTTATTCCTATTATTACTTCCAAAAAAGTAATGAAAATTTTAATTTTTATAACAATTTGCAATATATGTGAATTTTAAAATATAATTCATTATTTTTAATATGTATTTAAACTTTCATAAAAATGCTATTGTTCTATATTAAAGGGTTACATTTTTCTATTCAAATAGCAATAAGTACTATAGTGTTAATTAAACATTGTGCAAACATGCGTCTGCCCTTATATGTTTCATTTACTGTATGATTTTTTCTTTGTCCTTACAACTGTAAAAAGAGAAAAATCAAATCCATGTTTGTGTACGATGGTATATACTTCATAAAGGCTGTTTTCGTAATTATATAGTTTAAAAATATATTTAATTCCATCAAAGAATATTGAGTAATCATCCGTTTTCCTAACTGACCCAATTTTAAATTTATATAGGATATTTTGAAATGATACAACTAAAAGTGTAAACAGGGGGAACAATGGGGATTGCGGGTAATGTGTAATTTTAAATTTATGTTATGTTTAAGGTTTTATAACACTACCCGCTTGGTTCAAGTTATATACAAACACTTGTATGTGCAGCAACTTTCATCATCAACCTGACCTATTTTTTTTCATTCATCCTCAACCAAGTGAGAATCTTTTGTAATATGTTATTGATTTTATGTAAGATTTGCATAAAACTTTCCTTACAAAGAATATTTTTCTTATTCCATCCAAATATTAGAAGGAACTAATGATTCGTTAGGAAAAACTCTTACTTTTGTGTATGATACCTTCATGGTATCTATTGTTTAGATGGTAATAATAACACACATTAATCATGTTAAACTACTTATTATAGAATCGGTATATTACTATGTGTAAAAATGTCTAATAATCTTAACTGATCGAGACATATCACAAATGTATTGTGCGATAACATAAGCTAACTCTTAGTTGTAATATATATATATATATATATATATATATATATATATATATATATATATATATATATATATATATTAACTGTTATATTAATAATTATTTTAACCTTAGAATATGCTTTCACTAATATATATCTATACGATTTGAAAATTTAATAAAATGATGTTTAAAAAAATGTTTAATAAATATATATATATATTTTATACATAAATATAAAATTAGTTATGCACATACGCACATTATATCTTTTGTTGATAGCTCGATAGTAACAGCGATTCAGCATGATGATACCAACTAAGATAATATTTTTTAAAAAGCTAATAAGGCGTTGACTAAGGTTACATGTAAAAAGTTACTGTTCTTTTAATCTGCTCCGACAGCCTTTAAGTAAAGTATTAAAATTATTTAAAGTAATGCCTAGAATTTAAAAATTTTGTTACCAAGAAGAATAATAAAAGCATTCATAAACTAATTTATTTTCTAATTCTATGAAATTAATTTTAATTAATTTTGAAAAAAGATTCACTTTTCTTAATAGCAATATTCTTAATAACAATTTTAACTTTTTATAATCTGAAGGTTTTCTTCTGGATATATTTCACAGTATTTAAAAAATACTGTGAATAAAAAAATTGTATTGCAAAAAACGGCATTTTAGAAATTTCAAAATAAATATTTTTGCATTAGCGGTAAATGCATCCAGAAATTCTTGTTTAACATCCCCCTCACGTCCCCCTGAAAGCGAACAAGCTACATTCAACTGAAATAAATTTAAGCCTAAAAAAAGAAAAAAAAACTCAAATATAAGTTTTTTTTTTCTATTAGACCTTAAGCGTAAACGATCGGATATATAGTGAACTTCGCTAAAACTCTTTGCATGTTTTTATTATCAAAGTTCTGTGTAACAATGTTACAAATTATATCGTTGAATTTAATACATTTGCGCAAAATTTACAAAAGAAAAAAAAAAGAAAAATCACTTTTGGAAAAATTAATAATGACGGTTTTTTTTTTTTAAACCGTATGATGTTTTTAATCTAGAAAATAATGGATTAAAAAAATATGAAATGAAGCTTCTAAATTGATACAAAACTCGTTAAAACAAAAAAAGAGGATCTTTTTTCAAAATTCAAAATAGCGCTTTTGAAACAAATTTTATTTAAATAGTTTGGAAGAACATTAATTCTTTTTTGCTTAGTAAACATTATATTTTAAGGAAAAGTGAAATGATATTAACGTCTTCTTTAATAAAATATCAAGTAAGTAAAATGTAATTCATTTATAAAAAGTAAATATTTTAACGAAAAAAAATCTAAAATCTTGTAATGGAATTTTACAGAAGTTTTTCAAATTCTCATTTACTGCAAACGAGTTTCAGTAATAAAATAAAGTTATTAACGACCACTTAATGTACTTTAATAGGACTTAGTTTACTATCTTTTTATATTCAATAACATATATTTCAACATAAAAAGTCTCAATATTTAAAAAATATGTATTTTTGAAAACCGTTGTATTGGTTGTAAATTAATTATTTTTTGCGGAACAAATGCAACTTAAAAATATAATTTATTATAGTTTAGTTTGCAATTTCTACGACGTAAGTTTATAATATTTCATCACTTATAAATGCAGTAAGGTAACATAACTTAATTATTAAGATTTAATAGTGTACACGTAAAATTCGAAAATATACATTTTAAAAGAAAATGTTGAAATCACTGATACCCATTATTTAACTATATGTCTGGTAATGCATTTAATGGTGTATTAGAGATTTAGAAATATTTTAAGTAAGTAAGTTTTAAGTTACTCTAAAAAATAATCTCTAACAAAATCGTATATTTAAATTTTGAACTGTTCAAAACATTGCACAATTATTTTTGAAACCCTTTTTATACGAATATTTTTTTTTCTATCTCTTTCATTCGAAGTAAAAATTTTTATTTTGTGTAAGATTTGCAGAAAACGTTCATTAAAAAGAATAGTTTACTCATTACATCCACATATTACACGAAACCGATGATTTTTTTTTAGAGAAAAGTCTTACTTTTGCGTATAATACCTTCGTGGGATGTCTTATTAAGTTGTTAATAATAACGCACTTTACCCATTTTTAAGTAGTTATTATAGAATCGGTAGATTAAGACGTGCAAGCATGGCTATTAATATTAACCCCCTCACTGACAAGACCGTGTTAATACGGTCACGAAGCTCCATGTTTCACTGCAATACAAGCAATATTTAAAGTAATATAATTCTATTGATTTAATGTATTTTTAATACATTGAATAATGATTAATACTTCCAAGGATTACATTCATATTCGTTATTAAGGTTTTTTTTTATAAAATGTTCGAAGAATCTTTTTTTTTTTTTTTCATTTAAAAGAAAATGCAGGGAAAACAGCATTACAATTTTGCCCTTTTCCAAGACAGTCGGACGGGGCTGTCAATCACCCAGCTTCCGAATTCTTTTCACTAATGCTTATTCCATGGGCGTAGAATGCATCCGTATATTTAAAATATCTCCTTAGGAAATTAATGTTTTTAATTGCTTTTACTTTGTAATCTTCTTAATAGATGTTTATATTTTTCTTAGTTCTCAAAATATCTCTAAAATGTATGCTTAATTTAATATTTTATGAGTTAAAAGCTGACGAATTGTGAGTGGGATTTTAACACATAATACAAAATAAAGTATATATTTCATTGTAATATTTTGAGAACTAAGAAAAAAGAGACACTCTTTAACTTAAGTACATAGAAAAAAAAGAAGTTAAAAATATTTATTTCCCAAAACGATATTTTTAATATATGAATGCATCAGACGCTCATAGACTGGAGAAGGGATTTCGGAAGCTGGTAGATAATCAGCCTTAACAGATGGTGATGACATTAGCTATCATATAATTGTAAAATATATATATATATATATATATATATATATATATATCCAAAAACCAAACCAAAAATTCGAAACTACGGAACTGATCCAACAATAAATAAACTAAACCAAATGACAACTACAAAATAACTAAAAACAACTAACTTTAAAAACAACATACTTTAAAAACGGCAAACTTTAAAAACATTCAAACTAAAACCAGAAGAAATTGAAACCATGGAGACAGGGAGGAGGATATATATATATATTAACTGTCATATTAATAACTTTATTTTAAATTTGAACATGCTCGCACTAATATATATCGAAATGATTAAAAAAATAATTATTGTTTAATAATTACAAATATTATGTTTCTCTCTAAATAAATGAAAAATTAATTACATACACATGCACATTAAATCACTTGTCAAAACTGTGATAGTAACAGTTAAGCAATGTGGTACAAGGTAAATAATATTTTGTTAAGAGATAATAAGGCGCTGACTATGGTAAATACGAATTCATAATTACTGTTCTTTTGATCTGCTCTAACAGGCTTTAACTAAAGAGATCTTTTTAAGGAGTACCTACATCTGAAATTTTTGTTACCAACATGAATAATGATAGAATATATTAAAAGCTATTTTTTTAGTACAATAATATATCTACGTGAAATTTAATGTGTAACATAACATTTAGTGACCGAATACAGGGAAAAGGATACAGCATAAACTTGTGATCTTCTGTGTATGTTGTTTTATTCCTATTATAACTTCCAAAAAGGGATGGAATTTATAGATTATATAACCTTTTGCATCGTTGAGCATATAAAAGTTATTTCGTGTTTCTTACTATCACAACGGTTTCATTTCCTATGAATGTGAATGTCAAGATTTACTTCTTTTTTTTTTTTTTTAAATATGCATTTAATTATTCATACAAATGTTTTTGTTACATATTGAAAAGGGTAGTTTTTTACTACTGAATTAACGATCACTATCATATTAATCTAATTATGAAAAATACGACTTTCATTATATTGTTTTTTTTTCTTTTTTACACCATGAATACTTCTGTAACGGAAACTGTAAATAGAGAAAAATCAATTAGTAGTTTGTGTAGGATAGTACATATTGAATAGAGGTAGTTTTATGAATTAACAAGTATAAAAATAGATTTTATTCCGTCAATCAATACTGAGTAATAACCCGCTTTTCCTAGCTGTCCCAAAAGAAGATTTATATTGAATATTGTGAAATGACGCAAGAAAAATGGCAAACAAGAGAAAAAAACGGGGAGGGAATTTATACTTAAGTTATATTTAATTTTCTATCACGCTAGCCTCTTTTTTTGAAGGCCAGTACAAACACATGTAAGTGAAGAAACTGTCATAATTAACCACTCTTATGTGTTTTGCATTTTATCCTATTTATGAATAAACAGAGTAGTCTTAAAGATATTCTTAAAAATATTTTTTATGCTAAAACATTCTACAAACTATGTAGATTCCTACAATAAAAAGTTTTCTCCACTATTAATCTTGGTATAAGCGATACATAAAAATAAACTTTTTTCCCAATTCTTTATTTTTCTATTATTCTAATTTTTCGTATCGGAGCTGTATCTTCCGAACAAATCAATTTAATTTAACCGTAAAAAGTACAGCTCAATCCAGTTACCTCACCAACATACCTCGTGAACATCAAGTTAATGGGATGATTTTTGCGGCAGTTATTTCGGAACAGAAGGAAAAATAGATTATCAGACAGACATAAACCAAAATATTTCGTATCTCCACATTGAGCCTCCAATGACGTTTCAGCAATTATTATGTCTCAAAATATTAGATTACACTCATTAAATATCAAATGCAATTCATATGTAGACTTACAGAAATTTATAAATAAATGTCGCATTTAACAGAATATGAAACTACTATTTGAGACACTGATGTGAAATACGCTTAAGATGCTTAGGAGGCAAATAAAGGAGATAAGGAAAAAAAATCTTTGGTTTAGATACATAAACTATATCTAATGTAACATGTTTAAAGAAAACAATATAAGTGAACAATTCTATATTTATATGATCTCCATAGTATATATTTTCATTTAAAATATATGTTTCGTTTGCATATTCAGATTTTTTGTCAATAACCATCATATAAAAGTTTGTTACACAAAAGTGCTAAAGTTTTTTTATGTTCCAATAAAATAGCATACATTCCACACATTAAAAATATTTATATAAATTCTCGATAATTAATTTTTTGAAACGTTAATAATTTTTGTTTAGTTAACTACTTACAGTTAGGGAAAAATAATTAAATATTCTGAAACATTTAACGAAATTTTTTCTCATTTGCAGCTTTTTAGTGGCTTTTTATTTATTTATTTTTTTTTTTTAATAGTGTAGTTTTTATCTTTAAATTTCATTTTTTATCTCGAACAATTTTGAGTTTCGGACTCTTAATTCACATAAGGAATTTATGAAATAAAATATTAGAAATTCTGAGGTTCTGCAAAAATGTAAAACAACAACAAAAAGGAAAAATGTCGATTTCAGAAGAATAAAAATCGCACATTCTAATTTCTTTTTTTCTTGTGTTTTACTTTTCTCTCTGTTTATTGCAAATTTCAATAATCTGGTTAAATATATACGAATACAATTGCTTGAATATTCAAAAATAAATACTCGATTTTTTATGGAATTTTACTTCTAATTAAATTAAAAATGTAAGCGTTGCTCAATATTGCCCACGATTGTACATGGTACATAATCACGTTTCTCTTATTGAAATAATACTGTTCATATGTAAGACCAACACAAACGGAATTTGAATTTCAAATTTTATATCTATTTAAACACATTTCGTTAATACTTAGTTTAACTGAAGTTTAAAATTTTATTATACTTATTGACTAAAAAAAAAATATATTGTTCTTTATGTTCTTGCCAAGAATTAAAAAAAATCTTGAGATAAAATGTATTTCTGAGCCATTTTATCCATGCCAAATTTATTTTAAGTTTTAAAATTAAGTGTTGCAGTTTTTTTCATCATTTATTTTGTCTATACCGTCAAAATGTTTATGAAATAGAATAGAAAAACGCTTAATTTCTAGATTTCAATAACAATTACAATATTACCAATGACTGATTATTTGTTATAAAAAGGGGGTTCATAATGCATAGATTTTGAAAGTACAATCGCCCAGTATGACTTTATGAACAGTTTTCAACAGTTAAATTCAAACAATGCAACTAAATAAAATAAAAAGCACTTAGCAAAAGGTAAAGAACTTACTTTTTAAGAAAGAAGATCAAACCATCAAACAAATGAACAAACAAAAAGTAACTATTTGAACAGAGAAAAACAAGTTAGATTCCAGATAAACAACCATTAAGAAAGAGACGGTGAAACCTTCTAGCTTTGGCATACTGAATTTTGCAAGAATAAAAATATATGAGTGGAGAATCTGCTCACATTAACGTCAAAGCATTCGAGCACATAAGCCGGTTTCGTAGGGACTTTCTTCAATTGGACGTCGATACAGTAAAGAATGGAACATTTTAATAATGCGTAAAACACTTGCAAAAAAGACCATTGCGAGGAATGAAGGGAGTGGATAGAAAACAAGTTTTTCAGTAGCCGATTTTTTTTCTCATTTGTGAACTAAGTAATGTTCTAAGATCTATTTTAAAATGTTTTTGGGTCATGTTTGTATACACATAGTGAAAATAAAAATGTAATCATTTGTTTTAGTGTGCTGAATATTACTTTATATAGGAACTGATTAGGATTGAGTGCCACGATATTACACCCTTTATTGTTTCAACGCAATTTATGTTTTTTCAATGCGCTGATTAATTTGCGCAAGAAAAAAAAGGTTGTTCCCAATCAAAAATTTCGAAACATTTTCACTGTAACCTTAACCGTGACAGTTTTGTTGTTCTAAATCATCACGATCTCGAACGCATACCTTCAAATAACTAAATATAAAATTTCCTTTCTATTCGTTGAGGGGTTAGGTCGCTAAGGGTACATATATCGGGGAAGTTTTTTATGATCATCGTGTATATTAAAATTAACATTTAATTTAGGAATTGTGTATATTAACACAGCTAAATAAAACCAGGTTAATATACTTCTAATAAATAACTATAAAAATAATTTATAGGAGTCATGTATCTTCAAATAAATATTTAAATGTACATGTACAATAATAACAAATCTATGAATTATTATATGAAGAATTTTTCTGTGATATAATTTTTCCGAATTGTGTAAGATTTTATGTGCACGAAATCTATAATTGAAATTTATTCTAAAATTTTTATAATACAAATAATTCCAATATATATTTAAGTGATTAAATCGTCCAGAAATCTATTTGTTAAAACAAAATCTTTTCTCATCAATCTTTTCAAAACAATCTGAAAATTTAAATATATCATTTCCCAAACACTTGTTCTGTAGAAATATATCTCGTTTTATAAATGCCTGCAAGAACTTTACCTCAGAAGAGATGAAATTTGAAATTCAAATTATACGTCAAACGAAACTTAGCATTGTATTACTTCGTTCTCTAAAACTGGAAAATGCGATATTCTTCTTGACTATGATAAACGTTGTTGTTTACATTCTGCGTTATATTTCCAGCATTTTCGAAATTTTTAAATTAGAGAAGTTTTTAAATATTTTTTCATAGTTTAATTTCTATTATGTATATATTTCTAATGTAGTATAACAATTCAATTCCAATAATAATTTTAGAGATTTTTTACTAAATAGCTTGCTATTAATGTTAAAACAAAATAAATCTTGGTATGACTGAAATAAATTAAATATAATTTAGAGCCTTAGTGTTATATATTACCTGCAGTATGTTGTTTATCCATTATCTACAAAGAGAAAAGAAAAACCCTGATAATATCGTTTAATAATAGGATCTAAAAAATTCAAGTAAACTATGTGTTCATGGATAATTCAGAATATGGATATAAGTTTAAATTATATCATAATAAGATTTTATATTCACGCCCAAACGTGTTTCATCGCAATAATTGTAAACGGATTTGTTTAAATATATATATATATATATGTGTGTGTTTTTGTTACGCATCGTAAAATCCATTAATATTTCATATATATGTTTTGTATATTTTTTTAAAAGCTTACGAGTAGCTTTATTATTCATATCTATTTCTTGAAAATGTGATGAATCTGTGAATTTAAAGCTAAAACATACATATTTTAACATATACTATTAACACCCATGCTGTATATTTTAAATGGATAGATTTTGAGTAATCATTTAAAAAAAGTCACAAAGATGTTTTAAAATTTGAAAAAATAGGGTCAAAAAACTCTAGGATAGATGACCATAGTTTTTAAAGATTGAAACAAAAACTCTTAGAATGCAAATACAAGAAATAATTATGAATATTCAAAATTCTGATACATATACTCATAATATTTTATGCAAAAAATAATTTGATATTGAAAAAAAAATTGTTAAACAAAATTGAAATTAAAATGGCAGATGGCCATCTCTCCTTAAAGCCGAGGAGAGATGGCCATCCAATATAAGAAAGAATAAGTGAAGTTAAATTGCAAAAAAATAACACATTTCATATAGTTCATCATGAGAATCATATAGCAATTTGCAAAGATGTAGCTATATGGTGGAAAATGAGTGAAGAAAACTCGAATAAACAGAATTTGAAGTATAATTTCAATACTTCACATTTCATAAAATCTTACCACATGTTTCGCAACGATCTTGAAAATTCGTACACGTTTCATGGAACTACTTCAGGTAACTTATGCATTGTATCCAGACATCCTTTTTGGATGTGATATTATATTGTTTTGCAAAACCAACACAGTGATCATAATCCAGTTCTATTTATTCGGAATCTGTAGAATCTGATAATTTTAAATGTATTTCGTTTTCTTCGCTACTAGAAGTACCGTGTTTTTTTTTCTATCGCATTAATTTTAGGTTTATTACACTAATTTAGTTTATTTATGAACTTTATCAGTTTCTGTTATGAAAGTTTCAGACTTTTTCAGTATTTTCTGAAACAAATAAATCATTAAGTCTTATTGTATAATTATTATTACTATTAAAATATTTATATTAGTTAAAATTTAAACAATTATATCAATTGATATATTTATAAACATAAATATTATATATATATATTTTAAATTAAATTATATTTAGTTAAAATCATCACTCCGTATAATGATTAAAAGTGGCCATTTCTCCTCAATTTCATGTGGCCATCTCTCCTGAAATTGAACTGCTAATGGTCGCCCAATTTAAAGCATCAATAACCATTGTATGTCTTTGATTTAGGCTTATAAGTAACGATTAGCTCGTACACGTGCCTTAAAAGTCCATATATTAAAAAAATATATATAATGTATGTACTGCAAAACATTCAGATACTTAAGCCAAAAGAAAATATTGAACCACTAATTAAATAAACATTAAAATTACACTTACTTTATATAATAAAAAAAACACATCTGCACGTCTCAATAAATAAACCATTTGAACAATTTCATACGTACAAAAGTTTATGTCGGAATCGATGGTCAAATTTTGGAAATATTTAGATTGGTCATATCTTCTCTATGGCCATCTATCATAGAGTTACCCTATTATGTTAGATATTTGAGGTAAGTAAGTAAGCACCCACCCTGGGAACCCGCTTTTGGCTTATGGTTAGGTGTAACCCCCAAGCCCAGGGCAGGGAAAAGTTATCATGATTGCGATATGAGTTAATTTAAAATATCGCATTTCAAAATAAAAATTACGAAAAATAAAAGATGAAGTATACATCGCCATATTTAAAAAATTTCAAGTATTAATTTTTTACCAAGAAAAAAATTAAATACTGACTAATTCCCGAAAATCGTTAAAAAATTATATTTTAAATAAACTTTATTACTAGAAATCTCTAAAAATAATTTACAATGCAATACAATTTATTTAAACAAAGTGAAAATTAAGGAATATATTAAAATAAGTATTTCCGATTCAAACATAAAGAATGGAGTCTCTATATTTAAAAAATATATCAATTTAATGTTTATTACATAATACTTCATATAAAAAATAGTTTACCTTTAGCTTAATTATGCCCACCGGTATTCCCTTAATTATACCCACTCATTTATTACTTAATTTGGATGATAAAGTAACTATTCATAATAAATTGACAAATTCGAAACTGCATTTTTTTTTCATTTTTGTAATTATTACGTAATGAATTCCTAATACCGTCTTAAGTTAAAAATGTATTTGATTCGATACTATTTCATATATACATTATTTTACAAAATATCACTTAAAAACGTAAATTCAAATAAACGTAAATTCCTACTTATAATTAAGTAAACAAATCCCCATTGCTCGAAGGAAGAAAAAATATTTTATCAGTTACAGCTAATGTTTCAAATTCATATGGCAACTGTTAAATTTAAAATTAATTTGAAATATCCTTTCATATATTTTTTATAGACTTTCTGTGAATATTTTCGCAAACTTTCTCGAAATGTCAGTAAGGACAGAATATCGGACTAAATTTAATAAACACCTTTGATTACACACCTAGTAAATCATATGAGACATTATACGGAATGAATATTGCATTTTTATTTCTTATCAAATAGAGATTCATATCATTACATCTAAATTAAATTTTGGGAAGATTGTGATTTACGTTATATCTCCGAAAATATTTCCAAGAAAATTGTTATGTGAGGAATGAAGTATATTTTATGATAAAATAGATAATTTCAAATATAATTTTATGTTTTCATCTCATAATATGATAAGTTAAAAATAAAATTCAGTTTTTATTTAAAAAATGAATTTATTGTTATATTAATACACATATATTTACTAACTCGTAAAATGTCGCGTAATAGATAAAATTGAAATAAATTATACTTATATGAACCTTAATAAATTTCTACTTATTGGCTCCAAAAATTTGATTAAATCAGTTAATATACATAGTCAGAGATTAAGTGTTAGTAATTTAACCCTTTCCGGCGCGGAGTAATTATGCTTATAAACTGATGAAATGATGGACTGACACCAGAATTTATAAACGAATTTCATAACCAGAATTTATAAAACAATTCTAACAGTTTCTCGAGGAGCCTGGGGCCAATAAACTTCTGGAAGCTGGTTCATGGATTTCCTAGTTGCCGGGCAACTTAACATCCAGTATAGAGATAATGCGTGTTTCCTACAATGGGAGCCATGAGAAAAGATGTTTAGACGCGGCTGGTGGTCCCCAAAAATAGAAGAATTAAGAGTAAGAGATCTTACTAATAAGAATGTTAGTATAACAATAAGGAAAAAAAAAGTTCCATATGATCCAAAAAATAACAGTCCGTAGACAGGCGAAAAAACTACCAAAGGAAAGCCCCAGCATAAAAAAAAAGACTCTTTACAGAGACCATACATAGATTAACATAAAAAATAATGCAAAGCACAGTGCGAAAAAAATTTGGAAAATAATAAAAAAGAATTTACATATTTTCAAAAGATTATAAAAATACACAAGTTAGAGTAATAAAAAGCGATAAAAAACATAAATGAGGAGAGTTCAGACTAACTGAACAGCGAGATGCGTAATTTTAAGGAGAACATGGGGAGAAAAGTAAACTTCTTATTTTAAAGTGTGTTACATAAAGAAAATTTTTATTAAATATTCCGGGTACAAGTAAAATAAAAATTATGTGTCCTTTTTTAACGACACCGCCCTGAAAGGGTTAATTATAAATAATTTTACAGTAATGTCGAATAAAGCAACTGAAAATATTGTATAGTGTTACTTTATATACTTTTCGAGAATGTCTTTCCTAAACTGCCAAACTAAAATTCTACATTCCATTTTGAACCTTAACATGTCCTAGAACAAATTTAATAAACTGGCGGAAATAAACTGTGAAATGAATAATATTAGACGTTATTTGACCTGAATATTGATATTCTAGTTGGAATGTGAGAAATAAAATAAATTGTTGGAAATGTTACAGGTAAGTTTTAATACGGATAATTATATCTCTTAATTGGTAAAATTCCTATTTTTAAAATCCCATTTCTTAGTATCTGGGAGAGTATTTTCTGTATTTCTGAAAAATAATAATAATAAAAAGAACATGCAGTTCCGTTACCATTTAGAAATTGCATTAATAAAATATTATTTCAATAAATATCACCCAATATAATAGATTTATCTATAAGAAATATATTATTTTAATATATATTAATGTATTTTTATATATTACTATATTATCTATATATATTAATGCATAAATATTATTTATATATAAAAAAAAATACGTAAATCTACAAAAGCGATCCTAAACAGTAGCAAATGAAAAGATGTATTTTCGCCCGAGAAATCTATTCGTATAATAAGTTAAATACATACTGCATTAAAATAAGTTAATTAAATTAATACTTTCATTAAATACGTTAAATTGTTTTAAATAAAAATTCTGGAATTAAATATCTTGAACTTAAGTAACATTCCCCGCTGTTCCAGTGTTAATTAAGTATTTTATATTTTCGTAAATAACATACGAACAATTAAATTATAATTATATGAACAATTAAATTCCCTTAGAGCATCGTTCGATGAAAAAAAAATATCTGATAGTGTTGTTTTATCTCATTTTTGAAAAGATTTTCGTACAAATTATCAAAATTGTAAAAAAATTATTAGTAACCAAATTGTCCCAATTTAAACCTTATTAAACTTGGAGGAAAAAACTACCACAAACTCCTTATTAGAACTTTAATGAAAAATGCACATTAGTTTTGAAATTGGTATATGATAACGAATAGATATTTTAGAACTAAATTAAACTGAGGAGTATATGAGAAATGATACTTCTATTAAAATATTCAGGATAACAATGTCAGTTAGTAAGAATTAACTTATTTGTCATCGTAAAATAACAATTTTGACATAAGAGTTTTTTTTTTTTTTTTTTTTTTTTTTTTTTGGTGGGGCGTTACAAATAAAATAAATTGCACATATATAAATTAATTTATTTTAATATATTGTAAACATAAATCATTTCATAAACAATCACCCAAGAGCGTCAATGGAAATAAAACGAACTTGTATATACCTTAATGTAATTCAAGTGCTTGAAGTAATAACACTTTTCGATAACTTACTTTAGATAAACCAAAATTATAATATGATAACTATTAAATTATAATTTAGGTTACGGAACCTGTCAAGGATAATACTGGGTGAAGTAGGTGAAAATATTTTAAGAAACTTTTTCGTAGTGTCAAAGAGTTTATTCATCCCTTTGAATTTGTTAACACTAACAGGGTGTCCTAGAATGAATTTAATAATCTGGTAGGAATAAAATATAAAGGGAATTATAAAATATGCTTTTTGTTCTGAATATTGATTTTCTAATTAATACCTGATCCAGAAAATAAATTGTTGAAATATATGAAGGTATAAACAGTTAGACATAAGCGTAATTTTTTTGGGTGGGGTGTTACAAATAAAAATAAATTGCACGTGTATAAATTAATATATTTAAATATTTTTTAAACATACATTATTTCATAAACAATCACTCAAGACATCAATAGAAATAAAACGAACTTGTATATACCTTAATATAATTCAAGTGCTTGAAGTAATAACAATTTTCGATAATTAACCCTTAAATGCCTGGTGTTGCTTTTCGGCAACATACCCAATTTAAGCTCTAAAATTTCATTAGAATAATATACAAGCTATAATGCCTAATGTTGCCAATAAAATACATTCTGAAAATATTATTAAATCTATTTTCAACATGTAGATGGCAACACTTGTGCTGTTTAAGAATAAAAATAGATTTATTTTTTCAATTGTTGCTACTTGTTCTTTTTGTTTTGTTTGGGAGCTTGCGAAATACCCTATTTTGACTTGCAGTGAGCAAGTAAAAATTATTTCTTATTATAGTTCCTAAAATTCCTGTGTGTTTAATATCATAGAATTTTATCAAGGGAAATTATTTTTTTTTTCAATTAAACACCAGTATTGCTGATTAGTAACAAACAGTTTTTTCCCGTAAACTATACTTAAAACAAAATATGACTTTTTTTAAGTATTTTTCCCATGATTTATTTGAAAATGAAAGCCGAAAAACATTATTACAATGATTTTTGAAAAATCAGGCATTTAAGGGTTAATTTGGATGTACCAAAATTATAATATAACTATTAAATTTTAAGCAAGGGTTACAGCAGCTGTCAAGAAGTAGAGAGAAGTAGATGACAATATTTTCAGAAACTTTTTCGTAGTGTCAAAATGTTTCTCCACTCCTCTGAATTTCTTAACATTAACAGAGTATCCTAGAGTGAATTTAATAATCTGGTAGGAATAAACTATAAAGGGAATTATAAAAGATGCTATTTGACCTGAATATTGATTTCCTAGTTGATATCTGATGCAGAAAATAAATTGTTGAAAACGTTTTCGGGAAATATATTTAATAAACTAGTACCGATAGTTATAAGTATATTTTTTTCTTAACCCGAGAGTAGTCGCGACATTTTTTAGAACGTTAGTAGTCACGTTCGGTCCATTTGCCGCCGTTACCAGCAGGCCGAAAACAAAGGGGAAACTTGCCGGTGTTATCAGATGATCGAAAACGGATAACGTAGGGTGAAAAGATTGACTGAACTTTAAAAGATTACAGCAATTATTCATTTTACAACCTTTTACAGCAAATTATTTATTTCGCTTAAGTATATATTCAGTTGGCATCTAGATAAATGTTTTTAATAACTCTTTCTTCGTTTTGCATATATACTTAAAAGTAAATAGTAAATGATTTGATTGAATTTCTGATGTTACTATGAATCAATAATTAGTAGGAAATCATTTACGAATATGAATCTAAATTCGTGATAGGGGTATTTTTTTTTTTTTTTTTTTTTTTTTTTTTTTTTTTTTTTTTTTTGGAAGGACAGAATCAGAGTCAGGTAGATTTTTATGATACTCCGGCACTCTATATCCATTTAATAAAATAAAATTAATAAATTTAGCATCAATATATTACACGGACATTAAATTAAACAATTAAACTGAAAATAAAAATGGAACCTATGACATGCAACAGAAAATCAAATACAATACCACTAATTCACCAGCATATTATATATATATATATATATAAATCATAAAATCTCGAGAGCCCCCCCCCCTATATATATATATATATATATATATATATATATATAATAAAGAAAAAGGTAAAAAATACTTAATTTCGAAATTAGAAATGTAAATGTTGTAACTACATTTTATTTATTTATTTTGTGGGGTGTCTGTGTGTGTATGAGGGGGGAGAGGAGGGGGGGGGGGGCTCTCGAGATTTTATGATTAAATCCATTTTTCAAATGAAAATGCACGATATGTAATTTTTCTGCTTCTTTCAGGGTGGGAGCAGCGCCCTTGAATAAAAACTCTGGATACGAACTTCGCTTATATAAAGTAAATAATAAATTATTGAAATTATATATTTAATTTAAATACATTTGCAATTGTAGATTTAAATCCTAAGATAGATAAATTATTTTAATTAATAGAATCACTGAAAGGGTCATCTTAATACGGATGTATTTTACAGCAACTATTTAATTTAAATAAATATTCAGTTGTACATTTCATAATAAGGTATTAATGTTATAATTTATTACTTTATAATAACATTCATTAAAATAATAAAAACAATAAGAAAATTTTCTCCGAAATTATAAATATGCAGCAATAATTTTATTTAAAGGAATTTTCTCTCGTATTCTGGAAAACATTAATCTGAAAAATAGTTTGAACAATTGATGAAGGACAACAAATTTAAATTTGTTAGTAACCGTCCCCAAGCCTCTATTGGATTTCAATAATAATAATAAGAAAACATTTTCAGCAGTATTGTTAAAAAAAAATGTGTTTTTACTTACAGTATGAAAATTTAAAAATAGATAAATTTGAGAAAAATACTTAAAATATTTTTTAAAATCATAGTATAAACATTCACTGAATTATCCAAAAGAGATTTTTATTTGCGTAATTTCTAACCTACATAATAAAATTCTCATTATTTTTCTTATTGTACAAATAAATTATATGTATGTTATTCGCAGATATACATACTACATTTCTGAGAAAATTGTTTTATCTTTCGAATTTGTTTTATTGTACAAAAACGATACCTTTCAGATTTTGAAGATACGGCATTTTTTTTTTACTGATTCCCACAAAATTCTCTTCTCTTTTTTTTAATAGTTTGGCAGTGTTATTGTCTGTTTTCTTTCATTTATATGTTCCGGTAATAAATGGAAAGCAACTTCTTTCAAATAATGATGATGAATTTCCCTTTTTTTCCATATTTAAACGATTATCAATTTGAGAATTTATTCGCGCAATATTTGACAATGAAAAAAAATGTAAGTGACCATCCATCAGTTTTTTGTGCAAACTGATTTCACAACTAATATAATAAAACAATTTTAAGTCACTTTCTAAAAGTAAAAAAAAATTCTCTGTGAACGGGTAAAATAGCAGAAAGAAAGAAAGACGAAATAACAACAGGCAGAGAGTCCGTACTTCGAAGAAACTTTCCCCCACAGAATTCGCGGAAATGGGAAAGGATGGACACGAGGGGGAAAAATTTAACTAACGCAAGTGGTCGCAACACGGTCATTTAGACCGATTGAAACTTAAGAATGCGATAAAATGCTAAGAAATAGCAGGAATGACTTGCAATTTTACTACACAAGAGTGTGAACACTCAAGGTCAGCTACACGGCATTTGGCTATCGTAACTTTAACGGGAAATGAGTTCGGGTTGGGGAAAAGACCAACGCGCGACTATTAACGGGTTAATAAGGTTCCGATTTTGAAATAAAGTAAATTCTTAGTATTAAAAGTTTTATTTATTTATTCTTTTAAAAAAGACATAAAAACCATCCAACGTTATAGAAAAAGTTATATTGCTTTTTCAATTGATATATGATAGCGAATACGTGTTTTTTAACTAAAATACACTGAGAAATATCTGAGAAATTGTTCTTCTATTAAAATATTTTTAATGACAATTTCAGTACATGTTCTGTCCATTAAGTAATAAGATGGAATTTTTTGCTCCGAGCAGAAGGCCAAATGGACGGAATTATTGACAGATACGTTCAGTGGGGACTGTCAGCTACATATTCAAGCCGAAGTCAGTTGTCCTTGAGTCTTTGCAGCTCACAGATAGCTCGTAAAGCAGAAACGTGTTTGGATGAGGCGTTAGGTTTTCAGAATGACGTGACTATCGAGCAGAGATATGCCCCAACGTTTTGTGTAAAAGTAATCAAATCGGCTACTCGGAGGCTTACAATGTTACAAGAAGCCTAGAGGAAGGATGTTTTGTGCAAAGCTCAAGTGTTTAGGTAGCACAAAGACAACAAAGACGGAATAAATGACATCGACGACGAACAACGCGCTGGGCGTCCATCAAGTTCTCAAACTTCAGACGATATGGCTAAAATGTAAGTGCTTTTGGTCTTTGATAGTCGGATGATTGTCGAATGATTCCGGAGTCATTGGGATTTACGAAATCGATTGCGCATCAAATTGTCACGGATGGACTTCAAATGCGGAATATTTGTGACAAGCTGATTGGTTCCAGCACATCCTTCAAAATGACCTAGTTCTTGTGAAAATACGGCATTGCAACACTTCGCCAAACATCGTACAGCCACAATCTGTCACTGCCGGGCTTTTTTCCATTTCCTCGGTTGAAATCCAGCTTTAAAGGACATCGTTACAAACTGGAGAACTTGCAGAAAAACATAACGCGCGTTCCGAACAGCATTCCAGTTGAAGACTTCCAGGCGGGCATACATGGGTGGCAGAGTTGTTAGCAACGATGTGTTAATGCGGGAGGATGCTTTTTTGAGGCATATTATGTGTCTGTAAAATTATCTTCAAATAAACGAATTTTATGGGATTAGTCTCATTACTTGCCGGATAGACACTGTATGTCATTGACCCTTTTGTCATCATACAATGGTTAATTTGACATAAGCGGTATTTTTTATTCTGGCTGTAATACATGTAATTCCAACTACAAATAATAGCATAAATCAATTTATTTCAATATTTTTTAAACATAATTATTTCATAAAATACAGCTCATGTGTGTCAATAGAAATAAAGCAAAATTGTATTTACCGTAATATAATTCCATTCCTTAAGCAATAACAGTTTTCGATAAATGACTTTAGAGGAACGAAAATGGAAATGTGATATCTATTAAATTATAAGTAACGATCGACCGTAACTGGTTTTTAAGATTGAAACAGAAACCGATAACTAATTTCGGTAACCTGAATATTTTCGGCTGAAAACGGAAATATCCAACAAGATAAATGTTTTTAGATAAATAATAAATACATAAATATATATATTTATTAATTAATTATACTTCTAATTATACGTGTGGCCGAAGTTGGCTCTCTGCCCTCTGACCAAAAATTTTTATTTTCATATAAAACAAAATATAAATAAACCGTCACACAAAATGATTTTCTAATTATACCAATTTCATCTCATTAAAAAATGTTTTAGGTTGCATACATCGATTTATCTTATAATGATTTTTGGAAAAGATCATCTGTTATACTAGAATATACTTGAATACTTACTCTGTTATACTACACTCTAAGACTTCAACAATACTTGAAAAGCGTCTTAAAAGTTGAGTCTTATATGTATTCCTTGCTTTATAATTTGTAATCACATCTTGAATCAATAATGACTGATCATTATAAAGAGTGACGTTTATAGCAACTAATAAAGAGTGTCTTATTTGAGCAGATAAAGCTCAATTGAATGATGTTAAAAACGATATTTTTGGAATAAGGATAGTTTCAGTTAGGCAGAACTTTCGGTAGCATTTTCGAGAAAACTCAGATTTTGGGGCGAAAACGAAAACGAAAACGAATTTTCGCTTGATCAATTACTGATCGACGTAAAATTTGGTTTCGAAAGTCGTTTTGGCGCAATTTTGTTACATAAGTTAAATGATAGCAACTGCCAATAAAGAATACTAAATTAAATGGTTCAGAATATTTTCAGAAACTTTTCCGTAACGTCAAAATGATTGTTTACCCTTTACATTACTCAACATTAACACAAATATTACTAACAAAATTTTATAAACTCGTAGGATTACAGACCCATAGGAGATACCTAAGATGTTATTTGATCTGAATATTTTTTGAACTAATTTACATTTCGATTTGGTATCTGATAAAGATTGGGTTAAATGAACCTAAAAAAAAATAAGGAGGATTTTTAAGAAATATGCATCTAAGAAAATATTATGATGAATTACATCAATATGATGTTTTTGTGATAAAATATTTAAATTGAAAGTCACGTTCTGTATTGGGTATTCAGGAATTACATATAATAATTCTCTAAGTAAAAGTATAATTTTTAGGAATATATCACTTCAACGTGATATTATGTTCTAAATTGGAGACTGTTTAATATAAAATGAGTATCAATATTTCTCTCTTAAATGCACATTTTTAGTTTCTATTTAAAATTTTACATATATAATAGTATGAACAAATACTTTATTTGCAAAATTTGTTGTTTTGTTTTGATGAATGCCGTAATATTTTCGGATGTAACCTTTTTTTTTTCATGTTGAGCTAGACAGTAATTTCGACAGCTCCTCTCTTTCTTCTTTAAGGGCAAATAAATTAAAAATTGCTATGAATTATATGAAACGTTAATTTAGTTTTATATATTCTCAAGGTAAAAATACATCTATTTCTAGAGCATTAAATTTTATAAACATATCTACGTATTAAAAATTCTACATGTATGCTTAGTGTTGCAAGACTTGACACACATATTTATATGTAAAATAACATAACTGATTTTAAGATTTATTTTTGTAAATTTTGGTCAGTTAAATGACCTATGAAATTTCTTTCACATACAAAAAACATTTAAAAACAGTTAAGTACAAATTTTTAGAATTGTAACAAATTATAACTGCCTGTTATAATATAATTATTTTAATTGCTAAAAAGTGTAAAAAAAATAAAGCAGTAAATAATGTTTTCATAGTGTATTTAAAATTTCCCGATCCGTCGCGTCCATTTGGAAAACATATATGATTTCGAAAATTGAAAGAAATAATGCTCTGAAATGCCATCATTCAAATTTTCAAGTACTCTTTCAAACTACGCACATTATTTTATTCTCTTACTCGAATATTTTATCCATATTCCTAATCATGGAATAACTCAAGCCATAATTTTGTAAGTTAAACGATACCGAATCGTTCAATATTCAATTTTTACATGTGACAATCTCTGTGAATTCTGCGAAAATTATCTAATTCGTAATCCACATTATTTTCAATAAATGCAAAATATACAGTTTTATGAAAAATCTGTAGTCTGAATTTTTATACGTAAAAGGATAATATGCATTATTTGGTATGATAGATTGGTCAGTCATTTTTTTTAAACCAAAAGCAGATCCTTATATACATTTATTTGTTCTGGTTTACATTACGTCAAGCAATGGAGGCTTTTATTATATTCAATTCAAACAGTGAATTCAATGTTATTCTCGTTTGAATTTAGGTGATTTATAAATATCGTAAGTTTATCAAGACAAATGCTACCAAATTACAAGAATACCATAAACATATCTTAGCCACGTGAGGGTCATTAAGTAAAATAATCTAAAAACTTCAGTTTCCTATTATCGACGGGAATAGTTAATTTTAGCTTCCAGTTAAAGAACCTGAAATAGGGGATACTAAAAATTTTTGTTTTCAATTATCGACGAAAATAGTTAATATATCAAATGAAAATCAAATTTCAAAGTACAAAGTAATTGCTTAAAAGACGCAAAGGCCAACATAGTGAAAAAGATTCCAAGTCGGGGCTTGAACCCGGGCCATCAGTATATCGCACTGACGTTCTACCGACTAAACCACTTGGAACGATACCCAGCACGGAAAATTTCCCACTATTATATGTTGGCAAGGCTACAAACGCAGCACAAGATGGAATATTCAACGTGAGCCACCGAACTGGGGCAAACACGGAACATAATTAAATCCAGCATCGATAGAAACTATATTAATACATGGAAATTATTCCAGAGGAAAAAGATTCCAAGCCGGGTCTCGAACCCGGGCCATCAGTATAGAGCACTGACGTTCTACCGACTAAACCACTTTTGCGCCTTTTAAGCAATTACTTTGTACTTTGAAATTTGATTTTCATTTGATATATTGTATGCAAGGCGAATGTTTCCCTCTGAAATAATTTCCATGTATTAATATAGTTTCTATCGATGCTGGATTTAATTATGTTCCGTGTTTGCCCCAGTTCGGTGGTTCACGTTGAATATTCCATCTTGTGCTGCGTTTGTAGCCTTGCCAACATATAATAGTGAGAAATTTTCCGTGCTGGGAATCGTTCCAAGTGGTTTAGTCGGTAGAACGTCAGTGCGCTGTACTGATGGTCCGGGTTCGAGTCTCGGCTTGGAATCTTTTTCACTATGTTGGCCTTTGCGCCTTTTAAGCAATTACTTTGTACTTTGAAATTTGATTTTCATTTGATATATTGTATGCAAGGCGAATGTTTCCCTCTGGAATAATTTCCATGTATTAATATGGAAATAGTTAACTTTAGTTTCCAGCTAAGAAACACCTAAAACAGAGGATCATGGTTACGAATACGAAAAGAAAACATTCATAATCTGAAAGAGTAGTATAAAAATAGAATGATGCTGTTTCAAATCAATATATCACATGTCATATACCAATCCAACAATAGTTGAGATCTGCGTTAATAGATGGTAGCACTACACAATCTGTTTGTATGGTATCGCATGTTACCAGAGTATTCCACTCAGTTGTAAGAAATGACTTGTTCTGAGAGCTGCGTTTAGCAGCCGTTTGTAAATATATAAAATAAACTATAGTTAATCTTATAGTTATGCCTTCTTCCTTAGTAAAGAGTAACTAGTTAAGAGTAATTAGTTAAGAATAATAATAAGAGTGCGGCGTATAAAAGTGGCGAAGAAAATGGGATTTAACCCAAATTGAAATGTTGTGAAAAAAAAATTTCGAAAGAGAAAAAGAAAAAGTGGCACGAAAAAAGGCCGATAAAGAAATAATCTCTCTAGGACGCTTGGGAGAATATAATGCAAATGTTCCTTGGACTATTTACGTCGAAAAAATAGATTTTTATTTCTCAGCGAATAGCATCAAAAATGATGATATGAAGAAGAATATTTTACTAAGTTCTGTTGGAACAACAACGTTTGCGATTTTACGAGATATTATTGTTCCGAATACGCTGAAAGAAATCAGTTATGAGGATCTTTTAAAGAAAGCAAAAGATCATTTTTCACTACGCCCTAGTGAAATTGTGGAACGATTTAAGTTCGAGAAACGACTAAGGAAGCAAGGAGAGAATATAGCCGATTTCATTAGAGATTTACGTCGGTTATCCGAATATTGCAACTTCGGAAATACGCTTAATGATCGCCTGCGTGATCAGTTGGTGTTTGGGATCCAGGATGAAAAGATACAACAAAAACTACTGGCTTCTAAAGATTTAACGTTCCAAACAGCGGTAGAAATAGCTGAGTCAATTGAGATAGCTGAGGCTGGAGTAAAATCCCTACAGATCGGAGATAGTACGACTGTCAATCAAGTGCGTGTTTCGAAAGGAAAGAAATCGAAAGTGGAGAAGTTCGCTCATGCACCTAAGCCTAAAGAAGATAAATTCGCGCCTGAGAAACCGTGTTACAGATATTCTAAAAATCATAATACAAAATTATGCCCTTTTAAATCTGCAGAATGCCATTTCTGCCATCGATTGCGTCATTTAAAAATTTGCTGTCGAAATAGAAAATTTGGAATGAAAAATGATAAACAGTTTAAGAACAGAAAAATTAAAACTGTTCAGGAAGAATATTGTTTAAATTTTGTGGACGACAACTCCAATAAGGTGTCATGGATAAAATCGGTTAAAATAAATGGTGTAAAAATACAATTTGAAATTGATAGTGGTGCGGGTCATACTATTGTAAGTAAAAGTGTTGCTCATAAATTGTTCTCAGGTAAGCTGCCTTTAATTAAATCTAACATTAAATTACAAACTTATGCTAAAGACTCTTTAACTGTTTTGGGGGAATTAAAAGTAAAAGCTGTTGTTAATGAATATTGTATACCTGATTAAAGAATATTGGTTATTAAAGAGGAGGGTCCGAGTCTAATAGGAAAAACTTGGTTAAAAGAATCAAAATTATTTTGGCCTAATGTAAATGTGATTAAAAGCATTTCGAAACATGATTTAATTAGAAATGTTCCTAATGTTTTTGCTGATGGGATCGGGACAACCAAGGGCCCTCGCGTGTCAATAAAATTGAAAAAAGATGCAAAACCAGTTTTTCTTAAGTCTCGACCTGTTCCTTTTGCTTTAAGAAAATCTACTGATGTAGAATTGGAACGATTAACTAATAAGGGTATTTTAAAACCTGTTGATCATTTAGAATGGGCTAGTCCTATAGTAACTGTTCCTAAGCCTTATGGTTCTGTTAGAATATGTGGTGATTATAGAGCAACAGTTAATGCTAATACTGAAAATGATAATTATCCTCTTCCTAGAATGGAAGAATTATTTTCTAAATTATCAGGTGGTACATTTTTTTACTGTTTTTGATTAAAAAGATGCTTATTTACAACAACCTGTAGATAACGAAAGTAGTAATATTTTGACTATAAATACACATAAAGGTTTATTCAATGTGTTACGATTAGCATTTGGTGTAAAATGATCTCCTGGAATGTTCCAAAGAAAAATTGAACATATTTTTAAAAAAAATTGAATATGTTGATATATTTTTAGATAATGTTATCATTAGTGCTAGTAATAAATAAGAACATTCTGAAAGAGTTGAAAATGTTCTGAAATGCTTTTCTGAGCATGGTATAAGATTAAATAAGGATAAATTAAAATTTATGGTTTCGGAAATTTCTTATTTAGGTCATAACATATCTCAGGAAGTAATTAGACCTATTCCAGAACAAGTTAATGCTATTTTGAATGCTCCTATTCCAAATAATGTGTCACAATTGCGTTCCTTTTTAGGCTTTATTTCTTATTATAGAAACTTCCTGCCTAATATTTCAGATGTTTTCGAACCTTTACATAGATTATTAGATAATAATGTAAACTGGACATGGTCAGAAAAGCATGAAAAGCGTTTCAAAAAGTGAAACAATTATTATCTAATTATTATGTACATCTCCTGTTTTAGAATTATATGATGTTAACAAAGATATAATTTTAAACTGTGATGCTTCTGATTATGGTATAGGGTCAGTTTTAAGCCACATTGTTTAGGGTAAAGTGAAACCTATTGCTTATGCTTCGAGAACTTTAAATAAAACTGAAAGAAATTATGCAATGATTGATAAAGAAGCTTTATCTGTAATGTTTGGTGTCACTAAATTTCACCAATATTTAGCTGGGAAAAAATTTAATATTATTTAGATTATTTGATCCTGTTAAAATGGTACCTGATACATTATCACCTAGATTGCTGAGAAAGTCGTTAATGTTAGCTGGGTATAATTATACAATTGAGTATCGCGAAGGTAAAAATAATAAAAATGCTGACGCATTAAATAGATTACCTCTCCCAGAAACAGTAAATATAGTGAGTAATCCTGCGGAAATAATGTTCGTTTCAAATAATGATAATTGGCATATTACGTCTAAAACTATTGCAAAGTGGACAACTGAAAATCCTGTAACTAAACAAATTTTAGAATGGGTATTACATGGGTGGCCGCGGAAGGTTAAACAAGAAGAATATCAACCATATTTTTGTAGAATGGAGGAAATTTCCTGTCTAGAAAATTGTCTATTGTGAGGACATAGAGTGATCGTACCAGAGGAAGGCCGTGAATATATATTAAAATTACTGCATTCTGTTCATCAAGGTATATCGAGCATGAAAGTGAAAGCTAGGGGGGAAGTTTGGTGGCCAAATATAGATAAAGAAATTGAACAAGTGGTAAATTCTTGTAAAAGATGTCAGATGTTTGCGAGGGATTGTCCCAAAATGGAACCCTTGAAATGGAAATCTGAACTGCCCTGGGAAAGGATTCATATAGATCATGCCGGTCCTTTCGAAGGTAAAGTGTTTTTAATAGTATTCGATTCTAATACTAAATGGTTGGAGGTAGAGATAGTAGCCAGGTCTGATAGTAAAACTACAATTACGGTATTAAGGAGAATTTTTGCTACATTTGGATTACCTGTTGAATTGGTCAGTGATAATGGTCCCGCGTTCACAAGTGATGAATTTGAGGAATTTCTTAAAGATAATGGAATTAAGCATACGCCTATTCCACCTTATCAGCCGGCTTCGAACGGACAAGCGGAAAGGTTTGTGCAAACTGTGAAAAATTGTCTTAAAAAGCTAGATAAAAGTGACATAACATTGTCAATTTCACGATTTTTGTTAGAAATTCATTCCACCCCTCATTCGGTAACTGGCATAACTCCTGCTGAATTGATGTTTGGAAGGCCAGTTCGAAAAGCCCTTCACTTGGTATTACCATCAAAACCTAAAATACAGCAACCCCTTCACAAATATATACTTCATGATTTAGTTTTTGTTAAAAATTTTGGAAAATGGGAGAAATGGGTAAAAGGAAAAAATATGAAATTATTGGGGAGTAGATGGGTTTTAGTAAATAGATGTGACGAAATAATGTGTAAACGTCACGTTGATCAGTTGAGAGGAAATAAAGAGATAAGTGATGAAATACCAGAGAGAGTTATAGAGATGAATCGAAATGATAAACTAATGTCAGACAAAGTTGAAAATGTGGGACATAGTGATAAAAATTACAGTAATTATGATATGTATGAAAGGGTTAACCAAAACCGTTTTTCTGGAATTAATGGAAAAATAAAAGAACAGTTTAATAATGATGATACTATAGAACCAAGCCATTCTCAGCCTTCGCATGATATTGTGGCAGGTATAGTTGTGCGTAATAAAAATGATGTTACGACAAAGAAAAATGCGAAAGACAATTTGACTGATACTTATGTCGAGGAATGTAAGAAAAGTGCTCCAGTTCGAAGAAGTTTTAAAACAAGATTGCCTGTAGTTCGTTTGAACTATGAGGGGAGGTGTGTCATATCCCAATCCAACAATAGTTAAGATCTGCGTTAATAGATGGCAGCACTACACAATCTGTTTGTAAGGTATCGCATGTTACCAGAGTATTCCACGCAGTTGTAAGAAATGACTTGTTCTGAGAGCTGCGTTTAGCAGCCGTTTGTAAATATGTAAAATAAACTATAGGTAATCTTATAGTTATGCCTTCTTCCTTAGTTAGGAGTAACTAGTTAAGTGTAATTAGTTAAGAATAATAATAAAAGTGCGGCGATATAAAAGTGGCGACGAAAATGGGATTTATCCCAAAATGAAATGTTGTGAAAAAAAAAAATTCGAAAGAGAAAAAGAAAAAGTGGCACGAAAAAAGGCCGATAAAGAAATAATCTCTCTAGGACGCTTGGGAGAATATAATGCAAATGTTCCTTGGACTATTTAGGTCGAAAAGATAGATTTTTATTTCTCAGCGAATAGCATCAAAAATGATGATATGAAGAAGAATATTTTACTAAGTTCTGTTGGAACAACCACGTTTGCGATTTTACGAGATATTATTGTTCCGAATACGCTGAAAGAAATCAGTTTACCAGCCGTTTGTAAATATGTAAAATAAACTATAAGTAATCTTATAGTTATGCCTTCTTTCTTAGTTAAGGGTAATTAGTTAAGAGTAATTAGTTAAGAGTAATAATAAGAGTTCGGAAATATAAAATCACACGTTGTGCAGTTTTAAAAAAATATTAAACGTTCATTATGTATATGAGGTATGTATAGCATTATATACATTTTATGGCATATGAAAATGCAGCTGATTTAAATTATATCGAAAAATCACATAATAAATCATGCGAAACATTTTTTTTAATTAATACCAATTTAACATTAAACGGGTATATTTAAGTTTAGCTTCCAGTGTAAAAAAGCCTTAAATAAGGGATCATGATTACGAATATCAAAATGCAAAATAACGAGCTTATTCTGATAGAGTACGTTAAAATTTTAATTATAGAGCCTCAACTAAGTACATCGTATTTCGTGTAATTTTATCATTAAACGGGCTTTAAGCGTATGTGGTCTGTATATCCTTATGTATGTTACTATATGTGCGTATACCTGACTTGAATTATAATAGAAAAACCACATAACAAAGCATAAAAAAACATACTATTTTGGATATTAATAGTAAGCGGGCGACAGGAACATTTAATTTTAGCTTGCTAGCTAAAACAACTAAAATAGAGGATCGTGGTTAGGAATATGGGAATAAATAAATAACGCGAGTGATATAAAAGAGTACGTTAAAAATTGTAGGATGGCGGTTTTAATCCATACATCATAGATCGTCCATGATTTAAATACGGTTATTTGTTTTGATAATGGCTAAGTTAAAGCCGTATAATGTAAACAATTTATTCAAACTTTTCTGTAAAACTATATTAAATTTTTTCTCTTTACCCCTGTTAGCAATTAAATTAATCATAAATTTATATATAAAAAGTTAATATTTACATTAATTACTGCAGAGTGTTACTATGATATTCAGAAACTAAACTTTAAATTAATGTTGAGTAATTTCAGAATATAAACATCCTTGCTTTCGCCTTTAATTTAAACATTCGAGAAATCTCGATCTGTACACTGTAATAACATTTCTCTTATCGTACGCAAATTGCATTTATCTATTACATTGATCCCAATGTTATAAGTTATGCAGCACTTAATTATTGAAGCAGAAATTGCATTTACAAAAGTGTGTTTGTGTTTCTGACAATGGTGATTGTCCATTGCTGCGTAAATATTAAGTTATTTGAATAATAGTGAAAATGATTTCAGCTATATTGCAGTATGTTTATGAATTGCAATCAGTTTACGCAGCTAGTTAGAATTTCAATTTATACATTTTGTTTTTAATTGCAGAGTCCGGTTCAACAATGGATTATATTCACTAAAACTAGTTATTTTTAATAAAATGTGAAAGCATTATAGAAAAAATAGTATAAAATTTGAAGTTTGAATAATATATTTTAAAGAGCATTTTACAATTATAGTGAGCATCAGGATTTTTAACTTTTTGCACATTTTATAACAAGATCCATCGAAACAAAAGAAAATCTTGAAATTAGCTAGATTTAATCAAGGTGTTTTCAATATAATAAGCTTAATATTAATGTCTCCTATTTTCGTATTCACAAAGTAATCATTTTGTAATCATTTATTTGAGGTTTCCTTTAATATTGGTAAAAAAGTTATATTGGTAAACGCTGAAAAACAATTGCATGGATTGTTTTCTTTCTTTGGGGTATGAAACTTATAAATACTACTTTCTATTGCCTAACAATATATTTCATTGGTTTGGAACTTTTATAGTTGTTGTACCTTCGGTAACATTTTTTAATGTATATTAGAGCAGTTTAGTTTTTTCACAGGGAACAGAATTTGTCTAAATGTAAGAATTGTATACAATCGTTATTTCCACAAAAATATATCTAAATTGTATAAAACTTAAATTATAAACATTTAAACATCAATACTGCAACTTTTGAAATATTTCACTTGAAACATTGTATTCTTTGTTTGATTGAGATAGTGTGGTGATTATTGAACTGCTATCAATAAAATCAGGTAAGTAATTAGTGCAATTTAGTAAGTCGAATTTTATAATGTGATTAAATGTGAGGTACACAAACAATACAATATATATATATATATATATATATATATATATATATATATATATATATATATATATATATATATATATTATATGTATGTATTTCTTCCAGAATCAAACGCTTATAACAGCATTAGTAATTTGAGACATAGCTTTGATAATTTTCATTTTATTTAATTGTAATTTTATACCTAATAACTACATATTAGGTTAGGATTTAGGATATTACAAAATTATGATTCATTTGCTAGCTGAGTTCTAAAATAATATTGTAAACTTATTTTTTAACAGAGCATAAAAAATACCCTTAATCACATGTGTGTAAAGTACTTTTTTTTTTTTTTTTTTTTTTTTTTTTTTCACTGGTTGATTTTACTAAATATTCCTTTCATAGACAAAAAATCTTATTTAGAATTGGTATCTGCTCTTTTCCGTCCTGAAAACCGTAGCTATTTTTAGATGTTATTAGGTAAACTTTAGATAATTGGTAAAAATTAATAATTATTTGTTGTGCTCTGAAAAGTCATCCTCTTGTAGTTCTACATCTAACTACAGAACGTCATCTTAAAGTTCTATTGCTGCACGATTTTCCACGCATAATGTAACCACCTATATACAAATTTAATCATCCATGTTCGTATTTAACATTCAATTTTACTACAGGATATCAGAAAATCTTTTTTTTTTCTGAGCTTATCTAACATTTAATTATGCCACACTTTGTCCAATGTATAGTCAGCAAAAACAAAAGGTTGGGTTGCGGACGCCTCGTACATTTTTAACCTGAAATTTTCATAGTAAACAACAAATATCGCCATCCATCTGAAGATTATGTTTTTTTTTTTTTTTTTTTTTTTTTTTTTTTTTTTTTTTTTTTTTCACATATACACTGAAACCCCTGAAACTGACTTCTTAAGGATTATTTCTCATTCAAATCCCTGTTACAACTGTTGCAAAGATTTAAATCTATTTTATACTAATATTTATTTGTGAATGTATAGTACAGATACAGTAAATTTTATTGTTGGTAAAAACTTGAAAAATTACACTTTTTATTTCCAAAAATTATTTTTTATAAGTATAGTCAACAACTCCTATAACTGACATCATTCATATTTAAAAAAAAATAATTGCTGACTCATGTTGTACAATTGTTAAGACAAATAAGTTTCATCCAAATGACATTGCCGAATTTCACAAGAAATTGCCTATTTGAGTTACATTTTTCTGAAGTGTCATTTACAGGTTAGATTTCAATAACTGGGGATTTATCATACATGCCGTACTTTTTCAGTTATACAGATAGAAACTGCCCCAGATGCAATCTGTTTTACATCGGCTGTAAGAGCATTTACCATTAACGAGCTTCAAAACGTGAAATTTATCAGTTATTAAACTGTTTGTATTAATAACTTTATGTTGGTTTCCTAAGAAAAATATACCACAAATGCCAAAAATGATGGCGAAATTGCATGTTCGTAATGACAATTTCAGAGTTTAATAGTATTTCAGTCGTAACATACATGGTGTGTTCACAAAGTTTCAAGACTGGTGCTAGAATACAAAAGTTATTAAACATTTTTGTGCAGCGAACTAAAATTCTTCGAAATATGACCCTTAGGCATCAACACACCGCTGCCAGCATTTTTTTCATCATTCACAGGCTCCCTGGGGGTCTTCGCGCGCAAGGCTGTTAAGTCACCTCGTCGAAGCCGGAATCAAGGATCGCTGGAATCGTGTCGAATTGCTTACCTTTCAGATTTTCTTGATCAGGAGGAATAAAAAAAAGTCGCTGGGAGCGAGGTTGGGGCTGTATGGAGGCTTGTGGCAGTATTGTCACGTTAAACTTAGCTAAAACTTTGACGGCTGCGAGCGGTGTGTGAGAGGGCGCATTGTCGTGGTGAACAATCCAGTCTTCTATGGTGTCGGGCCGGAAGTGCCGGGTCAGGTCATTTTTACGCTGGAATGCCCACTATTTGAAGGATAGAGTCCGGCGCGTCCGCTGAGACATCAGGAACGAGTGGATTGTTCACCCCGACAACACCCCCTCTCACACACCGCTCGCCGCTGCGGATGTTTTGGCTCAGTTTAAAATGGCAATACTGCCGCAAGCACTCTACAGCCCCGACCTTGCTCCCAGCGACTTTTTTGTTTCCCCGGATGAAGAAAGACCTGAATGGGTAGCGAGTTGACACTATTTCAGCGATCTAAGCAGCTTCGACGAGGTCCCGTAACAGCGAAGACTCCCGGGGAGCCTGTGAATAATGGAAAAACGCGGGCAGTGGTGTGTTGATGCACAAGGGTCATATTTCGAGGAATTCCAGTTCGCTGTACAAAAATAAATAATAATTTTTGTATTCTAGGACCAGTCTTGAAACTTTATGAACACACCATGTATTATTAAGCAAATTAAATGAAAAAAGTCATAAATTTTATTCAAATGCCTATCTCAAGTTTTTGTAATATTTTGCAGATCAAAATATGTAGGGACTTTTTAGAATAAAGTTTTTCGTTTTACAGGCGGTATCTAAAGTCCGTGCCATAGCATCTTACCGCATAACACTTTGCATAATTCTACAATCGATTGTAGTTTTGCTTTGTCAATTATTGTCTTCTTCAGCTCACTTTTCCATATTTCCTCGACTTCATTCTTTCTGACAAACACTAAATTCTCAAGTTTTTAAACATTTATATTATCGAACGTTGCATACATGCATAAATTGGTGTTAAGTACTAAATTTCTATTTTCAGGAAATAATTTCAGATTTTTAATAATTGAAACCTTTTACCTTAAAATTTGTGCTTTGTTACATTACTAGCTTTTTTATTATACTATATAAATTATTTGTAAAAAATCTTAAATTATTTTTGTATATTCTTTAATGTTTCATAAGAAAGTTTAACATTATTTTCAAACTTATGTGATTAAGTTTTCAAACATGGGCAGTCTGTTAAAGAATTCAGTTTCTAACGAATTTTGTTTTTAAATTTTTTTCAAAATATCAAAATTTTAATTTAGCTCTTTCGATTGCTGAAAGTTAACAAAGTACCGCACCCGAAACCTCATAATACCCTTGGATTTGATTGGACCCAACGAGTTTTATGTTAGACATTATTAAAACTGAATATTGCATTTTTATTTGGTACTTTATCAAAAGTGGATTTTTTAGAACTAAATCCCAATGTTAATCGATTACACAGAATATATTTATACGACATATTATAAAGACTTATTTACATATATAAGATATGAGGTTCTTTTCATGATAATGTATCTAATTTGGTAATGCTTTTTTTTAAATTATTATATAATGAAATTTGAATACTGCATAAAGTTAGAACTTTATTTGATTCGGTATAATTTCATATGTACATAATTTTACAAAATATTATTTAAAACAGTAAATTCAAATTAAAGTATATTTGTAAGTACGTAAATAAAATTCCATTGCTCGAAGCAAAATTTTTTTTTATCAATTACATATGATGTTCTAAAATGATAAGGAAACTGTTAAATTTAACATTACTTTACAGTATACTGTAAACATATATTTATTTTCTTAGAAGGTGATAAAATATTAAAAACATATGCAACATATTACGTTTACATTTTATGTCCCGAGACCCTTTCGAGACGCAACGGCACTCATTTTCAAGGGGAGTAAGATTATAAGCGGAAGAGAAAACATGCACAGAAAACAAAACAAAATAACGCTGATCATGTACAATCGATGCCTAAATCTTCTTCCCTTTAAAATGAGCGGGTGTGCGTTTCGAAATAAGTCTCGGGGCTTATTATGTAAATATAACATTTTTACTTGTGTTTTTAATATTTTAGCATCGTTTTCGTAAATGAATAATTTTTTTAAACTTTTATATCAGTCAAGGTTAAAGCTTCTTCAGTGTTTTAGTGTTACAAAGTTTTCATTTTATTGATTCCAAAAATGATTGTATGTTTTCTCTTCGTAATATGATAAGTTAGAATTAAAATGTTGTTTTTTGTTAAAAATAAATTTACATTCATATTATTGCATACATTTAGTATCTCATAAAATATCACGTAATAGATTAAATTAGAGAAAATAATATTTATTTGTATCTTAATATAATTATATTACTTGGCGCAATAAACTTGATTTCGTTAGTTACTATATGTTATAGGAGATTATGTGTTAGTTATTAAATTATAAATCATGTTACGGTAACTGTCGAATAGAGCAACTGAAAATCTGTTATTGTGTTACTTTACACACATTTCGACAATGTCTTTCTAAAATTTTCTGAAAATGTCATTTTTTAAATTTCTATTTCTCGAATTTGAACATTAACAAACTATGCAAGACCAAATTTAATAAACTGGCAGGAATAAACTAAGAAGGGAATTATTTCAGACGTTATTTGACCTGAATATTGATTTTCTAGTTGGTATCTGACAAAGAAAATAAATTATTGTAATATCTGACTGGAAATATACTTAAAGAATTAATACGGATAGTTATAAGAAAATTTTTTCTTATAAATTACTTAATTTTAAATAAGTCTCTTCTTCTTGGTTTTGGAAAGTTTAGCTTTATATGTTTAAAAATAACATATTACCAATTAAATTATAAAAAAATACCTTATTGTATTATATTATCTTCTTTTCGATAAGATTTTGTGCGTTTTCTTAACATTTAAAACTTTTGATTACACGTTTATGTTGTTGAACAAAGAAAAAAATACCCAGATTAAAGTTTTTAAACTTGGAAGACATAACTATTACAAAATCTTTATCAGAACGCTATGGAAAAGAGTACATACATTGTTTTTGAAATTAGTATATCATAGCGAATAGAGTGTTTAAAACTAAATAGCACTTAGACATGTCTGAGAAATCGTACTTCGATTAAAATATTTTGAATGGTCAGTATGTCAGAATTGACTTTTTATCGTCATAAAATGGCTAATTTGGCAGAACTGGTTTTTTAGCCTTCCGTACATATAACGCGAAGAAGGAACCATTATAAGATCCCTCGTGTGTCTTTCTGTTTGTTTGTCAATCTGTCCGTCTATCACAGTCGTTTTACATGTAAACTATGGTATGTGGAAAGTACAAATTAAGCAGAAGTAATAAAGGCAATCAAACATCATATTTATAGACTATTCCCCATTCACAAATATATTTAGGGAAAATGTCGGGGAGGGCTAATTAAGTTATTTGAAAATGAATTTTTTTTTTTTTTTTTTTTTTTTTTTATTGTGTGAGGTATCGTGTGAAAGCCCTCGCAACCAGAAGATCAGAAAAACATTTGTTTTAAATTGAGGTGTATTTACAAGGATATCGTTAAAAATGTAATGCAAAAATATGCCCCACCTCTATTTCCATATCTACTGAGACTAAAATTATAAAATAAATATGGGTAGTAGAAATTTATTTAAATTTCGCCCGAATCGCTATAGCGATTTCCTTAGTTCAAATAGTTTTTTAGAAAATCGCACTTTCTGTTAGGCATAAATTTAAATTTTCGAGCTTTCGGCAAATGCGTTGAGGGCGCACAAGATACCTATCGTCGCGGAAGTATGAAGGTATTGTCCATAAAGTTTTACAAAAACAAGTCCCTAATTATCCTAGCTATTATGCTTTAAAGACACGGACGTTTTGATATACATAAAGCCACGGGCGGAGTAGTCTAGAACAACATTTACACTGTAAAAAATATCCGACCAGTTTTCCTGTAGGATTCGGAACAACAGTTGCCTTATCGTATGGGAAAATTTTCCGACCCATCTCGGAATAAAATCCATAAAAAATGGAAATAGTCAATAAAACGGTGTTTTACGGATTTTATTCCGAGCTGGGGAGGAAATTTTTCCGGTACGATAAGGGCAACTATTTTTCCGATTCCTACAAGAAAACTGGTCGTATATTTTTTACAGTTTAATGATAAATATATTAATTGTATGGAACACCCCATGCGCGATTAATACTCATACTTTTAGGGGTTTTTTTTATTTCGAGTTTAATATAAAATATTTCCAATAAAAGAAAGTCTACATATACACTGCTGGCCATCCAAAATGCAACACCAAGGAAGACAAGAGCTATCAAAGCCAAATTTATTTTAGAGATTACATATAGTACCAGTGTTAATTGATTCCAAAAACAAACTTCTTTCAAGTGAGGTAAACGGGAAAATCAGTAAAAACTGTTACCTCCACGTCTGTCAATAACCGCTGCTACCCGCTGCGGCATAGAGTGAAAGAGGCTTTGGATGTATTGCTGGGGAATGGTATCCCACGCTGCCTTCACACGTATCCAAAGTTCATCTTGTGTACTCGCGGATGCAGCATTTCGGGATAGGCGTTCTCCAATCATTGACCAGAGTTGCTCGATGGGTGATAGATCTGAAGAGCAGGCAGGCCAGGGTTTGGAATGGCAGGGAATGGGGCCAGGAATTTGGAATGGCAGGCCAGGGGTTGGCAATGGAATATGGTGAGCTAAGAAGAAAGCTTGGACATTGCGTGCATCATGTGGTCGTGCATTGTTCTGTTGAAATGTGGCCGCAGGCAAGCCCTGAATGTAATCGAGCAGAACAGGCTGCAAATCCTCAGATATATAGCGCTGGCTGGTAAATGTACCGTTAATGCGTAATAAGGGGTGCGGTGGTTGAATCCAATACCACCTCACACCAAAACACCAGGTGCAGGACCAGTGTGATCATGCATAATACAGCAGTTGAACAGCCTCTCCCCACGGTGTCTCCAAGCTCTAATTTGGCCATCGTGATACTGCAGGCAGAAGCGTGATTCGTCCGAAAACACAATGCTATGCCATTTGGATGCCCATCTCTGCCGTTCAGCGGACCATTGTAAACACAAACGCCTGTGGTTTAATGCCAAATTTATGCGAAGCAATGGACGCATCGCAGACAATCCCCTGTTCTTCAAACGACATTGAACTTTTCGTGCGGATGTCCATTGTTGCGTTAGACACGTCATTCGTTGTGTTATGGTTGCGGATGTGGCAGTGCGTTCTATCAGTGTCATGCATACAATATCCCTGTCTTCCAGTGTACTGGTGTGTTAAGGCAGTTGCAATCGCTCCTGTCGGTCTGTCGTTCCCTCCTGCATCTACCGATTCCATATTCTTATGACTATTTCTTGGCTACGTCCGATAGGATGACCAATTTCTCGGAAGGATAATCCACAATCTCTGTATGCAACAATTCTTCCGCGATCGAAATCAGAAAGTGCTCGAATGGTGTTCGTGTTTTTCTACGAGGCATACTGAATCTGTACACACAAAATATCGCACGAGAAAACAATTCACGTTCTTCAAAACGACAATCTTTCTTCCATTTATAATCAGATTGTAAGGGGCACTGCAGTCGCCCACGATGTGTGCGAGCGCTGAATTTGTAATCATTTGCATATCCTACCGAGGTGTATATATGGTGTAAATTTTACGCTGTTTGGTTGATCCCTTCGTGGTGTTGCATTTTGGATGACCAACGGTGTATAATTTTTTTCCTTGTTTTTTCAAACATACCTTAATTCATAAAATATCTCTCAAGAGTGTCAATATAAATAAAGCGAACTTGTATTTACCTTAATATAATTCCAGTGCTTCAAGAAGTAACACTTTACGATAACTTACTTTAGATGTACGAAAATACAATATGACATACATTAAATTATAAGATACGTTACAGAAATTGTCAATAAGAAATTTTGAATAATATAGTGGAGAATATTTTTAGAAACTTTTTTGTAGTATGAAAAAGTTTGTTTACCACTTTGCATTATTTAGCATTATGTATTCAAAAGTAAGTAAGTCAAAAGTATTACTCACGAAATTTAATAAATTCGTAGTATTACAGACGCGTGGGAACTGCATCAAATGTTATTTGAACTGAATGTTGTATTTCGACTGGGTATCGGATAAAGATCGGACTAGATGAACCCAACATAAATTGCAGGAAGATTATTAAGGAATATGCGTCTACGAAGATATTATCATGAATTATATCAATATGATGTTTTTGGGATAAAATATCGAAATTGAAAAACATGTTATGTTCTTTGTATTCTGGAATTATATATAAAAATCTCCTAAGTAAATGTATAAATTTTAGGATTATATTATTTCTACGTGATATTATTTTAAAATTGGAGAATTATTTAATGTAAAATCCGTAACAATATATGTCTCTTAATTAAACATTTCTAATATATATTTAAATGTTTATATATTTAATAGTATGAACAAATACTTTCTTGGCAGAATTTGATTACTACCGTAATAAATAGATTCAAGCTGTTACGGTTTCTCTCATGTTATACAAAACAGAAATTTCTATAGCTTCTCTCTTTGATTCTTTAAAGGGAAATAAATTAAAATTGCTAAGTTAGATATGAAATGTTAATTTATTTCTATATATTCTCAAATTAAAATATATATATATCAGTTTTTAAAATTTTGAGTTTCATGAAACATATATACACATGTAAAATTTCTACATGTACGCTTAGAGCTGTGAGAATTGATACGTAGATTTATGTGTAAAAAAATATGTGTTTTAAGATCTTTCTTCTTAAATATTAGTTAAATAATCTATGCAAAGTCTTTCTTATATGAGAAATATTTAAAAACTCATAAGGACAAAATTTAGATACATAACAAATTATAACATCCTTCACTAATGTACTTCTTTTATCTGCTAATATGAGTAATAAATTTTAAAAGTATTTATAAAGTATTTATAGACTTTTTATATGTTTCGTTTTAATCTAAGCCAATAGCAAAACGTGATCATGCAAATCGAGCAAATTTTGATCGTGCTAATTTTGATATTCTTTGGATGGAGATGCGTCCTATAAACTGTCCAATAAAACAATTTTTTAAATCTTAAAAAAAAAAAAAAAAAAAAAAAAAAAAAACTTTTAGCAATTAAAATAAGTATAAATTTATACTTTATATTTTCATTAATTTCTGCTTAATGGTGCCGATAATTACAACCGATTACAGTGATATTTAAAAACTGAACTTTAAATTATTGTTTAGTCATTGCATGATATAAACATACACATGATTTCGTCTTTAATTTAAACATTCGATGAATCTGGATCTATCCACTGGAATAAACATTTCTCTTATCGTACATAAATGGTATTTCCCTATTTAATTTTTGACGAAGTTATAAGTTATACAGCAATTAATTATTGAAGCAGAAATTCCATTTACAAATGTGTGTTTGTGTTTCTGACAATCGTGATTGCTCATACCCGCGGTAATAATTAGATATTTGAATACCAGTGTAAATAATTTCCAGCTATGTTACAACATGCTCATGAATTGTAATCAGTTTATGCAGCTAGTTGCATAGTCTTATTCAACACTGGATTTTATTCACCAAAAGTAGTTACTTTTATAAAATGTGCAAAATTTAACAAAATAAATAATATTAAAGTTTTAAATGTCAGCATCAGGTTTATTCACTTTTTTGCACATTTTAAAACAAGATCCGACAAAACAAAACCTTGCGATTATCCAGATTTAATCAAAAATCCTTTCAATATAATATGCTTTATATAAAGATCTTCTATTTTCGTAAGTAAGAGTTTTTTAATATTTTATTGAGGTTTCGTTTAACATAAGTAAATATATATTATTGAGTATTTTCAATGAAAATACATAGAGTATTTTCCTTCTTCAAGATATAAAGCTTAAAGTATTTCATTATATTGCCGATCAATATATTTCATTTGTTTCCAACGTTTATAAATATTCTACTTTCAGTAATTCTTTATTAATGTACAGCAGGGGAATTTAGTTTATTTCATGGTACACAGAATTTTACTAACTATAAAAAGTGTAAAAAAAAGTCATTACTTTCACAACAAAATATTTAAAAGGTATAAAACATCAAGTATAAACATTTAAACATCAATATTTCAACTTTTAAAAAATATATCACTTTAAACATTGTACAATTTGTTTGATCGAGACACTGACGTGTTTCAGCAACAACTATTAATAAAATCAGGGCAGTAATTTGTAAAATTTGGTAACTCAAATTTCATAATATAATTAAGGGTGATTTACAGAGTCAAACAAACAACATATATATATATATACTAGGGGGCTCTGCCCCCTGCAAGCTACGCTCGCCAATCCCCATTCAGAAACCCCAGAATCTAAAAATCTAAAAATCTAATAGGTTTTAAAAATATTAGAGAAGATTAAATTATACCGAAAAAGGTGTGCAGATCTCCCTGTAAACGGGTTTCCATTCAATTCCCTTTGATTGCAAAAGTTTAACGGAGAATCAGTTGCTGTTAAGACATCCAATGGTTGTTTTCGTTTTTGATTAAAGAGGATCAGTTAAACATTTGAAAAGAAGATAAAATTAAATTAAATTAAGTATTCAGAGTCTTTGTCAACCGATATTTTAAAACAATCTCTATAACAATAGCCTAAATCATGTGACCATCATCAACAGTTCCGGGCGGAACACTTTGCTTTTTATACTCTAGGTGCCATTTTGATACTTTAATGTTATCCAGGCACAGGTGATAAGTCGCCAAATATTATTCTATCCCCATCATTTCATCTATATTATAATAGTTCAAGTCATCAAATGCCATAAACAAATACGATCTGATCCCTTCGCCTTTCATATGAAGATTTGGAACAAATGTCATATTGGCGCGATTTTTTCCAACGCCAATTTGGGGAACGCATTAACAGCATAAACAACAACATCCGGCTTACCATATCAAGCAAAATAACGATACTCTGGCGTCAGTTAAGTACCCGTTGCGTATATGACATTGACGTCAGAAAAAAATCACGCCAATATGGGGCCGTATGTGACATCTGTGCCGAAAGAAAAAAAAGCCGGGTGCAAATCTCGCCAATATTTTTTTTTTTTTTTTTCAATTCGCCAGTTAGCATTTTTTTATTATTTGAGTGGTAAATTAGAACATTGATTTGAAGTTGAAATTAAATATCATTGTTTGTTACATAATTTAATATTTCGCCAGTTGTCATATGCATGTTTGGCATGATTTTTTTTTTTTTAATTTATTTATTTATTTTTTTTTTTTTTTTACGAAAATTTGACGAAAACCTCGTTTTCAAATACCAGTTACATATGTATTTTTGGTACTACTTAGTTATCCCGTCGACAAAAAATCTATCATCAAACTATAAGATTAAATGCCAATAATGGTTGATGGTAAATGTCACATTCACTTGACTTTTAGCAAATTACACGTGTTTACGTCATCAAGTGATTTTTTTTTCGACGTTTTATTTTTATATTTATTAATGTTATACTAATTTATTTGTTCTTTCGTTATTTAAAATAAAAATTTTGTCAATCTGTACAATTTGGCGAGTGGTTTGGCGATTTATATAATTTGCGAAATTGGGTGACGGGATAACTACTACATAGTAACTACTACATAGTACCGTATTTTTTAATTATTTTCTATTATTTCCAAAAGGAAATAGCAAAAAAATAATTAATTACTATAGAACAAAATAATTTATATAAATTTAAAAAAGAAATAAAAGTAAATACACATTTATTATTAAATAAACAACAATAGCCGGGTTACCATGTCTATCAAAATAATGCCATTTGTGCGCCAATTAGGTACCCCGGTGCGTATATGACATCTGTGCCATTTTTTTTTTTTTTTTTTAAGAAGTAAAAGCCATCAATTTAAATGTTTCATTTTTAAATGAAAGTTTTGTATTTAATAAAATGATAACGAAATACAAAAAAAAAAAAAAAAAACATTGTTCTTAGCATTGATTTAAAGGAGGCCAAACTGTCGCCAAATTAATTTAAAATAGTAACCTTTTCTGAATTATGAAAAAAAAATCTGTTATGATTAAAATTTGAGTTGTCATCATTAGAAAAAATGTATTTAAAATTAGAAAAAAAAAAATACTTCGAAAATTAATTCGAATTTAAAAATTCCAATACCAGTTTTGAGATCTGTGGATCAACACGGATTTTTGGTGTTAATTCCATCGCAAAGTATTCCATATTTTAGGAGAAATCGCCGTGAAACAAAGTCAGTTGTTTAATCAGTCGATTCAAAGAATCGATACATTTCAGGCGTTTCATATATTCGTTTGATAAATTCGTTTCATTAGGATTTTATATATATAGGGTAGATATATATAATGTATTACTCTAAGTAACTCTTTTGAGAGTAATTATTATAAACCATCGTGTTGATAATTTTCTTTTATTTCATTGTAACTTTAAAATTGATGCATAATATATGTTCGGATATTACAAAATTATGACTCATTCCACAGTTGAGTTGTAAAATTATACTACAAATTTATTTTTTAACAGAAAAATTTAAAAACCCTTCATAACTAGTGTATAATATAAACATTTTTATTTTATATTTTTTGAAAACTTCTTTTGCATTATTTGATTCCGCTAAATATTTCATTTCCATAGACAATAAGTATTATTCAGGGTTGTTATCAAGTATTTTCCCTCCTGAAAATTGTAGCAATTAATAGATGAACCTTAGATTATTTATAGTAATTTAAAATTAATCTGTTGTTCTCTAAAACGTCATCCTTTTGTAGATTCACATTTAACTATAGGATTTCACTGAGCTCTTGTTAAACGAGTTTCCACGCATAATTTAAACATGGCCAGACAAATTTAATCTGCCATGTTTGTTTTTAACATTCGGTTTTCCTTCATGTTATCACAAACCCCTGTTTTTGTAATACTGATTTGTACCACTGTAACCTTGGTTTATGCCGCTGTTAGCCGAATGTATAGTCAGCCCAAAAAAGCAGATTTATACCGCGTACATTTCAGTCCTGAAATTTTCATAGTAAGCAACAACAACAACAACAACAACAAATTCATACAACTAAAATATATGTATTTGTTCACATATAGGTGAAACCCCCCCCAGTAACAGACGACTTAATGATTATTTCTTGTTTAAATATAGGTTACAAAGATTTAAATGTATTGTATATTTATCTTTTTCTTTTTCTTTTTGAAAGCATAGTAGAGATACATTAAAAAATTATTATTAACAAAATTTTAATAAATTATACTTTTTATTTCTAAAAAGTTATTTTTTCCATAAATGTGATCAATAACACCAGTAACTGAAACCATCCCTATTTAAAGAAAATAATATCTGACATATAAGTTACAAAAGATAACACAAATATGTTACACTTAAATGCCATGACTTTACAGAATTTTTCAAGAAAACGCCTATTTCAGTTTGATTTTTGCTGGACTGTCAGTTACTCGTCAAATGTCAATAACTGGGCGTTTCAGACTATCTATGTGTATTTTTGGAGTTATTTTAACAAAAATTGTCTTGATTGGAATCGGTTTTACATCCACTTCAAGTGCATTCACCATTAAGTGTTTCAGAGCTTTCTTAATTTATAAACTATTTGCTCGAATAGCATTCTGTTTGGAATACGAAGTTGAAATATACCAAAAACCCCTAATATTGTGGCAAGTTTAAGGCTAATGTCAGACGGACATCTTTTTGCACGCTTTTTTCCTTACGTATTATCCCTGCACAATGGCTCTAGCATTGTGTAGGGATAATACGTAAGGAAAAAAGCGTGCAAAAAGATGTGCGACTGACATTAGCTTAAGTGTTCGGAATGAAAATTTTAGAGTCTGATAGTATTTCAGTTTCAAGGAAACTTTTACGATTATTAAAAGATAATGAAAAAAGTCTTAATTTTTATTCAAATGGCTATCTTAAGTTTTTTTTTTTTTTTTTTTTTTTTTTTTTTTTTTTTTTTAACTATTTGGTAAAATGTTTATTGTCCTCGGTCAGAGTAAGAAATCAAAAGCATATCTGAAGCGTTTTATTAGTTGAATCCCTCATCTTATTCGTTGTCTAATTAGTCTATACAGTAATCTGTATTTTCCCTTTACTTCCAATAGAGATGGATACTTCTGTTGCCACTATGACAAAAAAGTAATAAAAACTACAAAAAACTACCAAAAAAAAATTAATAACTCAGAAACACATTGAGATACAGCTTTCAAATAAATTGCATTTAAAATTATTTTTTTTTTCTATACGACGGTGTAAAAAGTAATATTGTGGGATGTTTAGAAGTTTAAAAATGAAATTTCATTTAAAATTCGTCCATTTAAATTGGTTCATATTAATGTTTAATCCATGGCGAACGTAATGTTTGACCAGCTCCGTAAAAGTTTAATAATTTACAGTACCGAAAATTGTAAAACTAAAATTTCTTTTAAAATTTGTTCATGATGGGTCGAGGAATGTTAATGTTTAATCCATGGCGTACGTAATGTATGATCAACTCCGTGCGATTTTTTATGTCTTAAATTTTAGTCTTTGAAAAAATCATTTTCCAAATAGTCGTTGTAATTTGTTTAATTGTTTTTTTTTTTTTTTTTTTTTTGACAATTTCCATAATAAAATGTATAGGGTGTGTTGTCTGTTGATTTCCTTTTGTGGACCACTTTTTTTTTTCTCCAGAATAAAGTTTTTTCGTTTTACGGGCGGTATCTAAAATGAGTGTCTTAGCATACAGAATAATATAACGCAAAATCTGAAACCTGTATATAAAAAAGGTGTAATAAATATTTTTTCTGTGTAGGAAAACAAGTTGATAACGTTTTTCCTTCTAAATTCGATATTTTCCCCTATATAAAATAAATGCCACAATAAATTAAACACTTTTGATGCTTTGAAAGGATTACACCAAAAAGAAAAATAGCGAGAAAAAAAGAGTGAGTCCAATGGTAGTTGACAAAACAGTTATTACTGCCAGATGATTGAAAAAAAAGGATTTTTAACCATTTGGAAAAATGGTTATTGTTCTCTGTCAGGGTAGGAAATCAAAAGCATATCTGAAGGTTTTTATTCGTTTAATCCGAATTTTATTCGTGTTCTGATTGTTCTATACAGTAATCTGTATTTCCCTTTACATTCAACAAGGATGGGTACCTTCTGTTGCCACTATTACCAAAAAGTAATAAAAACTACAAAAAAAAAATTAATAACTCAGAAACAAATTGAGACACAGCTTTCAAACAAACTGCATTTAAAAGTACATTTTTTTTCTCTATCTGACGGTGTAAAAAGTAATATTGTCGGATGTTTAGAAGTTTAAGAATGAAATTTCATTTAAAATGTGTCGCCAGATTTCTTAGAAATCTGACGATGGAAAAGCCTTTTCCCGAACAGCCAATGAAATGCTTGGATAATCCATATGTTTCAGGTGGATAATACCTACGAGTCGCAGGCGATTTTTGTCGCTTGGAATTTTTGCGTGTAATAACACTATTAATGTTTAATTCATGGCGTACGTAATGTAGGATCAACTCGGTGCGATTTTTTATGTCTTAAATTTTAGTATTTGAAAAAATCATTTTCCAAATGGTCGTTGTAATTTGTTAAATTGCTTTTTTAATTTTTTTAAATTTATTTTTTTTTTTTTTTCAAATGAAAATCAAATTTCAGAGTACAAAGTAATTGCTTAAAAGGCGGAAGAGCCAACATAGTGAAAAAGATTCCAAGCCGGGACTCGAGCCCGGGCCATCATTATAGTGCACTGACGTTCTACCGACTAAACCACTTGGAACGATACCCAGCACGGAAATTTTCTCACTGTTATATGTTGGCAAGGCTACAACGCAGCACAAGATGGAATATTCACCGTGAGCCACCGAACTGGGGCAAACACGGAACATAATTAAATCCAGCATCGATAGAAGCTATATTAATACATGGAAATTATTCCAGAGGGAAACATTCGCCTTGCATACAATTTTTCAAATGAAAATCAAATTTCAAAGTACAAAGTAATTGCTTAAAAGGCGGAAGAGCCAACATAGTGAAAAAGATTCCAAGCCGGGACTCGAACCCGGGCCATCAGTATAGCGCACTGACGTTCTACCGACTAAACCACATGGAACGATACCCAGCACGGAAAATTTCTCACTATTATATGTTGGCAAGGAGAAATTTTCTTGAGAAATTGAGAAATTTTCCATGCTGGGTATCGTTCCAAGTGGTTTAGTCGGTAGAACGTCAGTGCGCTATACTGATGGCCCGGGTTCGAGTCCCGGCTTGGAATCTTTTTCACTATGTTGGCTCTTCCGCCTTTTAAGCAATTACTTTGTACTTTGAAATTTGATTTTCATTTGAAAAATTGTATGCAAGGCGAATATTTCCCTCTGGAATAATTTCCATGTATTAATATATATATATATATATATTTTTTTTTTGTAAGTATAATTCAATTTTTGAAAGGTGTGTAATATAAGGTATCGGTATATGGTTTTTAATCTTAAACAGCGGTTTTGTTAAGAATTGTTTTGACACATTGAGTTCCACGGTGCCTGACACTGAAGCTGAAAAATTTACAATGTTTTAATTAATTTTCAAGAAAGTATAATCCTGTAATAAATAAAAGTTAAGTAAATTTAAAATGCATTTTCAGCAATTACTTAACCCCTTAATTCTCGCTTCCGTCAACATCACGGGATGAGATGTCACTCGTTATTTCTCGTGCCCGTCATATTTCCGGGTTGGAGATTTATTGCTGGAAAAAAAATCTGACACCAGAAAAATTTAACTAGCATTTCCGTGTGAATTCTTTGAATACTAGCGTTTGGGTTTGGTTGTTCGCGTTGATTGTGATGTTGAACTTGGTATTGCATGTTTCGAAATATATCACACTCAAAAAAAAAGTATTAATAATCAAAATTTAATGTATATTATAATATTTCAAATGTTATTTGGAAATTTTGTTTGATGATGATAAATAAAGATCTAAGATGTGAAAAATATAGGTCTTATTCGCATTAAGTTGTATGGTGTAAAACAAACATTAAAACACAGAATTCTCTCATCATGACTTTTCCACAAATGTGAATTTGTTATACAACATCTTTTTTTCTCTCCTTAAAAAAAATAGTTTCATATTTTATATAGAAACCTTAAGATTAATCAATTTCTGTAATAAAAAATAGGTACTTTTTTGATGGTTTTTCCAAATATTAAGCGACCGTTAAGGGGTTAAAATAATATATATATAATATATATATATATATTTATTTAGCTTTATATCATATTTTAGACCTTCAGTCATCGGTGAATGACGCGTTCTAAACAGGAAGTTTATTGTCAGTCACCGGTGACTGACTTTGCGCTTAACGTATTAATAATAACATTTCGTATCATTCAGACATCCCGCAGAATAACTGGAAGGGATATTTATAAAAAACATAAAAAAAATAGTTCAAATTAAAAAAATGTATTTAATCAACAAATCATTTTTTATTAAATATATCACTGAACGTTACAAAAAAAATATTAAATATTATACAAAGTTTCAAGTTCCTGCAATAGCTAGACAACTTCCATATGTATTTTTACTTTTTTTTACCTATTTTCGTATTTTATAAAGTTATTCACATTCGGCAATAGAACGTACCATTCTTATTTTTGTATATACTAGTGCACAGTTGCTAAGAACAAGGGATATTAGTAATAATAACATACACAATATCGAAGGTACGCATGAATATTAGACAACTGTACTACAATATAATACGAATCTTCACAATATAAGGGGAGGGGGAATTTAACTTGTATGTAAAAAAAGTGTAATAAATATTTTTTCTCTGTTGAAAAAAAAATTACGTTTCTGTTTCTAAATTCGATATTTTCTGTTATAAAAAATAAATGGCACAATAAATTATATTTCTTTGGATGTTTGGAAAGGATTACACTTAACAAAAAAAGCAAGCAAAAAAGTGTAAGTCCAATGTTAATTAAAAAAAACGTTATTACTGCCAGATGATTTTAAAAAAATAAGTAATGGAATTTTTTTCTTTTTTTTCTTTAGTGTATTTTAATTTTAAGACTCGTATCCGTATCCATTTTTATAATCGTATAAGTGGTTTTATTAAGAATTCATTTGATATAACATTTCGTGTCCTTTAGACATCCGGCAGGGGAACTGGCAGTGATATTAAAAAATACATAAAAAGGTTTGTTTAAATTAAAAAATAATAATCAACAAATCAATATATATTAAATATCACTGAAAGTTCCAAAAAAATATTTAGAAAATATTATACAAAGTTTAAATTTAATACAATAGCCAATGAAGTTACTCAAATAGCCACATGGTCCATCTGCATTTTTACTTTTTTCTCAACTAATTTTCATATTTTATAAAGTTATTTACATTCGGCAATAGAACGTACCATTCTTATTTTCGTATATACTGGTGAACAGTTGCTATGCACGTGGGACATTAGTAGCAAAACCATACACAACATAGAAGGCATGCATGAATTTTCGTAAATGCTTTGCAGTAATATGTATAGAACTATTCAATTTTTTTTACTTGCAACTATGTTAATCACGTGATAGCACTTATAAGGGAAAGAAAGGATTGTGAACGAGTTAGTTGTTGTTACAGGATATGAAATTAGACCATAGTGACTTTTGAAGACACAAAAAGTTTGGCCACATATTGACGCATTATTTACATGATTTTATACGTGGCTGCATTACTGAAAAGCTCGCAAAATTAAGAGAAATAACATCTGTTTCCAAGGAACTCTATATAACTCGTACTGATAATTCTCGGCTTTGGAGATCATTTAAAAGAAATAGGATGTATATCAGGCGTAAGAATAGAGGTTCGTCTTCATAGTCGACCACATGAACAAGGAATAACTCCGTATTGGCCAAATGGAAATAGAGCACCATATTTAATCTCAGTGGAAAAACGGTTTCTTCATACCAAAGATAAGCGGATATTCTGAAAACAGTAGCTAACTATCCTTCTATATATAAAAAAAAGTTTTGATTTGGAAATGGACCAATGACAATCTGCGTAGATATTCCGGGTAGAACTCATCCAATTTAAATGCTTAAGCCAAGGCCTCCTTATCGAAATAACAGGCCTCGCAATCGTTAAGTTTCCTTTGTACGCTGTACACGTGGTTAGAAACCACATGGTTTCCCGTGACTAGCGCCATCTAACGCGAGAAACAGAAATATTTTATAATTTGTTTTCCATTTGTCTTTTACCATTTTCTTTACGATGTGCTTTGTAGTTTGCAAATGATAGTTGTTAAACTTAAAATTTTCATATGTTCTAGACATTTTATTTAAAAAATGAACTTATTTTACTGTTAAACAAAAAAATGTTTACTGCTGTATTCCGTTATGTAAATAAATGATGATAATAAAAATAATAATAATCAGGAAAGAAAATTATTTTACCATGAATTTTTCAGTGATATTAGTTATTGAAATAAATGGATAGCATCTAGATCCGGAAAATGTAAAATATTTCATTTTCTCTTTTATATTTTCAAATATGTGATTTATTTTATTTCTTCTATTTCTTTTCTTTTCACAATTAATTTCACCTTACAGTATTAATTTAACATCGCTCCTTCAATTTGTTTCAATGCACAGTCTCATTTATTTATTTATTGGCCTATCATTTGTTTTATTTTTGAAAGTATGGGGGATCATTTCAGTGTAACATACTTTAGATGAAAGCTTCACTGTTTTTTCATATAAAGTTTGTGTGTATTAATCTATGGAAAGTTTCATAATTGGCCCCACAGCCAATTGGCATATCTTGGCGGGCATAGTTTGGTGCGTAATTAATTTCCTTGTTTTAACTCACAAATGTTATGTAAGTTTTACTAAAATGTATCAAAGTATTTTAGGAAAGTTAAAACACGCATAGATACACAAAAAAACAGACTGAAGTCATAAACACTTAAAAAATTGGAAAAATAAAGTTTAATAATCCCTTAAATTTATACATGTCCCTCAACTTTCCACAAATACCGTATTCTTGTCATGCTACGATTTTGGTGTTTGTAAATCTTAATTTTAGTATTCTTTCTTAATCAGACTTAGAACCAATTGGCGTAAGTGTAGTTTGGCGCAAAATTAATTTTATTTTTAAACCGTATACTTGATACCACATTATTCCAGCATCGCGTTTTTGCAGTCAACTTTGACTGTGGAACAGATTACAGAACATTAGCTAATGCTACATTATATAATAATAAATCGGTATTTTTCAAGTATAGGGGCCTTGGCGAGAGAAGAAAATTTGGCAACATAATTTCTGGAAGCATATTCACTGTTTCACATAAAGAAGCAATATTTTCCAATATTTGTATAATTTATTTACTATAAAAAAGGCATTTATCTATTTTATATACAAATATAAACAAATCGTATATAAAGAACAATAATAATATTTAGAAACTAAATTTACACATGTAAATTCGGCACAGATGTCATATTGGCGCGATTTGTTTCTGGCGCCAATGTCATATACGCACCGGATACTTAACTAGCACCAAAGTGTCGTTATTTTGCTTGATATGGTTATCCGGATAAAGAAGATATGGTAACGAGGTTTTCGCAAAATTGGCGTCGGAAAAAATTCGCGCCAATATCATTCTATGTATATGACATCTGTGCCGTAAATTCTTATAAAACAAGCTGACAGTTCATAAGTTTTGTTTTCATAACTGTTTATATCAATCGGCAACAAATCGTTCATTCCGAGGCCCAAATTGTGCCAAGATTTAAAAAAAAAATAACGCGCAAAGTCCTATATACTGAAAATGGTACTTGTTAGTTATCCCGTCGACCAAATTACTGTCGCCAAATTGTAAGATTAAATGCCAATAATGGTTTGCCATAAATTAATTCATTTTAAGATTAAATGCCAATAATGGCCAATAAAACCAATATTTCGACGTTTTATTTGTATTTTTATTAATGTTATACTAATTTATTTGTTTTTTCGTTATTTAAAATAAAAAAATGTGTCAATTTGTAGAACTTAGCGAGTAGTGTGTCGATTTATATAATTTGGCGAAATTGGTCGACGGGATAATTAACAAGTACCCTGAAAAAATATCAAGAAATCTTATATTTAAATCTTCATTTTTGATATGTTTCATTTTTTAAAGCCAGAACATAATTGTGCGAAATATTTTTTTTTACGCCTTTATTTTACTGGAATTCGAAAAATATTTTATACAATTTTGCCAATAACACAACATTTTCAATTTTTTACTATGCATTTGTTTATGGAGTATTACCAGGAGTATACACCAGGTGGCGTAACTTACGGGACAAAGTCAGCTAATAAGTTGGCAATTATCGGGGACATTTTCACCCATAGACTTTCTCCGGATTGTCAAGTCTGTTTTATGATAAGGGAGTCTTGGCTTAAGTATGGCCATAGCCTACTATGATATATAACGGCCCGCGCATTTCGCCGAAAAAGTGAAGTCGGATCCAACTTCAAACCCTGAACCAAAGCTTCACAACGTGCTCTTTGTTTACATTTATACCCTGCCTAGATAGAAGCTTGTTTCTCATCGTCGACGTTTCAGAATCATTGATCGTATTTTCATGTAATAAATTAAATATGGTACTTTTCGGTTAGCCGGGTGCCAGTGTTATAAATATATGTATATATACATGTACATTTATATATATTGTATATGTACACACACACATATATATGTATACATATAGCTTCTATATATGTATAAATATACATATGTATGTATATATAGATATACATACATATGTACATATAACACTGGCCCCCGGCTAACCGAAAAGTACCTTAAATATTTATATTCTTCAATTTCCTTCGATTTAAAAGGCTATTTTACACAAATTGTAGCATTTTAGTGTTACACATACTTTTAAGATTAGCTAAATTATTTATTGTTTACCTTGATCGTTTGGTTCATTCATGAAAAATGCCGGTTCTGTTATTCTTTTTTGAATGTCCCGTATTTATGTAAAAATAGCTTGGTTTCATATACACGTTTTAAAATTAAAATTTGATTTTTATCAAACTACAGTTCTCATAACTGACTTGAAGCATCTATTTTTGACTAGTTTACTGTTACCGGAAAAATATTTGTTTTTAATATTGCCCGAACCAAGAAGAAGAAGAAGAAAAAAAAGACGATCTTGCTTAAGCATTAAATATTCTTATTTTTAATCAGAGAAAGAAATGGTGATCACGGATTTAAATATCGTTGCAATATTCTATGTTATCCAAGCAGTTTTGATTAAATCATGTAAGGGTATTTGTTACTTAATAAATTACATTTATTAATTATTACAAGGAATTTTATGAGTATTTTAATATATAAAAAAAATTCCATCAGTTTTATTGTTTCAGGAGTGAAAATAGTAAATAAATGGTACTTAGTTATCCCGTCGACCAAAAATCTATCGCCAAACTATAAGATTAAATGCCAATAATGCTTGATCGTAAATGTCACATTCACTTGACTGTAAGCAAGTTACACGTGTTTATGTCATCAAGTGATTTTTATTTCGACGTTTTATTTGTATATTTATTAATGTTACATTAATTTATTTGTTCTTTTGTTATATAAAATAAAAATAATGTCAATTTGTATAATTTGGCGAGTGTTTTATCGATTTATATAATTTGGAGAAATTGGTCGACGGGATAACTAAGTGGTACCAAATAAATTTGTGACATTGATGTTTTAGACTAAGCATGTGTTTTTTTATTTATATATTTTTATGTGTGTTGGTTTAACAGTTTTAAAGAGAAACACATTATATTAGTCACTTAAATAAATAGAACTTTACATTTACATTGATATGGACAATTTATAATAACCCTTAACAGCTGTATTCGAATTAGCTGTCATTTCTAAGCTTGATTGGAATGTCAGCAGAATTGTAAACGTAACCATGGCGACATGACGTAATTTTGGTGTTTGTTTACATATCTACCCTTCCCAGGTTGTTTCAGTTACGGTCAGAGTCAAATTTCAATTTGGTGGCAGGGTATCAGAGTGCTCTGGCGAGCAACTTCATACATTAAACGCAAATCAGTCTGCCTGTAGTAGCATCTAAGTATGCCTTGAGCATGGCCTTTCTTCGTTAATATTAAAAAAACTGTCGTATACAAAAATATGGAAATCGGTGGTATTATAAAGAAATATTTGATAAACACGCTGGTGTAGACAGTTTTCAAATCGAAGAATTACTTTCAGAGATATTTAATGCTAAAGTTGGACAAAATAGTTTCATTAAAAAAGTTTTATTGGAGCAAAAACTATACATGAGAATTTAATAATTTTTAGATCATTTTATAGGTTATAAGTTCCCGGTGTGCAGATTGCATTTTTTTTTTTACTATTTTTTGAGGTTTTATTTCTATTTTAAATTCAAATTTTCAGTATTTCGAGAGATATTTTTTACAAATTTAAAAAATGTTATTAATTTAAACTGTTGCGAACTTTATAAACAGCTCAAACAATAATGTTTACTTCAAATTAAAAATTTATTTACACGAGACTATTGTAATCAGAAAAAAAATTAAAATTAGAATTAAATGATTACATGTTAAAAGCAGGAAAATTACGTCATAAGAACCATATTTACACTGGAATTTGAAAAGAGAAACAAAATGTTAAAATAAAAAAATCATTACTATGCGTTAAAACCTGTAAATGGAAGAAATTACGTCATATTTAAAATGGCCAAAAAATATGGCAAAACAATTTAAATTAAAAAATATATCAGCGCGAGACATTTAATTGATATTTTGAGATAATATTTTCAACTATTATCGTGAATTCGAAGACAGCGCAAATAATATTTCCTTCTAACAACAAAAGTATTTTCACGTGAATATTAATAAGAGAAATAAAACTTTGATGTAAATTACGTCAGATTTGAAACGATACATTTAAAATGAATTATTTAAAAGAACTATCTTATAGCGCTGTTAAAAAATACCGGGAGACAATGACACTGTTTACTTAATTCATTTTACATTAGCTTATTTTCGAATGTTTAACTAATTTTTTAAATTAAATACGAAAACAGCCATTGTATCTTTTAACAGCAGCAGATATGATCTTAAAAATCCCCAATCCAAGAAAAACGAATGGAAACCCGTTTACTGAGAAATCGCCACTGTTTTTTGTTTTTTTTAAATTTTAATTCAATATTCTTAAAGCCGATCAAATTAGCGTGCTTTTTGTATTTTGGTGTCCCTGAACGGGGGTTGGCGAGCGTAGCTCGTAGGAGGCAGAGCCCCCTAGTTTGCATAAAAAAGTGCAATGACTAAAGACATATGTGTGTCCAATTATAAAAAGAATCACCATAATAATGGTGCAAATGTATCCTGAGCATTATAATCCGAAGGAGAACGACTGTGCGTGTGTATCTAACAATTTTCATCAAAAAGAGAAATGCCCGAAGACATGTGTGTTAGAACCGTTATCGAGAGTTAACCATAGCAATGATGCAACGGTGTCATAGCCATTACAATTTGGCCGAGAACGACTTCGTCTGTGTATTTAAACTTTTTCATGAAAAAGAGTAGTGTACGAAAACATAGGTGCGTCCCATTATCGAGAAATCAACGTAACAATGATGCTATGAGCAGTGCAATCTGACTGCAAACGGCTGCGCTTGTGTACGTACATCAGAGTAGGTACAGTCTAGTATCTCAACACAGATTATCTGGCGTAATACTGACAGTGTTTCTTAGCAATCTTCTTCTAATCAGTTCTTCTAATCAGTTTCTTCTTCTAAAACAACCGTGAAAAGGTTCTCCTAAGAGTCCAGTCTTTTTCAATCCAATTCTGCTGTTGACAACATGATTGTAAGCGGGCGCTACGGATAATTCAGCTTGAAGATATTGCTTTGGTAAATGTTTTCGGGATATCCTCAGTAAGAAAGCTGAGTTTTCCCTTTTACTACCATTGTTGCGGTAATACTTTTTTACCGATATGACAATATTGATATTTACCATAACTTTCGAACTGCAAAGACGATCTCATCACTGACCTTGCGCTCACATCCCTGTCTTTTAAAATGCTCTAAAAATCCGAAAAATTCCACTTCTGTCAATAAGTTATTCCCGTCATCATCAGTTTATCTTTGCTCTTCTTCGATTTTTCAAAATATACGGTCACATGTAAAATTATCCAAGTGGGGCAAGACATATCCAGAATTTCAAAGTGGTCAATTGACGCCTTCGCATTCATATTTCACGTCTAACAATGAATGAGAACGTGCGGCAAATGCTTTAAATATCTTAAAAGGAGACCACTTGACTAACGTGTGACGTATGTGAGGAAAGAAATGCATAAGCGCATTACTCTTTATTACATCCCCCACATATGTTAAATTTCATATGCTTTTACCCTCGATTTTAAGACTGTTATCATTCATAGCGGAATCTGTAATTAGAAATTGTACACCACTGTATATTTATCGATTTATTTAATTATTTAGTTAATGGTAAAACTTTACTAACTGATATGATAACAAATTATCGGTTATTCTTCCAAAACGAATATGTTAAAAAATTCGCTTTTAAAAAGCATATCCTTTATCGTTATTTTTAAATTACTAAAATAATAAGTAATTTAAAAAATATATACACGTTACACACATGTTTTATTTTAATCTAAAATTTTTACAATGGATTTTAACTTCATATAAATTGTGATTTCAATTATCTCTGAAATACCTAAGTTCAAAAACTTTATAAACAAAACAAAACAAAAAAAAATCCTATAAATATACTTACGTGAAACATTCAATTACTGCATTAAAGTAATTTTAAATGATAACTTCTCTATGTTTTCACGCATGAATCGCGTTTGTATTTTACACTAATGATCAACCTAAGTACGAAAAAGTTCTTCAAATAATAAAAAGGTCAGTTATTTTAAAGCCAAATGGTTGGTAATTCGATCATAAAGACATTGTTCTTTGAATTTTGAACTTTATGATCGGTAATAGCTCATTAAAGTTTAATCTTCTGGTTTTTCGTCTTTGTTCTGTTAAAGATTATTTTTCTATAAAAGGATATTTCGTAATGCATTTTTATATTTTTCGAAAGACATTAAATGTTTAAAACTGTTTTCTTTTTATACATTGCTTTAAAATTTATTTAGTACTGAAGTAATATAACCTATTGTTTAGATTGCAACCGTATCCATTAGTTATTCATCATTTGGTTATAATTTGTATTTTAATTCTTGGGATTGCTTTTGCGCTTAATAAATGGCCTTTCGTTTAAACTTAAGAGAAACAACCTCACTTGTTTATGCTGAAAAAATAATCTTTTAACATGTAAAAATTTATGTTGCTGTCAAAAGAAAGAAATTAATTATTTACAGTCAGTCCACAACATTTCTAATTATATACAGGATGTATCTAAACTCTTGAGGAAAACTTTAAGGGGGTGATAATACACATCAAGACAAACAATATTTAATGGGAAACTAAGTGTCGCAAACATCTTCCGAAGGAGATAGGCGTATTTAAAGTTTAGGGTCCAAAATTTCAAATGATTATAAAAAACGGAAAAATTGGTCTATTTGTTTGCGGTTTTCACTAAAACTATTCTTTATGTCAGTATTTTCTTGAAAATAAATTTTAAATAAAACACTGACATAAGGAATATTTTAGTGAAAACCGCAAACGAATAGACCATTTTTTTTTCGTTTTTTATAATCATTTGAAATTTTGGACCTTAAACTGTAATGGCGCCTATCTCCTTCGGAAGACATTTGGGACCCTTAGTTTCCTATTTAATATTGTTTGTCTTGATGTGTATTATCACGCTTTAAAGTTCTGACCAAGAGTTTTGATACATCCTGTATAGCCCGATCGTAGTAATGTGTTTTTCGATAACGAATCTGATCCAGATCAGTAATTTTTGTCGTCGTTTTTTGTAGGTGTAAAAAATGGAAAACAAAATTAATTATTCAATTATTATTTTTCAATGAAGTTATAAAGTTGCACTTTATTCGAATTAGTTAGTTTTCCGACGATCTATAAAATATTTTGAAATGGTGAAAATGAACTGACACGAGTGATAATCACATGATCCTTTGGAGAAATTTTCACTTTTTTAATAATCTATACACGTGAACAAAAGGTAGGATGTCATATAATTATATAAAGATAATGGAAAAACATTAAAAGTCAGCTACATGAAATGTCATTATTATATTTATTAGAGGAGATTGAATTAGAGATGATAATTGATATAGCCGCCAAAAAGACAGGAATATGAGTATTGCCGGGTTAATAAAAATTTCCTCAAAAATAATCAACAAGAATATAAATGCGTGTTAAAATAAACTCTCATGCTATATCTCATTATATATCTGTTTTTTTTTAGATTTTGCTAAACGCAATCACACACAAAATAATAAATTGTTACGTATAAAAAGCGACAGCAGATTGCAGGTACCAGCATAAGCTATTCTAATCCACATACAGCATCTTATTATTTTAGGTAGATTTCGTATTAAATACTACCTATTACATTCTCCCCTATGTTGGAATTTCTGAAAACGTTTTCCAGATATATACCGATCATGAGCCCGGGAACCCAAAACTACCCTCAGTAAAAAACTTTATATATATATATATATATATATATATATATATCACTTTCTTCTGGACACGATAACTTCCACAATTCTGCACAAATCACTTCCAAACTGATGCATAAAATCAAGAGGCATAAAATCTAGGACAAGTTCGTTAATGGGCAAATTCGGACCAAGGGGATGAAAATAGGGAGGGGTTTTGTGAAAACCGAACAAGCCCCATAACTTCTTAATTTTTGTACATATCAAATCAGTTTAAAGTTTTTATTACTTCTAAAAATAGGGACAAAAATTTAGTATCACAAATTTTTGATAAAATTAAAAATGGGCTCAAGGGGCATAAAAATAGGGTTTCTGGAAGAAAAAATTTCAAAACTTCGTCAATTCTCAAGATATCAAATCCAATTAATTTTATTATAAATCCCCTTAATATTATCTACAACTTTTATACTCACAAGTTTTTGATAGGATCAATTCGTAAAGCAAAAAAAAAATAAAGAAAGAAAAACGAAAAAAAGAGGGGGTTGAAGTAGAAAAAAATCCATAACCCCGTCAATTCATAAGATATAAAATCCCCATGAATTTATAATGCGTCTTCTTAATATTGTCCACAACCTTTATACAGACAAGTTTTTGATATGATCAATTCATACAGCAAAAACAACTTAAAAGTACATAGCGGTTGAAGAAAAATTCATTTTATTAAGAGTGTATTCAAATCCAAATTGCTTATTTTTTCACTCATTTTTAAATTCATTTTTACTCTCAAACGCATCCAATTGGTAGATTCTCTTATTCAAAAACTATATAATGTACCGTAATAGTCAATATTTTGATAGAGGCAGAATATATTTCAAAAAATTATGTCAAAGTGGGCATTTTTAACAGAATTTCCCGAAGCGATTGTGTTAGAAACCAAAAATATTGTCCTACTGAGAAAATAATTGTTTATAAATCAGTTTTTAATTAATTGAACTAAAAATAAAACACAGGTCGCTTATAAATCTCTTCAAAAATTACGTCAGAAAGTTTCATATTTTTTCTATTAAAAATGAATCTGAAAATATGCCAGAAAATTTCGAGTTGTTGAGCATGGAAAAGTATTTTTTTTTTATTACCGCCTTTACATGATTCTGATAAAACCAGCTATTATATAAAAATGAAATAAAACTCGTCAAAAGCGACCAGAGAAAATTGTTAATGTGGGTTTATCTCTAATCAGGATTTAGTTTTTGTTGGTGAAATTAGTATACTTAACTTCGAAATCTAATTCCGCCTGTAGGCCCGGATGGCAGGGAATTTTTTTCTTTAAAGTGCATTATATTTAATATGTACTACAATTTAAAGTTTTATAAGATTATTATATATATATATATATATATATACATATATATTATATTTGATGTCATCAAATGTTTTTCGTTCCACATATAAAACACACAGCAATGAATTAGGTACAGAACATGAGGCACTTGCAGTAACATGTGAAATGTGTTTGGGCAGACATTCGACAAACAGTTTTTAATAAAGCACTTTGGATCGGTAAAAACCCCAGTCAAGTTAAAATACGTATAAAAATAACCTGAAAGCTTTCAGTGAGAAAGTTTTCATGCGTCCCTTTCTTGTTATGAAACACCGAGATTTTTGACACATCATTAAAAAAAATAAAGTTTTAAACAAAGGGTACTTGAAAAAAACATAAATCGTTTCATGGGGAAAGAGTTAAGTTTATATGCAAGGCTTTAATATTTTTCATTAGCAAAAATAGAAGGCCATGAATTTCCCCCAAAAAATAATTTCATAAGCTGTTGTGAATGCCTCCCTAAACGAGAGCTACCAGCCTAATTTGTTACCGATTGCTTGCGACAACACCCTAATAGCTCACAGGCTATTAAAGCCAGAGAACAAATGTGCCCAGAGGTTCTGTATGTAGGTACGTTCTTAACGCGATAACTCTTGATAGAAATATCCGATTTGTTTCACATTTGTTTTCTAGTTTCATTCTGATAAGGCATCCCTGATTAGTTTTGGAGGTTCATTGATTCAGTATAAAGGGGAACGGATGTCTAATTCCTTCTTAATTCAGATACATGTGTTTTTCATGCAGAATTATCTGATTTGCTTCAAAATTGTTGATACAGGTTTATTCTGATAATTTGCTTGTTTAGATTTGGAGGTTCATTGGTTAAGCATAAAAGGGAGAGGTGAAAATAGGAGCTAATTCCCTTTAATTTATTTTTCGAGGATCATTATGTGTTTAAATAAGTCTATAATATACAATTAGTGTGAATAGCCTGTGAGCTCAATGCCATCAGTTTAACTCTGCACATATCTTTTTTTTTTTTAAATTAAAATCTCCCATTTATTTTATGTTTCCAGAAATAATGTATATTTAGAAACTGATTTGGACCGACAACACGCTAATAATTCTGAATTCTCGCCATAATTCAAAGTTTAAATTTATGTTTATAAATCTGTTAGTTCACGTTATAGAAGATGAGTCTCTTAATTGATTTGAACTTCTGTGCAAATCTAATTCATTGTTGACCTTGAACTTGACGTTGAACTTGAACTGATAATTAGCATGTATTTTGGATTAACTGATTTAATGAAGAAAAAAGAATTATAGTGCAAAAACTCCTTCTATTGTGACGTAACATTGAGAATAAATATATAGTTAAACCCCGCAAGACTTGCCTGACTTATTGGCACTTGGCAATCAGTTTGTCTTTTGTGTCTGGACTCATCAACTTTATGGAATTTATGTACAAATTTTGCTAGTGTAAATAAAGTTTGCTCTGTTTAACAGGATATAATTCTGTTTAAACATGCGGATTTTTTGGAATGTTTCATGTGGATCTTTGAATTTAGAACAAATTTTTAAGAAATAGCGTTTTTTTTTTTTTTTTTTTTTTTTTTTTTTAAGCAATAAAAACGTATTGTTTCAGAATTTAAACTCATACTTATATGTAAGATATTACAACTCTCAAGTTTTTTTTACTAAGCCCTAACAACCATTTTCTCCAATCCAGGGAATGAATTATTTGAAAATTCTCATGCGTTCGTTGTAAAAATATTAATTAGCAACGATTTTCATTACATACGGTTCTAATGAAATATTTTGCGTAACTTGTAGAACATTTTAAGTCTACGTAATTAATTTTAATAAGTAATAATAACTTTAACCTTTTTAAGGGTAATAATTTATCATGTTAATGAATACTAATTATGAAAAAAATACAAACTGTTAAATAAGAATAAAATATAATGTTTTTGCAGAAATTATTATTAAAGGAATTTCCAAATATAGTAATTTTTTTAATTAAATGAGATGGAATACTTTTTTGAATGCTGTAAGACAATTTAAAAGTCAAGCCCAATGCAAAGTACATTATTTTTCAGACATTTAACTTACTTTTTAAATACAAATATTTCAAACTATCTGCGGTTTTTATAAATCAGTATTTATCTATATTTAAAGATTATTATTATTATTTTTAATGAGCCTTAGTATTTGAAATGAGCCTTAGCGAATGTCATATTTATATATAATTTCCTTTCTGAAGAAATATCAATTTACTCAATTTGAACAAAATTTATGTCTTGAAGAAAAGAACTTAGTGAGCAATCCAGTTGTTTCAGTGCATCAAACCGCTCTTAAATTGGATATATTTTCATCAGACATATATTATCGTTAAGAGAGACGGGAAGTCGTCTTTAAATATTTTATGAATAATGCAAAATTTCCATCTCATAGTCTTATTGAACAGAAAGTTTGTCAAAGTTCTAAATTGCCTTAAATAACCAGTGCGCGGTAATAGACTTTTCTGTAAACTTTAGGAAATAATAGATTTTTAAGAAATTTTGAGTGGAAGAATAAATTTAAAAAATTAAAAATTATGAAATAACAAAGAATTTTTCCATTTAACATAGTAAGTACACTCTAAGAAATAATTGCGTAAGTTTACACATAAAAACAGGTATATCGATGATACAAAAACGATTTGTCAATAAGTGTAAAGTTGTGTGTAAATTGCCAAAATACACAGGTTTTGTGCATATTTCGAAATACAGACGTAATGAGTAAATTTCGAAATACACATTTTGTGTGTGTAATTTAATAATAACAATATGTGTGTAAAAGTTATCTGATCACTCTTAAAATACAAACTTTAATGTGTAAATTGCATAAGAATACACATATTTTGATTTAATATTCTTACTCATTAATCTGTGTAATCTTCTGTGATTACGCATATTTTTTTAATTTTAAAAAGCACATGTTTTTGAGTTATATGTAAATTACACAATTTTTGTGTAATATGTAAAATACACATATACTTGTGCAATATGCAAAATAACATATAGTTTTGGGTAATATTCTGTGTTACACATATTTCTGTATACTATGTAAAACACAGATTTGTATAATTTTCAAAATGCACAGGTATTTATGTAATATTCGAAATAGACAAATTTTTGTGTACATAGATTTCTTTACCTGTATACATTGGTATGTTTAAATCGTGAACTACATATTTTTCAATCGCATATGCTGAATATGTTTGTTCTTTCTAGAAGGTTTGTTTTACGACCTCAAAACAGTGTACTCATAATGTATTTTGGCAATTCCCTTAAAATATAGAGACAAATTATTTTTTTAAACATCGATATAGGGTCATTCCACGTAAAATGAGCAAAAATTTTAAAAAAGTCGTGGCCACATAGTAACAGATTTTAATAAAATTTGATATACAGGTTCAATTCATATTCAAATAGAGCTCTGCAAAATATCTTCACAAAAAATAAATTATTTTAGCAGTTTTGGACATTTAAAAAACTTGTGATAAAGAATGGCATGTGTGCAATCGTCCAAATTTGCAGGTTTGAAGTTCTGTATCTTGAAAACTATTTAACTGAAATGAATTTTTTTTTAAATAATGTAACCTCTGAAAAATTATCTTCTTATTTATTGAGCAATAATAATCTAGTAACACCATGATTATTCTTTAATTGGTTGTAAAAATTGAAAATTTGCAAATTTTGAGAAAATTAAAAACGTAATAAAAATTAAAGGAATTCAAAAACATCTGAGAAATTAATGCCTGATGTAGTTTTACATATTAAGATCGAATTACTAAAGTTTTTAAGTTGCCATGTATTTCCTTCACCTTTAAAAAATTTTAGAAACTTTTAAAAAAATGACAAAATCGTAATTTTTCCTCTTATTGACAGGTAAAAAAATAATGAAGGAAATGCCCCACATTACAGTTATTGCACAGACATGAAGATCAATAAGTCCATAATCTGCTAAAAAAAATTCAAGCATGCCTTTTTGATTCCTAACGTCACAAAATTGGATTAAAAAAGGCAATATTAACTACATTCATTGAGCTGTTTTTTTTAATTCGCGCGCGTTTCTTACAATATCGCACGATTTCAAGGTGAAAAAATTTAGTGCTGCCATCTATTTTCGGTATGTGGGTTTAGAAATTAATATATAATTTTCTGTTCAGTTGAGCTTATTTTTCTACTTTAATTAAAAATCTTCTTGAGGAAAAAATAAACTGAAAGCAAGTATAAAATTTTTTTATATTTAAAATATACACTGTTATTTATAATATCAAAAGAATTAAAAGTTTAAAAAAGCTTTCTTTCAGGTCGAAACAAGTGATAGAAATATTGCATTTTATGCTCAATATTTTTTACTATTTATTTTTTTTCTGATTAAGGAATAAAAAAGGCAAGAATGAAAGTTTAAATCTTTAATATGTATGCTTTTAGCTATAACGTCAAGAAATTTTGATATTGTCAGAGGTGTCCTTCATCTCAACAGAAACGTTGCATTTTTCCTCAAATTTTTTCAAAAATAATTTTTTTTTTTCTCATTAAGGAATAAAAATACAATTACTAACTTACGTCAATCTGTTACTTATCATTCATTCCTAATTATAAATAATTTTTAATATAGTCTTTGCATTCTTAAGGCTAATAACCAAAATTGAAACTTCAAGCTTGTAGCCAAAACCAAGATTTTGCATCCACTTTTAATATAAATTTTAATACTTAAATAAACAATCTTAAAATCTATTATTTTACATTTACTCATAAATAGATACGATCTACTTACAAAATGATTTTCATTAAAATCTGTGACATGTCTGCCACAGGTGATTTGCTCATTTTGTATGGAATGACCCAAAAAGGAAATGAAAAATTTTAAACCAGCACAAAACTCACGCAAATAAACGTTTTTTAAATTTTACATCTCATTTTCGATACGAAATAGTTTTACATCTTTAGTTAAGTAAAAAATAACTTCTTTACTTAGAAAATAAATATTTTATTTTAAAGAAAAGTGAAATTATGTTAATATTATAATATAATAATTTGTACCAAAATGTAATTAATTTATAAAAAGTAATTTTTTCAGAAGGAAATGCGCTGTATAAAAAAAAAGATCCTTAAGGTTATTACGGAGATTTTAGAGAAATTTACGAAATACGTATTTTATTCAAAAAAGTTTCATAAATATAAGTAAATTATTATTAAACGTAGCACTTAAAAATATTTTTAAAGGATTCCATTGCCTATTTTTTACAATGTCGCAAAATATATTTGAAAGGAAAATACTTTATTTTGTTATTTTAAAAACATGTTGCATTGTACGTAAATTATTTATTTTCTGTAGAAGAAATGAAATTTTAAAAAAATAGGGAAGTATGTTTTTATTTAGTGCAATTTAATTAATTTTCATTAAATGTATCATGTGTAATTTTATTAATTCATCTCTTGAAAATGAAGCAAGAGAGTATAATTAAATTGTTAATGTGGTGCGAAAAAAGTCAAGTTGATATTTACGAGTCGCTATAGTGCGGAAAAGTTGCGATTGGTAAATACAAGAAAAACAAAAAAAAATTCTTCAAATCGGACCTTATCTTCCGATCCCGCAAACCGCCTAAAAATTCCAAGAAATCGAAAATTTCCGATTTTTTCAGAATTTTTCTTTTTCTTTACGTTTATATATTTTTTATCGCTATAGGGAAAAATATTTGCAGTTTGTTCTGTTTAATAATAATAATAATAATAATTGTGTTTAGAGAATATCTTCCGATCGCGCAAACTCAATAAAAATCGGAAAAAATTCAATTTTGAGTGATTTTCATGCATTAAGAATATAATCAACTGAGGTCAGTTTGCAGTCTCAAGTTAAGATTTAAATGTTAATTGATACTATTGAGCATATTAAGTTATTTTTAAACAACCTAGAACTTACCACGAAGAGCTCGTTTCAGGTCCGAAAAGTTTAGTAGTGCACCCAACTGCCGTTAGCCACGTTGGAAAACAGCGCTGAAGTCGGCGCACGCGCTCCCACCTAGTCTCACCTAACTCCATAAAATTTACAGAAAAGTCAACTGCATTCAGATGAACTACATGGCATATACTATTTTGACGGAAGAAAGGACGATACCCCAGTTAAAGAAAGCATTGCATCTAAACAGGTTCGTCGAACTATTAAAGAGGAACACTTTCCTGTCATAAAAGAACGTGACTCAGTTTATTTAGGCCATGTGCCTCCAAACTCCGAGCCTGCTAAGGACATTGTAGATTTCATAGTATCATGTCTTATTGAACAAGGGGTTTCACTAGAATACTTAGATTTGGTAGGCTGTGATGGTACAAATACCAATACTGGATAGAAAGTTGGTGCTATCAAAAAGCTTGAAGTTTATCTCTGACGACCACTGCAGTGGGTTGTTTGTTTATTCCATTTTGTTGAATTACCTTCCCGCCATCTTTTTAAACATTTGAATGTTTAAACTACTGCCCCAAGATCATTTAGTACACCATTTGGACACAATATCATTGTTGTGTAAAGCTCTCGGTGATAAATTTTCAATTGACTGATTGTGAAAATCCAGAAGTGGGCTGGCAAACTGTTGAGCAAGGACGAAAGATATCTTCTTGGCGTAAGTCAAGCAATTAACAGTTACAACTTTCCAAATGACTTATTAAAGTGCGACTCCGGCCCAATTTTACATGCCAGATTGCTCACTTGTGCAAATAGAGCCCTTCGACTTTACGCAAGCGTGGAAAACCCATCGGATGCCTTAAAGCCGTATTGGCATTTACTTTAAAATCTTACTTGCCAGTTTGTTTTGAAATAAAATGCTGTGAGTACATTACAGACGGGTCTATTCATCTGTACAGAGCAATTGAAACATCTCGATACTTTCGTGACAACCTGAAGAAAGTGTAGTCTTTGAAACTGAACGAAACTCGTTCTTTGCTCACCCGGAAAACCTACTGATGGCAATGGTCTTTTATAAGAGGAGGCACATAAGAGAGCTAGGGCTGTTAAAAGCCAGGCAGAATGTTTCAAAGGGTAAAGGCATCTGAATCTTTATCACTCGTACAATCCAGAATTAATTGATTGTAATGTAGCAAAATTAACATTTCCACCGCTTTTTCGGAGATTAACCCATGAAGAAATACATTTCTTCGTTCAATCAGGTCATATCTCAGTCTGGGATGATAAAGAGTTTCCCAACCACACGTAAGATGTCCAGCGGTGCATTAAATCGGTAACGAAAGCATCATATAAGGTATGTGGGCCCAATCAAGAGAGCATCAGGGCCACACTGAAATCAATGTCCATAATATCAGACATTACCACCAAATCGCAGTACAAAGTTGCGTCTAAAAGTCAGACTTAAACAGATGACATAACAAATTGTATATCTTATACTGTCACGACACTAGTTTTTTAATACAATGTTTTGATTCTATTATAACAAATTATGTATTTAAGTAATGTAAATAGCAAACACCCTCATTGGTTGGATGGAGGATAGGGTGTGGTTTGAAGTCGAAGTGCAGCTAACTTCCCGTGGTGAGTTCTGGTTTGTTTAAACGTTATCAAATATCTAAACAAGCAAAGAGTTGTACATTGTACAATTTATATTCAAATGTTAATATTGGAACGCAAACTGATCTCAGGTGATTATTTTCTTTATTCATCAAAATCACTGAAAATTGAATTTTTGCCGATTTTTATTGAGCTTGCGTGATCGGAAGCTATTCTCTAAACGCAACTGTTTATTTTTATTATTATTAAACATTATAATCTGCAAATATTTTTCACTATAGCGATAAAAAATATATATACGCAAAAAAAAAGAAAAAAATTCTGGAAAAATCGGAAATTTTCAATTTTTTAAAAATTTTTAGGCGGTTTGCGGGATTGGAAGACAAAGTCCGATTTAAATATTTTTTTGTTTGTTTTTCTTGTATTTACCAATCGCAACTTTTCCGCACTATAGCAACTCGGAAATATCAACTTGACTTTTTTCGCACCACCCAATTGTTAATACTTTATAATTTAAAGTATAATTTTAAAATTGATATTTTAAAAGTAAATGAAAATCCTTAAACTCTATTATTTAACTATATGTCTGATAATGCATAAGTTACTGTATTAGAGATTTATAAATATTTTAACGAGGTTTCCAATTATCGTCAAATAATATTTTTTAATAAATCGCATACTTTAATTTTGAAATGTTAAGAAACATTTTATATTTTTCCAAACGTTCAACGTAACAATATATTTTTCTGACATAAAGTTAGCTCTTTAAAAATATAATAATAATGTTGATTTTATGAAAATTTTACATAAAACATAAGAATACTTTTATTATTCCATTCAAAAATATTAGATCGAATTAATCATTACTTAGGGAAATATTTTACTTTTACATATACCATATTCATGGGATGTCTCGTTTAGTTTATAATGAAAACACACTTTTAAAATGTTTAATTACCGAATACTGCATCAGTAGATAATAGTGGCCAACCTCAATATTTTTTAAATACAAATACTTTCATGTATAAATATTTGTTTCACAAGGTCGCAGGGTGTCTGCAATTTAATAAAAAGAGCACTTCTGTAAGAGTTTACTGGTGTTAAAAAAACGGGAAGTTGGTAACTGTGGTAGATAAACCTGTCTAATAGTATTAACCAACAAAGAAATGTCGCAAAGTTATCGTATAAACACATTTGATGTTATTTTATTAAAAGATATATATTACATGTTACATAAATAGAAATATTACATATTGATATAATTAAAATTCTTCTAATCTTTAATTGTTAAAAAATTAATATTATATATATATATATATATATATATATATATATATATATATATATATATATATATATATATATTATATTAAATATATATATATATATATATATTTGAAATTATTGATTAACCTGCGAGACCGAGCGCCAGGCCTGAGAGACCCGGAGTTTTTAACTCTTTCCAACAAAGTTGAAAAGAGTTTATGCATTCGGTTTGTCTGCCCGTCTGTCCTTAGGGTCGTCTGTCCGTATGCCGTCTGTCCACGCTCTAACTCCCGTAAATATACTAGGATTTTCAAGCAATTGATAATCCATATTTAGGGTCACATAACAATGCTTGGTATTGCATATGAAGTATGTGGGGTTAATAAGAAGAATTCCATTACATTATGGTATAGGGGGGGGGGGGGAATCGTTTGCAGAGTATTTTAATGACATTACGCTGTATCAAATATATTTAAGCTGATATAAATCAATGAATTTTGCAAGATATATGCAACAGAATAGGGTATTCATGGCATTTGCCGTTCATTTATAGGGATACACAAAAGAAATCGGTTACAATACTGAATTGAGTGATAATTGTTTAAGTGCGTTTTCAATTTCGGCTTGCGCTTTTAAATGTAACTGTTTTAATCATATACAGTGCTGCTGAAAGTATTTGGATGATTTTCCGATTGTAGATGGAGACAGCTCAAATTGGGTATTCAAATGAGTTATGAGTTTCCATATGGTTGAATTAGACATAATATTTTAACTTATTAAACTATGATGTTTTGTTACATTATTCTGAATGTGTTGGGAAGTGTTTCATAATCTATGCTTGACGCATGGTTTTTCTTTCTTGTTACAATTGTCACCACTATCTCTTAAAAAGTAATCTTCAACTTCTTTTATCGCAAAATTGTCCCCGATGAAATAAGGTGGCGATTATTCTTTGCACTTATTTGTGACAAGGTAAAAACCTTCATAATCTCGATATGCGCGCGTTCTCCCGGGTTAATGTCATTTTTTGGTCCTATAACTTTTTCTCCTAATAGAATTCAATAAAGTAAAAGAAAGAGGATATCAATAAATTGTTACCCTTTGTTGATTATAATTTTTTATCTACGGTACCCTTGTCCAGTATCACAGGCACAGTCGCATCAATGGACTAAAAAGGATCTGGTTACAGCATACAATATTCGTAATATGACAACGAAGATAGATACGACAAAACTCAGTATCGAAAACAATTAATTTTGTAGACTTTTCATTTCATAATTTTTTCTTTGTTGACCTACACGTAAAATAATATAGCAAAATTTTATTAATTGTATATTATTCTATCTGAAGTAATATTTAGCACAATCTCCATTTGTTTTGAGATTGAATTTATGTTAATAGCGCGATGTTATGAATTTAAGTTGCTCTATCGAGAGTTGATTTCTCAACATTTAATGATTTTTATAGTGGTCTTAAAAAGTTAAACAATTTCATAATATTTGCTATTTTCTTCTTTTCATTTCACCTTTATAATATTTCTAAAACATATAGACGTACATGTTTATTAATACATGAAATTCCAGTACATCTTAAGAAATAAATAAATTCGTAGTCAAAAAGGAAATACTAATAAATTAATTTCTAGAATGATATTCAAAACAAATTTAGACATCCCATCCTAACTTAACATCTAAAGAAACGGCCGCTTTCAATTTCCTTATATTGCTGTTTTTTTTTTTTGTTGTTGTTGTTGTTTTTTTTTTTGTTGTTTTTTTTTTTGTTTTTTGTTTTTTGTTTTTTGTTTTTTGTTTTTTGTCATTTGAACTTTATAATATTTCTGAAATAAATAAATAAATAATTTCTAAATAAATAAATTCGCAGTCAAAAAGGAAATACTAATAAATTAATTTTTAGAATGATATTCAAAACAAATTTAGACATTCTAACTTAACATCTATAGAAACGATTGCTTTGGAGTAGTTTAAAGAGACGAGTCGCTTACCATATTCATAATAGGTTTTTAAAGTCTTAATAATAACATTTGATAGTAGGAAATAATAGTATTGAATGTCTAGCAATATTATAAAAGTAACATCGCATTTATATGTATATATAAAGAAAAACAACAACCTCTAATTGAGGAATGGAATAAAATCAATTACACAAATGTACGGGTGGAATTTTCTGTACACCAGTTGAGACATACAAATAAAAAAAAAGGTGAAACAAAGCAAGAAAAACGCGAACTTTAACTTTAAACGTTATTGAATGTTAAAGAGGCTGTAGGAAGAGATTAAATATAGCGTAAATATTAATAACAAAATTGTTTTGGAATTCACAAAAGTTCTTCACTGAGTAATGTTCCCTGTACGCCTTCTATGTCTTTAAAATTTAACGATACAATCATGGACATTTAAAATAACACAATTTATGTTTTTCTTACTTTGAATAAGGACATACATGTCAATTTCTAAACATTATATAAAACTTAAAGATTTCGAAAATTTTATTTCGTTATCTGTTTAAAAACAAACAGCACACAACTAGGTAAAATATTATTACAACTAAATTTTATAGAAAAAATACTAATTATATTTTCGATAACTCATTTATTTCATGATTTAATTTTATATTATTGTCATATAATTATTGAAATCTATTTCTTGGCACGAAATATCACGCATGATTAAAGTGTGAACAACATGATTAAAATATTTGAGTATAGCAGATTCCAAAGTAAAAATATTATTTTTAATGAATTGCTTTCAAGTATAATTTATTAATCATTATTCACACAAGAGTGTCATTCTACAAGAATTAAGTTTACGCAAAAATAGTGAAAACATCTCTGCAAATTTTATAAAAGCACCGATTATTGAAATAAGAAAGAAATGTTTATAAAAGATAAAGTATGTTACTTCAGCAAATGTTTAATGTATAAAACATATTGTTTGTATATGTGATTGCACGATTTGGATATATTTATAATCCTGTTCTAAATTCCATATAACTGAAATACTTATCATTATCAGATATATTGAATTATTAAACCAAATACTCTGAAGTTTCACTGTAAACACATATTAATATACTTCTAAGCAATCTATAAAAATTACAACTACAATAACCATCTTAAAAAATAAAAATGAAATGTTTATTTTAGAAATATATAAATATTAAAAAAATTATTTTCATGCAATATGCTTTATAAGAAAATGCACAACAGTTATAATTGTATCTTATTCTGCGCTTTCTAGAGTACAAAAGTGAAATTTATATTTTTGTCATAAAATAACACATAAAAGATTTTTAAATGAGAAAAAAACCTTTCTCATCCTTTTTTTTTTCAACAATCTGGGAATTCATAACTTCACCTATTTTTCAAACAGTTGTTCAGGACCAATGTATCTCGATTTACAAATGCTTGCAAAAAATTTACGTAAGCAACGATGAAATTTAAAATTCAAATTATACGTTAAAGGAACCCTGCTCTTGTATTATTTTGTTATTTAAAACTTGAAAATCCAATATTCTTCTTGATTGTGATGAATGTTATCATTTACATTCTACTTTATATTTCAAATATTTTGGTATCTTTTAAATGTCTGTACTTTTGAAATTTAAATCTACAGTTGCATTTCTAAAGCATTCCGACATAAAAATTATATCATAATATTAAGTTTAGAATTATTTTCCAAAGTCAATAGATAATAACGTAAACAAAATATATCTGTACATAAAAATACGTTAAAATTGAGGCACCATCCATTATGAAATCTAAAGACTGTGTTCTCAATTTAATTATATATGATAGCAACAATAAAAATAAATCACATAATTCTTTTTAAGCGCACATTGGAATCTTTACTTATTTTTTCAGATCAGGATTTTTTTGAGATCATCATAAATATAAATATAATGTGAAATTTACATTAAAAAATCCCATTAAACACATTTCTTAAATGTTGATATGTTAGCATTTAACTAATGAAGTGTGTGACAATAAACCAAAACTTTAATTTCTCAAATAAATACCAATAGTGTTAATTTAACGGTAATTAGGACGTAATCAGTATCACATCATGAATTTAATAGTCCGTGACATTATTTTGTGCATTTGAATGTACTGAAAATTTCTGAAAACACAGTAAACTTTACTTAAAAATAATCATTAATTATTAACATTCATTTATCGTTTTGAATAGATTGGTAAATCTCAAATAATAAAGTTAATTATAAGACTGTATATATTTTTAAATTTTTAAGGGGACAAGGGACCTATAAAACCTTAAAATTCAATTTTTTTTTTGTAAATTTTATTTTAAATATTATTCAAGGGTACATTATATGCATTATGGCAAGCATTTATCACAAAAATAAGAAAAAAAATTGTTTTGAGAAAAAAATTGAATTTTACGCATTGTCTTAGAAATCTTCGAAATGCCCCCTGCGCGTTCCATATCAATGAAAATCCCCAATATTTTTTATAAAAGTTTTGTTCATATATATAAATAAAACTATGCATCGAATTTTATATATTTGAACATAATTGTTTTTTTTAAATCAAATTTTTTCGAAATTTTTAAAAATTAAAAAAAAATTCATTTTTTTGGTAAATTTTACTTTAAATATCACTTAAGGGTTCATTATATGTATCATAGCATCTATTTATCACAAAAAAATAAAAAATAAATTATTTTTTAGAGAAAATGGAATTTTACGCGTCGTCTTAGAAATCTTCGAAATGCGGCGTTCTATATCAATGAAAATCCCCAATATTTTTTATAAAAGTTTGGTTTATATATATAAATAAAACTGTGCATCGAATTTTATATATTTGAATATAAAAAATTACAAAAAAATGAAATTTTTTCAATTTTTTTTTTTTTTTTTTTTTTTTTTTTTAATCTTTATATTCAAATATATAAAATTCGATGCACAGTTTTATTTATATATATAAACCAAACTTTTATAAAAAATATTTGGGATTTTCATTGATATGGAACGCGCAAGACGCATTTCAAAGATTTCTAAGATGATGCGTAACATTCCACTTTTTTCTCAAAAATAATTTTTATTTATTTATTTATTTATTTATTTATTTATTTTTGTGATAAATGCTTCCCATAATGTATATAATGTATCCTGAATGATATTTAAAGTGAAATTTACAAAAAAAAAAAAAAAAAAAAAAAAAAAAGATTTTTAACGTTTTAAAGATCTTTTGTCCCCTTAATAATATAAATTCCATGTGACAAATGAGACATAATTTAGAGGAAAAAACGATTAAATTTACTATCGATATTTGGGAGAAATGTATCAACATTCATTATTAGCGGAAATGTGTCAAAATAATATTAGCATTATATTTAAGTAACAACCAAAATAATGTTCACAGTTCAAATTAAAAGTTTTAAAAACATGTGGTACATAATATAAAACAAACAATAATAAACAATAATAACAATAAACAGTACAAACAACAATAAACAATAACAAATTATAAATTATAAAACTAACAATAAAATAATTTAAAATAATTAAAAGTGTAAAAAATAGAATTTTTATCAAACTGAAAAATAAGTATGTTTCTTTAAGTTGATTTGTTTCACTTTCGCAATTCAGCAGAAAACGAAACCTTTAAAATATTTCTTTCTCAATGACGTAATATAAAAAAAGTACTGTATGTCTTGATGAATAATTTAGAATATACATAAAATTTAAAAGTAAATAGATAATGGTTTCTCATTCACGCATAGAAAAAGCTTCATCGCATAATTATGAAACACATTTTAAAACAATCAAATTTAAGTTTTTGTTATTCATTATAAAACCCATGAATAGTTCATCTATATATTTAATATTTTGAACCCAAAGCTTATGAATAATTTTGTTATTCAATTAGCAAGAAAATATTTGCAGTGTGTAAATTTTAAAAGAGATGTTTCAGAAACGTTCTATAACACTCTTTATTGTATCTACCGATTTACCTGCTTTCTTAAAAATGATAATTTCGGCGTCACATATTTCTCTAAGCAGCCCGGAAGATGTTGTGATGACGGTTCGAAACGCTACTAAAAAGTCTTATATTTCCAAATCAATTTTTGTCCAAATACAAAAGTAAAAATGATTGTTGAGTGGTAATCCAAATACAAACTACATATTAGTTAATCTCATAATAAATAAATAAATAAATGCATAGAAATCTATTCAAAAACCTATTAAATTTCTGTCTTGAACCATTGTGTAAAAAATACCATTTTATTCATTTGCTACTTCCAGATGTCACAGATATACACATCCGTGTCCATTGCAGCTCTTTCTGAATTTATCTAACTTCCACACCTCTATCAGTGGATCAAAAATTCTAACATCATCTTAAAAGAATCCATTACAGAAAATTTATACAGCATTCGTCCCGAAGTTTATCACTCAGGGTAACCAGCATCTAGTCACCGTCACTGTTGTTGGTATGGGAGTACATTTTTTGATCATGGAGTACTTCAAGATAATAGACTAAGTAGTCAATCAAACAAATAAAACCAAAGAGCTGCCATACATAAAACTCAGAAAATCTGCTTTGAGATGAGATTGAATCCACTTGCTTTACTGAAGAATTAAAAATTCCTTCCAACTCGGACTACAGGCGGAGGTATGATTTTCTGCGTATATTTCTTTATTTAGTTGTACTTTTTGTGAATTCGCATTCTTGTTGTATTTCCTTTCGCCAAGTTTTAATACTTTATGTATTGGTGATTAGGTTTATTAAAAAAATTCATTAATGGTTAGTTAAAATAATAATAGTTGATCCAGATTTATTATGTATAATGTTGGTGTAATGGGTTGAAACTCAATTTGTTAATTTGTGTAAAAAAAAGATGATAAATTGTAATATTATATAATGGTTATATATATATATATATATGCATAAATCGATCGATAGATAGATAAAGTTTTGAACTGGAGACTGCTTTGGTTTGTAAGTGTTATGATCGGCTTAGATCTGCAAATTTTTTTTTCAGAACTTCCAACATAGTGGAGAATGTAATGAGTAGTATTTCTTACGAAATCTACCTAAAAGAAAGAAAATAAATTTCATATACCCTAAGAAGTTTTCGGTCAGCAAAATAGGTTTTCTGATAAAAAGAATACGCGCCAACGCATGTGGTTAGAGAACTAAGGACATCTAAACACAACTCTTCACAAATTCTAGCTATTCCAATATGTGCTTTTCCAACGTACTCCACTACCATCCTCTACTTTCAGCTAGATCATAAGCACATTTTTGGACCATTTCCTCTAAATTATCACTAAACATAAATTAAAATTTGTTAATGATGGAAGAAACAAAACTCATTTATAGACAAAAAGAAATTTAGAACAGAGAATAAATAACATAAAAGGTACATAAAATTAAATAAATCATATACGGCAATAGCAATACTGATTAATACATGTCCATTAAAACTTGATTTGAATAATGCGCAAAATCTGGCAAATTATTATAATAAGGAATTATTAAGGGAAGCAATAGAAATTATTTTGTAATTTGTAATCATACCTGTATGGAGACGTGATATTCCTTTAAAGCACACTTTCCGAGTTTTGGTATCTTTTACGTATACACTGTAAAAAAATCCGAGGTGTTTTCCTGTAGAGATCGGAAAAATAGTTGCCCTTATCGTACCGGAAAATTTTCCGACCCAGCTCGGAATAAAATCCGTAAAAAAAAAGGACAAACGGTACATTAAAACGGTATTTTTTGGACTTTATTCCGAGCTGGGTAGGAAAATTTTCCGGTACGATAAGGGCAATTATTTTTCCGATTCCTACAGGAAAGCTAGTCGGATTTTTTTAGAGTATAAGCATGGTATTCTTAGTAGATAACTTTACTTGTAGTTTCATGATTTTTCAAAAAGGACAAACTAATCAGTGATTTCATAACTTTTTAAGACATTGTATGCCAATGTAAGTTAAAACACTCAATAAGTAGGGGAGACCGGAACAAGATGACGAATGTCTTAATTTTTAACGTTTTCCTCTAGGTTGCTGCATCAACCGTACACTACTGCCTCTCCTATCGGTCGTTCGTAATAGTATAGAGATGCTGAAATCGCCATTGTTGTGTTAGTTGTGAAGCTTTTATTATTTACCGGTACAACGTTATAACTTTTATGCATGTGTAAATAAGCTCTGTTACAGATACAGGTAAGATATATCGTTTCTCTTTAGTATTTATGAGTAACTTAGTTTAAATACTACCTATTACCATGAATAAATGTCAATTAATCGCCTTCCTTCATGGCAATTAAATCGAATATTTTTAAATAGGCAGTCCGGGGCAAGATGACGAGCTCGTCAACGTGTGTGGAATATTAAACTATGTTGTCCATTCTATTTAAATCCTGTAAACGCTTATTTCTGCGACCTTGCGGTTAGTGTTTTTGATTCCGAACCATTGACTAGAGCAACACAATGTGAGAAAAAAAAGCAAAACACTGAGATCAGACATTCTTACAAGCACACCCATTAAGGAAGTGTTAGGACAAAGGGAAAAGCAGCAGGAAGGCCAAGAACGTTTAAAAACAGATAAAAGGAGCTCGTGAAGCTAAACAAGGAGTATAAAACTCAAACTAAGTTTCTGTAGGCCTAAGACTATTAACTAGAGGCCAAACAGTCCAGTTGCATCAACTTCAAAGAATGGTGTTTTCAGATGTCCTGCTTGTGACGAGGAACATTGTGACCCACCAACAGAAGAATGGATCCAGTGCTGTAAATGCCAAGAGTGGTGGCATGAGGAATGTTCCAATTATGAAAATGGCATTTTTATTTGTGAATTTTGTTAGCTGCACAACTAAGCACTTCAGCATTACGTTACAATGCATTATGCTTAGTTTTTAAACTTTGTAAGATGTAAAAACACAGTTATCATTTGTTAAACCATGTAAAATATTCAAACGATAAAATATGTTCAACCATTTTCAGTGTTGTTATCTTGCCCCAAGGCCAAAGTCACCTTGCCCCAGTACTGGGGCAAGATGACGATTTGTTAATGTTATGAAAAAATAAAATTATCCTTTATTTTTTTATTTGAAAAATTAAATGGTAATATATTTATTACTAAAAAAGAATACTCTAACAGTTCGTGTAAAGTTAATTTTACTATACTTAAAAATAAATTAATAAACGACAAATTTTTTTAACATAGCCATATTGCCCCGGTCTCCCCTACTCATGATTTTCCTAGTATTCGGAAAGCATTAATTTAATTTTCCCTTTTTTGGTTTCTTATTCTCTCGTTCTCCGGTAGGTGCCGCGACCTGTGCACTCATTCGTTTCATCTACTTCTTTCACATTGGTTGTTTTTGGCGCATTCACTACCCGTATCGGGTATATAATCCGGTGCGTCTCGGTCATTTTGATCAGCCTTGCTATTTTGTTGCACGCTGTGTCTTGCTCTATTTTGCACTAAAGAAGAATCTCGCTAGTAGATTCGAAACAGCTGTTTGCTGCTTTTCGCGTATTATTTGTGAATTTTCAAAAGTCGGTTTTCTGCTTTTTAATATTCCTTCAGAAAGGCTTTAATTGCTATTTTAGTTACAGTTTAATTGTATGTAATTATTTATAGTTGAAATTACATGCCGTAAAAAATTCTTGCAGCACTGTAACCGAAACTGCCTCCATCCCATAATTTGACAAAATTTCTCTGTTTGAATGGGTGTAACTGTAATCAATTACATGCAATGAACCTGTAATAACACTGCGGATTATTGGGATTACAAATGTGCCCAACTCTGAATGCAACCGCTTCACAAATGTTGTTATGCCAGTGATTTTGTTTTTTTAAATTAAAATTGTTTTTTTTTTCAACAAATACCATTTATATCAGTTTCCGTTCGGATATCGTTTAATATAAGTGCATCTAGTTAAATTTATTCATAAGATTAAACAAATAAATGCACGAGATAAAACGTTATTAATTTTAAAGTAAATTAAATTCCATTCAATTTATTCACTCGAGTCATATAATACATTTATTAGTAAATGATATTTCTAAGCTGAAAGCTACATTAATCATTTTTCAAAAGATTTGATGCCGCATGAAATTCGAATTTCTACAATTAGAGAAATATTTTAAGCGGCATAACTGCAGATAATACCGTATTTCGTAATGCTTTATTTTAATAATGTCTTAAATATTAGAGATTAACACGTAATTCATGTTAAAGTGATCAACCTAAATTTTTATTGATATTTTGAAAGACTTCCAGTGAAAATAATAATTTATAATAGATAATTACAGATAGTTAATATTGATATAAAAAGAATGAAATTATATAAAGATTTAACGTATATTAAATTCGAAACTTTGTGAAACATTACATACATATTAGAGGTAATTATAGATATATATCTATAACGGTCAGTTACATGGAGTCGAAAAAGCGGTTATTTATATTTTGCTGGTGGCAATGAGTGGTTTGTTCAGAAACTGAAACTGGCTAAACCTAACTTTAGCCGGGTACATTATTTGTCGTGGTGTGAAATATTTTGCCTAATTCTCACAAAAAAAAATTGATGTGATAAAGCACACAAACTATGTGACTGTATAAAATCAGTTATTTCTGTTTTTCCGATGGCAACGTGTGGTCTATTTTGTAAACCATACATGCTAAACATAACTTTAGTCGGTATAGTTTTTTGTTGTTGTATTTATCTCAAAAAATGAGTTACTTATGATTACAAGATTTTGATAAGATGATTTTTTCACGATTTAATGACTTTGTTGATGTGACGGCACCTTGTCGTTTATTTAATTGATAGGAAAAGGGGAGACGTTGAGGAGTAAAAGTCGGTAACTTTTCGGTAATATTTTTTTTTTCAAATATTCGTTTACAGCTTGTAGGTTATAATTAACGCAGGAGACAATGGCGTGCCGCTGAAACTGTGGTTGAAATTATTGAAAGATGATCATTTCGAAATGAAGCTGATAGGATTAAGTGAGACTCAGTACGTTCCGATCAACGACAAAATAGAGTGTGGAACTGTGTGAATTCCTTGTTTTACGTGAATATGCAATAGCTGAAAGATGATAAGATGAGATTTCAAAAAGTTTTACTTCGAGGGTTTTGATGGAACCATCGGTGTTAGTTAGATAATATTTAAAGGATTATTTTAGAGTATAGCAAGTCGTTCTGCGTTGCACAGTTATATAATTATATGGCAAATAAAAAAAAAATGAGTTAAATGCTATGGCGAAAGTTTAGCCTTTTAAATTAGCCTTGATGAGATTGAAATCGAAGTTGAAATGTGGCTTTGACAACATGCGATAAATTTCTATGACTGAGAGATAAAACAAACCTGTACCCAGAATTAGAAAACACTTGGACAATGACGAAAACTATGTCGAAAAATAAAGTAGATACATGTAAGTAATTTGTAATGGACATTTTATCAATTAAATTTTTTTGAATTAGTATGCGGCAATGTATCTTTATTTTTCTAAAATCCCTCGTAGATAATAACAGGAGTGAAAGGTCAATCGCATTGTCAATGCCCACTGGCAAAGACGGAAATATTAAAATCCAGAAAAGGATCTAAATTTATAGTGACTGCGTTACAAACGTATCGAAATTAGTAAAGCGGATTTCTGTCAAAATGCCGGTAGTCAGAAAAAACAACGAATAGATAGGATACGTATTAAATAACTAAAAAAATAAAGATAGTATACTGAAATAAAAAGAGTATTCAAACGGTAAAAAGACGATTGCAGTAGCAAGAGGTGTTAAGGATTTTTATAAAAATGCTCTTTTAAGGAAATCTAAAAAACAAAGCGCAATTTCTTTACCAGACATTTTTTTATGCAGCCCAACACGTAGAACAAGTTTAAAGATAAAAATAAAGAATTAAAAGTTTATTTTAAGCTTATAAAATGTATTATATACATAGTATTTGTCTATATATAAATGTATGTTTATTATTTTATATTAAATTCAACGTTAAAACTGAGATAATGAGAGTTGAAAAGAATGAAATAATATGGTTATGGTAATGATATCATATATTTTATTGTAGAATAAGGTACTGTATAAAAACACTATCGATTGTTTTTAAATAGGAAAATACAGTTCGGAATACTTATACATTTTAAGAAATGTATATAAATATGAAATTCAGTGTTTCATAGACGGATAAGATCAAAGGCAAATTATTTAAAAATTTACATTGAAATAAATCAGGTTTAAACTATAATTTGTAACACACAAACGTACTATACTGTGATAGTTAATATTTTCTACACACCCGACTATATAGATATTTTTATATCGTTCATTTTCAGCAATATTAGAATATAGTTTTTAATAAAACAAATTTAGAAATTATGGACTGTAATAAAAAGCTCATTAAACCTTTAATCGTAGCAAACTGTGTATGAACGCATCTGAAAAGACACTTTCAGATTAAATCAGGACAATTGTATTTGTAAGATTCACTCAAAGAAATTCTCTGAAAGTATCATGGAAAGAACTGGCTTATGGCCAAATGCACTTTGCGGCAGTGACATTTTTAAGATACTCAACACTGTTTGTCTCTAATGGGTGTGTATAGATTTAATGTTCTTGTTTCTTTTACTTCAACAAATGGATATAACATATGAAATATTAATGGAAAAAGACAGGGAATAAACCACACTTAAGAGTTGCTACAATTTTATTTCGTACATGAGTTATAATCTCTAATAAGAAAACGATTTTGTTGCTATATGATAAAAACATTTAGATTATTATGAATATTGTAATTGAATTAAATATAAAAACAGATATATGATCCAAACACATAGAAAAATAAAAACTACAAAAGAGCAGTTCTGCTTTTTCAGAATTTAGTATCGCCCCCGACGAATATATACATACACACACACACACACACACACACACACACACATATATATATATATATATATATATATATATATATATATATATATATATATATATATATATATATACATATATATATGTAACTACAGATAGTACAAAACGTATTTCACTTTTAATACACACGCATTTATTTTGCATAAAATGACTTCATTCGCATCCGGAATAAGAATTCCTCATTTACGATCTAGTCTTAAACAACATATACAGTAATGTAAGCATATGAGCTACTATCGCTAAATAATGCACAAATTCAAAAAAGGGAGAGAGAGAGAGAGAGAGAGATCGTCATTCAAGAAACTTGACAAAGAAAAATGGCTTTCTAATGATTCATATGCCTGCATGTATTATTAATATAGATACTTCAAATTGAACATAGTTTATAATAGCTTATTAAAAATCATTCATTTATATATATTTTTTCAAAATAGCACATTTTATAATTTATCCCCAGCTGTTATGGTAAAATGACAACGAAATGATATAATTACTATTTTCCAAATATTTGTCCTTGACTTACTACAGAAATGGATTTGTCAACATTTAACAAATATTGCTAAGAACTGCAAAAAAAAAAAATAATATCTCAAAAATAAATTGGGGTGCAGTTTTCAAACAAATTGCTTTTAAATGCACATTTCTGTCTCAGTACAAGGGTATAAAAAATGAAAATGTACGATGCTTAGAAGTTAAAAAGAATTGCACTAGAGTATTTAAGGGGTGTCAGACTCTTAAAGCTTTTAAATTTTCGAAATATTATGTTTTTTTTTATTTTAATTTCCTATTTTTTTAACATTTTGATATAGTTGTTTTCTTGAAATTTCCATTAGAATGGAAGTTATGTCTTTTAGAATTATACCCGCACAACAGCTGAAACAGCGTTTCCGAAACATTGATATCAGTTTTCTCCAAATGACGTTTTTGGGCATAACGCGCACGATATCTCTAAAACGGCTGAATATTTTTCAAGAAATTTTCAAAACACGTGTTTCATGTTAGTCTGTATAAACGGAACATAAAATTTCTTTTTATTGTTCAAAAACACATTTTGTTAGGTGATTATACAGTTGAAATTATCTAAATTTTGCAATAGCTAAATGTAACGTTGTATAAAAAATGTAAAAATGCTTTAAATACAATTTTATTTAGGTTCAGGATAATTACAGTAATAGGAAGTATAAGTAGGTACCGAAATTTTCATTCTAGTTCCAAAGTTTATTTTGTAATCCGCGCGTAATCTTTTATGCCAATTTTCTGCTCGCCAAATGTCTGACAGTTTGGAGCCCCCTGTAAATGCTAATTCAGCATCTTGCAATTTTGTAAATAAATGTAATGAAAAAAACATATCTTTCAACCCAATAAAAATTATGTCTTAAAGACAAATACATTTTTAAATATTAAATGCTGAGAATGTTTTTTTTTTTTCATTCTTTCCAAATTTGAGAGTTCTGAGACCCCTTAACAGTACAATGATACATCTGTTTTGTTTTACGACTTACTTATACAACGGAAAGTTATTTTTTGAAGACGAGACTTTAATTACTGCCCGAAAAAAATAGGATATCAGGGACTAACTAGTAACTCACTTCCACTTTCTCTCTCTGTGTGTATGTGTGTATATATATAGTATATGCGATTCCTATTATGTCATATAACAGTGAATTTTTTTATCTATTCTGTAATATGGCTAGAATTATTTTCAATATTTTAGTAAATTGTCTTTTTTATTATAATAAACAAAACTATTTACAAGAATATTTTTAGAAAATATAGACTCTGTGTCTTCACGACAATTGCTCAGCTAAAGGTAACACAATATTTTTGTATCACTATTTATAACATAACAATAGGAGTGTTTGATAGACATTTAACAAGAAAATAATGTTGAACAAGATACAATTCTTGCACGACAGAAATTTATATAAGTTTTCTCCCTTTTCAACTTTATCTAGATACATTCTCCCATACCCACATATATATACATATACAAATATATATGTATCAATGTGCATGCGTATGTGCCCGTATGCACAATGGTAGAAAATCAACTTTTATTTTGTCATTGTCGGCATATGATAAGTATGTTGTTATAACTGCTGCGTACGCTTTTAGTACGCTAATTGTCATAGCTATTACCAAGATTTGAAGCAGGTGCTACTATTAAATAATGTGTGTCTGAGTGTTTGAATGAAATCAACATCAAAACGAGTAAATTAATGTCTGTGTATCTTTGCATATAGATATATTATAGGCCGGAAAAGAACATGGACTATTTTTTTATTTATAGTATTCAAATAGTTTCATTAATATTGGAAAATTTCATTATTTTCACAGTGAATTCAATTGACATCTTTTCTTTTAACATCTTTCTTTTTCGTTGCCAAAATAATAGTCCACAAAAATATCTTCAACCCAAATAATTAATTTTCGATTGAAAGATTTTCATGCGAAAAATGAGAATTAAAAAAAAAGGAAAAGAAAAGAATAGATGCATTCAGTATGACGTCAATCATTAAGTTTAGCTTGTACACAGCCTCTAAACAACCCGTTGCTACATTATTCTAATTTTATATGTGTAATTTAACTACAATTTATAGCTACATTTCACTTCTAAGTTTTGTGATACTTTATATACTGTGGTAACATATTGTATGATGTATAATTTAAAAAAATCACGATACGTGCTTGATTGATCGCATCACAACGAACTATATTTTCTTCCAATTTTAGATGTATTTTCGTCGATATCGTCGAAAAGAGGCTGCAAAAATATGCCGTTTGGTCATAAATATGCCATTCAGAATCTACTTAAACTAAAGTGTGAAAAAATAAAGATTTTAGGAGTTTATTTAAACATTTCAGAAAAAGTGTATGCATTATCATAGGTCACATATTTGTTGAGAGAAACACATCTTTCGTTACACACTGCGTGTGCTTAGCGGTAAAGTTGAAGGTTCATATAGACGTGGTGATATCCAAGGATAGTCGATAATAATTTAAAAGAAAGTCTGTAATTATCCGAGATATTAATTGAAATTCTATTTAAAAACAGGCATACACTCTAAGGCGATGTTGTAACTCATTTCGAAACGCGCTTGCCACAAATTAAACTATTTTCAAGGTCTTTGTTATACGATATCCTTTGTGCGCGAGTAAAACTCGCACTTGTCTGATTTTTTCATTATTGGTCCACTATACATTCGAGAAAGTATTCTTTTTTAAGGTTACATTCAACATATTTATAAGGTTGTGATAATAGAAATACAAGAGTTTGCAATATCATTGAGGAAATCATAATAGCACATTCGAACATAAAATATTGAAATTCTATATACATGTTTAAAGGATGCGTAGAAATCACCTATAAAGGGGTGCTTATAGAACAGAGTTCTATAAGTAGACAGACGTAAGGCAAGGCAAGGAAAACCTAGCAAAAAACGATACATTTAATTTAAAATAACTAAGACAATCATCTGAACAGGAATAAGTGGATAGAATACTGTATTTAGTCGAAAGCGCCAAAAGGAGGTATTTTTCTGGAAAAAAAATAATAACTTTTCACGCAAAGGCTTTAACATTCTTTGTTAAAAAATTAACAACAGATTATTAATACTTTTTTTTAAACTAAAGTTTCAAATGAATTGTATTTTTTTTTATTTCCTCACCCGTATTGTATGTAAATTTTTAAATTTAAAACACGTGAATTAAAACTAACTTTAAAAAGCTTTTAAATAATTACAAATAGTTTTATAAGCATTTGTTACTGAAAGAAACAGATCCTTTTTTCTACAGTTTCTTAAACCCGCTCTTCAACATATCCAGAAATTTCTCTTAATATATTGCCATAAATATTTGTCCGTTTTGATTAAATGCTCTCATTGAATCACGACTACGTTTCACAATCGCAAAAAGTACAACGCTTCAATGAAAATAATTCCATAGATGAAATAAAGTTTTAGGCATCTTTCATTACAAAAAGCTACATATTGCAGCTGTCCGGAGGAAAGCAATTAAAAAAAGAAAGGTTTATTTTCACCGATCATGAACACCAGACTTCGAAACCACCCTCCGTTGAAATGTTTATATATATATCAGGGGGCTCTGACACCACAGAATCTAAAAGCACTCTAATCTGATCCGTTTTAAGAAGATTAGAGAAGACTGAATTATAAAGGAAAAACATTTAGCGATCTCCCTGTAAACAGGTTTCCATTCAATTCCCTCTGATTGCGAAAATTTAAGGCCGAATCAGTTGCTGTTAAGTCATTCAATGGTTGTTTTCGTGTTTGATTAAAGAAGATCATTTAAACATTTGAATAGAAGCTAAAATAAAATGAATTCAGTAAACAGAGTTATTACGTTCCGGTGTTTTTTAACAGCGTTATAAAACTATTGATATAATACAATTTACTACAATTACTACAATTTCCTGCTTTAACCCCTTCAAGGGCGGTGGTTCATTTTGGACTACTTACTTTTAATTCTTAAATGCCCCATTGGCACCAGAATATAGGAATGAAAATTTTCCTTTTATTAAGTAAGTGAACAACAGCATTTTCGTATTTCGAAATAAATGCGTTTGTAAATTCTGGTGCGATTCACTGATTTCAACATTTTACGAATAGAAGTACCTTGTCCCTGAAAGGGCTGAACGCATATTAATGTATTTATTATTTTAAAGTTTACTTTATGTTTTAATATCCACATGTAAATACAATTTTCAAGACATAGTTTTCAACATTTTCCTGCTTTTAACGCGTACTCATGTAATTTTAATTTTAAAGTTTTTTTTCTGTTTTTAGTAGTTACGTATAAATAAATTTCAAGCGTAAGGAAATGTTATTCTTTGCGCTGTTTTTACAATTGAAAATAATATCTATAATAAAAGCCTAAGTCATGTGACTATCATCAACAGTTCCGGTCGATACCTTAGCTTTTTATATTCCAGGCGGTCATTTTGGTGCTTCAATGTTATCCAGCCACAGGTGATCCGTCGCCAAATATTATTCCATAAATGTTATTCTATCGCCAAATATTATTGCCATCATTTCATTTATATTATAATAGTCTAAGTCATGTAAGTGCCATAAAAAATTACGGCCTGATCCCTTCACTTTTCATATGAAAGGTTTCCATTTTGATTAAGAATCAAAATTACTTTTTTCGAATAAAACTACATAAAAGTTGCCATTATCGCGAAGATTTCTTGGTACTTTTATGTTAGCCGGGTACAAATCTCGCCAATAGCTTTTTTTAAACTCGCCAGTTAGCATTTTTTTATTTTTCGAGTGGTAAATTAAAACAGTGCTTTGGAGTTGAAAATAAATGTCGTGGTTTACTGCATTATTTAACATTTGGTAAACATGTCATACATGCACCGGGTTTGGCGTGATTTTTTTTTTTTTTTTTTTTTTTTTTTTTTTACGATAATTTGGCAAAAACCTCGTTTTGGAATGAAATAACAATAAAATGAAATAACAATAAATAAAAAATAATTAATAACTATAGAACAAAACAATTAATATAATTTAAAAATAGAAAATAAAAGTAAATAAACATTCATTAATAAATAAACAACAATAGCCCGGCTACCATGTCAAGCAAAATAACGCTATTTTGAAGCCAATTCGATACCCCGTTGTATTTATGACATATGTGCCTAATATTTTTCTTTTCGTTTCGTTAAAAAAAAAAAAAAAAGAAAAAAAGAAAGAAGTGAAAGCCATTAATTTTAAATGCTTCAATTTTAAATGAAAATTTTGTATTCTAAATAAAATGAATGAAAGCATTATATTCTAAATGAAATTAATAATAATATTTTAAATGAAATACAAAGAAAAAAATGCGACAGGAGAAATGTTTGCCGATTTATCACTTGCGTCGCACTAACATAAAAATACAGAGTTCTTGATTTCTCTTTCAGAATCTTCCGATTTCGCAAAAGGTTGTTCAAGTAAATTGACTAATGAATAAAAGTAACATAATACATTTCTTAGCACACATTGAAGGGATTCCAAACTGGTCGCAAAATTAATTTAAAATAATAATCTTTTCTAAAATATGAAAAAAAAAATATCAGTCATGATTAAAATATTAGTGATCATCATTAGAGAAAAGTATTTAAAATTAGGGAAAAAAATAATATCTCGAAAACTAGTTCGAATTTAAAAATTCTAAAACCAGTTTTGAGATCTGCTAATCAATACGGATTGTTGGTGTTAATTTCATCGCATATTATTCCATATTTTGGGAGAAATCGCCGTGAAACATAATCATTTGTTTAATCAATCGTTTCATAAACTCGTTTCAGAAATTCTTTTCATTAGGATTTTATAAATATAGGTTTGATACATATCAACATTTCAACGGATTCATACAACATTATATATATATATATATATATATATATGTATATATATATATATGATAAATACGAATGTCTCAATGGCGTTCCTCCATTCGCCATATTGTTGTAAAATGGCAGCCATTCATTTTTTTACGAAAAAAAGTTGAGTTCTTGAGTGTTTCTTGAGTGTTTGATGCAATGATCCGATAACAGTTTTTGTTTTGTCTTTTTCTCAAAAATGGTTGATATATAGCGTGTGAACTTCTAGGATGGCTGATATTTTGAAACAATACCATTTTTGTGATAGCATATGAGATAGCACGCGTATTATTGGACCAATTTGGATGTGACATATTATGGGTACAGTATATACCAATTTCTCGACCGAGTTCGATGTCAGCTTCATCCGCCATTTTGTTTAAAAATGGCGGCAATTTATTATTATTATTATTTATTTTTTTTTTTGCTTAAAATTAAAAAAAATGGTTCAAAAAAATTAGAAATTGAAAAATATGATTTGTTAGGTGTTATAACCTTGATACAAAGATTCCGGAACATTTTTTTCACTAACATTTTGAAACAATCAGTTTTTTTGTTATACGATAGCACTGGTATTAAGTAATTTAGAAGCGACTGAGCATGCGCGCAGGAATTGCTAATGTTCGTTGGCCTAAACTTCTAATAAAGTTCTTTCTTAAATTGTCTCGAGCAAGTTTATTGGTTATCTTTATCCCCCATGTTGTTTTAAAATGCGGGCACTTCAATATTTAATAAAATTTGACGACCAAACACAAATTGCTATAAATGAAGCCAACTTGGATATAAATGAGTTATTTCCGAAATTCTCACTGTTAAACCTTATTGACGAAAATACATGTTTTATCATCTATAATCGAGTTCCAAAAATTTTCGCTTTGTGTGTTTGAGTAAAATAAGCTTAATTCTAAAAATCCTGGAGTATGAAAGGTACCTTTTCCTCCCGGCACTAGCCTGGAAGACTTTTTTGGATGCTTATTATTTAAGTTTTATTCATTTTAGACATATTCTAGTTCAAGTAATGATTTACACATTTCGTCAGATTCTGTTTTCTGTGAAAGGAACTTTAAATTATACCTCTGTGCTTTAGTTATTGAAAGTACATTTAACATAAAAACATTTCAAACCATATAATTTAGGCTATACAAAGAATCTTCAAAATTTTATACAAAAAATAATTGGTATTTTAAACTGAAAAGTATATCTTTAATTCTAGTTAATCGTAAGATTTTCTATTCTTTTAATGAATCAGTATTTTAAAATCTGAAAAAATATATTAATAAATTTGCTTCTGAATTTACAGTTCTATAAATAGGTATTTGCAGTATTTTATTCATAATTTGATTTAACATTATTTATTCTATTAATGTTTTTGGATTTTATGAATGTCTCTACTTCTGGTGGGTATAATCCAATGTCGAATCAAATTCTGTAAATGAAAATAACATTTATGTATTGTAATTCTATATAGATTGGTAAATTAATTACAATTCATGAACATACAGCAATATATATTGAAATCATTTTGACTGGTATTTAAATATCTACATATTTATGCGGGTATGAGCAAACATAAGTGTCACAAACAGAGGTACACTTTTGCAAATGAAATTTCTGCTTTAATAATGAATCGCTGCATAATTTATAACTTGATCAACAATGTGATAGTGAAATGCTATTTATATTTGATAAGAGAACTGTTTATTCATGTGTATATTTCGAGATATGTCGGTGCCTAAATTTAAAGTTAAAGCTAGAGTGTTTATATTTATGTTCAGAAATTAATAAATGTTAATTTAAAGTTAGGTTTTGCTTTATAACATTAGAATTTTGTTGTAAGTAGTACAAAAGTAAAATATAAATTATTCATTTTCAGAACATGTAAAATATTTTCAACAAGTCATTTAACTGATTAATATATAAGAAGATAAATCTAAAAAAAAATGTATTTTTTGAATATAAATCTGCGTGTCAAGTCTTAAACCATCACGGGTTCATTTACTATTTCCACGTGTATATGAACGCGTATGTGTGATATTTAAATTTATGAAAATTGGTATTTAAATTAAAAATCTTAGTAAAAGCTTACATAATGTGAACCGATTTGTTTACAGGTGTACATATATCATATGAAATATTTAAAATATATTAACAATCCATTAAACTCCAATTCTTTTCAGCCGATACACTCGGCCATCATCAGTGAAAAGTAAATGTTGTCTTTTTGAGCCTACTCAAGAAATTAACTAGCAGAAACTAGAAGTATTCAAAGTTTCAATAAAAACATGCTTTTATCTATTACTAAGAGTTCCATCCAAAATGTATGGGTGTCATATGAAAATACATCATTACAAACTTTATATTTTCTAGAAATTATCTTAAGAAATTACCTTAAAATGGCTTTTTAGTTATTATTTGGTAAATATTTGTGGAGTTATTAAATTTTACTTTTGTAGGTTGAGTTTCAGCTAATCTTGCTATCTCGAAATTTTCTCATTGCCATTCCTATATAAAACAATTCTTTCTTATATTTTTTACAAAGGATCTGGATTAAGAGTGGTACGAAACAGCGATGGAAAATTTAAATTTTTCTTGGTATTTTAAATCTGTGTAAATCGAAAAATAAATCAACAATTTTATACATATATTTCTTTTTCTTATCCTTTAAAGAAAAAAGAGAGACGCGAATTACTGTAAAGTATAAATTGACAGTATAAAAGTAACAGCCAGAAATATAATTTATGAATCAAAACAATACAAAAAATTCCGCCAAAAGTGTATTTTTAACCGACTTCAAAAAGAAGGAGTTTATCAATTCGACCTGTATGTATTTTTTGGTTCTGTTCACGCATAACTTCCGCAAATATGAACTGATTTTGATAATTCTTTTTTTGTTTGAAAGAGTAAGTCACCCGTGTGGTCCCATTCCAATTTCATCGAAACCTGATTATTATAACAGTTTTTTTTTATAAAAACTTTAAAAATGAAATCGTTTTGAAACAGTCGCCTATTTATAAGCGTTCATCTTTAATGTTGTTATTCTTACAGAGATACGAGATCTTTTCAAAGTGCAAAAACTTAGCTGGACAAGGGCCGAGATACAGATAGATTTTTCGCTGTGAGAGAAATGAGATTGAGAAATCAGGAAAAACATTGAAAAACATTGAGAAATTGCAAAAATGCAGGCTTCTGATTGATCGATCTCGTTTCATTAAGAGCGAAAAATCTATCTGGATCTCGGCCCAAGTTCTGCCATCCACCAAACCGGAAGGCCCACATAGATACTAACCGATATTGGGAGTAGGTGTCGAAAAGTTGTAAATCAACAAGTTTCTTCATTTATCAGAGCTCAAGTGCCTGAGTATGAGTGTGCCTGTTGTGTACCATGTGAAGTCACAAAGTGCCTTCATATCTCTATGCACAGTAGCGTGCATTGCTATGTGTAGCGACACTGTCTTTATATTCAGATTTTTCTGTTTTGTTTTTTCTTTAAGATAATTTACAATTTAATTGTTATGTTACTATTAAAACATATAAAGTAATTAATTTAAAAAAAAATGTTTGGAGTAACGGCATATTTTAAAAAAATATTCTTTTCTTATTTACTCTGTTACCTGATATTTTAATAAAACAATTACGAATTTGGAAGTGCATGTTCTTTTTTACAATATAAACAATAAAACTTAGGGAAATTAAAAAAAAAAGAGGTTTTTAAAAAAAATAGTTATTTTATCAGGAAAATATATAATACTTATAGATCGACCAAATATTCTGTTTAAGCTTTTTCCACCAAATTTTATCTCAGCCATTTCCAGCTATAAAATATCCAATTTCTTTATCGGATGCTTACAAGAAAATCAATATTCAGGTTGAATAACGTCTTATGTAATTGTCTCCTCTTTTTAATAAGACGAATCTTTTTTTAAGAGGAATCTTTAAGACGAATTATTTTTGTTCTAGCACCACTCAGTTAATGTTGCGAAAGAATTTTTTTTTTTTTTTTTTTTTTTTTTTTTTTTTTTTTTTTTTTTGGCTTATTTGTGAAAATTCGAGAAAAAACATTCTCGAAAAGTACATAAACTAATATGATGAGAGATTTTCAAATTATTTTTTTGACAGTTACTGTAACATAGTTTATAATTCAATAATTACAATATCATCTGCGACAGTCTTAAGTAACTGATCCAATCAAATGTTTTACTACAATCAATCAAATTTTATTAAGGTATTTATAAGTACACTTTACATGAATTTACTGTGTTACTTCATATTCTTTGAAATAGTAGATAAATTAAATAACATGAAAATAAATTAATATTGGATAAAAACACAGTTGTCTGAATCCCAGAACAGCCGAGACACAAGACATCGTTCAATTTGGCGAGGCGATAAATGGATTTTTGTTGCTACCATTTCGTTTCGTAAATTCTTTACACGCCTACAGTGGTCTGATCTTGAATTTGGATCGGTTTAATGGGATTGGTTGATTTGTTGTGTATTGGATGGTCACGCCTACCTGAAGACTTTTATTGAAAATTAGCTCAGCTGTGTTTTGACTAACTCAACTCCGCATGTTTTGTAATTTGTGTAGAAGGAAGACATTTTGTAATTGTAAAATTAAAATGACGGCAAGCAAAAGTTTGTTATTGTTAATTTTTTTTTTTTTTTTTTTTTTTTTTTTTTTTTTTTTTGCTATTTTTAGTTCTAAAATTTGAATGTTAAAGTATCTCTGTAATTTAGTTTGAAATTGTGAGTTTTTTTTTTTTTTTTTTTTTTTTTTTTTTTTGCTGGAAAGTTAAATGAAGTGACTAGAAATTTACAAAATTATTGCAATTCAACATTTTTTAGAGTTGGTTTTTAAGAAAGGAGATGTCTGTTAAGGTATGTTAATAATTTTATGCATTTTTTGTTGCAGTGTTTTATATTAGCCATTTATTGTATATTTTTCATGCATGCTGGCCTTACGAGTTTTGTACATTTTAAGATTGCTACACAGCGAGAACTGCTGAATCCAGTGATGTTTCGTTTTCTCTTAATGAACGCGTAAGCATTCATACGACGTTTAGTGATTGCCGCTTTAACGAGTTTTGAATATTTTGAGATTGCTACACAGCGAGAACTGCAGAATTTTGAGATTGATACATAGCGAGAACTGCTGAATCCAGTGATGTTTTTTTCGGTTAATGAACGCGTATGCATTCATACGACGTTTAGCGATTACCGCTTTAACAAGTTTCTTGCGTTTTTCAGATCGCTGCAGAACTAGATTGCTGTATTGAGGGATATATATTGTTTGTTTATGAACGCTTCGCGTTCATTCTTCCGTAAATTAGAAATAAATTGTTCAATATTTACTCTGTATAGGCACGTACTTTAAAATATTAAATGACGCTATGATTTGTTGTTGAGAAATGAAAATTGTAATCATTAAATCGTTACTCTGATTTGTAAATGTATTTAAATTTTTTCACATTTTTCAATAAAGTTATGTTGAAATCGTATGATTTATTTTGAATCTCATAAAAATCTGCTTTCCTGTGTTTTCTGATACGTCGTTATTTATAAATGTTGTATTTCCCATGATTCCAGGATGATAACGTAGTAAAAAAAACAGTCTGGAAGCATTCAGCAAAGTGGACCAGTCATGTTAGTTCTCAGGTTGCCGAATTTTAGGTTGGCGTATGTGGGGCGTTTGCCGCCTGTCAGAAAAGTCGTCACATCGGGTGTCTCGTCTGTTCTGGGATTGTGTTTTATATCTTATGTATTATAATATGAGTTTCGAAAGAAAAAAAATAAAACCATACTCAGAATTATTTATTTTATCACAAAATAAACTTAATCCTGACATACCAACATTATTAGGAAATATTTTAGGAGAATCATCTTTAATCACGATCCTCCAACGCAGTTTAATGCTGATTCAATGAAATCGATGTATATTAGATAACAAATGAAAATGCAGTATTTATTATTGATATAATTTAGTGGAATGCAATAATACGAGTTTATTAAATATAGCTCGAGATATATTTATTACTCACATTTGGAAAATGTTTTGCGAAAACATTCACTGAAAGTATATATAAATTCCGATGAAATGCATTTATTTCTTTGTAAGTTATTATAAAAATGTGTAATTTAATAGTTGCTATGTTATTTTAGAACATCAGATTTAACCGAAGAAATATAACTTTTATGTATTTCGAGCAATGGGATTTGATTTGGATAAATTTGTGCATTGCTATGGAATTTGCACTGTTTGTGATATTTTATAAATTATAAATTTATGAAGTAATATCGAATAAATTAATTTCTAAGTGATACTCCATTTGCAGTATGTAGTATTATATTTTCCTAAATCAGAATGAGATAATGCTTTTTCAAATTGGTTATTATATCGTGAACAATGCGGCATTCCTAATTTACATACAAAAAGGGTGTTTTAGAAAAGAATACCTAACTTTGAAATGACATTATTAGTTATGGCATTTCAAAGTAGTTATTCCTTTCTAAAACACCTTTTTTGTTTCTTTGACAGTGAGAGGGAGAAAAGTGAAAGAATTGGTATAATGTACAGACAGGCTTGGAAGTTTTTGTACACCGGTTTGCAGAAATAGTTCCAAGAATTGACATCAGAGGGCACTGTAGTCACAGAGTATAATCTTTTTATAGTGTCTGAAAGTGTGCTTCGTGAACATAGGTCAAATCACATTACAGTGGTTTCGATATGGTCACCTTTCTTAGCAATAACATAACGGAACCGAACGCTAAAGTTCCAAGTCACTCGTGACAATGTCTGTACTAAAACGAATGCACATGCCTCACAGACGAATTGTTCAAGCTGTTACAAAGTTTAAGGTTCGAAAGAGTAATCAATTTCTGTCAAGAAGCTCCACAAGAAGAAGTTACTTGGATTGAGATCGGGGGAGTATGGACGCCAATCCATAACAATGCCTGTTATTCGGGAAAAATTAATAGCACTCACGCGGTCCATGAAGGAACTCAAACACTGCAGTAGTACGGTTTGGTTGGGCCCCATTCTGCATAAACCATGAATTATCCGATGCATCCTCAAAAGACAGAAATAAGACAACAAATTTCTGAAAAATTTAAATATATCGGAATGAGCCAATCGTTTCCCTCCTGAAAAATGGACCAATGATCACTTTATTGTACAGTCTAGCCCAAACTGTAACTTTTGCAAGACAGACAAACAGGTTTTCAGTGAGTATTACTAAGAAAGGCGATCATATCGAAACAATTGTAATGTAATTTGACCAATGCTCACAAAGACACCATTGTTTGTCCAACATATCATTTGTTTCACCTTTCTGTCTTTTTTTTTTTTTTTTTTTTTTTTTTTTCAGTTACGCCATTTTAAAAGTTGGGGAGTCTCTTCTGAAGCACTCTGGTTCGACTCGATAATATTGTGAAATATAAATCTATTCTATGATTACTAACAATGTAACTTAAATCTAAAATACCAGATTTGTGTCAAATACAAAATGGTAATGCTATATTTAATTCTACTAAAGTGTGATATAAAAATCGTTAAAGTGTAATCCAACAAATTTAAATTTCAAGGCCATTCTATATTTAATTCTACAAAAGTGCGATATAAACCACGTTCCAGTTTTTATCCAAAAATTTTATTACGTTTAATTTAGTTTACGCTTGTTAATGTTCAGCAAAGGAAATAATTAATGCAAAGTTTTGATAGTTCGCGAAACATAGTCTAAAACATAGTGTGAAAACCATAATCTAAAAGTAGCCAGTTACTTTCATTTTTTTGAAGAAATGTCTGAAGTAACATAATTTTACATTTATTAAGAAATTTCCGCATATATAAAGTAGCTGAATAGAAAAAAGATGTTGGTTCTAGCATTTGTGTCTTATTAAAAATGTAAAACTTTATTTGAATTGACTCTGATGTATGATATTTTATAAAATAATATATTTTTTAAATATTTTCTAGCTGAAAAAAGTACTTTAATTATGGTATATTAATTTATGCTTCCCTCTACGATAAAAAGAAAATGTTATTTCAAATGTATTAACTTCGAATAGAATCTGCTATAACACGCATGGTGGTTTTATACATGTATATGTCATTAATTGTGTAGTGGTTAATTTTGTTTTTGCTTTTTTAGCGACGGGAAGAAGTAAGTAAAAGTTTTGAAATTTAAAAGATGTTTTATAAAGCTATCTCTAAAAATACTTAAAATATTATACACAGACTTTTTAATTTGATACCGGTTATTTTCGTAGCTGTTTAGCAACGAGAAGAACTAAGCAAATTTTTTGCAAGTTTAAAGACATTTTATAAGACTATCTCCAAAATATTTAAAAGGAAATTTTGAAATTTAATGTGGGTTATTTTTGTAGTTTTTTAGCGACAGAAAGAAGAAAGATTCTTCTAAAATTTTAAGGATATTCTTATCAACCTTTTTCTAAAAATCTTAAAATGATGCAAGTATATTTTTTAATTTAATAATGGTTATTTTTGTATTTGTTTAGCGACTGGAATGAGTAAGCAATCCTTTTATCAAAAGCACATTATAAAATATTTTCTAAAAATTCTACTGTAAGACTTGTACACATTCTCTTCATTGAATATTGGTGTAAAATAATTTACATTTTACCCATTCTCGCTGTGTAAAATCATCGAACTTAAATCGTGAAATACTTGTGTTCCTTTACCAATGGTGTTAAGGAGTCTCAGGACTCTTAAAATTGGAAAAAATGAAAAAAAAAGACCATTTCAACATTTAATATCTTAAAAAGTATTTGATATTAAGACACAATTTTAAATGGGAATGAAAGATACAAGTATGTTCTTTCATTTCAAATATTTGAAAAATTCCAAGTTGCAGAATTAGCATTTACAGGGGGCTCAAAACTGTCAGCCATTTTACGAGCAGAAAATCAGCATAACAGCTTATGCGCACGATTACAAAATAAATTTTGCAACTAGAATGAAAATTATGGTGCCTACTTATACCTCAGATTATAATAATTACACTGAACCTAAATAAATTTGTATTTAAAGCATTTTTATATTTTTAATAAAAAGTTCTATTTAGCTAATGCAAAATTTAGAAAATTTCAACAATATAAACCCCTAAAAAATATTTTATTTTTACAATAAAAAGGAAATTTTAGATTCAGTTTATACAAACTAACATGAAACATATGTTTTGAAAATTTCATGAAAAAATATTCAGAAGTTTTTGAGATATCGTGCGCGTTATGTCCAAAAACGTCATTTAGAGAAAAATCACTTCAAAGTTTTGGAAACACCGCTTCAGCTATCGAGTGAGTATAATTCTAAATGCTATAACTTCTGTTCTAATGGGAATTTCAAGATAACAATTATATCAAAATGTTCAGAAAACATTGAAGTTTATCATCTAAAAAAATTAAAATTTCGAAAATTTTAGAGTTTTAAGAGTCCTGAGTCCCCTTAAACACAGTCACAATTAAAAGTGAGGCAAAATAACTCTTACCTTTTAAACACAAAAGTATTCATAAACAAGAACGAAAAATCATGCAGCCAGCTTAAAATATGTACACTTCCCACACATTTAGAATAAAGTAATAAAATTTTGCAGTTTATTAAGTTGAAAGTAGTCTAAGTATACAGTTTAGAAAAGAGTTATCGCTGCTGAAAACATAATTACTACAATTAACGTCAATAATCGGAAAGGTATACGGATTTATTTTGCAGCTCTCTATTTGTTCTATAGATATGAATTTATAAAACACAGTATGAGAAAAGTTAGTTTAATTAAATGTATAGCACAGATAAAAATTTCTATTTAGCCATAACCGACAATAAATGGTACTTGAAATCTTTTGTGTAGCCCTGTATACGGTCTGTAGAATTAATACACACCAAGTAATATTTAAAAAAATAGTTCAATTAAAAAACAAAACCGTGCCCCAACTGAAAACCGCACTTCCATCAATTATTCTTCATAGGCAGTACTGTCGAAAAATGTTTTGTGTGTCCCTATAAATGAACGATAAATTATATGCACATCAGAGTCGGCAATAAGCGGATTTTAGTACACCTCAATGATATACATAATTTTCAACATGTTTAAAAAAATGCAATATCATTGAAATACACTACACAATATTTCCCCATAAGCCATAAGTAACGAAATTCTTTTCACTGTCCCTGGAAATGCACCTTAAGTACGATAAACGTCATTTTTAATATCGAGAATGTCATAATGAACACTAATAATCTATATCAATTTCCATGACAATTTAACTATATTTACCCGTGTTAGAGCATGAACAGATGGACATATATACCAACAGAGAGAGAGTAGGGCGGACAAATCAACTTTATAAGTGCTTATCAACTATGTTGGAAAGCATTAAAAACACAATAGTTTCCGTTCAACTGAAAATTATGCCTTTTTTAATATTTGAGTTTAGGTCATCTTTTTTATTCTGAAATTGTAATAAAATTTTAAATGTTACCGCAAAATTTTACTTCCATGTTTGGATCCTATGAAAATTGGTAACTTAGCTTATCAAACATGAATTATTCTTTGAACAAAATTAGAAATTGAGATGTAAATTTCCAACTGTGCGAAAAATGTCCAGACCAGGATTCGAACAAGGGATCTCTTGGCTTGAAGAAGCCAATGCTCTACCATCTGAGCTATCCCGGAGGAATCTGTAGGAAGCTTTTTCACCCAGTTAACCTTGTTGATTATTGCATCTGGTCTGAAATCCGGTTCAGCTCAACAGAATAAATCGCACGTAATGGAACTCCAGAAATCGCTGGATACGTAATTACACTACATTAAATTTAACACAATTATTCTAATTGATAATCATATAAATAAATCTCATATAAATAAATCATATGAGATGTAAATTCCAACTGGATAAAAAAATTGTCCGGACCAGGATTTACATCTCATATGATTTATTTATAAATTAGAATAATTATGTTAAAATTAATCTAATGCAATATATATCCAGCGATGTTTGTTGTTCCATTACCTGCGATTTATTCTGTTGAGCTGAACCAGATTTCAGACCATATGCTATATAATCAATAACGTTAGCTGGATTTAAAAAAAAAAATGTTCCACCAGATTCTTCCGGGATAACTCAGATGGTAGAGCACTGGCGGCTTGAAGCCAAAAGATCCCTGGTTCAAATCCTGGCCCGGACTTTTTTTGCCCAGTTGGAAATTTACATCTCATATTATTTATTTATCATATGAATAATTGTGTTAAAATTTGTCAAGATTAGAAGTTATCCCATTTAAAGTATTGAACTCTTAATGCTGAAATAATCCTGCAAAACAAATTTCAATACTTTTAAACAGAATTGAAAGAGTTATTTAGAGTCTTCACATAATATTTTAATTTTCATATACTTGAAGATTCTAAATATACATATCTGTTAAATGTTTTAACTTATAAAATATTTAACTTATAATATAACCATTCGAAAACTTATTAGTGCGGGCCGACTTTTTAAATTTATTTAAATTTATTTTTATATTTATTATTATTAATGTTATTTAATTTTAAACATTTGTTGTAAAAATTGGGTATGATGACAATAAACTTGCAGAACAGTTTTTATCTAGAGCGAAATATAGTTATCCCTTTCTCCAGGTCATTGAAATTTTCGCAATTCCGTTGAAGTGGAATATAAGATTCTCAGTTCTTTATGCCTTCTTTTCTCGGTTTTAGTAAGTGATTTTGAAATGTATGCACTTTTGGGATCTTCTTAATGATATCCTTTGCATGTGGACCCTATTTGCTCTTATTTTAGAATTTTTCATGCTTCATGGTGGAAATTAAAATTTAACAGCATTGATGATTTTTTTTTTCAATTTTCTTTTTAGTATTTGACTTTTTTTCTGCAGGCATTCAGTATAGTAGTTTAAACATTTTTCTATATAATTATATATTATAATATATGTCTCATTTTCTACCGAATTTTTCAATACTCCCATTATTTTAAAACTGACCTAAAGCCCTTATTGATATTGCTAATACCTACAATCTTGATTCAGTTAATTGAGCATTAATACAGGTTATCTTTTTTCAGAATGAAATATAGAAGATATCCTATCTCCTGAGTGTTTATAAAAGAATTATATATATAATAGCGGTATGTGTAACACTTCTGCCGTGAACTCATCCGGATTATGATAAAATTTCGTAAGAAAAACAAATCGTGGCCATGTTACGCTTAAGCATTCATATTCCGTAAATAAGGTAATTGTTCGACTTATAATAATATACGTTGTATAATATGTATCATATTACATCATTGCTTCTTCATTTTCTCTAAAACCTACGCAATTTTAATACTTTTAATTATAAATTAAAAATAACGAGTTACCAACAACAGGTTGCCATTCAGAAGCACAAATTCCAAATCCAGAAACAAATGAATGACTCTTTGAGCGATTTCATTCAAAAAAAAAATTAAGTTGACATCCGATTCGGCACTTAAAATATTCGTAAAAGCATTTAACAATATATATATATATATATAATATATATATATATATATATATATAATATATATATATAATATATATATATATATATATATATATATATATATATATATATATATATATATAAGCATTGCCTTTAAATATTTTGAAATGCGTTTTTCACTTTTGTTTACATTTATTAGCAATTAGTTTGTATTCAGTATATAAGCTGAACTCAATGAATTATTGTGTGAATCACTCCAGAGAATTATTTTGTACTGGATAAGGTTTCGTTGATAAAAATTGTGTTGACGCCATCTAACGGCATTCAGTCTAAGCAAAGAAAATGTCTGTTGAAATTGTACTTTCTTATGCATTTCCTCACCTTTGAAGGCATGGCAAATAAAAAAAATATTTCTTATCAATTCTTATTGTAATGAAAATATTAGGGATATCTATAATATCGTTTTTACATAGAACGTTTGTAGAGGAAAACAAAATAATCCTTTTAATGCAATTAACAGTTACAATTTTGCATTAAACTTTACATTACTTTTACAATTTAGTTTACTTATTAAGCAATTTACTGTCAGAAATGATGCAGATTAAAATCATTACAAATCTGCTGTTTAGTGTGTTACAGAATAATTCAAAATCAATTTATTGGTAGTCAAATAATTTGTTAGTCACAAAATTAATTTTGAGTAGACAGTAATATATATAGAGGGTGCAATATGTTATCTATCGCTGACCTTTAATTTCTCAACCGTTGGTCTTTAATTTATAGTTCCAAATACAAAAACGTTCCAAATGAGGTAAATAATCATGTTGTGACATTATTTAAAGTAAAAAATAAATTTTATAAAAATTACGAAATCTAATTTTTTATATGGTCCCCCAGTCCTTATAGTTATATTTAGTAAAAGTTTACACATATCATAACAATTATATCACAAAAAGTTTGACATCTGTACTACAAAAATTGACTCAGTTTTTAAATTTCAAAGTTTGAAATTTTTGCCCATGATTTTGTTTCATTGAGGGATCAGTTAAAAGATGAATTAAAGTAATTCGATATCAAAATCAGAGTGCAATGTCCTTTTTACGGCGAAACCACCTTTAGCCGGTATCGCCAAATCGGAGAATCACCAAAGAGGATTATTTTATCTAAAAATTTGAGCTGACGTTTAGGGGTCGTATACAAAGCGAAGAATGAAAAATTAGAATTAAACAGAAAATTATTCGTACAACCTTTTATGGGTCGAACAACATTCAAACGTCAAAGTAGGTAGAATCGACAACCGGAAAATAAAACATACTCACTAAGTTTGGATAAATGGCTAAGGAATACAAACGACCAGCCGAGCTATAACGAGCATGAAAATTGGTATTCTATAAATTACAACAGTACCGCAGCGCTACACGTTCGGGATAAAACACGAGTCATATATAAGTGGACATGCTATTTAGCCCTGAGAACGTTATGGAAAGCTAGACATACATACAATATGTTGAAATGACACTTATGTATGGTGAATGTCAAAGGAATGCCAGAGAGGCTGCGAGTATTTATTGAGAACGTTTCCCAAAGGATCTACATCCAACGCATGAATGATGATTTCAAAGCATCATTCATGCTTTGAATGTTTGTTACACTTATGTTTTCCTCTACAAACTTTCTATGTAAAAACGATATTATAGATATCCCTAATATTTTAATAACAATAAGAATTGATAAGAAATATTATTTTTATTTGCCTTGCCTTCAAAGGTGATAAAATGCATAAGAAAGTACAATTTCAAGAAACATTTTCTTTGTTTAGATTGAATGCCGGTAGATGACGCCAACATAATTTGTATCAACGAAACCTTAATCCAGTACAAAATAATTCGCAAGCATCATTCATTCATTTCATTGCACCATCTTAGAGAGACCGACTCTGTTTCACCACGACCTAGAACACGTAGACGCAAGGTCTAATGTTTGAGTGACACCGGAAGAGGTGCTGGCATACGCCTTTTTAATTCCACAACTGAGCATGGTGGAAATAAACGAGGCATGCAGTTAGCATGTCTAGCATTTGTTACTTGTACGTGATGCGCATCCATACCATCCGACATTGGTGCAAGCATTGATGCTGGGTAACTACGCACGACGATTTGATTATTGTAATTTCATGCTCAGCATTTTAGAGTCGTTTCTTTGTGACACACTCTGTCGTTTCTTTGTGACGTTCTGTGGACAGATTTGTCAATGTTTACACGGGGTGGTATTGTGAACGAGCACAATGTGCATTGCTGTTCTCTTGAGAAGCTCCACATCGCCCGCACAGTACGACACGTGTGGTGCGGTATATGGGGAACCCAGATTGTTGGACCCATCTTCTGCGATGAGACCTTAACGGGCGATCGTTACCTACATCTACTACAAAACACGGTACGTGACTGGTATGAAGAGCTGCCTTTCCGACATGCATGCCGAGTGTGGTTTCAACATGATAGGGCCCTCAACACATAAAACATCAAGCTTCTGGGCGTATCTGGCCACCGAATTCTGTCAAGAGATCCTTCGATATGGTTGTCCGGTAAAGCGGCCACCGCGTTCGCTGGACTTGACTCCCATGGACTTCTACCTGATGGGTTACATCAAGGCATAGGTCTATGTGACTGAGACCACTTCTCTGACTTATCTGAAGCAGCGCATCATCCTTGATTGTCGCACAGTTTGCACACCTGCTGTGCTCTAACGAGTCCAAGACTCAGTACTGTCACGCATTCAATTGTGCATTGGCACCAATGGAGAACACTTTGAGCAGTATCTCTAGTAGATTCGGACTTCATTTTTATATGTATTCATTTTTATAGTAGACCATTTTCTGATATAATAAATTGATATTTATTTTTCTGTTTAATTTCAATATTTCATTCTTCGCTTTTTATACGACCCCTAAAAGTCAGCTCAAATTTTTAGATGCAGTAACCCTCTTTGGTGATTCTCCGATTTGGAGATACCGGGTAAAGGTGGTTTTGCAGTAAAAAGGACATTACACACTGATTTTGATCCCGAATCAGTTTAATTCGTCTTTTAACTGATCCCTCAATGAAAGACAAAATGATGTGCAAAAATCTCAAACTTTGAAATTTAATAACTCTGTCAATTTTCTGTAGTACAGATGTCAAACTTTTTGTGTTATATATGTTATGATATGTGTAAACCTTTACTAAATATAACTATAGGGACTGGGGGACCGTATAAAAAGAGTTAGTTTTTTTAATTTTTATAAAATTGATTTTTTACTTTAAATAATGCCACAACATGAATATTTACCTCATTTGAAACGTTTTTGTAATTGGAACTATATGTCTACGGCCAACGGTTAAAAAATTAAAGCTAGGCGATAGCTAACATATTGCATCCTGTATATAAAGTCTTTGGTTATCAATATGTGAACACGTTTTTAACACGTTTTATAGAATTAAACGTAAATTTTCCTATAATATATATATATATATATATATATATATTAGTTAAAAATGCAATGCAATTTTCATGCTATAATATTTAAATTTTGGGACGTAATTCTGTCATTTTCAAAGGAGACATTTTTCGTATTTTATATATTATTTTAAATTTTAGTTTACATAATATCTTTGTTACACCCATACAAAATCAAAGGGTATTTTTTTTATAAGATGATGCATTTTTTTAAGTCAGAATGTTTCTTAATATACAATTTTTATAATTAAGTGTCACCAGAAAATGTAGCTATTTTGGTAGAAGTTTTTTGCTATGAACTTAAAATTAAAAAGAAAAAAACAGGGTCTATACCTTTGTAAACGAGCATTTTTTCTTATTTTCATTCATATTTATTGGTCATGTGGAATTCTTCAAATCTCAAAAATAAAATAATGAAATACCTAATGACATTTCATGCTGCCATCTATAATGAAAAATTGAAACTACATCTAAATCACGTGATGCTTAAGTTGGGAGCACCAGCGCAGCCTGTAAGTGAAAACCTATCTTCATTATTCCCGTCTATATCTTATCTTCATGATCTAAAGAACTGTTCTGAAGATTTTTCATTCACATTTCGTAAGTTTTGACGAGGTTATATACCAGTATTGGACCCCCCCCCCCCCACACACACACACACCAAAATAGTCAAATTTTAATTTCATAGATCCATCAGGAAGCCTGTGAAGTTTTGAAATGAGAGAAATAGGGATATTTTCTAAAGGATATCATTAAGAAAATGAGAAAAGTGTATTCATTTCAAACTCACTTAAAGAAATTGATAAAAGTAGGCATAAAGCGCTAAAATTCGTATATTTTCCTTCCAAGGAATAATAAAAACTCATTGACCTGGATGCAGGCCTTTCTCCATTCCGATCTTGATAAAAATTGGGGTGTGAGTTTATTGTTACCATACCCAACTTTTCTCATCACAGGCGTTTCAAATTAAGACAAAAACGGCCTGCCTATTATGTACCGTTTTTGAGGCATACTTTAAAGTCTATACACATTAGGGTGTATCGATTTTTAACTTTTTTTTTGTTTCCAAATTCCAAGTTGATAAAAAGTTGCTATTAGACACCACAACTTACCACAAAAAATTTTGGATTTTTAAAAAAATGTTTAGGTCTCCCGCACAAGGCCTAAAGTTTAGAAATTTCACTTAAAAAGTAAATTTTTACAAATTTTTTTAAAAAAACCTAAAACACTTTTTTCTAAATTGCAAGTTAAAATTCCACTAACAATAAGCACAAAAAACGATAGAAAATGTATTTCAAAAACTTAGCACAACATTTAGGTCTCCCGCACAAAGCCTAAAGTTTGTTAATTTTGACGAAACTTTCGTAAATTTTAGTGTAAATGATCCATTTTTGTTTTCGTTAAAAACACCAGACTTAAGTGTATTTTTGTTACAGGAGGCATAAAATGACACAATATAAACATATATATATATATATATACATATTACATAAATAATATATGAATGTTGTATACCTTAAAAAAATAGTTTAACGATGTAAATTGTTTGATAAAGGTGTTGAAATAAACTCTATCGTTATTTGTGATTACTAGTGTTTATTACAAATGTATAAAATATTATAACGTGGAATAAAATGTAGTATATAAGTACAAAATGTTGCTGATGTATTTTCATAGAACATGAGCGCAGTTTTCCTGTTCTATTTCAAATTAACTGACTTGTTTTAAATATTCGTCCTTTCATCTTGTCTTCAAAACCTGAAACGAAAGTTATATACAGTATTTACTTAGGCCTACAGATTTCTACAAAATTACAGAAATGATCCCCAATGAATTTCAAATATTATATGGAAGACAGTAAGATAAAGATGTTATTTAAAAACATTAAAAATCATAGTAGTACAAAAAACACTTACTTACATTTTAATCATTCACTGAGGTTTGTACTGGCTGTTGGTCTCGAACGTAGGTAGCTCTTTACGGTCTTCCAGTCTGGCACGAATGAAACCGTCTCTTTCGATCATCCCACGCACTCGCTTTGAAGCTTCTGTGACTTCTTTCACAATTCGTTCCACAGCTTGAGTGTGAGAAGGAATTGTATATTCAATCCTTCCACTTTTTCCCGTTTCCGCAATTAACTGTAACTCTTCTAGGCTCATATTGGTAACAAGAGGGGGTTCAGTTACTGAAGAGGTTTACCAGTCAATCATATCTATATAGTCTTTAGCAGTAAAATTGATCTGAGGGGGTTTAAATATCCTTACACCTTTCTTTTCTGTTTCACGAGCTTCCTGGATTCTCTTATAAGCCAAGACTCTAATATGTTTTCATTCATCAAACAACATCGCTATTAAAACATGCTCTGGGTGAGCTATGAATGTGTTTCTCTGTAATGTTGCATGGGCGACATGGTATAGTTCGTCTTCCAAGTAATTTCTGAAATGAATCATTTTAAAAAAATTAATGGAACCCTGCGGGATTTTGGGATTGCACTTAATTGAGAACCATGATGGTATGTACACTTTCATTATGAACTCTGCAAGCATTCTCAGCTCAGGGGTCGGATCATACATGGCTACATACAAACGAAGGATTCGATTTGCCAGGGTAAGCCACCTGGCGTGCGAGATGTTTCCGGGGTTTCGTCTGGCCAACTCTTCTGTACATGTACCTATTGATACGGCTTTGGATATTTCATACATATACTTTTCGTCTGTGCTCAACTCTTTAAGATCAACTTCTGGTATCTCGCTTTCAATTGCAACAAAATTGACAACATCCAGATTTTGGCAGCTTAGAAGTTTTTTACCAATAGGCCCGCTAAATGTGTTTGGTCCAGAAGTTGGCCCATCAAGAGCAACCATAATTTTTCTAAATGATAATTCATTCAAATGTAGTAGACACACAACTGCCTGCAGTGGCTGTTGTATTTTATTTTCAAATACGGTGATAACTCCATTTGAAGTGCTTGTGTTTGCTGCCGTACCATCACAACCAATAGCTTTTAGTTTTTTTAAGATCGACAGTTTTTTCTTCACAATACTTTACAAGTGATGTAACTATTTCCTTTCCTGTTCCATTTATGGGAATTGCATGACCGAAATACTTGGATACAGGTTTTTCAACAATAGATATGTGTTCTTTCATTAAAGATTTTCGGACAATTTTACCAGCTATAATTTCTTTTGTTATGGTTTCATCTTTACGATCATCAAAGTAAATGGCCATCAGATCGGAGGTTCGAGTTGAGCTTACTTCTTTACGAGACTTAAGTTTTTCACGTGCTACTTTTGTTTTGTCGATTACTGCTTCTTGGTTCTCCGCAGTAACGACATTTAAGTCTCGCAAAAGGGCAGTAGATAACTGAGCTCCAGCTCTACTAGAAATGCCCCTTTGGTCACAAGCTCGTGAAAACAAAGACAAGCGTTGTGGCAGTTCTTGTTTTACTTCTACACTTAAAACACTTTTTTGACTCGTATCAAGTACATTTATTTCAAAATCACTATCTTGACATGATGTGTGAGACATTGAATCAATGTTATCAACAGATTTTAAGTTTTCATCCTAAGTCTTTTTACAACTACCTGCATTAAAGCTTGTGACCTAGATTTTCTTTCTAATCGCTTTTTAAGCTTTTTAGTCTCGTTTTTTGTCACACTCTGCAATTGACATCAATCTAGGACCACGTTGCTTGAGCAAAGCTCGTGTTCTAGTGCCGGGACTTTTTTGTCAATAGAGCAAATACAGTTGCTGAGGTCACATTTGCAAGTACAAATATCAAACAATGCAGTTTCAGTTTTTGACTGAAAGCTAGTTACTGCATCTTTGTAGGAGTTAGGATACTTCCTTTTGTGACCTGAACACTTTTTAATTTTCTCAAGCTGCTCATGCAGTTTTAAAACCATAGATATTGTGTTTTTGGTGCCACAAACAAGAATTGAAGCCCTTTTCCATATTTCCTCAAGTTTTAAAGCAACTCTTAACGCAATTACATTATTTGCAGGCTGATGTATTCCCTCTTGTTTCATTTCAGTGCGTACCCACTCAAAATACTTCAAAACATCCATCTTGGTTGGCGGAACATTAAACTCACTCACATCAATAGGTTGCCCGATAACCGGCCTGTCGGTAGTTTGTCTAGTTAGATGCGGTTTTTTACTCATAATGAACAACAGCAACACTCACTCAATTCATTCTTACAACAAGACTATCGCACTAAAACACAACCGTAAGGCTCGCTCGCGGGCAGACGACTACTGACAACTCTGCGCGGTGATTCATAGGTGTCGCGTCACCGCGGCGCAGCAGTCTGGGCTTCCCCACCACATCACTTCAAGTTGACGCTTGAGTTATTGAAATGTGATTTATTAATTCACTTATTTCAACAATTCCAATCAAGCCTAACGAGGCTTTAGTTACATTTAATTTTTAAACCAGCAACAACACAAATATCAAAGCACTGAAAAATGTTCAAAAATTGGCTGAAATTTACGACTTTTAGGCCTTGTGCGGGATACCTAAATGTTGTGCTAAGTTTTTGAAGTACATTTTCTATCGTTTTTTGTGCTTATTGTTAGTGGAATTTTAACTTGCAATTTAGAAAAAAAGTGTTTTAGGTTTTTTTTTAAATTTTTGTAAAAATTTACTTTTAAAGTAAAATTTCTAAACTTTAGGCCTTGTGCGGGAGACCTAAACATTTTTTTAAAAATCCAAAATTTTTTGTGGTAAGTTGTGGTGTCTAGTAGCAACTTTTTATCAACTTGGAATTTGGAAACAAAAAAAAAGTTAAAAATCGATACACCCTAATACACATTTTCGTTTGTTTTAAAACTGTCAATAAATATGTGATACTAGTAGTTTGGAATTATAATTGTGCATAATTTCTGAATTACTATTCCGAATGCCATCCCATTATGTATCCTATGAAACGTTTATTAACAAATTGAAATATGATGGCATATCTAGACATTCCTATTAAAAAACATTAGCGTCTAACGTAACGAATTTAGTATGGTGAAGGCCCCTAAGCATATGTTTTAACATATATTGAACAAGATCTCGATTTTCAATCCATTTGTGATTTCGTAGTGTAAAAATGTCGTTTTTTTTTTTTTCTTTACAGTGCAGAGTGTATCTAAAAAAAAATTGTTTTGAAAAAGTTGCGCGAGATAGTTTTAAAAAAGTATTTGCTGTGGCAGCCCTGCTATCAATCGTGTAAATGTAAGAGACGAATTTTCGAAATAATGCAATGGCCAACATAATCCGTTATTCCTATTAGTAATATATTAAATTATAAATACCGAAACGAAAACATGAAAAATTCTTTTCAGATTAGTTAATTTATCAAGTAACAACTTCATTGGTGATATGCAGACACAATTATCTTTAATATTTCATTAGTCATTTTTCTGAAATTTTACCTACTACAAAATTTAGTTGTCATAAACTCAATCTTTGTCAGATACCAAGTAAAAATAAAATATTAATCTGTAATAACAGATGATGAAATTCACATGAGAGTATAATCCAACGAGATTATTAAAATTAATATATTTATGTTAATGTTCTAGAACGGAGCTAATAGAAATTTCAGACATTTAAAGAAAGTATAAGAAAGTCTAGACGAAATGTAAACACAGCAATGTGGTAAGATTCTTTCATATATTTTTCTTTGGTATTTTCTATAAAGTAATTTATAATTCAATCGATACATATCAGTTGATGATATTATTTTCGAACAGCTAAAGTAACTCGGATTGTTTTGTTCCTTCAAGAAGTTGAATCACTTGGATTCCATTTATGAAAATAGAATTTCTTTATTCAAATTTACTTTATTATATGCTGGTTTAAAATGAAGGGAGATACAGGGCACATAAACTAATTTTCAAGAAATTAGCTTTATGTGCCTGTTATTTGAACCAATAATTAAAAATTAGAATATTTTTGAGCTTGGATTTTTTTGCGAATAATTCTTCTTTAGGATCAATTTCATGAGTACAGAATGATGATGGAAACCATATAAGAACATACTTTCGGAAGTTATATGTCTATGTTTGTTAGTTTTACTTTGTATTTAACTGTATACCTATCAAAGCTTCTTAATAATATTAATAATAATAAAAACTTTCGGAATACACTATTAACACAACACGAATTCCATTTGGAGAAATATCTGAAAATCTGAAACTCTTTTGTTAAAATTTTAAATATGTGACCTGAGTAGTAAAACAACTACTTTAACAATTTATTAAAACAATTATTTAAAAACTATATTACATATATGAAAATACATGATTCATAGGATTTGTCACTATTTTCTGCTACGTACAATGTATACCAGAAATTTAGACCGGTTCTAAAGAAATATTCTCCCACAATAATTTCGGTTTCTTATTCACAGTTTGAGTAACATGTGTTTGGGAAATTTATCGTGTTCTTTTATTGTCCGAATATTCCAAATTGAATTAAAAACCCTTAAAAAAACTCCTCTACGAAAAGTAAAAAAAAATTAAAATACATCCTACGAGTAATTTTGTAAGTAAATTATTTTGTTTATATTCGTAAAAATGATAACCTCTATTTATCATATTTCAGGCAGATAAATGTTTCAAAACCCTTTCACCGTCCGAGGGTTTTCGAGTATTTTTATAAGAATGCTCGTAAATCCCAGGATATATATATATGTTTGTATCGCAGTTTTATGTTATATCTTTATTGTCACATATATAGGGTTCAAAATAGAATTCTGTTTAAAATATTTTTGCCTACAGCCATTTAACAAGATTTCTAGAAACGGAAAAATACGGGCCAGCCGATTAAGGGGACCGGTAAAGCCCTATCTCTGCCATGTTAAATTCACCAACTTTATGTACCTTTTTTTCAGAAATGGTGAAAGATAGAGATCTAGATATTTTAGAGTAGTTAAAACAACATGATTTACGTATTTTAACAGGCCATTTTCTTTCTAAGTGAAACTCAAAATTAATTATTAATTATTTATTGAAAGTCATTTTTAAATTAGCATTTTTAGAAAGATTTCATTGCCTAAAATAAATAATTCTCAACAAATCATTAAATCCCTGCGTTAAATTATACAATATAACAAACTATAAGTATTAAATAAAAATCTGAGTTTTTGAGTTTAATAGATATTGAAAAAAGGAACATAAACATGAAGAATCCAAGTTTTGAGAAAAAGTCCATTAAGGATTTAAATGGCCATTAATATGTGAAGTAATCTTAGAAAGAATGAATAATTTCAACACTTATTTAATGACATAAAAAAAGTAAAAATCGATTTTTTGCTTCAATTTTGCTTTCCCGGTGCCCTTAAAGGACTAAAGATGTGTCAACTAAAAATAACAATTTGCAAGTGAGTAATGCGCAATCATAAAACCCTGGTATTTCGTTCTTTAAGAGTGTAAGTGCCTATTCACGCTAAGATATCTCTAGCGTGTGAACGCATATAGTTTATCTATTTGTTAATGAGAACTTGTTCTTTTATCATGGTGATTTCAGAAGATGAACCAGTAACCGATATTGGAATTTAATTTATTGCATATAGGGTTATTTGTATCATAACAATTAGATAAAATCATGTACATAAGTATATTTTTCATTTTGTCATTTTTTATTAACTGACTTTCAGAAAAAAAGTTAGTATTTAGTGAGTATCAACGAGTAGATTTGGAAAAAAAATGTTTCAGTTTTGTTACTTCTTTTGATCATGATATAGGCTCGTTATGGTGACTATCCAAGAAGAACTAAAGCATCAATAAAAAATGAAAATTTTAAAAAAATTAAAAATTAAAAATGACAATTTGTGGAACATCCCTTATCATTTAGCTGCTTTTAGAGAACTACTAAAAATTTGCTCACTCTAAAGCCGATATCTTTCTGAAATTTTACGATATTTGACTAGATTTTTTTTAATAAGTTGCTCCGTAGAGTTGACTATTAAATTATGTAAAATGATCCTTGTTATCGTTCGCGCATGCGCAGATAAAAATTATTTCATACAACTGCACATGTTTCCTAAAATATTTAATATATTTATATTCCAATTGCACTATATTGTTTCTACTATATTTTGTCAATTTTCTTGAAACCGGAGTTAAATTTGGTTGAAAACCCTGCATGTTATAAGCAAAAAACATGGAAGAATTTTTCAATTTAAAAAAAAAAAATCGCCATATCTGTATTAATATACATGATCTTCTTAAACAAAAGAATACACATATTGCACAATGTCTGTTTATTTATATTCGGTAGCGATAGATCATTTCGTGCATTTTATTTTACAGGGTGATCCCAAGTATTATTTTTTTCTTTGATTTTTTGTTGGCCCCCTAATTGTCCCCCTTATCAAATCGACATTGCTAAATATGAGGTCATACCTGTTCTTTTCAATTCTGAAATTCCAGAAGAATCTGTCAAGTATATTTCTAAATATTCGACAAAATGTCAAAATTTTAAAGTTGCCGGTCATTAATGGCGATATAGTGTATGTACCAAATGGATGCCGGGCGGATTGATAACTTGGTCTCTTCTGGCTTCAAAATTTTTGATTAGCGAGCAAGGCAAAGTTAAAGAAAATAAATAGTCAATGTTAAACAAATATATTAATATGGCTACTCATTTTAATCAGAATTTCAAACTATACGTCATTTGTATTTACAATGTTTTTGATAGAATTATTTGTTTTGATATTGTTAAGATAATTTTTATAAAAAGTGTTTTTCGACTATAAAAATGTACATGATTTCTAACGTTCAGCTAGTACGAGGGGGAAAAGTTAGTACGTTCATTCTAAGCCTAAACTGAAGGGAATAAAACAATTTCCAGTTTTCCTCTAATTAATTTTGAGTGCAACCCCCTGACCACTGGGCTAAAACTTTATACTCTTCTATATACTCATGTTTGAGTACTATATTTATTCAAAAATATGAGTATGAGTGTTTCTGTACATACTCATGTTTGAGTCTTATATGTACTCAAAAATATGAGTATGTGTGTTCCTATACATAATCATGTTTGAGTCCTATTTGTACTCAAAAGTATGAGTATGTGTATTTCTATACATACTCATGTTTAAGTCCTATATGTACTCAAAAATATGAGTGTGCATGTTTCTATACATACTTATGTTCGAGTCCCTGTATGTACTCAAATGAATGAGTACTTGCGTTTCTCAAATTTAAGAGTTAAGTACTCGGAGCTATTATAAGATCGAAAAGTACTAAAAAATGAGTATATTTTATTTATTTTTAAGTATCTAGTTTTAACAGTGTAGGGATTTCATAAAACTTCGGAATTGAACTCATTTCACTGACCTAATATTTTCTGATAAGTTTCAGTACAATTTTACTATATTTCTAAAGAAGCAATATGGTCTCGTGCGTCTTTAAAATTTTATTTAACATTTCAAAAATCTCAAACACTATCAAGGTGTTACCATGATGTGCTACACCGAATGTGCTACCTTGAAAACTTACATTCAACCACTCTGGAATAAACTTTAATAATTGGTATGACAGCTCCCTCCCGTGTTGGCAAATTGCCACCACTACATTTATTACTATTTATTAATATATTTAATGAGAAAGTCTTTTTTTTAATATTTTCTATATAATTTGTAACGTAATATTTATATATCACAATAAGTATTACTTCCTCGTATTGTGTAATGCTTATTTCAATCATTGAAAATTTATTAATTTAACATAGTTATTAAAATTATTTAAAAAAAAAAAACATACATTAAGCAGACGTTTTTTTTCATATGTTTTGAAAGGAAATGTGAGAATGCATTTGAATTAAAAAAAATAAAATATAAGATAGCTAAAAACAAAACAAAAATGCGGTTATTAAGTAAAACATACACAACATCATTCATCTTGGTCAACAAGAATATCGCATATACAAGCTCTGGATAACGAAATAATAAAATGATGTGGTTCCGTATACATATAATTTGAATTTCAAATTTTGTCTCTTTTACAGAACGATTTGTATAAACCGAGATATATTACAGAAGTTTCTGTCCAAAGCAAAAGGAAGTTTGGTTTTACAGATTGTTTTGGAAAAGATTTCTGAGAAAAGATTTTCCTTTTATATACGTAATGCATTTTTTGGCGTATTTATGACAGAAATAAATATCGGTAGTATATTTGTATTGTAGGAGACTAGCATAAATGTTATTGCTATTTTCTGTAGATATTATGCTAACACATCTCTAGAAAAATATATTACAGGATAAAAAACAACGTTTTGATAAATGTATGTTTTGGGATATTTTGATTTACTAAAAGTACGATTATTTAAAATTTACTTTCAGAAAAAAAGAACTGTTTCTTATTAGGATACCGTTAACCTACTTCTTAAAGTACATCTCCAGAAGTAATTTGACATGTATATTGTAGTGCATATCATTTACATCTAGATAAAATTAATTTAAAAAGAAGTATGTAAATTATTCTTGATTAAACAATTTATTTGTATATATATTTTATAATTATAACATCTTTTAAAAATGCTGAAAATGTATATAAAAATAAATTTATAGTCATCTCAAAACTGTGTCGCGTATACTAAATATAGTATTAATTTCATCAAAAGTTTATTTTAGTCTATTTAATCTCCTGCATGTTCGGTTAATGTGGCGAATTATTGAATTAAGTGACCGTACAATATATGGCAATGAAATGTTATTAGAAAACATGATACACTGTAAAAAAACCACTGTAAATTTGCCACAACAAACTCGATCACAGGGAGTGAGCTGTATATTTCTTTGGTTTCCTGACTATATAAACATGAAAAATACAGTAGTTGCGTAAAATTAACAGCACAATATGCTGGCAGTTCGAGTTTTTGCGCGAGATGAACAGTACTTTGTACTGTAAAAATGTCGTTTTTTTAACGGTGTAGACTCACTCAAAGACAAACATGAATTTTTGTTCATAACTTTAATAGCTCTATCGTGCTTTCAGTGAAATGAGCTAAAAATAAAAATAAATACTTAAGATAGATTCCGTTCATGTACAAAAAAAAAAAAAAAAAAAAAAAAAAAAAAATACACTGCTCTACATTTAACATTAATGAAGGTGGCTTATAGTACGGTATCACGTTTTGCAAGTGTCTTCTGACATGAAACGAAAAAGGTAGGTTCATTAATATTTTTGATATATTAGCTTCATTATTCTTTTAATTGTGAACCAAAACAATAACCAAACAAAACGATATTTGAGACACAATGTATTTTTAACTGTATTTTTGGATTGTGACCCTAGTGTCATATACAAATTGACATTTTTAGAAGTGTAATCCAATCTTTCTTAATTTGTTTTCACTTCGACTAACATTTCGTGTAAATAAGCAATTCTGAAATCTTTTATCTTACGGAATTTTGCTTACTTGTATATACAAAATGTGTGATTATTATTTGAATAAAATTATTTGACATACACTTTCTTTATTTCTCTTTTTTTATTTTAATAGGTTTTATAACGTAAATTATTTTTTCCTCTTTTTTCATAAATAAATACATCTTCTGATCTTGAAATATAATATTCATATTAAGAATTAAAAATGTTCAATTACTCTCTTTTAGGTAAGATGTTAATGTGTTTTCTTTGAAATTTTTAAACTTAATATTATACATGTATTATTTACGCGTTAAGCAAACCAAACTAAAGTTTAATATATATATATATATATATATATATATATAAATTTTACTAAAAGCTTTCAGTAGACAAAAAAAGAAATGAGGAAACAAGCATATACAAATATAAACTCAACTAGAAAAACAATATACAGTGGTTTCAAAATTGTCGACATTTTTTTTGAAATTTTCATGTTTTATAACTATATGTGCTTATATAATATATTAATTTTTACTTAAATACAAATTTTTATATATCAAAATCAGGGAAATATAAAGTAGAATTTAATCAAAAAATCACATTTAAAATATCTGAATTACAAAAAAGGGACACTTACTTTAATTCAAAATACAAACAAAAATAGTCCCAAATACAAACACAAAATAGAATGCTGAAGTGTATTATAATAATAGTTTCCTAGCCCATCACAATGACTGTTCTGAGAACCAAGCTGATGCCAGTAACTAGACTGCAGTATGTTTTCATTTGTAAAAGCGGTATTTTCCTGGAATGAATTTTGCAAAAGGTTGAATACTAGTGTAACTAAATAGAATAATCTTTTTATTTTAAATATTTCTATTTCTTCTTAACGCAAATAATTTAAAATAATGTCATCAACAACAAGAAGTAATTGGATACCTACAAAAAGAAATACAAAAACAATCCAACAAAATTGGATACCATAAAGAGCAGAATCGTCGTATTAAGAGAAAATGGGCTCTCTTATGCTGAAATTGCAAGACACGTTGGTGGATCAGTGACTTTATCTGGCGTACGAATGTTGTGCTTTCGTTATGAAGAAACTACAGTGAAACCTCTGTGTAAGGACCACCTGCCGTTTCATTGAAATTTGGCCCTTAAGAGGGGTCGCCCTAAAATAGTGGTGACCAAATTTTCCATTTCTCTTTCTTTTTATCCCACGAATTTTAAAATCTACATGTTCTTTCAGTTAATTCTTTTGTTTAAAAAAATATTTTTTCATTTATTTAGCTTACTGCAATTAAACAGTGAAGCCAATTTTCTTGCAGAGTTTCCTTGATTATGATAATTAAGAACTTTGTTTTTGTAATTTAAATCCAAATGTACTCTTTGGCTTGTTTTTGATGCCATAATTTTAAATTTTACGTAAGCCTGAGCATGAAATTTTTAGTGTAAAAATTGTGCTTCAATATGCATTCACAGTTTAGTAAATGCGGAATCAGTTATTATATTTAACCTGTTATCGTTTGCGTGCCCACAACAAAGGGTCAAATTCTCCCTACAGGTTGAAAGGTAAAACAGAGAATGAGGAATACCTGTTTGACTCAATTGTGGAAAAGTTTGTGGTCATCTTTTTGTTACTAAATCCTCCCCATCTCCCCCTGCCTTCTTTGTTGCAAGTGCAATTGTTTTCTGAACTCTTATCTTTTGGTTCAGGAATTCAATACTCCTGTTTAGGATCTAAGGGACATGCGAAATAAAAATTCACTGTATATATATTTACCTCATAAAAGCTAACACAATCGAATAGCAGACAGATTCAGCGTTCTGTAGGTGCCCGCGATTAAGAGTTTTTACTGTATTTAAAATTTTTTGTACTTAACTTTTAATCTTATTCAACTTTTTAAGTTCAAAATACTGATTATAACCAATATACAATGTCCAAACATATTTAACGTATAAGCTTTAAAAAAATTGCATATCGAATTTGGGGCAGCAAAAATCGCAGGTGATGGTGGTGGGGGCGGGGGGGGGACATGCCAAAGTTTACTCGTGCTTTCATCAAGTCCTTCTAGAAAAATCCCAACTCTGCATTGTGATTCGGTAAATATAGAATAATTCAGCTTTAAGTGCAAAATCTAGTAGTTATGCTCAAGTAAATATAGTATAAAATTCTATCTTTTTACTGATATTCATTTTAAATTTCAGATTTCTTTTTTACTAAAAATAATCAAAAAACCAATATTATAATTGATTTCAAATGAAATATAGCTCTATATATTTAACTTATTTTTACAATTATGTTAACAGCACATAATTACATGAATTTAAGAATCTACAAATAATCATGACTAATACAGAGATAAGGCGAGAACATTTTCTAAATCGTTAAATAAGAAGATTTATTGGCGACGCCAACAAAATTTTCCCCGCTTCTACGTCTACAGATTTCAGACGATTTCTGATGAGTCTTCAAATTGTGGTGTGAATCACCGGGCTTGAAAATGAAAACATCTGAAGTTGACTACTTTCAGTATAGCAAATAGAATAGATCTAAAATGCTCGGAAACAACAAAAGTATATAGCAGAAGGAAAAAACAGATTCCATGACCGGATTTAATGAGTTTTATCAGTCAAAACAGTTTAAAATAAATAAATGAACACAAGTAATTCGCTGTATGTATGCGGGAATTAATGATATGGGTAAATGGAAGGATTTTCGAACTATATTCTTTTAAATAACTTAAAATTTATCGCGGTGTATAAAATATGACACGCAAGAAAACGTCATCAGACATAAAAAGCATACATAATAAATAAAAGCATACATAATAAATAAAAGCATACATAATAAATAAAAATTAAATAAGGATGTTTACTATAAAGAGTTGGGAATTTCAGTACATATCACATATTAAACCTATGGGAAATGTAAAACCGATGTGAACGTTACAAATGCTGTCGCATTAAATGCTTATAAAAATATTGTATTCATAAATAAAACCCATATAAAAGGTACTTCGGTGTAATAATTACTCTAAAAAAACACTGTTAAGATAGTCTTGATGTTAGTTAAGAAATTATGAGCCAATCAACAGGTGCTGTCACTGCTATTTTTAAAATAATGGCGTGCGAGTATACAGAGAAAGAAGGCTTAGGATGGTGTATCTCAGTAGATTAGTAACCACTTATGCACCATGCAGACACGCCAAAACTTATTTTAAGGATAACATTGGATGGAAAATAATGCAGAAACATGATTGTAGATGATTTGAATAGTAGATATTTAAATTTTAGCAAAATAAAATTTTAACATGGAAATACCATAGGCAAAATGCTTTGAACATATTTTAGCATAACTCAGGAACTAATAAAGCTATAGACTCGTGTGAGATCTCCATTTAAAGATAAAACATTTACAGAGAGTTTTAAATACATAGTTAAGACCCTACTTACCTGGGAAAAGGTCTGATTATTCCAAACGCACATTCGCCCAGAGGACGTCCGGATTGGAGGCTACGTTAGTATCCATTAGTTAGGCAGACTTTGATATTTAAAAAATAAAATCCCCTTGCACATACGGCTAGCTCTGTTAAAAGAATGGAAAATTTCCATCCTGAAAACATAGCCCGCCACACAACAGTTCTCTTTACAAATTTGACGAGATGAAGAAGAGTATATTAGTGTTATAGATAAATATTAATACGGAGTACCACTATGTCGATACGGATAAAATCCCGGAACTTCACATTCCGCAAAAAACAATCAAGCCAAAATAAATTATTAGTTAAAATGTACGCGTACATAAAAACAAACATTCACTTTGAATTACAAACGAACATCGAGCTCGAAAGGAAGACGCATGCGCAACTGAGAGTGGCCCCTGGTGAATGCGGAGCGGAGTTACAAAGTGTCTTAAAATTAGACACTTGCAGATTTTTTAGACACATTTCTCAGTTCGTTTACACCATGATCATAGTAAGACACTTATATGTTTTAAATTAAGACATCTATCATGACTGAATTTTTTGATTCAGATACTTAAGTGTCTTAAATTCCTTTTCAGTCACATATATGTCTTAATTTAAGATGCCTCTATTTGCAGTGTAATGAAATCTAAGATCAATCTTATGTTTTGTGAGCGTAACTTTTTTTGTAATGCAGATATTTAATTTTTTTTAAATTAAATTCTACATTCAATTTCCATGAATTGTATATATAATCATTTGTATTTAAGTGAAATATATTATATTATTCAAGCACACAAAGTTAAATTTTGGCCACTGTTTTAGCCACCGCTGTAGTTGCGTAAACTTAGATTTTGATGGGGATTATATTCTAACACTTATATATCATAAAGAGAACTGTGATAGTTGAATATTTTTTCATGATTTATTTTAATTATATTTAACTTTTTTTTTAATTACACAGTAATTCTTGTTAGATATTCAACTATTGAACAAAAAAAAATTATGAAATCTTTTTTGTTAAATATTTAATCTATACATACGATTAAATTATATGAAAATAAAAAAGTCTGAAAATGAGTGTATTTAGTGTAGCTATAAATAAATAACTTCATACAGAAGTTTTTCTAAGCTTTGCAGAGGAGCATTTATATATCTTTATATATATATATATATATAGCACATTATGTTTTAAATGCGTTTGTCAGACCCGGAATCCTGCACCATAAATAAATTAGGTATAACCATGAAACATCCAAGAAATTTAAACAGATATAACCTGAACAAGAAAAACAACAAAAGGCTGTGGCCTCTTCAGCGGTGGGCATTTTAAAAAGCACAGCAATGTTTCAGACTAATTACAATTTACAACAAACTATTATTCAGTAGTGGCAGTTGGTTTCGGCCAGAGTGTCGCAAAGCATAAATCAAATGCATAAAAACAATTGAAAGCATATCGCGAACACTCCGCCACCGGACCCGACGCCACAATAAACAGTGCATCTCGAAGATACAACTGATTCAGAACGTATGTGTAATGTATACTGAAACAATAAAATTATTTTACCCAAATCCAAGCAAAACAACCACAAAAAACAATAACCAAAATCCAGTGATCCATAATCTGTCCATAAATGTTCCAGGTCTGTTGCCACACAAATGCAGACATCCTTGTAAAACCATCCAAAAAAGACCTTAAGTTATACAAATAATTAACTGTCAATCGCACAGAAACTCCTCAAAAATGAAGACTGTAAAACTAGTATATTTATTAATGAAATTCAAAGGTATATTAATTTTATAATACAATTTGCTGGTTAAATTAAAAAGTTCTTTAAAAAATAAATTTTTATTCGAACACAGTTTATAGTAGCGACAAATCTGACCTATTATGATATTGACATAAACGCGTTTATGGATATTTGAACTCCAATTAACTAAATGGTTAACTTCAAAATTAAAGTTATCCCGTTTATTATAGATTGATATGTGTATACCATTTAAAATGTTTATTTTCAAATCAAGATTATTTTCATTTGTTGTTTTCAAAACCAGCATATCATGATAAATGTTACATGATATCCCCAAAAAATCGCGATCACAGTTCAAAATTATCAAATCATCGATATATCTGAAAGCCAGAAAATTAGCATCGTTATTGACACTACAAAATTGAAATTCATAATAAAATAAAAATAAGTTAGCTGCCGTTGAAGAATAACTTGTTCCCATTCCTATTCCATTATTCTGTAAATAAATATTTGAACCAGTATAAACATAGTTGTTATATAAACAAAAATTACATAATAATTTAAATAAATTAAAATCTAAATCGGTGTCAGCTATAATTAAATCGACAACTTTTAAAAGGACATCGTTTAACCCTGCAATAGGAATATTTGTGAAAAGATTCTCAAAATCGTATGTCTGGATACTCTGGATATCGTTTTTTATTAATTCATTTCTGATCCCATAACAGTTCAAAATAATCCAATACATATTATTATCTTTATGCTTAAATTTTAGGATATTCAAAATTTTTTTAGCATTTCTTTAAATTTGCGATTAAATCCATTCCCAATACTGTTTACATTACTATAAATAAATCTGTACTTATTTGGTATCTTATGAAATTTAAGTGTTACGAAAAGAAAAGGAAATGACAATTTTTTTTTTACTTTAGGCAGAGGAATATTAACCTTTTTTGAAAAGGCCAAATGTTTCTTAATCAGTGTCTGAATAGTAGCTTTATACAAACTGTAGGTGACATTATTGTTAAGCTCTGTAAATAGCATATTAGCATAATAGCTTTTTCAAATAACTGCAAAATTGTTAGATGCTTTATCGACTGAACAAAAAACAATTCGAAGAAAATGTTTCAATTTCGATATTTCCTTCTCTAAATTTGCATTTATTCTATGGTAAGTGTAATTAGAAGAATCATTCATATATTTTATTTGAAAGGATTTATAAATCATCCAAAATTTTAAATTTCCATTCAATGAAAAGGGGGATAGGTTTATTGAATTTGTAACTTAGATTGAGTATAAACATATGTAATTCAGATTTGAATAGATTGAAAGATTTTTTTAAATTCATCTTCTTGTTTAATCTAAATTTAGTACCGTATTTCATTAATTGTTTCAACTCATCGTTGGATATAAAATCAAGGTCACCTGTAACTATATGCGTTGCATTTTTATCGTAAAATGATGATTTCTGAAAATTCCCATATTCTCAAGACAAATTCAAGTAGGAGTCTAAATCCTGTGCAACTTCTCTATAATTAAATAATTTATTACCCAAGGTATTTGCATATTTGTAAGTTGAAATAATAGATACATTTTTAAATGGAAATATTTCATTGTGTCTGGTAACAATTTTATTTAGATATAAGTTATCAAAACGTTTTTGCTGAAATGTACAAACGAAGTATATTTTATCAGTTTTACACTCTTGATATTTACCTATTTTATATAATAAAATGTCCGTTAATAAATCCTTAAACTGTGTGTTATCACAAGCAAACTCTTTAATCTTCTGCTGCAATCTTCGTAAAAGTTTAAATTTTAAACTGAATAAAATAGTTTTAATTCCTTTAATATTATAATTTTTATTAAAAAGATTGTATAAATCATGCAATACTATGGCTGGATTTATATTTTTATATTTGACAAACAGTGCTTTATTTGAGTGATTCCCTCTTTTCCCTCTATTCTAAGAAAATGAAGGTTTGTAAACTGATGAAAAGAGATTATAAACACATATTGAACTTTCTGTATGATAGCAAATTTTAGTATTCAATCCATGTGGATATAATGATTTTGCACGCAAAATATAAAAACTTTCACTACGCAATCTAAATGCGTGATCAAAAACCTGCTCTAAAATTTGTATTCTGACATTTTTAAAACCATGTTAATGGAAATGCTTTAATTCGAAAGATGAATCAGCCACATTTCTGTCAGACAATGATCTATGATAATTGATTCGCTTATGTAGTTCATCAAAAGTCTCACCCACATATTTCTGATTTCAAACCAAGCATGTTAATAAATATATAATGTGAGTAATTTTTCAAAAAATATAATTCAAATTAATTGTAATTTGGCATAAATGTTTTCAGACAAATCCCCATTCGGGCAAGTTTTTAATCTTTTATCTGTACACTTGTTTAATCCCATAATTAAAGCAAATTGATGAAAAAAAATTAAAATAATTTTTTCGAGCGAGTATACTCGTTGCAAAATGTAAGGTAAGATAACAAACATGGATACAAGAAAACCAGCTCCGGACCAAACACAATAACAAATGCAACTAGAAATAGCGCTATAGCTGCTTTATAATCGAAATGCCAAATATAAGCTCAAAAAAAGGTTAAAAGTAAAACTAAAAGTAAAATATAAAAATAAAAATAAAATCCATGCGATAAGCGCTACAGCTGCATATAACCACACAGATTATATATAGCACATTATGTTTTAAATGCGTTTGTCAGACCCATAATCCTGCACCATAAATAAACTAAGTATAACCATAAAACATCCAATAAATTTAAACAGATATAACCTGAACAAGAAAAACAACAAAAGGCTGTGGCCTCTTCAGCGGTGGGCATTTTAAAAAGCACAGCAATGTTTCAGACTAATTACAATTTACAACAAACTATTATTCAGTAGTGGCAGTGGGTTTCGGCCAGAGTGTCGCAAAGCATAAATCAAATGTATAGAAACAATTGAAAGCATATCGCGAACACTCCCCCACCGGACCCCACGCCACAATAAATAGTGCATCTCGAAGATACAACTGATTCAGAACGTATGTGTAATGTATACTGAAACAATAAAATTATTTTACCCAAATCCGAGCAACACAGCCACAAAAAACAATAACCAAAATCCAGTGATCCATAATCTGTCCATTAACGTTCCATGTCTGTTGCCACACAATTGCAGACATCGTTGTAAGACCGTCCAAAAAAGGCTTTAAGTTATACAAATCATTAACTGTCAACCGCATAGCAACTCCTCAAAAATGAAGAATGTCTGTAAAACTAGTATATTTATTAATGAATTTCAAAGGTATATTATTTTTATAATAAAAAATGCTGGTTAAATTAAAAAGTTCTTTAAAAAATAAATTTTCATTCGAACAGAGTTTATAGTAGCGAAAAATCTGACCTATTATGATATTGACATAAACGCGTTTATGGATATTTGAACTCCAATTAACTAAATGGTTAACTTCAAAATTAAAGTTATCTCGTTTATTATAGATTTATATGTGTATACCATTTAAAATGTTTATTTTCAAATCAAGATTATTTTCATTTGTTTTTTTCAAAACCAGCATATCAGGATAAATGTTACATGATATCCCAAAAAAAATCGCGATCACAGTTCCAAAATTATCAAATCATCGATAATAAATTATTAAATATAATATAAATAATTAATTAATAATATAATAAATAAATTATTAAAATAATAATTATTATAAATTAATAATAAATTATTTAATTATAGAGAAGTTGCACAGGATTTAGACTCCTACTTGAATTTGTCTTGAGAATGTGGGAATTTTCAGAAATCATCCTTTTACGATAAAAATGCAAGGCATATAGTTACAGGTGACCTTGATTTTATATCCAACGATGAGTTAAAGCAATTAATGAAATACGGTACTAAATTCAGATTAAACAAGAAGATGAATTTAAAAAAATCTTTCAATCTCTTCAAATCTGAATTACATGTGTTTATACTCAATCTAAGTTACAAATTCAATAGACCTAACCCCCTTTTCAATGAATGGAAATTTAAAATTTTGGATGGTTATAAATCATTTCAAATAAAATATATGAATGATTCTTCTAATTACACTTACCATAGAATAAATGCAAATTTAGAGAAGGAAATATCGAAATTGAAACATTTTCTTCGAATTGTTTTTTGTTCAGTCGATAAAGCATCTAAAATTTTGCAGTTATTTGAAAAAGCTATTATGGTAAAATGATATTTACTGAGCTTAACAATAATGTCACCTACATTTTGTATAAATCTACTATTCAGACACTGATTAAGAAACATTTGGCCTTTTCAAAAAGGGTTAATATTCATCTGCCTAAAGTAAAAAAATTGTCATTTCCTTTTCTTTTCGTAACACCTAAATTTCATAAGATACCAATTAAGTACAGATTTATTTGTAGTAATGTAAACAGCATTGGAAACGGATTTAATCGAAAATTTGAGGAAGTGTTAAAAAAGATTTTGAATATCCTAAAATTTGAGTATAAAGATAGTAATATGTATTGGATTATTTTGAACAGTTATGAGATCAGGAATGAACTAATTAAAGATGATATAGAAAGTATCCATACGTATGATTTTGAGAATCTTTTCACAAATATTCCTATTGCAGTGTTAAATGATGTCCTTTTAAAAGTTGTCGATTTAATTATAGCTGACACCGATTTAGATTTTAATTTATTTAAATTATTATGTAATTTTTGTTTATATAACAACTATGTTTATACTGTTTCAAATATTTATTTACAGAATAATGGAATAGGAATGGGAACAAGTTATTCTTCAACGGCAGCTAACTTATTTTTATTTTATTATGAATTTCAATTTTGTAGTGTCAATAACGATGTTAATTTTCTGGCTTTCAGATATATCGATGATTTGATAATTTTGAACTGTGATCGCAATTTTTTGGGGATATCATGTAACATTTATCCTGATATGCTGGTTTTGAAAAAAAAAAAACAAATGAAAATAATCTTGATTTGAAAATAAACATTTTAAATGGTATACACATATCAATCTATAATAAACGGAATAACTTTAATTTTGAAGTTAACCATTTAGTTAATTGGAGTTCAAATATCCATAAACGCGTTTATGTCAATATCATAATAGGTCAGATTTTTCCCTACTATAAACTCTGTTCGAATAAAAATTTATTTTTTAAAGAACTTTTTAATTTAACAAGCATTTTGTATTATAAAAATAATATACCTTTGAATTTCATTAATAAATATACTAGTTTTACAGACAGTCTTCATTTTTGAGGAGTTGCTATGCGATTGACAGTTAATGATTTGTATAACTTAAAGCCTTTTTGGACGGTTTTACAAGGATGTCTGCAATTGTGTGGCAACAGACATAGAACGTTTATGGACAGATTATGGATCACTGGATTTTGGTTATTGTTTTTTGTGGCTGTGTTGCTCGGATTTAGGTAAAATAATTTTATTGTTTCAGTATACATTACACATACGTTCTGAATCAGTTGTATCTTCGAGATGCACTGTTTATTGTGGCGTGGGGTCCGGTGGGGGAGTGTTCGCGATATGCTTTCAATTGTTAATATACATTTGATTTATGCTTTGCGACACTCTGGCCGAAACCCACTGCCACTACTGAATAATAGTTTGTTGTAAATTGTAATTAGTCTGAAACATTGCTGTGCTTTTTAAAATGCCCACCGCTGAAGAGGCCACAGCCTTTTGTTGTTTTTCTTGTTCAGGTTATATCTGTTTAAATTTATTGGATGTTTTATGGTTATACTTAGTTTATTTATGGTGCAGGATTATGGGTCTGACAAACGCATTTAAAACATAATGTGCTATATATAATCTGTGTGGTTATATGCAGCTGTAGCACTTATCGCATGGATTTTATTTTTATTTTTATTTTTATATTTTACTTTTAGTTTTACTTTTAACCTTTTTTTGAGCTTATATATATATATATATATATACTGAACATATATTTGTTATATATATATATATATATACTGAACATATATTTGTTATATATATATATATATATATATATATATATTAGGGTGGGTCGAAAAAACCGAAATATTTATAATAGAAACGTAATAGCTCGAAAAAGTTGCCTTTTGTAAAAAAGATAAAATGCGTAAAATATTACACCGATTGGTTAATATCTTTTACCGCCGCAAGGGTTCCAAATTTCGAAAAAATCGCAAAAAACATACTTTTAGCAATTTTTTTCTTAAATTATCCAAACATGCTTATTCAATTTCTAATAGAACTCAATAGCCACGCCAAGATATTAGTAATGTAACATTAACATTTCATTTTTGTGACATCGTTGCTTTTACCGCCACAACAGGGCTAAAATTTCTAAAAAAATGTTAAAAATTAAAGTTTTTCAATTTTTCAATTTTCATAACTTTTGTAATGTTTTCAGATTTTTTACATTTCTAATAGGCTGGGAAAGGCATTTTATGTTGTTAATTTCATGCACATTGTTAACCATGATCACTGTAATTCTATAAAAAAAAAAAAAAAAAAAAAAAAAAAAAAAAATGCTCAATGATAGAAACACCTGCAGCTGCCTGCACGTAAAATTAATTTCACGCTGCCAGAGGGCCACGTTTCACTTTGTTCGTTTTTTTTTTGTAATGTACTCCTTTTACTCTATACTTAGATGGACCTAAAGATAGAAATATCTGCCAGGTTAAAGAGGTGGCAAAGTTTCATCTTTGCGAAGTCAAGGAGGAACATATCTCTTTGTACTAGAACCAGGTCTGAATTATTTTCGTCATTTGACCCCATCGTCTGGCAAGGCGACTTCTATATGCAATGACATTATAGTTTTTTGAAGAAAAATGAAATCCCGACTGGAATAATAATTGCAGTTGAATTTCGCGGAACTGTCTTCAAAACAGGATGCAAAGGTGGTGTTATAGTAGGATTAGTTGAGAACAACTTTTAAAAAACCACTTTATTGGCTTCCTTGACCTCACTTCAATGAGCTTCCACTGAGACATCTTTTCAAAAATCTTGATGACAAAAAACAGGTTCTCTATCATATTGTGGCCCAACTGGTTGATCTCTCACGATTTGCGAATTATTACCAATTGCAAAATTTAAGCCAATTTAATCTGATCACCTAGCTGTTGATAAAGATGATTTGTCAACTGACCAGAAGTATATGTCTGAAATATTGCAAGCTCTTTCAACACGCGTGTATACAATTGACATTTTTTGCTGAGTCTCTGAACAAATATTTCACGCAAGGTGGATCATTACTGCTATTCGAATTTTGAGACTACGTTGGAACAAAGAAACCCTCTTCTTAACTTGTCATTGAAAATGTACTGCATCAGTTGGTTCACAATTAAAATGAATCACTCATGTTTTCCAGAATCTGTGCACTATTGTTAGTAACTTACGTTACTTGACAGATAATCTACGAAAGATTATAGTTCCTGTATTTTCACGAAATGACTATTTCGCAAATCATACAAATAGCCTCTTTGGAATGATAGCATATGAAGAGAACATCAGGGCCCCAGCCATGAAGAAAATTGCAAAAGCACGAAGTTCTGTGGACTAGGATAGTGTCATCCGTCACTTTATCATAGAAGACTTCAACACTGAAGCTTAAAATTGTATGGCTTTATTCTACTGACAAAACTGAAAACTAACGGAACCACCTGTTATGGTTTCTTTATCTACTAAAAACGCTGGTGAGTTTAAAATGTTCGATTACAGATACCAGCTATTATAACTTTCCTTGTCCCATTCAATCACTAGAAAGATGCGTAAAATTATTCATTGAAGAACTGATAAAGTTTGTTTACTAGAACAGAGGGAGGATCACATCTGATCAGTTTTGGCCTCTCGAGAAATAATGGCTTCATCTGAAAGCAAGTTATATTATAAAATTCATTTACATTAAATTCTTCTTCATTTTAAGTTTATTTAACACGTTTCGGTTAAACCTCTCTATAGTGTAATTAATAAAATACTAAAATATATTGCTCATTTTATGTAATTTTTGTGGCATGAATTGGTTGTTATGAAGTAAAACATCAGTAGATGAAGCGATCGTCAAGAAAAATGAATGATTAACTTTATTTTCAAGTCTATTACAAATAGTTATAAAAAATTGTGATATATTAATAGATATAAAGTAAAATTATTTATTTCTAGACATATTATAGAAATTATAAAAATTTAGAAAAAAAATGAAAAATTGATATTTTTGAAATTTTTACAAAAAATATGGTCTTTTTGCGGCAAATAAAGATATGATTTCATCATAATGAACATTTACCGGGACATTTCTCATATCTTCATGTAGCTATTGCGTTCTATTAAAAATTGTATTGGTATGTTTGGATAATTTAAAAAAAAATGATAAAAACAAACATGTTTTTTGCGATTTTTTGAAATTTTGGCGCCCTTGCGGCGGTAAAAGATATTAACCGATCGATGTAATATTTTAGAAATTTATTCTGTATTACAAAAGGCAACTTTTCCGTGCTATTACATTTCGATTATAAAAATTTCGGTTTTTTCGACCCACCCTAGTATATATACTGAACATATATTTGTTATATATGTATATATATATACTGAACATATGTTTGTTATATATATATATATATACTGTAACATATATATGCTAACATATATGTGTAGAATCAATACATAGCAGACACAAAATATAAATAAGTACACTGTAAGAAAAAAGGGACTATAGCTACGCTTAATTTGAGTTTATGAAATGCCAAATCAGGATTAAATATACTCCAAGTTTGGTGTAAACGCCGAATAAAGTGTCATGATACACACAAAACGGTTTAATTTTAATCTGTTAAAAAATTGTGGAAACCAAACACCTGTTCGGGTGTAAAGTTTTTAAACGACACAGTATGAGTCCGCCATTTTGAATGTCTTCTTTGGCTAATTTCTTCGGAATAGGATAGAACTTAAAACTTATATTTAACTTCATATTTTTGAAATATTCCCAATCATTTTACAACATTTTTATAGCCCCTATGTATCAATAGCTGCTATATTTAATATTTTATGAGTATATGAAGTCAACCTACTTTGTATTGGTGCCATTTTCAAATTTTGACATTTTTCTCACTTTTGAGACGCTCAGTATACAATGAATTCCGCTTGTTAACTTTAAAATAATGTTCGATTCAACTAAACTAAAGACCCTAAATTATTTTTTAACCAAGAATTTTAAGTTTTCAATAAGTTTTAACTATTTGCGAGCCATTTTATAAAGTATCGTTTTTAGGATTACGACTTTCGTTTTCCCATAGGAAATACATTACGTAAACAACGATATTCTTGAGATTTTTTAACTACAAAAACTAACTTTTTCCGAAAATCTAATGTGATATTCAGCTTATTTAAAGCTTATGCTTCAAGATTCTCTCTAGTTTTAAATGATTTGAACACGTTTTGTGGATTTGCTAAGCGTTTCAAAAGTTGACATTTTTCGATTTTCCAGTTAGAACTCGCCCATAGACATATGGACATTGTTTTAAACATTTATTAATTATTTTGAAAAACTAATACTTGTTTTATGTTTTATAAAGTACAGGCTTTGCTCCGCCATCCACCGTGTATTCCTGGGTTGAGTTTAGATATGTTTAAAATATTCATGAAATTTGGTATAAAAATTTTTGTCTCTGAGCACTTTCCCAAGGCGTTACGCGTTTTGTTTACTTTGTTTTGCACCTTTTTTAACTATTTAAACCTGATCATTTTGCTTAACTATTAGTATCGTTTTAAAGGATAAACTGCAAGCTGTCTAGCAGTGTAGTGTTTATTAATTAATTATGCCGTTATGTATTTTTAATTTGCATTTTAAAAGTGATAAAAATTGTTCTTTAGCGATTGAGAGGTTTGTATGGTTTTTAGCTCTCTGTATCTGATTTTTGTACAGTTTGAAATGTTTAGTTGTATTTATGGTATGTTTATTTTAATTTGCTTAGACTATTTATTCGAAAACCAGTCAGGGCTACGCTCAGTTTAAAAAAAAGTGTCAAGTACAAGTGACGTAAGTCCAGATGAAACGAACGAATGATTTGTGAGGATATTTCGTTGTTTACGAAAACTAAAATGTTTAAAATAAATGTTTAATTGAGATAATTAATTATCGCAGTTAAAATAATGTTTAGCAACCTCTTTGCGTGAAACTGTTTATTGTAAATTATGGTTGCATTAGATTTAAAATGTAATCCTTAAATTGTTTTTTATTTTACTGTTAAAGTGCAAACCAAATAAGCAGTAGTGTGACTTTACACCAGATAAGCAGTAGCGTGACTTTACACCAAAAAGAGTGGCAAACACGTTGCCACTAAAAGTGGTGTTTGTTTACACCATTTGATAGCTGGTGGCTCATTACACCAGTTTACAAATGGAATTTCATTACACCACTTGGTGTGGCAACTGAGTTGCCACTCTTTTTGGTGTAAAGTAAGGAAAATATTTTTTTACATTGTAGTGTGAATAATTATATATATATATATATATATATATATATATATATATATATATATATATATATTTAATTAAAAAAGGGATTTTTTTTTATATAGAAGCCCGAAAGTAAAAATAAAATTAAATGTTTGTAGATATTTTTCTATATTTGTGTAACAATATTTTAGCAACCACATTGTATTAATGAGTCAGGACATTTTAAATGCATGCATTTTTATTATTATTATGAAGTGGGCAATTTTACCTTTCTTCTCATATTCTTTAAACTTTATCATTCGATTTTTTTTCAATATGTGACACAATTTTTCTCAAATATCTTATTTAAAATAGAAATAGTAAATTTTCTCACACACACGAAATGATCCTTAAAAATTAAATAATACATGTAAGTAATTTTTTAACTAATTGAAAATTAGCACAATCCAGGACATGAATCCTAAACCTCTTGTTTTAATTTTCGATGCTCTTCTAAATGAACAATCTATACGAGTAAAAAAAATCGCTCAGTGAATCGTTTGGTAATAACTTATCGTGTGTTTTTGGATACAGCTCAAAAAGCCACCGGAAATAGCACAGCAACAAACGATGAATACATAATTATAGTTGTTGTTTTCACACTTTTCTTATTATCAGATGGTAAAACTACTCAATTCGAAAAACTACTTTTCTTATAGTTTATTTTCAGATCAGTTTAATTGTTAAAACACTAAAAAGTTGTAGATAAGTTTACAAAGGTTACTGGAGTTTCTTTACAAGACGTTTTTTGTCGATCTGAAAGAATTAACAAACCAATTATCATTACCAAATGTTTGTAATAATACTGGTTACGGCCCAGATACAATTTCATTAACAATTGAACAACTTTTAATGAAACTCAAACTAAAATTGAGACCTGGTAAATTTTATATCCGTATTGGCAAAAATTCGAGAGGTATAAAATTTACGTGAAAAATCATCTTACATATAAATTTGTATACATTTAATTTTCAAGTAATTTTTAATTAATAATTTCGCGCAAAATAGAGTTAATTCGAAAATATGGCGCCAATGAATTTAATCCAGTGCCCACGCACAGCAGATGACTATGCCATTCGGGCAGGGGCGTAGCTACCGTGGAGCAGTTGAAGCAAACTGCTCCAGGCGCACGAATCTTAAGGGCGCAAAATTAGAAAAAGCGAAATAAAGATTTCTTAAAATATTTATATATTTTTTCATTATTAATCAGACATTATAGATGAATCTTGTTACAATCAGCGTATTTCTATGATATTTTACCTTGTGTTTAACCTCAACTATTTCGATTTAAAACATGTTTTCATACGCAGTTGAAAGAAATGACTTCTATTCATCCAGTTTTCATTTTAATTCATACCATACTGCAGCCTCGAGTAACTTCTCCAACACCGTTTCAGCATGCCTGACTTTTTTTTGTAACTTTTCCGTAGACGACTGTTGAAGATTTTCAGATCTTAAACTAATCAAAACTTATTTAACAGGGCTTATTCAACTTATTTAACATCGGCCACTTTACTGGCTACTACTATTTCCAAACAGTAATCTTTCTGGTACATTTCTATTAGAAATGTTTTAGACATTTATCATGATGATTACTGTACGGAAATAATGGTAGCCAAAGAATTCACCGCTGAGAAACCTATATGTACGATGTAACAGTTGTAATTTACGAAAATTATTTTACGATTTGGGAAAAAATATAGCGTGACAAGTTGGAGAAAATTAATGACCATTTTACAAACGAAAATCAATAAATGAAAATTTTGAAGGTTTTTCTTTTTGTTTGTTTTGTGGAACATGCATCAATGCAGATTACAAAACAATAATAAGAGCCGGATTTAAACATATTCTACATCAGCCCACGGCGACAAAATTTAGATGGAAGGGGGGTGAGGGGGAAACAGCAACTTAAATTTTGTGCGTATTGTTTTTGAGATTTTGAAAATATTGCAAATGTCAAATGCAGAATCGATAAGCTTCAAAAAGAGAGAAAAGTTAAGTACCAAATTAAGTGTCCCTTAGGGCCTGATTATAGCCTATGCAAAATTACACCATTTTTTGTAACAGTAATTTTCCACATTAAACCTTATTTAATCGCAAAATTTTAGGATTAAATAAGGCAAAACATATATTTTGAACATAGTAATGTGAGTTTGGTTAGGCCATAATCAGGCTGTGCTTACTCCCTCGACTCACACGCACATTCTACCACCATCTGATAGCACATATTAGTAGTCGATGAATTTTCGATTAAAAAAAAGGGGGAAGAAAATGTTTGGAGTTACTCCATTCAACTTTCTGAACAGTTTACAGAAATATTGTTTGTTCAAAACAGTATAAGAATGAATAAAAACTTAGTTCCTAATTTTATACAGAGGCGAAATATTTCCACTAGTGATAAAGACGTCTTGTTTTAAAGAAAACGTGCACTTTCTTCATAAAGCTTAAACATTTTTCTAAAGACATAATTTTCAATAAATTTTCATTCCGCCAATGCCGAAACAAGGACGATAAACAATAATAATAATAATAATAAAATAGAATTTTACTAAATTAAGTCACATTCTGGCAGGCTCAGACTGGCCCGCCGGGCAACCGACCTGCGGGTCGGTGCGCCCTAAACCAGGTAAAGCTGCTCCCTCCATCAGCTGAAACTAACAGTTTTAAAATTTGCTATAAGCATTAGATATGAAAAATCTTAAATCATTTAATTTTTTTAAATCATTTTTTGAAGCATTTTTTATTAATGATATTGATTTTTTCTTGAAAGTTTCTTTGCATCAGAGGATAATTTAAATCTTTTAAACACTAACGTATATATATTTTGGAATTTTTTCTGTGACCAGTTTGGACATGGTCTGTCCCAAGAATTTTCAGTCTGTCTCGTACCAAAGAGCGTGCCCTCTCTTTATATATATATACGTATTTTATTTTATTTAGTTATTTGTAAAATCATTTATTAAGTATTTGTTTAAAATGTGTATATAGGCTTCGTGTATTCGTACAATGCTGTGATTGTAATTTCCTCTATAATAAATTTTATTATATTGATTTTTGCGCTATTTACAAAAATATTTATAAAGAATATTTTCAGTAAAGAAAATGTAAGTCAAACATTCTTTTTTGTAAAAAAATACGTTTTAATATGAAAACTGGCCTTTTTAGGTACATTCGTAATTATATAAATACGTAGCACGTATAGTCGTCGTTTAGTCCATCTGTCTGTCCGTCCGTCTATAAATAGAGCAAAAACTACCACCCGAATGGTCTGAAATTTTGAATATATAATTGTTGCAAAATTTTGTCGATTCATTTCAAATTTTATGAAAATCGGATGTATACTTTAATGACAGGGACAGTCAAAAGGTTTCCGTTACATGACGGTCAGTAGGGAAAAAAGTATTTCAAATGCATTTTAATGATGTTACAGCCTTTCGAACAGAATGAAATCGATATGCACTTATTGAAGTGCACTAAAATATACATTCAGTACAATATGCGGTGCAAAAAATATTTATAAAACTAGTTATAGTACGAAAGCACCTCATTTGCCAAGTTTGACGAGCAATTTCCAACTTGTTCAATATTGTCTATAAATGTGATAATCAGAACGCCGGCGGTTAGAAATTTTGTATATAAATTAGAGCAGGACTATTTTTTTAACCGATTTTTTGGAGCGCGTATTTCACACAAAGTCGTGTTAAAGATATATGACAAGACGTTTTTCTCCCTTCGTTGACTGGCTTTTCTGCTTTCGTCAGGAAATTCCATTGAAAATGCCAACTTTGACAGTGTTTTCTGTAAGATCTATTGTGTTTACAAAAAATACGGAAAACATCTTTCGATTATAAAGTTTCTGAATAACATCTGCTAGTTTTATGCTTTCTCGAGCAAAAAATAATTAAAACGTATGTCATAAAGTTGCTTCTTTGGATTTAAGAGTAGCCTTAAGAAATAAAATCCTACAAATTTCAAGTTCATTTAAGTATATTATCACGGGCCTGAGCAACACCGGGTGGCTCAGCTAGTATATACTAATAAAAGAAAGTTTCGCACTGTGTGTGGTGGCTAACGAAATCTATTGCACGTAGAAGTCTGAAAATTTGGGTGAGGGTAGTCCAAGACAGGTCCTGATGCGCCTGCAGCTCAGATTTTTAATTGTTTATGACCGGTCCCCCAGAGCACCTTTCAGTTTTTATACCCTGAATTGCTCATAACTTGCCCCGATCTTCTTCGTTCTGGGGGCCCTTTTCCCATTTAGTTATTCTCCGTTTCTACATTCCAATTAAGACCCTGGGCCCCTTGAAATTTTTGTGCGCAATGCATTTTTCACCCTCTAATATTTTCAACCTCTCAATACATAACTTTAAAATTGAGAGTTGGACTCCTTTCCCCGGGCCAGCAGCCTCACACTTTTCTTGGGCACTTAGTGCCCTTTTTAAAGAATTTTCCCCATTTTTTTCGCGCTTCTTTAAAATTTTATTCGAATGATTAATACATACCCCATGCTTAATTTCAACTTATTGAGGTCTAAAGCCCCAAGTACTAGAACCTTTTAACATGTTTTTATCTTAAGGCCTTGCTCTCAACTATCATTTGCCCCTTTTGGACCTCCAATTATATCTCCCTTAAAAATGGTCTGATTCACTAACTTTTTTTTTGTAACAACATCTTAGGAAATCCAGCTACTATACGAACGACAAAATTTTTTTTTACACTTCAGCTACCACAAAATTTGAATATTAATCGCCTTCTTGGGGCCCTTGGTGCAGCTTCTTTGAAAATGATCCAATTATCTTGCAATTTTCTTTGACGTTGTTCTAGCGTCCTTTGACTACTATATAAAATACTAAAAAAAATTTCTTTTGCCCACCAACATTCCAGTTGTGACCCTGGGCCCCTGGGGTTTAGTACAGAGCCACTTGAAGTTTTTGTGTTCCTAAAGTTCCTAAATTGTTAATAAATTGCGTCCTTTTAATCCGATCTTCGTTTTTGGAGCTCTTTTTTCATTTAGTTTTTCTTCCGCTTCTACATTTCAGTTAAGACACTGGCCCCCTAGGGTAACTTTTTGTGCGCCATGCTTTTTTTTTACACCTAATTGTGTCACACTCTCATTGCATAACTTCAAAATTGAGTCTTGGACTTCTTTCCCCGAGACAACACCTTCATATTTTTATTGGGGCCCTAGGGCTCTTTAAGCATTCCTTTGAAAAAAATTTCTAATGTTTAGTACTTGATTAGTACTTATACCCTATACTTAATTTTGATTAACTGAAAATCTAAAGCGCTAAGTACTAGGACATTTTAACATGTTTTCACCTTAGGCCTTGCTCTCAATTGTCAGTTGGCCCCTTTTGGTCCCCCTATTATAGCTCCCTTAAAAATGGTCCAATTCACTAAGATTTTTTTCCTAACAAATTCTTACGTCCCTCAGCTACTACATGAATAACAAAAAAATTACTCGCACTTCAGCTACCACCAATTTTGAATATTAATCGCCTTCTTAGGGTCCTTGATGCAGTTTCTTTAAAAATTAGCCGATTGTCTTGCAATTTTCTTTAGCATAGTTCGAGGGTCCTCCTGCTACTTATAATAAACGACTAAAAATTTTTCTTATACTCCAGCTACCACCTTTTTCGAATATTAATCTTCTTTTCGGCATCAACTTACGTTTACTCACTGGAGCCGTGAATTAAATATCGCGTTAATATTAAAGGTAATTTGTTAAATTTACAGGGGGTGGGGGGCCACAAACACCTTCCACTGCTTGGGGGCGGGTTTCCTCGGGTTTTAGGGGGTCGATTTCAACGGGAATTGGTTCATTCAACCTAGATTACGATTAGGCTTCTTTCTGTATTATAAAGTTTGTCTTAGACTTCTGTTACCACCATTTTTGAACATTAACGGCGCATTCCTTTCTCAGTTGTTATAGGCCCTATTTCAACGGAAATTGGTCCATTCAACTTAGCTTACGACTGTTTTATAGATTCACCGCCAGGATTCGCATTCTTATCTCGGGTTCTATGAGCTCATTTACTACGGAGTTTGACTCATTCAACTTTGTTTTCGATTGTCTCCGGCGCGTACAGAACACTCCTGGTATAAAGAAAGGGCATGTTTACAAACAAACACTTCCGTCAGTCAATCTACCACTACGTTTTTATCATAGCGATCATTGCAGGAATCAACTTGGCGACGTAGGGCAATCATATCATAGAGATCTGTTAAATCAGTCTGTTAAAGAGCAATCAAATTCCCGGAGTTCATGTCTATTGTAGGAGCCATAATGAATGAACAGGTTTTTCTTGCGGACCAACAGTGACGTCAGCTGCCATTTCCTTATACACTGCCTTTGGTAGCGGGGCCCCAGGCCACAGGTTAGTTCAGAAAGACGCTTGTCGGGAATACACTAGACACTACCGAGGGCAGTGGGCCACCCCTAAGACCGGGTTCATTTGAACTACTTTCGGAATATATAAAATCATACAAATTTGAGTTTTGTTTACATTATTATAACGGGCCTGGGCAACGCCGGGCGGGTCAGCTAGTTAGGCATACATATATATGTGACTTCAAATCAAAATTACGAGAACTTTTTTGAGTGACAAGAAGGCGCACAAACTTTACTTGCTCCAGGGCGCTGAGTATGTAGCTACGCCACTGCATTCAGGTAGGAAACATTCTACGAATATGAATAAAGTCAATTTCACGACACCGAAAATGCCATTATAATATTGTATTTGTTTTAAATAACATTTTTGAATTCTTAAAAGATTTTTTATTTTTTAATTGTTGAATAATTTATTCTGAATATTAACTGATTGCTATTTTAGAGTACTTTTCCCCGAAAAAGTCTATGTTAATAGAAGAATAAGCGGTCTTCAAAATTACATTTTCAAAAATTTATGCTGCAGTGAAATCAATAAATACAATTTATAAATAATTACTAATAAAAATAAATGCACCATCGTTGGAATTCCCTGTGTACAAAATATTTTAATATATACAGTGTGTGTCTACTTATATTTGTCCATGAGATAATTCTTAAACGAATAGTTTAAAGGGTAGGTTACAAATTGAATATATGATTTACTTGTTTATCACGCTATTAAAAGAAATTTACGTAAAAAATATTTACTTTATACAAGTTGCGAAAATTAAATTTTATATGGTCCAGCGCCTTGAACGTTTTTTTATAAATATTGTCTGCACGTTCTGACAGGAAAATCAGTAAACTTTCTAATTTCTACAATCGAAACATAGAGTTTTTATACTTTAAAGTTTACGAATTTTTATCCATCGCATACACTTAAAAAGAATAACGCGGGCATAAAAAATAAATTATAATTTTTACATGTGCTTTTAAATAATCCGTGTTTCCACTTTAAATACAATACTTCCTCTTCTAACAATTACAATAATTTAATTTCTGGCATTATGCTACAATAACTGAATGTTTGAAAAATAAATAAATCATGAGTACAATTTTTAATATTTGTAATAAAAGTATTTAAAATTTATAATTTTTATTTCTCAAACTTATTAATAGCTTATAATTTACTAAACAATATATTAGTATTATTTCATTTTTTAATAAGTTATTTTACTTTCTAAAAAAGTAATTAGGTTTATGCGTACATAAAATAATGAAAATAATTTGCTTAGATCGTTATTTAGAAGCATAATAGTGTTCCCTTAAAAAAAAAAAAAAAAAATAAGCATTTGGGATGATTTAAAAAGCATCATTTCCTATTTTCAAAAACTCATTATTTTTTCTGTTAAAAAAAAGATCTGGAGTTTTAAAAATAAAATTTCTTGCACTAATAGAATTTTTGAAATTATATTTTGTAGATTCAGCTTAACTGCATTAAATTTCGTCGCAAAAGCAGTAACAATGTTACTAAAGAAATATCTTTAAACACATTAAATGGTTTTGCTAAGCTCATTAAATATTCGGTCGTTTATTTTTCCTGTTTAACAATATAACAACAAATACCTTTTGGCTGTTTCGAAGTTTTTTTGTATTTCAATAGAAAATAGTTGATTATTTTTAGAGAAATGAACATGTAATTGAAATTTTAGAATGCCTCTGGCGATATTTCTTAAAAGGATTAAATTAAAAATATAGAAACTCTTGTTTTCAATAAATTTTTATTCACAAAATACTGTCAGATGGAAAATAGACTAAATTTTAGTTTTAAAGAAACAAATGTAAAACTGATCATACCAACATTTTTCTTTTTAAATTCTTGAATACATAGTATATTTAAATATTAGTATTTTCCCTAAAAATATTTTTAAACTAGATTTCTTTACACTTGATTTTTTAACATGTTATATGTGATTGAGCTCTGTAACTGATAATATATGGGAATTGATGTTGTTATTGGTCTGTCTGCCTCTTCCGCGATCGTATTTTCAAAACACATACAATGAAAATGATTTTTTGTGGATGTCAGCCTCTGATGCTCCGACTTTACAGTCTACGCCTTAGTAAATTTTTGATTGCTTTGTTCAGAAAATATGTAGAATTTTAATTATACATATTATGTAACAGGTTTTCAGCTATTGTTTTATAAAATAAAACGCAACAGTCTTTCAGCAAAAGAAGCTCAATATACAAATAAGAAGTTTTATCTTCATATTTTCATATAAAATCTCCGAAAAAAAAATTTATTTTATAAAGCTTTGGTTTACATATTAACTAATCATCTTACGATACATATAATAACAAACTTTTCGATATACATATTTTTTTAAATGTTAAACAGTACAGTTGCTTTGGTGATTTAAATGTAATTACGCATTATTAACCCCTTAACGCTCGAATTAAATTACGGTTAAAAAATTCAAATTGCTTATTCTCACCACTTTTTTGAAAAAGAAATATTAACCTTATTTAATGACAGGTAAAACGATACACTTACCAATTACACTATATTATAAAACTGGTGGGAATCAAACAATCTGAGTAAAGGACACAGCCCGTGAATATGACGGGAGCGAGAATTAAGGGGTTACAGGATATTTTTTTTTTCTTATTAGCTGTTATTTCTAAAATGATAATATTTATTTTTAAATTAATTTTAATGTTGGTAAAACAACATTCTTATTAAACATTCATTTTCAAAATACTTAGAAAATGCTTTAAATTACAATAATATACAATATGTGAAGAATATGAGATCACTGCTTTCTTTGTGATTTACAAAATACCATGAAATTACAAGTAATTTTTTCGAGTAAGAATACCACGCTTATGCCTACAAGAGGTAATAACTTTTAGAAGGTGTACATTAGGGTGGTCACAAGACATCAATCTTCAAATTTTTTCGGGGGGACCCCCCAAAAAGTTGCCAATTGACTAGCAAATGAGATTGGCTAAGTTTCAGTTCATTTGGATAATATTAACCCGTGCCTCATTGAGGATTAAGTTGTTAAAAAAACGTGATTTTTTGCAAAGAAATGCTGTTTTTCCTTCATGAAATGAATACAATTGAACCTAGAAACTTAATGCAGGTCTCATTTTATAAAAAAAAAAGGTTTTGCTTTGAAGAACCACACACCATTGTTTTTCTAAAAATGTATAGATTTAAAAATATGCGCATTTTTCAGGACCAGACTTCACCTGAATCCTAAAAATTGACTTTTTATGAAAAAGCGAAAAAAAAATTTGTAACATTCCATTTCATCTGCTTTCCACCTTTTTTTTTCTTTTTTTCGTTTTGTGAAGTCCAATAAAGTGTTTGATTAAAAAAAATTCCAAAGAAAAGGAAAAAAATCTAATTTTAAACTGAAAGAATTTTTTTAAAAAAAGGAGGGCAAAGGAAGTATAGAAATGAGAGCAAATAATGCTCAATTGCATTTTATTATTAAAGTTGTGTTACAAGAAAGGAGGCATAATAAAGAAAATAATTTTTTTTCCCTTACAACTGTCACGTTAACCCTTTCCGGCACAGAAAAATTCTGTTCGTAAAAGGATGAAATGATTGTCTACCCCGGAATTTACAAACGACATTTTTAGAAATTAAAATCACATTACTTTAACCTTTTATTGTAAAAGCAAAATTTTATTAAAATATTCTTCGTGCCATTTGTAAGTTTGGAATTAAAATTAGGTGATCCCGGCATGGGACACTGCTCCGGAAAGGATTGAAGTGGTAATGGTTTAGATAAGGTGGCTTATGTTGGCTTTTTTACCAAAGTATTATCTAAAAATGAAAATGCAACTTGATCCGAGTTAAGATACCAAAGGCGGTTTGTCATTTTAGCAAGTGCTTTGTCTGTAACCTATTTATCAAATTTTCTGTAGTGAACAAGTGATTTTATTATTTGCAGGTCTTGAATTGGGGGCTAAAGTGGCAGTGGAAGTATTGAAGCACGTTTTTGCATAAATATTGATTAAAAATAAGAAAAGGTCTCTGATACCTTCTTTTTCTAAATTTGTTATTGAAAGATGATCCCTGAAACAATATATTTTAAGAGAATGAATGGCCTGTGCCTCCATCCATCTGATATGATTAAAAGTACCAGGTACTTTGAAAAAAAGTCTTTTGCAGGAAGGAATTCTATAAAAATTAAACAAAGTTGGATAAACTCTTTATAATCATCCCTGATCTGTTAATTTTTAAGAGTTCCTGTAAGAAAATTTGAAATTTCATCTGAATTAACTATTTATACCTAGTATTTCATCTTCAGTAACATTTGTATACTTACTCTGGTTTAATTTAGACCACCAAATCAGAATTGTTTTTTTTTTTAATATCTGGCTGAGGGGCAGTGATTGTGCCCATTTTACAATCAAGAACAGCTTTCTAAATTATGCTGGCGGCATGGTAAATACAGAAGACTTTTCCTTTAACAATTGCTATAGAAAAATGCAGGTTAACTCTGGGGCGACCTGTGTTTACTGCAGTTGTATCAAAAAATATTGCCTGGATTTTACCAACTTCCTCCCACTCTTCAACTGCTGAAAATACAGCTTACGCCTGAATTATTCCGATACTATTTTCAAGTTGAGGAACTCGTAGTAATTGTTCTTCATCCCCACAACTAATTAAAACTTTTATCCACTCTACATTTTCTTTATTCAAAAAATGGTGCAGCAGTTTTCCACCCCAGTGAACAACAGTTCTCTCTAAACGGGAATTTTAAAATCTGTTTTTGATGAGCTCAGTTTTTTTTTTTTTTTTTTTTTTTTTTTTTTTACGAAACAGTTATTTGCAGAGTCGATATCTGTGGTTAGCTAGTGGATGTATTCTAAGTCTAGCAGCTTCTCTGGCGTTCAGTTCATTTTGCGAATATTATAAAATAAAATACATAAAACTTGACAATTACTTAGCTGCTTACTGTCGATGATTTGATGAGACATGTGGCCAATTTAAAAAATCTTACATTTCTGCCATCATATCAAGAGGGGGAAGGGGTTTTACGCAATGTTTTGTCAATTCTAAAAATAGATAACCATAACAGATAACAAAAACAGCCTTGTAATAAAAAGAGAAATTCAGAGGTTCAACTGCAACACAAATCGAGAAGCTCTTTCTTACTAGACACAGAACTAGATAACTAATAATCAATTATAATTCGTGAAATATTTTTAAAGTTACAAAAATTGTTCACTTATTTTTGTCTATTAATAAAAATGATACAAAAAAGTTATCAAAAGTAATAAAATTTTTAATTTGTCATTTTTTACCTATGTTTCAAAAATGCAGAGTTTGAGGGTATGGTTCACTAGATGTCCTGAAAAATACTAAATGTTCATTAAATATAAGTTTTCATGAGAGTAAAAGTTCAAGGCAACAACAGTTTCCCCATGTTGCTTGTGATCACCCTAGTGTACATTAAAGAAATCTCTAGTCTTTCTATCATTATAAGTTCAGTTTACTGTTATATTCTCTGCTGTTTTATTTATTAATGACTAATACAGGTTATCATAATGTATGTATCTTTTTTTATCTTTTATTCTGTTTTTTATTTTACTTTTTGTCTATAAATGATCTTTCTTTCTTTCGTCATCAATAAATTTTATTTTGTGTTCAGGAATAATTTAGAGGAAATGTTCCATAAATGTCCTAAGATCTAAATACAGCAATTTCCTGAAAATAGAGCATGCGAGTGGAGGAATAGCAATGAACACGTGTGAACAAGAATTTGGGAAGAGTGGTGATTTAATAATATTATAATAATGGCATAATTTATCCCTTCTTTAATTCTTCAGTAAAGCAATTGCCTTCAATCTCATCTCAAAATGGATGTTCCGAGTTTCTTCTGGAGCAGCTGTTTGGTTGCTCTTTTAAATTTTAGAACAGCCTTAATACAGTAATTTTTTCTTCAACACCTACTTTTTTTCAGTTTGTCCTATTAAATTCTTGTCAATACAAAAGTTATAGATAATATTAAGAACATTTATAATAAATTGAAGCGGATTTGATAATATGATATCTTATGAATTGACTAAGTTATGATTTGATTTCTTTTTCATCCCTTGTTTTCTATTTATTTATTTATTTGTTTATTTTGCTTTAAGAGTTAGATCTATCGAAAACTTGTCAATACAAAAGTGGTATACAAGATTAAGAAGATTTATAATAAATATATGGGTATTTGATGTCTTGTGAACTGATGAAGGTATGAATTTCGATCTTCTTAAAACAATATTGGTTTCGCCAAATGATCACGTTTTTCAAGATATCAAAAATATTTTATACATGATTTTTTTCCGTTTTTCATGAAGTAAAAATAACATTAAACTGATTTCATATGTATTATAATTAAGAAGTTATGGGGATTTTTTCTGTTTTCACAAAATCCATCTTCATTTCCACCCTCTCGATTTTAACATTAGCGAACATAACTGATTTTTTCTGATTCTTGATTTTATGTATGAGTTTGGAAAAGATATGTGCAGAATTATGGAAGTTATACTGTCCATAAAGAAGTGATATAGATAGATATATAAAGTTTGAACTGGAAACTTATTTTTACTTTTAAAAATAAGTCTGTTGATTTGGGGTCTAGGGGTCATGCTAAGCGTAAATCTTCATAAAAAATTTTGATAAATTCCAACATAGGGGAGAACTTAAAAGGTAGTCTTCCGTACGAAATTTACATAAAATATGGAAGGTGAAGTAGAAACAATTGATAACTTCGTCAATTCACATAATATCCAATCCGCTTAAATTTATTATGCATCTTCTTCATATTCTCTACAACTTTTATATTTACATGTGTTTTACAGGACCAACTCTTAAAGCAAAAAAAAAATTAAACAAAAATAGTGGTGAACGAAAAAAATATCGTATTAAGTGTGAACACTGTCATTAAAAACTGTAACTTTATGAGTCTTTGCTGTTCAATTTTCGCAGCCAACAGCGTTATTTGATGAAAAACGCTCTGATCCACTAAAAAAAAATACTTTACGACCCCATACATTTTCCCCCGCTAAGGTGTAACCCTTCGTTTTAGTCGTGTGTCGAAAAATAATGTCAGTTAACCGCAACTGTAACATATTTTTTGAACCCACCGAAAAAGCGATTCTGTGATGATTATCAAACGTGCTACGTGCTACGGAACAGTAAGTAAGGTGTTATTGTGTTTTGAAGTGCAATATATCTTTTCCCCGTAAAATTACGGGCTGCACAAAAGGATGGGTATGTAATTTTTTTTACGGGGTATGACTGGAATCTATGCTTCCGGCGTCTGCCCGTAATTTTACAGGGGTATTTTTAGATGCTTAGAAAATTAAGGGCAAACCACATATTCTTGCAGTTCTAGCCCATATGTTTCGTCAACGGTAAAATCAAAAACCATCAAATACGGTACAACCCCGTACTTTTTACTCCGCTAGTGTGTACACGTTGACACAAAATAATGGGCACGAATATATATATATATATATATTTTTTTTTTTTTTTTTTTTTTTTTTTTTTTTTTACGGGTATGACTCGAATTTCTGCTTTTTGCGTCTGCCCGTAAATATTTTAATATTTTTAACTACGCACCCAAATTCTAACTTCTTATTTTGTGACTCAATTTTAAATTCAATTTTTCTGTCAAACGCATTCAATTCGCAAGTTCTCTTATTCAGATACTACATAGTGTGCCTTATTTGTCGATTTTATTTTTATAACGGCAGAATATATTTAAAAAAAATTCTTGGTCATCATTCTTGGTCATCAAAAGTGGTCATTTTGAACAGTATTTCCCGAAGCAATAGCGCTGGAAGCAGGAAAAAATGATTGCACTGCGGAATTAATTGCTTGTAAATCAAATTTTACTTAATGCAACGAAAAATAAAAACACAGGTCGCTTATAAATCTCTTCAGAAAACCACGTCAGCAAGTTTTATGCTTTCATTTTTAAAAATAACTCTGAAAATGTATCAGAAAATTTTGAGATGTTGAGCGTGGAGAAATATTTTGTGAATACCGCCTTAACATGATTCTGATAAAATCAGCTCTTACAGAAAAATGAAATTAAAAACTCGTCAAAAGCAGCCAGATAAAATTATTAAACTGGGTTTATCTCAAATCATGATTTAGTTTTTGTTTGTGAAATTAGCACTTAACTTCGAAATCTACCTCAGCCAGTAGGCGGCTGAGCTGGCAGGGATTTTTTAATTAATCAGTAAAGCAAGAGGCTTCAATCTCATCTAGGAGTAGATTTTGTGATTTTCATGTGAGGCATCAGTTTGTATTGATTTGCTTGTTTTGTAATGGATACTTAGACCATTAGCTTGAAGGTATGGATTATTTTAAAAAGTACTATTATACCGATAACAATAATGATTACTAAATGGTGATTCCTCTGAGGGATACATCTTGGGACAACAATACATTATGCATTTTCTGCTATGGACGCTTTTCAAATACTGATAAATGTTTTGATTCAGTGCTAAAAGTGTACAGATTGCGCACATTACGAATGTGCAAGAATGGAAAATGAGTAAACATCTGTGACTTCTGCATGTAACAAAAAAATAAAATGCTATTTTTTATATACAAAAGAAGAAAGACTTTGAAAGAAAGTACTTTTTACTTACAAAGAAAGTACTTTGTTAGTATTTTGAGCAAAATTTCATGTTTTTTTTTTTTTTTTTTTTTTTTTATTAATTAATAAATAAGCTACTGCGTAGCTCGTATGTGGACTACAACATGAAAAGCAAATATGTTCACCTGTTTTATTAATTGTTTTAGAAAACTAAGACTGGTTATTAACGTTTTAAAACCCCATCACGCGACCTTCAGTGCTGTTTCGAGAAGTGATTTAGACAACAATTATCATTTTGAAGAAAGCAGGCAAATATGTATGCACGAAAATGAAAGTGATAAGACGCTTCTAGACCATTTCCTCTAAAATTTATAGACTAAAATGTTTTTCATTTTATAGGAATAACAAAACTCTTCATTCTAGTTTTGGTTTAAAAATGCTAAATATAAAAATGAAATATTAGTGTTTTTACGATGCGTAGCAAAAACTTAAATTTGATTTTAAAGAATGAGTTTCCATATTTATGCGATGAATACGATATGATTTTCTATACGTGAAAGTGAAATCATTATCGATTTGAAGATTCGATTATATTTTTTGCATTTTTAGTTATTTAAAATCATTTGCTTAACTTTTAAATATTTCGTGATATATAAGTTGTGAAAATTTTTACTTTGAGCTATGAACACTATTATGATCGTTACTTAAATATGATGTTATCATTACTTTCAGATAATTACGCAAACGATGTATGCTGAAACATTTCTTTTAAATTTCTGTAATAAATTTCATCGTTTTTTCACTAATTTATGTTTTGTTTTCCACATGGAATTTATATTATCAAAAGTTATTTTGAAAAATATGTGATAATTTACTTTATTATTTTAGATTCACCAATCTATTCAAATCTATAGAGGAATTTTAATAATCTATATATTTAAAAGACAAGGTTCTTTAATTAATCATCCAGTCTGAGCTTTCAACTGTATCGTTTTTGATATTTATATTTTTTTTAACGAAAGCATTTTATTTATAAACATGCCCGCAATCGCTATTTTTTTAAATGATCTATTTTTTTTATTTTAATTTTAATTGTAAATGTCTGTTGTGCAATTTCATCATTTCGGTGGCAATGGGGTTATTTCCACTGTTGAAGAGAGGAGGGAAAATGCGAATTACCCGTACTTTCGTATTACAATTAAAAATAACTTAAAACAGTTAATATAAAAATGTTGTTTTTAAAGTCAATTCCTAGTTAGGTCATCAAAGAAAAATTTAATATAATCCCTTAAGCTAATATTAGTTTTTGTTGCATTAAAATATCTCAATTTGTTGATTTTCTATAAGCAAGTAGGTTTACAATGGAACTCTATGGGGATTTGGCGAAATAGTAGAGATATCGCCAAGTTCGCGTCACTTTTGACGACTCATTTTGGTCGCCAAATTTGGCAATATATCGCCATGTTGGTGACAAACTTGGCGGTATTTGGCGACAGAACAGGTCCCCCCCCCCCCTATGGTAACCAATTATTGAAAATACTTTCATTGATCTTCAATAACCAATGGCCGCCATTTTGTTTCCCAAGCAAAACTAAAATTAATTAATTAATTAATATTTGAAAAAAAAAACTGTACTAACATCAATTGTCATCCCGTACAAGTTTAAAAAAATGTATTTCAACTTGATAGGATGAATAATGAGTATTTTATTAACGATTGAAAATTTGAACAAGATATGTAAATATATAAATATATATATATATAAATAAATATAGGGAGAGTGTGAACTAATAGTAGGAATTGAAAAAAATAGCAGAAAATTACTTCACGATTTAAAATAACGCAATTTTACTGATAAAGTTGTTTCATTGTGCTGATACTGAAATTGTGACGTTAACCTCAGTGATTGAAAATGATGTCATGGTAAAAATGAAATGAGTTTTCTATTGATAAATCTGTATATTTTACTAGAAATGCGTCTAAACGTAAATATTCTGGAATTCGCCGGCACTCAGGTTGGAACCTTAAGTAAAGAGTGCAAATTTTTACGTACAAATTGTGACTGGCAAACATCACTTTTGGGAATATATTTATTAATAATCTATTGCATGTTAAAATATTTTCAAAATAGTGAATATGAATACGAAAAGAATGAATGTACATTATGCGACTACGAAAAAGGTATTTTTTACATTTGTTTGAAAAGAAAAATTATAATTGTGGCATATTGGCACAATTTTCTTTGATTTCTCATTAGGTTATAAGAAATATCAAAGCCCCAATTAATATCTTCATAATTTCATTATCTTAATTGTATGTTACTATATATAGGAATAATGTTTATTTTTTCAATAATTCGAAAAGTTGAAATAAACATTAGTTAAAAGTAATATTTCTTAGAAGATTTTGGGTAGCCAATATAATATCGAATAAGTGTTGTAATTATTTTTTACAAATTCAGCCAGTCAGTTCATTTAAACATTCAGCTAACATCCTATTAAAAGTGAGTAGGTTGAACACCATATTAATATTTAGCATAACCGACATCGCATTCAGCATTTTATTACTTTAAAATATATGTTAGTCTAGATATTAGATGTATATTGTCCCATATTTTTAAATCCCAATGAATAAAAATCTATACATTTTGATCCACTAAATTATTTTTTGGTGCTGGGCACGTCGTGGTCATGTAAAATATTTTTTGAAAGAAAATGTGGACGTGGATGTAAAAATGTTCGTCGACCCTTCCCTATACAATTAATTGTTTTCGACATATCTAAGTTTTTTTTTAAAAAAAGGATAAAAACTTAGGTTTTTATTCATGCTATATGTAAACATAAAATTAAGTTCAATGTTACATAATCACTTACACATTATATAATATTTAAAAATAAATCAAATTAATTACATTTTAAAATCATTTCGATTTATATTGGTAAACGATATTCTAAAGTGTATATAACGTCATTAGTATAACAAATAATCTTTTTTTTTAATAAACTGACTACATATGTCATCTCACGATCCCTTTGCGACATGTCTCGGTTAGTTAATACTATTAACCATGGTTATGCATGCTTATCGACAGATTCTGTATTCAGTACTTAATCATATTTAATCTGTTTTATTATTGTCAACTAATGTGGTCATATCATGAATATATTACACATAAAAGTAAAACTATTTCCTAACGAATGATCACATCCCTCTAATATTTGAATACAAGAAGAACATTATTCTTATTAAACAAAGCTTTAAGCATAATTTTCATAAAATCAACATTTTTATTGCCAGCAAACTAAATGGATGACGGATATTACATTAAAGCATTTTGAAATATAAACGCAGGCTGTTTCTTAACATTTCAAAATTAATGTATAATATTAAAGTATACGGTAATGTATACCACATTTAAAAAATTATTATTTTAAGAAAATTCAAAACTTATTTAGTTAAAATATTTAAAAATATCTAATATAGTAACTTATTCATTATCAGACATATAGCTATATTATGTAATTGAATGACTTTCATTTACTTTTAAAATATGTAATTTAAACGTATACTGTAAATTATGAAATCTTAATTATTGAATTACATTATCTTGCTTCATTCACAAATGATGAAGAAGTAAAATCGCACATGACAGATTTCTAGAAAATTAATTAAATGGCAAGAAATAAAAATCTGTTTTCCTATTTTTTGAGTTCTATTTCTTCGGCAGAAAATAATTAATTTACATACAGTACAAAATGTTTATCAAATAACAAAATAAAGTAATTTCCTTTCAAAAATATGCTATTACAATTAAAAAAAGAAGCAAATACATCATTTTAAAATAATTTAAATGCTACTTTTACTTATAATTTATTTATATTTATGAAACCCTTTTGAATTAAATACATAGTTGAAAATTTTCTGTAAAATCTCCATAATAAGATTAAGGATATATTTTCCTATAAAGCGTATTTCTTTTTTAAGAAACTACTTTTTATAAATTAATTACACGTTCGTACAAATTATTATAATATTATATTATCAGAATTTCATTTTTTTCTTAAAATAAAATTTTTCTAAATAAGTAAATTATTAATTTTCTTCTTAACTAAAGAAATAAAATTATTCGTTTTCGAAAATGCCATTTAAAGCTTTTAAAGAAAAATTTTATTTGCGTAAGTTTTGTGTTGGATTTTTTATTATTATTTTTTTTTTATCCACCACTTTCCAGTTTTAAAAAACATCATATATTTCTGCGGTTCCGACAAACCTTTATTAAAATTTCTCGGCATAATCTACAACATTGTCACTGATAAAAAGTGTTTATATAATAAAAATATGTAAAGAGTTTTCACTAAGTTCATTAAATTTTCAATCATTTCCGCTTCCGGTATAACATCATGATAAAAGAGCTCTATTTTTTTTTTTTCTTTTTCTTTTGCTTGAACATCTCAAAACAGAATAGTTTATTTATTTTCATTAATTTCTACATGCCTTTTTTTTTAATATGAAATTATTCAGCTTTAAATTTCTAAGATATTATTCTTATGCCTATTTTAATAGTAAAATACTGTGAAATATTTTAGTGAAATATCGGCACAACTAAGAAAGACATAATTACATTTAAAATTGGATAAATAAATTAAGAAAAAAGTAATAAATTAAAATAAATTATCGAAAGAAAATTTAAACATACAAATTTAAAAATATAATTTTTATTACTAAAAACGGGCTAAATATATATATATATATATATATATATATATATATATATATATACATGTATTAAAACATAAAAATCATCGTATATGTTAAAATGATGTTACAATGTCAGCATACCGCTCTCCACTGAATCGCATAGTCATCATTAGGGGGAAAGTTATTTAAGGCGCCAATATCATAAATGATCCTTCGTTTAATAGGTGTGATGAGTTTATTTATAAGGATAGAGGGGCGTTCAATGGACCTGTATGTATGCTCAACGGCTATGTTCCACATTCATCATAAATATTTAGTTTTTTTTGTACCAGATGTATATATTGTACGAAAGCATTTCATTACAGGATTTTCATCCATTAGTTAAACTTCTCAAATATTCCCTGATTATGGAAGTGCAGTAGTGTGAAGTATGGGCTATGATTTTTGCTTTTCTGAAGTCTATGTTCATATTTTGCTTCTGGACGATAATGCTGTTTAGGATTTGTTATTATTTATTCTGTAATATGCTCTTTAAGTCTGTCTTTAAATTCCTGAAATGTCATTCTATGTCAGTGAGGTTTTTTTTTTTTATATATTATCTTTAAAAGTTATCATATATACACCCGAAATTTCATCATCTGGGATTGATAATCATCCTCCTTCCTCCTTACAAATACACTCGCATCCAGTTTTTAAACCAACTATCATCCATGAACATTGGGTATTTATTTTTTTGTGATAAATGTTTGAATCAGTCGAAAGTGTTCTGATGGCTTTGTAACGTTATTTGAACATTTGCGATACTTTTGTTTATTTTTAAAATATATATTTTTATATTTGTAGCACCCTTTTAGTAAAACAAAAATCATAATTATGCTTTTGTATGTTTAAATATTACATAATTTCAAAGCGAACACGGCGTTCCAAAGTTACAGTTAAATTGTTTATTTTAAATTATCCAAAATTTAGCAATGCCTAATATTCTGTCTAGAAGGGCAAAAGCTTTGTTACATTTTTGAAATTCAGTAATTAGTTTATTGGATTAGCTATTTGGATGGAAATGCTTCTTATCATCGAAAGTTTTGATCTATTAAGAACTCCAAAAATTACCCATGGAGGCAAAGTACGTTCTAGGTTGAAATAAAATATAAAAAAAATACATGTAAATCCATCATACCACTAATATTTTATTTTTTACAATCCACAAGAATTTTTCAACGTCCGCGATTTTTTTAGCATGGATGCCGTCCAAGTGCCGACCATTTTAAACCTACACGCCTAAATACTGCAGTGCATTGTACAGTGATCGAAAGAAAAATGAAAAAAATCAGTACATATCAATCGCAAAATTGTTTCAGAGAAAATCGAGAATAGGTATTCGGTTTTAAGTATTGTCTTCTTTCAATTGACTTTCCTAAAGATATTTTTTGTTACGACGTAAGCGTATGGGGATTTTTAAAGATTTGATGGTATAGCACCATCTATGGAAAATTTGGAACAGTTTTTTAACGTGCTTGAAAATACTATCGATGTTCCCAGAAAAAAAAATAATGCTGCTACATTGCTTCAGACAGCAGATGGTTTTCATATAGTCTGATTATTTACTTGGCACATATATATCATATATGTGTACAAAGATTAACCAATAATTTAAAAAAATAATAAATAATTTTAAATTGTGGAATTAAGTATCAATTAGGTGTTTAATGGGGTAGGATGTCTTTAAATTTTCTAAATTTTCGAATATTTTTTATACATACTTTAATTCCGTAATCATTTCTGAAAAAAAAAAAAAAAAAAAAAAACCGCATTAAAAAATTCCCATTATTTTACTAATTATGAGAGTTTTATTAAGACTACATATTAACACTAATGATAATTAATCTCTTCGTCGCATTTATTCAAAATGATTATTTTTAATACTGCGCGAGGTGTTACTAATATCTATGGAAAACAATCAAAAGAAATTTTCACCACATATCTATTTCTGTATGACCTACAACTTAAAACCAGAAAAAGGTAATATTTTGTTTTTGTTTTCGTACTTTGAAAATATTTTTACAAAAATGAAAATTTTTATTTTTTTTCAATTATTAAAGTATTTTTTTTTAATTTAGTCAATATTTTTTACAAATATTCTGGTTTTAGTATAAAGGTAACATTATTATGTATTTCATTTCAACAAAATTAACTCTTTAAGCCCTGACCCGCACAACTGTGCGGGTGAAACTAAATTAAAAGAGAATGACTATTTCCTGTTTTTGTGAGATTTAAAACCAAATCTGTACATTTATATGAGTTAATTGACTTCAGATATTATGATAAGACACGACTAGGGGCAACCAACTACAGTTCAGGGTTAGAGTGTTTGCTTTTAAAAAGATTATATAATCTGACAGCAATAGACAAAAAGTATGTACTCTCGTAATTTCTTTTAAATATGATTTTTAGTGTTTGATTAGTTTAAAATTTTTCTATTCATATACTTTATTCATGATTTTAATTGTTTTTTTTTTTTGATAAATTTAATTGAGCTTTACAAAAGTTGAAAAACAAACTGCTCACAAAATTGTGTGGGTTCGACATTTACCATTTCCAAAACAGATACAATTCCTAATATATACATATTTTTGTTTTTAAGTGATTTTTATAAACTTATGTTTTTAGTAATTTATTTTTTATTAATTACATTTTTAAAGCGGATTAATTTTAAATTAATAGGTTTGTACTATTCATGATTTCTATTTAAAATTCGTAGTATTTTGATATGTAATATGCACACGTAACGAACTGTATGTTTCTGCTCTGAGTTATACATGTCATATATGATTTATAAGTTTTATATGAAATATGTGCATACCACGAGATAGATTTTTAAGTTTGATAAATTCATTCCATTTTGTCGACACAGCAAGCAAACAACCAGGTATAAATAATAAATTATGGAAATTTCAACAACGTTCGACAGATTCCGTAGTGTCTGCTTGAATTTACCAGAAGATCAGGGAAAATTTTCCATAGATGAGCAGACGATTCTTTTTTTTTTTAGGACGTCTGGATCAACATCATTTGGGATAGTTTTAAATTTTGTAGTATAAAAGTGGGGAAGTACAGACCTGGTCCACAAGGATCTAGGTAGGACCTGCTGCAGTCCTTATTCCGGTTCAGACCTAGTTTTATGTACTCCGATCGGTATTTCAACAAAATACCATTGCTGGAAAAAAAAAGAAATTTGAAGGATCAAGCACAATCCAAACGGAGTGAAGGGCATACCATTTGTCAATTGCTCTTAAGATCGGTGCGAGCATTGAACACTTCTCAGAAAATGAAATTGTAGTGGTCTGTCCAAAAACAAAAATTGTTTCAAACATTTTCATTGTGGCTGATGAAAATTATCTCAATAAACAACAACTTTTTTTGCTTAAACTTTTATTTTTAGATATTTGCACACTTAATCCGAAACTACACAATTGTGTTGATTTAGCCCCAAAACGGCTGGATTAAGACCGAACCCACACAATTGTATGGGTCCTCCCTTGTCATAACCTGACATCGGGTATTTCTTTTAATATTTTTTTCAATCAAATATGATCCTATCGATAGGGATAAACCACTGAAACTACAAATTTCTGCCAAAAATAATTCCCGGTCTTAAAGGATTATATACATTTTTTCTCTTGTTATCATATATATTTTTAAACTTAACATTTTAATATTTATTTATAAATTTCAAAGTACAGTCGTGGAAAAAAAAGGAAACACCCCCTACTAACTCCTCAACAGATTATCGTAGAAGAAAATTACTGGTACCGAACGATTGCAAATAAAGTCTACACTTAAATGATGTATATAAAATTTGCTTAGGGGGCGACCTACATATTAAAACGAACCATAACTTTGTTTTTTTCAATAGCAGTACCCAATTCTGACAGCATAAATGAACTCTACACCCTTCAATTAGCCTAAAAACGAATTTTTATGCAATTCGTACCATAAGTTTCCGAGAAATTAATTATTTTAAAACGAGCGTATTTTAAGGGCTGTATCCAAATTGAAGTTCCGTACTGGATTGTTAACCAAGAGAGCCGCTTCCTTGATCAAGGCACCTTAAGCGCCACTCAAGGAGTCAATGAAGCGTGTTAGATTACAGTACGGCAGAATAAATTTCAAAATGTCTACTCACTTCCATCATAGACAGTCCTTTAAACCATCATTTTGCCGTTTTTTAAGCATAATTTGAAACTACTTGGAAGAAAAATGTGAAATTTTTGAATTTCCATAAAGCAGTACTTAATAAATCTAAATCCATCAAAAAAATTGCAGGTTGCAATTCATAATTTTTTCGAATATTAATTTCATAATTCATAATTCATATCATGAAATTATAATAATTGCAAATTCAGCTTATTTATGTTTGGGTATATTAGTATTATTACCAGAAAAAAAATTAGCACATTAGGAGCATAATTTCGGGAGATATAAATAAAAATATGAAAATATAATTTAACATTTGAAGCACTAAATTTTGAATGTTTATAATTCAAAAACTTATCATTCAAATGACTTGAAATTTGGTGTCTAGGCATAGTTTGAACCGAAGTTTTGAAATATCTCGTTAAAAATGGGTATTGCTATTGAAAAAAATGAAGTTAGGATTCGTTTTAATATGTAGATGACCCCCTAAGAAAATTTTATATACATCATTTAAAAGTAGACTTTATTTTCAATCGTTCGGTACCAGTAACTTTCTTCTATGATGATTTGTTGAGGAGTTAGTAGGGGGTGTTTACTTTTTTTTCCACCACTGTACATATATATATTTTGAAACATAAATTTAATACGAGCTTTATATTTAAATGAAGTTAGATTTTTATTTTTGACATATTACACAAGTTTTGTAGCTTAGAAGATAATGATAATTTTATGTTTTTTCGACGTGTTCAAATGTATCCTACCCCCATGACTTGAAATTTGCCTATTTATACGGAACAAGATTAAAATAAAGAAATTCTGGGAGATAAATCTTTTTAAGTGAAATTTGCAAAGGATGGGGATCAAAAGTGGTCGGAAGGGAGACGAACATCTTTAATCCTGCAATATAATATAATCTAATAAATGAAAGTTTCACTCTTTTTGTGTCTACAAGAGAAATCTAAGGCACGCACGAAGCTTTACATCTTTGTGAAGATAGTTCAAAACATCTCCAATTGCATAGACCGGAAGCCGGTAGCACAGAAAATCACCTCATCGAGTTCACGGATGAAAATTCTAGGATTACTTAAATCTGTATTCGCATAATAAAAGGCAATCGGTCTGTCAAGTCATATCTTGATGGAAAGCACATGAAAACCCAATTTTAGAGACTGACTCGTAGGTTTACAATTTTCCTGCACCAAAAGGTATGAAAACATGGAGGACTGCGAGCAAGAAAACACAATGATAAAACTACGAGTCTGCTGCTAAAATCGGGTTTTCACGTGTTTTCCACCAATATATGACTTGGCAACCGTTTGCCTTTTATTATGAGAATCGGGATTTACCTAATCCTAGACTTTTCATCCGTGAACTCGATGAGTTGATTGTCTGTGATGACGGCTCTCGGCCTAGCACCTGAATCAAAATTTTGATATTTTTTTAATTGATTGAGCTATTAATTAAACTATCATCAAAAATTGACTTTTTCATCGCGAGCATCAAAAAGCACCTGGGAATGCCCACAAACCCATTTACGTATCCAAGGCAGGCGAAGAAGCGCTTTCCAATTTTGTGTTTTTTGTAGTTTTGTTTTAACAGAAAACGACCAAACCTCTCGCCAACGCTCAATTTGGAAGACATATTCCGAAAAGTCGTACACTTACGTCTTAGATATCAAAATCAATTAAAAAATATATTGCAGTTAAGCGTTGGGAAATATTTTTTATTGCCATTTTTCCGCAGAAGTTTTTCTTCTTTGTGTCAATGCTCCTTCAGAGAGTAATTTTTGAGGTTCCGACAGACGAAAATTACGCTCTTAAAGAGGAAACTAATAGAAAGCTACTGTTATATTTATAATTCTCTAAAATTTAGGATAATTAGGACGATAAGAACTATTTATCTTCTTATGCTAATGAAACCAACGCGAAAAAAAAAATAAAAACAACCAGAAGAAAGCACATCCCTTTTTCAACTAGATATCATTATTATTTTCAGGGATTTTAATCATTAGGTACATAACTGTCGTGTTTATAAATGCTTAAAATTTCAAAGAATTTGAACAACAAGGACTTTTCTATTAGACAATCTAAAAAAAAAATCCAACTATTTTACCACCAAATATCAATATATTTTCACAGTTTTTTGACCCAGCTATGAGAACATTATGATTTAACTCCTAGAAATTTCATAGTTTGGACGATAAAGACAATTGTATAAGAATTTATAATGCCGGAATACCTCCGCTCCTTACTACCTTTTCCGATATAGTTAGACATTACGCCTAGACTCAAAACAAAATTACGCAAAAAAGAAAATACGGAAAAGCATTTAATTAAAATTCTCCAAAACGTTAAAAAAATACGTAAATTAACTCTTTAAAAAATTCATTCTCCGAAATTACTTTCCGTTTTTTGCTCACCTTTCGCCTAATGAGTAAAATTACGTACATTTTACTTGCAAAAATAGACTAAATTGTCAGACAGTAGCTCTGAAATTTTATTAATATATAGTAATTCTTTAGCTAATGATCGAGTATGGGTTTGGTCCAGCTATAATCGGTTTTAATGGTGAAAAAAAATAGTTAAAAAAAATTCACTCAAGATTTCGATGTAAAAAATATAAATAAAAATAAAAAGTGATGCGTAAAAAAGCGATTTATTCAATTAAATATCAATATATTAACACAAAAATTACACACAATCGTCGGAACCATATTTATACATTCAGATATTTGCTTAAAAAAATGTAACATATCTAAGGAAAATAATGAATTTCAATTACAAAATCTTTGTCATATATTCCATACATCAGAAAATAAATGAAAAATAAAAATAACTGAAACAAAACATTGTTTTTTACTACTCAGAGCCAACATCTTACCATCAAAAATATACACAGGCATTGGACAACAAGAACAGTATTTTTTTAACATTGAATCTCCCCTCTTTTCCCGTTGCAGTTATTTCCACTATTTCTTTTGCTGCTGAATACTGCTGCAAGTTGTTTTATTAAATCGATTTTTCACACAGTCAGTGAACACGAATTTTATATAACATGTCTAAATCTGGCCAATCATTTGACCAATAATAGGTTGTGAAATTTTGTAAGTTTTTGCTAAAAGAAAAAAAAAATAAATAAATAATAAGAAATGTCACGAAATGTGCAATCCTGTAGATGAAATTTGAATCAAACATTTACTAAGAATAACTTCTTTAAATCCTTTTCCCAAAATTTTAATCATTTTTAACGAAATTTTTACAAGGGCTGAAAAAACGTTTTCATAACCGTTAAAAATTTCAAAGAGCTCGCAGAATAAGAGCCATTTTTTAACACTTTCCAACATAGTTGAAAAGTGTTTATGTCTTCGGTTTGTCTGTCCATCTGGCCGTCTGTCCGTATGGCCGTCTGTCCGTCCGTCTGTCCGTATGGCCGTCTATCCACGCTCTAACTCTCGTAAATATGCTCGGATCATTCTGAAATTTTTGGATGTTAGTGACCTCTACCATAGCACGTTTCGTATATGAAATGAAGTTTGTAGCATGTTTAGTTCATTTACAGGGACAGTCAAACGTTTTCCATTACATTACGGCCAATGGGAAAAAATCGTTTCAAATGATTTTTAATGGTGTTACTCTCTTCCAAACATAGTAAAATTGATATTCATTTATGAAGCTCACTAAAATATGCATTCTGTTGAATATGCGGTGCAAAGAATAGTTATTGTTCATTTACAGGGTCACACAAAAGAATTCCGTTCATAATGGTATAGGGGAAATTGTTTGCGGTGTATTTGAAAAGATTTCAGATACTATATTGTATCAGAATTACTGTATGTTAGTAATGATTGCTCGAAATGCATTTTTAATTATGATAAACGCTTTTTTAGGGTTTCGTTCATCTGACGAAACCCTATTCGACTCGCTCCTCTGTCTGTCTGTCCATCTCTCACAGAGCCCGTTCTCAGAAACTATACATATTGGAGACTTGAAATTTTGCATACTTATAGCTGAACACCACACATCATACGAAAAACCGTAAACTTTTGAAAAGTCGTACATTTAACCCTTTGGGCTAACACATTTGTATTTTAAACAATTCTTTCTAAGTTAGCCCCTAATTAGGTTGGAGGCGTGAAATTTGGCATACATATAGCTGAATACCTCAAATCAAATGACAAACCATAAAATTTTGAAAAAGCCGTACATTTAACCCTTTTAGCTCCCACATGTGTATTTTAAACTATTCTTTCTAAGTGAGCCCCCTATTTAGGTTCGAGGCGTGAAATTTCGCATACTTATAGCTGAACACCACGCATCATACGACAAATCATAAAATTTTGAAAAAATCGTACATTTAACCCTTTGGGCTCCCACATGCGTATGTTAAGCAATTCTTTCTAACTGAGCCCCTCATTAAATTGGAGATTTGAAATTTTGCATATACCAGAACACATGAGGCCAAGCGAGAAATCTTAAAATCTTGACAAAGTCTTACGTTTAACCCTTTGAGCTACCAAATATGTATTTTAAGCAATTCTTTCTAAGAGAGTCCCTAATTAAGTTGGAGACATGCATTTTTGCATACGTATAGCTGAATACCTCAGACCACACGGCAAATCATAAAATTTTCAAAAAATCTTATATTATTTACTCCTCCCGGCTCTAACTTGTGTATTTTAAGCAATTTTTCTAACCTCCGCCCTTTTCACCCTGGGAGCACTTTTCCAACTTTCGCCGACACTTCTTTGACAATCCTTTCATATTATGCACCATAGTCTTACATATTTTAGTTCCACTTTTTACCGCCAGTGGCGCCTACGTATCTCGGGAGCTATCGGCCCAATCCCCTCGACTAATATATCTACGGATAGTATATAAAACGGAGTTTCGTTCGGATAGACGTTTGTTTAGAATAGAGTGCGTCCCTGGTTGCGAAATGTGGAACTAACATATTTTTCAAAAGGATAAATTGTTTTGAAAGGAATATTGAACGAAACCCTCTGTGCGTTCTGTGATCACACTTACCTACTTATTCACTATATTTATGCATGCTATAAAGTGCGTATAAATGTTATAGTTCATATACAGAGCTACAGAAATGAATTCGTAAAAGTTACTGAGTATGTGCATAAATTGCTTAATGGTGGGTTTTAAAGGAGTTATGCATTTTTACGCTGAACTGAATTTAGTGTACTATGAAATATTTGTAGAATATAGATAAAGTAATATACAGGGCCGCGCAAAGAGTTGGATACATGGCCGTCTATGGGTGATAATTCCTGGAAATGTAATTTCAGTAGTTTTAAGCGTGTTTTAGTTTGAATTAAATTTTAGTTAAGTAGTGGCATGTAATAAAGGTACTATGTAAACTACAGGACTGTACAAAAGTATTCAAGTATGTTTCCATCTATTTGCATAAATTGCTGAAAGATGAATTTTAACCTGTTATACATTTTCTTGCTAAGCTAAATTTTCCTATTACAGTAAAAGCTGGATATAACGCTCTTCCGAGGGACCGGGCTAGAAGAGCGTTGAAAGCGGGAAAGCGTTAAATGCGGGAAAAGGTTTTCGACATTTTAAAATTGAGAATATTCGATTATCTGCTTTAAATAATGCGGGGAATCATTTTCGTGTATAATTTAAAATAGAAACTCCACAGCATAGGTACAGAAACGTTTCCTCCATTTAAAATATCACAAATTTAAATAGTGTTTGCAAAATGTATTATTATTTCAAATCAGAATAAGTAAAAGAATTGTTAGCATTAAAACTAAAGCTACAAAATATATTTAACATTTCTAATAGGAACCTTTATCTTTATATTAAACATAAAATAAAACTATGAAAGAAACTGATAATAATTTTTTTTTTTTTAAAGTAATATTTGTATTCTTGAGCACCACTATGAGGACTATAAACTTTCACTTACTGTTTATTCTGTTTTAGAGAAAACTCTTCGAGTTTCGTCTGACGGGTGGACGAACGACCACATAAAAGAGCGTTTTCTGCTTTGTTTATATGTCTTAATATATCTTCATGTGTAGCGGCGGTATTTACTGAAGCGGTATATAGGCGGATAGTACTAAGAGCATCCGCTTCAGCTATCGTTGGATGCGCTCTTGAACATCGCCATCAGCAACTTCATCAAGCTCCTCTTCTTCTGCGGCATCCTGTACAGTGTCCTCTATATTGTCGTCAATGCTCCTAATTTGCTTGTGATAACGTCTTTATCAATGTTAAGATAGTTCTGAAGGCCGTGTGCGTTTTCTGCAAGATGCTCGCAAACAGCTTGCCAGTCCTCGTCGTCTATAGGATCCGACTCCTCTTCAGCAACATCCATATTATACTCGGCGTCCGTTATGAAGCCTGCCTTTTTAAAGCATTTTTGAATTATTTTAAATTCGATTGCATCCCAAGCAGCGCTACAGTAGTTCGTGGCGTCGAGTAGAGTTACAGAAGATCGACTACTTTTACTTTCCATTTCATGTAGAAATTGTTTCACTATACGTTTGCGATAATGTTGTTTTAAAACCTTTATGATCCTTGATCCATCGGTTGAAGTACGTTTGTGGTGTTTGCAGGTAAAAATTCCAGAGAGACGTTTGTAATATCTGGTATTTCTTGGGGATGCGCTGCGCAATTGTGTACGAATACTATGACATGCCTATTTTGCTTCCGCATCTCGACATCAAAATCAGAAACATATTTAATGAACTGGGGACGCGTCATCCAAGGCTTACATTGATTCGCATAATCACAGGACAGTCGTTTGATGTTCTTGAAACTGCGAGGTTTGGCCGATTTTCCAATCACTAGAGGTTTGCGTTAGTCGTTCCAATCGGCATTGTAACAAACGAGCATAGTCGCATGTTCTTTACTGAACTTTCCTCCATGGCACGGCTCATCTTTTAACGTTAATGATTTATGAGGCATCGCTTTAAAAAATCAGCCAAATTCGTTGGCGTTATAAATATTACAACTGGCATAGTTTTTGATAAGCCTTGGAAGACTGTGCTTTTTCCAAAATTCTGCATTTTCGATGTTCACGCAGCGGATTCGCCGCAGATCTTCTTGTACACAATGCCGTGGCGGATTTGAAATCGAACTAACCACACATTAGATGGAAAAAAATCTTCAATTCTTAGATTTTGGACTACTTCTGTAGGTTTTTCTTGAACTATGGACCCGCTGATAAATATGTTACAGTGTCTTGATTCAAGAAACCACTCGTACATAACTTTTTCTAAATCTTCACATTTTCCTGTTTTCACTCTCGTTTTCTTTGAGCCACCAATCGCAGCATTTTTTTTCAATATCTTTTCTGTTTTGAAGAAGAGACCGAAGAGACGACGGCGCGATATTCATAAATAACGCAAAATATTTTTGGCTCACAATAGGTGATTTTTTGTCATAATTTTATAGAATTTCTACATTTTTTGAAATTGTTAGCATCTTTTTTTTCATACTCTTAACTTCCATGTTGCACCTAATTGTAGTCGTGAGCGATACTACATATTTATGTGTAAATGAAAAAAGCGGAAACAGTTTGTGTGAAGTAAGAGATAGACAGGTGCTGTTGAGGTGGAGCATGAATTCTTTTATTACTGATCCAGTGAGAAAAAAACCGCAGCACCGCAGCGCTGGCTGATTTTTTTTCTTTTTGCACATTCTTTGGGCGTTGGCTGGCTGCCAATTCCACGTATCCTCTCTTTCTTTCTTTGTACGGACGAAAAAATGAGAACTCCAGATGCACACTAAAGCATCAAAGTGTAATATCCGGGATTTCTTTGTTCAAAGGACCAATAAAAAGCGCGCTAAAAGCGGGAAAGCGTTAAAAGCGGGGAGCGTTATATCCGAGTTTTACTGTATATAGTATATATATCAACATACAGATCGAATACAGGGCTGTTCAAAAGAATTGGAATACATATTTGCTATGGGCGGTAACTACTGAAATCAGATTTTTAAATGTTTACTTAGTTATCTTATTTACCTTATTTCCTTCAGTAAGGAAGTTTCGTTAAAGCTTTCAGGGAGTGTTGGAAAGTGTTTTATAATCTACGTTGTACGCATGATTTTTCTTACTTGTTTTATTCTGAAACGACCAAACGTGAAAAAAGACGTACATGACTTATAACGAACGCTTAAAAAAACCCATATTTTTCCATGATTTTTTTTTGTTTAAAAATATAAATTCAAACAAATTGTAGTTAAAAAATAATACAAATTTGGATTCATTTAACGTAAGTGTTTTGGTCCCTGTCAAGGCCGGGTGGATCAGCTTGATATAACATGTTATATATAAATTTCAAAATGAGTGCATTGCCTCATTTTTATGTTAAACATTTTGGAAATTTTAATCAATTATGATATGTACGTATAAATGGGTTTCAATAAATAAAATAAATCGGATGAATGATATTCTTATAGCATTAATTTCATAATGGGCGTTGTATTGCTTCTCAAGTTCATAATTTCTCCGAAAAAGTAAATTTTCCCTTCATAAACATTAAATTTCTCGGACTGAAGATTCCCATCTGCGAAACAGTTTTAAGTGTGAAACTTACAACTGAATTTCAGGCCGTGATACAAGCTCTATATCACATCAGTTTTCAAACAGAGTGAAAGAAAAAAAAAACTAAGCTAAAGTTATTTATCATAATATAACTACCGATAAAAATAAATGTTGTATTAAATAAAAGATTATATTATTATAACAATAGACAAGTTATTTACGAAGACGTTTTACTTTGTTGCTGAATTATCTTCTACCTTTTTTATAGTATGGAAAATGAGGCAGAACTGTGTTAATTTCATTTAAGTCCTTGATATTGCCTGCTTGCTCCAGAAGACTATATGCAACATTTTGCCTTAACCGCCTGACCGCAGAGAAAACGTCAGAATTGTATTTTTGATTTCTCTATGATTTTTTTTAAAAGGCTAAAAGACTTTTTTTTTTTCAACATTATATATTTTTTGCGTATGCGCATATAAGCCTTGAGAGCTTATTCATAACTTAATTTATTTTATCTGGATTACATCTATAGAATTATATTAATTTAAATAATGCTTTTATCGCAGTGAAACCTACAGCTTAGTGAATGGATATCAGTTCGCTTCAGTTGGAAGATTAAGAAAGCTGCATAATTTCCACATCCTTAAAATGTTGAATAATTAAAAGACTCTTAAATTCCAGATATATCTCCAAACAAAAAAGAATCTGTTGTAAAATATTTTGTATAGATATTCTGATTAACAATTCAGAAAAAGAAAGAAACTCTACTTGATGCTCTTTATATTTGATGTCCGTAAAGCTGATTTCTTCACAATCCTGCTTGACAAAAGGTGCATTATATTACAAGGCATTACTAGGTAGTTGTCAATGATGAAACGCAAACGGCATCTGAACATTTTGTAAGAATGATTCTTGCTATAGGGGAGACTAGGGAGGATTGACCACATTTTTACAAAATGATTTATATATCATTGTATTCATTATACAATCACTTATCAAAATAAAATTGCTACATAAGTGCATTATATAAGAAATTCGAAAAAATGTTTGGTTTTAATAATGAGAAAATAATGGGTCAAGGCTCCCCACATATGGGTGGGTTAACCCACTATATGGGAAGCTTGACCCACTTTGTTTCATACTGAAATATTTGGGAAGAGAAATAAAAACAGTATAAAAAAAGCAAAAGGACTTTATGCTACATGCTTTAATTATTATAAAAAATTATTTTGGAAAATATTATGCTTCGACAAACCTGTTTAGGCATAATCGCATCTCAGTGGAGAAAAATTTTGTTTTAAACAGGATTTTGTCTGAGCAGGTATAATTGTAAAACAGGGAAATGAGATTTAAACATTTAAGACAGTATTCCGATAGAGACAGGTTCCGTTTCCAGAGGGTTTCATACATTATAATGTCCGAATTTAGTAGCCACTGTCCCGCTGTTTTTTGTCTCTTTGTACTACTTTTTGTGACATTCGACCTACCAACTCTAGTTGTCATATAGTTTGGCTTCATCTCACTCTATTCATTATGTTGAAATTTGTCTACATACCTTCCTAAAGTTTTTCGATCCATGCCATGTTCTTTTGCAGCAGCATGAGTACTTAACTTATCATTAACATATTTTAACCCTTTCAGAGGCAAAGTACTTTCAGTACTAAAATGATGAAATAAATGACTGACACCGGAATATACGAACAAATTTATTTGGAAATGTGAAAAAAGCTATATTTCACATACATATTAAATTGTTTTATCAAAATTCTGGGGCCATTGTGGACTTTGGGAATTAAAATAAAGTGGTTTCATAAATGTACAACTGCCCCTGAAACGGTTAAGACTGCTGCTTTCGCACTTTCTAGTATTTTCATCTGTTTCTATTTACCTATTGTATGTAATATTTAAATGGAAGAAAGTTTCTATCAACTTTCACATTTATATTTTATTCATTTTTTTCTGCAGTTCCTAATAGTAATTTTTTACATCTTTCTTTAATCAGTTTTAAACGTTTTCTTTTCCATCACCCCATTTTATTGTACCTTTGCAGAATAAATTTACATTCATTTTTATATGTAACCATTAATCTTTCATTGTGCACAGTGTATAATAAAAATATTTCCAAACCCCCTTAATTAACATATTGCCGACGGGAAGTTTTAATCAAACCTGAATTTTAAAACAGTAAAAGCTCCTCCCTGTTCTAAAAGTCTTTAGTAAATTGGTTTTCTATATAGGTTTCCCAAGTTTGTGCATTGGTAAGTATCTTTCAATGGACGAACTTAATATAAAATATCTTACAATCTAAAAAAAGATGTACAACATGATATAAATGCATTTTCTGTCACGTAGAAGCCACGTCCTTAGTCAATGATGTATTTTGAATGAAAACGACAATTATCGTTTCCCGTCGTGAATGTGTTAAGGGAGCCTTGACCATCTGGTCAACCGTCCCTCACATTGTCTCGGTCAAGCCTCCCCACATAGCCTTTTTCTAAAGAATAGCCACATTGTTATGTTAGGCCTAAATTACTGTATAATCTTTATACCTGGAATGAAAGCTCGATATTTCTGCATTACTTAAAACCTATTTACTTAAATTTCTGCGATATATTTTATCTGAAAAAAACTTATAAAATATTTCTAAAAAACACAACTTTTAGGTTGAAAATACCTCACAATTGATTTTTTCCAGATCTATTTCGGTTATCTTTATGAAACAGAGATTGCTGTTTGAGAATTCCGGGACCTTTGGTTGATACCGATTGATAAAACTCTGAATTTTTTTAAATATAAAAACTGATGGGTGGGTCAAGCCTCTCGTATGATCAACCCTCCCTAGTCTCCCCTATATTATCATTACACAACAGTAACACTTCCAGAGAAATTGGTTTTAGATTTGTTTCTCCAAATTAAAACTTATTTTAGAAGTTGCTAAAGGTGTGAGACATTGTAGCTAATTTAAATTTCAAAGAGATACATGATAGGACATTATTACAAGCAATTTTATGATGAAAAAAAAAGAAAAAAGAAAAAGGCACCAGATCCGTATATCTTGATACATATATGTATATATTGTAAAAATTCGCGACAAGTTCAAATAAATTGTCAGTTTATCTTAGTATTATTTCTTTTCAAGTATTACATTTTATTAAATAGATTTTATTTATACCCAATTGTTAACGAATGCACGGTAATTACTTTTCATGTTTTTATAGTTTCATGATTTCTTATTCAATTCTATTTTTCAACAGATTTTACCGAATAAAAAAAAAATATATATATATATATAATAATATACATTTTACTTCAAAACAATGCTGTTCTAAAAACTTATTTTGAACTACTGGAAATTTTTTAAATGTTGAATTAAACATGTTAAAAATTAAGAGAAAAATGAGTTTATATCTTAAAGGTTTTCATTTTCTCCTAAAAAAATGACCAAGAAACTGCCTTTCAGGATTTTAATATTATGTATGTCTTAAATGGTTATAACTTGATCATATAAGTCATGTAAGAAAACTTTGTTGCTTGAAGATAAATCCTATGGAGCCGTTATTACAGTAATAGTCAGAGTTCTTTTCGAATATAAGCGCATGCGACCTTACCATGTACGGAGGGTATTTACACATATTAGGAACGATTTTGACAACCAAAATAAAATACATAAATTGGAACAATTATTTTTTAATATGTTTCACCTCGCAGCCCTTCTTGTGGACTATCATATTGTAGCGGAACATTCAAGATAGTAGGTCTTTTTGTTCCGTTACTCCACAACGCATTTAAAGGTTCCACTAAATGTAGTTGATTGGCGTTTCAAAAGAGCCTGTTTTAATAGTCACGGTATATAATAGTAACAGAGCGCAGTACTCCACTTCTGAAACATCTGGTGACTCTGTTGGAATATGCTTAAACGGTAGAGTAATTCCATGATTTATGCCGCACGTTTTTTTTTTTTAAATTTGTGTATAAAGTCCTATGGTGGACATAACACAAAAAAAATCATGCTGTGCCATTTAATGTTAAATATACAACGCGTGTAGAGCGACAAAAAATTCAAAAGAAATTATTAATATTTTTTAACGATTTTTTTCTAAAACATTACACTGCGGCGCGTCACCCGTACATTCAAGATGAGACGCCGCACTTGTGCGGTAGTAATGCCGCGCTTGTAATAAGAACAGAATGAAATTATAAATAAAAATATTTAAAAAATATTTATATCTGGCTATAATTAACGATGTAATTACAAAATGAAACTAAATGAGTACAATGAAACATATTAGTAGATTCAAATTAATAATTGTTGCCTAGTTTCACTATTAAAATTATCGACTTATATATTTTTACATTAAATTTTAATTGTTATTTCAGCAACAACGTAACATCAATGTATTAGAAAAAGAAAAGAAAAAAAGTAAATTTGTGTTTACATAATTTATTTGTTAACCCTTTCGGGATCGGTGACTTTTACACAAATTTTATGTACCACTTTTTAAAAAGAAGTTACCTTTGCTTAAATAATCATGAAAATGCTCTAATTAAACAAAGAAAATATTACTTTTCTTTAATACTGGTGCCAGAAACAAACATTGTAAGCTCTTTATATAGGTGCTTATATGCACCTATGGTCCCGAATGGGTTAAAATACCTGTAATTTTCGACTATAATCTACAGAAAAAGTGTCGAAAAAGTAGTCTTTATGTAACTACATTTAAAGACATGATGCAACGAGGCGAATTACACTTCCTCCTTTTTAAAGTAGTTTGCAAAGAACGTTTACGTTACGCGTAATCCAATTTTTCGTTATTATGATCTTGACTTGCATCTTTCTTGCCCTTCTTACTTTTTATTTTCCCTTTTTTCTCCTTTGATTTTAGTAAACTTGATAACATAACTAACATGGTTAATCTGTGCAAAAAGAAAAGGAAAAGTTAGTAACACTTAATCATCCCTGTACAGAAGAAACTGCGGCCAGCATACCGGAATAGCAGTGAAGCATGTATCCCATTTTTCATGGTGCAGACTTCGGCTCTCACAGTTACCTGCCATCGCTAAGGGGAATAGCGTAACCATACACACAGTACTCTATACAAACGCTACACTTAGTTTGGACCTCGAAATCATGTATGCATTTAGTAATTAGTGTATGAAAAGTATTTAAACATAACGTGTTTAAAAGTTTTGACTGTGAAATCATGCACTTACGCCAAATTAAGAATTGTACTTCTGCAAGTAAAAATCGAAATCGGATTCACGCTATACACTGGTTAAATAATCTCATTGCGCACCTATACTGTGCGTTTGACGACCATCTATCAATAATTACAAGAAATACAAGGGGCGCGGCATCCATCTCGTATGCAGCGACTCTCCCGGAGGTACCCTATGCATTTTATTCCAGTTTCTCTCGTCAATTTTTCGAGAAATGAGACTGTACTTTTGGATGCACGTCTACTTGTTTTGACCTGGTGGAACTGAATACTTTTAACTTACGTAGGATAAAATTTTGGAATTTCTTCTTTAAAAATAGGAATAGAACATAATTTTAACAATAAGTAGTGTTAATTTTGACATTTATCACAATTTTTTTATATTTAATATTTTGCTGTAAGAGATAAAATAACAATTAATCCTTTATAGAAACATTCTTTGCAGTTTTTTAACCAAAGTTGTAAGTCTTTTTGGCCGTTTTTTCGGTAATAAAACATTTTTATTACAGCCATTTAGGTAAATCAATGCTTTTTCAATAGTGACATTTTGTTCTACTTATCAACTGGTAAATGATTCTCACACAGATTTTCATAATTATTCTATTCGGAAAGAGCAAATATATAACCTTCAAGCCATTCATTTATTTTGCTTGCAATTACAGTTGCAGACGATATTTTTTCATAGCAGACAGTGTTTTAGTTATAACGTTATTAAATGTTGTCAGATTTTGCCTACTTTTGTTTCTAGTTGTTTTACAATTTAACATCAATATCGTTCCGAACATGTGTAAACACCCTCATTATAAGGTGATTACTAATCCCGTACTACAAATAATTAAAATATTATTTGATTTATTTCCGGATTAAGATTTAATGATTTGCAGATTCACATTTTTATGTCATTAAATTACACTATTACTTACTACTATTTTAAACAGCAAATTCTCGGACAGTTCGCAATTTTCATTTTACTAAACTCTCTTTCTCTACTCAAAATTTCTAATGTCTATTTTTTACAAAAGTTTTGAGAAAAGTGTATTATCGCGCACTAGTTATTAAATACAATTTAAAACTTCAGTTGCATTATTCATAAAATACTTAAAGACGATTTATAGTCTATATGAATGAAAATGCATCCAATTTATAATCGTTTTGATACACTGAAAGAATTGGATTGCCCACTAAGTTCTTTTCTTCAACATAAATTTAGTTCAAATTGAGTAAATTGATATTTCTTCAGAAAAGAAATCATATTTAAATATCAAATGTCATTACCGTTCATCTGAGATTATTAATATTTGAACATACGTTAAAAATAATATTCCCTAACTATAGATAAAAATTTACTTTTAAAAATCGTAGAAAGTTTGAAATTTATCTGTTTAAAAAGAAAGTTACTGATTTGGAAAATCATATATTTTGCATTGCTCTTGACATTTAAATTATCATATATACATCTCATGTAATTTAACTAAAAGGAAAATATATTTTGGTAATTTCTTTATAATATTTTTAATATGAAAAACTTTTATTTTATGATTATTTAACATTTTGTGTTTTTTTATGATTATTGTTCCCAAATATAGAAATTTATTACCCTTAACACTATTAAAGTTATCATTACTTGTTAAAATTAACTAAATAAACTTGACAATATTCTATAAGTTACGCAAAATATTTCATTACAACTTCACGTAATTAAAATCATTGATAGTAACCATTTTTTATGAAAAAATGATTCATTCCTGTTAAGGAAATGTTAGTTAAGGTTTTGTCAAAAAAATTGAGAAACATTTCTTAAATATAGGTATCGGTTTAATGCTTCAGTAATGCGATTTTATTATACAAAGGGAAACAAAAATTTAGAACATTATTTCTTGAAAATTTTTACTATTAGCGAACCTGCACATCGATGAATCCGGAAAAACGTTAAGTTTAAACAGAGTAATCTGCATTTATACTATCAAAATGTGTAAATATATTCCATAAAAGTGATGTGTATAGACTCAAAAGAACAACCAGTTATCTTAGGTCAACTGGTCATGCAAGTCTCGTGTGTTTCCAATATATTTGTATGTACAGTGTTACCTAACTTTACAACCAGGTTTAGAACTTTAATTTGTTAATTTGTGAAATCAGTTAATCCAAAATACATAGTGCAAGTTCAGTGAATCAATGTATTATATTTGTTCAGAACTTTTAATCAATCAGCCTTATCTTTTATTAAGTAACTTGGCAAATTATTTACATAAATTTCAAATTAGAATTATTACACTCTATTGATTATAATTACTGGAGTGTTGTAGATTCAGATCAATTACTATATCTACATTATTTCCGGAAACACAAAATAAATTGGAGATTGAAAAAAATGCTACCACATGCAACCATTAGCAGATTAGGCTGCTCTTTTAGGGAGGCATTTACAACACCCTATAAAGTTATTTAACGCGAAATTAATGACCTTTTATTATTCTCAAAGAACAGTTTCGAAGCCTTAAATATAAACTTAACCCTTTCCCGCTGAATTTAATGATGTTAAATTTGTTTTCTATTAATATTTGTTTAACGCTATATTTATTTAATGGAGTTTCTAAAACTTTGGAGTTTCTTGACAAATCAGAGACATTCGCACTGCATACTTTGAGCTTATTTTTCATACGTATTTTCATCACTTTTTAATTGACCAATATTTTTAATTTAACAGGTTTGAACTAAAATTGAGTGACAAAACACTGCTCAAAATAATTTTACATGGTACCTCAAATATACTCTCGAATTAGTCGTTTTAAAGTTCAACAAATTTTGTTCAGTACATTTATGAAATTATAAAATAATTAAAATGCTTTATTTTCAACTATTTTCATCAAATGGCGTAGCTCTATCTGTTTGATGGGAAAGTCACTAAATGTAATTTTCCCTCCTTCTTTATATTTTTTGTTTCTTTGATTATTGTACAGAAAACCATCAATTGAATGAAGTCTTTTACCTTTTTGGTTAAAATGTTTGTATTTTAATTTTAATTTATCTGTAACTGCTGCACCTTGTAAATTACACTTAAGATGAATTTTCTAAAAAAAGGGAATTTTTTTCGCAGATTTGCGGTTTTCATTTGCAGTGCTCAAACTGCACTTTCACATTTGGAAATACTATATTTCAAGATTAATTATTTGTTAGTAATACCATTTTTATAATTTGTTTAAACTGAAAATCAATGGAATGTGAAATAACATAGAGTTTGAACTTATACAAAAAAGTTAGACGTATGATCAAGTTCTGTGTTTTTGTAAATATTATACCAACTATACTACCGAAGTTAGCGGTATGGTTCAGGAACAGTTCCTTTTTTAGGGTAGAAAAGAAAAGACCACCACTAACGTTGGAAAATTAAATGTTATTCACAGTACGCCGTGTATTTCATATAAACGCATTACAATATAACCGCATCAAGTCGGACGAAATTTACAAAATGCAATTTATCCAGTTTCTAGTTAATTTAAATAAAAGATATGGTTTGATACTTAAAATATAAAATTATTAAAATGTATGCTGTTTTACTTTTTACTTTCTTCTATCTTTAGAAGAAGAAAGTTTTAATTTAGTGAAATTTTTCGAATTTACACGTTTTAGCTATCAAAGATTCCTATAACTTTTTTTTTTTTTTTTTTACAAAATATCTGTCTGTGAATCTGTGACAATGTCTATGTGTCTGTCTGTCTGTATTTCGGTATGTGACATAAATTTTGTGGCCTTTATATCTTAACAACTAATGCACAGAATTTAATAAAAAATTATATTCAGGTAGTCCCTGATATAAATTGTTTCTGATTAGTTTTTGGTGTAAATCTGTCAAAAGGTACGTCTCTTATGCTGCATTTTTCACGATTAGTGCAATATATTTTTTTCAAGAATTAAGGCGCGGGTTTTCATCAAACTCCAGATGCTATGCTTAATTTTTCCCGTTCCTTGCCCCACAATATTAATATCTCAAGAACTAAAGCTCGAATTTTCATCAAAATTCAGATTCAGGTATACCTTAACAAATAGTATTACCGATTATGCTTTGGTGTAAATCGCCGAACAGGTGACGCTTTTATGCTGCATTTCCCCCTATATCCGCAATATTCTTATTTCAAGAACTAATGCATGCAATTTCAGAATCCTCACTATGGGCGTAGATTGTCATTTTATTTTGGCACTGTGATAGCGAAATTCGAAGTATTAATATGTATGAGACCGAAGAAAGTTTTGCGATTACCACGTCGGACTAGTTTGAATATACATATATGTATAAGCCGATCTCTGTGTGTATGTCCTTTATACAAATCTTCAATTTTTGACCGATTTGCACGAAACTTGATGTACATACGTTTTAGAAAGTGGAAAAGATCACTGTCTACTTTAAAAAATCATCAGACCACTATTTATTCTTTTTTTCTATCCCCTTCAAAAATTCAACTCTATAGAAATATCGCCTTTTTTAAATTTTCTAATTAAATCGTTTCTTTCCTGTTGCCACAACCTAAAAAAATGACACAATAATGTGAAAAAATAACGATAACGCGTGTAATTTTTTTTATTTGCCAATAAAAATTCAGATTTTCTTACTATAATTTTGCATTTTTGAAATTGACGTCATTCTAAACGGAAAATGCACATTTTTTTTTATATATAAAATAAGAACTTTAACTATAAGAGAGGTAAAATGACGTAGAACATTAATTTGAATGTTTTTTTTTTTTAATAAAAACATCTACTTTAATACAAACAGTCAATTTTCATGAAAACGATTTAGGAAAAAGAAAAAAAAAACGCTAGATATGACTTCACATTCTATCGAATCTTTTCAACGTGTAGTCAAACTCACTGGCTCCTATATTTTATTTATTACTTCGTTGTATACTACAGCCATATCTTATAGCTATACGTTATAGCTAAGTGTTGTATTGGTTTAGATTCAGTCATAACATTTTCTGTGATTTATAGTAAAAAGAGAGAACTTATTTTCCTTTTCAAAAAAATTCTTGACTGATGTCACGATATAAAATTTATGGAAGGTGACATCATTTCATCTAATCATTCTAGATTTAATTTCCATTAATGAAAATTTTAAGTTTACGTTTAAGAGAGATGTTTTGCTTAGAGTGACAACCCTTATGATCTAATATCTTAATTAAAGCCTATAATTACACGTAAGGTGAAGGTTTTAGTTTTAAGCAAATAAAATTTGAAATTTTCCAAATAAAATTTCAGTAACTGCTACCTCATTAGGGTGCATTTATGGTATTTTCCCCCGTATGGTGAGAAATTGTATACTTATGTTAAGTGTGCCAAAGAAAAGATGTATTTTAATTTTAAAAGGTAAAAAAAAATACCGCAATGTGTCAAAAGGACATCCTTTTTCTGAATTTAAATTTCGCGAGTTCCAAAATTAAAACTAAAAATGTGAGTTTTTCCATAAGCGTCAAGTTAAGGCTGTTTATAAAGTTAAGACTGTTCTCAAATCCAAATGAGAAACTTTCTGACATATTTTTCAGAAACGCATAAAATTGGCAAGCGTTGTTATTTAAATACTATGTAATCGAAAGACAAGTTCCATTTTTTTGGTAAAGGTATAAAAACTTTTAGTTGGTGTTTTGAACTGAATTTTGGACACAACACCGCAATAGAGGAGAAAAACCAGTCGTCATGTGACCTCAATTGCTCATAATTTTATAAGTAATTTATTTATCAAAAAATGGAAAGTTTCGCGTTGTTGAGCAGGGAGCTGGAGAATCACCTTAAGCATTATTGCAGGTTAGTATTTTTTAATCGAGTTTCATGTCAGATATTCGCTTTAAACGTAAGTCATTTTATATTGTTTTAAACAAAAGTGCATGCCATAACAGGTGTGAGGCACAATCTTTAAATTACGAGTAAGCCAAATAGCGCACAGCCCGACTATTGAAGACTAACCCGTCAGGACATAAAAAGATTAAAAAAAAACGTTCTGCATTTTTCATTCAGGTAATAAGACAAATCTTTCATAATTGGGTTCACATGATTATATAACTTCCCCCCATAATTCTATGACTAAGCAACGGAAAACAATATGTTAAGCACTAAAATCTTTCCTGAAAAACTAATAGTGCAAGTCGCATGGAAATCCGTGCTAAAGAATTCAAGTTATATGCACCCAAAACGAAATTTCCATTTGCATTTTATATACTTATTACATTATTTTGAGTAGTTTGATTTCATATCTGTTAAATTCATGTTTTATTTTACTTTATTTTTGGCGTTTTAATTTTGTTTGACAATTTAGTTATTGGATATCGCACGAAAACAAACAAATTCTGAATTATGTACAATGTTTTTGAGCAATTGAGTTAATATTTTGTAATTAGGTTGCAAGCATATTTAAAAATATTCATGCTTGAAAATTAACTTAAAATCCATAAAAAATACGTAAATTGAAATAAATATTACAAACAAATCTTACTGAAAGTACTTTTGTTTTCTGTAAGACGTTAGAACAATCGAATGTGCGATGCTTAGAGGTTAAATTGCAGTAAAAGGGAAATTTATTGTTGTGTTAGGTTGTTGCCACCGAAAATATGATACCAACATTACTCGTAGAAATGTCTTTATATTATTGCATAACGAGTAAAAGGGTTCATCTTTCATAATCGGGCCATGCTTCAAAATTACTTTAAAATCCATTAAAATCAGAAAATTGAGGTACAATTTTCAAACAAATTTCATTTGAAAGAACATTTTTCTATTCGACATTGTAAAAAATGAAATTTTGTGATGTTTAGAAGTTAGAAAAATAAGAAGAAAAGTAAAAATTTATCAGTTACAATTTATGGGTTACTATTTATGGGCCACAATTTATGGGCACAGACATAGTGTTTTTACTTGATAATGTAGATATATACCATACAAACGAGAATTTCACTTAATGCTGTTCGATTTGGTGGATTTTCGCTTTTCGTACTGTCAGGAAAATCACATGTAATTTTCTTACCTGAAATGTAAAATTCTTACATCTTTTTTACTCACCGCCAAAGGAAACTCGCATTTTGTAGTTAAACCTCAGGGATTATATTAAGTATGAGAGACAATAACGTCATGTTTTCTGATTGTCTTTTTAACGATTTGTGGATGGGAATACACAAATTTCAGTTATTGTGATTGCCGTATTATTTCGTTTTAATTTATTTTACCTGCAAGGCTCCTTATAATTGATATGGGCGAAGCCGGTTAGTTCCGCTAGTGTAGAATAAATATTAAAACGTTTCTGCCCACCAAAATAAAAAATAAAAACTCATTCAATACAAATGCAGCACAAATTGTTTTTATGTCATATTGTGTTTTTGTAATAAAAATTGTTTCTTGCAAAAAAGGCCCTTCAAATCGACTTTTGTACAACTATCTTTTAACATTAGAGTTTCAATTAATTTAATTCAAAAGAATAATGCATATATATGTATGCGCTGAAATGTTATTATTCTCAGCGTAAATTAAGCTTCATGTTAATGTTTCACTTCTGACATATGAGACATTTATTAGTAAATGGATTTTCAAACATAATGGTACATCAGTCATTTTCCAAAAGATTCCATTCAGCATGGAAATTTTATTTCTAAAATTAATTGACATACTTAAATGATTTTAACTGTAGATTATATCCCATTTCATGATATTCAATTTTAATAATCTCTGAAATTGTAGAGATTATCACCGGTGACACCATTAATTTAGAAGAGATTTACAAAATTATTTATTTAATGTTCCCCTTAAATTTTTAGTGCAAATTTAATTTAATGAATGACATTAAAGATTTTTAATATTCATCTGAGATTGACTGAAAATAGATAATGGTTTAGCAAACGTAAACTTAAAAGAAATTAAACTTTAAAAACATGTATATATAGTTGTCGTAACTATATTATTTTTTTCTTATTTTCGTTATATTAAGAGCGTTCCATCCATTCTATAAAATATTCTAAAAAAGAGGACAGTCGCAATTTAGTTGCGGAAAAAAAATTGAAATTCATAAAAAATTGTAAAATAAGTAGGTTAATTTCGGTTTTAAGTATTTTACAATTCTCTTCTTTTAAGCAAGGAAATATTTTTCCAAAAATTTAAATATTAGAAAATTGTACAGTCAAAAAATTAAATTACGTATTTTAATACATATAGAGCCCCTTAAAAATATAATTCCATATATTAAGACAACACTATTATTTTTATAATAGTAACTATAATTAATAGATTAAAAAATATAGTTACTACATCTATTTTGAATACCTCAGAAAATTTTAAATAAGAAAAATGCTGTTAAATGACTTAGTGTAGGTTTGAAATTACATTCCAAATTATTTTCGTTTTTAAATTTAAACCATGTCCTTTTTCTTTAAAACGTAATCTATTTGAAAACGTATTTAACCATTAAGAAATACACAATAAAGTAGTGATTATATCAAACTTTATCTTAAATTTCTGAATGTTATTATATCTAACGATACTTGTTCGATTAAATCAAATATTTAAGTAGAATTAATTCAAATATTAATATTATATGTCAAATATTCAAATTAAGTCAACTACGAAATTTATTTAAAAAAACAACGATGTTAAAAGAAAAAAATAACATTATAGAAAATCAACAGATCTGTAAAAGTATGCATATATTTATATACGTTACGTTTCATCTCTAAATTAAATTTTTAAAAATCTAATTTTTAATGTAACGTGTAAATATTATAAAACAAGAAAGAAAAATTATGTGTTAAGCAAAGATTATGAAACACTTTCAAACACTTCCTGAATGCTTTAAAAAAACTTCGTTATTTAGGGAAATAATGTAATTAAGATAAATAAGTAAACATTTTAGAAAACGCATAAAACATTTAAAAAACTGATTTCATCAGTTTTCGTACATAGCCAAACATGTATTCAAATTCTTTTGAACAGCCCTGTAATTTGATCTGTCGGTTGATATATATACTATATAACGAAAAAAAAATTAGTTTAAAAAGAAAACGCATAACAAGGTGAAATTTCTATTTCAGCAGTTGATGCTAATAGATGGAAACATACTTGAATATTTTGTACAGCGCTGTAGTTTACCTAGTACCTTTATTACATGCCACTATTAAGCTAAAATTTAATTCAAATTAAAAGACTCTTAAAACTACTGAAATCACATTTCTAGAAAGTATCATCCATAAACAGCCATGTATTCAATTCTTAGCGTGGCCCTGAATATCATTTTATCTATATTCTATACAAACATTTCTTACTAAACCAACTGTAGTTCAGAGTAACGTTTCGTAACTCATTTGAAAACACCTTTAAGGAATATGCACTCATAACCAGTAACCCTTACGAATTCTTTTGTGTAGCCCTGTATATGAATTATATAATTTATACACACCATATAATATGCATAAAAATAGCGAAACATAAATGCACATCATAATTAAAAAAGCATTTTCAGTAATTATCGCTACTCTACAGTACTTCAGATACAAAATTGTATCTGAAATCTTTTGTGTGTCCGTGTAAATGCTATGTACTTCGTATTATACATTAAATAACGTATAGTAAATCTCATCTACGTTATCAATTTCATTATATACGAAACAGTTGAATATAATTAAAATACGCAAAAATTACATTAACATTATGTAATTGAATTATTTTGTGTCGCCTGTAAATGAATAATAACTATTCTTCCCACCACATATTCAACTGAATGTATATTTTAGTGCACTTAATAAATGCATATCCATTTTATTGTGTTTGAAAGCGTGTAACATCATTAAAAGTCATTTGAAATGATTTTTTCCCATTGGCCGTAACGTAACGGAATACTTTTAACTGCGCCTGTAAATTAACTAAACATGTTATAAACTTTATTTGAAGTAAGGATCGTGCTATGGTAAACGTCAATAATATCCAAAAATTTCTGGGCAATATGAGTATTTTTGTAAGAGTTACAGCGCGGACAGTCGGACAGACAAACAGAAGTCATAAACAATTTCCATTTTGTTGAAAAGTAAAAAAAAAAAAAATGAAAAGAAAAGAAGAAAAAAGAAGATTCAAGGTCCATCTACAACATCATTAAATGAGTTATTATAGTAATTGTTCTTATCGTATGTGTTATTTGATGGCTTGAAAGATTCAAAATATCTGGAGTAGCATATGTTAGCTGTAAATCTGATGCAAAATTATTTAACTCATTTATATATTCTTCGTTATTTTGAAGTATATTGTTTTCTATTGAATAAACTCCGAATGTATGCTGTATTTATCTTTCAATTCCATTTATATTTTCAATTATATTTATTTGTATTTAAACTAATATATTTTATATATTATAATTCATTATATATAAATATATTACTATATATCACCCATTTTTTAATCTTTCCGTAAGTTTATAATAAGTATCAAAATAACCCGCCATTGCATATAGTAATTTATTTTTATCCTTACAGTTTTACACCAAAAATATTTATTATTTTGTATGTGCCTGTGTTTAGTAAAATCTAAAAACGGATGTATAATGAAATGTAGCCCGAGATTTTTTTTTTTTTTTTTAACACGCAATTATAGTCTTCTTGAATATTTCAATGAATTTTCTATTAACCCGACAATAGTCACATGCCGGTCTTTTATCGTCTATATCTATTATCATCCTCTGACCCATCTCTTCTTATAAATACAATAAGGATATCTCATGTAGCTGATCTTTCATGTTTTCCACTATCATAGTAAAATTCTATGACATTCTAACATTTGCTCAAGAGTCTATTGAATAAGAAATTCCATTTTTTTTTTTGGAAAATACCATGACATTATCACTAGTGAGAGTTCATTTTTACCCTTTTCAAATGTTTCATAGCTCGTCAGTAAACTAATTAATCTGAGTAAAGTGCGATTATATTCAAAATTAATAAGAGAATAATTAATAAACATGCTTTTTTTCTGTCTGCAAAAATGACCGAACTCGCCTGGTTGTGTTATAATAAAAACACGTCACTACAATCCTATCGGGTTAAATATAATTAATAATCATATGTATTCGCTACAATTGATTAATTTCGTTCCAAACATTTGGCAGTAGCGTACATTTGTACATGTTAAAAGTTTTATATATATTAAGCATAAAACGATACGTTGTTTATCTTTAGTTTCAACAAAAGGTCATTTTTTTAGTGTAAGCAATTTACTAAGCATTGAAATGCAAACTGTGAATAAATAATAACTAACTAACTATCAATAAATAATAACTAATAAATAACTAATACCCTTCCAATCTCTTATATTACTTCGTCAATAAAACATTTTAAAGCGATAGATTAAAAAGAAAATAGTTTGAAATATTTAATGGCTTTTGTAAAATATAAAAATGTATTACGAAATATTATTTTATTCAAATATAATCCTTAACAAAACAAAGACTAAAAATCAAAAGATTAAACTTTAATGAGCCATTAACGATCATAAAGTTCGAAATTCAAAGAACAAAGATTTTATGATCGAGTTACCGACCATTTGACTTTAAAATAACTGACCTTTTTATTATTTTGAGAACTTTTTTCGTGCTTAGGTTGATCATTACTGTAAAATACAAACGCAATTCTTGCGTGAAAACATAGAAAATTTTTATCATTAAAAATTACTTTAATACAGGAAATGAATTTTTCACGTGACGATACTTATAGGAGACTTTATTGCTTAAAAAGTTTTCGAAATTTGGTTTCAGGGATAAATGAATTTACTATTTTCTAAACTTTTAAAATGTTTAAAACTGTTCTAAAAATTTTAGAATAATATATATATATATATATATATATATATATATATATACATCTATTTAATGTGTGTATGTAAGTTACTTATTATTTTAGTAAATATTATATACTGAGAATTTTTTTTAAGCGAAAAATTTAATATATTCGTTTTGAAATGCAAGTAATCTTGAATTTGCTATCATATCAGTTCTTAAAGATTTACCATTAACTTGCTAAATATATATAAATATATATTGGTGCATAATTCCTAATTACGAATGACCATTCTTAATTGTCACAAAATCGAATGTAGTAGCATATGAAATTTAACGGGCGAGATATAATAAAGAGTGCAGGATTAAATGCAGGGGCTGGATGTGCGGGATGTAATAAAGAGTTAATGCGCTTACGCATTTTCTCCCACGCGTAGGTCAAGAGGTAGCACTGATAAAATATTTAAAGAATTTGGCACGCGTTGTCATTTATTGTTGGAAGAGAAAATCGAATCTGACGGGACTGACGCCTTTGAAATTCTGGATATCTATTGCCCCGCTTAGATAATTGTACACTTGACCGTACAATTGGTTAACTTGAAAAAGAGCAAAGAATAACTGATGATGACTTCGAATACCATGTTGGCAGATTCATTGTGTCTCGGAATCGTAGATGATATAAAAAAAACGGGTATTTGTGGGCACGGTCTTGGATGAGATCCTCTTTGCAGCATGACGGTTGAAGAAAATATGTATATTGCAAAATCGGCAAAAAGGGATTAACGCAAAACAGGTAGAAAAGTGGGAAATTGGAATTATGTCGCGAGATCAATTTTCGTCTGTGATGGGATAATAGACTGACCATACTCTGATGTACGTACACATGGCGCAAACCTTCATGGTTAAATTGCAATGCTAATGGCACAATTGCATCACTGTCATGGTGAACATAATGGGACACACTCATGTCTCCGGATATTGCCATTATTGATGAAAATGTTTAGCTGTCGTTTCTGAGAATATTCCCTTACCTTTGGTAACAAGAAAATTATTTGCTAGTTAGTGCGCTATTTTCTTTTGGTCAATTGGATATTATTCCTTATTTAAGTGGTCAAGCCATGAAACAAAATTTTCTTGTTGCGTTTACTAAACATGTCATTTCCTTTAAAGGATCTCTAAAGCTGAGAAATAGTAGTACGAGCGATGTGGATTGACTTCAAAATATCTGTTCTACTTTTTGCGAGCTTTCGAGTAATGCCACGTGTAAAAACATATAAATGTTGTCTTCAAGAACTGACCAATTTTTTGTGTCGCCAGTAGATTGGTACATGGTATTGTTTCATTTTCGATAACAACTACTAACTTGTTCACAATCCGTTGATTCACTTATAAATGCTATCACGTGGTTAACAAGTTTGGAAATGAAAAACAAATGCATCCTTGCTATATATATTACTGCATCTTACACTTAGAGTTTTATACATGCCTTCGATTTTTCGGATGCTGTTGCTGAAAATGCCTTCTTCATATCAACTGGCCACTCATATATATAAAAATATCAATTGTACCCTTCAACTAATTCAACTATTAAGAATGAAGGTTCGTGTTTCTTCAAAGAAATTATAAATTTGGGGAAAATGTGCTCTTCTGAAAAAACAGTTACTAAAATTAAATGTGAAGGCAGAGCAAAAACCTCGCGCTGTTCAGTGAGCACTTAGTAGCAAGAAAGTTCCTAAAATAGGAGAGTACTCGGAAATGGATGAACACAAACACATTTCTATTAAAGTCTCGTAGTATGAGGAAGATGAATACAAACCAACTATGTCGACTGAAAAGCCTAAATGGCAAATGAGAGTTCAACTTATCGCAACAGGCGCTAAACAGTGATCGGTCGGAATTTCTGATCGGGCAATAGCAGTCATAGCTTCAAGTGTTTTGCGAGGCGTTGGGATGATAAACTACACACATTCTACTTATGTGGTTGAAAAGTGTAAATTAAAAAGGGACAAGAGTCGTGTTAGAATGAATTTGAAAAGTCAATTCACACCTCCTTAGGAAAGTTGGAGCCTTTTCTTTGGTGGACGAAAAGATGATACTTTGTTCGTCAAAAAATTTAATACCAAGCAATTTCGAAGGAAAGTGAAAGAAGAACACTATTCTCTTATCCAGGAACCTGGATCAAGTTATATTGGACATGTATATCAATTTCGAGTTCATCAAATGATATAAGTCAGAGCATTATTTCTCTTTTGTCTTAATTATCAATATCACTAGAAAAACTAGAAGTAGTAGGGTATGATGGCAATGTAATTAATACTGAATGGAAGAACGTGTCATCCACCGATTAGAAAATCATGTAGGACGCCCGCTGCAGTGGAGCATATGCCTCCTGCATTTTAATGAGTTTTCTTTTTGACACATTTTCCAGCATATTGACGATCAAGCTGTTGAGACTAAATCTTTTAGTGGACCAATCGGGGAACAGCTCAGTTGCTGTGAAAAAATACCTGTGGTTGATTTTGAACCCATAGATTGTTCGATTCCTGATAGAAACAGAAATTTGTTGAGCGAAGACCAACAGTATTTGTTGGACATTTCAAATGGAATAACCTTGGGACATTGTCCAGAAATCTTGGCAAATCGCGATCCTGGTCCTTTGTCCAATTCCAGATGGTTAACTGCGGCCAACAGAGGCCTTAAGTTGTATATAAGTTCATCAGATCCATCCGAAAACCTAAAAGAAATTGATGGCTTCATCTTACAATCATACATGCCTGTGTGGTTTGCCATAAAAATGAGCAAATATTTTACTGACAGGCCAAAACATATCTTTCAAGCAATCCAAAATTCACGTTATTCATCCGACGAATTACTTCACGCTGTCGATCCAGTAACAGAAAGAAATGCGTACTTTGCGCATTCAGAGAATTTTCTGTTGGCAATGATTGTCGAGGAAAGAAAACATATTCGGAAGTTTGGTTACAGAAGGATCTTTAAAGCAAGACAGTCAGTCTCAAAGAAGAATTGACTGTTAGAAATTTTGCACCACCAAAGATAAACTTCCAAGTTTCCGAATACATTGAAATTATTAATTGGAATTCATGTGTGGTGTATCCTCCTCCAATGCTGCGGGAGCTAAGTGAATATGATATTAAATCACTCATCGATTTTGACATCACTCTCATCAGTGAAATACAAAAATTTCCCTGACGCACCCAGGCTGTGGAGCGATGCGTCAAACTTGTGTCAGAGGCCTCGAATAAAGTATATCGCCATGAAGCTGAGATGGCTATATCCGATTAACACTGAAGTCTAGATCGGTTATGCTGCATTTCTCCAAAAAATCAGACTTTAAACGTGTAGAAGATATAAAAATAAATTAAAAATAAAAAAACAAAGTAAGCCAAGGAATCCAACTCCGGCGAAAATCTTTGTAAATAGTTGAAATATAATGTAAATACCACACCCAACAATTTGAATGGCTGGTTGGGTAGGGTGTGGAAGGAGCTCAACGTGCAACCATATCCGCATGGTGACTTATGGGTCATTTTGTTCTAGCAAAACAAGCGAAGAGTTGCACAGCGAAAATTGCGAAAAATTGGAAATAAATATGTTTTGTCTAATATGTTGCGCGAACGAAAAAAAATAGATCATTGATTATACATTCATTTATTTATGTTATTTAAACCATGAAACAAGCATAAAAAACAAAAGCGTGTTTATTTTTAAAGTTTTAATTTATTTAAAAAAATTACAAAAAAGTGCGATTTTTGCAATCCCCCATTAACTTTATATACGATGCGCGAATGGAAGATGTTGACCGATTTTATGCCGTTTTCCTTCTTATTACAAAAGGCAGCTTTTCTGCACTAAAGCGTTTCGAAAATAAAATATTCTTTTTTTCGATCCGCCCTATTATTAAGCCATCAGACATAATTAAACCAATGTGTTCATAAAAAATCATAATTTATAGAAAGTGCATATTTTACCCAACTTACTCTAAGTTTAAAAGGAAAGCCAAATCTATTTTTGTAACTTAAAAAAATACATAAATAGAAATTAAACACTTTGCAAGTAATTTATATAGTATTTTAAGAAACTAGACACGTCATGAAGCACACATTTTAAGGTAAAATTTTCACTTTTATTAAAAAATTGTAATAAGCTGCAAAAAATAGAAAACAAGTTCTTAACACCAATTTATGCATGGATGCAGCGTTCTGTAATTGAAATATTTAAATACTTGAAGAAATAATATTCGTCAGGATGAATGTACTGAAAACGATATGGAAAAATGAGCTGAAGAATACAGAAATGCGATATCTATTCAGAATTCTGCTCTGTAAAATAAATATATAACTTACAATGTAACCCTACAAATGGATAGTGAAATTATACAAAGTATTATGCGTAAAGTGCCAAGACACTGACTTTAGATACTGTCCGTAAAATGAAAAACTTTATTAGTAAAAGAACAGTGGACCAGGAAATACAGACAATACCTATAAATTTTAACCTGCAACTTGTCACAGAAAACTTGAGATAGCCACTTAAATAAAAACTAAGATTTTTTTCCTTTTAATTTTTAAATAATTCCTTCAAACTTAAATACTATCAAACTCTAGAATTTTTTCTCACAGACACGTAATGTTGCCATCATATTTGGTTTTGGTGGTATATTTTGACTTAGCATACCAAACAGAATGTTATTTGGACGAATAGATTAGAAATTCGGAAAGTTCATGTTTTGAAACTCCTAATGGTAAATACACTTGTAACCGATGTTTAACAAATTGCAATGAGGACAGTTTTTGTCAGCATAACTGAATCACTATGCCATAGATAGAATGCCCCACCCCCCAGTTATTGATATTTAACCTGTAACTGACACTTTGGTAAAAATCTAACTCAAACATGCATTACCATGTAAATTTTTGTAAAGGAATGATATTTTGGTGTAAAGTGTTTAACTTAATTGATAAAAAATATATGTCAATTATTATTTTTTTAAAGGGATGGTGTCAGTTAGTGGTGTCATTGACCATACTTACAAAAATATTTTTTAGAAACAAACATTGTAATTTCTGAAGATTTTGTTAACAATAATATTTTAATGTTTCATTATTTAGCATACAAAACAGAATGTTATTTGGACGAATATATTAGAATTTCAGAAAGTTCATGTTTTGAAACTCCTAATTGTAAATACACTTGTAACCGATGTTTAACAAATTGCAATAAACAGTTTTTTTCAGCATAACTGAATCACTATGCCATTGATATGATGCCCCACCCCCCCAGTTATTGATATTTAACCTGTAACTGACACTTTAATAAAAATCTAACTCAAACATGCATTACCATGTAAAATTTTGTAAAGGAATGATATTTTGGTGTAAAGTATTTAACTTAATTGATGAAAAATGTATGTCTATTATTATTTTTTTAAAGGGATGGTGTCAGTTAGTGGTGTCATTGACCATACTTACAAAAATATTTTTTAGAAACAAAAAGTGTAATTTCTGAAGATTTTGTTAACAATAATATTTTAATGTTTCATGATAGACCGGGAGTCTCAGCAGAGACAATGGGTCGTACGGATACCGTTATTTCTCCAAGTGAACTAGAAATATATTTTTATAGAAAAATAAATCTAGGTTAAATGCTCAAAATTACGCTCTCTTTTAAGAAAAGATTTTCTATAAGAAAATTCTGTTGCCGAAAAATTCTCTAGTCTGAAAAAATTCAAGGAGGCGTACGAACCATGAGACAAAAAACTCATCGAGTTGGAGGCTGAAATTTCAGAATTAGCTAAAACTCAAATCCCATCTTAAAACGCAATAGGTATGCTAAGTCATATCTTGGTGGAAAATACCTAAACACCCGAATTTTACGGTTGACTCGTAAGTTTACCATTGTGTTTTCCTGTTCACAGTCCGCCATGTTTGCAACCTTTATGTGCAGGAAAACACAATGGTAAATCTACGAGTTGACCGCTAAAATCGGGCTTTTAGATGTTTTCCACAAACATATGACTTGGCAGACCGATTGCATTTTAATATCGGAATCAAGTTTTAGCTAATCGATTTTATGCATTTCTTACATTTAGTCAAATTCTGTTCCCTGTGAAAGAATCTAAATTTCTGTAATGTACTATAAAAAAATATTACAGAAAGTACAATTATTATAAAGTTTTCGAACCAATGAAATATATTGTTAAGCAATATAAAGTAGCATTTTAAGTTTTATATACAGAAAAAGGAAAACATTCCATGTAATTTTTTAAATACTCAATAATATATATTTACTTTTATTAAATGAAATTGCAATAAAAATTTACAAAACGCTTACTTATGAAAATAGAAGATGTTTATGTTAAGCGTATTCTATTGAAAATACATTGTTTAAATTTTGCTAATTCCAAGATTTTCTTCTGTTTTCATGAATCTCGTTTCAAAAGTTGCGACAAAGTAAATAAACCTAATGCTGACTTTTTGTTTTTATAAATATTTCTAATATTTTAATATTGTTTATTCTATGAATATTTTCTTATTTTATATAAAAAAAAATAATTGTGGTGAATAAAATCCACAGTTGAATGACAAATTGAAATTAAAAACTAAATTTAGATAGTGAAATTCTAACTAGCTGCGCAAAGTGATTACAATTCATGCACATACTGCAATATATCTTGAATTCATTTGCACTCGTATTCAAATATCTAAATATTTACGCGGATATGGGCAATCAAGATTGTCAGGAACAAAAACACACTTTTTTAAATGCAATTTCTCCTTTAATAATGAATGACTATATAATTTATAACATTGCAAACAATGTAATAGAAAAATATTATTTATGTACGATAAGATAAATGTTTATTCCAGTGTACAAATCTAGATTTGTGAAATTTTTAAATTAAAGGCAAAGGAAAAGGCAAGCATGTATATGTTTATATTCTGCAATTACTAAACGTTAATTTAAGGATCAGTTTCTGAATTTCACGGTTACCTTTTTCAGTAATAAAAGCATAGTTAAAGTATAAATTTGTGCTTCTTTTAATTGATAAAAAGAGTAAAATAAAAATTTTAAAAACAGTTAAATATTTGATTTGACTATTTACATATTTCCGCTCTAGTGAAGCCATTTTAAAAAGAAATAAGGTAACTAAAAATATGCACGATCTATGATGTTTTGATTAAAAACACCATCATTAAATTTTAAAGTACTTTTTGAAATTACGCACATTACTTTTTATTTCTATATTCGTAATCATGATCCCCTATTTCAGTTTTTTTTTAATCTGAGAAGCTAAATTTTAATATTCCCATTGACCGTTGAAATATTAACCCTTTAAGCGACTTACCTGTGTTTTTCCGTCAAGTAATTTTTGGAATCAAAGACTGATTTAACACAAAATTGCTACATAAAATCGCTAAATAAATATAATAGGTTATCATATAAAATTTTCCTATCAATACATTTCATAGCTACTATTTTCTGAACCGATGAACATGAATGGAGAAATCTGCAGGACCCTTAAAGGGAATATTCAAAGTAATATGTTTCACATGTTTTAGCATGAGGTATTTCTTTTATAATTTATGTCAGCTACATGCTCATATACCGAAACATGTACATAATATTATACACACCTCATATACGTAATGACATTTTAATATATAAAAATCGTAAGTTGTACGATATATTAATCTGAAATAATATGTTAATTTTTAATGTGCACTTTCAAATGACGCACGTTACGTTTTATTTCCATATTTGTAATCATGATCCCCCATTTCAGGTTTTTATCTAGAAAGCTAAAGTTTAATACTTCAAATATTACAGTCGGCCGTTCACTATTTATATTGAAAATAATATGTTTCATATGTTTTATTATGTGTTTTTCTATTATAACTTATTTATGCTATATTCCCATGTATGGTAACCTGTACATAATGTTATACGTAACTCATATATTTACTGTCGGTTTAATAAAAAATAAATGCACGTTGTACTATGTATTCTTTTCAGACTACGTCATTGAATTTTAAACGAACTCTTTTAGATCACGCACGTTATTTTATATTTTCATATTCGTAATCATGATTCCCTATTTCAGGTTTTTTACACGGGAAGCTAAATTTAAATAGTCCCGTTTACGGGCAACTATTAATACTCAAAATAATATGTTTCATGTAGTTTATTAAGTGATTTTTTAATATAATTTAAATCAGCTACATGTTCATATGCCGTAACATGTATATAATAACATACATACTTCATACACAATAACCGTTTAATATAACAAAATTGCACAATAATTGATATATTGATTTGAAACACAAGCATTCAATTTTTATGGTCCTCTTTGAGATTACGCATTTTAAAATTTATTTCCGTATTTGTAACCATGATCCGCTGTTTTAGGTTTTTTAAGCTAAAATTGATTATTCCCTTCGACCATTGGAAACAAAAATTTTTAGTATCCCGTATTTCAGGTTTTTTTAGCTGGAAGCTAAAATTAACTATTCCCGTCGACCATGGAAAATAATCAAATTAGAACTTTAGATATAACGCCCCTCACTTAGCCAAGATATGTTGATGATATTTTTTATAATTTGGATGTATTCTCTTGAAGAACTCGTGATATTTACAAATCACCTACATTCAATTAACAATAACATTTAAATCACTGTTCGAAATGAACATAATAAAAGTCTTCATTCCTTGATGGAATGTAAACAAGAAAAAATAAATTTATATGAGGATTTGCTTTCGTAAAAAGCATGGGGGACGAATCTACCATACCAAATAAAGTATATTCTTCATTTACGTATAATAATTCTTATTACAAATTTCTATAAAACCAGATTTTTCTGCATTAACTGAAAATAACTTTTAGAATGAACTACATAATATTCGTAGTAAAAATACCTTGTAATAATAGTTTTAATGTTTAAATTATGTAAACCAGAACAAATAAATCTATCTACGGATATCCTTCCAGCAAAAGCATGGCGGGACAATCTAAGATACAATATAAGGCATATTCTGCAATTGAGTATAAAAATTAAGTTTAGATATTTTTCATAAAGCTGGAATTTTTACAATCTACTGAAAATAATTTGATAATAAACTAGATAATATCCGTAGAATGCCTTGTAATAATGGTTTTAAGGTTCAAATTATTAATAACTTAAACATGGATATTGCCAATAAACAAGTAACCTGAAAAAATTTTTGATTGTCAAAAATGACAAATTTATACACTTCGATGCTTTCCAATCTACTTTCGAAAATTAAAATACAGCCTCAAACGTTTAAATATCCCCTTAATAACAAATTCCCTCTGAAATTAAAGGCTATCACTTGCACTAAAATTGAGCCATTGATTTTCAGAATTATCCAGGAGAATATTAAATACTATTTATTAAAGCAGACTAATCAAAGAATTTTTTAATTGTTATTATTATCAATAGAATAAAAGAGATATAGTTGATATAATTTATAACAGAAAAACACAGCCCTGAGAAGAATATATCAAGAAGAAACATTCCAAATATATTTAATAAAAACAAGATAACTTTTCCGTCTAATCTATACTCTCCATACGTTATATAAAAAAACATAGCTATTGTAACATATACAAATCCATCAAGTAACGATCCACGTCGTTTAACTTACAAAATTATGGCTTGAAATATTCCATGGTTAGAGGAAATGGAAATAAACATTTAACGAGAAACGTAAAATAATGTCTGTACTGTGAAAGAGTACGGGAAAAATTTAATGATGGCATTTAAAATCAATAAATCGTTCAGTTTTAGAAAAAAATCTTATATCTTTTCTATTTTTTACACTTTTAACAATTAATGGAATTACATTATTACAGGGTCTAATTATTTGTTACATATGTAAAAATTTGTACATGTCAGGTTTTAAATATTTGTCATATGTGAGAGAAATTGAATAAGTCATTTAACAGACGAACATTTAAAAAAGATAAATCTTAAAATCAGCTGTATTGTTTTACATATAAACCTGTATGTCAAATCTTACAACATTTACACTAATTTTTACATATATAAACATGTTTATGAAATTAAAAATTAAAAAAAAAATGATATATTTTAAACTTTACTTTAATTAATAAAACAGAAAACAAATGCAGCCAAGAATGTATTTGCTCATAATAGTGAATATATAAAAAATTAAATATAAAGTAAAAAAGTTTAAGGGAGAAATATTTTTACGCATTTTATAATATACAGTCTCTAATTTAGAAAATAATATCACGTTGAAGTAGTATTTTCCTAAAAATATACTTTAACTTAGATAATTATTATATATAATTCCTGAATATATAAAGCAGAATATGTCTTTCAATTTAGATATTTTATCACAAGAACATCATATTGAAATAATTCATCATAATATCTTTGTAGTTGCATATTTCTTCACAAACTGCAACTTAATTTAGGTTCATCTAACCCAATCCGTATCCGATACCCACTGGAAATGCAGTATTCTGTTCAAATAACATTTGATGTATTTCCCACGGGTCTGTAATTCTACGAGTTTATTAAACTTACTCGGCAATACTTTTGTTAATGCTAAGTAATGCAAAGGGGTAAACAAACTTTTTGACACTACGAAAAAGTTTTATTCTCAACTATTAAAGACTCAACTATTATATTTCAACTAAAAGAAATATTCTCAACTATTTTACTAAATATTTGTTGTTGACTACTGCTGTAACGTACCTTATAATTTAATTGATTTGATTTATATTTTTGTACATCTATAGCAAGTTATTGAAAAGTGTTATTACTTGAAGGCTCTGCAATTATATCAAGGTAAATACCAGTTCGCTTTATTTATATTGACACTTTTGAGTGATATGTTATGAAATAAGGTATGTTTGAAAAAAATAATAAAGAAAATTCTACATGTACACTTTATTTTAATTTGAAATTGATTACATAAACCCAGAAATAAAAAAAATCTGTCAAATGTGAATGTTACTCGTAAACAGAGGTTTCGGCAAAGTTAATATATTAATCACTAGCTCTACCCGGTCACGCGTAGCTGTGGCTCAGTTTATGAAATGGAAAAGAAAGAAAAGAGAAAGCGCACATTTCTAACAAGTTTAATTTTACAGTGCATGTGGGTTTCAAGTAATTTTTGTTGGTCCATTGTCTGTACAGATATTGAGATTGTCTGGTTTGCCGACTTTTAATTTTCCATGTGACAAGCAATCCGTGTATAGATCAAAACCATACAATTTATAAAATTGGACCTTTGCTTTGGCGATTACAAACTATATTCAGTTGCGAATTGGAATCACTCAAATTAAAATCTTATATCTGTTGGAATCATTGAAATGCGAGGAATGAGGACGTGTTCACTTTCGAAAGGTCCTGCCCAGATTATTGCTTCTACGACGTTGCTCGTTGTTTTGTTTTGTTTTTTAATGCAGGCGGCGAGCCGTTCCAAAGCTTTGGCTGGTTGATAGTTCGTAACATGATAATTGATATTCTGATTTTCGCTTTAAGTACGTGCTGTAGCGTCAATGGCAAATCAAGATAATACAGAAATTATGTTTGATAACAAAATAACGGCTTCATCTTATTTCACATATTTGTCGACGGACTTGTATGTGACTGCCTCGAAGCCTGAAGTCTGTTAGACTGAGTAATGTTAGTCTGGAGTTTGTAGATGTCTTTGTTCCTGTCCACAAGAATAGCTCGTTAACTCAGCCAATCTTGATTCTTATAATATGTTTGAATATTGGGTAATATTGTTTTATTCAGTTTTTCTATTCACATCATTAAATTTCAGAGGCTATGAGGAAATGAAATTCATCATAAGGTCTCATCATCCGGCTCTTTTTCCGTTACAAATTCCAGCAACTGATGTGAAAATATATCATCTGATATATCATTTTGCAGCTAAAGATACATATTTGTAGTTAATTTTAACGTCTTTACGTGTCTCCACAAAGTAGAGTATTTCAGGAAAGCATTTATTTTGTCCGCTGGTGTGAATCGAGAAATTACAGATAATGTTTGCCTGAAATCTCGTGCAAGCTATATTAATGCATTCACAATGGTCTGATGTTTCCACGCAAATATTGCAATGATCATGTAAGAGACTTGAGCGATTTTTTTGAGCTCCGTTGTGCATTCATTGGAAAGAACAAGTTTGCATTTCCGCAATATCTTTCCCATTCCGGATGGTTTGGAAATGTTACACATGGAAGTTTAAAATAATTGCATGTTCAATGGAAATTTCAAATTGGAATGATTCCAACTGGTAGCAATGCCACAGCTATTACGACGTATGCGACGAAAGCGCTTAGGTTATGTAATTTTCGAATCGAATTTCTCAGAATCAATCTAATTAGGAACGTTTACCAGTATTTCTTGGTGCATCTAAGAAGATTATTTCTCCAACCCCTTTATTGACAGTTTGCATTATTTGATCGTAAATGCCATGTTTGCTGAAGCGTTAGTTTAGGACTATATGATTGCATATTAGACAAAAGATCACCCGTGTTGTAGTTTTGTTCACGACACAATTTTACATCGAAAGACAGATCGATTCAGCGATAACCTTCTCAATTGATTAAGATATTTGTCCGCAAGTTCTAAGCACAAATCTTCAATCATTATCAACGCTTCGTTGTAGATTTCTGTTGTAAAATCCATGTTCATATTGGAATTTTGACAAAAAATGTCTTCAACCACGTGCAATTTATATTTCTCTAATAAATCTGTTGGAGATGAAGGAGAGTAGGTGGTCATTATGACTGAAAACTAAGCACGGATGTGATTTGTATGTGACGTGTTGCAAGCGTCATCAGTGGATAGATCCCAGTTTAGATCGTTTTCCAATAAATTCAGAGCATGACATGCACTGCGGAAATTGGCATGTGCTACGTCATTGACAATTCTCGATTGCTGAAAAGACGGTGGATCGGACAAATTTACCAACAGCATGCGAAGAAAAAATGATTTATTGTGATAGGAATGCATGGTGTGCAGTAGGGTGGAGTGAAAAAGGATTTTTTTAATAGTTTCTTACTCAACAAATTGTGCTGTTTAGCAAAAAAAGGCACTACAAAAAAATCTCAGCGCAATCACCCATTGTCTTTAGGTTCCACACAGGTTCTTAAAGAAAAATATATAAACTCATAAATGAAAAAAGTAATCCTTTTCTTTTATTTACTTTTAATGTTTACAATTGTTTTATTTTCTGACTTAAAAACATTTCTAGTTATTAAAAAGAAATGGGAAAACAGGAAAACTTTTTAATTAAATCAGTTTTCAATTTTAGATTCCACATGGTGGCCAAAAACCTCAATTTTGATATCAAACTTTGGAAGTTCCTTTCGTGAATTGAATTCACTGCGAATGTCTCCATCCCTGGCATGTGTTGCACACTTTGCTAATTATGCTTGTGTTAAAAGTCGAAAATGTCGCTACACTGCTTAAAAATGACAAGGTATTTTCTTTATTTCAAATGGTGAAGTATTTCTGATCGTACTTGCTAGTCGTCGTCCCTAAGGTGCATCGTAGCTGGTGGTTCCAAAGGATTGTCCCAGTGAATCACCTCAAAATATTCCTCTGCCTCGAAATTTAAATTTGTAAGATCAAATCGCTGCATTTTTTCCCTTCCAGTAAGTTTTTATTGCTTTCAGTCTTTTTCAGAGATCCAGTTCTCGAATATGTGATCGTTCATCCAGCAGCATTTCTAATGTTTTCCGAGTGACCAAAGACAGAGTTCCTCAGAATAATTTAGTGAATGATTGATTTAAAATCATCTGGCAAGAATGAGCTTTTTTTTTGTCATTCACTGCAGGTGACGCTCTCTATGAGTAGCTACTGGGATTTCCTTTATTTCAAACCAGGATGACACGTAAACGTTCATGACATATCCTACATGGAACTTAAAGTGATTTATTGGCTTGGCAGACGACTCATGTAGGCGCTGAATTCTGTTGACTGTAATGAGACATTTTGAATGAGACATCGCTCCGGTAATTCTGTTTATTAATCTCGAAGGCACTCACCCCAGGATGCTGCCATAGAAATATTGAAGTGATATTTTTGGTCTGATATATTTTTAATCAGGCAGTGCAACTGGATTAGAAATAAAACATGTCACAGGAAGTGTTTCACACCTTGCCAGAGATTTTTCTATTATTCCGGAAATCTAGTCGGTCCCAGATTTCTTTCTGTCAATCTTCTGGAAAACACGACGAAGAGGTTGTTCATTAGTATGCAATAAGCATGCAAAACAGTGCAATTCATGGGCAACAAATATTTCAATCCGTCTAATTGCATCATTTTTCTTCCCAACGTTGACGTTCGTTCCATCGCAGCCAACATCAACTACACTGCTTAAAACAATTAGGGGAGCGCATGGTTTTAACGAAATTACGCAAATATTTACACCGATAAGAAACGTAAAATAAAACATACATTATTTAAAGTGTTGTTGAAAACAGATAAAGAAAACTTCACATGTAAATTAAAGTTTATGACGTCAAAAACTAGAAAAAGGAGATAAGTGCAGAATTCGGGATTTTGCAGAAACGTCTGTTTCACTGCCCCAATTGCAAAATTCAATTGCTCAGCTTGTGTTTTGAGAAAAGGTGGCTTGAAAATGTCACAACAACGTGACTTCCCGCAATCCGTGACTTAGCGTGTTATCGGGACGCTTGAATATGGGTTGGGTTGGGTTGATTGTTGACAGCCAATTATCTACACGAGGGATATAGGCCCTAGGGGGAATGCCTTCCGTGGAGGTCTTTCTAAGGGGACCTAATCCGTATTAACGCATGGAAATTCATGGTTCGAAGAAAACCACGAAAACTCCGAACGATTAGGCCGACGGGCGCGATTGGGTTCGAACCCAGCACTTCCCGTCTACCAGCTTCGAGAGCAGAACCTCTCAGCCACTGGTGGGGCGCTTGAATATGGGGAAACACAACGAAGTGTATTGGACGCTGTTGGAGTCACAAGAAGTGTCCATGAAAGGCTGTGGAATCGATTCCAAGACACATGGAATAGTAGTCATTGACAAGTGCAAGGTCGAAAATGTGCTAACAAAGAAACTGATGACCGATATATCCTGTTAACAGCTCGTCCAGACGGAACGGACAATGCTACTCAGCTGAAAACGCAGTTGTTCTTGGCCACAGGATGAAGGGTGTCCAGCCAAACAGTCTGAAATAGGCTTCATCAGGGTGGTCTCTATGCACGTAAGCCAATGTTCTGTATTCCGTTGGCCTCAAGTCACTGTGCGGCCCAAAGACGTTGGGGAACTGAACATCGACTTTAGAGGCAACGTTGTTGGAGTCAAATTCTGTTTATAGACGAGTCCCGATTCGGTCTGGATGTGACATCTGATGTGTTTTGGCATGGAGAGAAAGAGGCACTCAAAATAATCCCACATTCATTCGTGAAAGGTCACATTACAGACGAGGTGGGCTGATGCTATTGGCTGGAATCAGCTTAGGTGGACGTACGGACCTGCATATCATTCGGAATGGCACTTTGACGAATCGAAGTTATACAGTCAAGATACTGAGATCTCATGTCGTATTTTATGTTGCAGAAATTCGTGATTTCTTTTTTTCCATGCATGATAATGCCAGGCTTCATACAGTTTGTCTTGTGGAGAACATGCTTGAAGCTAAAACAATACAACGTATGGAATGACCAGCATGTCCTCCTGACCTAAATCCGAACTATTATGTTTGGGACATACTCAGACGATGCACTGCTGCAAGATCGAGGACTCCTTTTACTCTCTGGGGCTTGGATATTGCCAGTCTTGAGCAGTGGAACAGTACTCCCCAAAATCTAATCGATAACCTCATCGCATCCATGGAAAACAGATGTGCAGCAGTCTTAGCTGTTCGATGATACCACACGCCATATTAAAAAAATTGCATCATTTCTAAAATATACTTTTTTTTATCATTTACATGAAAACAAATTGTTGCCCTAAACGATCTTTTCATGTTCGTTTCATCTTTTCAAAGAATAAAAGCTCCCTTACAAATGTTTTTGCGTCTTTTTTTTCAGTATTGCGCATTGATACACGTGTACTATAAATTGTATGACCATACATGGCTGTCTTGCACTGTGCTCTTTACTTTTTTGCTTGCTCCCTAATTTTTTTAGCAGTGTAGTTCCACAAGTGTAATCCCTTTCTGTGTAACGAATCTGATGATGCTTCATATAATATCTAAACTAGAGCCTGAATTCTGAGTCACATGTCCTATATAAACAGAACCAAGCTCTGACAACAAAAAAGTATGCTCTTCCACATCTATGGTCGGATATAAAAAACAAATTCCTTCTTTTTTTCATTATAGGTTTGCCCTTTCTACCGTTAAAGCAGAAGTAAACAGCCTGTGTTAATTGCGTAGAAATAAGCTATGATTGCACCTTTCGAATTTCTCTCCTCAGCTATTCCAGTCAATAAATTTAGATGGAGGCTTCATGATAAACGTAATCCTCATCATCGTTATAGCTATCTTCCAATTCTGAAGGAGAACATAATTAAGCATTTGATTCTGAATCTGTTATATTTTAAAAGCATTTTCATTCGATTCATTTCCTTTATATTGCTAATTTCCCCTTCTACATGGCATTTCTCTTACACTCTTCAATTTTTTAGTTGCACAAATGTCAATTGATCCTATTGCCATTTTTCTTCCATGTCGTTGGTCTGCTAAAACGTTTCGTTTCACACTTGGATGTTTCATAGAACACTTGCATTGTTCGTATTTCAAACATATGCATACAGAAATATCAAACAATGTATTGTTTGCTTGGCTAAATATATTTTTCTTAATTTTGTCAGCCCTTTTTGGAGATTTATGTATTCTTTTCATTTTTTTGTTCTTTTATTGTACTTTCTAATTAGACGAATAACTTCGTGATTACTTACCACAGGCAAAGAGACTTTCGTCGGAATTCTTTCAATGACACAAGAAACAACTTCGCTGATATCATTTATTGAAGGATCTTTCTTGCTCCCCTGCTTCCATAATATATTATATTTTACAGATAGGAAATGATTCATTAAATGTGCGTACGTAGATAACGCTGTCTCTTTCAGTTTTACTAGAGTTCCAAGAACACTACAGAAAGTTTCACTTCTAGTTGAGGTCATGTTTAAATTAAAGACCGTATTACCTGTTTAAAACAAATAAACAAATTACTGTCTACAAATTTGTTGTTGAAACAAATATTATTATAAAATAAAGACATCAGTCGCAAACACGAAACACTCCACACAATAAAAGTTACGTGTCTGCATAAGTCATTATAAAATAGTTATCGTAATAGAAGAAATGCTGACATCTATTAGATTTTTGAGTATAAATTTGCTATTTATGTACGAAATGCACTTTCTAGAATTGGCATCTGACAATAACTTTTTAATAAAGTAATTTATTAATGAAATAACTTAATTAATTAATATTAATTTACAAGATAATTAATTATTCAATTACTAAATTTATATATATTTTATAAAAAAAAAAAAAAAAAAAAAAAATTAAAGGCATTAAAAACTTTTAAAAAAGGCAATAAAACATTCACTTGAGCTGTGGAACCTCAAAATGGGAACATTTTGAGCTGCAATTTGTTCCAGCCAGTTTCTCACCGTATAAGGACTCAGGCAATGTGAATTTCGCGAAAAAGTTTTTTCGCACCACCCTAGGGTACAGCCTACCTATTTTAGTTTCTTTGAATATGCTAAATTGCCCGTTGACTCGCACTCGTCGTTTGTGTCGTTCAAACGATTTTCTTCTCATATTTCATGTTTAATATGCAGAGAGGTATTTCCGATTATAGCAGAGTTTTCGCAAAATCGCCATTTTGAGATAACGTTAAGAAAGCACTTAAAGATGTAGCCGGTGGATTCAGAGTTATTTGATACACATTTGCCGTTGTGAAATAAACGCCTTTTATATTTTCTATATGTACTGCTAAGTCATCAACAGCTGCACTTTGGCCATGCATAAAGAAAAAAAATCGCCTTACAGCGTCTTTGCTGCTTCCTTTGACTTTGTGCTTTGCTGATGAATATTCCAGCCTGAGACTGTGCGATTTCATCGATCTGTATTATCGCACTCCAATCACATCATTCTGTTGCACGTAAAAAACATCGATGTCGCTGCTTTTATCTATGTACTTATATATATATATATATATATATATATATATATATATATATATATATATGATCGATTTAATGGAGTTACAGTATTCCACGTTTATGAGCGCTTTGTATGTTTTTGATAGCAAAGTCGAATATGGATCAACCCACTTGATATCTACTTCTATTTCGCTTGCGTTTCTGTACGTTTCGCATTTATATAGTCACTAATTTACAGCTATCTTCTGCTCATCTTCATCTGTACAAAGAATATCCATTGTTTTCTATAACTGTGTTGGATACCAATGCATGAGGATATCTCTTATAGTATTTTCCGTCTATTATGCATGATGAATTTGGATTATTTGTACTCAAGGTCTGTGTATCATATTTTTCATTACAACTTCATGCTAATACTTATCTACGTCGACATCGGGTATTTAAGCGCATATTACACTCTCAGCCTCTCGTGTTCATATTGTGTCGTCCATTCTGAAGTCTGGTTGCACGTCGCTCTGCTGCTTCCTCAGCATTTGTTTATGCCATTCTATGTTTCACTCGTTCTTTGATGCCCATTCTTACTCAGCTTGATTTGCAAGTACTCGTCTCAATTACTGCAATTTTGCAATTACTGAAATTACTGCTACCGCTCCGAGAGTACGACAACCTATGTTTGATCTTCTGAGAAGCATTATTTGGATGAACTAAAGCAGATCGAAAATTCTAGAAATGAAGAAAGAAATTTATAAAAAAAAAAACGTATAAAATTGCAAAACATTTATAAAAGAAAAACAAACAAACTAAAAACAAAGAAAAATCAAAATACCTAAAATATACTTACGGAATCTTTCAGAAAAGTGTCCCATAGAGGCAAAGTGGGAGTGTGTGTACGGTAGGTGCATAATACGAAAGAGTGGTCTAAACAAATTTCTAATAATATACCGCATGATGAGTGTCTAAAAAAATTAAAATGTGCATCCAAGGGAAAATTTGAGGGGAAGGGAAACGAGATTCCAAATATGAAAGAGTGGTCAAATGGCTTTCTGTTATATGTATCACATGGGTGTGCAAAAGAGTTTGAAAATTGCCTCACAGAGAGGCAATTGGTAAGGACTTTCAGAGATTTAGGATTTTAAATAAACGAAAATTTGCATGATATATCACATGATGGTGGTCACAAAATGTTAAAAAATGTGCCCAATCAGAGGCAAGCTGGGGAGAGGATGAATAGTAGATACATAAAAACACGTGCGTATTCAAAGGGAACGTAATTGGTTAATTTCAAAGCAATCGGTGAAGAGCTTTCAAGGATTTAAGAATTTGAACAAACGAACACTTACATTTTTTTCAATTCCTACTATTAGTTCACCCTCTCCCTATATTTATTTATTTATTTATCTTGCTCAAATTTCCAGTCGCTAATAAAATACTTATTATTCAACCTATCAAGTTCAAATATATATATTTTTTTTTAACTTGTACTGGATGGCAATTGATGTTAATACAGTTTTTTTCAAATATTAATCCATTAATTTATTTTTAATTCATTAATTTTAGTTTTATATGGGAGACAAAATAGCGGCCATTTGTTATTGAGCAGCATTTAATGAATCTTCATATCGATAAGGGGGGTTACCATAGGGGGGAGCCTGTTCTGTCGCCAAACACCGCTAAGCCCGTCGCCAACTTGGCGATATATCGCCAAATTTAGCGACCAAAATGAGTTGCATAAGCGACGCCAACTTTGCGATATCTCTAATATTTCGCAAAATTCCCATAGACTTCCATTGTAAACGTACTTGCTTATTGAAAATCAACAAATTGAGATATTTTAATGCAACAAGAACTAATATCAGCTTAAGGGATTATATTAAATTTTTCTTCGATGAGCTAAGTAGGAATTGACTTAAAAAACAAAATTTTTATATTACTTGTTATTTATAAAGAGTAAAAGTTGTTATCTAGGTTTAAAAACCGATGGCGCATAAGAATGTCGCCTATGTCTTTATGTACATCGTATAAAAAATCTGTAAAATTACTAAAGTTTTTCTAGGAAACTAGGATTCCAAGAAATTTTTATGTAACGACAACAAGAAAAATTCCTGTAACAGACATTGTTGAAGTTACATGAAAAGTTCTAGGAATCCCAGTTTCCTAGAAAAACTTTAGAAACTTTACAGATTTTTTTTTTTTTTTTTTTTTTACAGTGTATGTCCAAACCGTTCGTGTCTTTAAGGGTTAGTTTATCGGCTAAATACAGTCATCTGTTTTTCGAAAATTATTATGAGCAATACTTTCTTGCTTTCGCGAGGATACATATCTTTGGTGTTTCTCAATACCCATGCTAAGCGGCCGCAAAGTGAAATTTGTGTGTAAACGAAAATAACATTTTCTCAAGAACTATGTGATCTAAGGTAATCGCTATAGTTTTCCAGTAGGGTTAAAAAAACACCTTCTAACCCTAATAATTAATAATTTTTGTTTCAATAGATACCGAAATAGTGGGGGGACATATTTTTGCATTAGATTTTCAACGATAATCTTAAAAATGTAACACCGAAATTTAAAAGAAATGCATTTTTGAATTTGTCATTACGAGAGCTTTTACACGATACCCCACACGATACACAAAAATAGTTTTCATTTTCAAGTAACTCAATAAGCCTCCCTACATTTTTTCCAAATATATTTGTAAAAAGTCAAACTATTCGACTACCTGCTCTTACTGACGACATAAACATGTCACTTTTACTACAGCTAAATGGTTCTCTTCACAATCCCCTCATCCTACACCAGCCAACAATATGCCGCCTAACTCAAGGTCACTTCAATACACGTACTGTTCTGATTTTAGCTATTAATTTACAGAATAAAAATTGTTTTGCTACACTGTTAAAAATTTTGCGGCATTCTGGCAGGTCATTCGACCGTTCTTTATTATTTATTTATTTTTTTTATTTTTGAAAAAACTGTTTCATAACAATAATTTAACTATATTCTGACCATAAAATAGCCAATAATATGGTCATAATGTCCACTCGCCGCGGCGGTTGACCCACCCGCCCTCCCCCAACCGCCGATCGAGACTAATAATAAGCTAGAAGAATCAAGGGCTCGCCCGGTAGCTTCATCGCCACGAACCCTCCCTTCCCGGTTTTCGGTGTCTTTAATTTGTGTAATTTCCCTTTTAAATTTGTCCGGTTTCAATTTTTGATTTTTTTTTCAATCCTGGCTATTGCTAGAGTGTGTTATACTCGGGACGTGGCTGGGGACCGATGAAGCTTGCTTCCGCAAAAGAGTCGGAATAAGTGGAAGAATAATGGGCTGCGGACAAAGAGAGGGCGCTCGCCGCGGCGGTCGACCCCCCCGCCCATCCCCGACCTCCGACCGACGAAACTTGCTTCCGCAAAAGAGTCGTAATAAGTGGAAGAATAAAGGGCTCCGGACGAAGAAGGGCCGCTCGCCGCGGCGGTCGACCCCCCCGCCTACCCCGACCGCCGACCGGATGTGGCTGGGGACGACGAAGCTTGCTTCCTCAAAAGAGTCGGAATAAGTGGAAGAATAAAGGGTTGCGGAGGAAGAGGGGCCGCTCACCGCGGCGGTCGACCCCCCGCCCATCCACGACCTAGACTAATAATAAACTAGAAGTATCTAGGAGTCGTTCGGTAGCTTCATCGCCCCGAGCCCAACTCTTCCCGCTGTTCGGTGTTTTTAATTTGTGTAATTTCCCTTTTAAATTTGTTCGGTTTCAATTTTTGATTTTTTTTTCAACCTGGCTTTCGCTAGAGAGTCTTTCACTCGGGACGTGGCTGGGGACCTACGTATCTTGCTTCCGCAAAAGAGTCGGACTAGAGTAGAAGAATAAAAGGCTGCGGACGAAGATGGGCCGCTCGTCGGGACGGTCGACCCCCCCCCCCCCCCGCCCACTCCCGACCGCCGACTGAGACGAATAATAATTTTTGATTTTTTATTTATTTATTTTTTTTTTTATTTTTTTTTTTATTTTATTTTTTTTTTTTTTCAAATCTCGCTTTCGCTAGAGAGTCTTTCACTCGGGACGTGGCTGGGGACCTGCGTATCTTGCTTCCGCAAAAGAGTCGGACTAGAGTAAAAGAATAAATGGCTGCAGACGAAGATGGATATTCCGCGGCGGCATTCATATGCCGGCCAATAATATGGTCAGAATAGTGTTAAAATTACGGTTGTGTAACCATTTTCGAAAAAAAAAAACCGGTCAAATGACCCGCCACAATGCTGCAAATTTTTAACAGTGTACGTTTTTAATTAAAAATAATGCTAATCCTTACTATTCAAAAGTATTCATAAAATCGAAAAAAGGCATTTTAAAAGATGCAAGATTTATTAGCATAAATAGTAGCATTAGTAGCATTTTCCAGTTCAAAACTATAAATATCTACTACAGTTTATTTTATGTTAAAAATTTTAAAACAGGCATTTGGTATTTATTATTATTTTTTTTTTTTTTTTACTGCACCAAATTTATCAAAATTCGTAAAATCTACTTAAAATTGCATATTTTCAACACTTTCGTGGCACCTATATATATTTTTTTTATTTGTGAGCATACTTTAAAACTGTCTTGATAAAGGCATTAGACAACTTCTTGTCCCTATTACATATCACAATTTTTTTTTTTTTCGTTCCACCCTAATATACATTTTTTAGAACGTTCTGATAAAGATTTATTGGTAGTTATATGTATTCCGAGTGTAATAACTTTAATCTTGGACAATTTTGTTACTGTTCAGCAACAGAACGATATAATCAAAAGTTTTAAATTTCGAGAAATTGTGCGAAAATCTTATTGTAAATGTAGATAAAATAATACAATGTGATATTTTTCATTATTATATTTTCTCCAAGTAAATTTATAATATTTTTTCATATGCTATTTTCGAACATGTAAAGTAATTCATTAATTATTGTTTTTTCTGCCGGCGTCTTTGTATTATTAAAAGATATATAAAAAGTGCAATATAGGGTAATTTATTATATTAGGAGATATTTTATAAAATATTATTTTAGTAATGTAATTTTTATCTGGAACCTGTATGTGATTTAGATCTTAAGAAAGGACAACCTTATTTAAAATTAGATATTTTATGAATGAAAAATATACTTATAACTATCCGTATTAATTCTTTAAAGATATTTCCTGTGATATTTTTTTTTCTTTATCAGATACGAAATAGAAAGTCAATATTCACGTCATGTAGCATCTGATAATTTCCTTCGTAGTTTATTCCTGCCAGTTTATTACATTTGGTCTAGAAGGTAATATTAATGTTCAAAAAGAAAATGTCGAATTTAATTTTGACATTTTGAGAAAGTTTGAGAAAGACATTCTCGAAATGGACATGAAGTACACGATGAAAGATTTTCAATTGCTTTATTCGACAGTTACTGCAACGTTATTTATAATTTAATAACTAATGAATAATATCCGCCAATCTATAGTAACTGGCCAAATAAAATTTATTGCTTCAAGTAATAGAATTTTATTAAGGTACATATAAGTATACTTTATCTAAATTTAATATAGTACGTGACATTTTATGAGATAGTAAATGTATGCAATAATATAAAATAAATTAATTTGTAACTAAAAATATTTTATTTGTAACGTATCATATTATAAAATGAAAAAATAAAATCATATTTGAAATTATTTATTTTATCATAAAATAAACTACATTCTTCTTTTAGCAACACTTTTCTTCGAAATATTTTCGGACAAACAACGTAAATCACTACATTTCCAAAATTTAATTTAAATGCAATGAAACCGATCTCTATTTGTAGGAAATGAAACTGCAATATTCATTTCATTTAATGTCTGACATAATTTACATGGGATTGCGATCACAAGAATTTATTAAATTTTGTCCAATGAACTATGGTTATTTACATTTCGAGAACGTCTGCGAAAACATTCACTGAAAGTCCATAAAAAATAATATGACAATATTTTTTTTTTCTTATTTCTTTGAAAGTTACAGAAAAGTAATTTTAAATATAACAGTTGCTGTATCATTTTTGAATATCAGATATAAATGATAAAATATTTTTTTCTTGCTACTAGAAAGGGGATTTTACTTACGTAATCATAAATACAATTTTTTCACTTTATTATGTAAGATTTTATGAAATACTGTATATATGAACTAATATCGAATAAAATAAATTTCGAACTAAGGACTGTATTCTAAATTCATTGTATAATAATTTTAAAAATGAAAAAAATGCAATTCCAGTCCTAAATTAGTTATTTTATCATGATCCGAACAATATCCCTTACCCCTGTTCAGAAGTCTTATAATATTGTCTTATAAAAATCTTCTAATGTTTTAGCATTATGATTCAGTTCTAAAAATTTTAAACTGCATAATGTACAAAATAAAAATACAATAGTCAATTGTAATAATATGTGACAGGAAATTCGTTGGGTTGTAATTCAACGATATTATCAAGTTTAATATATAGTACATTGTTAACTTTCAGCAATGGTAAGAACTAACTTAAAATTTAAATTTTTGATATAAACAAAAGGACTGCGTCTGAAAACATTCATAATTATATATATATATTTTCAAAATAACAGACATTACATTACACTACATTATAAAGATAAAAACACTATAAACAATTTAAAAGGACGTTTCGGATTCTCTCTGAATCCCTCATCAGCTAATTGCTAACGTAAAAGTCATACTAAGGTGTTAAAGGTCAACAAACAGAAAAGAAAACATTACATCTAGCTGTCAAAAAGAAAATTATAGTTAAAACAAAACTGAATCTTCTATTGGTAGAGATGCAGCCTCGATAATTGCTAAATCAGCAGTTCTAGTGTACCAAGACTTAAAAAAAATACGACTTGCATAAATGCTGCAATTGGATCTAATTATAGAAGTATTCTCAAAACTCGGAAAATGATGAGTTTTCATGGAGTGATCAACAATCTTAGAATTAAAATTTTTATTTCTAAAAGCATGTTTATGCTCCTTAAGTCTTCTTTCAACTGTAGGGCTGGTTTCTCCTATGTAGATAGCATTACTCTTTTTGCACGGTATTCCATAAATAACATCTTTAAACTGTGAACTGGGATATCTATGCTTAAAATTGCTTAAAAGATGCTTTTTTGTGGAATGAAGGACGTGTGAATGGCAAGTGGTTTAAAAAAATACGAAATATATCTAAAATTAAAAAAAAAAGTAATAGTTAAGATTTTTCTAGGATACTTTTGTGAAAATTCAGCAACGAAAATTGCGAGCTTAAATTTTTGATATTTCGCCAATGTTTGTCAGAAAATTATCTAAAAGTATATAAAAGTAGATATGGGATTCAAATATTATTTATTTCCTTAATGATGTTGAAATAAAATTTACTGATTGGTAAGAAAACAAAAATACAATCAAAAAAGTTTCTTTGTCCAATCTCAAAGATCCAATTGACGACCACGATACCTGGGGCATTAATAGAATCTTTTGCGAGTGCAGCCTCTCCTACATTGGACAGACGAACATTTCTCGAGAATCTCGCCGACTCTTAGATTTAGGCTGAAAGAAAACCAAATTATGTTAGAAGGCACGAATGCGAAATATCTACAATAGCTAAACATTGTTGGAATTCCAACCACAAGTTTAACTTTCCAGTAGCTAAAATTATTATAAATTGTAATTCAGTTTTGGATCTAGACTTTTACGAAGCTTATTACATACATAAACATACATTTTCCCTGGTGAATAATATGACCAGCACCTTTTTTCTGTCGCTAGTGTGGGGGGATCCTGCATTGTGACTCCTATCATTCAATGTTTTCCTGTCAGTTACATCATTTGTTTTCGGATATATAAAATCTTGCTTTCGCCACTTCAGTGAATGCATCTCGAGGCTATAACCATTCTTTGAACCCATTGCCATCTTTTTTTTTATGGCACTGAGGAAGGAGATCAAAGAACCCTTGAAATAAGCGTATGTGATTTTTTGTATCATGGTATTGTGCATCTCTGTCCGTTTGAACGTTGTAAACAGTTTTAGCTTATATATTTAAAACTAACACAAAGCGATTGATTTATGCTGATAAATCATTAAGTATTTTGGATTCTTATTAAGAAAACTCTTTGTATTCTTTATTTAAATATACACTTTTACGTGATATTTTATGAAGTAATATTATAAAAATTAATTTATAATTCAAAATTGTACATTTATTTATAAAGCATTAAAATATACGTTAAGAAATTAAAGAAAGGTATCTTATTTTAAGTCATCTATTTTATCTCGAAAATAGTTCTTTCCTAAAATCCGATCTAATTATTTTTTCTTTTTCGCTTTTTGACAACCCATAAATACACCACTCCCCAACTTATAAATTCGATTTCTTTATTAGGTATTTAAAAGTGACAATACATTTCCATTCGTTTTACAGATATTAGTGATGAATTTATCATTAGGATATCAAATTTTAAGTGTGCATAAATCCTATTCTACTTTACCGATGGACGTATCATTATGTATCCTTAAGGAATGTTTTCTAAAAAATTGAAAGATTTAAAATTTGGTTATCTCTGTTAAAAATGTTAAAATATATTGCAATTTCAGTATATAGATAGCCTCCTAAACTTATTTTTAACATAAATCAAGAAAAAAGAAATTTCCAGTGTAATGGTTATTTCCGTTTATTTACTGAGACAATTTAGTAATGAAAGTGTACGAGATGTTCTTATTTTGGTTGTATTTACTCTCTTACATACAATTTAATGAAATGATGAATGCATTCCAGCCAGTTTTCTCTTGTTAAAGCCTTATAAATGTACTTTGAAAAGGAATTTAATCTAATAAAATAAATCAAACAAGAAACACATGGATATAACATTAAGTCTTTACGGTCGAAATGCCCGGCTACAGAGAAATTAGCTTTTACAACAACTACCAATTAAACTTCGTTTTTTTTTTTTTTTTTTTTTTTTTTTTTTTTTTTTTTTTTTTTTTTTTTTTTTTTTACTTTTTCCGACAATTTATTTATATTATTTAACGGCTTAAATTTTGAGATTAAATAAGTTAAAGATTTATGTGCAGAAATAATGCTGAAACTTCCTTCAATTTCGCCAATATTACACTTGAACATATTATGTCGCCTTAGATGATTGAAAAATTTCAAAATTAAACAACGCTGAAAATGGTCGTCAGAAAAAATGGTGCCAACAAAATAAAACAAATGTAATTGACGGTCAGCGTGAAAGTGAGAAGTCTTTGATCATTAATGTTATATTACAAATTTAAAATAAGTCTGGTTCCGAATATGTTTTAGACTTTTTATAAACAAATCGAACGGTTATTAACCATGTGCTGGTATATGACAAATAATTCAAAAATATAATGATTAAACTAAATCTGTATTTCTATTTGGAATATATTAAAGTATACTTACCGAATTTTACTTATTTCATTTTAGTCAGTTTATTAATTAAAAATATCATTCTTCACACATCGACGAAATTTGTATTAATATTTCGCATAGTCTTCTTTAAAGATATTTTTCTTACAACATAAATTATTTCTAATAAACCAGGTATTTAACAGGTACGACTTAAAAATGAAATAATTCGTTTAAATAACGACTGATGTATTTCTCATCTGAGTATAAACCAACGCAATAATTAAATTTACTCCAAGATATGTTTCTTTATTTTCTACATCCGAAAGACCTAATAAACTTTTTACTTTTCGAGAAAGTTCACCAAAAATATACAAATTAATGCGTAAAGAATTTTTAAGATATTTTTCTTTGAAATGTACTTGACGGTAATTATAATTTATTAGTCTACATAACAGTTTTGAACATTTAATGTAATTGTACACTGCTTCGAGCAAAATTATTCCATTTATAAAAATTTAATTGCACTTTATTTAAATGATTTATTTGACATGAATAACAAGGATTATTTATTCTAAATAGTGATAGAAGAACATTACTTACTCATACGTGACTATTATATTATCAATTATAAAATTAAACATAGATACGTAAAGGTATTTTATAGATCTTTGGAAAATACTTCCTATTCCTCAATATAAAGTAGTTAAAGAAATACTTTTATACATTAAACTAACGAAATTAAAATAAAAATAAGTTGCTTTACCCGCTTTTTGTAGCCATGTAAAGAAATGATGAAAATAATTTTAACTTTGTACAGAAACGTCAAATAGAAAGGAAAAATACAAAACGACTAAAAATGATAATAATTCTGACAAATTTTTGACATCTACGCCCATACGTATACAACATTTATTTTTCTCAACAAGTATATCGAAATCCGAAACTTGAAATAGACTGCATAACGATACAGTGTGGTTTCGTAAATGTTGAATTTGAAATTCAAATTTCATCTTTGCTACATATTAGATGTAGACACTTATATATCACACGCAGAAACGTGACAACTAAGTATGCTTTTACGAAAAAGTAACAATATTTTTTTTTGTTGTTATTGTTGTTTTAGAATTACTCAAAAAATCTCGTTTTAGATCCTCTTTGCAAGCAGATAATTCGCAAAAGTTTTTTCGCGTAATATGTAATCAGTAAAACGAATTTACGATAAGGTGAGATGATACTAAATAAAGTTCTTCCACCTTGTGCAAGTAGAATAATGTAGCTTACATATTCCTTGTTTTTAAATGTTTAGGTAACTTTACACAGACATAAGAAGCTAAAATGGAAGAAATTATATTGATGAAGATTAAATGAAAAGTTTTCCCAACACTGTATTTGAAAGAGAATTTCTTTTGGTGGATAAATTTGACAGCAATTTGACAAGTATTGCAGTGTTTGGCGAGAATTTGACTGTGCCGGATATAAAATGTATTTTTAAATGTATGAGAAAAAGAAATATGTTTACAAAGAATAAAGAAAATTTGCGAGAAACTATGTTTACTAAAAATTATGATTAAAACATAATTATGGAAAAATCAGACTCCATGAATTTCAAACTGCTATATCTCATAGGACAAAAGATACAAGCAAGAAAAAAAAAGTTATAAAATTCTTATATTAAAACAAAACACTTCAGGGTGAAAACTTTTTAATTTGATAATTTTATTGCACAGCTTTTAGGTTGCATCCATTACAAAAAGTAAAGACGTTTATAAACGTCCGTTAGAATGTAATTCCGGAAAGTTTCGAGTTATTTTTAAATAAATATATCTATATATCCACACACAGCGAGAGAAATATCCGCATTTATGAACAGATTTCTATGTCATGTGGCATGTTTTTCATTACATATCAAAATCTCAACCCAGTAAGTTGAAAAATTTCATTCGAGTTTCTTCAAAACGGCAGCCACCTAAAAAGTTTTTAAATTTTGAAAACTTCTAAAAGATGTAAAAAAAAAAATAAATTAAAAAATATATTTTACTTTGTTCGACATTTGTAAAAGGATTCTGGAGCATTTTCATTTCTGCCATTATCTAAAAGAATGACTGAGATATAGCTATTTCAAATGAAAATCAAATTTTCAAAGTAATTGCTTAAGAGGCGCAAAGGCCAACATAGTGAAAAAGATTCCAAGCCGGGACTCGAACCCGGGCCATCAGTATAGCGCACTGACGGCCAATGTTGGCCTTTGCGCCTCTTAAGCAATTACTTTGAAAATTTGATTTTCATTTGAAATATTCTATCCAAGGCGAATGTTTCCCTCTGGAATAATTTCCATGTATTAATATAGTTTCTATGAGATATAGCTATTTGAAATTCTAGGGTTACTGATATTTTGAATCTTACATTTGCTATGCGATTGTAGTCCACTTTATTAACCAATTTGAATATATCTGAGCATCTGTACAGGACATACCAAAATATCGACCTTGTTTATTTTCCGAATTCATGCGTTATCTTGTTTGAAAATGGTTTCGACTTAATTTTTTTTTCTTAGAAAATTCGAAAAGATATAGAAAAAAAAAAATTAGAAATTAAAAACTTATGTCCTCTAAGTATTCCACTTTGTTACGAAGATTCTGAAACATTTTTGGTTTCGTCTTTATCCTAAATAATAAATGAGATAAAGTAGTTAGAAATTCTAGAATGGCTGTCGTTTTAAAACAATCTGATTTTAAATACCTTCCATTGGATCATTTTCCAAAACTGAGACAAATTCATCAGGAAGAAAATATATATGAAAAAAAGGATGACAATTACAATAAAGAAGTTAAATATAAAAAAATATATATATCGGAAAAGATTATCAGTCTTTTTTGCAGAATATATAAATTAATATCCAAGGGGTTAATAATAGTTATTCTAACCTTATCATTTTAAATGAAAACATTATTGCATTAAAAGTAAATCACTTTATTCCTTTTCAATTTAAAAACATCATAACAAATTTACAAATTTTAACCACCTCATACAATATAGGATAATATTTGTTTAGCTGCCTTCTTCTCCCTTCTCCTTTTTTTATGTTTCTTACTTTTCCTACTTTCCTTGAGCTTAAAATGAAATAAAGAAGAATATGAAAATAATGGACAATTACAAATATCAATAAATAATATGCACTTTTATTTATAACAAATCGCTATTTTTAATAATATAAATTTTAAAGTACGTTGCAATTTTCTTTTACTGATCTAAAAATATTTTTTGTTATATAATTAATCTTCAGAAACACAAAAACCCAGTAAATATATAAGTGAACTATATAATATAAAGTTTATTAGACGTGTAAAAAGCATATGTTATAAAGAAACTAGTTTTATTCTAAAATCACACATCTTATTATAAATAGAAAAGTTATAGGCTTATAATTTTACTTTATGCATAATTTATTATGTTATATATGTGCATATTTAATATTATAGGAAATAAATAAAACTAAAAACAATTTTAAGCTTTTAATATAATTTGAAGGAAATTCACTGAACTCCGTCGGTAGTAACATCAATTCATTAGTGATTTTATGACATAGAGTTGATGTCCAAGGATTTAAAAATATCCACTTTATACCAGCCTAATCTCAGTAATTTTATTACAATGATCACATGGTTTAAAAAGAACTTGTGAGTACTAAATTATGCTGAAATGTCTATTTTATTTGAATTATATTATTTAAATAGTTGGAGTGGTTATGGTGTTCGTGTTATAAAAATATAACCTTACCTTCTTCTTCAACTAGACAGCAAATAAATAAATAAATAAATAAATAAATAAATAAATAAAAATAAATAAATAAATAAATAAGTAAAATAAAATAAAATAAAGCTACGTGCTGGGTTCTTCTTTCGTGCTAGCACTTGCTAGGTTTTGATCTTACTTAAATCACAGGCATGGAGATACAACACCGTGGTTATAGATGTTTAGGCATAGATTTCAGATTTAAACAAATTCCTGCCGCCTTGGACTACAGGCGGAGGTACATTTCAAATTTCACCAACAAAAAATAAATCGAGATTAGAGATATACCCAGTTATCGATTTTACCTGGCCTCTTTTGAGGAATCTTTAATTTCATTTTTCTGTAAGAGCTGGTTTTATCAGAGTCATGTTAATACGGTAATTTTTTCTTCAACCCCTATTTTTGTTTAATTTGTTTTTACTGTAGGATTTACTCCTATCAAAAATTTGTCTGTATAAAAGTTGTATATAGTTTTAAGAAGATTTTTTAAAAGTAAAATTAATTTGATATCTTCAGAATTGACAAAGTTATGATTTTTACTCCCCCTAAAAACCATTTTTTTTCGCCTCTTGAGTCCATTTTTAATTTTATCAAAAAACTCTGATACATATTTTGGCCTTTTTCCTAGAAGTAATCATAAATTTAAACTGATTTGATAAGTATTATAATTGAGAAGTTATTTATTTATTTATTTATTTGTCTTGTTTTCACAAAACGCATCACTATTTCCACACTTTTGGTCGATTTTGTGCATTAACCGATATTTTACCGATATTCTACCCCTTGATGTTATGTAAATCATGATATTAGGAAGCTTTTATTACAGTACACTTCAGCATTCATGACTAATTGTGCTTGTATGTTAGACTAAAGCAAGTGTAACATTTTTGTAATGGAGATATTTTAATTTTTTTTTTTTTTTTTTTTTTTTTTTTTTTTTTTTTAATTCTTCATCGTATTTGCTTGATGTATTTGATAATATATACACATTTGCATTTAAGCTAAAATTAATATATTCTGTAAACACACAAATTTATAAGACATGAAAATTTCAAATGTCCACAATTTTGGCCAACACTGTATCTATCTATCTCTCTCTCTATATATATATAACGAAACTGGAGATGTTCGTTTGCGAGTGGAAAAAATACGAACTGAGATGAAGTGAGGAACGACGGTTTGTGCGAAAGAGATTTCTTTTCTTTGCGCGAGTAGTAGCGTGTGAGTGTTCGAAGGAACAGAAAGCGAATGATTGTGTCGGGTAGTGAAGTTATATTTGCGACTTATGGATGGATTCATTAATTACATATAATACTTTTGTAAATAGTTTTGGTAAATACTTCTCAATGTAATATTGTTTAAAAGTTATGATGTCAGTCCTCAATTTCTACAGTAACGCCAAAAGTGCGACAAACTAATCGCTCACATCGAGTAATCGATTAATCCTTCTATATATAAAAACTAGGGGGCTCTGCCCCCCATGAGCTACGTTCGTCAACCCCCGTCCAGCCACCGCACACTCTAAATGCACGCTAATTTGATCGGCTTTAAAAAGATTTCAAAAGATTGAATTATAATTTAAAAAACAGTGGCGATCTCCTTATAAACGGATTTCTATTCATTTCTCTTTGATTGGGGAATTTTAGCGCCAAATCCGTCGAGATTCTACTTGATTATCCTGTCGACCAATTTCGCCAAATTATATAAATCGCCAAACCATTCGCCAAATTATACAAATTGACATAATTTTTATTTTAAATAACGAAAGAACAAATAAATTAGTACAGCATTAATAAAAATACAAATAAAACGTCGAAATTAAAATAACTTGATGACGTAGACGCGTGTAACTTGCTTAAAGTCACGTTAATGTGACATTTACGATCAACCATTAATGGCATTTAATCTTATAGTTTGGCGACTGATAGATTTTTGGTCGACGGGATAACTAAGTAGTACCAAAGATACAATCACTAATTTCGTCTTTGATTAAGTAAAATAAGTTAAACATTTCAAAATAAACTAATATAAAAGGAATTAAGTAAACACAGTCTGCTGGTATTTTTTAACAAAGCGAAAAGAAAGTTCTTTTAAATGAGACATTTTAAATTAATCGTTTTTAATCTGACGTAATTTTGACCGAGCTATTCTTTCTCTTTTAAATATTCATGGGAAAATACTTTTGTCAGAAATGAAATATTATTTGCGCTTTCCTTACAGAAATAGTTGAAAAGATCCTCTCAAAATATCAAATAAATGTCCAGCGCAATTTCTAAATTTAAACTGTTTTGCAATATTATTTTGTGTTCATTTTATGTAATAACTGTAATGTGACGTAAATATGACGTAATTTCTCCTATTTAAGACTTCTAATGCATGTTAATGAATTTATTATTTTACAATATCCTTCTTCTTTTAAAATTCACGTGTATTGTTTTTATGACGTAATTTTTAATAAGTTCCTGCTTTTTGTACATAATTATTTAATTCAAATTCCAAATGATTTTTTCTGTTTATAATAGTCACGTGTAAATAAATTTTTAATTTGAAGCAAACATTAATGTTTGCGCTGTTTATACATTTGGCAACAGTTTAAATTAATACCATTTTCTAAAATAATGTAAAAAATATCTCTAGAAATGCTGAAAATTTGAATTTAAAATAGAAATAAAACCTCAAAAAAATGAGTCAAATTTAAAAAAAGAAATACAGTCTGCACACCTACCAGATTCTGGTTAAATTAAATATTTTCGGCTTTTAATATCATCACTCATTAAGACTGATTTGTTTTTTTCTCCTTTTTTTAAATTTTAAATAAAATAAGTAACAAGTTTTTCTTTTATTTTTCGAGCCGTTTCAATTTTTTCATCAACGATAAAGTTCGCCAAAAAATAAAATGGTAACCTTATACTCCAAAATAACAGAACTTTGTGTCATAATTCATTAACTAATCTACGTAAAACGATCTGTTATAGCTTAAAACATTTCGTGAAACGATATCTATCTAACAGTGTAAGTTCCGTCAAAATCCATGCAGTAGAACTTGAAATATAGGCGTTCGGAACGAAATTTCCGTTTGGATTTTATATATACTAAGGGGATCGTACCCGGGCTTGCCGGGATAAAAAATATAGGTGAAAACATTTTTTTTTTTTTTTTTTTTTTTTTTTTTTTTTTTTTTTTTTTTAAATTGAAAACTACCAATTTTTTATGTGCATTAATTTTTTCAGATTGACCACTTACATTAAAAAAGCATTTTTCATATGGAAAATACGAATTACACAATCAAATACATTTTTGAAATTTATCAAAAGTGATATTTTCTTATTAGCTGCATGCTGAGAGTTATTTGCAAAGATTTTACTACTTATGGCATCCTTTTAGTTTCTGACAATTTCAGAGCTTATACATGTCTGTTAAATTTGTGCTTTATTTATATTATTTTATTTATTTATTCATAGCGAAGTTCTTTTTTTAATGGATATTAGCCGTAAGACAATGATGAACTCTTTATTTTGTTTTAAGGGCAAACGGATTAATCTTTCGTAATCGAGCTCCGCGCGATATAGATAAATTAAAAAATATCTCATGCTTTAAATTTTTTTTTTTAAACCATAGACAATCAGTAAACTGAGGTGAACTTTGCAAACAAATTCCATTTGAAAAAAAAATCCTATTTGGTGATCTAAAAATTTAAATTGTACGATTACAAATATGTTAGATTTGTGTTTTTTCAATATTATTATTTTATTTGTTTATAAAAGAAGTATTAATTTCGTTAATTTGTCTTTCACAAATATGTTAGTTTGGTGGTTTTTTTAATATTATTCTTTTATTTGCTTATAAAGGAAGTATTAATTTCATTATGCAAAAATAGTCAGAAACAAATGCTGAAAAATGTTTGTTATTTTATGTATTGAAACCGGCACGTGATAAGATAAACTTTAAAAAAAATCATGCTTAAAAATTATTTTAGAAAATATAATACATTAGTCAATGAATACAGTTTTTAAACAAATTGCATTTGAAAGTACATTTATTTCCCTATGCGACAATAATTGAAAATGTATGATGGTCAGATGACTGAAAAAATGCAGTAGCGAAAATTTCAAGACCGAAATTTGATCGTGAAGTATTGCCATTTGCAAAATGACGTCAACGTTACGCACAGATACGTTTGTTCTTTATAATATAAATACATAATCAGTAAAATATAAATAAGATCAGTTACTAGGATGTGGTTATCAATTGAGGCTCTTATGCTTGGATTTCCGGAATGAAAACAGCAATTTTCACCTTCTCAAAATTTGCATGCGCACTTCTCATATCTATATTCATCATTTTTTTTTAAAATTGTATTTTGTTTGATCATTTAAAAATCATTTTAACTCAAAACTTGAAGTCAAGATTGCCAGCAACACCCTTTATGTGAACAGACGCACTCTTTACTTGAGATTCTAATCTCAATTTTGGAGAGTAAAAAATTCCGTAATTTATGGTTTTTAGACGCATTTGTGTTAAAAGGCTTAGTTTTATCTAAGAAAATGATTGTTTTCTTTTAAATATGACTTCATTTTCACTTAAATAAGTATTTCGCCTAGTGTCTGAAACTTAGTATCAGTACACATGCAGAAGGAGAATCATTATAGAAAATTTATGAGTAAAAATGCGTTTTCTCAAAAGCAGTATGTCATTTTCCGTTATTATGCCCCTAATATAATATTCTGCTCCTAATGGGATTTTGCGCCACTAAACCCTATACAACAATTTTTATCAACAATTTCGAATTTTTATCAGAAAATAACATGAATAAAGTTTAAAATACCTCATTATTTCTCTCTTGTCTGCCGCAATGAAATCTATCTAATTTTCATCATTTTGAAGAAATTTCATAAAATGCTTTTAAAATTAAAATATAAAACTGGGGATATTTAAAAAAAAAACAGATAGTGCGGCCACATCTACAAAGGAAGAGCTTTCAGTTTAAAAAATATATATATGAGTAAAATTGGTTCAGCAGAAAGATCAGGGAAGATGACTAAAAAACACACTTGTGTTTTAAATATATAGATTATATAAAATTAGGAAAAATTAAATTAAGCAAATTAGGTTATTTTGATAAAATTATAATATAATGTCCTAAAGAATAGCATTGAAATTTTGTTATTCGAGAGAATTTTCGACAAAAATTTCAGGAACACGACATTATTTTAAACCACGAATTATTTGTTTGCTTGTCTAACTCGCGAAGCAAATCCATCCAGGCGAGAATCATCAATTTCTGTAATATAAATCGCTATTATTTGCATGTCACCTCTCTTTTATAAAGACACTCTACATTTTTGTAAAACATTGCGTTTATCAGTGTGTGCTTTCGATAACATTATTTTCAAAACAGAAGCATTTTCACCTGTGAAGAATTTCAAAGCAGCTGGGCTGCGAAAATGACGCACTTCTACAAAACAAAATTCAGGTATAAGAATTAAAATACACGATTTTTTATAAAACGACGTCATTTGCATCCGCTAAAGCAATATCCTTTTACAACCCAGTCTTAAACTTTGTCTATAGAAAAGTGTGCAGATGACGTCATTATTACGGAATAACAGACAATATTCTTGACATAGCACATATTTTATTTTCAACTATTTTTTCAGGTTTTATGAGAAAATGGCAACAAAAATGTACATTATCTCCTATTTTCAACTATTTTCCTTTTACTTTCAATGACTTACAATAGAAATGAGGTACTTTTTTGCCACAATAATATTAAAAACTGCAAAAAAATTAATATCTCAAAAATTAATTGAGATACAGCTTTCAAACAAATTGCATTTAAAAGAGCATTTTTTTCCTTATACGACGGTGTAAAAATTTAAAATGTGCGATGTTTAGAAGTTTAAAAATTTGCAGTAGAGAAAATTGCAAAACCAAAATTTCATTTCAAATTTCAAAGTGTTGCCATTCGCAAAATGATGTATGCGTTACGCACAGATATGTTTGTCCTTTATAATATAGATAAGTAGATTAATAACATGCAAAAAATTAGTTAAATATAAAAGCGCATATCGAATTTTAAAACGCACACTCCAGTAATTATAACTCAAAATCAGTACTGTAAACGATTTCTTATGTGTACCCAATTAGAAAAAGTCTGCAAAAAAGCACACAAAAAAGTGCGCAAAATCAGAACGTATTTGGCACCTCTGATTATGTTTGGAAAGGTAAAACTGAATTGTGTATAAAAAGTGTAACCTGAACTGTGTAAATAAAGTGCAAACTGATTTGTGTATAAAAAGTGCAAACTGAATTGTGCAAAAAAGTGAAAAAAGACGCCGCTGGCGCCATCTTTGGAGAATTTCTGAAGTACCTATATTTCTTAGTAGGAAATATTTATGTCAGGTTTTTTCCGCCGATGAGGGCACAGCTCGCTACATGCGGTATAGGAACTGTGCATTCTTACTTACCTTGCTACTGGAGCTGTGTTTGTAAACGATTTTAAATGAGGTTAACGGCCGATGAAGCTGATTCCGCTGTGTGTTGATATTTTTATAAGATAGAGGATGAATTTATTGATACTGTTATAATTCCTACAAGTTTCAATTAATAAGGTTAAATTATTGTTAGAGTTTTTCTATGCTTAATGGATAATTAGAATATGGCTTGAATAATAAAATTCATTACTGGAATTTTTTTGTTTAATGGATGGTTTGGATATAGTCTGAATTATTTTTTGCAGAGAAATAAATAATTTTGAAGTTTATTTTGGATAGAATTATTAATTTCAGGAGGAGCTTTAGAGCTTCTTGGACGAGGGGGGGGGGGGGGGATGGATTGTACATATTTTCAATTCGATTGTTATGAACATATTTCTTAAATGAAACAGTGTTCCTTGAATTTTGAAATTTAACGAACAAAATTTTCTTTTTGACCGATTAAAAAAAAAAAAATAAAAAAAAAAAAAGAGAAATTGCGTGACCATGTAAGTGAACAATTAATCCTACATACTACATACTACATATACAATAACCAAACATGCTTTGGTGACTCTAAATAACCTTCATCAATTACATGAAAATCCGAGAATACTTACGGTAGCTAGAGCGTGACCTGACTTACAGACAAATCGAATGCATAATTAATTTTGAACATTGTCGGAAAGTGGTAAAAAATCCTTTTCATTTGTAAAACCTAAAAGTGGAAACAATATGAACATGGAGAAAAAGCCGTTTAAGAGGACGGTGGACGTTAAAAAAAGTCTCTTAATTTTCATAACAGAGATTTGGAATTATGTGCAAATATACATTTCACTATAAGTATACAGAACACCTGAAAAAAAATTTCAAATCTTATTATAATTTTAAGCTCTTTTAAAGAATTTAAAACTTTAAAACAAAATTTAAAAATGCTTCTTGCGTCTTAATTCTTGAGATGTTTCTTCAATTTTGTATTTTAATCATGTAAAACTCTATTACAAACAAATCTGTGTATCAATTTTTTAATTCCCTTAAATTGTTAATGTTTTAGAGATATTTTTCTGAATTCCATATCGATTTTCATCAAAATTCTGCCTTATAATATGTTAAAAATGAAATTTAATTGTCTTAATGAACACTGTAAAAAAAATACTGCCAGTTTTCCGGTAGAAATCGGAAAAATAGTTGCCCTTATCGTTCCGGAATAATTTCCGACCCAGCTCGGAATAAAATCCGTAAAAATAAGGAAATAGTTAGTAAAACGGTATTTTACGGATTTTATTCCGATTTTACGGATTTTATCCCGAGCTGGGTTGGAAATTATTCCGGTACGATAAGGGCAACTATTTTTCGGATTCCTACCGGAAAACTGACATTATTTTTTTTTTTTACAGTGAAGCTGAATTTTAAAATGCATACACGATTTTTTTAAAGCAGTATCAGGATTCTTCCTTATCAGTTTTGTGAATTTTGTTCAAAAATTAAGTAGCAAGAAACATAAAAAAAAAGCTGTAACATCAGTATTGAGAAAAATAGATTTAAAGTACATTAAAAGGCCGAAAATTGTTTGTAAACAAATTTACAACACTTGTAACTTTGCAAAAATAATCGCGTCTGCATGCGATTTTCGACAAATGATGTAATCCAAATTGGAGAATAATAATACACACAAAAGGAAATGTCGATTTTGGGGTCGATTTTTGCTCAGATAATGGTCTACGGTCCCCTTAAAGTTTACATTTGTGCGGAGATTTGCGTTGGGCGTATTAACACAGTTTACAATATCTCGCAATATAATTGTCGTATGGTAAAAATGAAGTATCAAAATATATACAATCAAATATACTTTTATTTTTAATTTAAAAAGAAAAATCGATTTTTTTATAAACTTTGAGGCAAACTGTCCCCTTAAATACTGTGCGTAATTTAATATTTCCATTAATTTAATATCTACAGAAGATGCGACTAATTACACTAAACACGTAAAAAAAAAAAAAAAAAAAAAAAAAAAAAAAGAATATTTTACAGAGAGCACTAACTATTTTTTTTTATTATTATTATTTCAGGTACAAATCCATCTTCTATCTAATACAACATTGAGTAAGACATTTTGCTCGAAGAAACAATGCATTTTATCAAAAGCCCGAATAAAGGGCAAGATTTCTAAAAAAAAGTTTATTTTCCTCAAAAGTGTGTTAATAGTTCTTTGGTTTAAAAAAAAAAAAAAAAAAAAAAAAATAGCCATATTATATATAAAATTTTAAATTGAAAATAAAATAAATAAAATAGTTTTTAAACAGATTTTAAATAAAAACTAATAGTTTTATAAGTGTTTATTACTGAAATATTTAAATTAAATTCTTTTTTATATTGTTCCTTAAATTGAATCTTCATCATCTTTTGAAATTTGCTTTAATAAATTGTACTAAATATTTCTCCGTTTACATTAATTGCTATCGTTAAATCACGACTTCGCTTTTTCACACCAAATGTATAAGGTTTCAATTAAAATGTTTCAAACGATCAAATATTGTCGTTTGTATGCTCATAATTCTAGTTAAAATAATGGTTTACACATCTCTTCAATTTCTGTTCTCTGTGAAAGAAACTTTAAATTATCCTAGTGCATATTAATAGCTACTGCCGAAAGTAATATTAATGTAAACATTTCAAACTATTGAAATATATTTTTGGCAATACAAATAATCATTCTAAATTACATACAGATCACAAGGAAAATACCAAATTTAATTTATTAGAACACTCATTAAAACATAATAAATACATATATTAAACAAAGCATCATTGAATAATTACAAAATGTACAAATTACGCACATTACAATTATAGTTCTTGTGTTAAATATTTTAAAACCATGAGACTTTTTTTAAATGTAATTAATAACAAGCTTTTCTTTACTTTTAAAGCATGTGGCTTTAAAATCCGAAAAAAAATAAACTTCATGCTGAATTTACAGTTCTATAAAGAGCTATTTAAAACTTTTTAAATTATGTTATTTATTCTATTAATATTTTTAGGCTTTATAAATACCATTAGTTCCAGTAGTTAAAATGTAATGTCGAATCCAATTCTGCAAATGAAATTAAAATTTATAAACTGTAATTCTAAATATATGCGTAAACTGATCACAATTCATGGACATACTAAAGTATATCTTGAAATCTTTTGCACTAGTATTCAGATATCTAAATATTTATGTATGGGCAAACACAAGTGTCACAAACAGAGGCACACTTTTGTAAATGCAATTTCTGCTTCAATAATGAATTGCTGCATAATTTATAACTTGATCAACAATGTTATATAGAAATGCTATTCATATTTGATAAGATAAATGCTTATTCATGTGTACAGTTTCAGATATATCGAGGCTCTAAATTTTAAGCTAAATCTTGAATGTTTATTCTTATATTCCTAAATTACGGTTCGGAAGTTCGGTTTTGCAATAGAACATTCGAATTTTGTTATCATAAATCGAAATGTAAAATATAAATTACTCATTATCAGCACGTGTAAAAAAAAATTTAAACAATTCATTTAACTAACATTTACAAGATAAATTTAAATAAATAGCTTTTTTGCATATAAATCTGTGTCAAGTCATAAAGAACTACGCGTTAATTTAGAATTTAACATGTGTAAATATGCTGCATGATATTCAAATTTATGAAATTGGTATTTTAAATTAAAATTCTTAGAAAAAGCACAAATAAAGTGTACCAATATGGTTACAGGTGTACATATACCACATAAAATAATAAAAATATGTAAAAAAAATTATTAAATTCCAAAATTTTTTAGCCGAAATATTCGACTATCACCAGTGGAAGATTAGATGTTTCCTTTTTACGCCTACTCAAGAAATCGCCGGGGAGAGGCCTTTGCAGATGAAGGATGATAAGGAAGATAAAGATGCCAGAAAAAAGTAAAGTAATCAATGTTTCAACAAAAACAGGATTTTATCTATAATCTAACACTTTCTTTTAAACTCAATGCATGTCATATGACAATACAACCTCACAAATATATCTTTTCTAGAAATTATCTCAAAAGATGGCCTTATAACGACTTCTTGGATGGCTTAACTTGTGCGGAATATATTTTTGGATTCCTTAAATTTTATCTTTATAGGTTAAGTTAAGCTAATCATACATACGCAGTACTGGGATGATTTAATCTGAGGTCTGCTTCGTGTTGCCTTATTCTATCTCGGAATTTTCTCATTGCCATCCCTATATAAAGGAATTATTTCTTATCTTTTATGAAAGGTTTTTGATTAAGGGTGGTACGGGAGATAAAAATAAATATTTTTGATATTTTAAATTTGCGAAAATAGACAAAATAAATCAACATTTTTATTCACATAACAACTTTTAATTTCTTAGCTTGCAAAGAAGAAAGACAGACCATGTAGAAATTACTGTCACGTATAATGTGGCAGTATGAAGTATCAGCTAGAAATATATTTGATAAATCAAAACAGTACAGAAAATTCTACCAAGATTGCATTTTTTATATCAATAAATAATTAAAATTTTAAATGTAAATTAAAAGTTGTAAATTCAGAATAATCGTATATAAATGTAAAATGAAATATTTCCAATATTACTAATAAAATCAATTTCAATTAATTTTCAGCTAAAAAAAATGGACTTTTATTTAGAAAAATATTATAAGTTCATCCTCTCAAAGTAAAAACAAAACATGTCTTCCAATTTAGATATTTAATCAGAAAATTTTCCCCCAGAAATAATTTATGATTTTTTTTCCATCATTCTACAATTTTATATTGATCCCTTCAGCAAAATCTTTATCAGACACAATCTCGAAATGCAATATTCATTTCAAATAACATCTAATGTGTTTCTCATGGGTCCGTGTTCTTACGACATTAATAAATTTATACAGTAAAACTTTTATAAATATGAAATAAACGAAAGAGTTAATAAAAGTTTGAATACTATGGAAATGTTTCAGAAAATATTCTCAAAAATTTCATTCCTAGAAAACAAATTTTCAGTTAAGAAAGAACTAATGTTAGATATTGTAAATTAACTATTTTGCGGCATTAATAAAAACATCAAGTTGAAGTAAATTGTTGTATAAAGTATATTTTTATGTAGAAAAATATTCTACGTTCAATCTCTAAAATGTAAAAATAGAACATGCTTTTCAATTAAGATATTTTATTTGAAAAACATGATCCAGATGTAATTCATGATGCTCGTTTCGTAGAGACATATTCTTTCACGATTTTTTTGCAATTTCATTTAGATCTCTTCAACAAAATCTTTATCAGATACAAAATCGAAATGCAATATTCAGTTCAAATAGCATCTGATGTATTTCCCATGGGTCTGTAATCCTACGAGTTTCTTCAATTTGGTCAGCATTACTTTTGTTAATGTTAAGTAAACGAAAGAATTAATCAAATATTTTCACCCTAAGAAAAAGTTTCTGAAAATATTCAATATTCTCTAAAACTTTATTTATAGAAATTACATTTTTCAATTAAGAAATAAATAATGATAGATATTTTAAATTAAATATTATCTAATATAACAAATAATATCAAGTTGAATTAATTAAGTGCTAAAATTTATACTTTTATTTTAAAAAATATTATGTATTAATCCTCTAAAATTTAAAACAGAACATGTCTTTCAATTTAGACATTTTACCTGAAAAATGTCATCCAGACGTAATTCATGATATATCAGTCTGGCATTATGCAGGCGCTCAGAAGTTTTTATGTAAGCGAATAAAACATACTATGAATACAGGTTCGATTACTTCTGACTAAGCAGAACTAGATTCCAGAAACACTCGAAACAAGCACAATCAGCAAATTACAAGTGCGAGATCTCTTGCAGGACATACCCGCTGCCCTCCCTGCCTTTATCGTGATGACGTCATAACAGAATCCTACGTCACGAACGAATCTGGAAATTGAAGTTTTCCGCGAACTGGTCACGTGATCAGCAGGCTGAAAAATTAGACGTCTGACGTAGGCGTGACGTCAGAATCTGGACGGTGCAAAGGTCACTTGGACGTTGGACGTCTTCCAACTAAGGTAATAATGTGCTTAGTGGGAAAAGAAGCCCGTCCAAACCTGAAAATCTGCGACTTAGACGTCCAAGATGGTGGCCATCTAAAACTTTGGTCGTCCGGGGTATAAAAAATATAAGATGGCGGCTGTCCAAAGCCCAACTATGCGCCCCAACATTTATTTGCCACACTTATTAAAATCTGAAAAATAAATTTTTTTGTTAATTAAGAAATAGACAAACAAATTTTAAGTTCTAAAAGTGCTACTGCACGCACTTATTTAAAATAAATGTCACAAAAAAATATATATACTATATTATAATTTGATTAAAAATAGATTAATGTTTACAGGAATTAGTGGTATTTATGGAGGAGATGTTGTAGATTCCCAGATTCGTGAATGAATGAGAAAAAACTCCAACACGAAGATTTCGAGGACTTACTTCTTTATTATGAAACCTTCTAAAAGGAGGACCATGAGAGTACAGTGGGACGGGAGAAGTCAAACGGAAGGCTGCCCGACGGGGGCGACCCCGAAGGGCAGCGAGCTGAGGTCTCTCACATTCAAGATCAGAGGGCGTAGTGGTCAAATATTCATTACAAACACTCACTCATTGGCGAGATGAATAGGAACACATGTACTATATTGGCGATGAATATTGGTGGCGTGGACAAAGGAATCAGAAGCATCCCGAAGTATTACATAGAGCACAATCTTACGCCATGGCGCGGCTAAATGGTTACACGTATCCTAACATTCCTGCGGTAAGGAAAAGTGGTTAAAAAAATAGCAAACGCGTGATATTACATGCTCGTTATAGATTTTAACGACAGCTGAATTAGTCAGCAAGGGGCATATGGCTTTTATCCGACAAAGTACAAGGATGAGAATTGAATACTAATGCAAGCCCAGAGGCTGGGAAAATATGCATTAGATATCGTCGGCTGCAAAGCGAAAAGATATTCATTTGTATTTTATTCTTTTACTTTATTTCAATGGAAAATAACTGCGGTTAAGATCTTTTTCTATCGTGTGAATTTGAAAGACAGAAAAAGGAACCGAGATAAATGATGTCTGCATTTGAAAAGAACTTTTAAAAGTAAAGGCGAAACTTACAGTAGTGAGAGGGGGGGGGGGAGAATGAATAAAGACACATGAAATTAACTCTAAAATGTCAAATTTAAACTAAATATTATATTTGAAGGGGGGGGGGGGGGGGAAATAATGACAATTTATAATAAACCAGTAAAGTTAAAAGTTGATTTTTTGAGGGGAAAGGAGGAATAATGAATATATAACGGTAAAGCCGTTATATATATCACCCATTACCACCAAAAAAAAAATTGTGAATCTTGTAGAACAGTTTTTTTTTATATTTGAAGATTACTTTGTCCACCCCATACATATAAGTATTTATAACAGATATAACATAATAAGAAAGATAAGCCTCCATATATATATATATATATATATATATAACATATAACTGTGTGCTTGCAATTCTTTAAATGTTTGCCTAAAGCAAAACTTTTCAGGTCATGATAAATGGTGCCTTTTTATTTTTATTCATTTCTTGGTATTCATTACTCTTTACAGACACCGGAAACTGCAAATAATATTTTTTTGATTTAACAGGATCCTTTTTAAATATCTTTTTAGTATTTGATTAAGAGGCTGGTACCAGCATTTTTCATGACCAAATAAGAGAAGTAAATATTTTTTTTAGTAACTTGTTATAATATCTTCTCAAAATAAAAATAATATAATATAAGTGCAAGCAACAAAAGACACAGATACTACTTCAAAATGAAATAGAAAATAAATGACATATGCATGTCTGTGAATAAAACTAAATGAAGTAATATAAAAAAATAAAAAAGTAGAAAATTTGTTTTCGTGCACACCGCACAGGACTACTAAAGAACAGGATGCATATAGCATGCCTTTGAATGGGTGTAGCCCTTAATCTTGTTAATAAACAAGTGTGATGGCGTCAGTTTAGAGCATCAGCCCTAGGGGAGGAGGGAGTTATGAGACCCATACATCAAATGACACATAGGTCCCTGCTCCCCAAAGATCACATTGATCTTCAAAGGAGCATGCGTCAATGTATCATATAAAAAGTTATGTTTATTGAATTGAAACAATAATTCGAGGGTTTTGTCTCTCTACACAATGAAGTTTGGACCCTTAGGGCAAAATTTTTGAACGGGAACAAAACTTCAGAGGGGATAAATTAAAAATAATAAAAAAAACTGAGATAAATATCTCACATATCAACGGTAAAAGGAGAACCCGAGTGTGTGGAGAGACAGGTGACATGATCGGGTAAGTATAACAACCACATTTTTTTTAAAGTAAATTCTAACTTTGTATTCCTTACGAGCAGGATCTGAACTGCATGTGTATTGTATGACCTTAACAAATGTTTTAAACATTTAGTGTAATTGCACTAGGTTACTAATGCTACAAACGAAAAAAAAAAACTTTTTTTTTTGTTATTGTGAAGTTATGTTATTACAAGAACGACATAATATCTTAGACGTGTGTATTGTCTAAGTGAAGCTTAACCAGAGATTTTATTTAATCGCCAAATTTAAAAGAAAACGTGTAATTATGTACATGTAGAAAACCAAAACAAGTGTGATGAAAACAATAAAAACATCATAAGTTTGAAATTTAAAGAAAATGCATGTGAAGGGGTAGCATAAAAAGTAGTTCCTGGTATAATGAGATATAAAAATGAAATAGCCTAATGTGTAAAGTTGAAACCTAGAAACAAAATATTTTCAATTGTGTATAATGTATGTTTTTTTTTTTTTTTTTACCAAACAAAATATCAATGAACTCAATTGTAATAACAATGAACTAAGTTGTAATATCAATGAACTAAATTGTAAGTGTATCTCTATGACCCAAAGAAAAAAATGTGTATTTCAATGAACGAATCAAAGAAAAGTATTTCACTATGAACTAAAACAGTGTATGTCAGTGAAAGAAAAGGAAAATTTCAACGACTTAGATGTATGTTTGTGAACACAGCAGTCTAAGTACCTCAATGAACAAAGTATGAGCAAGTATTTCACTGACTTAAAGTGTAAAAGTAATACGATGAACTCAAATGTGTGAAAAAAAAACTTACTATGAACTCATGTGTCTAACAAAAACAAATATTCCAATGAACTAAAGTGTCTACCAAAACAAAAATTGGTATGAATTAATATGCAAAACAAATCACAAGAAGGAAAACAAACTGTGAACTTATATGTGTAAGGAAAAAAATCTATGAACTAAGTATTGTCATGAAAGAAAAAATGATAGTGCAATTGGTCCCTGAAGTACACAAAGAATTGACAATGCTATGAACTCGTGTAAAGTGTATTTTTCTATGAACTCAGTTGTGTAACCTATGAACTCAGTTGTGTGAACTATGAACACAAACTCAGTGTGTACATATGGAACCAAGAGCATTGTATCACAAGTACAAAAATGCATCGCCTAAAGTTAAAACAAACAACCCAAAAAAATTGTGCTTTTAAGTAAAGGAATGTGAAAAAGGATAAAATGTAACCAGGAAATGCTACTTGTGTGATGAAATGTAACTAAATAAATTTAACTAAGATTAACAAGTGAAATTATATCCAAATTTCTAAAAAAAAAATAAATCTAAAGATGTAACTAGTGTAATGATGAATTTTTAAAGTTGAATTAATGTGTACTCTTTCGGTAACAATCTTCCAAAAAGAGAAAAACATACAGTCTGACAACGCGTATCAGAAATGATTTCACTTTTGTTCCAATTCGACATTCATTTAACTATTTGCCGGCTAAATAATCAAATGAAAAAGCAACTCACTGTACACTTGTGTTTATAAAAAAAAATCTTGAAAGAATTAAGATAATTTCAAACTTCAAATCAGTATAAATAATGCTGTCGAAAACTGACATATGTATGTAAATGTATAAGAAAATAAGAAATTTTAAAAGAAATGCTGTAGATAGTAACTCCTTCACAGTAATGTGTGATAAATAAAAACAAAAAATGTAAAATGTATGTTACATTGTTTTTTTTTTTGTTTTGTTTCCTAAAAAGGAAGCTGTATGAGATGTTTATGGGAATGTATTGCAGTTGTATACTTTCTCTCGCATTTGCTTGATGAATTTTTTTAATGATGGACAATAAGGTGCAAAAGCACTGTGGAGAATGTTAAAGTTGGTGTTATTGCTATCGTTATTTCTAATGCAATTAATGCATTTCGGAGGATTTCTACACTGAGGGTCAATGTGTGGCAAGGCATACACCGAGCATCTAATGTCATTATAACACGAAATTGCAATATGATCATTGTATACCTGACACTTAAAACAACGTTTAACATTTATATAGGGTTTAACAGGGTACGGTTTTGATTGTATGATAATTTCCCTATGCATTAATAATTGCCTAGCATCCTGTGGTGCAAGCTCAAAGATCCAATTAAAGGACTTGATATGTAGGAGTTTGTACTTTTTAACAAAGTGTAAATCAGGTTCAGGTATATGGATTAAATCTGAAATACCAACCAAGATATCAGGAATATTTAAATTTTCAGGGAGGTTAAAAATAATGACACGAATAGGTTTAGTTACATTAAGTTTAGCCGGGGATAAGGACTGTATAGAGGAATCGCTAATATCTGTAAATTTTTCATTGTGCTTACCCTGAGTGTGCAGGTCGGAGCTAAGATATGTGTCTTTTTTATGATTTTCCAGTTGTGGTAACTTTTCTTGTTTATACATATAAGAGGGGACAGTTTGAGTTGATTTCTGTTGGGCAGATGGAGGGAGTTTGTTGTTGACATCTACCACCTGATCACCTATAGTCTTACTACATTTAGTACGCTTCTTCTTACATTTCTGTTTGCCTGTGATTTCATGTAATCTCTCTATTAGTTTCTGATTTACCAGAAATAAATTATCTTTATCCTGTTTTAATTTGGAATAATCATCTTTTAGAACATTAAAGTTTAGTTTAAGCACATGAAAATTGAATTTAATGATCTGAAGGAAATCCAGGACATTTTCAGACAAGGATGCAGCATTTTCGGTTTTAAGTGAATTTTGAATAGATGTGGCTTCCATATTAATGGAATCCGAATATCTTAATAATATCTCCTCGAAATAATCTACCCATGGAGATACAGATATGGGGTGGTTAAAATCACTAATAGAATTTTCATCATTTGCTGCCATATTGTAAAAATAAACTGGTGCAGTGTGTGTTATCTCCAAAACTTTTTTTTTTATCACGTGTTTATTTAATTTATGTTGTTTACTTCTTTTTGAACAGAAGAAATGGAAAGAAAAAAAAAAAAAACGGTGGAACTCTTTTTTTTTTTCCTGAGAGAGCAACAAATAAAGCAAAATAAATAATACGAGTATTTCAAAAAGGTGTAAGTATGCAAAAACTCTAGTTATCAGAAATGAAATGCATGCACATAAAATAAAACACAATAAGTTGCATAAATAATTTATACACAAAAGAAAAAAGAAGGGGGGGGGGAAGTGAAAAAAAATGAGTGTATCAATCACAAGATTTCTGTAAGTTAAATTTCTGTCAACATCCAGTTGGATTAAAGTTTCCGAAATTCAATAAAATAAAAAAAACAGGTAATTAAATTGTAATTCTGGTTTAAAATACAAAAAAAAAAAAAAAAAAAAAAAAAAACAAGGTCAGAGTCGAGCAACATATTCTGAGAATAATGGACCTTATGCACGCGACCTGAGGTTGAGGCTAAAATTCGTCTGCTGGCGGTATTTACTGGCGGTGTTTAGCATAGCAGTCTATGGAGTGTGAGTTATTAATGCTTGTTTGTTAAAAATACCGCAAAAGAATTCTTTGATGCAGCAGCATATACTTAATATATTGTAACCTAAATTCAAAATGTTGTTCTTTATGCGAGAAAATTCCCTAAGTTTGCAAATTTTCAGTAAAAACGTATGCATTCAACCTGGGTCAAGGCTAAAGTCGTCTGCTAGCGGTGTTTGCGCCTGCGCATACTGGTATTCTGCCGGTGCAGTAACTAGAATAACAGATTATCATACCGCCAGCTCTGGCGTCTGACGTCACCTGAATAAGGTCCATTGTGCAAATGTCACACACAAGTGAAAATGTGCAAACGTTGTGAGCGAAATATGCACATATTTATATAAAAATATCAAACACTGCAAAACCTGGAGCAGAGAACTTTTTTGTTGCCTATCGGCAGAATAAGTGTACTTTCAAAGTACGCCAGTGGGGCTAAAGGATTAAACTCTAGATTTTTGAATGCATAAAAAATCATTTTTACGAAAAAGGAAACATAGCATGTTTATGTAAATTCACGGAAGAAAAAAATATGAGAAGTATGTCATGATTTAACCATAAAAACATTATAAGTGAAATATTAATAAAAGTATAATAATTTTATCATTTTAACAGCAAAAAGTACTTAAAAAAAACAAAAACAAACGCAGCTTGGAAGGAGATAATAAGGAACAAATATGCTATCACTGTTAAAAATATTATACAAAAATTAGTTCAGAAGTGATTTCTCCGTTCAAGCTGACAAATCAACAAACTTATGAAAATCCAAATGGTAAAAGTACAAGTATGAATAGGGAACCATAACATGAATAGAAACTGGTAATTTACTGAGATTGAAAAGAAAGAAGAAAAGGCTATAACAATTTAGAGTAAATAATTTAATATAAAAGCATTCCCTGTTCATACTTACATGCAAACTGGTTTTTTTTTTTTTTTTTTTTTTTTTTTTTTTTTTTTTTTTTTTTTTTGTATAAAGTATTGTGACACAAGTGTTTTCATTGAATTCGATCAACTAGGTATGTCTTTTTGTAGAGAGCATTCATTTGGAGCACGAAAACAGAGCGAGGAGAAAACAACGCTTGTTTTTTTTAAGAAAAAAAAAGTTAAAATAAAAAGATATTAGTGACAATATGCAACAGAGAAAAATTAAAACAAAAATATCATTAACGTCCTATTTTCGTACTCTGAATGCTATAATAATGTTGAATGATAGATGACACATCCTGAGAAGTGTGATTTAGTACACTTTTTTTTTGTTATATATATATATTTTTTTTACTTAAGCACTTGCTCATCACAGAGGTAATTTTTTTTTATTTTGCTGAAACACACCACCAAAAGGAGGAAAAATGTTATTCCTCTTAATCATTGCACACTGAATGAATTTGAAGAAGCATTGTTTTGAAAAATTGTGGATATCACCTTAGGCACAAAAATAATTGGAAAAATTTCACACTTGTCTTGAACACTAGGACACTTTCGCGAAATTATATTTCTTTTTAGCATATTTCATTATCTTTTCACCAAATCTGTGCTATTCCTGGACACTTTGCACTTCAAATATTAATCACAAGGTCACAAACAAAGCGAAACGGCGCACATTTCCTGGACTTGTTGCACAAATATCATGTATTTCACAAGGTTTCACAGGGCATGGAAGAGCACACGGCGTGGTAATTTGTTGATGAACTCACACCTCACAGGACCGACGGAGCAGCGGATAGTTCAGCTGTCACTTTTTTGAGCGAATAGCATATCTTGGGTGAGTCTTTGGAGCAAACAGCAGCATTTTTCAGTCCCAGAAAATCAGCAAAGTTGGGGCAGTCAAAGGAGATCGCATCTGAGGAGGTACAATCAGAATGAAATGAGGGATCGCCGGCAACGAAGGCACAATAGTCCATCAGGGCAGAGAGGGCAGGGGAAGTCCCGTAAAGATGACGCCGGAGAATGAGTGTTCGGAGTCGGATGAGGAAGCCGGAACTCCAGTGGGAAACGAAAAACTGTCGGTCGTTCATGTCGATGATAAGAAAAGAGTTAAACGGAATGAAACTTCTCCCCGTATTTTTTTTTTTTTTTTTATTACTGTTGGAGAAAAAATCTGGGCAACGGCGCCAATTTTATATGGAGGAGATGTTGTAGATTCCCAGATTCGTGAATGAATGAGAAAAAACTCCAACACGAAGATTTCGAGGACTTACTTCTTTATTATGAAACCTTCTAAAAGGAGGGCCATGAGAGTACAGTGGGACGGGAGAAGTCAAACGGAAGGCTGCCCGACGGGGGCGACCCCGAAGGGCAGCGAGCTGAGGTCTCTCACATTCAAGATCAGAGGGCGTAGTGGTCAAATATTCATTACAAACACTCACTCATTGGCGAGATGAATAGGAACACATGTACTATATTGGCGATGAATATTGGTGGCGTGGACAAAGGAATCAGAAGCATCCCGAAGTATTACATAGAACACAATCTTACGCCATGACGCGGCTAAATGGTTACACGTATCTTAACATTCCTTCGGTAAGGAAAAGTGGTTAAAAAATAGCAAACGCGTGATATTACATGCTCGTTATAGATTTTAACGACACCTGAATTAGTCAGCAAGGGGCATATGGCTTTTATCCGACAAAGTACAAAGGTGAGAATTGAATACTAATGCAAGCCCAGCGGCTGGGAAAATATGCATTAGATATCGTCGGTTGCAAAGCGAAAAGACATTCATTTGTATTTTATTCTTTTACTTTATTTCAATGGAAAATAACTGCGGTTAAGATCTTTTTCTATCGTGTGAATTTGAAAGACAGAAAAAGAAACCGAGATAAATGATGTCTGCATTTGAAAAGAACTTTAAAAAGTAAAGGCGAAACTTACAGTAGTGAGAGGGGGGGGGGAGAATGAATAAAGACATATGAAATTAACTCTAAAATGTCAAATTTAAACTAAATATTATATTTGAAGGGGGGGGGGAGAATAATGACAATTTATAATAAACCAGTAAAGTTAAAAGTTGATTTTTTGAGGGGAAAGGAGGAATAATGAATATATAACGGTAAAGCCGTTATAGTATTTACATATTTTTTTCTCGAAATAAGCAAGCTATGTCTCAAAAAACTGGTATATATTACAGTGAGAGCCCTGGTCGCCTCTCCGAGCTCATTTACTACGTTTCGGGCAAGGCAAGAAGTCGTCCTCGCTTTCCACATCGGCATCCGAACATGCAACCTCAAGGTAAGACCAATTAGTCCAAGAGCTGTTAAACATTTTAGGGAAGGTATTTGAGGCACCCTGAAAATTTGTGCAACATTTCTTTTGCAATGGCTGAATACAAAATCGAATGTCTGGCTGAAGGATCGTGGCCCAAAAACTGTGCCAGACACGTGTCAAGTGCCATTTTTTGACTACCAAAAAAAAAAGGTATTTGAGGCACGCTGAGATTGAGACAGAATAATATTTATACTTAGAAAAAAATATTTTGAAAACGACAGACACTTTAGTCGGACCAAAAACTGTGCCAGACACGTGTCAAGTGCCATTTTTGTCTGGCACAGTTTTTGGCCCACGATCCTTCAGCCAGACATTCGATTTTGTATTCAGGCATTACAAAAGAAGTGTTGTACAAATTTTCAGGGTGCCTCAAATACCTACTCAAAAATGTTCAACAGCTCTCCTACTAAATGGGAGCAGCCAGGGCGAGGAAATGATGAACTTACGACTACAAATGAAGACTCAGATTATAGAGACGTATTCCTTTACGATCATCCTCCAATTTTATTTAGATCTCTTGAACAAAATATTTCTCAGATGCAAAGTCGAAATGTAATATATGGTTGAAATAACCCGACAGTTGTTGCGTGACATTTTTTTTACCGATCATATAAATTATAATCTAATAACTCATTTCCCCTTACAAATACAATGAAAAACTTCCATATAGCTGACTTTAAATGTTTTGCCACCACTATAGTGAAATAACAAGACATCTTTGTTTTTCCATGAGGTACATTTTTAAAGAAAATTTGAAATTGGTGGAAAAGTCTGCGCAACGAGCACTAATGCCCGTTCATTTTTACATTTTCCATTATACGAAATCTATTAATAAATTGTATAGGGTAACTCTAGGACAGATGGCCATAGAGGAGAGATGGCCAGTCTAAATATCTCCAAAACTTGATCATTGATTGCAATATAAACATTATTCGTATGAAATAGTTCAACGAGTTTATTTATTGCGACGTGCTGTTGTGTTTTTTGATGATAAAAAGTAAGTGTAATTTTAATTTCAATTAAATAGATGGTTGAATATTTTTTTTGACTTAGGTATCTGAATGTTTTGAAGTGCGTACGTTATATATATATTTTACTATATGGACTTTTAAGGCGCGTATATAATCTAATCTTTACTTCTAAGACTAAAACTAAGACGTACAATGGCTATTGATGCTTTAAATTGGGCGGCCATCAGTCCTTCAATTTCAGGAGAGGTGGCCACATGAAATCAAGAGAGATGGCTACCTTTAATATATATTCCAAAATTATACTTAGTGATGATTTTAACTAAATATAATTAAATTTAAAATAAATATATAACGTTTACGTTTATAAATATGTTAATTGATATAATTATTTAAATTTTAATTAATGTAAATATTTTAATAATAATAATAATAATAACATGATAAGATGTAACTATTTATTTGTTTCAGAAAAAACTGAAAAACGTTGGAAACTTTCGTAACAGAAACTGATAAAGTTGATAAATAAACTAAATTAACGTAATAAACCTACAATTAACGAGATAAAAAAACACGACAATTCCAGTTGCGAAAAAAACAAAATACATTTAAAAAATAAGATTCTGCAGATTCCGAGTAAATAGAATTGGATTAGGATCACTGTGTTGGTTGTGCAAAACAATACAGTATCACATGCAAAAAGACTGTCTGGGTACAATGCAGAAGGTAGCTGAAGTGGTTCCATGAAACGTGTAAAAATTTTCAAGACCTTTGTCGAGCATGTGATAAGATTTTACGAAAAGTGAAGTTTTGAAATTATACTTCAAATTTTGTTTATTTGAGATTTCTTCCCTCATTTTCCATCATATAACTGCATCTTTACAAACTGATATATGTTTTTCATGATTAACTATTTGAAATGTGTTAATTTTTTTTTGTATTTAAATTAACTTTTTACTTTCTTCTATCTTCAATAGAAGAAAGTATTGTAATCGAAATTTTTTTCGACTTCCGGTTTTCGACGGATTTACATGTTTTAGGGGTCAGAGATTCCAAAAAACATGTTTATAGAAAATGTCTGTCTGTCTGTGTGTCCGTCTGTCCGTCTGTCCGTCTGTCCGTCCGTCCGTCTGTCCGTCTGTCCGTCTGTCCGTCTGTCCGTCTGTCTGTCGCCATTGTACCATCAAAAAGTGTATGAAGTTATGCATAGAATTAAACCAAAATTTTATTTTAAGTTTTTGGCTATGGCAAGCAGGTCCTCCTGGAATTTGGAAAAAAATCGCCGGTAGGGGGTGCTGATATAGCAATTTTTGTGCGATTTTGAATATTGTACCATCCAAAAGTGTATGGAGTTATGCATGGAATTGAACCAAATTTTTATTTTAAGTTTTTGAATATGGCAAGCAGGTCCTCCCTGAATTTGGAAAAAATTCGCCGGTAGGGGGCGCTGATATAGCAATTTTTGTGCGATTTTGAATATTATACCATCCAAAAGTGTATGGAGTTATGCATGGAATTGAACCAAATTTTTATTTTAAGTTTTTGGATATGGCAAGCAGGTCCTCCCTGAATTTGGAAAAAATCACCGTTAGGGGGCGCTGTAATAGCGATTTTTGTGCGATTTTGTATATTGTACCATCGAAAAGTGTATGAAGTTATGCATAGAATTGAACCAAAAAATTTTTTTAACTTCTTGGCTATGGAAAGGAGGTCCTCCCATAATTTGTAAAAAAACTGCCCGCAGAGGGCGCTGTAATAGCGATTTTTGTGCAATTTGTGTGCCATTATGAATATTGTACGTCAAAAAGTGTATGAAGTTATGCATTGAATTGAACCAAATTTTATGTGTTTGTTTTTGGTCATGTCACGAAGGTCCTCCATGAATTTGGAAAAATTCTGCCGGTAGGGGGCACTATAATTGCGATGTCTGTACCATTTTCATTATTGTACCATCGAAAAGTGTATGAAGTTATCCATATAATTGAACCAAATTTTGTGTGCATGTTTCTGGCTATGGCAAACAAGTCCTCCCTGAACTTGAAAAAATTCCGCCAGAAGGGGGCGCTATAATTCCGATCTCTGTGCCATTTTCATTATTGTACCATCGAACAATGTATAAAATTATGCATACAATTGAACCAACATTTTTGTGCTTGTTTTTGGCTTTGGCTAACAGGTCCTCCTAGAATTTGGAAATATTGCGCGGTAAAGGGGCTCTGTGCTAGCGATTTTTGTATACTTTTCTTGATTTTTCGTAGTTCTATTGTGCATCGGCGGCTCATGCAGCGGCGGGAACTCGCTTCCTGCTAAGCCGGCTATTCGCAAACAGCTGATAACAACAAAATAAGGAAAAATTAATAATTAAAAAAAATATCATGATATAGATTAACTCGTTTTTAGTCCGTTTAATTGACTTGAGCAGAAATTTAAGATGAAAATCAAAGTTGGTATAGTATTGAACTAATAATATTGAAGTATTAACATGTGTAACTAGGTTTTGAAATATTAAGATGTATAAGATAGAAGAAAGTTTTGGGATTGGCACATCCAACTAGTTTTTTCTTGTATTGGATGTCCATCTCTCCTCGGCTTTAAGCAGAGATGGCCATCTGCCATTTAAATTTCAATTTTGTTTAACACTTTTTGTTTTCAATGTTCAATTATTTTTTGCATAAAATAGTATGCGTATATGTATAAGAATTGTAAATATGCATCAATATTACTTGTATTTGCATTCTAAGTATTTTTATTTCAATCTTTAAAAAGTATGGCCATCCATCCCAGAGTTACACTAATTTAAGTAAACGAGAAATTTATAACTTTATTGAAATCTAATATTCGAATATTAAGTGAAAAATGTTTCTTATTTTACATTTTCTGTATGCGGGTGACGGTGGCTAAAAGACCGAATACGAATAATAACTTTCTGAAAAAAGACGCAACTACAGTCGGGTTAACAAGCTGATGTATTTCTATTGTGTATGTAACCCTACGAGTTTATTAAATTTGGTCAGTATTACTTATGTTAATAAAATTGTTTTACAATTCAAAAAAGTTTCAGAAATACAATATTTTAAATAAGTTTTTCCAAAATCTTAAGTAAGTTGTTAAATAATCTTATTGCTAAAATAAAGTTATATTGTGCTAAAAATTAACAAAAAATACTTTATCTATGTTATTTTTAAAAATTTTGCGGAAATACTTTATTCACCAATATTGATCTTGATAAAACCGCTCATACAGCGCACGGCACAAATACTTTAGTTTATTAAAAGGTATTTATATGTTTTTAAATGTACTTTTTTTTCACTTTTAGCATATTATAACTTTAGTTTAATGGTAAAAAGGGATTTTCTCACTTCAGCTTTTAGACTGATTTCTTCAAGCCCTGAAATTGTATTGTATTACGGAACATGTACACTTTATTTCTATTGACATTTTTAGTGATATTTTAGGAAATATTGAATGCATAAAATATAATGTAATAGAATAGGAAATAATATTAAAAAAAATTATTATTATGTCTAAATATTTTTATTATTTGAAATTTAATATATTGAACTTTTCGAAGTAAAATTAAAATATCTTATGTTGAACTATTTATGTTATCATGTAAAATAAGTCGTTCCTAACATACTGATGTTGCCTTCAAAGTGTTTTAATACAAACATCTCAGAATTTCTTTCTGAATGTAATTTAAATATAGTAAATCCAACTTCTATAATATACAAATTGAAACTGCAACTTACATTTTTTTAATAATCTGTAGTATAACTTTCATGGTAGTGATGTATAGCGAGTTTATTAAATTTAATGCGAGACACTTTAGTTACTGTTCAGCAAGTGTAGAAATGATTAAAAGCTTTAAATTTCGAGAAAGTCTGAGAAAATATTATAAAAATGTATCTAAAATATATAATATACGATGCCTAACAGACTTTCAAGTTAAAACAATGTAAATAAACTTATATATATATATATATATATATATATATATATATATATATATATATATATATATATATATATATATTATTTTATGCCTAAGTGGAGCAAGATCACCAGATCACTAGGATATGGTGTAGACCTTATTTGCTCCACCCGGTAAGTTCCCCGGCATGCGGGGATTCACTACACATAGTTCCAGTCCTCGGACAAAAGGCACATGCCAACGAGGGAAAAAAAATACATTAACACATAGATATACATAAAAACTAGCCGCTGGAGCACAAAGCTCCTACGCGACAAGAAGCGGTGGGTTGATCCTAGATATAAAAGTCCATAAATCAAAAAAGAAAATTTGAGGATTGTATCATGATTTCGGACCACATCGTCCAGATGGTATGTGCGCCGGAGACCTGCTCCTGCACGACAAGGGGCGCTAGGACTGCCAGGAGCTCGACAAAGGCTCTAACGCGACAAAGGGCGAGTCTCAGGAATGCAGATGCAGAACAGCTAGGAAGTAAGATTGGTCAGGTCCATAAGAAAGTGAAATATTTCTGCCAAATGGCAGAGTAGTCTTGGGCGAGATAAGATGTTTTTGAGCCAAGTATCTGGGCGGGGGTTAGGGTACCTAAGGTGCTAGGCCTCTGTGAGTGTGCAGAAGAAATAATAATGATCTGGGGACCCAAAATCCCCACACTCGCAGAGGTCCGTGCCAGAGCGTTTGAAATAATTGAGGTATGTTCTAAATTACCCATGACCGGAGAGGAAAGCTGATGTGGGAGGGGAGAAAGCTAAGAGATTATAGGAGACTTTTGGGATTAAGGAATATGTGTGCCTGCCTTTACGTGAGACATCCCAGTAGAGTTGCCAGTCTGAAAGTATGTTCCTTTTAAGGAAAAAACGAACATAAGATGGGGGAACAGGAAGGGCAAGACCTATGTTTGGACGTGAGGTGGCCTCCTTAGCCAGCGTGTCAGACAGCTCATTGCCAGCTATGCCAATATGAGCGGTGACATGGCCGAGAGAGACCCTATGGACGAGAGTTTTTTTAAATTAATTTAATTTTATTAATTTAATTTTGAGTACTAGGGTGGTGTTTAATCTTATGGGCGAAGATTTCTTGCAGGCTGGAAAGGCTGTCACTATAATGGTGAAAGTATATAGGTTGAGGATAGAGAGCAATCCATTCCAAGGCCCGGATGATTGCAAAGAGTTCAGCTTGGAACACTGAATTGTCATCTCCAATCCTGCATGCCCAAGGATGAGCCACAAGGCCCTATATGAATACGCAGAAGGATGACGCCACCCCCGTCTCCATGCGCGACCCATCGGTGAAAATGGCTGGGTTATTCGAGGGGGTATAAGAATGCTTATTAATATTTACTTGAAGATGGGATGTCTCATCCGCCGGATGCATAGTCCAGCTATAGACTTTCCTTTGTAAATGTATGTTTGAGAAGAGTGCTGACTGTGTTGGTTCGTGTTCTAGATGTAGTATTCTGTTTTTCTGGTATTCGTAAGTCAGTGTTAAGTGTATGGGTGGAATACCAGTAAGTACTGTGAGTGCATCCGTGGAGATAGTTTTGTAACCTCTAACCATCTGCAGAAGAAATATCCGCTGGATAGAGGCAAGTTTTTGCTTAGCCAATTTGGTTAGCGAACCTCCCCAGACGTCTCCACATTAGAAAATGATGTGTTCAATGATTGTGTGGTATCAAGTTTTTATCATGCTGGGCTTGATGCCCCAAGTTTTCGATGTTAATTTGCAGGAGTTATGGTAGTAATTTAGAAGTTTAATTTTAAGTGCTTTGATATGTGTTAATCCCATTGACTCGCATAACGGGTTTACGTTTGAGTTCTCTTGGTTTAATGAAGGTTAATGCTTGCGATTTTCCTGGTGAGAGCTGGAGATAAAGATGAGCCAACAGCTGGTAAAATGCAGGGAAAGCTCTCGCCACCTGCATCTCGAGATCCAGACGACGGCGGCCCGAGAAAACAAAGTTGAAATCATCCGCGAAGGCATAAAGGATGAAACCTAATTTATCTAATTCTTTTAATAGGACATTGGCAATAAGTAGACAGAGGATTGGTCCAAGGCACGAACCTTGAGGGCAACCCTTTTCTAATCGGTGCACTGATGTACCTGATCCCCAGTTGATAAGGATGGTGCGAAATTTCAGGTATGTTGCAATGGTTCCAGCTATGTTGCTCGGGCAGCCAATTTCACGTAGTTGTAACAAGATGTCTCGCCACTCTGCATTGTCGAAAGCACCTTTAATATCTAAGGAGACAAGGGTTGTGTAATTTCCTTCAGCTATGCTAAGAGTGCAGGAAGTGAGGATTGCAAACAATGCCTTGTCACATGATCTGCCCTCTCTGAAGCCGTATTGCCTGTGATGAAGTAAGTTATTTGATTCAAGAAAGTGGTTAAGCCGAAATACGAGTAATTTTTCTAGTAATTTACCTAGGGATGGAAGTAGGCAGATCGGGCGGTAAGACGACAGTTCAGAGGCGACTTTCCCTTGCTTAAGGAAGTATACTACTTCCCCTTGTCTCAGAGTGAGCGGGAAGTAGTGGTGGGTGAGGCAGAGATTAGCCCAACGCGTGAAAATTTTGGGAATTACATGGAAAGTTAATTTCAGAATTTTAAAGTCTATACTGTCCGGACCTGGAGCTTTCTTGTCATTAAATGTTCGTAGCGCGGTAGCTACCTCAGCTTTTGAAAAGTGTTTGTCGGGAGGTGCATCAAAAGTAATATCAGTGTTATCTCCTGATGGATATGCGGAGGAACCAAAAAGGCATTTGGTGAGGTGCTTCATGTTTTCCTGTCTGGATGATTGACTGGGTGGTAGTTCGAGCTTGATTTCATCAGGAGTGAAAAACTTACCCGTGAAAAATTTTTGAGCTGTTCCAAAAGGGTCTGTTTGATATATATATATATATATATATATCTATACTCCTATTATAAAGAGGTAAAAATTGTTTATTTGTCGGAGGTAAGCTCTGGAACTACCGAACCGATTCCAAAAGTAATGGTATCAAAATGATGGTGTTAGTCCAACTTAGAACATAGGCTATATTTTATGTCGGTGCCACTACCCCAAAGGGGGTGCAGGAGCAAAAAACGTTCTAAAAACGCGATTTTTGCGTTACTGAAGGGCCTAGAAATATGAAATTTTGAATATTAGTTACTTATAAGATATAAATGGTGTCTAAGAACAGTTCTTAAACAACTCGAAATTTAAAAGGGGTGAAAATGCACAAAAAGCGTTCTAAAAAACGTTCTAAATGGTAGTTTCTACATAATCTCAGGAAATACCAAACCGATTTAAAAAATATTGGTGTCAAAATGATGGTGACAACGCTTGCTCCAAGATAGGTTATGTTTTATGTCGGTGCCACTTACCCCAAAGGGAGTGCAGGATCAAAAAACGTTCTAAAAATGCGATTTATGTGTTACTGAAGGTCCTAGAAATATGAAATTTGAAATATTAGCTACTTATTAGGTATAAAGGATTTCTAAGAACAGTTCTTAAACGATTCGAAATTTAAAAGGGGTGAAAATGCGCGAAAAGCGTTCTAAAAAACGTTCTAAATGGTGGTTTCTACACAATCTCAGGAAATACCAAACCGATTTAAAAAATAATGGTGTCAAAATGACGGTGACAACCCCTGCTCCAACATAGGCTATGTTTTATGTCGGTGACACTACCCCAAAGGGGGTGCAGGGGAAAAACGTTCTAAATTGCGGTTTTTGCGTTACGGAAGGGGCTAGAATCGTGAAATTTGGAATGGTAGTTAGTTATAAGATATCAATGTTCTCTAAGGGCATTTCCTAAAAAAATCGAAATTTAAAAGGGAGTCAAAATGCGCAAAAAGCGTTGTAAAAAACGTTCTAAATTGTGATTTCTAGGAAGTACTGAACCGATTTCAAATATAATGGTGTAAAAATTATGCTGACAGATCTCGCTCCAAGTTAGGCTATATTTTATATCTGTTTCCACTACCACAGAGGAGATGCAGGAGTAAAGTGCGCGAAAAGCGTTTTAAAAACGTTCTAAATGCCGATTTGTCAGCAATATCTCAGGAAGAATCAAACTGATTTCAAAAGAAATGGTAGGAAATTGATGCTGACAGACTCTGCTCTAACATAGACGCTATTTTATGTCGGTATCACTATCACCTAGACGTTGCAGGAGCAAAAAAGCGTTCTAAATTTCGATTTTTGCGATCGGTACGGGCTAGCAACTTAAAATTAGTCAAGGTACATATTTATTTGATATAAATGGTCTTTAAGAACAGTTTCGAAAAAATTAGAAATTTAAAAGGGGTGAAAATGCGCGAAAAGCGTACTAAAAACGTTCTAAATTGCGATTTATACTCAATCTCAGGAAATACCAAAGCTATTTCAAAAGTAATGGTTGCAAATCAATGGTGATAGTCCCTGCTATAACATAGGTTATATTTTATGTTGCTGTCACTACCATCTGAGGGTTGCAAAAGCAAAACATGTTCTAATTTGCGTTTTTTGCACAACTGAGGGATCTAACACTTTGAAGTATGGCATGGTATTTACTTACTAGATGCAACTGCTTTCTAAGAATAGTCGAAAGAAAATTCCAAATTTAAAAAAAAGAAGTAAGTGAAAAGCATTATAAATTACAATTTTTATGCAATCTTATCAAATACTAAACCGATTAAAAAAATAATAATGACAAATTGTTGGTGATAGGACCTGCTCAAACATAAGCTATATTTTATATCTGTGCCACCACCACCAGAGGGTTGCAGGAGCTAAAAACTTTCTAAATTACTATTTCTGTGATACTGAAAAGGCTAGAAACTTTAAATATGGCATGGCAGTTACTTATAAAACATAAATGCCCTCGAAGGACTGTCGAAAATAAATTCGAATTTAAAAGGGGTGAAGCGAAGGGGAGGTGTGAAAAGCATTCTAAAAAAGTCCTAAATTACGATATCTATGCAATTTCAGGGAATATAAACCGATTATAAAAGTAATAGTTGCGAATCAATGGTAACAGTCTCTGATCCTATACAGGCCGATGATTCTACCACCTGGGGTTTACAGGAACAACAAACGTTCTATAAAAGGCCTTTAAAAGCTTTCTAAATTACGTTTCTGTGGAATATTAAAAATAACAAACCGATTTCAAAATTAATGTTGCCAAATTAATGGTGATAGTTCCTAATTCAACATAGCCCTTTCGGTTGAGAGAGATGGTAGGACTTGGAATTTGACATGATAGTTAATTTTAAGATGTAAGAAGATGGTTTCTAAAAAATTCAAAACTTCAAATGAATACTGAAATGAGCGTATTAAATGGGCATAAAGGTTTCAAAATATTTTCTAAACTATCATTTATTTAGTTTTATTAATTTAAGTCTCATTTCTGCCTAATGCAGTGTAATAATGATGTTTAATCAAACTGTGTTTTAAATAGTAATTTTTGAATTATTCTTAAAAGTAATAAGTAAAAATTTAGTTAGTACCTTTTAATAAAAATTAGACATATAAATATCACGTGGCATATTTCAAATATTACGCGAGCAAAGCCGCGGGGTTTGCTAGTCATCTATACTTCTATACTAATATTATAAAGAGGTAAAAATTGTTTATTTGTAGGAGGTAAGCTCTGGAACTACCGAACCGATTCAAAAATTAATGGTATCAAAATGTTGGTGTTAGTCCAACTTAGAACATAGGCTATATCTTATGTCCGTGCCACTAGCCAAAAGGGGGTGCAGTAGCAAAAAACGTTCGAAAAATGCGATTTTTGTGTTGCTGAAGGGCCTAGAAACATGAAATTTGGAATGGTAGTTACTTATAAGATACTAATGATCTCTAAGGAAATTTCTTAAAAAAATCGAAATTAAAAAGGGATGAAAATGCGCGAAAAGCGTTCTAAAAAACGTTCTAAATGGCGATTTTTACGAAATTTCAGGAAGTACCAAACTCATTTCAAAAATATGGTTGCCAGAATGATTGTGACAACCTTTGCTTCACCATAGGCTACATTTTATGTCGTTGCCACGCCCCGGGGTGCAGGAGCAAAAAAACGTTCGAAATTGCGATTTTTGTGTTACTGAAGTTCCTAGATACATAGAATTTGGCATAGTAGTTATTATTAGATATAAATGATCTCTAAGAACATTTCTTAAAAAATTCGAAATTTAAAAGGGGTGAAAATGCGCAAAATGGCGTTCTAAAAAACGTTCTAAATGGCGATTTTTACGCAATCTCAAGAAGTATCAAACCGATTTCATAAATAATGTTGTCAAAATGATAGTGACAACCCTTGCTCCAACATAGGCTACATTTTATTCCCGTGCCGCTACGCCCAAAGGAGGTGCAGGAGCAAAAAAACATTCGAAATTGCGATTTTTGTGTTACTGACGGGTCTAGAAACATGAAATTTGGAATTGTAGTTACTTATAAGATATACATGATCTCTAAGAACATTTCTTAAAAAATTCGAAATTTAAAAGTGCTGAAAATGCTCGAAAAGAGTTCTAAAAAACGTTCTAAATGGCGATTTCTACGCAATCTCAGAAAGTACCCAACCGATTTAAAAATTTATGGTTGGAAATTGATTATGAAAACCCTTGGTCTAAAATAGGATCTACTTCATATCGGCGTCACTACTACCTTGCGGTTGCATTTTAAAAAACATTCTAAATTGTGATTTTTGTGATACTGAAGGGGCTAGCAACTTGAAATTTGTCATGGTAATTACTTTTTAGATGAAAATGCTCTCTGAGAAGAGTTCCTTAAAATTTCGAAATTTAAATGGGATGAAAATAAACGAAAAGCGTTCAAAAGAGGTTCTACATAGCGATTTCTATGCAATCTCAGGAAATATGAACCGATTTCAGAAGTATTGGTTTCAAATTAAGAGTTACAGTCCCCGCTCCAACATAGCCTATATTTTACGTTATGTCAATACCACCTGGGGGATACAGGATCAAAAAATATTCTAAATTGCGTTTTTTGTGTTAAAGAGGGGGGTCTAACATTTTAAATTTGGAATGGTAATTACTTCAATATGCAAATGCTTCCTAAGAATTGTCGAAAGAAAATTCCAAATTTAAAAGGATGAAGTGAGCGAAAAGCGTTCTATAAGCGTTCTAAATTACTATTTTTATACAATCGTATGAAATACGACACCGATTTCAAACATAATGGTTGCAAATTGATGATGATAGAACCCGCTCAAACGTAAGCTATATATTATGTCGGTGCCACAACACCTAGAGGGTTGCAGGAGCAAAAAACTTTCTAAATTGCGATTTCTGCTGTACTGAAGAGGCTAGAAACTTTAAATATAGCACGGTAGTTACTTATAAAATATAAATGTCCTCTAAGAACAGTCGAAAATAAATTCGAAATTAAAAAGGGGTGAAGCGAACGGAAGGAGCGAAAAGCATTCTAAAAGAGTCCTAAAGTATGATTTCTATGGAATCTCAGGAAATAATAAACCGATTACAGAAGTTATTGGTTGCGAATCAAGAGTGATAGTACCTGATCCTATACGGGCTATATTTTATTCCTTTAAAAACATCTAAATAAAGTTTTCTATAGAACTTTAGGAAATACCAACCGATTTCAAGGTTAATGTTGGCAAATTAATGGTGACAGTCTCTGTTTCAACATTTTTCGAGATATTCTATTTCAACTCTGTTTCAGCATTTTATGTTGGTGCCACTAACACCCGAGAGTTGGTAGACAAGAAGCTTGGAATGTGACATGATGGTTAATTTTAAGATGTATATATATGTTAAGGTGGTTTCTAAAAAATTCAAAACTTCAAATGAATACAGAAATGACGTATGAAATGAGCATAAAAGTCTCAAAATACTTTTTAAATTATCATTTATTTGGAATTAGTTTTAGTTCTTCTTATTAATTAAAATCTCATTTCTGTCAATTACACTTTAATAATGAAGTTTAGTCAAACTGTAGCTTAATTTGTAATTTTGGAGTTATTCCAAAAAGTGTTCTTCTAATAAAAAATACTCATGCAAATATGATTTGGCATATTTCAACTATTACGCGAGCAAAGCCGCGAGTTTTGCTAGTATATATATATATATATATATATATATATATATATATATATACATATATATGGGTCATTCTCTGAAGAGTGGCTGCTTAAAAAAAATGAGGCCGAATAAAATTGCCTCAAATACTCAAAATTTAGCCTACAAGTACCTCATTTCTATATTTGTGTCAAAAAATAATATGAAACATACTGCGTCTCATAGTTCTTCGGATATTTTAATTTCAAAGCACTTACATTGCTAAATTTTTCAAATAACTGATTCGCACCGGAATTTAAGAACAAATTTATTTATAATTAAGAAAAATGCTATATTTCACATGCATGTTAAATAGATAAAAGCTTATAAAAAGTCTGGTGCCATTTTGGCGCTAGGGAATTAAAATTAATTGGATTCATAAACATACTACCGCCATTGAAAGGGTCATACTGTTAAGAAATATTTTTTTTTTACTCTATGTCAATTGAAAAAATAAAGATAAACATTAACATTTAGAAGAGTTAATGTTTATTTGAATTAGTACATTTTTTTATTTTTTTTTAACTTCTCTCTGTAAAATAATAAAAATTAAAAATATATTATCTTTACTTACGGTAATTAAAAGTCTTATGATTTTTTTTAATGTGAATTTTATTGTATTAGATTTTCTTATTTTACTGTTTAGTACATATATAAATGGATTCAGATCATTCCCTCACAATTTAAATCATTCCCTCTTATTAAAATTATGAGGGAATGATTGTGAGGGAATGAAGAAATATTTTTGAAAACCATTTTATATAAAAGTGATTAGTCTTAGTTATAGTTTCAGTTACTAAATATCTTCTAAAACACATTTCTAATAATATAACAACATAAAAAAGACATTTCATTAGTTTTTATTAAATTTATAATAGATGTGGGGATGACGCGTAATAAAAATACTTACATTGATCTAGTACTTCAAAGTCATATACTTATTCAATAACGTTTTTGAGCAAACAACAAGATGGATACTTCACTTTACTCTTGTACAAACTTATTTTATCAGGGAAAAAATAAGGCTAACAGTTCAACTTAATATTTTATTTAAACGTTTTCTTTAGATTTTCCCGAAATATAGTTAAGTTATAATAAATCCAATTTCTTTATGAGATACAAACTAGAAAATACATATTCATGTTGAATAGCGGTTGATATAATTGTATCCGTTTTTTAATCCTATGATATATTAAATTTAGTGTAGGAGTACTATGTTAATGTTCAGAAAGGAAAAAAAGAATTTATTTTTTTTTAACGTTTTGGGAAAATGCGAAAATCATTCTTGAAAAGTACAATAAGGAATGCGGTGAGAGATTTGCAGTTTATTTTTTCGAGAATTTTTGCAATGTAATTTATAATTCAGTAATTCCCATAACATCTGCAACTATCTTAGCTTACTGATATATCAAATGTTTTGCTGCAAGCAATGAAATTTTATTAAGGTATTTATTAGTACACTTTATTTGAATTTATTCTGTTACTTTATATTCTATGAAACAGTAGATATATCAAATAACATGAAAATAAATTAAGTATTCACTAAAAATAATTTTTATTTGGAATATATCATATTATAGGCTTCGAAATAAAAAAATGATTATTTCATACTTAGAAATATTTAATTTTTCATAAAATAAATTTATTACCTGTCATACCAACAGTATTGGTGAAAATATTTTAGGATAACATCTTTAATCACGATCTTCCCACGCTTTTTAAAACTGATGCAATGCAATCAATGTGTGTTAGATAACTAATGAAAATGCATTATTCATTATTGATCGAACTTAGTAGGGTGCAATCACACGAATTCATTAAATATATCTAGAGATATATTTATTACTGACATTTTGAAAAAAAGTTTTGCGTAAACTTTCACTGAGAGTAAATATAAATTCAGATAATATATGTTTATTTATTTGAACGTTACTATAAAGATATATAATTTAATAGTCTGTATGGCATTTTAGGACCTCATATCTAACTGATTAAATATAACTGTATGTCTGTTTCCAGCAATGGGATTTTATTGAGGTAAATATATGTACACCTCATTGGAATTAACAGTATTTGTGATATTTTATAAAAAGTGAATTTATGAAGCAATATAGAATAAATTAATTTCGAAGAGAAGCTATATTTGGAATATGCAATATTGTTGTTCACTAAATGAGAATAAGATAATCTTTTTTTTTTAATATCTGCTTTATCTTGAACAATATGTCATTCCTGATTGATGTTCATAAATCGTCATATTATTGGGATATAAATACATTTTCCATTATTTTAAGCCATTCAATTTAGTTCTAATATATCAGTTCTGTATCTGATACTAAATGGTAATGCTATATTCAGTTCTACTAAACTATGGTTTAAATCTCGTTGGAGAGTAATCCAAATATTTTATTATGTTTAATCAAGTTTATCGTTGTTGACGTTCAGTAATACAGTAATATTTAACAAACATTTTTTATAGTTCCAGAGCGTTTGAAAAACATTATCTAAAAGTGTATAAAGTGATGTAATAAGTTATTTTCATTTTTTGAATGATTCTGTAAGGTAATTTATAATTCTGTATTTATCACGTAATTTTCACAGTAGCTAACTTTTCCCACCGCAGGTGGGGTTGTGTTTAAAATCTCTGGCTACTTTTATCTCTCTTTTTTTATTATGCGTGAATTTAAAATCATTGGTTAATCTACACAAGTATTTCACGAGTGCCATTCAATTATTTAACACAATGAGAATAGTTAATTTTTGAATTATTTTACTCTAACATTTAAGGAAGAGAATATGTTCGATTCTTACAGTATTATTTTCTGAAAAAGTTTTATAAAATGTGTTGAAAAAAATATATTAATTCTTCCAGTCGCTAAATAACTACAAAAATAGCCAATATTAAATTTAAGAATCCCCCTGTATTATTTTAAGTATAATTAGTGAAAGTTTTATGAAATGTCGTTGAAATTTCAAAAAATTTGCTTTCTTCTTCCAGTCGTTAAACAACTAGATATATAACCCATATTCAATTTAAAAAATCCGGAATGATTTCTTTTTCTGGTAAAGATACGAATTTATAATAAGATTTTCTTTTTACCCTTTCAAAAAGTACAAATTAATATGTTCAACTAAAGTACAGTTTTCAGTTAGAAGGTATTTTATTAAAATGTTATTTCATATAATTTCACATGGCAGAGTAAAATCAATTAAAGTTTACTTCCTTAATAAGACACAAATGCTCGAACCAACATTTCTAAAGAAAATTATCAAATTATCCATTTCCCTGTTTTTCACAGAGTTTGCATACTATGACGCAAAGACACCATTTACATTATTATTACTTACAATTTTGAATAACGTGACACAAAATATAAATCAATTTATTGAAATAAATACATTTCAATGCTTAGTATAGATTCAATGAAAATTATATATTTAACAGTGAATAGGAAAATTAAAAGTATTTTTTAGATGTGTAAATATATTTTAACAAGTACAAAGCGATTTAAATTGACTTTTAAAACAATTCTTTTAAAGCCACATAAAGGCATAACTTAAACTTTATATCAGGTATTTTAATACTCATTCTTTGAATTTATGAGAGTAGTTGATAAAAAGCATCAGATAATAAATTTTTATATACATATTTTCACGATGAACATAATTTTTGTACATGCGATTATAAATAGAACATAAATAAAGTGATGAAATAAAAAATACAAATATATATTTTTTAATTAAGCGTCACTGATTATTTGATATCATGATTTTCAAAATCCATACTTAGTTCCATACTTAATTCCTAGAGCCATAACATAAACTGCTGTGTCACAAACGTTTAATGGCTTTTGTATTGATTATTCTTACAGAAATAAAGAAAATCGAAGTTCCTTTTAAGTTCAATTCTATTTAATATTTTTGCAGATTCGTTTCTCTGAATTTTTTCCAAAAGCAAAATTTGTTATAATAAACCCAATCTAAGTAGAAATGAAATATTTATCTGGAATAACATATGATGTAATTTCCTTGGGAGAATAATACAATGAGATTAAATTTTTGACATTTAGAAAAACTTCAAGAAATTCTTCTCGAAATGTAAACACAGTAATGTGGTAAGATTCTTTTAGATCGTATTCTTTGATATTTTCTATAAAATAATTCACAATTCAGTAGATGCATATATTTTGATGATATTATTTTCGAACAGCTAAAGCTACTCAGATAATTTTATTGCTTCGAGAAATGGAAGCAATTGAATTCCATTTATGAAAATATTTTTATAATCAAATTTACTTCCTTATTCGCTAGTTTAAAATGAAGAAAGATACAGGCTATATAATTTTCATAAAATTAGTTTTATGTACCTGTTATTTGAACGATTAAATATGCATTTTGTTTCATTTTTTACTTTAAGATTTTTTATGAATAATTATTACTTTTGTTTTAAGATCAGTTCCATGAGTTTAGAATGATGACGGAAACATTATAAGAAATTACTTTTAGAAGGTATGAGCCTGTATTCTTTTCTTTTACATTGTATTTAACTGTAGGCCTAACAATGTTTATGAACAGAAAAAATAAATATAGAAACGCATTATTGAAACAACACGATGTTTTTTGTAGAAGCAACTCAAATTCTGAGACTTATTTTTCAAGTAAATATAAATAAATATTTCTATGTAAACTTGTTTTCTTATCAGAAAACATGTGTTATAAACATTATGTTTTGTTAACATTTTCAAAACTTGATCTGAATAGTAAAACAATTACTGAAATACATCAGACACATAATATTAGAGATACGAAAATACGTGATGTATATGAATTGATATCTATTTTCTGTTACACGCAATGTATACCAGAAATTTAGACCAGTTCCTTCAGAAATATTTTCTCGCAATACGTCCATTAATCTATTCACAGTTTTAGTAATATGTGTTTGTGATATTGATCATGTTCTGTTGACGTCTTAATATTACAATTGGATGGAAAACCCTTTAAAATCTCATCATGAAAAATTCCAAAAATTTGAAAATGCAACATCTAAGTAATTTTGGTGAAAAATGTAATTTGTTTGCACTCGTAAATATGATAACTTTGCTTTGTATATAAATATCTGTTTCATAATTTTTTTCTAAACATGTGTTAACCAAAAATCACAATTTACGATTGAGTAATACACGCACTTTTAAAACTCTAGTATTTCGTACTGTTAGTGAATAAACCTCTATTCAAGCCATTAGCAGTAAAACATCTATTGATTATATTTTTTGTTAATTGGATCTTGTTTTTTAATCGTGGTAAGTTGAGAAGATGAAGCAGTAATCGGCATTGAAATTTAATGTACCAAACATCATCGAGGCATATGGTTGTTTGTATTACAACAATTAGATAAAAACATACACATAAATTGTTTTTGCAAAATAGCATTGATTATAAAACAAAATGTAAAATTAAAAGATTCAATCTATCGTAATTTTATAAAAAATTACTCTTGAAAATATAAGTTCCATTTCCGATGTTCCACATAATATAAAGCACATAAATAAGCTACTTTAAATTTTCTCTAATTTGCTAATAAGAACGTAGAAACTTTGACTATCGGAATAATAAAAAATTATTATTTATTCTTTCAGGAATCTGTTATACACATAATAGATATTCACGTCTTCGTGATATTCAGGGGATGAAATTCGTAATCATGGGTAATAATAAGCAAAATTGTATAACTACAAGACTGTACTATTTTCAGCATAACTTCAGACATATTAATCAAACCAAAGTTGAATGCCGTGGCTACAACACAAGATCACAAAAAATGCAAGTCTTAAGCAATAAATAAAAACGCCGGAACACTTGAAAGTAAATAGATCTATTTTCTATTTCATTTAATTTTATTTTAATTAATGATTCATAAGAATATCTTTCATTTTTTCCTACTGTTAGATTTTTCCCCCGGTGTTTGTTGTCTTTCCCATCTGAAAATCTGCAACTCGGATGGATGCTCTTGTTTCCAGATATTGCTTTTAAAAAACGACTTTCTTAAAAAAGTGTAAAATAATCACTGTTAGCCACTATACTATCGAGGAAGTACTTTTAAGAATGGATGCATTTGAGTGTAATTAGAGAGTTTGAAAATTCGCAATTGAAACGCATATCCCAATTGACCCTTTACTCATTGACCCAATATTTTCTGCCACTCTTCAGTATAATTTTGCGATATTTCTCAGTAAACAACATAGTCTCATGCGTTGTTAATATTTCGTGTAACATTTAAAAAATTTCTATCGCTACTAAGATAGGAATGTGCTGCCAACAAAATTTATAATCAACAATTTTGAAGTAAGCTTTGCGCTTCGGCAGAGTGGGCAGATTGCAAACATTAAATATTAATACTCTTACTTACATTATTCAATAAGAGAGTCTTTTTAACACTTTCCAACATAGTTGAAAAATATTTATGAATTGGGTTTGTCTATCCGTCTGTCGGATCACACTTTAACTCAAATAACCGTGCTTGGTTTGCCATGTAATTGAGGTACGTTATTGAGGTTCACCATGGCTTGTTTGTTATATGAAATGAAATGCGTACTTTCATAGTTTATTTACAGGAGTACTCAAAGTTATTGCATTATATTATGCTCTATTAGCAAAAATCATTTGCGGTGTATTTATTAGTATTACAATGGTTTAAACGCCATGAAATTTACATACATTGTTGAGATGCAATACACTATATGGCCAAAGGTGACCGGCCACTTGCGATTTTAGACATTTTGTTAAATATCTAGAAAACTATATGAGAAATGATCCTGAAGCTCCAGGAGTGTAAACAAAATAGCACAGGTCATACATTTCCGTGAGGATTTTTTTTGCGAAATCCCATAGGGGACAGTCAACAAACTGAAAAAGAACGAATATCTTTTGTATAACCTTGTAAAAACTAATGTAGTAAAAGCGTTCAAACTTCAGATTATGATTAAGTGCCTTATTGTGATAAACGGAGTTCATTTTTATGTGGATAGCGTATATACTCGTAGAGAAATTAAAGTTTTTATAAAAGTAGTCCCAAATTTTGCCAAGTTTTTCGCTTATAATTTGTACACTTCTTAACGTATTTTTTTTCAGAAAATATGACAAACAACATTGTACGCAATACCTGCAATCAGAATTTTTTTAAAAAATGTATTAAAAATGAGTATGTTTACTAAATAATGATTCACTTCGCATACACGAATGTAACGTGTTAGCTAAATACATAGTGAAAGTCTCTTTATCTCCCTTTGTGAAAGTCTCAAAAACATAGTTTGAAAAGTCTAAAAAATATGGTTGATAGAATACGTTCAAAATTCGTTATTCCCAAAAGGAAGCAAAAAGATGAGGGGTTGTATACAAATACAGTAGTGCGTGCAATATTGTTTATGCTATATTGGCCCTAATCAATGAATATATGGATACACCCACTAGGGTGGTGCGAAAAAAGTCAAGTTGATATTTCCGAGTCGCTATAGTGCGGAAAAGTTGCGATTGGTAAATACAAGAAAGACAAAAAAAAATTCTTCAAATCGGACTTTATCTTCCGATCCCGCAAACCGCATAAAAATTCCAAAAAATTGAAAATTTCCGATTTTTTCAGAATTTTTCTTTTTTATTACGTTTATATATTTTTTATCGCTATAGGAAAAAATATTTGCAGTTTGTACTGTTTAATAATAATAATAATAATAATTGTGTTTAGAGAATATCTTCCGATTGCGCAAGCTCAATAAAAATCGGCAAAAATTCAATTTTGAGTGATTTTCATGCATTAAGAATATAATCAACTGAGGTCAGTTTGCAGTCTCAAGTTAAGATTTAAATGTTAATTGATACTATCGAGCATATTAAGTTATTTTTAAACAACCTAGAACTTACCACGAAGAGTTCGTTTCAGGTCTGAAAAGTTTAGTAGTGCACCCAACTGCCGTTAGCCACGTTAGAAAACAGCGCTGAAGTCGGCGTACGCGCTCCCACCTAGTCTCACCTAACTCCATAAAATTTACAGAAAAGTCAACTGTATTCAGATGAACTACATGGCATATACTATTTTGACGGAAGAAAGGACGATACCCCAGTTAAAGAAAGTATTGCATCTAAACAGGTTCGTCGAACTATTAAAGAGGAACACTTTCCTGTAATAAAAGAACGTGACTTAGTTTATTTCGGCCTTGTGCCTCCAAACTCTGGGCCTGCTAAAGACATTGTAGCTTTCATAGTATCATGTCTTACTGAACAAGGGGTTTCACTAGAATACTTAGATTTGGTAGGCTGTGATGGTACACGCCTATACTGGATAGATACCAATAGATAGAGATACCAATACTGGATAGAAAGGTGGTGCTATCAAAAAGCTTGAAGTTTATCTCTGACCACCACTGCAGTGGGTTGTTTGTTTATTCCATTTTGTTGAATTACCTTCCCGCCATCTTTTTCAACATTTGAATGTTGAAACTACTGGCCCAAGATCATTTAGTACACCATTTGGACACAATATCATTGTTGTGTAAAGCTCTCGGTGATAAATTTTCAATTGACTGATTGTGAAATTCCAGAAGTGGACAGGCAACTGTTGAGCAAGGACCAAAGATATCTTCTTGGCGTAAGTCAAGCAATTAACAGTTACAACTTTCCAAATGACTTATTAAAGTGTGACTCCGGTCCAATTTCACATGCCAGATTGCTCACTTGTGCAAATAGAGCCCTTCGACTTTACGCGAGCGTGGAAAACCCATCGGATGCCTTAAAGCCATATTGACATTTATTTTAAAATCTTACTTGCCAGTTTGTTTTGAAATAAAACGCTGTAAGTACATTACAGACGGGCCTATTCATCTGTACAGAGCAATTGAAACATCTCGATACTTTCGTGACAACCTGAAGAAAGTATAGTCTTTGAAACTGAACGAAACTCGTTCTTTGCTCACCCGGAAAACCTACTGATGGCAATGGTCTTTTATAAAAGGGGGCACATAAGAGAGGTAGGGCTGTTAAAAACCAGGCAGAATGTTTCAAAGGGTAAAGGCATCTGAATCTTTATCACTCCTACAATCCAAAATTAATTTATTGTAATGTAGCAAAATTAACATTTCCACCGCTTTTTCGGAGATTAACCCATGAAGAAATACATTTCTTCGTTCAATCAGGTCATATCTCAGTCTAGGATGATAAAAAGTTTTTCAACCACACGTAAGATGTCCAACGGTGCATTAAATCGGTAACGGAAGCATCATTTAAGGTATGTGGGCCCCAATCAAGAGAGCATCAGGGCCACACTGAAATCAATGTCCATAATACCAGACATTACCACCAAATCGCAGTACAAAGTTGCGTCTAAAAGTCAGACTTAAACAGATGACATAACAAATTGTATATCTTATACTGTCACGACACTAGTTTTTTAATACACTGTTTTGATTCTATTATAACAAATTATGTATTTAAGCAATGTAAATAGCAAACACCCTCATTGTTTGGATGGAGGATAGGGTGTGGTTTGAACTCGAAGTGCAGCTACCTTCCTGTGGTGAATTCTGGTTTGTTTAAACATTATCAAATATCTAAACAAGCAAAAAGTTGTACATTGTACAATTTATATGCAAATGTTAATATTGAAACGCAAACTGGTCTCAGGTGATTATTTTCTTTATTCATCAAAATCACTGAAAATTGAATTTTTGCCGATTTTTATTGAGCTTGCGTGATCGGAAGCTATTCTTTAAACGCAACTGTTTATTTTTATTATTATTAAACATTACAATCTGCAAATATTTTTCACTATAGCGATAAAAAATATATATACGTAAAAAAAGAAAAAAATTCTGAAAAAATCGGAAATTTTCAATTTTTTTAAATTTTTAGGCGGTTTGCGGGATCGGAAGATAAAGTCCGATTTAAATAATTTTTTTTTTGTTTTTCTTGTATTTACCAATCGCAACTTTTCCGCACTATAGCAACTCGGAAATATCAAGTTGACTTTTTTCGCACCACCCTAACACCCACTCATCTTTTTTCGGAATTTTGGAAACAACGGATTTTTAGCTTATTCTATCAACGATAATTTTCAGAATTTTCAAGCTACGTTTTTGAGACTTTTACAAACGTTGCTCTATACATTTAGATAACACATTATGCATATTATATTTTGATTGCATTCGGGCATGCGCAGTGAAACATTATTAAGTAAACTCATTTTTCATACAATTTTTACTATATTTTAATTCCGTTTCCATGGTATTGTGTACAATGTTGTTTGTCATATTTTATGAAAAATAACTTTTTTTTATATTAAGAACTCTGCAAATTATAAGCAAAAATCTGATCAAAATTTGAGACTGTTTTTATGAAAAAAGCTGAATTTCTCTTCGAGTATACATGCTAGCCTCATAAAAATGAATCCAAATTATTACGATAAGCCATTTAATCATAATCTACAACTTGAACGCTTTTGCTACATTAGTTTTGACATGGTTATCCAAAAGATAGTCGTTCGTTTGGAATTGGTTGACGGTCCCCTATGGGGTTTCAGAAAAAAAATTTCGCGGAAATGTATGACCTATACTATACTGTTTAGACACCTGGAGTTTAAGGTTAATTCCTTAAGTGTTTTTCTAGATATTTAACAAAACGTCTAAAATCGCAAGTGGATGATCACCTTTGGCCATATAGTGTAGTAGATAGTACTATAAAAATTATTTTGTGTAGCACTTACATTACGCCGAAACGGGAATTCAAAAATATACCGTTGTATTATTAAGTTTGAATAAAAATGTTTGCGGCGTGTTTTAATGATATTACTCTATTACAAATATAATGAAATTGATATGAATTTAGGATGAGCACTAATACATGCTATGTGTAGAATATGAAGTGCAAAACCTTTTCTATTTATTTTGGATATTAGTAGCCATATTTCAGTCAGAATTTTTTTTTCATTCATTCATCATGGGGGTCTCATAAATGAGTTCGGTTATATAATCGTTTACGGGGAAAACTTTTCGTAGAGTATTTCAATTACGTTGAACTATTTCGAACATGCTGATAATATACATGACTCGTGCTTAATAGAAGATGCGTGCAGTTCAATATTTTGTGCATTCCCTTTACCATTTATTTACAGGGACACATAAAAGATTTCGGATACAATTTTTCATTCTGGTTCCGCTAGAGTGTCTTTTACTCGGGACTTGACTGGGGACCTATGAATCTTGCTTCCGCAAAAGAGTCGGAATAAGTAGAAGAATAAAGGGCTGCGGACGAAAATATATCCAAAATATTGTGTGTTAGAGATAACTGCTGATAATCTATTTTCAATTGTAGTGTGCGTTTTTAAATTTACTTAAATTTTTGTAAGCATTTGTGTGTTGTGCATAAATTATATAGACCATATACAGACCTGCACGAAATAATTCGTAAGCATTACTAAGAATGAGCGTGAATTTCTTAAATGTGTTTTTTTTTTTTATTTGAGTAATGCACATTCGGGGTGAGCTATATTCAGTATACTAATAGACATCCATAGAATAAACATAAAACCACAAACAGGGCCACGCAAATTATTGTATACATGCCGCCTGTTGTGGTTACTTAGAACCACTGCGATATTTTTATTTAATTTCACTTAGAAAATATTTTTATTAATTTTGTATTCATTTAATTTTAATATTCGCATTCCAAAATTATTTTAATTCTCTTTTTTTTTCAACCTTCCCCTCCAAGTTTTTCTTTCTGGCATAGCATTTCATTCATTTTAAAATCATAAACGTCGTTTTGATATCTGTACTTCCGGTAAAAGAATTATCTGGAAAGTTCCATATCTATCTATTTGTGAAGTCATCTCTTTTTGTAGCTCCACCCCTTAGCCAATAATATCTAAATCAGTTTAATTCGTAATTTCAAAATTCGTAACTCTTTACTACTGTTTGGCATCTTATCTCAGTGAAATCTATCAAATTTCCTTTTTTTAAAGATTTTTTTTTATACGTTAGCATTGCATTTTATGCCAATGCAGGGCACTTGTATGTTCGTTCAGCCAAAGTTGGTGTGTTTCAAGGATTATAGCAACCCCCTTTACTCCTCTTTTCGGAGAGCTCGTACGCATTCAGTTGAGTTGGGATTTCAATGCAGAATGGCAGCCCTTTTGCCGTTCTGTGAAGAATTATGTCCGCGACTGCATGAGTGCTCTGTCAACGAACGCAGAGAATGGGTGGATGCCTCTACCCCTTCTACAAAAAAAAATAATAAACGGATTTCGTATCTACAGTAAGAAATATTAAAAGTGCAAGAATATTTCTCCAAGATTGTGTAATCTGCTGCATAGTTTCGTCTTTTTTTCTTTTGTGGCAAGATTCTTTGATCAGTTACTTCTGGTTCTTCAGTAAGATGTGGATAAAATTCTGTTGACGGCATTATTATTATTTTTATTCAAATGGTGCTTTTATTTCGAGTCGTAGAATTGTGATGCTAAAAAAATCATCTAAATGCCTGTGCCTCCCCACTCCCCAAAGGAAAAGATTATTTTATTTTCCTTAGTAAGAACGTAGATTGTATGTGTTCATCATAAAAAAGTACATCTAAAAGAATAAGAGGTGTACTCTACGATAATGCGCTATGTTCTGCAAGAAAAAATTGCTTCATAAATAAAAAATTTCCAAGGAAGATTTGTTATCTGTTTATTTCCTTTCTGCAAATGTCTCCATCATTTACTGTTCTTTCAGGTCAATGCAGGTAATGCTTTTACCTTTTATTTGTTTGTTCTCAATTACCAAATGTATGATAAGTAGATTCAGATTTTTTTTAATTAATGACTGTTATGTCAAAGTGGTTTTTTGTGGCCGCAACAAAATGTTATAACACTAACGATTGATCCTAAAAAAGGATTTCTGGATTATTTGGAATTTCAATATCCAAAATAACTTTACAATATTATTCTTTCACCTCCTACCTCCAAACACAACACCGCCCATAGATAATAAATTCTGGAAGTGTGATTTCAGCACTTTTAAGCATGTTTTTTGCCTGATTCAAATGTCAGCTTAATATGTGGCGTGTATAAAAATCTGTATGCCATATAGAAGACTGTATAAGATTAATATATATACATGATTCAATTATGTTTAAGTCTATTGGAAAAAATTGCAGCAGTTGAATTTTCAACAGTGTCATGTGTTTTTCTACTAAACATCGTACTATGTAGAATATGCACTAACATGTAGATTATATACAGAGCTTTAGAAGATATTTAAAATACAATTCCGGTTAGGGAAGATATTTTTTTAATCTGGTTTTCGAATGTGTTATACGTTTTATAAAATATTTACTTACGTATGTTCTTTATCTTATGAAACGGCGAAGTTATTTTAAATTATCCGGAAAGTGTTGGAAATTGTTTCATAATCTATGGTTGACGCTTACTTTTTCTTTCTAGTTTTATTTTGATTTTTTTTTTATTATACATCTTAACAATACTATTATTTTACATCTTAACGTTAATATTCTAAATATATATATATATATTTGTATCACAATAATTTCCTCGTATTATATGTGACTTATTTGAATCTTTTCCAAAGTATTAATTTAATGTGTGTATTAAAATTATTTAATGGAAAATATATACTTAGTTATTAAATATTGTTATTTTCATATGTTTTGAAAGAAGACCTTTAAAATGCATTTCCCTTTTACAAAAATAATATATAAGAGAAATAAATAATAATAAAATGGGGTTATTATGTAAAACATGCACAGAATCATTTATCATGGTCAACAAGGATATCGCATATACAAGCTTTGGATAACGAAATAATAAAATGATTTGATTTCGTATACATATAATTTGAATTTCAAATTTCGTCCCTTTTACGGAACGATCTGTGCCGAAGCATGTAAACCAAGATATATTACAGTAGAAGTTTCTCTTCAAAGCGAGAAGATGTTTAGTTGCGAGAAGTTTCGTTTTCCAGAATGTTTTGGAAAATATTTCTGAGAAAATATTCTGATTTTATTTACAGAATACATTTTTTGGTGAATTTATGACAGAGATAAATATAGGTAGTGTATTTGTACTGTAGGTGACTAGCATAAATGTTATTGTTATTTTCTGTAGATATTGTTGCTAATACATTTCTCTAAAAAAATGGTATGTGTTTTCGGGTTTTAATTTAAAATAAATATGGTTATTTATATTTGACGCTCAGTCTTTGGGAAAAAAATAAATGTAATAGATAACCATTAGGATAATATTAAACTATTGCATAAAAACTTAGTTTCAGAATTTATTTTACACGTGTAATTAACATATATGTTAGGACTAGGTAGGATGAAATAAAACAGAATTGTGACATTTAGTAAATCTATTGAATCCGGAATAAATCATGAAAAAATATTCTAGCTTAAATACATTATTTACAATTTTATTTTCAATTTCAACATGTCTTAAAAATGCGGAAAATGCATATAAAAAATAAAATTATGTTAGTCTTAAAACTGTTTCACATTTTCTAATTATAAAATTCATTTCGTCAAAATTTTATTTAAATCTATTTCATCTACATCATGTTTGGTTCATATGAATGTGCAAATTACTGAAACAAGTGATTCTACATGAAATGGTAATAAAATTTTATTGCAAAACATGAGGTGTAAGTCCATATATTACATAGAAAACACGGAGAGACTCACTCAAATTCGATCCTGAATCGTCCATAACTTTAATACTGATGAATATATGAAACGCAAAAAAGGTAAACAAATCTATCTTGCTTTGGGTGAAATGCGCTGAATTAAAAAATACTTAGAATAGATTCAATCTATGTACAAATAAAAACAAGTTCGAAATTGCAGTCAAATAAGGCAAATGAGGTGCATTCGTAATATAACTAGTTTTATAAATAGTTTTTGCACCGCATATTGTACTGAATATAATTTTAGTGCACTTCATAAGTACATATCAATATCATTTTGTTCGAAATGCTTTAAGGTCATTAAAATGCACTTGAAATAATTTTTTCCCATTGTCCGTAATGTAGCGGAAAAATTTTTACTATCTCTGTAATTAAACTATACATCTTAATTTCATAAAATTTGAATTACTCGACAAAATTTTGCAGCAGTTATATATTTAAAATTTCAGATCATTCGGTTGGGTAGTTTTTGCTCTGTTGCATGCGGACGGACAGACATACAGACAGACATACAGACAGACATACAGACAGACATACAGACAGACAGACATACATACATACAGACAGACAGACAGACACACAGGCAGATGGACCGAACGACTACTATAGGGGCTACGTATTTATATAATTACGAACTCACCTAAAAACACTGCATTGATGAAGGTTGTTCATAGTACGCTATCACGTTTTGCAAATGTCATTGACAAATAAGGTATGTCCATTGAAATATCCGTTACATTATCATTACTAATTATATAATTATGAACCAAAATGGTAATTTAACTTGAAGGCATTCAATACGCAATATATTTGAAACTGAATTCTGCAATTTCGATCTTAGTGTCACATACAAATTAAATTTCTTATAAATGTAATCCAATGTTTTTTAATTTGATTTTTCTTCGACTAAACATTCTGTATAAATATGCAGTTCTGAAATCTTTTAACTTTCTGAATCTTTCTTTTTATTTTGATGTACAAATGTACGATTAACCTTTAAATTTGTTTAAATTCATTAAAATTCATTTGAGATTTGCTTTTTTTTTTATTTAATAAGTTTTATAACGTACAGTATTTTTTTTTTGTTTCATGAATAAATATATCTTTCAATCTTGGAATATAATACTATTATTTAAACTTTAAGCGTCCTAACCATGTTTTTCCGATTTTTGAACTCAAGAGCGGATTTAACACAAAACTGATATTAATGATATTTTTTACGTGTATAAGATAAATAAATATGTACGGTAATCGTAAACAAATCCTGACACTTTAATAGCTACTTTTCATAATTTTATAGATATTATTTTATGAATCATCAAGCATACATGAAAAATTCTGCAGGACACTTAAATGATTAGGAAAGTAAAATGTTAAACTTCTGTCTTTTGGACACGTTGTTGATGCATTTTCTTTTAATTTGATTAATGAAATATTATACATGTATTATTTATGTATTAAGTTAACAAAACTGATGTTTAACATATATATATATATATATGTTTGTATTGGATCATATATTGGTGCTGCTAGCAAGGCTTTGCTGGGGGTATTGGAGGGAGTGTTTGACGGAGTGATGGGGGGGGGGGGAGATGACTTTTATTATCAAAAATAGCTTTACACTATTAGATAATCTAAAAAAAATTAAAAAAATACTGGTTTATTCGCTTACGATTTTGCAGATCTCTATAACACAATTGATTTGACAGATTTAAAAGAAAAAATAGTAGATTTTTATAATAAAAATAGTACTATGGATGTTCATAATGATTTTTTTATAAATTTATTTCAGTTAGTAGTACAAGAAAAGTACCTTTACGAAGGAAATACAATATTTAAACAGATTCGGGGTATTCCAGTGGGGGGGGGGGGGAGTTGCAGTTCCATTTTAGCAAACATTTACTTACATATATATGAAAGAAATAATAATTTAAACAGTAACACATTATCCTACAGATATATAGATGATGTTTTGATAGTCGAATTAAACAATGATATTGAAAATATTGATTTTACATATTATCCTATGTCTTTGAGTCTGGAACCCTCCCACCATAATTGTAAAAATATTAATTTTCTAGATGTGAACCTAAGCATAGAAAGTGAAAATTTGATATCTAAGTTATATGACAAGCGAAATGATTTCAACTTTAATACCTTAAAGCTGCTATATTTTGATTCCAACGTGCATGTTTCGATTAAAAGAAATGTACTTAGAAATGGATCAATACGAATCGAAAGACTGAGTACTAGAGTTAAAGATATGTTTAACGATATTTTAGAGTGGTGCCGCTTGGGATTCAAGCATGGTTATCCTCGCAATTTCATCAGGAGAATAACTAGTGATTTTATTAAGAGTAGCAGGTACGGAACTGAACTGAACTCAGTGATGGATGAGAATGGAGGTTTTGATGAGTTGATTGATCTAATGAGTTAGTGAGATATTTTGGTGGATGTTGTAGTTCTGTTTAGTTTTTCATAGTTTTTCATATTTTCAATTTTGGTCTTGGCGAGTGAAGGGGGACGTAGCATGCGTAAAGTCTGACTTAACCCTGCAGAGTATGTCGTTAGCCATACCGCTCGCCTTCTGTTCTGTTCTGTTATGTTTTGTAATTATATATATTTTCTTTAGTTTGGTTATTCAGTTTGATTTTAAGAGTTAAAGTTTATGTTGGTTATTTTAATTTTTTCGATGTGAGTTTCATTTTAGATATGGTGAGTGATGGTTTTTAATATTTTGTTTGTGGTTTTAAATATATATATATACAAATTATTTTGAGAGCTTTCAGCTGACAAGTAAAGAAGTGAGGGAAAAAATGTCACATTTGTTTTTGAAACGTAAAATAGAAATGTGACATTTAAAATGACTGATAAAATAAAAATTATGAATAATAGTTTATTTTACGTGCATGGATATGTAACATTTTTTATGAAAAGAAGTATATACAAATTTTAATATTATATTATCTGCAAAAGTTATAGTCGCAAAAACTTAAATTTACTTGAATTTCAAACTTTTTACTTGAATTTCAAATTCAATTGCCGGTTTTGATGGCAATTATATTTAAACACTTACATATCATAAGGAGAAACGGGATATCTGAGTATTTTTTCTTGTTATATTTTAAATATATTTAATATATTTTTAAACAATTACATAGTAATTCGCGTTAGACATTCTACATATACATAGAAAATTTTTACGAAACCGTTACTCTAAAAATTCAATTAGTTTAACTAAACTTATGATTAAATTAGATAAAACATAGAGAATACCCTAAAATAGAGTGTAATTATTGTTGTTAGAAATAAATTTCCTTGAAAAAAAAATTCTGATTCTTGCAGAGGAGCATTTTTTTTTTCATAGCATCCTTAGAACATTTGAGAAAGTAAAATTTGAATCTTATTTTGTTTAAATATTTCAATAAATAGTTAACATAACTGTTCAGAATCAATACATAGCGGATACAATATATAAAGTTAGTACTACTATGAATAATTACATATATTCTTTTTAAATAAAAAAAATATTGAAGCTCGAATGTAAAAGTAAACTTAAATGTTTAAAAATATATTATCTGACAAGTATTAATCATCTAACTACAATAATAATTTATCTGACAAAATTTCAGCAATCACATTCTGTAAACGAGTCAGGACATTTTGAATGCATGCATTTTTTTTATTATTATGAAGTGGTAACTTCAACTTTCTTCAAATATACTTTAAACATTATCTTTTCGAAAAGTAAGAATTTTTTTCCACGATTTGGCAATAACACATGTTGTGTTATTTTACACAGCTCTGTAGAATAAACCACCTGGAATGGCATTCCAACAAACGATAAAGACATAATTACATATTTTTGTATTCAATTGGAAAAATTGCTACTGGTATGGTTTATTTTCTGATCAGTTCAATTGTTTTCAATTACAAAAAAGTGTAAATAAGTGTTCATCGTTTATTGTAATTCTTTACCCAAAGTATTTTGTCAATTTAATGAAATTTCAGTGAAATATTCATTACCAAATGTTTTTCAGAGAAAATTGTACCGGCTTCGATGTCATCCAAATAGCTCAATTGGAAGGATACTGGTAATTATATGATAAAGATTCTGTGTTCTGGCCACAGCCTAGACACATTTTCATCAACAAGGGAATAGTTTTTCGTGTATTTCGTCATAATATTGAGAACTGGTACATTTTACATCCCTATTAGCAAAAATTAAAGGAAATTAAATCGTCTTACATATATATTTGTTTACAGTTAATTTTAAAGTAATTAATTTTTAATTACTAATATTACGCCAAATACGATCTAAGTCCAAAATTTGGCACAAACGACTTCAAACCACTACTAATGCACATCAGAAAACTATGACATTCGACTAGGATTCCCTGGAAACTTTCTGCGGTAATGAATAAAGACAATTTCGCGCAACCAAATATGCAAATACAATGTTGTTGTATTTAAAAAAAATTGAGGTTTAAAGGAATTTTTTCAGTATTTTATTGTTATTATTGACTAATTTGTAATTGAGAGTACTCTGCCCCCCAAAAGTGTATGTTAATAGAAGGATTAGTGATATCTAAATTGCATTTTCTTCAATTTATTCTGCTGCAAAATAAATAAATACAATTTTTGAAGACACATTTTATGAATATTCTAATTTTGTCCTATAGTGCTATTAAATGCACCAGTTCTCAATGCTACGTGCGAGCTTCAACAAAAGTAGTTCTCTTCTAAATTCGAAAATTACTATTCCTATAACATATCGCAACGTCCAATACTTATTTTAATCACCACTATATGTATATTGTTACACACTATCCTCCAAAAAATCAAATATTAAATATTTTAAAATCTTTAAAATGCCCACAGACTATATTTTGTTTTGCATCTGTACTTTGCCAATTTTCGACTTCATTGAACATAAATATGCTACATGTATTTTGGTCAACAAGTATATCGAAATCCTAAACTTGATATAAACTGAATAACTATATATTATGTGTAAATGTAGAATTTTGAAATTAAAATTTAGTCTTTCCTAAAGATTATATTTGAACAGTTATATACGGAAAAATACATGACTACTGAGTATGTTTTTCGAAAAATGGAAAATTTTTAAAGATTTACATATAATTTCCTTCGTTAACATTCTTATTATGCGCAGAGAATTCTTAAGAAAACTTTTCGCAAAATTTTTAATCAATTAAATTAAACATTCGATAAACTAATATGAAAATAAGAGAAGACATTTTAAACATTAGTGAATTTATTACTATTATTCATAGCCTCAATATATAATTTAAGAATAAAATAAATTTACTTTGTATAAATACTTTAATAAACTGTTAAGAGAAATGTTCAAAATCAATGCATAAAATAAAAATTCTATAAATTACTAGCAAATAACTTGCATGCATAATTTAAAGCGAACAATTCAAAAACTAATTTTGTTGAATGGCTGAAAAATAAATAATAGTTTTAATGACATTTTAATTTAAATATCATAATATTTCATTGAATTTCCGTACTTCAGTATTCAAAATGTATAAGTGGATCAGGATACATTGAATACAAAATAGGAATGCATATTTTTCTTATTCTAAAGGGGGTAATTTAAATTTTATGCCCATATACTTTAAACTTATATCAGTAGATTGTTTTCTCTATATGTGAAATGTATTTTTCATTGAAATAGTGACGTCTCTCTGGAGCACGAAAAAAAATTGCTTTTTGAGGGAAGGCCAGTTAGTTCCATATCGTCATCCAAATTTTATATTAAAATATTGCAACAATGTATAGCAATGTTGGTCTGGATCACTGGAAGTTGGTCTTGTAACTGGCCCACAGTTTAGTAGTTACACTTTACATGGAAAAGGCATTTTTATTTTTTCCTTCTATGGAAGAAAATATTGTAATCTATATTTTTTCGACTTGCGGATTTTGACGGATTTACACTTTTTAAGGGGGTGAGAGATCCGGAAAAACATGTTTCTACAAAATGTCAGTCTGTCCTTCCGTATGTCCGTATGTATATCCGCTTTGTATAATCGAAAACTGTATGAAGTTATGCATAGAATTTAACAAAAAAGTATATGTAAATTTTTTGGATATGGTCAGCTGCCACCACCTGATTTCGGGAACAATCCTACGGATAGAGGGATTTGTAATATCTTTTCTTGTGCCATTTTTAATATTTTATTATAAAAAAGTGTATGAAATGTATAGATTTCAACCAAATTTCATTTTTATGTTTTTGGCTATGGTCGGTAGTTCCCACATGAATTTGGGAACAATCGGTCGGAATGAGTTGCAGTAATAACGATTTATCTCGTGTTTCATAGTTTTGTTCGACATCGGCTGTCCACTTAACACTGGGCTATTCACATCTAGCTAAACATTTGATTCTGAAGCAGCTGATGTGTAACAGAATAATGCAAAATATTGAATCTATTAAATATTATGATCGAGATTGACTCGTTGTTACTTTAATTTGTAAAATGATCCAGAAACTTAAGATGGAAATCAAAGTTCGTGTAATATTAAAGTAATAACACTGGAGGAATAATATATGTAATACCTTTTTGAAATATTAACATGTATGTGAAAGAAAAAATGTTTGGGGTTGGCACGTCCGATTAGTTGAATATGTTAGCCACGCAGTTGCTGGGTATTGTTTTGTAAATATATTTTATTTATTACCATTAAGATATGCCCTATTTTATAATACAAATACCTCTACAGAATATTTAATAATAAACATAAATTGAACACCATACCAATACCTTGTGTTAATAGCGGTACAAAATATATTAATATATACACAGAGTCTCATCTTATATTTTTCCAATAGCTAATTCCTAAACTATTAGTTAACACGGCTCGATTCAATTATAATATATGGTTGAATTCCTGATTACTTTATTAAAATCAATTTAAGAAGAAATAGTTACTTTTAAAAGTTACGAAATGTAAATTTTATACAGCCGAGCGTGATGTACATTTTACTTAGAAATATTGTCTCCGTGCACTGCCAGGTATATCAGTAAACTTTCCATTTTTAACAACCGAAACTTATAGTTTCGATACTTTAAATTGTATAAATTTTTAGCTATTGAATGCTTTGAAAATTAACAACGCGTTTAATAAAAGTAAATTGTACATTTAATATGTTTTTAAATACTCTCTGTTTTCTCATTAAATCTTGTACTTGTTATAATAACAATGAAATTAATTTGGTTTCCGGTATTATGTTACAATAAGTAACTGTTTGAAAAAAAAATATATTTTCTGTTGCAAAATATTATTATAATTTCAGTCTTTTTATGAGTTATTTTACTTTCGAAAACCTAATTAAAATTTTGCGTATATGGAGTAATGAAAATATTTTTTTTTAGAAAATGGTTATTTAGATGCCAAATACTGTTCATATATATATATATATATATTTATTGAACAAATTTGTGATTTTAAAAAGCTTCATTTCCTGTTTCTTAAAACCCATTACTTTTTCAGTTAAAAAAGGTCGGGATTTTAAAAATAAAAGTCACATGCATTAATTGAATTTTTGAAATTCTTTTTTCGTAAATTCTGCTTAACTTCCTTCAGTTTTGTCTCATAAGTAGTAACATTCTTACTAAACAAATTTCTTTAAACACATTAAATGATTTTACTAAGTTTATTACATATTCTGTCGTTTATATTTCCGGTGTCACAAAATAATAACTAATGTGTGTTGCCTGTTTCGAAGTTGCTTTAGTTTTTTTAAAAAAGTTGATTATTTTTCGAGAAATGAATATTTAAATGGAATTTCATCATACTTTGGCGATATTTCTTAAAAGGAATAACCTTACAATATACAAATTCTCATTTCTAATAAATTTTTATTGAAACGATACTCTGAAATGGGAAAATTCACTTTTAAACGAACATATGCATATTAGTATCTCCCAAAAACATAAATATTTTTACATTTCTTTAATTCTTTAAATTCAACTGTTCTACACCTGTATTATGTGATTGAGGTCGATAACTGGTATTCTATAGGATTTCATCTTGTCATCTGTCTGTCTGTCTCTCCCTTGATAGTATTTGCAATACACATCCAATGATCATAATTTTGGAGTGATCGGTGATGAGGGATGCGTGTAATTAGCAATCTGCGCTTTAGTTAAATTTAGTTGTGTTGTTAAAAAATATATATGTAGATTTTATTTAATGATATAGATTACGTAACTAAGTTTTCACGTATCATTTTATAAAATATAATTTCAATAGTCTTTTACCGAAACAAATTGTTTAAACAAAGAAAAAAAACCAGTTTACTATCGCCATATAGAATTTATGAAAAAAACTTTTAAATTAAACAGTTTTAGTTTGCGTAATAACTAATCATCTAATAATAACGATGAATAACAAACTTTTCGATATAGATTTATTTTAAATTTAAAACTGTATAGTTGATTAAGATATTTAAATGTAATTAGGTGTGATTTAATGATTAAAATAAAATTTGTTTTTCTTAATTGTTTGTATTACAGAAAGGATAACATTTTAAAGTTTAAAAACAAAATTACCGTTAAAACATTCCTTTTCTAAATACGGCCCCATCAGTGGCCGAGAGGTTCTGCTTCGAAGCTGGTAGACGGAATAAGGTGCTGGGTTCGAACCCAATCACGCCCGTCGGCCTAATCGTTCAGTGTTTTCCGTGATTTTCTTCGAACCTTGGATTTAATCACGTAAATACGGGTTAAGGTTAGGTTATCTTAGAAATACACCCACGGAGGGAACACCCATTTCAGGCCTATATCTCTAGTGTAGATAATCGGCCGTCATAAACAACAACAACACCTTTCCTAAATAGGGGAGACCGGCGCAAGATGACTATGTTAACAATTTTTGTTGTTTATTTATTTATTTTTAAGTATAGTAAAATTAATTTTACATGAACTGTTAGGGTATTCTTTTGTAGTATTAAATTTATTACGATTTAATTTTTCAAATAAAAAAATTGAAGATAATTTTATTTTTTCATAACATTAACAAATCGTCATCTTGCCCCCATCATCTTGTCCCGCATTGCCTATTTAAAAATATTCCTTTTCATTTCCATGAAGGAAAGCCATTAATTGACATTTATTCATGGTAATAGGCAGTATTTAAACTAAGTTACTCATAAATATTAAAGATAAACGATATATCTTACCTGTATCTGTAGCAGAGCTTATTTACACATGCATAAAAGTTATAAAGTGGCAGCGGTAAACAATCAAAGCTTCACAACTAACACAAAAATGGCGATTTCAGCGTCTCTATACTATTGTTTAACGAACGAATGATAAGAGAGCCAATAGTGTCCTGTTGATGCAGCCACCTAATGTAAAACGTTAAAAATTAAGACATTCGTCATCTTGCCCCGCTCTCCCCTAAGTATTTTTTAAAGATCACATATTATATCTCACATTAATTATCATATTATTATTATTAAAGTCATTAGTTATTATTCATTCATTATTATCATTTCATATATTATATCTCACGTCAACTTTCCTTTTATAACACATATAAAAATCATACAACTATGATTGAAGTACCATATAAAATAATTTTATACTATCTTTTCACTTAGTACACTCGCGTTTAATTAAAATAACTTTCTGAATTAAATAATCCAATAAATTAAAAATTCATGACAAAATCTATCATAAAATAATCTCAAAGACTGCAGTGCAAAAGTCTCCCACGGATCCGTTTTGTTATAAAATACGAAACCTAAATAAGATTTTGGAGATAGCATTATTTAATTATGTATTGGACAAAAGAAACTAGAAAACTAATTTCACTGTTCAAGGTGTAAATAATGTATAATGTTTCAGGCTCTTACTAAGACATTATTCCAACTCCACGCAGCATAAACGTATGATATGTACCACACAAGACACGCATTAGTACCCACTGTAGATAACCAAACTATCCCGGGCGCGTGGACACACACGTTTGTGGAATAGCTGTACATATTTTCTCAGTGTAAGTACATTTTTTTATATTTTACGGACGAACATCTTTTTACAAGAAATGATGCACTTTTTTACAATGAAATCATATTAATGCAGCATTAAACTAATATCTGTATTTATGACATTAAGTTTCTAAAATTCGTTGCAGAAGCCCGAAATACCCCTGCCTTAATTAACCCTTTCGGTGCTAATGCTGCCTGATGGTGGCGGCCATGAAACGTTCTCATTGCACTACCGTCACCTATTGCCGGCATCCACGAAACGTTCTCATTGCACTACAGTCACCTATTGCCGGCATCCACGAAACGTTCTCTGGATTCTACCATTGCCTATTTGTGACATCCAAGAAAAGTTCTCTAGGTACTTCTGCTGTTCCATCTAATATCGGCATTTATGAAACGTTATGTGGGGATGATTACTCTCTATAGTGCGCTTTACTTCGTTGTTCGCATTACTAAGTTACAACAAGTTACACTATTACTTTTGTCATTTATTATGTTACACTATTATTTTCGTAATATTTTATATTACACTATTGGTTTTGTTATTTATTTTAATTTTGTGATATTGGGACCTATTATTTATATCAATTCAATTTACTTTAATTATATTTCTTGGAAGAAATGATTTTTTAAATTTTAAGCGCCAGCCTGTTTTGTCTGTTTTTTCGTCTGATCCGCGGGATGAGATTTCGTCGAAATCGGGTTTTGACGAGGATTGGTTTGGGTTAGGACAAAGCAGTATAAACATTTTAGAAATGTTTTTAAGCAAGTTAAATGCAGCTTCAGTTACTGTTGACCGTCGCGGTCCGGATGAAAAGTTTACTGTCAATCCCCCTCGAGATTTCTATGAATGCCGCAAAACATGTTTTCGCGGCCTACTCTGCCGTACAATGAAACCACGCTTGTGGAAAACTTCCTCGTACCACAAATTTATAACAGCGGCCAGCTACTCCGTACCGAATGGTTTAAGGAAAAGGAACCACATGAAAATGACAATGTGCGACTTTTAACAATTATTAATTAGTATTGATTTTTATAATGTATGATTCTAATGAAATATCATTGCTAAACTTATAGAATATGGAAACAATCTTTGTTACGGAATGTCAAAACCCATAATGCGAAAGAATCTTAAAATTTAAAATTTATATGAAAAATCTTACTTCATAAATTCCCAAAGTATCGATGTAGTTTTTTCTATTGTAATGAAATCCCCTTTCACTAAAATAGTACATTTATGAATATATCAAATGGAATCTTTTTGTGAAAACTGTAAGTTAATTGAAATTTCTAGTGTAATACAAAATATCATATTTCCAGATCTTAAAATTACTTTAAGAATAGATAAATTTCAAAATATCTGCGACTTTTAAAAGTCCGTTTATATCTATATTTAAGGAATATTATATTTTAACTTTTGTTCAAATAATGATAATCTCAGATGGACGGTAATGACTTTTAAATTTCCATGAATTTCCATTTCTGGACCAAAATCATTTCACTCAATTTAAACTAAATTTATGTCTTGAAGGAACGAAAATTGTGGGCAATCCAATCTTTCCAATTTATCGAAACTCTCTATAATTTGATATCTTTTCATTCAGAAGGATGAGAAATAATATATAATTTTTATGAATAATCCAATATATATATATTTTTTTTACTTTTAAGTGAGCGCAAAGTTTTATTGAAACTTTGAATTATCTTTAATAACTAGTGCATGGTAATAGACTTTTCTGAAAATGTTTTAAAATAAATAGATATTAAAGAATTTTTAAATAAAATGAAATTGAAAGATATTGAATGTAATGAAAATATTTTTCTTCTAAGAAATATTTATTTATCGTACTAAATAAAATTCAATAGTCTAATAAAATAACATAAACAATCGAATTTTAAATTTAGGTACTTACAAGAAATATACATTGAGCAAAATGTCAAATAAGTCACACATATTTTATAATATGGAATCTTGTACCCACATTATTTTTGGAAAGATCGTATGCGATTGAAAAAAAAATCACAATACTATCGTATTACAATGAAGTCCAAGGATAAATTTGGGCCAGAATGACCCAAATCTTTCACAAAGCTTTATGATACATGTGAATTATAATAATACTAGTGTAAATGCCCGTCCTAGGACGGTGTGTAAAAATTGTGTTTTTCAATTAAAATAAAAAAAAAGAGGAAAATAATTGTCAATATGGAAGCGCTTAGAGGAGCAAATTTTGGCTTATTTATGTTCTAATAAACACATTATTAGCATTAACAATACTTTTGGGTAGACCAGGTTTTCTGGCTAATATAACATAAGAAAATTAAGAATTCTTAGAACAAAAGTTTAAGAAACGTGCAATAAAACCCCATAATTAACAAATTCTGCTGCAACTATTAAAATTTTCTGATGATTTGTTTGGTATAAATCTTGGTAAGTGTGTTGTATTTTTTGCAAAAAGAAAAAAAAAAGAAAAAAAGATTTAGCAAAACTTTTAACGGCTGAATACGCATGTGCACAACTTTTTGAGTTTAACTTACTGAACATATAAATATTAAAAGTACGCACAGAAACGGGATCAGCAGTAAGAACATAGAATTTTCTTCAAAATGTTATTGCATCTAACAGCGATGTATAAGACACCCACCAAGTAAGAGTTTAGTTGAGCAAGTTTGGTTTTTTATGCTCTAATAAACACACTTTTACGCATTTACAATACTTTTTTTGTAAAATTACAAAAAAGTGATAAAATATCTTTACTAAGATTGGCGATCGTTTCATCGCACAAACGGCAACATTTTCAAAATTTTGAATAAAAAGTGATAAAATATCTTTATTAAGATTGACGATCGTTTCGTCGCACAAACGGCAACATTTTCAAAATTTTGACAAAAAAGTGATAAAATATCTTTATTAAGATTGACGATCATTTCATCGCACAAACGGCGACATTTATAAAATGTCGCCGTTTGTGCGATGAAACGATAGTCAATCTTAATAAAGATATTTTATCACTTTTTATAACATTATTTAGCTTAATCTGGAAATGTAATGTTTTCCCGTGATCCTTTAAAGAAAATCACAATTCTTTTTTTCACGATACTTTAACGTTATTCATGTTTTTTCCGCAACCCTTTGAATTTTTTTTTTTTTTTTTTTTTTTTTTTTTTTTTTTTTTTTTAGATCCTTGAAAAAATTTGCGTTTTTTCCGCAATCCTTTGAAGAAATTTGCTTAATTTGGCACAGTTGGCACTCGCGTTTTTCTTGTATTTCTTCCGTTATCCCCCCCAACTCCCCCCATAAAAATGTCCACAAATTTTAATGCATATTTGCCTGATCCACGGGATAATAAAATTCAGGGCCAAAAAAGCGCAACTCCGCGGAAAAGTAACGTGTCAGTAAAATGGATTTTGCAGGTTCAAGTCAGGTTCTCTGTATTATATAGTTCTGCGTTAATGGAATGAAAAAAAAAAAATGGAACAAAATATTCAGCAAACAGGAATCTTGTAAATGCATGAATTTTGTCTATGATCACTGTGGATTATAAATGTATGTAGAGAAATTTCTAAATCGTTCTTGTGAAGGAAAAAAAAAATCGAAAAATTCACCAATCGGTTCAGGGAATTCTTCAGTTGGTCATACCAAAAAAAAAAAAAATCGAAAAATTTGTCAATATAGCGCTTAAAAAATCACAAAATTCATCAATCAGTCGCTGAGGAAAAAGAAAATTCAACAATTGGTTGTGAGGGAAAAATGAAATTTGTCACATAAAAAAAAAAACACAAAAATTACCCAATCGGTAGAGTAAAAAGAAAAGTACTGCAAAATTCCTTAATTGTGGGGAAAAAGTTGCAACATTCTCCCTTCATTCTTCAGAAAAAATCGTGAAGATTGCCAGTTGATCATCGGAAAAAACTCAAAATCCATTAATCGGTTGCTTTAAAATATTGTGAAGTTCATATGTAAACTGTCGGAAATTCCTCAAACAGTCGTTGAAAAAAAAGGCGAAGCAATTCAGAAAATTTTGCAAAATCGCGCAAAAGAATAAAAATCCCTTTCTCGGGGGGGAATCGGTAAGAGTCACATGTCTGCAGAAAAATTTAATGAGGCGGAACACACAGCATTTTTTATTATGCAGCATTTTCCTATTTTGGGAAAGATCCATGAAATCCTGCATGGGATTGCAAATTTCGCCCTCAACAAAATTGTGCTCTCCTCACCCCCCCCCCCCCCAAAAAAAAAAAAAAATCATGCCATGTTGGACAGCGTTGATAAAACACATTAAATGTTTTCCCACCAACCGAAACATTAATAATTTTATTGTCAGTGTTATGTGAATGAATTTCTACCTTTTTGGAAAAAGCTTTTTAAAATAGGATGACACATATTATGTGTTTTGAAATTTATTCACTCTGACTTATTGGGAATTGATCATGAACTTTTCTTTTGATTTAGTAATATTAATGGTCTTCAGATTTTCAAGAGGAAATTGTTTAGAAATCTATTAGTATATATCATATGATAGGGCATAGAGAATGTTATTTTGGTGGTTTTTAACACAAATCGCAATCGTTTGTCAACAAACATTGGAAAAACGGTGATAACTTATTTTCAAATATTTTTTGAGTTATGGGGATATCACAATAAACAATTTAATTAATTTGTAACTCTAACATTGAATTTTAAATTTACTTTAATGTAAGCATTGAAAAATCCATTTATTTGTCAACAGAAACACTGTAGTCTTTTCTAGCTAAATAGTTTTAAGTTTTTTTATCCTTTTTCGCGAAAAATCAATCACCTTAAAATGAATTGAAAACTTCCTTTTGTTTACATTTGTTAATATTTAAAGTTATTTTAGTTAAAACATTGTGATTAAACATTCATTGTATGATATCTGCTTTAAAAATTAATATTTGTCTCAGCCTTTCCAAGTATTAAGTTTTTCATGCTTAATTTAACATATAATTTTTTAAGAGAAATTTTAATGTATGAAGCTATAAGATACACTGTCAAAATAATTACTGCTGGATTGGATATTAAAACATTTCTATCGTAATCGATATGTAAACAAAACAAAAGTACAGAAAATTTATTTCTGTTGATCTTTTCAGAAGGTATTCAGAATTTTTCAACTATGAAGCAATAAGGTACTATAAAAATAATTACTGATGCTGGATATTAAAACATTAAGAGATATTTCAAGAGAAATTGAACGGTTCGTAATATCTACATAACAATAGGGTTAAAGTTTCCACTTGTTAGGTTAAATAGGCGGAAAATACAAAGAACACATTAAATCTAAGTAAATCAAAAGAAAAGTTAAAAATGGAATCCCAACAAATCAGATTTCAAAAATAAACAATAAATTAACAAAATACCTAATAATGTGTAATCCAAAAGAATTGTAAACAGAAGACAGCAAAATCTCAGTATTGCTTTAGATCAATGAATACGCGTCGCGTGACGATATATGTATACAGACAGGAATAATACGGAACTCCCATTGGAGATCAGTCTTAGCACATGCGCTGTTTATCCGAAGTGGGAAGCTTCCTGGCCGAAAGATGATCACCGTACTTGATTTGCGCCATAGCTCCATGTTTTATATTTCAATTCAATGAATCAAGGGAATGACTCACTTGTTTACATTTTACGATAATGTATGTTTTTAACTCGTTTTCTGAAATTCCTTTTCAACTGCGCAAATCATTGAACGGTCATCAGTTTTGAATCTTTTAAAGAAAATTATGTTGAGCAGAAGGGATTTCAGGTAGAAAAGATTTGTATTTAAGCAGATAAGTTTTCTCTTACACATTCCAAATCGTAATTAAGCCTAACGTGGCTCCAGCTTATCGGAGAATGGTAAGATAGATGGGTACAACCCCGGACGCGTTACAATGTGAATTATAATATAGAGATTTGGCGAAAGTTACATTTCCATACGTATTTTACCAAGTTACAGACATATATGAAGTATATGACATTTTATGACGCATATCACCAAATCATTCTTTGAAATTGGATATAATATTTTAAAATGTATATGACTAAGATATCGTCAAAAATGAAGGATACAAAACGATTTAAAATGTGTATAAAACGTGTACTTCATATATATGACATATAAGAAATAAATATTTCTTATACGGCATATATGGTATATAAAAGGAATATAGTATATGAGGAAAATATAAGTGTGGTGACGACTTTGGCTAAATCGTATCTGCAACCATGCTGTAATTGAAATTAAGGAGGTAAACTTCAAAACCGAAGTATTAAAACTGCTAATTAACTGTGCATATTTGCACTAAACTGTTAATTATGTTTACAATATGACATTGATATGCTGTCATAATTACAAATTAAGTAATAAGTAAATTCAGTTTTGAATCTAAAATTTACGAAGATTAATTTATACATAAACATACATCTTTCTTGGAAAAAATCAGTAACATTACTAAAAGTTCTCTAGGAAACTGGGATTCCTAGAACTTTTTATGTAAAGGCAACAACAAAAATTCACGTAACGGATAAACTTTTGCACCGTAAATCAAAAAATCTGTAAGGTTACTAAGAATTGTTTAGGAAACTGGGATGGCTAGAACTTTTTATGTAACTGCAATCCGGGTTACAGATAAAATTTTAGTAAGTTTTTACTGTAATTTTAGTAGTTTGTTTTGTAAAGTTGCAGATTGATGTAGCTTTACAAAAACTAGTTTTGCAGGTTTACGCATTTTTTGTACAGTGTACAGATAAAATTTTAGTAAGCTTACAGATTTCTCAAACTTTATATATGTAAAATTACAGTTTTTTTTTTTTTCCGTGTATGACCAGCACCCCTTTTCTCTCGGTAGTGTTGAGTGATCCTACGTAGTGACTCCTATTTTTAAAAGTTTTACTGTCAGTTACTTAATTTATTTCGTATATATAAACTCTTTCTTTCACCGCTAAAGTCAATTCATTAGCCAGTACTCGGGGCTATAACCGAGATGTTCTTTGAATCCATTTTATATATATATATATTTTTTTCTCGCAGTGAGGAAGGGGTTCCAAGAGTCCGTGAAACCGACATATGTGGTTTTTTGTGTCATGTTACTGTAGATATTTTGGCCTTTGAACATTCAAAATGTTTTTGCTTATGTATTTAAAATTCACACAAAATGATTGATTTATGCTTATCCGTAAAAAGAATTATAAATAATTCATTATTCGTCATATTATATATTATTTATAAGTCGAATGGAAATATTGCTTTGGAGCATTATTATTATTATTATTTTTTTTAATTGTTAAGGAATATTTAGAACAATCAAATATATTATTTCTGTTGTAAACATCCCTTTTTCTATGAATCTACAAAACGCAGAACGATGAATAATGTAACATTCTAAAGTTTTTAAACTGATTTTTGACATAGTACATTTACATTTCGTTAAAACGCGTTTTTTTTTTTTCTTGAAACATTCCGATTTTTATGAATCTGCAAAAGCAGAACAATGAATAAAGTAACATTCTAAAGATTTTTAAGTGACTTTTGACATAGTACATTTACATTTCGTTAAAAAGTGTTTTTTTTTTTTTTTTTTTTTTTTTTTTTTTTGTAAACATCCCGTTTTTTATGAATCTTCAAAACGCAGAACGATGAATAAAGTAACATTCTAAAGTTTCTTAACTGACTTTTGATATAGTACATTTACATTTCGTTAAAACGCCTTTTTTATGTAAACATTCCGATTTTTATGAATCTTCAAAAGCAGAACAATGAATAAAGTAACATTCAAAAGATTTTTAAGTGACTTTTGACATAGTACATTTACATTTCGTTAAAACGCGTTTTTTTTTTTTTTTTTTTTTTTTCGTTAACATCCCGTTTTCTATGAATCTTCAAAACGCAGAACGATGAATAAAGTAACATTCTAAAGATTTTTAACCGGCTTTTGACAGAGTATATTTACATTTCGTTAAAACACATTTTTTTTTTTTTTTTTTAAATTTTTTTTTTATTTTGCTGCAGAAAAAAAAATAACAATTAAATTTGCATTGTTTTAATAATTGAAATAATAGGTTTTCTGAAATCAGTGTTAGCACAAATATAAAATACTGAGTGCTTATAAAATAAATACATAGTACAAGAAAATTAAGTCTGATACATATATACATGGTTTATTTTATATTTATCATTAAAAAACAAAACTGAATTTGAAGGAATTAGAAAAATAAATACCACTGATCGACCAAAGCAGTGGTATTCCACGTGTAGTTTAACCCTTTAGTGCGCAGGTTTGCATATATGCAAACAACAGTGTTTTGAATTTAATAGATTTTTTTTTTTATTCGTATATATGTAATTCACATCAGAAAATTCAAATAGCAATATTTTCTTTAATTAATAACAGACATTCCGTATTTAAATAAAGCGAAATTAACCGTTGAAACTTTCTGATGTAAAGTCAGATTCTCTGAGCTACGTAATATTTAGTACGTATTCTATCATGGAAATTAAAGGGTTAACGGTTACGTTTTATAAAATAAATACCTAAAGTATACTAAAAATAAAGTATTTGGAGACATACTTATTAAAATATTTACTAATTTGCAATATTTTAGAGTAAAACAGCCACACGACAGTAGTTTTAGCTTGTATTACAGATGTGTAACAGAAGAAAAGATTGACGTATTATTTGAAATATGTATCTCTGATTTTTTTTATTAGTTTTCCTGTGTAATAAACCTTTCAGAGCGTCATATACATATATATATATATATATATTCCTAAAGAAAATAAAAAATCGTGCATCTAAGGGTTAAAAGTTATGCTTTGCTATATTAGAGTAATTTCCATTTCATATGTATTTAATTTAATTTTCTTTATCCCATGACTTCCTGCCGAACGATAACATCATTCTTTAATGCAGTTAAAATATCATTGTTAATTTTTTTTGCGTGTGTGAGTATCGTTTAAAACATATGTTCATCTTTTAATCGAGTCGTGCTCTACTGTTTTTTTTTTTTTTTTTTTTTTTTTTTTTTTGTTTACTGTGATTCATCATGGCTTTGTATATGCGTACTGAATGGAAGTACGAATAGATAATTTAATATAATCTTCCAATTGAATAAACAATCCACTAGTAATTAAAACACTGTAGGTATTTATTTTTTAATACTTATTATGTTGTTAATAAAAAAGAATGTGGAATATAGCCAGCCAACTAAGAACAATTAATACATTAAGGGGACAAAGGACCTCTAAAATATATTTTTTTGTAAATTTCACTTTAAATATTATTCAAGGGTACATTATATGCGCTATGGCATGAATTTATCACAAAAAATTAAAAAAAAAATTTTTTTTTGAGAAAAAAAAAGAATTTTCCGTAATATTTTGGATGTTACGGAGAACTTTTCGAAATGCCCCATGCGAATTCCTTATCATTTAAAATCCCCAATATTTTTTATACAAGTTTGGTTTACATACATAAATAAAACAGTGCATCGAATTTTATATATTTCAATACAAAGGTAAGAAAAATAAATGTTTTTTAAACTTTTTGAAATTTTGAATGCTCAAAATTGGCGGCCCCGATTATGACTCGAAATTTTAAGAAATTAATAACACAAATCTGCATATGTTTTTTAAGTAGATTTGTAACACTTTGACTCACAGTGTGCATCAGAAAATATTATGAGGCATCTTTTAGATATAAATATCTGCCTTGCAGACATTTAGGCAGACTTTTAAAGAAAATTCACAGATTTAAATTGATGAAGTCCGAAAATATACATATTCCAGATCTCCATAAAAAGCAGTAATTGGGGACTACGTATCTTTTCCACCTGAAATAAAAACACGTGACTTAACCTTCAAATGCCTGATTTTTCAAAAATCATTGTAATACTGTTTTTCGGCTTTCATTTTTTAAATAAATCATGGGAAAAATACTTATTTAAATCACATTTTGTTTTAAGTATGGTTTACGGCTAAAAAACAGTTTGTTACTAATCTGCAATACTGGTCTTTAATTGAAAAAATAATTTCCCTTGATAAAATTCTATTGTATTAAACACACGAGAATTTTAGGAACTATAATAAGAAATAAATTTCACTTGCTCACTGCAGAACAAAATAGGGTATTTCGCAAGCTTCCAAACAAAACAAAAAACAAGTAGCAAGAATTGAAAAAACAAATCTATCTTTAGTCTTAAACAGCACAAGTGTTGCCATCTACATGTTGAAAATAGATTTAATAATATTTTCAGAATGTATTTTATTGGCAACATTAGGCATTATAGCTTCAATATTATTCTAATAGTAATTTAGAGCCTAAATTTGGTATGTTTCCGGAAAGCAACACCCGGCAATTAAGGGTTAAATATACAGGATTCATTGCAGCTTTCTACTAAACAAACAATTTCTTCATATATTTTACTTGTGTTGTCATAGTCCCTTTATCTCAAGCAAGATGCAGCGTGCAACGATAATTGAGTTTTCCTTGTATAGGTTTTTTCCCTAGATCTAACATCGCATACTGACATGTAGCGTACAACGATGAATAAGGTACCATTGGACAGGATGTTTTTGCCAGCAGTCATTGCTTACGGAATTCTCGATATATTTTAAAATTAAGTATCATATTAAATATTATTTCTGGTTTAACTTTCCACATTTCTATGGACATAAAAATAGAACAACGATGAATGGTGTGAAAATATGAAAGGTTTTTGAACAGGCTTTTCACAGAGTATAGCAGTATTTTGTTAAAACAAGTTGTTTGTTTTTGAAAAATGCTGTTGCATAAATATTAATAAGTTTATCTGGAAATAAACTCATATATATATTAATAATAATGCACTACATGAACTAGATAAGTATTAGAAACTGAATGGGAAAATTGAAAACTTAATTTAACGGAAAAATAACCTTTAATTTTTCCTGTGAATTTATTCTTTGAACTTGAAAACTCCGTTAAATGAAAAATACATATCTATATAATATTTAAAGTTAAATTATTTTGAGATATATACTTGTATTTATTTTTAAGATAACAGAAAAAATATACTGCATTTTTAAACATTTGGCCTGTTTTTGTATTTGAATTCGCTGTTACAAAACACATACATGAAGTATTTTTTGAAAATTTACTTCATTTTTAGAGAGTAGCTTAAAATTAAACATAACCCATAATCTGGCATATATTCCATTTTTGAAAGATGGGTAAATTTTATTTCCTTAAAATTGTATCAAATACGGTTAATAAATAGCCAGGCATTGAATATATATATTAAATGTTTAGAAAGTACACTGAAAAGTTCGAGAAGTGCGACGAAAAAATAAGACTGTATTTAGAATTATTTCCTTTTATATCTCTGAATTCCATGGCTATCTAAATTAATAGGAAATTAAAAGTAATTCGTAAGATAACTGAACGGCAAAAACCTTCTCTCAATAGAAAACTGTATAAAACGTAGTAAAAGATTATTCTGATAACAATAGATTGGATTAAATAGAAATGTAAAGTTTCAGCAACTTTTAACAGTTAAAACTGCCGAAAAACTATTTTTAGATTATTTTCTATTGTGATTTTCAATAGTGATACATTCCACAAATTTAAACAGTTATAAATAACATTATTTTGAGAAAACTGAATTTCTAAAAAAAAAAACGCACACTCAGTGATATTGTCGGACGTTGAAAAAAAAATACACTTTCATTTTTATTGAGCCCATTTTTCATAGATACAGCAGATGACTTATATACACTGTAAAAAAAAAAAAAAAAAAAAAAAAAAAAATCTGTAAAGTTACTAACATATTTCTCGGAAACTGGGATTCCAGGAACTATTTATGTAACGGCAACAGCAAAAATTTCTGTAACAGCATCTGTTACAGGAATTTTTCTTGTTGCCGTTACATGTTCCTGGAATCCCAGTTTCCTAGAAATATTTTAGTAACTTTACAATTTTTTTTTTTTACAGTGTATGAAATTAAGAGACAAGAAATGTTTGAAAAACATAAAAATGTATTTCTTATTATATTGTTTTTTTATAATATTTGAATCTTTAAAAGTGATCTACAGTTAATCCGATAGGGCCATTCTTAAGCGTTGAGCAGCGCAGACAGTCGATAAGTGCGAAAGCAAAAGTTTAAGATAATTTATTTCAAAGCCCTGTTTTTCAGCGGGTTCGCAACCATAACATTTGAACACGTTAACGGAATTATATGTTTTTTCCTTTTTTTTTTTTTTTTTTTTTTTTTTTTTTTTTTTTTTTTTTTTTTTTAAAGGTAAATTATTTTCTCTATAACCTATGCCAGAAAAACAAACAAATTTCATTTGTTTAACATTGAATAATTTGTTTAATTTTATAAGAAAAAAATGTGATAAAATTATATTAACTTTGAATTATCTATACTAATAAAAGAACAAATCGCTCCCTGTGTGTGTGTCTGTTGGCGATGGCTAGCAAAATCTACCGCACGTAGAAGTCTGAAAATTCAGAAATGATTAGTCGAAGACAGGTCCTGATGCACATGAGACTCAGATTTTTAATTTTTTAAGAGGCGGGGCCCTGGGCCCCTTAAAGTTTATATGCACTAAATTGATAATAACATGTCTCTTTTCTATCCGATCTTCTTCGTTTTGGCGGTAAATTCTCCTTTCAGTTTCTGTCCCATTTCTACATTTCAGATAAGACCCTGGCACCCTGTCAAGGGGCCCAGTACAGGGCCCCTTGAAGTTTTTTTGTGCACTAAATTTTTCATAACATGCCTCTTTTCTATCCGATCTTCGTCGTTTTTTGGGTGAATTCTCCTTTCAGTTTCTGCCCCATTTCTACATTTTCAGTTAAGACACTGGAACCATGTCAAGGGGCCCAGTACAGGCCCCTTGAAGTTTTAGTGCACTAAATTGTTAATAACATGCATCTTTTCTATCCGATCTTCGTCGTTTTCGGGGTGAATTCTCCTTTCAGTTTCTGCCCCATTTCTACATTTTCAGTTAAGACCCTGGAACCCTGTCAAGGGGCAAAGTACATGGCCCCTTGAAGTTTTAGTGCACTAAATTGTTAATAACATTCCTCTTTTTTATCCGATCTTCGTCGTTTTTGGTGTGAATTCACCTTTCAGTTTCTGCCCCATTTCTACATTTCAGTTAAGTCACTGGCACCCTTGCAAAGAGTCCGGTACAGGGCCCCTTGAAGTTTTAGTGCTCTAAATTTTTAATAAATGGCTTCCTTTTTATCCCATCTTCATTTTTGGATACATTCTCCATTTAGTTATTCTCCCGTTTCTACATTCAAGTTAAGACCACCCAGCTAAAAATGAACTGCAGAAATTCTACAAAAAAACCGCAGTTGGAAAACTGCGGTGATTTGGCCGATTCCACTACAGATTTTTTGCGGTCAATAGAACTACAAAATTACCGCAGTTTACTAACTGCAGTAATTTAGCAGTTGTATTGACCACAAAAATTCTACAGAAAATTTATAGTTATATCAATATTAAAAATTCTGCAGAAATTTCGCAGTTTTATTGACCGCAAAAATTCTGTAGTGGAATCGGCCAAATCACCGCAGTTCTCCAACTGCAGTTTTTTTGTAGTTATATCGACCTCAAAAATGTAGTTTTTTTTTACTGAGTATCCACTTTGCCTCCCTGAGGAAAGTGCCCTCAGGGGGCAAAGTAGTGCACGGAGCAGCGGAAGTATATAAAATGATTAAGCGGTCACAGGTTTGGGTGTCGGCAAAATGTAGGAAAGTGCCCTCCAAAGGGGGGGGGGAGTAGTGGATGGAGCACCAGAAATGCATAAAATGATTAAGCGGTCACAGGCCTTACCAACGATATGTCATATGACAGGTATCAGAAAAATTTAGTAAAGTGCCCACCAAGGGGGGCAAAGCAGTGGGCAGAGTACCAAAAGTACATAAAATGATTAAGCAGCCAAAGGCCTTTCCAACGATATGTTACATGACAGGTGTCGGGAAAATTTAGTAAAGTGCCCCCTGGGGGGCAAAGTGGTGGGTGTGGTACCGAAGTGCATAAAATGATTAAGCAGTCACAGGTCTTTCCAACAATATGTTACATGACGGGTATCTGCAAAATTTAGTAAAGTGCCCCCCCGGGGGGCAAAGTGGTGGGCGGGGTACTGGAAGTGCATAAAATGATTAAGCGGTCACAGGCCTTTCCAACGATATGTCACATGATGGGTGTCACAAAAATTTAGGAAAGTGCCCCCCAGGGGGGCAAAGTTGTGGGCGGAGTACCGGAAGAGCATAAAATGATTAAGCAGCCAAGGGCCTTTCGAACGATATGTCACATGACGGGTGTCAGGAAAATTTAGTAAAGTACACACCTGGGGGGGGGCAAAGTTGGGGGTGGGGGAGGAGTACCGGAAGTGCATAAAATGATTAAGCAGTTACAGGCCATTCCAACGATATGTCACATGATTAGTGTCAGAAAATTTTAGGAAAGTGCCCCCCTAAGGGGGCAAAGCAGCGGACAGAGTACCGAAAGAACATAAAATGATTAAGCAGCCAAAGGCCTTTCCAACGATATGTTACATGACAGGTGTCGGGAAAATTTAGTAAAGTGCCCCCCTGGGGGCAAAGTGGTGGGTGTGGTACCGAAGTGCATAAAATGATTAAGCAGTCACAGGTATTTCCAACGATATGTTACATAACGGGCATCTGCAAAATTTAGTAAAGTGCCCCCCCCGGGAGGCAAAGTGGTGGGCGGGGTACTGGAAGTGCATAAAATGATTAAGCGGTCACAGGCCTTTCCAACGATATGTCACATGACGGGTGTCGGAAAAATTTAGGAAAGTGCCCCCCAGGGGGGCAAAGTAGTGGGCAGAGTACCAGAAGTGCATAAAATGATTAAGCAGCCAAGGGCCTTTCGAACGATATGTCACATGACGGGTGTCGGGAAAATTTAGTAAAGTACACCCCTGGGGGGGCAAAGTCGGGGGTGGGGGAGGAGTACCGGAAGTGCATAAAATGATTCAGCAGTTACAGGCCATTCCAACGATATGTCACATGACAGGTGTTAGCAAAATTTAGGAAAGTACCCCCCAGGGGGGGGCAAAGTGGTGGGCAGAGCACCAGAAGTGCATAAAATGATTAAGCAGTCACAGGCCTTTTCAATGATATGTCACATGAGGGGCTATGGCAAAATTTAGAAAAATGCCCTCCCACGGGGGAGTGGCAGGCGGGGAGAGGGACACGAAGGTGCTAATACAAATAAGCAGCCACACACCTTTCCAAAGATGTCACATGATGCATGTCGGCAAAATTTAGAAAAGTACCCCCCCCCCCGGTGTGAATGTAAAGGGAGGGTCATCGTAGGTACATAACATGAATAAGTGGTAAGAAATTTGCATATTACACAATCTTTCGAGGAAATACACATATTTCGCACGACCTTTTGAAGAAATTCACTTATTTTACACGATCCTTTGGCAAAAATCGCAGTTTTCTACGACCTTTCAAAGAAATTTGCATATTACACGATCTTTCGAAGAAATTTGCATATTTTGCACGATCTTTCGAAGAAATTTGCATATTTCACACGATCATTTGACGAAATACACATTGTTTTCGCGATCATTTGACAAAAATCACATTTTTTTGCGATTCTTTGACAAAATTAGTGTTTTTTCCGTGACCTTTCAAAGAAATTTGCATATTACATGGTCTTTCGACAAAATTCGCATATTTTACACAATCCTTTGGCAAAAATTACATTTTTTCGCAAGATCCTTTGAAGAAATTCGCATATTTTCCACGATCTTTCATGACATTTGCATTTTTTCTGCGATCATTTGACAAAAATCATATTTTTTTGTGATTCTCTGGCAAAATTCGCGTTTTTTCCACAACCTTTCAACGAAATTTGCATATTACACTATCTTTCGACAAAATTTGCATATTTCGCACGATCTTTCAAAGAAACTTTCATATTTCGCACGATCTTTCGAAGAAATTCACATATTTTACACGATCATTTGACGAAATATGCATTTTTTTCGCAATCATTTGACAAAAATCACATTTTTTCGCGATTCTTTGACAAAATTCTTGTTTTTTCTGTGACCTTTCAAAGAAATTCGCATATTACATGGTCTTTCGACAAAATTTGCATATTTTACACAATCCTTTGGCGAAAATCACATTTTTTTGCAAGATCCTTCGAAGAAATTTGCATGTTTTACACGATCTTTTAACGACATTTGCATTTTTTCTGCGATCATTTGACAAAAATCATATTTTTTTGTGATTCTTTGGCGAAATTCACGTTTTTTCCACGACCTCTCAAAGAAATTTGCATATTACCCGATCTTTCGACAAAATTTGCATATTTCGCACGATCTTTCGAAGAAATTCACATATTTTACACGATTATTTGATGAAATACGCATTTTTTCGCGATTCTTTGACAAAATTCTTGTTTTTTCTGTGACCTTTCAAAGAAATTTGCATATTACATGGTCTTTCGACAAAATTCGCATATTTTACACGATCCTTTGGTGAAAATCACATTTTTTTGCAAGATCCTTCGAAGAAATTTGCATGTTTTCCACGATCTTTTAACGACATTTGCATTTTTTCTACGATCATTTGACAAAAATCATATTTTTTTGTGATTCTTTGGCAAAATTCACGTTTTTTCCACGACCTCTCAAAGAAATTTGCATATTACCCGATCTTTCGACAAAATTTGCATATTTCGCACGATCTTTCGAAGAAATTCACATATTTTACACGATTATTTGACGAAATACACATTTTTTTTGCGATCATTTGAAAAAAATCATTTTTTCGCGGTTCTTTGACAAAATTAGTGTTTTTTACAAGACCTTTCAAAGAAATTCGCATATTACATGGTCTTTCGATGAAATTCGCATATTTTACACAATTCTTTGGCGAAAATCACATTTTTTCGCAAGATCTTTCAAAGAAATTCGCATATTTTCCACGATCTTTGAACGACATTTGCATTTTTTCTGCGATCATTTGACAAAAGTCATATTTTTTTGTGATTCTTTGGCGAAATGCACGTTTTTCCCACGACCCTTCGAAGAAATTCGTATATTACACGATCTTTCGAAGAAATTCAAGCATTTTGCACGACCTTTTGAATAAACTTGCATATTTTACACGATCTATTGGCAAAAATCATGTTTTTTTGCAATTCTTTGATGGAAATCGTGTCTTTTTCGTGATCCTTTAATGAAAATCTCATTTTTCCGGCAATCCTTTGATGAAAATTGCGTTTCCCAGCGATCCTTTGACGAAAATTGCGTTTCCCAGCGATCCTTTGACGAAAATTGCGTTTCCCAGCGATCCTTTGACGGGAGTCGCATTTTTTCCTGTAATCCTTTGACGAAAATCGAATTTTTCCCATGATTCTTTGACATTAATTGCATTTTTTCCATGATCCTTTGACAATTGTGCTCAATTTGGTGCGGTTCGTAGTCACGTTTTTGTTATATTTCATACACTCCCACTACAACCCTTCCCTCATTAAAAATGTTAACAAATTTTAATGCATATTTGCATTGATCCCAGGAATAATAAAATTCAATGCTGAAAAAGCGGAATTCCGCGTTTCTGCAGTAAAGTAAAACGTCTGAAAACATCTTTCAATTACATAGTTTCTGAACACAAACACCTGCTAGTTTCATGCATTTCCAAACAAAAATAATTTAAAACGTATGTCATAAAGTTGCCTCTTTGGATTTGAGAACACCCATAATGAAAAGCATTCACCATAACAAATGCACAGGGATAAATTCAGTCAGGAGATGCAGCGTTCCCACATCATATATATATATATATATACATACATAGATATAATGCTAATAATGTATTATACTTAAATTGAAGGATGACATTTATAAAAATATTTTACTCAAATTTTTCCGATAGATTTCAGTACAATTTAAAAAAAAAACAAAAAAAAAAAAAACAGAGCAAACATAAATACGTCATTTTTTTTAAATTGAACAGAACTGAAATTATCAATGCAAGTTTGAAAATATGAATTTCATAAAGTACGATAAATGCCACATATAATTTCTCTTTAAAAAAAATCCCAAAACTTCCTTAAATAAAATTGCACATAACAAAACTTTTTCAAAGAAAATTACGTCATAAGAACAGTTATTACTTTGTTCATTCTGACACTATTTTCTAGGTGTGCCCACTTGAGGAGAAAAGTAATGTGAAGCTCCCTAATTTTTAGATAATTTCATATATAAACATCAAGCAAACACAATTAATTCTATATTATTAATTGAAAAAATTCTAAAATGCCTATAAATTAGTGAATTGGGGACAAATCTACAACTAATGTCACAAATAATGGCTGTTTGTTTACATCAGATGAACCAGAGATTAAGGGTAATGTTTACATTAATGTCAAGATTATAAGTAATTTAAGGGGGAACAAATGTCATATCTTTCCGTCGAAAGAAAATTTGCAAAATTTGTCAGTCAGTTGTATGAAAATATCTCAAAATTCATCAATCAGTCGCAGATTAAAAGTTAATTATTTTTTTCAGTCAGACATGGAAAAAAATGCAAGTTTTGTGACTCTGTCATAGAATGAAAATACTAAATTCACAAATCAGTCATAAAAAATATTGCAAAATTTTAACAATTGAAGCATTAATTAATCAAACAATCACTTACCTGTAGTGTTTTTAGGTATTTTATGAATTGTTATTAATAATAATCTCAACTTTTTGTATTAAATAATAAAGAGCTAAAAATAACATGAAGCAAAGTAATGGCTTGATGAAAAAGAATATGCAAAACAGAAAAGAAAATCTGTGACGACCGCTGCCAGTCTTGAACTTTCTGCAAACTGGCGTCGGAAAAAAACCCCACCCGTATATGACATCTGGGCAAGTACATGCACTTTCTAATCTTAATCTTTTGGAGATTTTTTTTTTAAATATCTCGTTTGCATTCCCATGCTTTTGTTTGCATTGGGTAACTAAAGACGATCTCTAAAATACACTTTTTTTTTTTTTTATGAGGACGTTAATCTTTTTCAGACAAAAATAGCCTCAGAAAAAAAACCTGCAAACAAAATCAAAAAAGTAAAAAACGGCTGTTGTAAAGAACGACCTCAGCTGGCATACAGAATAATTTCAAAATATGGAAATGCAAATGAGATACTTTAAAAAAAATTTCTTATAAGATTAATATTACAGGGCAGGCGTTTTCATGTGAGTGAAGTAACCTCTTAAGTAAGTAGTGGAGATTCTTTGCAAAAATCGACTTCATACTGTATAGTACTGTGTTTACTCTCATAATAGTCGCACTTTTTTTTGCCAAATTTTTATTGTGAAAGTCTAGGTGCAACTATTATGCGGAGAAATCTACTGCATAATATTGTACACTGAAATGCTGAAACATTACTGGTATAAAAAAACACATAATAAAATTAGTAACTTACCAAATGTTTCCAGATTATGTGATGTTTATTAAATACCATTTTCTTTTTATGGTAATATTTTTATAGATGTAAAATTTACAAATAATCTTTGTGAAAATTTAAACAAAAAATTATCATAATAAATTTCTTTTACTAAAGGTTTCAGTATCACTATTGTAATGAGAGGCGGTGTCTGAAGAATCTCCGTCATTCCATAAAATGTCATCTTCGCTTCCGTCCAAAGCGTCAAAGATACCCATCTTCTTAAAATTTTTTGGAAATTATATCGCTTGTCATTAAAGTCGAGCTTTGTAATGTCCAACTACACATTAGTTCCAGGGATGGGCGCCTTACTTTTCCACTGGGAATTTTCTCGTTGTTCCCATTGATTATCCAATATCCATATACTCGTCTTATATTGTCTTGCAGAATCTCTTTGACTCCTCCGGGAATTATCACAAGATCTGTTTTGCCTTCTGAAAGTTTTTTCTTTACATCATCAACAAAATGTCTTCGGAAACTATCAAGTACCAGCATGGCTGTTTTTTTTAGCAATGCTCAAGACCTTTTCTTCCAAACGTTGCGAACCCAATCTTTCATAATTTTTTCATCCATTCAATTCATGAAAAGAAAATAGTTTGACGATTTTTTCTGCTTCAAATCAGGGGTGAGACTATTACACAAGTAAACACGGCAGTCTATTGAGTGCTGCTTTGCAGAATTGCTGAGCATCGAATACCAAGTACTAGTGTATACTAAGGCAGAAACATTCATGCACACACTCTAATCAATACTGACCACTCGACTGGAGGCAGAATTTTTTTTAAAAGAAGTTGCCAGACAAATTTAAAAGAAAAATTGCTTAAATAAAAAACATTGAAAAGTGGGAAGGGTTAGTTCCAGGCCATTGGACAACCGCTGTGGCTTCAAGTTTAATCTTCAGCAGCAGTTGAGGGTAGGCAGATTAAAAAAAAAAAATAGATGTAAGATTTTTGCATTGTCTGAAAACATACTTTTTCTGTTTACTTTTAAAATTTAATTTTATTCCAAAATTTAATAAGTCATCCACATTGTTTTAAAATGTTTAAAACCAGCAGCACTACTTGAAAAGTTACATTAAATAACCCGAACAATACACACACACAAAAGAAACTATTCAATAAAAAACTTAGATTATTGAACTCTTTTCCTCTGTAGTAAAAATAAATTACTTAAATTTACACTAACTAGCTTTTAATCAGCTACACCTCTATTATTCTTTAAAGAAAACCCAAAAAATATACATATAAATAGTATTTTGCACCTACAAATCCTCCTCCGAAATATTTTATTGGTGCGACTATTATTTTCTACTGTTGAATAGTATATCCGAATTTTTTAAAAAGGGCCCACTTTTTTGGAAGTATAATAGTCCTTTCAAAAAGAGAGATCAAGCTCGGTACATAATTTAGAAATCTTAAATACACATTCTGAAAGAATAATCAAAGTATTATACGGACAAGTCAGATTTAAAAAATAGTATACGAACACGAACGCAAAAACCGAACGGGCATGGTGTCAGTTCTTTAAAAAATTAGCTCGGTACATAATATTCGCAATGTTATGGTTATTGACATTCATTTAAAAATAATAATAATAATAATTAACGCGAAAGCATAATACGAACAAAACGGGATATGAAAAAAAGACGAAGGTCGAATCGCGAGTCACATGTATTGTAAATAAAACATTCCGCCGCCTAGATCGAAAGTTGAGTTGTACGAGCACTACTGCTTCATCCGCCGGAATCCAGATAGATTTTTCGCTGTTAGCGAAACGAGATCGACCAATCAGAAAGCTTGCTTCCTTAAAACAGGGAAAAGTTCGCGAAATGTGAGCTTCTGATTGGTCAATCTCGTTTCGCTAACAGCGCAAAATATCTCATCCCGGACAGAATTTAGAATAAAAAATATTATTTAAATAATATTAATTTATTATATATTATTAATAATTATTAATTATAAATATTAATTATTTAAATTATATTATTCATATTATGTAATATATAATTAATATTATATTAAATATCAATAATTATTAATTATAAATATTATTAATAATTATTAAATCAATTATAATTAAAAATTAATTTAAATAATAAATATTTATTTACAGTCAGAAATGCAGCCTCAGCTGCGTGAACAATAATCAAATATTCCAATGTAAATTTAAAATAAAATATTTAATAAGAATTATTTTTTTTTTCATTCGTTTTTATAAAGTAGAAGTAATTTTCATACGAACTGGGAGTCATGTATTTTCGGGGAGAAGGGCAAATTGTGCATTTAATAAATTCGGGTCCGGGTGTGCTATGAAAAAGAAAAAAAGGGGGGGGATGCCTCCTCATTGGATTTTGAAATTAAAGTTAAAAAAAAAAAATTCTGCTTTTGAAAAACACAGTAGAATTTATTTCTTTCGAGTATGTTTAAAAAAAGGGAAGCTGGAATTTTCCGTTTAGGGGAGGAGGGGGGCATAGGAGAGCAACTACCCCTCCCTAGATTTTGAAGTAAGTAACTAATTTTATTTTCTTATTTTGAAAAACATAATAAAATTTATTCTTTGCGAGTGACTAAAAAAAAGAAACCAAGAATTTTCCGTCAGGAGGCGGGGGGGGGGGGGGGGGGGGTTATAGAACAGTCATTTGTTCCTCCCAGATTTTAAAATATAAGTAACTAATTTTTTTTCTACCGGTTTTGAAATAGTGAAATTTATTTATTTCGACTAACTTAAATTAAAAGAGGAACTAAAAAGTTTCAGTTGAGGGAACGGTATAGGAGGCCCATTGCCCTTCCCTGTATTTTGAAATTGTATAAACTAAGTTTTCTTTTTTTCCTATTTTGAAAACATAGAAGAATTTATTTTTTTTCGAGTAACTTAAAAAAAAAGGAAACAAGAATTTCCGTTTAGGGGAAGGTGGCATAGGAGACCAATTACCTCTCCCTAGATATTTCAATTTAAGTAACCCAATTTTTTCTCTCCTGTTTTGAAAAACATAGTAAAATTTATTCTTTGCGAGTAACTTAAAAATTAAGGTAACCAAAATTTTCCGTTAAAAGAGGGGAGCCTAGGGGAGTCATTGTTGCTCCCTGGATTTTGAAACATATATGTAACTGAATTTTCTTTTTCTCCGATTTTGTACATAGTAAAATTTATTTATATTCAGAAACTTAAAATAAAAGAGAAGCAGTATATCAGAAATATCAGTTGAGCGGTGGAAGGGGGGGGAGGGGGGATAGGAGAAAAAAGCCATTTCCCTTCCCTGGATTTTGAAATTTAAGTAATTAAATTTTCTTTTTTTATGAAATGTATAGTAAAATTCATTCTTTTTCAGTATTTTAAAATAAAATGCCTGGGGGTGGGGAGGGGGATAAGAGAAAAGCCATTTCCCTTCCCTGGATTTTGAAATTTAAGTAATTAAATTTTCTTTTTTTCTTTCTTTTTTTTTTTATGAAATGCATAGTAAAATTCATTCTTTTTCAACATTTTAAAATAAAAGAAATAAAAAAATTCCGTTAAGGAGGGTGGGGGGGATGGAAGGACCATGCCAATCCCTGAAGTCTGAAATTTAATTAATGGAATTATATTATTTTCTCCGATTTTGAAAAATATAGTAAAATTTATTTATTCCGTATAGCTTAAAATTAAACAGAAACTAAGAATTTTTCTGTTGGGGGAGAGATTCCCCCCCCCCCCCTATATCTCACTCTTAGTAGTTAATTTCGGTCGAGTGTTTTTTATGTTTATGTATTTAAACTTTATCATAAAGTCAGGTTAAAAACAGTGTAATTTTTTGTGTGGGGGGGGGGGGGTGAGGGAGATGTAGCCCGAGGTTTTCGGCATTCCCTCGTGGATTTTGACATTTGGTTTTATCTAAATAATTTCTTTTTCTCTGATTAACACATAATAAAATTTATACTTTTCGGCCAAGTAAAATAATTAAACACTAAGAGAAAGACGGGAAACTGGTAAAATTAAAGAGATGAAATTACTTCAATACTGCTGTATTACTACAGACGCAAAATCTCATTATTTTAAAAGTTTATGATGACTTCACTTAAACTATAGTATTTTTTAGGTTAATAGCACAGAGAATTTTTGAAATAAAGGACCACAAAATTACGCCACATTAGCCGCAGAATTTCTAAAGTATTTTTATAGTCGAGATTGCACTACAGAAAATCTATAGTTGACTATAGAAAAACATCAAAAATACTCCACTTCTGTAGAAAAACTGCAGTTCATTTTTAGCTGGGCATGGGCCCGTCTAGGGTCCCGTATTGCCCGGTCCAGGGCCCATTAAATTTTTTGTGCGCCATGCGTTTTTCACACCCTATTTTTCTCACCTTCGCAGTGCGTAATTTTAAAGTTGAGTCTGAACTCTTCTCTTTAGACCAACACTCACATATTTTTATTGGGTCCCTAGGGCCCTTTTTTTAACATTTCCTCCCATTTTTTGCACATTTCTTTTAAATTATATTCTAATGATCCCTTAAAAATAGTCCGATTCACTAGCATTATTTTTCTAACAACATCTTAGGTTCTCCAGCTATTACATGAACAACGCAAAAATATTGACTTCAACTACCACCAATTTTGAATATAAATCGTCTTCTTGGGGCATTTGGTGCATCTTCTTTTAAAGTGATCCGAATTCCTTTACCATATTTTCTTTTTAATTTTCTTTACCATAGTTTTATCGTCCTCAGATTACATTAAAAACTACTAAAATGTCTATTTATACGAAACTACATGCCACATAAGTCCATTCACCCTTGGGTCCCGGTACAAGGCCCCTTGAATCTTTTGCATTATAAATTATTAATAAATTCACCCTTTTAATCCGATCTTCATTTTTGGAACCATTTTTCCATTTCGTTTTTCTCTCGTTTCTATATTCCAGTTAAAACCCTGAGGCACCTTAGTGTCCTGTAGGGCCCGATGCGGGGCCCCTTGAACTTCTTGTGTTCTATGCATTTTTTACACCTTAATTTTTTCACCTTCTCATTGCATAATTTAAAAATTGAGTCTTGCACTCTTCCCCCTAGACCAACACCCTCATATTTTTATTGGGGCTTTAGGCCCTTTTTAAGCATTTACCCCATTTTTGCGCATTTCTTTAAAATATTATTCTGATGATTATTTCATACCCTTTGATTAATTTTGACTAATTTAAGATCTAAAACGCTAACTACTAAAGCATTTAAACATGTTTTCATGTTAGAGCCCTGCTCTCAACTATCAGTTGGGCCGTTCTGCCCCCCCTGTAATAGCTCCCTTAAAAATGGTCCGATTCAGGAGCGTTTTTCTTCTAACATCTTCTTAAGTTCTCCAGCTATTACATGAACGACAAAAAAAAAAAAAAAAAAAAAAAAAAAAAAAAAAAAAAAAAAAAAACTTCAGACTTCAGCTACCACGAATCTTGAATCGTCTTCTTGGGGCCTTTGTTGCAGCTTCTTTAAAAACTATCCTATTATATTCCAATTTTCTTTAACATAGTTTTAGTTTCTTCCAGCTACTTTAAAACCCCAAAAAAAATTTCTTATGCCCAATTACATTCCAGTTAAGAGCCTGGCACCCAGGGACCGGTCTTTCTTTATACGTCAGCTACCACCTTTTTCGAACATTAATCTCCCTTTTTCAGCACCAACTTACATCTACTCATTACAGCCGTAAATTAAAAAATCGCGTCACTTTAAAGGTAACTTTAGATAAGGTATTTCATCCGTTTATTAAATATCGTGTTAATGTTAACAGTAATTCATGAAATTTACAAGGTGAGGAGGCATCTTTCACCTCTTGGTGGCGCGTTATTTCTCGGGTTTAAGGGCCCATTTTCGACGGCATTTGCTGCCTTCAACTTAGATTACAATTCATCTTCTTTCTGTATTATGAAATTTTATCTTAGACTTTAGTTACCAACCTTTTTTAACATTAATAGTGCATTTTTTTGAAGTGAAAACTTCTTTAGGCCGTTGAGCTTTTTTTGAGATGGAGAAAAACCACTGATTTGGAGACACTGTTATGTAACCGACATGCTGGCATTTTGGCACATAGACACTAGCGCGCCAAGCGTAATATAATTGTGGTATTGTATTCATTAATAAAAATACTTTTGGATAGTATTGAATTGGAGTATGGATTTCAATATTTGGATAGTATTGAATTGTAATGGTTGCTGTTTATATTTCACCGGATAAATCTTTAAATGCAATACGAGAATTTTTGTACGAAAATTTGTTTATTTATATGTACATGTATAATTTAATAATATAATTTAATATAATTATATATATTACAAATTATTAATGTTTATTTATATGTAATTTATAGTTAAATTATATTACTATGAAAATTGTAATATAATTTTGGTAGTAATAGTTTATAATAATGAATAAAAAAACACTACATTTAAAAGTATTTCCTGCGTAATTATACATTTCCTGACGATTAAAAAAACACACACGTAATTGTTGAAATTTTCACTTCTATTGGCACTCCCGGAGTGCCACTGTTTTTTTTTTTTTTTTTTTTTTTTTTTTTTTTTTTTTTTTTTTTTTTTGGTTCTGTGGGCTTGCTTCCTACGAGGTTTGGCTCAATCAATTTGGTTTTCGATTATCTCCGGTAAATGCTGCCATATGTTGTGAGGATCTAGATTACAGGTTCGTTCGGAAAGAAGTTTGATGGGAACACATTACGCGCTGCGGAAGTCAATGGGGCTTCCGAAATTAGGTTCTTTAAAATAATTTCCAAAGATATAAATTCATATAAACTTAAGTTTTATTTAAGGTTATTTTTTATAAACCACGGGCAACGCCGCGCTGGCCTGCTAGTTTTATTATATGCTTAAATATCTCTCTTTCTCTTTCTCTCTCTCTCTCTAAATATAAATAATATATATATATATATATATATATATATATATATATCCACATTTCTTTTTATTTGAGGATTAGTCGCCAGACGACGTAATTAGCAGAATAAAAAGAAATGATGATTAAAAATATGGAATCTGCAATTCCAAATCATACCCATACTAGATTGTTAAGATTAATCTGCTCGTGCAATAAAAGAAATTGTTATTAGATTATTTTGTGTTTTTATTTAACATTTTTTTTCTATTTCTATAAAATTTAAATAAATATATTCTAAAAGAATTATTAGTCTGAATTTGTTAGAGGCTTTCTAATTCATGATCAAATTTGATTATATTTTTCTTATTTTAAACACTTTTAAACCACTTAATTAAAAATAGTTTAATTGCATATTGTTTTATTTTAATTATTATTTTATCGTTATTAAACTAAAATTTCATTTGTAAATTTAATGCTTTGCATGCACACGTGCGTTTACATCAACACTAACTTCAAATATAACATAAAACATATTTCATTTTGCAAATGAAGTTATCCTAGAATTTACTCAGCATTTTGCACGGACCATTTTAAAAACTCATTAAAATGACAGGAAGATGAAAAGGTCTATTACTGCAAAAGAAATAAATGACTCAGAATTTTTCAGATTTTATGTTTTCCACAATATACGCTTAATATTTTAAAAGTAATGAACCATAACTTTTCTTTTCCACAGTGATTTGATAGTTTCAATGTCTTTCATGCACTGAGAATATATTTTTAGATTTCAAAAGAAATATTAAAGTTTACAAAAACACACATTTCACGTAAAATTTTAAAAATGAATTTGAATACAAAAGAAATTTTTAAAGATTATTTTCGATGTTTTATTTTTAGTAAGTATTACCAAACTAAATTTAAAAAAAAACTCGGCGTGAAGCTCTTTTTCAGAAATTGGGAAAATACTGCAATATTTCATTGTTTTAATTAGACCCCTGATTAATGATAGAATGAGAGATTAATAAACAATTAAATTTAAAAAATCAAAAAACCCGACTGCGTAAAAAGCGAACTAATTAATTATCTCTCATCAATGTGAATTTTTTTTTAATTCCTACTATTAGCTCTCAATCTCGCTATATACATCTTGTTCAAATTTTCAATCGTTAATAAAATACTTATTATGCATCCAATCAAGCTCAAATAATTTTTTTAACTTGTAGTAGATGACTCTTGATGTTAATCCAGTTTTGTTTCAAATATTAATTCATTAATTAAATTAAATGAATTAATTTTCAATAATCGAGAGAGCCCCCTTCTTGATCAAGGTACATTAAGATCGAGAGCGCCCTCTTCTTGATCAAGGCATTTTAAGCGCCACTCAAAGGAAAAAAGAATGGGAGAAAAAATTCTCTTATTGAAATAAGTAGGAATTGACTTAAAATATTTTTTTATATTACTTGTTTATATTACTTACCTATTTTTTTATTTACTTTTGTTTAGTTCCTATCTATAAACACTGTTTTGATGAGATCTATACATGTCTATGATGGTTAGAGTTGCAGTAAAGCTAGAGATCCACAATACATACACAACTTCCAGGTTGTATAATATTTTAACGAAGCTTCTGATTGTATAATAGTCAATGAAACATCGATTTTATTTTGAATGACCTATCCAATGACATGCCACTCAATAGGGTGCGTCAATATTTTTTTTTTGGTCTCTACAGCCATTTTGTATTTTACGGCCGCCATTTTGAATTTATAAAAATAATACCTAGCCTATAACCATCGGACCGTTAAGACAAATCGATAGAGACCTCATTCATTAACATCCATCCAGCTTTTAAGATTTTTCGAGGGTATAAAGAAATCCACATACACAGATACGCGTGAAACACATAACCCTACTTTTCAGTCGGGTAAAACTGACATCAATGATTGGAGTTGTAACCTATTTTGAAACTCTAATACAGTATCCAAATTGGATGAAATATTTCCTCCTTTTTACAGTTGGTATTTAATTAAAATGAATTGCACTTTGTATTTTGTATTTTGTGTATTTGACTACATATTGTAAATTTAAGAAAATATATATGCATTCGAAACATTTTTTTCAGAGCAAAATTTCATTTATTGTAGGGCACACGGAGACAGGAAACCATGAGAAGAGCCAGAAATAAAAATATCATTTAAGAAAAATATTTTAATCTCTTAAAAGATTTCAAGACATTTATATTTGCTGATGAAAAGATTTTTGAATAAATAAATTAAGAAGCATCGAAAATATTTATAAACAAATTTTATAAACATTTACATTTATCTAATGAATTATCTGCAAATGAAATATCATTGGTCAGATTATAGAAACACTTTTACTTAGTTTATTTGTCTATTTCACTAACATGTACTAATGATTTACAGAGCTCGCTCTTTAATAGTTTTCGCGCTGAAATAGTTTTAAAAATGAGATCCTTGCGAACTAGACTAACAGTGTTACAAGCAGGCCAGAAAGTATACCAGAAATATACTAATTAATAAACTTACTCATTTTTATATTATACATTGTACATATAAAATTGATCCTGAATATATTTAAAAAATAAGTTTTCAATAAGCGATGATATTTTCCGTTTATATAGAACTATGACGTAATCATTGCCGAAACGTCAGTGGATGCTTACTGTGGAGACCCGAAAAGTTTTTGGTTTCTGTCTGTCTGTTTGTTTGTTAGTTAGTCTGTCTGTCCCGCGATATCTTCCGTAAAAAGCGTCCGATTAGCTTGAAATTAAGGATGAATGTTGGTGAGGTTACCGGATTTAGCTGTATAGTTTTTCGTTAAATTTGGTTCATTCGTTCGGAATACATAGAACATTTTATTTTCCGCCTTAATGCTTTCCTATAGCAATTAAGACGATTTTTCCATTTTTATTTGTTGAAAGGAAATGTCTCATATGATTGAAAGATTTAAATTATAAATTATGGATGATGGCATTTCCTAATTAGAACCATACATTGTTCATATTATTTTGAAATTTTGTATATACATTTGTCACAGTTTTTAAATTCGGTGTATATCTTATGGAGGGATTTTATATATGTGTTCCAATAATATAAAATATTTTTTTTTATTTACTTTTTTTAATCACATATTTCATTGTCTTCATTTTCTTTTAACTGTTTCCTAGCAACGGAAAGGTGAATTTGATCTCATATGTCAAAAATAAAACGAATACGCTTTGAGGTTGAAATAAAAGGGGCTTGTGTTATGATATTAATTCTTATTATTAAAAAAATTTTACTAACATCTCACGGTTTATCGTCTGGACGCAGCTAACAGAATGTTTAATTTTTAATCGGTAATTTCAATTAAAAAAAAAACTTTTGAAAAGCAAATTGATAGTAAATCTCAAAATTATGCACCGCAAAATTATCGCTGTCGAAAAGGACATCATTGTGTCGGGAAATAAATATTTTCATTCTTAAAAACCAAACATTAAATAGATTCCCTGAAAAAATATTTTTTGACGAGTGTTAGTTCTTAATGCCGCCTCATTTCAGAAAATATAAATGATTTTTTTTTTTTTTTTTTAAATCTTTAAAAGGAAATTACATTTTCATTCGTAAAACCTAAACTTTTAATAAAATTGCGTCAATATAAATCCTTTACTGCCTACCAGTATTGAAGAATAATTCTCGGAAGTGTAAAAAGATTTGCGATAATCATTAGCGCAATCAATAAAAAGTTACATATGTAAATTAATGAGACCACGGGGGGTTTAGGGGGTCGGAGCCAACCTTAAATCTTTATTATTTAAAAAAATTACCAGAATTAGTAGCTCATGAAAATTCAAAATATCCTTCCATAACAACGTTTTTAATTTAACGCTTCTAATGTCTGAAAACTTCGTATTTTTTATTCTTATAAATAATTACGTAATTTGAAAACTTTAAATTGCGGTTTGCAGGAAATTGAATATTACTAGAGTGTGTCTAAAAACAATGAATTGCAGATCTGACGTTGAGGTTCCGGATCAGCAGATTTACTAGTATATATTAACTTTAATGATAGCGCGTCAAAAATGACGGAAAATATGATATAAAGATATATACAACACATATCCAAGATTATGATTTTTTTTTTTTTTTTTTTTTTTTTTTTTTTTTTTTTTTTTTTTTTTTTTTTTGCTTGTTCCGCAGTGATAGGTGAAAATAACACATTTTAAAATGTGGAAATATGTTGCCAAATTTTCTTCTTACCCAAGGCAGTTTTCTCTGGTTCGCCAAGGTCCCTATACTGGAAAAATACCAATAAATGCCGAAACGTCAGTGAACGCTTACTGTGGAGAACCAAAAGGTTTTTGGTTTCCGTCTGTATGTTTGTTTGTTAGTTAGTCTGTCTGTCCGCGATAACTGCCGTAAAAAGCATCCGATTAGCTTGAAATTAAGGATGCATGTTGGTAACGTCACCAGATTTAGCTGTATAGTTTTTGGTTAAATTTGGTTCATTCGTTCGGAATACATAGAGCCTTTTATTTTCCGCCTTAATGCTTTCCTATAGCAATTAAGACGATTTTTCCATTTTTATTTGTTGAAAGGAAATGTCTCATATGATTGAAAAATTTAAATGATAAATTATGGATGATGGAATTTCCTAATTAGAACCATACATTATTCATATTAGTTTGAAATTTTGTGCATACATTTATCAGAGTTTTTAAATTCGGTGTATATCTTATGGTGGGATTTTATATATGTGTTCCAATAACATAAAATATTTTCTTTTTGTAATTTACTTTTTTTTAATCACATATTTCATTGTCTTAATTTTCTTTTAACTGTTTCCTAGCAACGGAAAGGTGAATTTGATCTCATATATCAAAAATAAAACGAATACGCTTTGAGGTTGAAATAAAAGGGGCTTGTGTTATGATATTAATTCTTATTATTAAAAAAAAAAAAAAAAAAAAAAAAAAGTTACTAATATCTAACGGTTTATCATCTGGACGCAGCTAACAGAAATGTTTAATTTTTAATCGAAAATTTCAATGAGAAAAAAAAAAAAAAACTTTTGAAAAGCAAATTGATAGTAAATGTCAAAATTATGCACCGCAAAATTATCGAAGTCGAAAAGGACGTCATTGTATCGGGAAATAAATATTTTCATTCTTAAAAACCAAACATTAACTAGATTGCCCGAAGAAAAATATTTTTTGACGAGTGTTAGTTCTTGATGCCGCCTCATTTCAGAAAATATGAATGACATTTTTTTTTTTAAATCTTTAAAAGGAAATTACATTTTCGTTCGTAAAACCTAAACTTTTAATATAATTGCGTCAATGTAAATCCTTTTCTGCCCACCAGTATTGAAGAATAAGGCTCGTAAGTGTAAAAAGATTTACGATAATCATTAGCGCAATCAATAAAAAGTTACATATGTAAATTAATGAGACCACGGGGGGTTCAGGGGGCTCCGCCCCCCCTGAATACTTTATTATTAAAAAAAATACAAGAATTAGTAGCTCATGAAAATTCAAAATATCCTTCCATAACAACGTTTTTAATTTAACGCTTCTAATATCTGAAAACTTCGTATTTTTTATTCTTATAAATAATTACGTAATTTGAAAACTTTAAATTGCGGTTTGCAGGAAATTGAATATTACTAGAGTGTGTCTAAAAACAATGAATTGCAGATCTGACGTTGAGGCTCCTGATCTGCAGATTTACTAGTTTAATTTCTGTATCCGTCTATGTAAAGCACCTTAAAATTATTTTATTGGTAGCATCGGGATGAATATGTAAAGACGTACATTTACGTATATTACAGTTTAAATTTTGACCCACAGATTTTGAAAAAAAAAAAAAAAAAAAAAAAAAAACCTTTAATGCGCGGAGTTTAAGTTAAATAACGGTGAGCTCGATTTTGAAAAATTAATGTGTTTTCAATGGGAATTCAACCAAATTAACCAGCTATTGCCAAGTTGGCTTGATATATAGCAACTTACTTTTGTCGCCAAATGTGGCGATATTTTGCCAACTTGGTCAAAATTTGGCGCTACTGTGGCAACCCTGCAATTAGTACTTTTCAACAATTACTCATTGTTGAAGTTGGTACAGATTTATCCATAGGAAGCCTAACCCTGACGTAGGCGCGATCAATGTGGCTGTTCAACCGGAATTGTGAGGGACACACAGAGACTTGGATTTTATATAAATATATAAGGTACAGAAAACGATTAGTAAAATTTCTATTTTTTGCAGTTTCTTTTCCCTATATCACTATAATTTTTTAATTACGCGTACACTAATTAAGGTATTTAAAAGGAAGCATTTTACTTAAGGGTACTCAGTACCTGTTATTTTGATAAAAAATGAACAAGAATTTCGAATTTCAGATTTTTATTTTAAACTGTACCTTAGTATTCATAGAACATTCTGTCCAAATTTCAGAACGATTCGACAAGTAATAAAGGAGATATATGAATTTTTTCTAAGGCTTTCCGTTCAACGTCACTGTAAGTGAAATTTTTGAACTTACTTTTTCTCTGTTCGCATTTTTTATATCTCACTTTTAATCCGAATGCTGAAGCTTTTTCAATAATTAAGCAAATTATCTGGAAAGTATACTCTGTGTGTGATAATGAAGTATCTGATTTTTGATATGTTTATAACTTAAAAAATTTGATATATGAACTTAAAAACATGCTTTTTGTCCACTTTTTTTCTGTTGATCTAATTGGCAAAAATCCGATAGATACATTTACACCAAAAAAGTATACTGAATGAAGGATAAACAAAAAAATATATATTTCCAAATATAAGAAATGAAAAAATAGAAATAATTTTAAAGCTGCTATTTTTTTTTTAAATAAATTAAAAAAAACGTTTTCTATAATGTGAATTTAACACTATTTATAATCTATTATGACTATGCTTTATTGAAACATGAACCTAAAATTATAATGGGACATAGTTGCAAAATATTATATTTGGTACCGAATCCTCTTAATGCGATTATTTTTTTAAATTATTAAATAACTCCGTCAAATATGTGTACACTTTCTTTCTTCTTCTTCTGTATACTGAAATATAATTTTTAACATCTTGTGATATACCATTGTGGACTATGTTCACTGAATTAAACTGTTTACGACCTAGTTTTTTGTACGTACTAGTCTATATCCACAGCGATTTTCCAACATATGCACACGACAAAATAGATGAGAATGGGGAGTCTTTCATTATGAAATATTTAGCGAATACAGAAAGTATTAGCAAAATATATTTTAGAAATGCTTTTTTATTCAGGAAAAAATATTTATAATATTTTCAATTTAAAATGTCATTTTTTCCGTTTCATTTACAAGTTTATTTACAAATACAATTTTTATTCTTCAATTTACATTCAAAAATAAAATATTTTGTAGCTTTTTCAGACAAGTATAATTATACATATATATATATATATTCTTAAATATTAACCTATCTTAAATTTATTCTAAATATCCACCAATTAATTTTACTAAAATTAATCTTAAACTGCTATTATCTTTTTTTTCTTTAGAAAAATCTACGCTTTCTGTGCATCACTTTCTTTTTTAGGTGCGCTCGTAATTATATAAATACGTAGCATCTATAGTAATCGCTCAGTCCGTCCGTCTGTCTGTCTGTCCGTCCACATATAACAGAGCAAAAACTACCCAACCGAATGGTCTAAAATTTTAAATATATAATTTTTGCAAACTTTTTTCGAGTTATTTCAAATTTCATGAAAATGGGATGGATAGTTTAATTACAAGGGCAGTCCGTTACATTACGGCCAATGGGAATAAATTATTACAAATACATTGTAATGATGTTACAGCCTTCCGAATGGTCTGAAATTTTAAATATATAACTGATGCAAAGTTTTGTCATGTCATTTAAAATTTTATGAAAATCGGATGCATAGTTTTATTACAGGGAGAGTCAAAAAATTTCCGTTAAATTACGGCCAATGGGAAATAATTATTACAAATGTATTTTAATGTTGTTACAGTCTTCCGAATGGTCTGAAATTTTAAATACATAATTGGTGCACAAATTTGTGGAGACATTTGAAATTTTATGAAAATCGCATGCATAGTTTAATTACAGGGATAGTCAAAAGTTTTCCGTTACATTACGCCAATGTGAAAAAAAATATTGCAAGTGCATTTTAATGATGTTACGGCCTTTCGAACAGAATGAAATTGATATGCACTTATAAAGTGCACTAAAATATACGTTTAGTACAATATGCTGTGCAAAAAATATTTATAAAACTAGTTATAGTACTAAGGCACCACATTTGCCACGTTTGACGAGCATTTTCCAACTTGTTTCATATGGTATTGTGCAAGTAATATTCAATATATTCCAATTGAGAAAATTTTATTCAGATCCAGATTTGTCGAGAAATTTGCAGAGTATTCTTTATAGCCTTATCAGGGAATATTTTTCTTCTGAAAGTATTATTTTGTGGTCGATTGCTTAATTGTGGATTTCAAATATATAAATTCATATGTAACGTGCATTTCTACGGTCCTACTCTTGGGGTTTAAAACCAGCTGCACGAGATCGAAAGAAAAAATTTTGTGTTTTTTTGGCTGCGGAATAAAGGCATCCGATAACTTAAGCATTTGTCGGTATTTTTCAGAAATAAATTGATTTGAAATTACGTATCACACCGATACATAATAATCTATTTTCTGAGTGATGCAAAAGGTAGCAATTTCCGTATTCTTGAAGTTTTGTTCTTCAAAAAAGTCCTTTTTTTTATATTTTGAAAGCTTTATGTATCAAAAATATGCACTAAAATTATGTTTTATTCCATCCAATCTTAAAGACATGTCTACCAATGACAAGGACCTGTGTCTAGATGGATAAAAATTCTAACAAGAAAAACTTTAGTGTTTTCTGTTGAAACCATTTTTTACGTACCTTCTCGCGCTTAAACCGTTCAAGATATAGATCTTTTATTAATAATGATGATGTTATTATTATTTTATTATTATTTTAAGTAAAATATTTTGAAGTGTATACTATTGATGTAGTAGTATTTTAGTGATATAGCAGTAGTATTACTACAGAAGTAGTGTTTTTTTTTACATGCCGTTTTTAAGTGCTATTGCTTTTTGCAAGAATTCTTTCCTTAAAACTCTTGTATTTTCAAGCGACAAAAAAGGCCATTGAAGGAAAAAAGATAAAATCACCTCTCTCGATGTTTTCCAAGTCTTTCATTGGCTGAAAATGACAACATTGTTTTTGTAGAGGAGACAAAACATTAAAAGTTCCTTGTTTATACACTGAAAAAAAAAATCTGCTGTTCTACAGATGTAAAGTTACGTGCTTACTAAACATTCATCTGTAACTGTACAAAAAAAGCTGCAAATCTTCAAAACTAGTCTTTGTAAAGCTACAGAAATCTGTAGCTTTACAAATGAATCTACTAAAATTGCAGTAATCTTACTAAAATTTTATCTGTAACCCTGGTTGCAATACCATGAAAAGTTCTAGGCATCCCAGTTTCCTAAAAAAATCCTAGTAACCATAGAGATTTTTTGATTTTCGGCGCAAAAGTGCGTCTGTTCCATGAATTTTTATTGTTGTCGTTACATAAAAGTTCTAGGAATCCCGCTTTCATTGATAAAGTTTTAGTAACTTTACAATTTTTATTTATTTTTTACAGTGTGGAAGTTCTTTCTGAACTCACTAATTAGAATTTTGCATTCCGAATGTAGTGTTAACTTTGAATCCCGGTGTTACGGAGCACCATAAGAGAAAACGATTTTGAATACTAAAGAAGCTAAAAAATTAGGAGAGTTTCCTAAAAGAGAAGAAGTAATAGGGAAAATTTCATGTTTTTATTTTCTGTATATTCACATGCTTTCGCCAGCTTTTCAAGAAACATTTTACATCTAAGTGACAGCATATTGAATTATATTTTTACATGTAAATAATAATTTTGTTAAATTTTTACATCTAAATGACGAATGCGTTAACAATATAGACAATATAACAATTTGTTTTAGCAAATATAGACATCACTATTTCATAATATCTACTTTTCACTTTTTTTATATTCTCAAAAAAATATTTAATGATTATTTCAAAATAATAATTTAAAAAAATTTAAATATGTTAAGATTATATAAACTACATTTTGTATCGTCTAGCATTGTATGGCTAAAACTAAAATTAATTTGCAATGTAAAATATTAAATGGACTATGGACGTTGAACTCTGAAAATACAAATTTTTATCTTGTTTTAAATATCTCTATATTGACATATAATCAATAGGAATTACTTTTATTTGATTGGCTTGAGAGTATAAGAATAGTTACAACCTTGTGGGTTTTTAACGAAAAAAGATTACTGTGACCTATATTTTATAAATCATTGTTAAATTGTTAAAGAAAATGAAATCTTATTTTTTTCATTCATTTAAATTTGTTTCCTGTTATTACTTTTACAAGAAACCGATACTTTTACAAGGAACTATATTATTTTAATTTTGAAAGTGATCACGAAATTTATAGAAAAATTGTTTTGAAACAAACATAATACTAATAGTTATACAGATTATTTTTTCTGTGCATATATGTATATATATATATATATAACCATTAATTAAACATTACCGACCATCATCAAAAACTGCATATTGTGAATGATTGACTATACGTCATAAACCAACAATATAGAACTGTATGTGTAAAATAAAGTACCGTATACCTAATTACAAGAATTAACATGGAAGAAAAAAAGAAGAATATGGATTCCGAAAAAATTGAAAAACTTATATATTGAATTACGTTTTCAAGAGTACAGAAATCAATGATATAAGCAAATCGGTTGTTTTCTGTGGGAAAAAAAGCTATAAGCTGAAAAAAAAATTCCTCTGTATTCAAACAACCAATATAATCAAAATAATATTTTCAAGATGAATACCGAGCATTATCAAATGACATGAAAGGGAAAAAAAAACTACAACCCATTAAATATTTAATTTATGGCAATAGAAATCTTACAAAACATACCGTATTAATCCCCAGTAGATTTTCAAAATATATTCCCGCACATGGAATCCGAAAAGCATTATAAGATTAAGGTGAATAAAACAGTTAAGTTAATGCAGAAATTAAAAGCTATGGAGCTCAGTTAATTCACGTTGAGATGCGAAATTTGACTTTCCATAAGACTTTTAGCATTAGTTCGAAATCCGACAATTTCATTGGCTGTCGGTGAACTGAACTTCTTTCTCTGAAAGGAAGAAATCCATTTTACGAGTAATAGCGCTGCTACTCATTTCATCAAATGTATTTCTTGATAGTAATAACTTGATACATAAAAAAAAGCTTATGTATTTCTCATACTGAGCACGGAATCAATTGTTATACAGTTAATAATATAATATATAATTAATTATTAAATTTGATATAATTTTCTAGTAAGAAAATTATTAACAATTCTAAAACAACATTGACTTAGTTAAATTATGATAAAATAATGAGATTTTTAAAATAAGCTGCTTAGAACTTTTTTTTTCTTTTTCTTTACTCATATGTTTGCAATCAGTATTAAAGTTCTAGCAGCTTAACTAAAAATAAGTAATTGAAGCTCCATCTAGATATATAAGAATATTTTTCTATGTCAGTTTAAAAGATAATATAATAATAGTTATTACATTTAAATAGCTATTTTATTTTAATCATATAACATTAGCCCCTAAGTGGTATTATGTAGTAAAATTTAATCACAATAATATATTTCGAATAAAAATTGTAAAGCTACTGATAATAAATTAATAAATAAAGATAAAAACAAAAATCTCTATAATAATAATAATAATGATTATTTTAAATATATATATATATTGCAACTAATAGCAAAATATTTTTCATTGTTCATGTTTGACGTATATTACATTTTTATTGCAACATATGTATATATATATATATAATAAAACTTTTTGCGAATAATTATTAAAACACAGATATATATATATATATACGTATACTGCTTGACCAGCTTTTAAAGACCGACCTTGGCATATTGCCAAAATAATAGACCTTTCCGAAGGTAGGGAAGCATTAGGAGGTGACGAAATTCATGTTTCTCTTTCTTAACCCGTCTGACCGGACAGCTGACCGCATGTCATTCCCACACTGGCTGTTGTACTATTAACGTTATTTCTTACTCGCCTTATTCTATTTTCAGAAAAGAAGCTTTTTCATTTTGATTTTGTATTTGCTCCCATAGGTTTAACATTAGCGATACAGTTTCTTATCGAGACTAGTGTAGGCTCTTAACGCTCAAACTAATGTTAATCCTATGGGAGCATTGTTTACGTATTTCTTGTTAGCATTTTAATTATTATTTAACGATTTTTATCTTTTAATGATTTTTCTTTCTTTTTTTGCATGCTGTACCTGCTGTCGATAGCTTTTATTGTGTGTGAGAATGGGGGGGGGGGGCAAAATCCATGTTTGCTCCGCGCGCAAAAATGACTAGTTTCGGCCCTGCAAATAAGAAAGACTGCAATTTCCCCTTATTCATGGACAAAAATGTCTCCGTATAGGTATAAGGAAATTGAATTTGAAAACAGATTAAAAAAATATTTCAGTGTATACATATTTAATAAGAAATTTATACTTATAAGTGTATCCTTTAACTTTAAGGAATAGATATTTAAAATATTAATTTATTTAAGAAAAAAAATAAGTTGCAATGACATACGTAAAAATGCAGTAAATATGACAGTTTATTTACTTAACGTTATTTTTTAAAATAAGTTATTTATATAACTGAAAACTCCATCCTTATTTATTGTTTTTTTAATGCACCTTAAAAAATAATTGAAACATTTCTTTCATGGCAGTGTTTATACCATTTAAAAATGTTTCATATTTTATAAATAAAAATAATAATGTTTATATATCTAAATTATCCTAACATGTTTCTTTAGATTGAAGATATCGTCTTCATCGAAAAGAAAATAAGAAGAAAAATCCTTTTTATAATCTTGGAGACAAGTGAATACGAAACTAGTATTAGTAGTATTTATTCTCCCCATTCCCCACAAAAGCAATACTAGGGGAAACTCCCTTTTCATTGCTCTCAGTCCTACTTTGAAGAATAGAATCGTCCGTCTTAGACCTGTTACTCACGTGACCTGTCTTTAATGCTTGGCTCAGCAGTATATATATTTGTTTTTGTTGCATTTTTACCATACATTAAATATTTAAAGTATAGTAATTTACTGTCTTCAATGGTTAAATCATCATTGAAATATATATTATTAATGTAATTTATATATAAAGGATAAATAATAAATTTTTAAAGATGAATAATTTAATAATTTAATTCTGTTAATTACTATTTATATGTTACTGGAGTTTTAGCATAAAAGTACTTTTCATGCAAATTTAGAAGATATTAAAATTAAATTTTAATAAATATTCATTTTAAACATACAGTTTATATATGATAAGAATTTAGTAGTATTGAATATACAATAAAAAAAATTAGAAAGCGGCTAATAAATTGATAAATATTTTTATATATGGAAGATAATACTTAATTTTGAGAAATGAACACTTAATTAAATTACTACTGCTAATTATATATATATATAACTTACTAAAGTTCCAACAAAAAATATTTTTAATGTAAGTAAGAATATATTATTATTACATTATTATTAAAAAATAGATTAAAAGAATTTTTTAATTTAATTATTAAATTTATTTAAAAAAATCTAACTGACAATTTTTTTTTCAAAGGAACTGGTGATAAAGATCAACTGATTTTAACTAACTGACTTAAGGGTGTTCTCAAATCCAAAGGCAACTTTCTGACATAAGTTTTAATTTATTTTTGTTCGAAAATGCATGAAAGTAACTGGTGTTGTTGTTCAGAAACTATGTAATTGAGCTGTTTTTTTTTTTTCATTTTTTTGCAAACTCAATAGATCTTTTAGAAAATAGTGTCAAAGTGGACGTTTTGAACCGAATTTCCGCGCGAAGGAAGAAAGAGCAGCGAAGAGCGGGATATAAACGTGTTTATCACGCGATCAAAATCGCTTATAACTCAATTTGATCAAAAAATGGAAAAACAGTTCAATTCCAAATTACTTCCATGACCAGGCTTTCCAATTTTATACCTTTTCGTTAAAAAATGAATTTGTAAATGTGTCAAAACGTTCTGCGCTTGTTGAGCAGAGCAGTTAAGAACAGCCTTAAGAAAATATTATTACTCTTTAATTATTAAAGAAATTTATTAGAAAAATACTGTATAAGTCATAAATTTTAAAATTTAATTCAATTATCTGTATAACATTTACAATTTAAAAAAAAAAATAGTAATCTAAATAACAGATAAATTTAAAATGATCAGAACTTTATAAAAATCTATCATGAAAATACTTTTAATGTAAGCCTAGGAGATTTATTATTGCATTTTAATAAATGTTTACTTTAATTATTAAAAAATCGATTAAATGATTTTTTTAATTTAATTATTTAAATTTATTTTAAAAAATCTAATTGACAAAAAAAAAAAAAAAAAAAAAAAAAAAATTACAACGGAGCTCGTAATAAAGATCAACTGATTTTAACTAACTAACTTAAGAAAATATTGTTATTATTCTTTAATTATTAAAGAAATTTATTTATTAGAAAAATACCCTATAAGTCATATGAATTTAAAAATTTAATTATCTGTATAATATTTACGATAAAAATTTTTCAAAGCAACCTAAGTAACAGATAAATTTAAAATGACCATAACTTTATTAAGTTCTAACATGAAAATACTTTTTATGTAAGCCTAGGGTATTTATTATTACATTTTAATAAATGTTTACTTTAATTATTAAAAAATAGATTAAATGAATTTTTTAATTTAATTATTTAAATTTATTTTTAAAAATCTAATTGACATAAAAAAAAAAATACAACGGAACTCGTAATGAAGATCAACTGATTTTAACTAACTGACTTAAGAAAATATTATTTTTACACTTTAATTATTAAAGAATTTCTTTATTAGAAATATACCCTATAAGTCCTATGAATTTTAAAATTTAATTTAAATATTTGTGTAATATTTAAAATAAAAAGTTATAAAATAAACTATCATAAATTAATAAAGATTTTTATGTCTCAAGGATAATTTTAAAATAAAAAATCTTTAATATATTAATTCTGATAACTTTGCATTTATCTGTTACTATAGTAACAGACAATTTTAAAATGATCAGAACTTTATAAAGTTCTAACATGAAAATAATTTTAATGTAAGCCTAGGAGATTTATTATTGAATTTTAATAAATGTTTACTTTAATTATTAAAAAATAGATTAACTGATTTTTTTAATTTAATTATTTAATTTATTTTAAAAAATCTAATTGCTAAAAAAATTTACAAAAGAACTGGCAATAAAGATCGACTGATTTTAACTAACTGACTTAATAAAAATCAAAACAAAACTCTAAAAAAGTGAAAACGCCAGCGAGAGGACAGAACACGCAACTTTAGTATTACAAATGCAAAATCTTAACCAGCCCTAGTCTTGACCACTGAGCTAGATCATTCATACATTTGAGATACCAAAATACCATGTGCCGGCTTTACACAGTATTTTACTCTTGTACTTGTCCTTTCAGGGAAAGAAGTTCCGTTCAGTTTCATTGGCTATCGGTGAAGCGTCGGCCAATGAAATTGCAGGATTTCACACTAATGCTAAAAGTCTTATGGAAAGTCAAATTTCGCCGTTGAAATATTGTGATAAATATAATTAATATAATATAAATAAAAAATAATTACATTATTTAAAATACCTAAAAACAATTTTAAATTGTATAATAACAATTTTACAAGATTGCCAATTCAGCGTTAATAACCACCTAGTGTAAAAAATTAAAATTATAACTTTAATAGAGGCTATTTAAAAATACAAAATTTATAGTGCTGCCATCTATTATTTTATTTTAAAAACTATTATGATTATACAAATGTCACAATAAGTAGAACCAAATACATGCTAATGAATTAAAATGTATCAACAGCATTCCTACACACATCCTAATAAAAACAATATCATACTGCATTTCATTATTCAGAAATTTTTTTAAATAAATTAAATGTTAATACAATATATTCTATTACCATACCATTAAATCTACACTGAGAAATTAAAAAAAACTTTTTTAACTTGATAATACATAGAATATAGGCTATATGCTACAAAATAATAAATTATATTATAAAAATATAATAGTCTTAATATTAGCTTTACATATAAAAAATGAACAGGAAAGAAAAAAAAAATAAATAAATAATTAATTAAATTATAAAATAAATAAAAATGGGTGTTTATATAAGATTGTCGGATACTAAAATTCCAAATAGCGTAAAGATCACATATATAGTGTGTGAATTATCCTAATATTAGTCTTAAAAAAGCTAAAAAAATATGATTGTGCTAATCAAACATATAAACCAATAATTAATCATGGAATACAATGTTGAAAATAAAACAATATTAAATAGTATAGAGGAATAATAATAATAAAAAAACTATTTACCCAATTTTAATACATACAGTATAACATTAGTTAATCAAATAAACCAATATGCATAATAATCACTAAAAAGTTGGTATACTATTATTAGTTAATATGACATTGTCCTGAGTAGACTAAATTAAAAATAAGTTAATACTGAATTTGATCATGTAAGTTAAATTTAATATGAAAAAAAGAGGAAAAGTCACCAATTACATATAAAACATCAAATCAACATCCATATAAAATACGTATTAGAAATGTAGTTATAATACAAAAGCCCCATTTATATATATATATATATATATATATATATATATATATATAGTTAAAAAATTCCAATAGTTATTTCAAGCATTACCAAAAACTGTAAACCCTAATTGAAGCACAAAATTAACTTAACCAAACCAAATAAGAACTATAATTTAACTTAATAAACAAACTTAAAGAAACACAACATAACCAACTTTAACTTAAACAAAACAACCATAAGAAACAAGGCAAATAACTAATTAAACATGGAGACAGGTTTGCGTGGCTTATGACACGCTAATGCAGGGTTAAAACTTTTTTTAAGCATGCAACATTCCCCAGATTTACCTGTCGAGACCATATTGAAAAAACAAATGAATCGAGATTAAAGCTAAATGAAACCGACCGACCGAAATCAATCCATATCAAAAGCGATCTGTTTCCACTACATTCCGTAAACCACACGCTTCGAGTAAAGGCATCAATTCCTTTCTGTTCTTGCAAGTTCTTACATAATTATACGTCATATTTTTAACCAGACTCACAGGATAACCCTGTTTCACAGCAGTGACGTACCATTTAAGCATATCCTCATTCCGAATGTCACTATCCGATGTCAATCGGTTTAATCCGTTTAAACCGTTAATATAAATGTTTCTGAATACCGATATATGGACATTTGAATTGAAATTCAATATTGCAATTGTTTTAAAGTTAAAATCGTCTCTTTTATCATAAACCGATGTAATTAAATTTCTGTTTTCTAATTTTAGATTTACATCTAAATAATTTGTATTGCAACTATTATGACTACCGGAAAGTTTCAATTCTAAATTTTTAGGATAATAGTTAAATTCATGGTTAATCTTTATTCCATTCAGCTCGACAATCAAAACGTCGTCGATATATCTGAAACTTTTTATTTCTTTATGTAATTCACTTATATTTTCATATATATCTAGACACATGTCGGCCAAAATTGAACTGCAACTCCCCTGATACCCTTAATCTGCTTATATACATTATTGCGCTCATATAAAAAATTCTCTTGAACCACCAATTGAAACAAATTTTGAAATTCACTTAAATCCATGTATGAATCACCATACCTATTATACACCTCCATTATCTTCTCCCTCAAATCCTCAATCTCTATGTTGTTAAACAAATCTGCAAAATCATATGCATACAATCCTGTAATCTTATTTTTATGCCTTTTTACTTTTTCCAACAGTTCATAACTATTACTTATTATAAAAGTTAAATTCTCACTTTTAATCTTCAAAAATATTCCCTTCAATACCTTTAATAATTTTTTATTTGCACATTCAATATAGGAATTATAACCACATGTAACGGTTCTAAATTTCACAGGGCATTTGTGGAACTTGGGTATTAAAACCAAATAAGGAAAATTCCAATTATCTTGTTTTGTTTTAAATTTTATACATTGCCCTAACTCTGTTCTCCACCTCATTAATTTTTGCCCTAATTAACTCATAATTATTTGTGTTTTCATAACTTTCTCTTAATATTTTTCCATATAATTTTTTACAGATACATTTGCATAGATAGTACTTGCCTTATCTGCATATGTTATTATAAATCATCTTGGATGTTTTTTATAGCTTTTCTTAAATCAATATATTTCTCTTCGGACAAACCCTCAAAGTTTTTAATGTATGTCTCCTCTAGTTCCTTTAAAATATGATATTTCCATTCTTCAAATAATTCTCCAGGTAGTCTGTATTTATAAGTTAACTTTTGTATAAAGGTTTCTATATTATATTTAAACTGTTTAACTGCATTACTTTTCGTGAAATTCCGTTTTATTCTGTATTTTGCTCCATAACTCATTTGATTTTTCAGTTCGACATTTTGGTTATTACATGTCCATAATGTTTGTCTACATATTTGTTGTACAAAACCTCATCACATTTACAAATGTCTGCATCTTCGTTCCTATTAATATTTTTAGCATAATAATTATAATTAAAGATCCTTCTACCTAAAGGCTTGTCATACTTAAATGCTTTAACAATATTTAAATTTTTTATTGGTAACATGTCCTTATATTTATTAAAAATCCTTTTGTAATTTACATTACTGTAGCACCCTCCTATGTAGTCTATAACGAAATATACTTTATCTGCATCTTCCTGATTTTCACACTTTGGCTTACAGTAACTTTGCCAATTATTTAATTTTATGCTATATTTTAATAGATCAATACCCAGATCTATGTTATGTATTCCTATTTTTTTGCGATAACAAAATCAAAACCTTAGGTATCAACATCTTTTTGACATTGAATATGACATATTTGATACTCTTGAACTTGTCATTACAGTTACAATTCATTAAAGCTGTTACAATGCTTTCACCGTCCTTCAATCCAATCAATTCTTCTCTAGTAAGCCCTAAATCCCGATTACTTTTTCCATCTTTATAAACGTTATAACCATTAATATCACACTTTATCTTTGCATAGATGGAGTCAGTCATGTCTCGATTTTTAAAGGTTTGTATAATGTTGCACCCACCAAACATAACGTTCAACCCATAGGGATATAGTGTAAAATGTGCAATCATCATATCCTTTTCATATATTTTTCTTTTAATTTTATTTTGGATAATTTTTAAAATTGATATTTTAATGTTATCTATACCATGTTCAGCGAAGTGTTTTATTTCTATATCTTCATGCTCTTTCTTAACTTTTAAATTACTTATATCTGACTTATGGTTATTGAAGCGTTTGTTCAGTGGAGTTGAAGTTTGACCAATGTATGCAACATTACATACTTGACATCTTAGCTTATACACGCAATTGTATGTTTTACAAAATTTTAAACATTTCTTATTATTTTGTCCAAAATCGTTTTTCGTGTTTTCCGCACAGATACATACCTTATATCTTTTATCTGTACACTTATCAAAATTTAATACATTATTGTTCTTATAAAAATTTTTGTTGTAAAAATATCTAGTTTTATAACATTTATATTTGATACCTATATTACCACTTTCAGTACCCTTAATTATATGACTACTGTTATAGAAGCACCTAGTACTGTACTTAACGTAATTTTCACGATCTCCACCACCGCTATCCAAATTCATAGAAACACGATCAAAACTACAATTTTATTAGCTTTTCCACAATTATTTATTTTTTTATTTTCAAATATTTTTTTTTTCAAATATTTTTTTGCAACCGCTCACGCTCTCCCACTTCTCCACACTTTCAACTATATCTATCTCACAATCACTATGCTCCAAACTCTCATAATCATGGTCACTTTCTAACGATCCACTCTCTACCATTTTATTGAGAGTCGACCGAGCACAACGGTCATCTTTGATGTACCGTGTCTTGCCGGTCTCCATATAATTTATTCTACCTTCCATGTTATGCATATTTCTAAACAATTTAATTCCCAATTCAAATTCAAAAAATATGTGTCCAGCACATAACACTAACCATACTTCAGCCACCATGACCATACCGAAATAGCCATACACAATAACACTCCAAAGGGGACATTTTGGGGGAGTCGTAAGAGAGACATGAGCAAATTACAGCATATTTTTATATATACCTAGAACAAACACATATTTAACTATCAAACATATTAAAAAACAAACACTTAACATAATTAGTTAACGAACGCAACAAAATACAAAACCACACAAATCAGTAAAACCTCTTAACTTGACAAATCCAATAAAAAGCACTTAAAATCAATTAAGCTACAAACCGTGGTAATTACAAACATTTTTACTCAACTATAAACTCAGTGAAAAGACATACCTGACAAAACGCCTCTAGTATATGTATATATAGGCGTTATATATATACATGAATATATATATATATATAAATTAACCTTTGCGTATTATTCAGACAACACCACCCTCCTCCGTACTCTAACATCTACCCACCCAACCAACCTATAGTAATTGTTTATTTTTATTTTACAATTTTTAATTTTTTATAAGCATTTTTTATTTTATACCTTTTTTGTAATTTTGTTTACGCATGTGTTAATTTTTTTTTTTTTTTTTTTTTTTTTTTTAAATAGATCATGTAAGTGCTAATTGTATATTAATGAATATAAGAATTTTTTTGGAAAACCATGATTTAATGCATCATAAATTAGTTTTTTAATATTATTGTTAATTAGATGAGAAGAACATAAACATTTTATTCTGTATAAATGATTAAGTAGTATATTTCGATATACAGAATGATGAAGACAAGATTTAAAATTTGTAAATGTATTAACTTTGAATTTAAATTCTTTACGTTTATCATATAAATCAGTTATTGTTTTGTTGTCTTTTATTGTAATTTTAAGATCTAAGAAGTTAATAGTAATGTTAGATAAGAGGTGTTCCGTTAACTCCAAATTAGTGGGATAATCAACTGGATATTGAGAAATTTTAGATTGATCAGTGGCAATTAAAATTATGTCATAAATATAACGATATAAACGAGATTATTATTAGTAAAAGTACGTTCATAGTGATATAAGTATAAGTCTGATAATAAACTGGATGTACAACCACCTTGTGGTATACCGACGTGCTGTAAATATAATGTATTATCTTGCAATATATAATTAGTATAGATAATAAAGTTTGTTAATGATTTAAAATAAGCGATATTAATATTAGATGATAATTCCAGTTTTTTATAATACTTTTTAAATAATGCATTTATTATATTATGTAAATCTAATAAATCTATATTAATAAAAAGATCTTTGAAGTCACATATCGTTATATTATATACACAGTTAAGATTTTTTAAAATAGTGACCAGTTAATAGCTATTTTTTATACAATGTGTATTATCATTGTTTGTAGTAAGTATATATAATTGATTAAGAAGTTTTAATAGAAGTTTATTGGCTTTATTATTATATGTATTGCAACAAATAGTTACAGTCCTAAATTTAAATGGAGTTTTATGAAATTTGGGAATTAAAACTAAATAAGGATAATTGAAATTAGTAGATAGAATATTTTATAGCTTATAATAACTTTGAATTTTACGATTATTTACAATTACATTTTCATTACTTTTTTGAAAAGATTTATTAGATGAAATACAGGTTGTAAGAAGTTGGGGATAATAAGATTTACATATGATTGCATAATTATTAGGAGATTTGTCTACATATGTAATAACGTAGTTTTTTTGTAATTTAGTTATTTGTTGGAAAAAATGCTTTGTGTTAATAGAAACCAAATCAGAGATATATTTTTTTAAAGCCATAGTTAATTTTTCAATTACTAATATTTTCCATTGATTAAAATATGCAATAGATTTATTGTAATAGATTGAAATTTTATATTATATATATATATATATATATATATATATATATATATTTGAACATAAATTTGAATTAAATTACTGGAATATATATTTGAGTTAATATTGAAAGTATTAATACGAAAATACGGCAAAAATCTAGTGTAAATTGAAGATCCGTCAACCCTGAAATAGATTTATTTTTCCAGACAGGATTATTTTTAACTACACATAACGGTGACACAAAGATATTTTAAACAATCGAAAATAATAGAATTATTTGATTTAGAATAATATTTTCATAAATACTCATTAAAAATAATAATGCACAAAATCAATTAAAACATATAAATTTATATAATACTGTAGCATTTTTTTTAATTACATGTACTTCTCAAGATAATTTTTTCGATAATTTAAAGATGCTACAATTTTTACATCTAAATTAAGAATGTGTTAACAATATATACATATATTTCAGCAAATATAGGCATAATTGATTCATACTATTATTTTTATTTTCTTATTTATTTTTATTTTTTATTTATTTATTTATTTATTTATTTTTTACGTTCACGAAAATAATGAATGATTTTTTTCTTTTAATAATCATTAAAATTTTTAATGATGTTATGATTTTATAAGCTATCTTTTGCTTCGTCTAATAATGTAAAATTTAACTTAATTCACAATGTAAGACATTAAAGGGACTATGGGCATTGAAAATTGAAAATTCGAAACTTTTTTCGTGTTAAATATCAATATATTGGCATAGAATTGATAGAAATTACATTTTTATACTTCGCGATTTGAGCCTATATGCCGCAGCTTATAGTCCGACCTTGGTTGCCATCTTTAATGTTGCTTTAATGTTGTAATGTCCAACACTTTGCGCTTTAACTAAATATCTTTGAAAAGTAATAAAACGGTTCTCAACTCACAGCTGTCCTTCAAAAATTAAATGAAAAAAAATGAAAAAAAAAAATAAAAATAAAGATACATAAAAAAAATAAACAATTTATGACTCTTGTTACAGTATTTGTCTTATACACCGACCTAAAGTGAAATTAGGAAAATAAAATGCCGTAATACAGTGGGGTTTCAAACATTCTGTCTGAAATTCGTTTGTACAAATTACAAACGTTTTCCTCATTTATAGCAATGTTTCTGCCATTAAATAAAGTAACTTTTCTATTCTAATATAATAGTGTCTTGGTGGCAACAGGGACCGCAATTTGCAGAACCCTATTGTAGCGGCGTGATCTCTCGCAATAAAAACTACAACAGACAATATATTGAGTCAGAGGGACAGAACAATCGAGTTAGCCTTTTATTCTATGCTAATGCGCTCGCCTTTCACAAAGTAAGTCCCATGCTCAAACGCAGTTGACGCCATTTTCCGTTGAACCTATACCAATATTAAATTATTTTAGATGCCTTTTTTCTGAAAACATATATTTAGAATTTCTTAATTGTCCTTGATGTTTTCCAAGAATAATTATTTTATATCAAAATTCTAAATATCTCAAATGAAAAATTTTTATGCCTACTAAATCAGACTTGTGCATTAGTTTTGAAATACAAGACCTTCAAATTCATAATAATTTTCTTTTGCCAAATCAATTTTTAACACATTTTGTGTACCAGAGTTTTTTTCTTTCGAATCATGATAATTGAATCATGAATTTCGAATCATGAATAAATTATATTAATTAAATAATATTAAAATTACTCTAGTAAAAAGCCAGTTCTTGTAAGTTAAAATTTAAAGAAATGGATAAAATATTTTAAACAGTGCAAAACATTATTTAACTTTTTAAAACATTTGAATTTAAAAAAATCTGTAAATAGAAATTATTTTGAAACATTTAACTGATTTGGTGTACACAACACATATTTCAAGAAATATTTGTCAGAGTAACATTGATAATAAAAATACTTTTTAAAATACTTCTTTTCCCGTTCCTTTAAAAAAGCCTATAAAGAAATAAAAACAGTTAATAAGATAAATCATGTTTCATTTTTCAAACAGAGTTTGATAAAATAATTCTTTTCAATATTTTTTCTATACTGTCAATGTATACCTGTATCAAATTGAAAATGTCAGAATCTTTTTTGTAATAAAACGTTTAGTATTTTAATGGTTCCCTTTCAAACATTTTCTGGGGCACTAAAACTAAAATAAAATAATGACTTGCATAAATATTCACTAGATTTTCTGTTTTATATTTTTACGGTACGCACACAAAAAGCATTACATTTTCAGAATAGTTCTGACTGAGCCCGCATACGACATGTTAGATAATGACGTCTAGCTAATCGTTTTCAAATCGTAGCAGCAAAATTATGTTTCATCAAAATGTGTTTTTAAACTGTTTCGTTTTAAAATATGGGAGAAGAATTTACCTTCATGAAATATGTTTTATCGTTTTCGTTTAAAAAAGAAAATATAACAATATCATTTGTGATATTCATTCAAGATAACTAAATGAGAATTTTAAGTTCATTATTACTTTTTTTTTTTTTTTTTTTTAAGAAAACGCATTTTTAATAAAACATTTTAAAGAAAATATTTTTTAATGAATATTTTTTTATTCATTAGAAAATACATGATTATTTTTTTGTTGTTTACTGTAATAAAAAAAAATATTCATATTGTAATACCACCGCCGAGCTCCGCTGACCTTCCCAACGTGTGTATTCCTCGTAAAGATAGCACATCTTCTTTAAACACAGAATATTAAGTTTACTTACAAAGAACATGAAGATATTACAAGACGACACAAATGATGATACAACTATTTACAATGAATGAATGGTTTCAAAAGATGCACGACACTTTTATATTTCACTCCATAACAAGCTCCTCTTCAATATATTATTAACTTATAATACAAACTACTCAAATTATAATCCTTTGGTGCTCCTAGCACCCGACACACTTCCGTTTTCACAAAAAAAAAAAAAAAAAAAAAAAAGTCGGAAAACCATGCGCGGCTACTCTTACCCTCCCTCCTTCCACACTCTGAATAAACAGTGTCTCCCCCTCTCTCTCTGCGCGCGCTCACGCATCACGTGAGTCCGAAAAGAATCGAAAAGAAAAATTATCTAGACGCCTCCAGACATCACACATATAATAAATTAAAACTGACACGGGGAAAATAGTATATAAAGAAATAAAAATCCGAATTCGTAAATATATTTAGCAAACATTGCCAAGAGAATAATGGAAAATACTGCAGATACCATTCCATTTATAGGAAGAAAATTCACAATTATCCCCCTAAAAATTCCATTCATTAAAAATTAAATCCCATTTCTATTATTTATCATTATTAATTAATTATATTTTGTATTTCGCATATCTGATTGTTAAATTTTATACAGTTTTTAAATATTATTAACAATAAATTGCATTATCTTATTATTTTTTTCTTTATTTTCCATACAGACTTGTTATACTAGTCGTATGTGCAATACAAATACTTCATTCTATCTCAAACGTGTTAATACTTGAATATTATAGTGACAAAATTAAATGAGAAGCTATGCTCGTCATTCTTTGAATTTTGTGCATTTAAAAAAGAAGATGATAAACATAGCATTTTTCAAACAAATCATTGAGTTTCGGCACCCAAACTGTTAGATGTCTGCAACCAAAATTCCCATCACAAAGTGCATATAAGCGACACCTGTTAGGCAGTTTACACCAAAGCATAATAAGGATATATTTATGCCAAAGTCTAAGAGAACATCAAGTTTAACAAAACGCCATATTAGTTCTTGAAATATGAGAAGCTCTGAAGTTCTGTAAATCATGGATGATGGGCATAGCAGCGGTACCTCTTGCGGGATTTCCATCCAAACCTGATCAGAAACAACGTATGTCAACGTCTAACTGAATCTGAAGTTTTACGAAAATTCATGCATTAGTTGCAGAGTTAGAACTATTGTGGAAATCGTAATAAAATCAGTATAGCAGCGCCACCTGATGTTCGATTTACACCAAAAACTAATAAGCACCGATTTATATCAAGATATAACTAAATCGAAAGTTTTATTAAGTTCCATGCATTTGTTCTAGGAATGAAGAGTCAACAAATATTGTGTCAGATATAATCAGACAGTCTCACATACAGATATTTAAAAAAAAAAAAAAAAAAAAAAAAAAAAATCTGTCGAATCAAGTTCAGTAAAACGTATAAATCCGTCGAATACCGGAAATCTCAATTTTTAACGAATCCAATTTTTTTATTCTTGTAAAGATATAAGAAAGTAAATAGAAATGTCTGGATATATCATTCAATAAAGCATATAAAATTTTAACGATTACTTTTAAAAAAAGCTTTACATATACTAAAAACAAAATGAAAAATATAATGATGTACATACATTCACTAGATTGTGTCTCTTATATTTTTACGGTTTTCTCCAAAACTCATTATATTTTCAGAATGGTTTTCCGAGTCTCTGCACATGACAAGGTAGATAATGACGCAGAGTTAATCGTTTTGGAAGTTCTAGCGACAAACGCATATTTTATCAAAATGTGTTTTAAAACAGTTTCTTTTTAACATATAGGACATGAATGGGAATTGCATTGTGGTTTTCTAAAATGAAGTTAGTTGTTTTTGTTTCAAACATAAAATAATATTATTTTCTAATATTTATTGAACGATAAGTGTACTTTGCCTTCTTTAAGTTTTTAAATATATGTGTCGGTTTAAGAAAATGAAGAGTTTTGTCAAATAGTTTAAGCTGGAATTCATAAAATAAGAGGCATTTGGACGCATTTTTGTATTGATATGAAATTTTGTTTTAATTATTTTTATTTATTGTAATTTTTTAACTATTATACAGCATTTATTTAAAAAGATTAGAACAGAATTTAAACTTAAATATAAAGAAGATTGTCTTAAAGAGTAAAAAATAACGGCGTATGTATATTATAAAGCAAAAACATAGAAGTGATTAATATGATGTAATGTTGATTGCGGCAGGTACCTGTCCAACAAATGTATGTTTTATGGCATATTTCTTTAAACTTCTATGTATTATTGCAAAATTTTTAAAGAATGGAGTAGAAAAGAAAGTGTACTTTTAAACCTAATTTACTTGAAAACTGTATCTTAATTTACTGTTTTTTTATAGTTTTAAAACACATTTCAAACTTCAATAGTTTTTAATATGTGTGCAAACCAGTTAAAGCAGATTTGCTTTTTTGAAATTTTTAATAATGTAACTAACTTAGCATCTGTTTTTTACGCTTAATATACCATAAATAAACAAAATTGAAACTTCACATATAAATAAGTAAATAAAACTCGAATTTAACAAATATGTATACGAACCGTAGTTTGCTGTTGAATAATGAAATAACAAAAATTGCAAAGGTAGTTATAAATATTTAAATTTTTCGCTTTAATTAAGAAGAAATTAAAAGATCACATGATCGGATGGGAGTCTGCATGCGACTAATACAAAAGTACCGAAAATGCTTTTTGTACGACTGTTGGTGAATCTAAGAAAAAATATAATTGTAGAAATTCATTATAATTGAGTAGCTTTCAATTAGAAATTATTTCTGACTATCTCTAAATATTAAATTTATGTAATGTACTATATTACTTCATAATAATTGCACTTATTAAATGATTAACATTTTATGTACATTATATAAATATAAATATTAATTGGAGATAAATAAAAATTATTTTTATAATGGATGTTTTTTTGTATTTTTTCAAATTAAATATTGGGCCATCCTATAACTTTTAGAAATTTTAATTTAATTTACTTTTAATTATGTGATACACATCACTGTATGCTTTTTAACACTTACCTGGAATTTTTCTGTGCTGTTTTCATTATTTTTAGCTAGTAATATTTCAAGTTTGTTTGAAATTTGAAACCTTCTATTCCTGGAATCATCTTTGAATGTTGTAAAATTTTAGGTATTACTCAGTTGTTCAGGAGACGGTTGAACGAATAATTTTATGATTGTTATTGAAGTTTAATTCAGCTAGAGATATATTACTTTAATCGAGCACGCGTATCTTTACCTAATCTTGTCATACATAATGATGTATCACACCAGACTATATATCAATAAAAGCTATACTGTAGTAATGAGTAACATTATTTTGTCAGTCCGATTACATGTTGCTAGACTATAGTGCGTCGTCGAAAATGAGTGATCAATGCAACAAAGCAGTTTGAATAGACTTTAGAAACCAATAAATTGTTGTTACAAAAGCACAATTTTGTTTAAAACTATGTATCAGTCTTGATCTAATCGCAAACTATACAATGTGAACTTTAAAAGTTCGCTTTTACACAGAAATATATAGTCCCTAAGAATTATAGACTCTCTCCCTTCAGAAGAAGTGACGTATTTCTATAAATGGGAAGCAAGTAATTAAAATATTCTCTGACAAAGAGTGTGGATGACGACCGAAGATACTTGGAAATTTAAATAAAATGTATAAGTTAAACTTTTAACAAGCTTTTAGCGAGCTCGAAATTTGTAATATATTACTTTTTGGCTATGAGACAACATATAATTAAATTGCCAGTCAGAAATTCGGTTGATAAGTTAATGTCAGACGGTGTTAAATCTCGCAGCGAAAGTGACTGTTAGAAGAGTGGTTTATAGGTTAATAAAATATGTACCCTCCACGTCCATTTATCGCTTGAAAATTGTAACGCATTAATCTTTGACTATCATACAACATATAATTAATTAGCCAGACAGAATTTCGGTTCATAAGATAATGACAGACTGTAACAAATATATCTTATAGAGATTATTCCACTAGATGGCAGCACTAAACAGCAGCCCCTCATTTTCTGTGATAATTGACTGTCATATAGTTTTTTCATCATTCTTTGCGGTTAGTTTTCTCAGGGAGTCTGCAATGAGACACAATTCGAATAGAATGTGATACGCATAATGCGTTTTTTCTTAATCCCTCGCGGAGTTGGGTATGAGACGTAAAAGTGAAAGCCGGCAGTACAGACAACCACCTCATCGAGTCGGAGGCTGAAATTCCAGAATTAGCTGAAACTCGAAACTCGATATTAAAACGCAATCGGTCTGCCAAGTCATATTTTGGTGGAAAACGCCTAAAACCAGTATTTTAGCAGTCGACTCGTAGGTTTGCCATTGCGTTTTCGTGCACCCAAAGCTATGCAAACATGGAGGACTGGGAACAGGAAAACAAAATGGTAAAACTACGAGTCAACTGGTAAAATTGGGTTTTTATGTGTTATCCACCAAGATATGACTTGGCAGACCGATTGCGTTTGAATATGGGAATCGAGTTTTAGCTAATTCTGGAATTTCAGCTTCTAACTCGATGAGGTGATTATCTCATGGTTCGTACGCCTCCTTGAATTTTACAGACAAGAAAATTTTTTCAGCACCAGTATTATCTTATAGAAAATATCTTCTTAACCACTTCACCGGCGACGGGTATAGGGAAACAGTGCTCTTACCTACAATTTATCTCGGGGCAAACATTGAAGTGGTTAAAAGAAGGCGAAATTTTGCGCCTTTAACCTAGATTTATTTTTCTATAAAAATATACTGGAAGTTTTCCTGGAGAAATAACGGTATCCGTACGAACCACGTGTCTGTGCTGCAGGCTCCCAGTCTATAATAAAATGCAATTAAAAATGGAATGAAAAAAAAATTATTAAGCTATGATGGTTTAAGCTAGTATAAAAATCTCAGATAAATCAGGTGCCCCACGATAAATCGTGTTAATTAGTTTATTATTAAAATAAATATGTTACTCAATCGACAAATTGTTATATATGGAAATCTGTCATCATATAAGTTAATGAAAGCAAAAAATAACTTATATAAAAAATACAATAACAAATTACAAAAAATATACACTACTTTAGACATTAACAAAGTGCAAACAGAAAATAATGCCCCCTCCCCCCCCCAAAAAAAAGACAATTTTGATTATAATATTTTTTTTTAATTAAAAGTTTCCGCATGAATAAATGTAAATTATGAAGAAAGCTATTTAACTTCATTATATTTTCTTGAACGCATAGGTATAGTAGTCATTCGGAAATAGAGGGGTGGGGCATAGTTTTGCATTTCATTTTTGACGATATCTCTGCAAATATTTTACCTAAAATTAAAAGAAATATATTATTATTGAGTTCGGAGTTATGAAAGATTTCACACGATCCCCCACATGATATACAAAAAAAAATTCTTTTTTCAAGTAACTTACTTAGCCCGTCTACATTTAACATAAATATAATTGTGAATGATTAATAATCTATAATTTTAATTAATGTTTCAGTTAATTGTCAGCAGAGAAAACTACACTCGAAATTATAGAATATTTATTATGTGATTTATCACATTGCTAATTAAGTGTAGAACCACAGTGTGAAAAATGTTCAAACCGGGAATCGAACAGGGAACTCTTATAATAGCACTCCAAGTACTCTCCCATTTAAGCTACGAGGGCGATACACAGATTAGCATCTCTCATTCACATATATTGGTAAGGCTGCAACAGCAGCACAAGATGGAATCGTCTTCATGAGCACACAAACCTGTGGCGAAACATGAGATGCAAGCAAACCCAGCATCGATGAACGCATATATAATTTTAATTAATTTTCAGCAGTTAAATTAAGCTCAAAATTATTGAATACTTAATACGTGATTTATCATTGTTAACTAAGCATAGAACCAATGTAGTGAAAAATGTCTAAGCCTTCAATCGAAACCGGAACCCTTGAAATATCGCTCCACCAGTTAAGCAACGAGAACGATGCCCAGCTTAGCATATCTTACCCACATATGTTGGTAAGGCTTCAACTGCAGCACAACATGCAATCGTCTTTCGAGAACACAATCCTGCCACGAAACATGAGATACAAATGAATCCCGCATCGCGAACACATAGTATAACTCTAAGATAGATGGCCATACTTTTTAAAGATTGAAATGAAAATTCTTAGAACACAAATATAAGAAATATTTATGCATATTTAAAATTCTTATACATATACTCATAATATTTTTTGAAAAAAATAATTAAGTATTGAAAACAAAATGTATTAAACAAGATTGAAATTTAAATGGCAGATGGCCATCTCTCCTTAATGCCTAGGAGAGATGGCCATCCAATACAAGAAAGAAAAAGTGAAGTTAAATAGGAAAAAAGCAATACATTTCATATAGTTAATCATAAAAAAACATATAGCAATTTGTAAAGATGCAGTTATATAATGGAAAGTGAGTGAATAAAACTCGAATAATCAATATTTGAAGTAAAATTTCAACACTTCACTTTTCTTAAAATCTTACAGTATCTTTGGCAAAGGTCTTGGAAATCTGTACACGTTTCATGGAACCACTTCCGGTACCTTATGCATTGCATCCAGTAATCATTCTTGAATGTGGCATTATATTGTTTTGTACAACCCACACAGTGACCCTAATCCAATTCCATTTACTCGGAATCTGTGGAATCCGATAATTTAAATGTATTTCGTTTTCTTCTCTACTGGAAATGCTCTGTTTTTTTTTTCTCGCGCTAATTTTAGGTTTATTACGATAATTTAATTTATTTATCAACATTATCAGTTTCTGTTATGAAAGTTTCCGGTGTTTTTTCAGTATTTTCTGAAACAAATAAATCGTTAGATCTTGTTATATTATTATTATTATTATTAAAATATTTTTATTCATTAAAATTTAAATAACTATAACAATTAATAAATTTATAAACATAAACATTATATATTTATCTTAAATTTAATCATATTTAGTTAAAATAATCACTCCGTATAATTTTGAAATGTTGATTAAAGATGACCATCTCTCTTCAATTTCAGGTGGTCATCTCTCCGGAAACTGAAGGACTGATTATTGCCCAATTTAAGGCACCAATAGCCATTGTACGTCTTTGTTTCAGGCTTCGAAGTAAAGATTAGATTACATACGTGCATTAAAAATCCATATAGTAAAAAAATATGTATAACGTACGTACTGCAAAATATTCAGGTACCTAAGTCAAAAAAAAAAAAAAAAAAAAAAAAAAAAAAAAAAAAAAAAAAAAATCAACCACTAAATTAAATAAACATTAAAATTATACTTACTTTTTATGAACGAAAACCACAACTGCACGTCGCAATAAATAAACTCGTTGAACTGTTTCATACGAACAAAGTTTATGTTGCAATCTATGATCAAGTTTTGGAAATATTTAGACTGGCCATCTCTCCTCTGTGGCCATCTATCCAATATTTACCCTATATAATTCTAGTTAATTTTTCAATTAATTTTCAGCAGTGAAATTACGCTTGTAATTATTGAATATTTATTGCGTGATTTATCACATTGCTAACTAAGCGTAGTACTAACAGAGTGAAAAATATCCAAGCCGAGATTCGATTCGGAACCCTTGGAATAGGGCCCCAAGTGCTCCACCATTAAAACTACAAAGACGATTTCCAGGTTAATATATCACACTCACATATGCTGGTGTGAGAGATCCTAAGCTCTCACAGCAGCTTAGTATCTGCTAAGCTGAATACGGATAGCATATGTGTAAGGCTGCAAATGCAACACAAGATGGAATCGTCTTGAAGAGCGCACAATCCCGCGACGAAACATGATCTATAAATACCGGGTGGGCAAAAAGTCCGTAGAAACTTTAAAAATTCATAAAAACCGGGAAAATAACCGAAATAAAAAAAAGGTTTGCAGGATTAGCATCAATATGGCAAGGGAATTTTTTAAATACAGGAAAGAGAAACAACTCAAAAAACAGCCAATAGGTGGTGCTGACGTAGCAAAGTCAAAGAAAAATACGCAAATAACGAACAGAATGACTCCAAATCGTTTATTACAGCTGTCAGTGTTCCACATGATCACCACCACAGGGGATAACACATTGCAGTCGACTCACAAATCCAGCAACGGCAGAATGTAGCAGGCCTGGATGTACACATGACACCTCTCGGAGGATCGCATCTTTCAGTTCCGACAGATTAGACAACCGGATCGATACATCCGGTATATCAAATACCCCCGTAACCAGAAATCTGCCGGTGTCAAATCTGGAGACCGAGGAGGTCATGGGAACTTAAAACCCATGCTATTAGATTTTGTCGTCACCGAACGTTTTTAGCAAGAATTCCTTGACAGGAGTAGCAATGTGACTAGGGGCTCCATCTTGCATAAACTTGACGGTAGAATGTGCATCTCTTTCACGCAAACATGGTATGACCTTCTCACGCAGAAGCATTAAACAACGCTGAGCATTCACCATAGCCGTTTTCCGCCCATTTACTTGAAACTGCGTTTAAAAGAAGAAAGGTCCTCTGATGAACAAACTTGTGAATCCACACCATACAGTCACTTTTGTGTAACGCAATGGTTTGTGTGTGTACTCATGTGGATTAGGCGTCGCCCAGATGCGACTGTTATGAATATTAACGTCGCCATGAAGCGAAAAATGAGCTTCATCTGTCCAGAAAATATTAAAAACCCAGGTAGGATTCTGTTCGATTTCGGAGAATGCCCACCTCGGAAATGCTTCCCTCTGTACGGTATCCCCTGGTAAAACATCATGGCACGACAGTAATCTGAATGGGTATAGAGCTAGTATTCCATGAAGAATATTGCGTACCGAGTATTGTGGTAAGTCCAAGCGTCTGGAAGCTTCACGGGCACTGCTGGTTCCCGCAGCTGAATCAGACGATAACACTTTTATTTCGGCTGCAACACGCGGCGAACGTGCCTTTATTAAAAATGGTCGCCCGGATCTTACACGATCCCCCAGCGTTCCTCAAACCGCCGAACAAGCTTTATGAAGCCTGTCGCTGTTAAAGGTTTTCCAGTCCTCACATTCTTCTGAACTCGGAATTTACGCAAAGTAATGGCCGCCGATTCCTGGTTCACGTAAAATAACTTCACCAAGAAAGCTTTATCCTTTGTGCTCAGTATTCCTGATCACGTACAAGTGTTACAACGGTGAAATAGTTCTAGATTAGGAACGCAAGTTCTTATAACAGTCTCATTTGCATATTTCCACCATAATAGCACGAACCAGCGCCGTCTGCCGGCAATTGTTTGAGTTATTTTTTATTTCTGTCTTAAAAACATTCCCGTGACCTATAGATGCTAATCCTGCAAATCGTTTTTCATTTCGATTATTTTTTCGGCTTTTATGAATTTTTAAATTTTATACGGTCTTTTTGCTTACCCGGTATATGGGTCGATATCATATTGTTTAATAATCAATAAATATGTGGGTCAGTCGCCTTTATTGGTTCAGCCAATTTGAACTTTCCACGTTCCATAGTTTACGACTAAAATGGCTGTGACAGACGGACAGACAGACACAGGAGTTATTTTAAATGGTTTCGTTTTATTTTTTAAGTACGAAACCCTGATAAATTAAAATTAAGAATGGGATGAAAAAGCAAATTTTCATTACGCTATGAAAGTATAAGCTAGTATAAAAAATTCTGTTAAATCAGGTGTGCCCCAATAAATTGTGTTTATTTGTTTATTATTAAAATAAATATGTAACTCAATCGACACATTGTTAAATATGGAAATCTGTCATCATATAAGTTAATTTGTTAACTTCTATAAAAAATACAATAACAAATTACGAACTATACACACTGCTTTAAACATTACCAAAGTGTTACGGAAGTAATGAAAAAACAGACAAAGAACATTGATAATAATATTTTTTAAATTAAAAGTTTCCCCGAAAATAAATTCGAATTATGAAGAAATATATTTAACTTTATTATATTTTCTTGAACGCATAGGTATACTAATCATTCCACGGTTTGTTTTTTTATTTTCAATGCATACTATCAGTTTAATTTTTATTGTAATGTTTTAGTGTTTTTAAAATGTATTAATCAACCTTGAATTTTTCCTTTCATATACAGTTGTTTTCCTTTTTGCTGTTACGATTTCAACATCTGAATATTAAGCAGCAAATAATACTCTAGGAAAATTAATTGTACAGATTTCATTAATTATCTCAGTACACACAATTCATAAAATTTCCTGATTATTAAAAAAAAATTCTTATTTAGAAATCCATAATTTCGGAAATTGAATTTGTGAATAATGTATAATAATTTTAAGATTTGTTAGAAAAATATATTTTCACAAAATTCAATTATCACATGCTGCTGCAGTCATCAATTTGATCATTCATATTCTGTTATTATTATTATTATTATTATTATTAATTATTTTTTATATTCAGTTGTTTTGGCGAATATTTTTGTCATTTATTATGAAATATTTAAATTGAAATGACAATTAGGAATGAAGGTATTGATTGTTTTTTGAAGGATGTAATATTTTATTGTGTATTTAAAAATATATCCATAGAAAATAAATGTTTAGATTTTATTTTATTGTCACAGTGTTCTTTTACGTCACATACATATTATATATATTTAAATTTAGAAAAGTAAGTTAAGTGTGACATTTAATTTGTATATTTTTAACATTATTATTAATATTATTTCAGATCATTTTTTGAAAAATAAACAGTTTAAATGTCATTTGTATAAAAGAACATACGTCCTTACATGACATAACAAAATATTAATAAATATATTTTGTACAAACAGAAAATATTTAAATAAATATTTTTTCTATTATTATAAAATTTTGCTAAATAAATGTAATAAATATATGTGGTTTAATTACATTATAAAATGTTAGTGTTTGAGGCACAACCATGTAAAAAAGGAACATAAATATATTAATTTTATTTTGACGATGTTTTTACAACTTTTAATAAATTTTGTATTACTCATTAACTTTCCAAAGCAAAAGTTTTGAACTATTTTAATATTTAATTTATAAAAGAACAGTTAGTAGGCGTTACATAACCCAATTCCCAAAATACAAACCAATCATTCAATGGAATAAATCAATGGAATAACCAATCATTCAATGGAACTCAACTTACCCAGTAATAACATCAAAAATGGTTTTCAAAATAAAACTTTTAAATGAATAATGAATTCACCCATGTTCGGATTGTTAAATCAATGCGAAGACATCTACAACGTCGTTAAAAATTCTACTTTTTCAAGATAAACATTTATTCCGCTCGAAAGATGTTCTTTAATTGCTAACTATATTTTACAGAAGCGTTTCGCTTCTTTAAACAATCTTTTTGTAGGAACTTTTCTTCTAAATAAAATGATGGAACGTTTTACATGCACATCTGTGAAATTTTAAAAACGATGTTATTTTAACTATTTTTAGATCAATATTTAACATCTGATATTTCCTCAAAAACCCAAGCCGCTGGTACATATTTTTAAGTGGCAGATATTTATAGTTATAATTTATTAAGTAAACTCCATTAATTTCTGAAATAAAATGTACTATAAATTTCATATACAACATCATTAAGATATTTTACAGGTTATAAATAGGAGCTAGCATATAAAAGAATATTTTTTTACGATTTAACTTTAGATATTTCATTTAATGAATTAAAAAAATAAACACTTTTGTTTTCATGTATTGTAATTTAGAAATATAAAATACATTCGGAATGCGTTATAAAATGCTAACCACATCGCTTTTGACGATTGGTGTATTAGCAACTCAAAGTACTAATTTAAAATGTTAAAGAAATGTTAAGGAAAAGAATAAGCAAAATGAAGGAAATGAATGAAAATGAAGGAATTCCACTAACAGGAAATAAATAAATAATGCTGGCTACTCTCAATATTATATAAATGTTTAACGTGTTTGTGACGTAATAGAGTTTTTAAAAGTTTTATTAACTAATATTTCAGTGTCATAATCCTTACATAATTTACACAATTGTTCAATATTTATCGGTTACAATGACGTTCACCATCCTCAAGCCTTTTATGAAAATTTTAATAATGGTCCGATTCTCCATTAACAAAGTAAAATTCACTTGAAGTAGCTACCTTATTACATAACGAATTCCCCTCCTCATGTTCCTGGTGGTTTTAATACTGACGCAAACTATGTTGATTCCACAAAATTTCGCGTGGTCTGGCACTTAGTTTCTGTCTAAAGTTCCCCTTATACGATAACGACAACTCTTATTACTTTCCATTAAAATGTCCTCCCTGAAGGAATACTTTTTACAGCAACATGGTCAATGATGGTGAATGCTTAAGGAAACCCCTCCTTCATGCTATTTCATAAAACTGCATACTTTTAAAAGTTTCTGCGTAAAATTCAGTAGTATTATGTTTAAAAAAAAATAATTATTTAGATTCACAGTTCTTGTTCCAGTGGCTTTACCTGTTCATCGTTCGACTTTCTATTATTCGAAGCATTCAAGCTCTTCAGCTACCAAGCTGCAACTTTTGTAATTTAGAGTTTGTAACCAAAAATCTCCCTCCTCTTTCGCTTTTAAGCGTTACGTCAAATATCGAAATAAATGCTCGATGAATGCATTTAGAAATGAGGGACTATATAGAACTAGTTTCACTTATTTCAACATATTTTTCAATGAAAATTTGACCACGAGCTAAAATATGCCTGGAGTGTTATGTTGCTGCAACACATGGATATTTGAAAATTGAATGACATTTTATATCATTTGTGTAAGAATAACAATGATCTCTTCAAACATTTAAAGAATTTTTTTCATGTTTTTGTTTCTATCGTGTACGATTTTTAAGCAATTTTTTTGGCACTTTTACAAAATTTCTAAAAAATAAAACAGTATAAGCAAAATAGTGGAATTTAAATATATAATCCTATTGCATATTTAAGGAAATATGAACATTATTTTAAAAATAACTATTAATTGCAAAATATACCAAAGGTTTTCTTATACATAATTTGGTATGCTAAAGAGCAAATAAAATAAAAAAGACCAGTTGAATGTATTTGACAGTCAAAATGATATGAACAATATACTGTCCCGGGTAATAAAGGATAACCGGGTATAACCCAACAATAGCCGGGTAATAAATGATTTTCTACATTTTCTTATTTTTTTCTTACCGAACTTCGAACAAAGGAAATAAAATTTAAGAAATGTCAACAAATAATTTAGGAACGGATGCTTCGGCTTTTATTTTATTTATTTATTGTTGTTTTTGTAGTGGCTTTCCGAGACGAAGTCAATAAAAAGTGAAAAAAAACTATTAAAAATCAAAAATGACATTTTTGGAAAAGCCGTCATAAACGAGCTACGTTAAAAAAGCAATCCGTAAGCATCATACTCTATCAAGTATATATTTCTGAACTTTTGTTTTATTCTATTGTTCTTTTGATATTGGATTCTCTAAAGAATTAACTACCAAATCAAGAAAAAGAAATGTCTTCATATCATTCGAGCATAAGAAGGTAAATTATTTGATACAAATGCTCATATTTCAGAAATTTAATGTATTTATACTGTAATTGTGTTATTTCTTTACAATATATTTAAAGATTTTACGAAATCAGAGGGTAAATTATAATGATGACCACGCATGCTATAAAAAATATGCATTCAAATTTTATTCTTAATTTTCGAAAGAAACAGATCTTGATGCAGATACGCACATTCATCAAAAAATGACGAAAAACATGCTATAGAAACATATAATTTCGGGTATTTTATTCCACATGATGGTACGAAATATTTTATTTTTCCTTAGTTTGCTGTTGTTCCCATTATTGCCATTATGACGAAACTTTCGCTGAAAAATTTGACGTCAAGAATTTTCTTTATATCTGCGAATTACCAGAAAAATCCATAAATTATTATTCTATAAATATGACGAAATGTACCAAA